>OX328100.1:23956831-25329831 GCA_946811185.2 Hippopus hippopus | reverse complement strand
TCGAACCTAGAATGCCCGGACGAAAGGCCAATACCATAACCACTGAGCTAAAGAGAATCTCTTTAGCTCAGTGGGTTATGGTGTTGGCCTTTCGTCCGGGCGTTCTAGGTTCGAATCCTGCCCGGTCCCTGTACTTCTGCCATGCATTTGTTTCTTTGTTACGGACTTTGTTCGTAAGAGTCATCACAGAATGATGGATCCATAAAATCAAATTTGTACAACCTACTGAATCATGAGGTACACTGGTCCTTTGACATGCAGAAAATTTACCAAAGGCAAAAACTTTTGAACCAGGTCAGCCTGTGCGGATTGGGTCGATACTTTTTGCAGATACAATAAGCCCCCTTTTCACAAAGCATGCGTCATATGTCTGTCACCTGGATTTCACTAAACAGATGTTGACGTATGTCATATCTAAAACAACACTGTTGATATGACTCATGACAAGTTTCTTTTTACATTCGTTCCTATAGACGAACAGCGAAATTTCTTTTTTGTACGTACAATACATAAGGATAGTTATCCTTAAAGGTCCTCGTCGAAATTGAATGTATTCTAGTATGGTAAAGCCTTAAGTTTGGTGAAATATATAGATACAAAAGGCATCTAGGACTCTCTGTAATTTCTAATAATGATCTGCATGTAAGTCAAGTGTGTAGCGAATTACCTTTATCTGTAAAGTGAGCTTGAATCTGCTGAAACTTGTGTAAATACTTTCTCCAATGCTTGAAAAGCATATAACTTCCATAATAGGCGGTTTCCTTTGGTAGGCATGAATGCAAATTCAGTCTTGGCGTAACATTTATAGGTATGATTTAAATTAATAACAAGGATTAATAATCGTCCACTTGGGCATTTTGGGGCAAATAAATTCCAGAACTACTGCATAAGACCTTCTTTATGACTTTAGGGGGCAGGCAGTTTTCTAGATAAACTTCTCGTATTGATTCTGGAATCCCTTGGCACAAAGAAACAGGCTGATTTATGGTATCTGCCTCCTATCGATCTGCCACATTTTTTGGCAACTCAATACGAAGAAGATGGTCCTCAGTAATTATATTTCTATTCTTATCCCTTTGTCCCTGCATCGCTTTACGTGACCAAAGATCATTTTTTGGGCAGAGAAAGTCCAGATCATTGACTTACACATTTTTGTATACGTCTGGTATATTAGTCCTATCAACGCTATATTTAAGGCATTGCTACTTACTGAAAACAGTAGTCTACTTTACTAACCATTTGGGAGATTAAAAATTGGTAAAGGCGTAAACCATATCTAGTTGGTTATAGTGAACGAATCCTTACCTAGAAGAAATCATCCCGACAAAGTGACGGGCGTTAACCTTCAAACTTTTTCTCTGTACCTAAAATATATACCAGCTAATGTATAGATATCCAAAGTCTTCGTCACATCCTATCACAGTTATGTAATCGATACCTGTAACTATCACTTTTTAATTTTTCTGGATTTAGAACATATAGAAATGTTGCATTTAAGTAGGCACTAAATTGCAGTAAAACAGCTCGAGTTAATTGCAAAATTTCACTGTTTTTCCATATTGAGGCATTTTACCTCAATATGAAATTCAACTGCAGCTCCAAACACAACCCTTAGGAACCGAATTTATATGTATATATACAAATCTTGCTACAGGACGCACTGCAGTGCTACTCTTGAAGTCCGATCTTTCAAAACAAGAAACACATGGGGCCAGGTCTGGACTATAAGGAGGATGGGCTAGAGTTTGTATCTTTAGTTTGTGCAAAGGTTCCTGTACAAGTTTGGCTTCACGAGCCAGGACGTTATCTTCGTGTGAAATAATGTCTTCCTGTAAAATGTCTGGCTGTTTTTTATTGTGGCCGTTATCAAATTCATTTTAAAAAATGCTAGCATAATACCCATTGACTCTAGTATCTTTAGGGGCAACATGAATTAGATGAAAACATTGTGAAGAGCACAAACAGGATGCACATAACTTTACCAACAGACAGATTTAGCTTGAACAGGGGCCAGCGTTGTTGAATGTATCCATTCATCGACTTGTTCTTTAGATTCGTGCTCGTAAGAGTGTGCCCATCTTTCATCGAATGTTACAACTCGATCAGTAAAGTTTGACCCCTTGACCCTAATGTATTCTAAAATTTTTTAACAGATTTCGACCCAAACCTCCATTGCAAAGGCGTCAGTAGCCAAGGTATCCACTTTGCGCAAACAAGCAAACTTTCAAATTTGTTTGTTAAAATCTCTTTGGCACTTCCATGTGAATTGCTAAACGCTAAATGTGTCATCTATTTCTCGTGCAGTAATGTGGCGATCTTACTCTGCTGTAATGCTGCTGGACATCCGTGATGATTGGGTTATTACTGATGTTGATAGATAGCCAGAATCAGCGTTAATGTTCCCAACCGGAGTTATAGACTTGCTATGACATTTTACGAATTATCTATATGCAAATTCTATAAACATGCAAAGGTGTTGCTGATTAGCGGAAGCTTTATATCATATATGCAACGAAAAATGTTGGGAAAATAGGAACTAGTAAAATAAAAATCCTTATCTCGGATTTTCTTTACATTGGCATTCGGACTGTAAACGAAATAGTTGGAAGACAGAAAGAAAGCGATATGGCTGCTGTGTCTGAATAAAAGAAGAGAAAAAAACTGTCATAACTAATTCACCCAACTACAAATTTCCTACAGTGCAAGTTCTCAACATTTTCCCAGTTTATTTCATGGCATATTTTCAGGAGAAAGGAATAAATGATTGGTCTCTTGAAGTATCAATTTGTCGACTTCTCAAAATAATTTATGAAACGAAATTGATTGTATTTCCATTTGCTTGTGTTTCGCAAAAGAACGAAGAGCACGCGAGGCATTTTATATTTAAGCTCTCTTCAATACACGGTAGTCTTGTAAACAGTGAATAAAATTAATCTCCCAAAGTACTCAAAATTAGATTAATACAAAGTTATATACTAAACTGGATTTAACTAAACATTGATGCCTTCTTTTTCTATTTCGTAGATGTATACAACTTACGCAAGGAAGTATACTGTTTTGGTTTTTCTTAAAATACGTAGCTTTTAACTCTTCTGGCCGAAGGTCAGAATAGCGTAAATTCGTGGCGTGGTTTCTTGTGTTCGTCCAACTGCCTATTCGTCTGTTAGTTTAGTTTTTACTTGTTTATGTGAGTAGGTGAACATTTATGATTGGATTTTGGCGAAGCCTGCACGTTTTTTTTTTTTTTTTTGTATTATCAGTACCAAGAACCCTATCAAGTTTGCAGAAAATCAAAAGATCTGTTATAGAGAGATGTCCGTTTAGAGTAAGAAAATACCTTTTCTTTACCAAATAAAGCCTTTATCATCATTATTATTATTATTATTATTTGTATTATTGCCTAAGTAGCTAGTTTTGTAAAGGGTTCAAATTCTATCTGAAATTAAGAAAATCTAATCTCTAGGTAAGGAAAAGGAGCCATTTCATGACCTTTTCTTCTTCAACAAAGTCGACATTCTGTGTCTTACTTGAAGCTTATATACGTTTTCTAACCCCCATGGGCAAGAGATGGACGTTTCCAAGGAATGTATTCTTTCAGTTATACTTTTTAGTGTAAAGATTAACACTATTCTCAAATCTGTGTGCCCTGGTGTAGAATACTTTCTATACGTTGACGACATCTGTATTTGCTACAGGTCAAAACACATGCATACTATTGAAAGACAGCTTCAGCAGACATTGAACAAATTAAGGAAACGGTCTAATGAAAACGCTTTCAAGTTTTCCAAAACAAAAACTGAGTGTATGCATTTTTTGTAATTCAAGAAAATTTCATCTTGACCCGAAACTGACACTGGATGGTGTTAGTATAGAGGTCGTCCAAGAATTTAAAATTCTAGGTATTTTATTTGATTCTAAACTGTCGTTCATTCCGTATATCAATTACTTGAGCAATAAATGTCAGAAAGCACTCAATCTTTTACGTGTAGTTTCCAGTATGGCCTGGGGAGTAGATAAGAAAGTCTTTTTGCAACTGATACTGTGAGGATTGAATCGTTATTTGAATACCTCAAAGAGGTAAATATTTTCAGAAAAAAAATAGGGTCTTATTTACCTTGTTATTTTCTAACTTTTCCTCGTTTTCATCGCTTTTTCTGCCTTACTATAATCAATGTTTGTCCTTTAAACTTCACTAATGTCCACAGCTTTGGACCTTTGACTATTTACACATACAGTATTATAAATTTCAGGTTCAGTATTTCACAGTACTGCTACTCACCTTCGTATATGACCTCAGCTGTCGACAGGCCGTAAAACTCCATTTATTTATTCATTACTTGAAGCTTATAGGGTTTGCTGATTAAAATGACCAAAATCCTATTGAATTTGGACTGATTGAAAAAAAAAAAAAGTTCTGAGAAAATATACTCCGATTTTTTTCCTGTATATTCATTTCGTATTGCATAGTTGTTATGCCGTCTGAATGCAATCATCTGACTGGCACTGGTTCAATCCATGTTCAAACCTTAAAAAAGTTCTTTCTTTTGTTTTCATCATGGGTACATGAAGCATGCAAGGAATTACCCCCAAATACAGAAATGTTGTTGAAAAAATAAGTTCAACTGTTATTTTCACGTTCGCCGAGATGGGGGGAGGGGTTTACAAATCTGTTACACGTTTACAAAAATGCAACTGGATAGTAGGATTGGCTTTATTAACTCTAGACCTCATGGTTAACTCAGTGACTTTCTTCCTTGTCTGTAGAGGTGATTTCTTGCTAAAACAGACCGAAATCCATATAAGATGAAATGGAGTATAAAATTTCAAAAGATAAGAATTTTTGCAGATAATTTCTCTCTCTCCCTCTTGGTTATTTTAAACGTTTCGTATTAGTGTAAATAGCTGGACGTTTTGATAAAACCCCATAACTGTGTGGTCATGAATTAGTTGGTTGGTTGGTTGTATTGGGGTTTAACGCCACTTTAACAGCTAAGGTCATATCATGGCGGTCGGTGACGCACATGTGTTTCCTGGCTTTCTCCCACCAGTACTAACACAACTTTCTTTCCAAAGCCACCGACTACTTTTCTCACATGCTTCAGCAGAGGTGAGAGGCGAAAATACGCCGGAAAGAATGTTCGCCTCAACCGGGTATCGAGCTCACAACCACCAGGTCATGAGTCCGACACGCTCACCACTGAGCCACCCGGGCGGGGCCATGAATTAGTGATTTAATAAAAGCGACAATGATAATAGAAATAACAATGATGGTGCTATGGTTAAGGTTGAAGTTGTAGTTGTAGTATTCCCCTATATGTATGTAACATGGCATACACCGTGTAGTTACTGGCACAAACCTAGGCCTCCGTTATACTCTCTGAGTTATTCAAATCATGAGCTTATGTGTAACTAACATGCAATTGAGGCATCCACTGTACAAAGGTGGTTTCATGTATCTCTACAAAGTATCAACCGATATCTGCTTGTGCAATGCCAACAGACTGACCTTGGTAAAAACTTTGCCACGAGTAGATTTGCTTCGCATGTCAAGGGACATTTTATCTCCTGAATTGACAGGTCTTAATACAAAATTGACCTATATACTACATTTATATGTCAACTTGCTTGATATAATGCATTAGGAAGATGCATTAAACCCCTTTTCGCAGATTGCTGCTCAATTGTAAATTTAAATCACAAGGTTTACCTTTGAGGTGCAAGTTATACAAAATTTTATGATAACCGATAGTTGCCGTTTTCTGATGCAGTGAAATGTATATATCCCAGAATTAGCTACATATGAATAATGACCATTAAGATAATACACCCTGCCCCTTCCTATACAGGACAATCTAATCAGAAACTGCATACCGGCCAAACGACGGAGATCAAATCTCGTCTTAATCGTGTTTTTTCCCGTTCTCAAAGCTACATTTTATGACCGATCTAGTTGTTCCAGGATAACCATAATACGTCTTTCATTACGAAAGGATATAGTGGCGGATTACGATAAAATCCCGCTTGTATGACCGAGACGTAATTTACATTCAGGTTTCCCAAATTTCATACGGGAAGATTCTCATCTGAGACGACAAAAACTGGCTAGTGCTATATAAAAAGAAAAAACCACACACACACTTCCAGTAATTTATAACATGTAGCTGCTGTTCCTTCTCCTTCGTGTTGGAAGAATACTCCTGTGTTCCGTGTAAAAATGTAATAGCTGAAAAAAACACCCCTTCTCCCAAACAGTGGAGGAAGATACACCAGTCAAAATTTGCAATAAAAAGACAACTTACACATCGAATTTGAAAAACCTGGAAGAGAAGACGATGAAGTGAAATGAATTGTTTTACATTTTCATAAACGGGTGAAATTGATTTGATTATTATCATAATTATTAAGTTCTACTTTTTGTAAGATAACCTCTAAAGTAACAAATATGTATATCATAGAAAAAAATATCTGTGCAGTCTTTTTTATGCTGCCCTAAATTCTTACTCATATTATCTTGGATCCAATAATTGTAGAATATTAGATACGAGCGGCACACTGCCCAATGGGCGTTTAATGCATTATAACAAGAAAGTCATTATATAGTAATGGATCCATGAAATGTTTTTTGTCTTACAACCGACAGAATCATTAGGTAGACTGTTCCTTTGACGTGCAGAAAAAATACCAATCGCAAAAAGTTTCGATCTAGGTCTCCTGCGCAGTCCAAGCAAGCTGACCTGGTCGATAAGTTTTTCCCCCGATGCCATTAAATCCCCTATTCACAAAGCATAGCTCATAGATATTCGACAATGGCGCTGATTTCAAAAGTTTTGTCTTTGAAAGGATACAACACTTTGCCGTAGCTTACCAGTATTTTTCCATTCCCCACTTTATTTCAGATATCTTTATCTCTAGGGTCGTTTACTCACGGGCTAGTTTGTTTACGGCTTACTTCAAGAGTACACGGATATTAGTATTGGGGCAAGAACAGCACAATCTTTTAAATGATAGAGATCTTTGCAACAATAAGCACAAGTTTTTATAGGCCTTTTATTCAAAATGTTGTCGGTCTTTTGAAAATATTATAGATCTATTATATTTGAGCCATACTTTATGAAAAGTGGTTTCCAATGCATCTGCAAAACGTATCGACACAGATCAGACTGCGCAGTGCGTGCAGGCTCAAACCGATTGAAACTTTTTTGTAGTCGGTCAATTTTCTTTTTGTGAAAGTGTTGTTTCACCTGATAATTCAGCTGATTGTGAGAAAAAATAGATTTTATGGATCCATAATTTACGATGACTTACTTGCTGCAATGCCTCAAAGAGGTGCATTTAAATCCTGTTTTCCCATAGCACTGCTCATTTTTTTATTAACTTTTGCATAGAGTCAGGTATTATTCAATATCACAGACAACAAATATGCACTTAAATTTTACTCTAACTGCTTTTTTTGTAAATCCAACATTGCCTATTTATTTAAAGTCCATTTCACTGATAATTCATAGCGCTGTAAATCTGCTTGTTCATGACGTAATAATGACGTAAATTCATGACGTCATTATAGTATTGAACATTGGCAGATTTAGTAGATTGATTATTAGAAGTTCAATACGCTAGAATTAGTTGAAAATAAATTTGTTAGGACCCAGCAAAGTGACAATGAGTTTAAGCTCTCTCTTTGAATTTATTGTTGGATTTTTTTTTTTTCAATGTTCAGAGAAATGAATTTAGCTAGCAATTTGAAATTCGGACTGGATATAAAAGACAGAAAAACATTATGGAATCTCGTATACATGCTTGTTTACATTAGTTTGACTGCAAAAGTAGTTCCGGCACTGCTTATTTTTTTTTTTTTTTTTCATGGAGTTATGAAAAAAAAATTTCAGCCAGTCAAACTCGCCAATGTTCATGAAAAAAACTAATATTGAATTATTTATGTTTTAAAACACTTCTTGTAATAAGATGCTCTTCACAAATTTGATCGGTTAGGCCAGTAATTATGGTTTTAAAATGATATCATAAATTTGATCATGCGTGTAATCCCTTGAGTTCAGTTTGTATGTCTGACAATTTTATCGATGGATTCATGTTGCGTCATTGCAAACTGCTAGACTTGGTTGATAGACTGATTTATTAAATGGACTGCAACACGCGAAAAGGGGCATTCGGACATTCGGAGTCCGCGCAGGCTAATCCGAAACGACACATTCCATTTTTATGTAATTTTCTGTTTTTCGCAAGTCTACTGCAGAAAAAAATCGAATGTAGTCGTAAAGTGCCGTCTCGGATTAGCCTGCGCGGACTCCGCAGGCTAATCCGAGACGACACTCTACGCAAATGTCCGAATGCCCCTTTTCGCGTGATGCAGGCGAAATGAAACATGCTCCATAGTACTTTTTTAACACTGACATCGTCAGATCGCAAGAATAGGTGACTCAGTCATGTGTTTACTTGGTTTTACCAGTACTAGACTGGGGTTCCCATCTGTCTTTCTGATGAAAATTGCTCCGAATGAAGCAGTTCCGCGAATGAAAGCCGAATCAAGAACCCCTTGGTTACGAATTTGAAGGTTTCATGTGTAGAATTTGCTCGATCCCTATGGTAGACTAGGATTTCAAACGACTTTAAACACGACTAGATCTATACCACTTTGTACCTCATTAGAGTTAACATCTTTAGAAAACTCAGAGAATCATTTAGCAATTGCTTGTAGCAAGTAAATACACATTTTCTTGATTTTCATAGATCTAGACAGAATTGTAAAAATTTTACATTTGCCTAATACACGTTGTAAGAAAGCATACCGAGAAAGTGACGATCGTTAATGTAATTTTTTAATATTATTCTCTTTATGTTCTCTTTTCCATTTCAGGTGCAATTTTTGACAGTAAGTCCAACAACGTAAAACTTGCTTTTGTGCAAGAAATAAATCGTCTCAATATTAAATCTAACAAGAGAATACAACTGAAACCGGTCATTCAAGAATTGGACGCCACAGACAGCTTTGCAGTAAGCAACGCAAGTAAGTGCTAGGCAGTCGTTTTAAGTGAAATGCCTAATTACTCGAGTTCCATGTACATTTACACCTCTTCTACATAATAGCTTTGCGACATTGCGCATGGTGTATTGCAGGGTATTAAATTTCAAGCGGTTGCAGCCCATCGCGTTAGAATTTTTTATTCATTAAACATCCTAACGCGATCGTATGCGAGCATTTCAGTTGCGTTAGATCGAGGCAAAAGTCATGCGAGCATTGTAAAATGTTGCAAAGTGTAGAGCGAAGAGGATCCGATGCATGCCTTTGGATAACTTATAAATAGCAAATGATAGACCTCTTGCACATGTGCTTGGGATCTCTAGCGAACAGTCTCATGTTCGTTTGTACTTGTGACGTGACTATTGTTATCGTTTCTCATCACTGCCTGCAACATTGTGAAACCATTGCACGACTGTAACTAACTCTGTGCATCTATATACGAGAAATATTTGTCAAGAACTTATATGGTCCCTGGCATTTTATGGAAGATAGATGTAAGCTGTTGGGTTTCCTTTTCAGCTTTTTCTTTCGCACCCATTGCCTTTACTTTGCCGGTTACTTTTTTTTTTTTTGGTTCTTAGTGACCGACCACAATAGCTGAGTTGGTACAGCAAGAGACATGTAAACATCAAATCCCGGGCTACCTGAGGGTGTTGGTTCGATCCCAATGGCACCCGGATTAGATTTTAAGCCCATGTCCCGTTTGATGGTGCTATACACTGAACACGTTAAGGGACCAGGCGTAACTTAGGAAGGGTTTCATCCTGTACCTTGCACTATCCTGCGTAACATAACTAGCACTCTTCTGGGGCGTCGTCTATACAGGCAACCGGTGGCGCCGGTAAATAAACGAAAATGAACCAACCATTAGCTTTCGGTCAACAACTTCTTTTACTTTCGGTGAACACCTTTTTAAAATCTTTTTTGATAGACGCCTTCGACTGATTGTGTGACCAAATTGTCTAAATCACTTTAACTTGAATTATGCAGCGGAGAGGGGTTAACAACTGAATGGTTCTAATTCTGAGCAATCCAGTTTTTGCCGTCATAATGTTTTAGATTTTCTGAAAATGAGCCATTATCTGTGAAAACTGGGTTTAGTACATCTGCAAAAAGTATCGACCATGTCGGTTTGCATAGTCCGCGCAGGCTGACATGGGTAGATACGTTTTGCGCTTTGTACTTTTTCTGTACGTCCAAGGACCATGCTACCTCATGATTCAGGCGGTTGTTCAACAAAATGGATTTTACAGATCCGTAATTACATAATTATATGATGACTTGCTTACTTGGCATAATGCACCGCAGGGGCAATTGCGCAGTAAACCCCCTTTTGCCAGAGCATGGCTCAAATAAGTTCCGACTGCGTTCGGGGTTTTAGTCGAAAGAGATACGGTGATAGATAAAAAAAAATATGACTTCCAGACAGTTGTGTAGCATCACACATATCAGACCTTGGGGCACATTGTCTTGGCGGTCAAAAGTTACGTGCACGTGAGGATTGAGGTAGATCTGCCGAAAAAAAGTTCATTTTTTTTCCGATCCTAACAATAAGGACAAACCACTTGCAACGGGCTAGTAACTTACTGGCTTTTTACATGTATTTTAAAGTGAGTAGTGCATTATTGCTTTTCGTGTTCATATAGCCGGAAAAAAAGAAAAATTATTCGATTACGTTTTAACCCCCAGGCGTTTTTTTTTTTTTTATCCTTAAGTCTAGCAAATCCAGATTACGTTCTAAAATTCTCCTTTCCATTATGCCAGAGAGGAATTTCCATAAAGTCATTAACTTCGTTTTATTCAGTTAAAAGGCTTCCATTTGGGGAAGTATTTTTTACTCAATGCGCATTTACGGTTAGTGTGGATCAAGTACTGCTCAGAACAAGCAGTCTAACGTTGGTTGTATTGGAGTTTAATGCCGTTTTAACAGCTTAGGTCAGATCACGGTGGTCAATGCACCTACGCAGGTGTTTCCTGGCTTTCTCACACAAGTACTGACACAAAATTCTTTCCAAGCCAATGACTTCTAACTTAGGATCTACTCTGTCCGATACATGAGAATTTACCGAAAAATGAAATTTGAAATCGTGCTATCTCTTTTTATTTCTGTGCGTAGAATTTCATTTTTTATTCGTTTAGCAGCTTAAACCTTTCCCACAGAACAAAATTTTAGACATAGCCAAATTGAAAGCGTTTGTAGATAACAAACTGTATGTTGCTCAAATGATAAAAATTGTATTGACAGAGAAGAAAACATTTTGGGAAAAGGAGAAAATGCTGGTCACCAGCATTTTCTCCTTTTCCCGAAATGTTTTCACAAGCATTCAGGGTCGTTAAAATTTTGGATTTCGTTGTTTAGGCTGAAGGCTTAATGCACGTAATTCACACATGTTGTCTATCAGACACGAAAAATCCAAATTTTTCGTAAAAGGACGAGTGTAATGTTACAGACAAATTTTGTTCATTTGAGTGAAAATGACTAACCCTTTACCAGACGACAAAATTCAAGACTTTTCCAGATCAGAATCTTCCGCAGACGAAAAGATAAATGTGGTTTAACTATTTATCTCACAATCCTGAGTTTTAATAACCCTAAAAAAGCAGCTTTAACAGACATTGTTGGAAAAGTAGAAAATGGTGGTGACCAGCTTTTTCTCCTTTTCTCTATATGTTTTGTATCCCACCAAAATCAAATTCCATCATCTAAGCATCCTCGGTGACCCAGTTTCGATTCATTCTGTAATCGTCCCTGGGTTATTTCGCTGACGTTTCCTCTTTCTCATGAATTATTCATGAAAAATTTTGATTGGTGATCTCAGTTTTTCTTGAGAAAATTTAAACTATTTTTATCACAAATACGCCGTCATATCTATTTTTTAACTTGTCGATATCGAATCACATCATTCGTTGCAAATCAAGCTTAGCGATACCTTAAATATGGCGGCGCCCATCAACACCACAATCGAGAAGCGTTTAAAAGAGATTTTCGGCGTTACACCGAAAGACTGTCAGTTAAAATCGTACACAAAGATCGATAGTGTCGTCCCTGTATTGCAAAATGGCATATCTCACAGGAGACAAGCACGCCTACGGCCGCCATATTTGTTGACAACCTCGGGTTTTTCCAGGGTTATTTTAAGTAACGGAAGAAAATATCCTCTCTACGAGAGAGTATCATTCATTATCTCCCGCTAGATGGCATTCTACAAATATACATCTATCTAATTTTGGTATTCTGGGTACAGAACCGGACTACTTTTCAAAACGACAACCGTTACTTTGAATTTCAAAATCAAATAAACGTTTACTCAATAAAACGCTACCTGGTGCGATTCATTCAGCTATGATCAGCTAGCATGTAACCTATGCACCGGCCATTTATTAAAACAGCCCCTACAGGCTTGTGTTATAGCTTCGGTATATGCCCTACTTTTCCCTAGTATATGGGGTCGGTGATGCGTCATAGGAGACAGGTCGAATCCTCGAAGAATATGACATGCGCAGACAACAGAGTATCATTACATTGTATGTTATCGATCTTTCGATTGGCTATTAGGATACTTCCCGACCATATGAATATTCATAAGAAAGGACGATTTGCCAGTCAATTTTCCCAAGGATGATGCATGGAGAGTGGAGTAATGCTTCAAACCTGGGTTCCGAGGATGTCATCTAAGCTACATTAAAATTGTCGCCTGCAGTTGCTTTGAATCCAAAATATTGTCGTAAAGATTGTGATATATGTGACGCTGTGCAACTATGAAAAAACCATACGATTTTTAGCCATCTAGATTAACACTAAACCCAGAAATAGGTCGGAATTTTATTTTTAAAAAATCTAAAACTAGGCATATGTTACCGCAAAACGAGCTTCGCTCGTTATTATTTGTGAAATAAATAAATATCTGTTCCTAAGGTTTCCTTGGAGTGAAACCGCGTTTGATTAGGTGAAGCTGACTTCATTTGTCAGTATATTGTATATGAGCCATGCTCTTGGAAAAAGGGGCTTCATGCATCTTCGTGATGGATTATACCAATCAAATCATCACATAATTATGGATCCATAATAGCCACTTTTTTTAACAATCGACTAAATCATGCGATGGACTGGTCCTTAGACATACAAAAATTGACCAATGGCGAAAAGTTTCGGCCCAGGTCAGCCTGCGTGAACTGCGCAGGCTGACCTGGGTCGATACTTTTCGCAGATGCATTAAGCCCCCTTTTGCCAGAGCATGGCTCAAATCTATTTCAAATTTCGCTATTTGTGTCGATAAAACATCTTGACCTCGAAGATGTGAAATACAGACAACCCTGTCAATTACCCCGAAAGAATCGAACAAAAACACAAGAAGTGTTCCGCCATTGAAGCTTACCAATTAGATTAACAAACAAATTTATCTTAAAAAATAAAGAAAACTCTCTTCTACCTTGTCGCTATCCTTCAGAAAAAAAAAAATGAAATGTTTAACGATTTTCTGTTTCAGACTGTAGATTTATTCAATTGTTGATTACTAAACAGTCTCCTTGGTTAAAGTCATTGCACAAAATAATGATTATAAACGTTTTCTATATCCTTCAGTCTTCAATTGCCATAGGCATTAGGAAAAGTAGAAAATACCGGTAACCAGCATTTATTCTGCTCCCACATTGATTTCTATCCGTTCAAAGACAAATCCCATCGTTTCTGCCATATTTAATTTGTCATCTGCAGATGTTTTGAATTTAGATGAGTCTACGCTTTTGTCTGTTGGTAAAGAGTTAATTAAAGCTTCATGAGCCCTAAGTAAAGCCTTAGTTTGAATCAGTGCGAATAAAAACACTAAGTCTTGCAGTATTGACAAGCACATGAACTGTATCTCTTAAATAATTGGCCTGCAACACGCGAAAAGGGGCATTCAGACATTTGCTTTAAGTGTCGTCTCGGTTCAGCCTGCGCAATCCGCGCAGCCTAATCCTAAACGACACTTTCCGTTTTTATGAAATTTTCTGTTTTGCGCAAGCCCACTGTAGCACAAAATCTAATGTAGTCGTAAAGTGCCGTCTCGGATTAGCCTGCGCGGACTGCGCAGGCTGATCCGAGACAACACTTTACGCAAATGTCCGAATGCCCCTTTTCGCGTAATGCAAGCCATTATTACGAGTATATGAGCGGTGCTCTTGGACAAGGGGCTCTAATGCATCGTCGATTCGGATTATACCAAACAAATCGTCATAATATTCTTGATCCATAAAATCCACTGTGTCTTACAACCAATTGAATTGCATGTACTGGGTATATGGTAGAATAGTCCTTTGACATGCAGAAAATTGACCAATTACAAAACGTTCGACCTATGGCAGCCTTCGCAGACTGCGTAGCCTGACATTGGTCGGTACTTTTTTTTCAGACGCATTTAACTCCGTTCTCGCAGAGGATGACTCATGTGGAAATTCTCTCAGTCTTTGTGGTCTCAATTTCAGGGAAAATCAGGGATTGCAGGCAATCTTTCTACATTCTAGAGATTACTAGCACTTACAATATTGTATATGATCGCGATTATCTCCATTATTAGTCATTATTACAGGATATTCAAGCCATGGAATTATTGTTTTACAATGATTTATTAATCTCTTTATGTTTGCTATTATTCTTTGAGCACACTACCTTTATCTCTCTCTCTCTCTCTCTCTCTCTCTCTCTCTCTCTCTCTCTCTTTGTGTGGGTGTGGGTGTTTCTTTTTTCTTTTTTTTTTTTTTTTTGGGTCTCCCTTTTTCCCGAGGGTAACATGGGGGAAAACATAGAAAAGGAACATCTTTCCAAAACTGTTTGAAATATTTAAAGCTTCTTTATGTGAGCCCTCAGCGGATGCCCCATCCGTTTCCACACACATTTAAGATTGATCTACCTATTTCCTGAAGTCTGCATAGTATTCCTCTATAGGTAAATGTGAACCCTTATCGTGCTAAATAACTAACAAGAAACTTTCAAGTCGATGGTAAAAACCCAAATGTTGCTATTTCAAAGTTACTTTTGGGGGAAAAATAATATTCTTATCGGACAGTGTAGATCCAAGATCAGACTGCACGTTCTGTGCAGTCTGATCTTGATCTACACTGTCCGCAAAAGGTCAGTGAGTCGTGCTTAGCAGCCTAAAGGTTAAAGGTATTGGTAATCCACACCACCAGAGTTAAACCGGCTTCTTGCTAGCTTTGGAACTGGAATAACAGGTTTGTCGCTCTGGGAAGCAATAAAAGCTTTACTTCTAGACTTAAAATCTACCTACCTCCTGAAGGCTGCACAGTACCCATCTTTAGGTATATGATGAAGATATTTCAGACTACACCGGGGTCTTGCTAGTTTTGGTCTTGCTTGCTTATCTGAAATTACAGGTCTCTCACCCTCGGAAGCAACCGAGTCCTTATTTCTAGACTTACAATTTAGCTCAAAGTGGTATATAAGATCTTACTACATACCTGAAAATTTTCTGGCTTAAATAAATGTGTCGCACGCGCGTAAAATATCACACACGACAGGAAAAAAAATCCGTATCTCACACTTTGAAATATCGAACGATGACATAAGTTACGCGCAGAATACTTATGTATTAACTTGCAATTTGATTGGTCAAAATGTTATGATATAATTTCATCCACCATTCATCCTAGTGTTTGTATTGACTTATCTCTGTGCAAGAAAATTTTGAAATTGCGCTCGACATTCGGTCTCGCGCAATATCAAATTTTCTCACGCTGCTCAAATCAAATACAAGCGCCAGGAAAGTTACTACAACATAATATTACGTATCTATCACCTATACCTATTTCTTATGGGTGAAGTCTATCACTTTTGTCAAGTTTTTTGTCAATATATGATGCCAGTCCAACCCTAGTTTGCATTTACTTATTAGTAAGCAAAAGGGGGATCTCCACTGTCACAGTCCTAGTCATTCTTGTATATCATAAAATTCTTACCGAATGAAGGCCAGCAATGTACTATTACTTTTTGTATTGTAATCTTGCATCTTGTATACTCAATTTTTGACATCAAAACATTCTTTCAGGAGGTCATTTAATAACGATGCTTTGTTTGCTTGTATGGTGTATAACGTCGTTTACGACATTAATTTGGTTATATCGCGGCAGTCAGTGCACCTATCCACGCTTTCCTGGAGGAATTAATCCCATCGCAATGACTATCACCAATCCTCAGAAAGAAATTGCACAGGCTGGGGATCTGAATCTGCGACTCACTGGTTGCAAACATTGTCCGATACCGACTCAGCAATAGATTATAGCCTGGGTACACCTTTGCTCTCTGAAGCATTTTTGAAAAGATTTTTGAATGTTAAATTAATAGACTATGAGCCAACGGGGGAATTTTCAGGACTATGATTTTATTGAGCCCCAAAGTCTCCTGAGCACATTCCCAAAGTCTGCCACCTGGCGAGTGGGGCTTTTGGAAGTTATAGAGGTCAAAGGTCAACAAGTGCACCCCTAACCCTAACCTTATTAGTTGATCCGTATTTGACAGTTCGTTGGAAATTTTATATTTGTGAAAGTCCCAAATGATCTCAGGTAATGTAAAAAGCTTATGTTTAGATAATTATATGCATTTCTAACAAAATAAAAGAACGTTTAATGCAAATCAAAGCACTGACAGCACTATTTTTTATGATTCAAGCTTCCAAAAAATCATAATCTGAGAAACTACAGGGATATTTTTCAGATAAAGCACATTTTCTTGATCACAAATACCTTGAATGCATCCTAGAAGCAACCCAAATGGCATTTTCTGATTAATTGTATATCAATCTGTCATTTTCATGGATACAATGGAAGCACTTATAACCAAAGCTCATTGATATACTTTTAAATTTTTTATATCAGTTGCTGAGAGTTCAACAACTATCTGGTTCGATTCTTTATTTTAGATAAAAAAAAAATCTAAAATTTATTGGTATGCTTATTTTCATGATCTTAATAATTATATTCATTACAGTAAATAAAAACTTTTAGTGTAAATCAAAATGCTGAAGTTACTGATACATTGTGTAGCATTTAATTCTTGCATCTAAAAAACGGACAAAAAAGGTTAAAAGTAAATTCTAACATGACATGTGAATTCGGCTCTATAAACACAGTGCAGCGAAAGCGTGGTAAAATCTACGTCATTCTATATGGCCTGCAACACGCGAAAAGGGGCATTCGGACATTTGCGTAAAGTGTCGTCCCGGATCAGCCTGCGCAGTCCGCGCAGGCTGATCCGAGATGACACTTTCCGATCGTGCGTGATTTTCTGTTTCACGGAAGTCTACTGTAGGACAGAATCTAATATTGACGTAAAATGCCGTCTCGGATTAGCCTGCGCGGACTGTGCAGGCTGATCCGAGACGACACTTTACGCAAATGTCCAAAAGCCCCTTTTCGCGTGTTGCAAGCCATATAGAGTGACGTCATTCTGTCTAAAGTAAGTAAGTAAGTTATTCAATGGAATATAATCTGCATCCGCGTTTTTACCCTGAGTATGAACTTGTTTTCCTTTCATCAAGAGTTGGTCATGTTAGAATCGAAATAATCTTCTTTCCATCGTGGTTTATCGTTCAATAAACCACGCTGTGAGTTATGAGGCGCCCTTGTGGATTATTTATTGTGCCTCATAACTCACAACTGTGGTTTATTGAACGATAAACCACGATAGAAAGAAGATTATTTCTTAAATATATCTTGATCTTATTTACTAAGCAGACATTGCATATGCTATCTACAGTGCCTTCTCTTCTAATTTTATCAATTTAGTTCCCTCAGACAATGATATCAAAGTACTTAAAATTGAACTTGCCATGACAAAGTAGTAAAGGTATGACCTACAGGCATATCCATCTTTTTATTTAAATACAGCATACATATGCATGAATTTAACCCTTTCAGCGCTATAGGCGAAAACAGAGGCCTTTGCGGATGACATAGATCAAGATCAGACTGCACAGAACACATGCAGTCTGATCATGGAACTCTGTCGTCCACTTGTTTAGTCAAGCCCTAATATGATAAAACTCTGAGTTTCAGTGGAGCCTATTTCCAGGCATCGAAAGAGGTGGACATTAAATATTTGGCGCCGAAAGAGGTGACTGCCCAACATCAGACATATACCATTCGTAGTTAATCTTGTTTCACTTTTTACACTCATCAATTAAGTAATCAGGTGATTTACTAGCAATGTGAGTTACCAAGATGAATTGAATTCCCCATTTGGATTTGATATTTCAATAGGGCAGATGCACCTGTTATCTCACACTGTTGGTCAGTATTCATTTACAGAGGACCATAGTGTTATAGTGAATGAGAGCTCATTCATGCTTGTATTTGCTCAGTAAAACCTTCACCATCATCATTCTCATGCCTACCAGCCATATTTGTGGCTTTATGTTTTTGTTATGAAAACTTTGGTTGGCGTTTTTCCGTTGTTACCTTTGCATTAAGAAACAAGAAAATAAAATGAAGCATCGTGCCATGACTAAAAAAAAAAAAAAGGCTAAGTATAAATGTTGGAAATGGGATGCATTGGGTTTGATATACTATGCTTAAATCTTAAACTATGCAATGAAGAGCCCTTGTTTTGTTTCCTACTATTGTATCCATTTTGTTTCCCTTTTATGTTAACTTTGTAATAAAGGTCATTTGTGTGTTACCATGTACTATTAATGTTCTTGTCATTAACATATTTTTTGGCGTAAAGGTCGTGCGAATTATCATCATTCACATGGCAATCCTTTTATTGCTCAGATTATCTTGTTCTTACATACAAATGTATGTATAACTTCTTGCTTTCTGTTTGCATAGCTTCAAGGCAATGTCTTCTTTTACTCAATTACATTGTATTCTAGTGATTTATCATCTGTGTAAAATCAAAACTTGCTTTTTTTTTTAGTTTTTTGTTTGATATTGTACACATTTAACAGAGACAGAAGCTCTTTTGATATTTTAGCTGGTCATTTAGAGAATTACAAACCCAGACTGTTTCAAAAATGGTTTTATGCATGCCCTCTTTGCGTACATTTTGATGTTTTTCAATTGCGATAAAAATGTCATATTGTTAATAGAACAGAATCTTTAATGAATTTTTACAATATCTACTGGTTACTTCCCCATGTCATAGATATGCAGTACGTGTTTAAATAATACAGAGTATAAATCATAGAAATGATTTAGTTAACATATGGTAATATATTGTAACAAAGCGATGAGAAAGTTGATAACAATGTTGACTTCATGGATGTGGTCCATGGGTGATAGTGGATAGACTTTAATATAGCATGGAATGATCTGTTGTAAAAATCATTGTTACCATTTCAATGAAAGGCAACTTCATATTAGTCTGGAACTCTATAAAGGGCCACTATTAAGAAAAAGATCTAAACAACTTTATTCACTGGGTTTAATACAATACCAATCGATGTGGCAAATTACTGTTGATTAAAAAAGTGATAAATAAAATCCTGACGTCAATGAGTTCTTATTGGTCAACAGCAAGAAATATCTTTAATTCCAGCAAATATCGTAAGATTTTTAAAAAAGTTCAACATTTGTCACTATTAAATACTCTGATTTCCTTCGCTGACACAGCTTATAGATAGGATAAATTATAATGGTAAGGCACAATGTTTGTCATGGAATCTATTCTGTATCACTAAGATCATAACTGATGATTTTGTATGCTATGGATAAGTTTTTGGGTACCAGCCATTTTACGCCCACAAATATGGCCAAGAACAGTTCTGTCAGTACTTTGATTCAAACAGAATTGCTTCTATTTGTGTGAAACAGCTGTTTTGACTAAAGATATGAGTGTATAAACCAACCTGAACATGTTTCTGACATTAAAGTAAATGTAGAAAATGAAATGAAAATTTAACATGAACTGTTATTCATTGATATCTTGCATGCAACAGTGCACTTGATGACCTTTGACCTCTATAACTCGCAAAAGCCCCGCTCGCCAGGTGGCAGACTTTGACAAAGTGCTCAGGAGACCTTGTGGTTTCAGAAAATAATTGTGCCGAAAATTCCCCCGGGGGAGGGGGGGGTATTGGTGGTTCAAGGTCTATAAGGTCACTTTAAAGTAATCAGTTTAAGTTTGTTTGACTTGCTTTACATCCAGTATTCCTTTCACCCATTTAGGCTGAATAAATACTTGAGCTTCGCTCTAGCAAAAGGGTGTATGATGCATGTCTTTGATGCATCATGAGGTAGAATGGTCCGCAGACATGCAATAAAATAAGAAAAAGCAAAAAGTCTTGACCAATGTCAGCCTGCGCGGACTGCGCAGGCTGACGTTGGTCGGTACTTTTTTGCAGATGCAATAAACCCAATTTCATAGAGCATTGCTCACTTCTCTCTGCCTGTATGTGTTTTATTTTCAAGTTTTGTAGTGGAGATGTGCTATTATCTAAGTGTCATTCAAGACATCAAAGAAAGGGTTTGCCGTCCCCGAGACGAAGTTATATAAATAGTGATGAAAATATCCCCTTACGAAATGCTAATGGACTGCCTGAACAATAAAGCCACGACGAACATATAGGAACAAAGAATTTATCACTATCTGCACCACAATTAGTAATTTCAATTTAGTCAATTATTTCATACTACCACAATTTGGGCTAAAAAAAAATTAAAGGTTCACATGTTCTCGAATTTGATCTCAGGATAATTATTTGGGTATAGGACAATGCAAATAATTTTCTGCTCGTAAATTCATTCAGTCTTAACACTGTAAAATATCAGAACAGACAAAATATCCACACAAGATTGGAAAAAATATGAGTTGTTTAACAAAAAGACTAGGAAAACAAATTTCTTGATTTTGTTCTTAACATGGCTTATCAGCATTTAAAATCAAACAAACAAGAAAAGTATTGAGTCATTTTGCCTAGTAAGAATGTAAGTTGATGGTATTCAGAGCACAAAGACTGAGTGTTTAGTAAAATGAAAGATTTGAATTTTGGTACTTGTGTGATCCTTTAATTCTTTTGAGCAGTGTAGTTATTTACAGTTTGTCAAGGATACCAAGCAGTTTAGTAAATGTAATGTCAGTTCTGTACTGACCAAAGATTGTACAATTAGCAATTTGAACAGAGGGCAAATAGTGTAGATTTAATGATTCGTCAAGAAATAAGGTTTAACATTGCAACCAGCTATACTTTATCTATACTTTACTGTGGGCCAAACAGTGTACGAAGCAAACCCAAGTCGACGAACAGGTTTGAGATCGTGTACAACTATGTGCCTTTCCTGTTGTTAGTTGTTTTCCGTCGTCCAGGTCCGGCAAGATCTTACAAATGCACTAGCCCAAATTGTATTTCATTTTCCTCCTAAGACATATATTGTATGCCGCGTATTATATTTGTCATACCCCCCCTGAGAATTCACCAAGGCATCACCTTTGTCATGCTATATAGACATGGTCGATAGCCATTTAGATTTGTCCTGAACTTGTGCTATACTTCGGAAGAATAAATTACATTTGTCAGTGTCATTGATTATGGTCCAGTTTCTTTCTCCCAACTCAAAGAAACCTTTTATTGCAGACTGTTAGAAGGCAATGAATACAATACATACGTGCTTGGTGAATTCGTAAATGAAGCATACGAAAGAGACATAATACTTTGAACAATAGTACATACCTCGTTGAGGCAGAAATAGTTTGTTAGATAAATAAAAAATAAATTTAGTTTACTACCTACATGTATATGTGTGATGGCATACTCTTAAACTGCATTAACCCTTTACCACACAATGCCGACTTTTGACGCTCCTGGAAAAGAAGCCTTATGAAAACATTGTGGAAAAAGAAGAAAATGCTGGTAACCAGCATTTTCTCCTTTTCCCACAATGTTTTCTGCTCTGTTAAAGAAAAATTACACCATTTGAGCCACACTGAAATTGTCGTCTGCAAATGGTTTCAATTTGGACAAGGCTAAAATTTTGTCGTCTGGTAAAGGGTTAATGCAATAAATTCAGTTCAATTGTTGGTCAAGACAATGTGGAATACTGTCGCACTTACATAGCTTTTTAGACCACTTTCCTTCTATTACCGGCTGATATTTAAAGAAATGCTCTTTTTATCTACCCCCACACAACTTTGAACGCATATAACTTTAATCCAAAGAAATTTCTCATACGAACTAACAGGTCAAAAAGAATAGAAAGAAATTGAAATGCTGCAATGTAAAGCTTTGAAGAAAGAGTCTCAAAATCTCCTTTCTAGATTGACAAAGAGTAAAATGTTCGACGCTTTGGAGGTGTTTGCCTGATTGAATAAAATAATAGGCAGATTGTGATGCAAAACGTATCATTAAAACTAAGTCCGAAGAGTGTGCAAAGCCAAACAAAGTTGTTTTATGAACTAGGTTGCTGCGTCTTGTCTTCATATGCCAAGGCTTGTTCCTTCTCGTACAAATTCCGACGTTGATTTTTTGTTAGTTTCAATAATCGGATCCTGTATAAGGGTACATTTCATGGCCAAGGGCTTCAAAAGTAACCGTCGAAACCGTATGATATCTTACGGTTATTTGATTCTCTATGACCTTTCTGTTCGATCTCCTTGGTTTATTAGTTCAATGCATTCAAATATTAGGTGCAAAATGGAAGAAAGAAAAAGAACAGTTTCCGTCTTCAAGGCTTATGCATATACATGTATCAATTTATATTGCATCGATGTGAGACAAAATCTACATCTCTGATGGCTTGATGCTCACTTCCTTACGACCAAATAGGTGACCAAGAACGCAGGTAGTTCCGAAATTTCCTTATGTTCATTCTTAAATTCGAAACCGAAACCTGGTTAAGAGATGCAGGTGTCCAACTCTTTGAACACTGCCTCTGAAAATTTAGGCAAGGGCTTTCAGATAAAAAAAAAAAAGTCCGGAACATCATTCATAGCAAGGAAATAGAGAAAACCCAAACAAGACATTAGCATGAAAAAAATAACAATCCTTCTTGGCCATCAATAAGCTGTTAGAGCTTTTAGAACAGATCGTTGTACTGAAAGAGCCATTATTCAAAACATCAGATGCTTCAGGCTGTCTTTATTTACTGACACAATAAAGTGGAAATTTCTATTCTTTTCTATCCCGTTTAACCTCCCTCGATGGGTTTTCAACGGCAAAATAGATTCAAACAAGACATAGAGACGAGAAGCATTGCCATGGAAACTTAAATGAATGGATATTATAAAATCAATATAATAACACACTGCGATGTAAAAGATGGTGTTTTTTCGTTAGACTGGTAGAATTATGGGGGGACGGTTATATTTTGTCTGTTTCGTCTTACTCGGTGGTTCAAAAGGCCGCCGATGCATTATTATTCAATTATTTTCATGTAGTAAATCGATATTGCCTAGACATTCCGTACAAGATCCCTCTTTGTAGAAGATGTAAATATTATGTTTCTGTGATACCTAAATGACTCGGAAGATTATTGAAGAGGAGATAGGAGACCATTCTCCTGAGAATTTGTACGTTATGCATATCAATATATACTGTTTGAATAGGTTACATGTACGTTGGCTATCAAAGAAATGTGCTTTTAATGTCTGTACTTATATCAATAAATAAATGTTCAGCGATTCCCATAGCAAACCTTAATGCCTTTCTTCGATTTACGTTTAAGCATATGCAAATCAGTTTTAAATGGTGAAATATCAGTCAGTAACAATGAATACGGGAAAATAATAAGTTAATTCGGTGTTGGATATCTATTTATAAGAAAAAGTTAATAAAAATAATCGCGATCTTCTCTGGACACTCTCAGTGTCTCTATAACAAGCTGAGAAATAGTGGATCTGCTGACTGAAAACCGAGCTGCAACACCCGACTTGGATAAACCACTGCCGGAAAGCCCTTGCTCCCCTGTTGCGATTTCCTTTCCAAACATATTGCGGTTTTTTCTCCTTTTTTAAGTTTTCTCAATGAAACGTTTGAATAATTCAAATTTTTTCTTGCGCATATTTTGTGTACATGCATGTAAACTAAATTCTACTTTTTTTTTTTTTTTTTCAGAATAATCTTTTGGAAAAATAATTTCACAACATCTATTTAGCCTTCCTTTTGTCCTTGGGTATGTTATCGCTAGTTTCCAGTAATGCAGTTTCAGTGTACAGTCATTTGAAAATGAAGGTACCATTGTACTATTAAAAATCATAAATATGTGGTGTCTTTTGCAGTTTGTGCACTACTGAGAAAAGGAGTATATGGGATCATAGGCGTTTCCAATGCATCTGCCTTATCAACAATCCAGTCATATAGTAACACCTTTCAGGTGCCTTTTATAGTCCTTGGAATGGCACAGAATACAACAAATCATGGACCATTTCAGCTCTTCATGCGCCCTCTTTACACAGACGGCTTACTAGCTGTGATAACAGAATATGGTTGGGAACGCATTTTATATATCTACGATACTGATGAAGGTTAGAGCTTTTGCTGTTGTCATAGATAATCAAAAAGTTATCCCAGGTAATTAACATATGCATGTTTTGTCATTTTCCACTACGTTTGCAGGCTAATTCATTGTGGTTATGAAACTGTTAGCCTACTCGATGACAGTCATAAAAAACTATCAGTTTCTTGTTTGAACGAATGCACTGCCCCTTTGACGAACATTTTTTATTACTCTATCGTCTTCAATGTATACATATGTCATATCAAAAAAATCAAATACAATATCCGAATTTGATTTGTTGAAATGTTGCTGGAGCCTTGAGTTGCAAACAATCAACATCATTATAATTATCTTGGTTATCAATGTCTCTTTTGTACACTTTTTAAGGTTTATTACGTCTACAACAGCTGTTTCAAGTAGTAAACATGAAGGAGACAACTCTAGATATTGACGTCAAAAGGGTCCCCAATCCGCAAAAATGCTATGAAGAGTTAAAGAAAAAGCAGAAGAAGCACGACAAAGAACTGTTTCGAGTTTTACTGGATATGTCGACAGAGAATGCGGAGGAAGTTATTCTCAAAATTGTGCGTATATATTGACTTTTTTTTTCCTGTCCAACCGATACCGGAAAAAGCAATTATCAGGATGTATTTCAAAAAATTGGATAGAATTTGGGTGAGACCGTCTGCACCAGGTGTACTCTCTTAGATTTCGTAGAAACATGAAGGTATGCATTTAGGAGTGAAGACTTTAATACCAAAGCTTTATGTAATACCTGTTTGTAAAGAGAGCTGTTCTCCCTCTTAATACCTGCGATATCATTTTATGCCATATAAAAAATCCAGGTAATCGAGCTCAGAATTAGTGTCGATTTTAATGATATTTTTTTCGATTCTTATGTACTAGGCTACACCGTGTTAATAGGAAATTGTAACATCAGCCATATTAACACAGTTTTACGTAAATGTTTATAAAATTAATGGATAGTGTAAACATGCCATCATTATTGTGTTGAACTTTCGTTTACAGAAGAACGACACAGAGGTTCACAATCATATGTTTCATTTTCTCCTTGGAGAACTGGTAAGTGTTTGAAGCTTCGACATTTTGTATTGGCAAGTCAAAAATGAAATGTTTGCAACCTGAGCAGATTTATCCATTCTTGAACCGCAAATTGCTTGGTATGTGTAAGGGACTGATCAGCAATCAATTAATCATTTATTTATCACATTAAGGACGTTCAGCCCTAAATGAAAACGAAGTTGAGAGATGTAAAAAATGACTGATTAACAAAATTAAATATACACAAACATATGTACGTCATTATTCTTTGGAGAGCATGTTTTTCTAGATTTTCTTAACAATAATGCATGTTGGGTCGTCCTTGAAGCAATTACAATGCTTATACAGGACCATGATGTTATTACATGAATTGGATTATGGCATATTTCCACTTCTCATTCGAAAAAAGTAAATGGGTGAAAACCTCAAGTCTTTTTTATAATTATTCAATTTGAATTAACCTTACTATATCCCTTTTTTTTTTTTTTTTTTTGTCTTGTGGTACAGAGAATAGAAGAAATGAATGAGGCTAACTTTGCCAAAGGTGGAATGAATATCACAGGTTTCCAACTGTTGAATTACACACATCTTCAAAACTCAAATGATAATGAGAGGTTAAAATGGGATTGGCCTGATAATTTTATGTCGGTAAGTCATTCTTTCTTGATTGTTCCAAGTTCTTTTAACTGATGTAGAATTATAGGCCAAATTTAAAAAAAATCGTAATGTTATCGATGACTTTTAGGTTTGTTGGGACAATTCTAGGTTCAAAATTATGCGGCATGTTTGAGATATAAACCAAAAAGCAGCTAGTGGTTCAGTCTGTTGTAACAGAAATTTGAAATGCGTATTATTGGTACGAAAACAAGTTAAATGATTACTTTTTATACATAGTAAAACAAGAAAACAAGTTATTTAATAAATTTGATATTAGTCAAGCCTTTTTCAATTTGTTTGTTATTTTTCAAACCTAGTATGCATTTCGGACGTACTGAAATCACGCTGTCAAAAAATTCCTATCGTAGGAACTTGAAGTTATTTTGTATTGGGATATGCATCAGGTTTAAGTTTAAACTGATACTGTAATATGCGAGTTTCTGGTTACAACTGCTTATATGGGGCTTATTCTTGTTCGTCATAAATAACTATCTTTTTCAACAAGTAAAACAGACGTTCTGTCTTTCGAAATTCCGTTTGGTTCATACTTCGGATACAATTACCGATTTTAAGTGTATGGTAGTAGCACGACTTAGATGCACCCGCAGCGTTGCAGTTGTTTTTTCTGTATTGTGTGATTCTTTGCATTATCTTCTTTTGAACAGTTAGAAGCAGCTTTGGTCATTGATGCCCTGGGTATGCTTTTGCGAGCATTAAACCAGCTCGAGAATCAAAGAGGTAAACAACCAGCACAGTATCCATTACATGTAAACTTCAGACAGAGTGTAAAATGTACAGACAGTAACTATGTTAGTCCATTGAAGGGAACAAACCTAACAGAAATATTGAAAGGGGTAAGATTTAAATATTATTATCTATTAACAATGCTTAGATCCGGAAATGAAAGTTAACAGTCAAAAACCCTTTTTAACCTTTAATGACACAGATTGGTTTAAGACCCACCCTCTCTGACAGCCGATCTTCATTGGTAATGGATGTAAAATACATGTAGATAAAATTATACTGCATCAAATCAACCAAAAGTTTATATTTAGCAAAAATGTTACCACACAAATTTGTCACTTGGCATGTAATACAGCTGACCACCACGCCAATTCAAATTTACTTCATTCAATAGCCGATGAAACTAAACGTAGAAGTTTACTTCTGATCGAACTTTCTAATTCCTTAGTTCTTTGATTTCTCACAATTACTTCGGAATGCATTATGCGTAAATAATAGCGAGTCATTCTTTAGTATAGGCTTTAAGGAGAATATCACAGATGTTTACGCACATCTATACTTCACATGTGATTTTGTCACGGAAAGTAAATCTAACGGTGCGCATATGTATTTTTCGCACAAATGGTAATACTAACGGATGCGAGGATAAAACTATTTAAGCTCAAAGTGATCTATGAACGAAGCACATTGGATGTCTACATAGCATTAAGGAAAAAAAGGGAAAAAGGAAAGCAACCTCTGCACCGGGACTCAGAAATTGCTATTACCAAACGGTTTGTCCTTTTCCAAAAATACTTTCTATTTTATCATGAAATCAAGTGTCCTTTGTCAATGATTAGGGTTAAAACATTGATGAAAAAGAAACCATTTCTCATACAAGCACTGACAACTACTACGTGGATGGAACAAAGTGGCACCAAAACTTCAAGGACCACACGGAGAATGAGTCAATATGCTTTAAAAAACAAATTGTAAAAGTGATGCCATTGCTTGTATAAGTAATGCTTTCTTTTATCACAGTGTTTTATTACTGGTGAAATGCCTCAAAACCGAAATGAAACTAAAGTAGAACTGCTAGAAATATTACTTTCTCGGAGTTTCGGTACTAAAACCTTCGAAAACGTTGCGGATAAAGATGCCACTGTTCATGTGGGCAGCACCTCCTTTTTGCACAATATATTCAATTTTTGTGTTAAAAAAAGATGGTTTACCATATTATTGTAAATTCTGATGTTTAGTTGTTGCTCATAAGGCTAAAGGCAGTTGTTTTATTTTCAAAGCGAGTTCAAACTTCATTAACGTTTTCTGAAGAAATAAGCACGGATAGGGACAACTTTTATTTCTTCGCATTGTTTGGTAAATACTATAAATATGGAAACTTTAAGAAATCGACCCTATATTCGGTCAAATTATCAACCTTTTTTACTCAAGGGTCTGTATAATACATGCATATTACCATGCTTAAAACTAGATTTTCATTTTTTTGTGCACAAATGAATTAATTTTCGTTAAAATGATGTATGTTCTTCTTGTATTTTTTCTGTTTAAGTAACTATTAAAGAAAGATGTGTAAATATGGAATATTATGCTAAAGTGACTTTCCTGGTGCTTGTATTTGATTCGGGCTGCGTGAGAAAATTTGATATCGCGCGAGACCGAAGGTCGAGCGAGATGTCAACATTTCCTTGCGCGGCGAGAAGCAAATCTACTAGCGCCAGGAAAGTAACTAGAGCATAATATTCCTTTTATTATATATCGCACCTTTCAACGAAGAAAAATTGCAAATTAGTGACATTTTATTCGAAAACGGTAAACAATATAAAACAAATAATTGTGTAGTAACCAGTAACTTCATTTTTCGTGAATGGCGGATGAATATAACAGAGTAAAATTTTGACCAATCAATCAAGTTGCAAATTAATGAATACATATTCAGCGTGCGAGTTACGTCATCATACCATATTTGGGACTGTATTTCACAGTGTGTAGATACGGATTTTTTTTCTGTCGTGTGTGATATTTTATCCGCGTGCGACGCATGTATTTGAACCGGAAAATTTTCAGGTATATAATCTAATATACATGTATACTGAATTTTAGACCTGTATATACCTTTTTCAAAGGCAAATTTCTTAGAAACGAGTGAAGTGTCCCATAAATTTTGTTACTATTATTTTCAAGACATATGATGAGCTGTGTATGTGCAAAGTTTTAAAAAATATGTCCGTTAGAAAATTATGTGATACACTCCTTTCATAAGGACTCATTTCACTTTTCCATAGAAGATTTGGATGGATAAACTTACATACTCGATATCCCCTTTCATATCATACACAAATAAAATATTGTTATTAATAATTTTATTATTATTGATTATAATTAAATTATTATTATTATTATTACTATTATTTAGATTGAATATGATGGTCTAACAGGAAAAGTCAGTGTGGACGATCATGGTTTTAGGGACATATTCACGCTGAACCTAGAGGAAATTACAATGATCAGAGGATTGTCCCACGTAAGTGTTTTAAGACAGGCCTTACTATGTAGTTTATTGTTTACAATCTGCTTTGTAATGTTAATCTAGGTATAAATGGCTGTTTACTGTTCTAACTCTGCAAAGTTTACCTTCTAAATATAAGATCATTTAAGCGCTTATTCCAGTCTTTGTTTGCCATCTAAATATCTCAAAATCAAGGTTATTTTGCTTTGGATTGCGAACAAAATATCGGACCTTGGAGATCAAATATCTGCTTGTTCAGTGCAAAATGGTCTTGATCTACACTTTCCCAAAAAGGAACTAAAATTGGCTTTGGGGCCGCAAGCTTTCAAATGTTCTCAAGTTAGATAGCTTTTATATTCTAGGGAAAAGAAATATTCATCAAACATTTCTCTGCTAATATTTATAATCTGTATCAAGGTATTAGATATAAAGTGTAGTAACTCTGCCAGAAACATTCTTATTTCGTGTCATATAATTTGAAGTTGTTTTATTCATATTTTGAATACAATACGGTAACAACAGTTTCTGGTTTTTTTTTACCTTGCCATATCTAGGTGGGAAGCTGGACACCAAACAAAGGTCTGACTGTACACGACCCAATTTTCTGGCCTCCAAAGCCAGGGAATGCCAGCCGAAAGCGAAATATTACCACGATTTTGGTATAAACATTCTTTTTATACAGTTTTGCATTTGTTTTGTTTTTTTCCATCTACACATCGAAGACTTCACAGACTATTGACATGTTTTAGAAATACATGTAACTGACAGTGGACAAAGCTTAAATTTACACGCGTGAATATAAAGTGAAAGCTGCCCACCTACGCCCATAAAATCTTTTGTAAAACGTAGATTTCATTGTCTCTGCACACAAATATAATGCAATGGCTGTTGAACAATGCAAATGAAATGAGTATTTTCATTTCTTCACTAATTTGTGGAATGAAAACATATGTATTATGTAACAGTATACTATAAGCGTCTTCAAGTTTTATTTTACCATGTTGTTTTCCGGATGAGTGAATGCTTTCCAATCGTGGTTGAACTTAAATATTTTCCTCGCTCACCTGGGCACAAAGTGGTCAAGGTGAGACATTTCAAAGGTTTTTCTTGGTATATACTAGATTTCACCAACATTAATCATGGTCGCTCTACTAGAAACTCTTTTTTGGATTGAACTGAAGTTATTAATTGACTTAGTCAGGATAGAGAATTGTAACATTTGAATTGGTTCTGCTTAAAAGAGACAATTTTAGGAGATAAGGACCTTGGCAGTTTTGGCATATCCAGCAGAAGATACACTGCTTCATAATCCCTACCGAAAAACTAAAGTAATAATTACAAATATCTCTTTTATCCGTACGTGGCAATGGCATGTCAACAGCAAAATGCTAAAAAAAATAATTTTGTTAATTTTCATTGACTATGATCCTGAAGGAGAAGCCGTATGTCATGTACAAGGATAAGGAAACTGAGGAAAGAGAACCAAAATGTGGAGTGGAACATTTCATGGGCTTTTGCATCGACCTCTTATTAGCTATTGCTAAAGATCTAGGGATAGAATATGAACTGTGTCTCGTTCCTGACGAAGCATACGGGGAAGAGCTAGAAAATGGCACATGGACTGGAATCTTAGGTCAACTCGTACGACAGGTACATTCGAGTCTGGAATGCCGATGGAAAAAAGTTTTGTTTTTTTTATCTGCATCTTTATCTGCTTTTTTCTATCAATATGGTAGATGAAATTATGTCGGCACAGAGACCTGTTTTTACAAACATGCCTTCTTGTGATGCCTCATTTATCAATTGCAAAATCCGATTAGAAAGTCAATGGATTCAATTCGACTGAAGACATTATATGATGTTGTGCAGTCGCAACTTTTGTTGTGCTTTAAAATGTAATTTCATCTACCATCGTATATCAACACCTTTGCTCTCTTTTTTTCAATCACCAGTTATTTCTTTATTATCAAATATGCTTCCATTACAACAGGAAAAACCTTACCTCATGTATAAAGATCCAAAACACGAAGAAGATAGAGAAAATGCACCCAAATGCGGAAAAGAATATTTTGAAGGTTTCTGCGCCGAGTTGGCGCAAAAGGTCGCTGAAATTGTAGGGTACGATTATGAATTGTGTCTTGTTAAAGACGGGGAATACGGACAAAAACTTGAGGATGGAACGTGGAGTGGGGTTATCGGAGAACTAACACGTGAAGTAAGTGACATCACCAATGACGTCATAAAGATGTGCAACGTTTGGTGTGTTTGTTTACGAGGCTTTGTTGTAAAAGTAGACGGTAGACAGTAGATGCCATGAAGTTGTATTTATTGGTTACTCTTACTGATTTGTCCGTCTTGGTGTGCATATTCTCATTATTTCAAATTCTAAATGTCTGACGGTTTTATAGAAAAAATACTAGACTACTTAAAAAGCGTACATAGAGGTATATTTACAAATACACATGCATCTTGACTGACATCACGGATCATTATGAAAACGTAGTCGGGATCTTCCTCATTTTCAATTTTGTGTGGGGTAACGTTTGTCATTTGTACGATCTATGCTTGATAATCAGATGTAAGAATAATCGAATGATAATCTACTCATGTTGTTTAAACAATGATGACTTTTGATAGATTATACAAACACCCTTCAACTAAATCTTTTCTTCACTGGACGCTGGTAAGTATAAATTGCATTATGTAAAATCTGAGTAAAAGCTTTCATCGAAACTTTGGGTGATTTATCGAATAATGTCTAGATATGCATGTGCTTCTATTAGCAAAATAAAGTGAGGTGTATGGGTATATTTGCCAAATCGTCAAATTGTCAATTAACTGTATTTGTCTCTATTCTTCTCAGTGCATATGACATATGCCAACGTCTTCTCCTTTATATGGGCCATGCTCTGTGAAAAAGGGGTTTAATACATCTGCAAAAAGTATCGACCCACATCAGCTTGCGCCTTCCGCGCAGGGTGACCTAGGTCGAAACTTTTTGCTGATGATAATTTTTCTGCATGTCCAAAGACAGTTCTATCTCATGATTTAGTCGGTTGTTATACAAAATTGATTTTATGGATCCACAATTATGGTATGACTTGCTTGGTATCATGCATTACGGAGATGCATTAAACACCCTTTTGCCAAAGCATGGTTCATATTCTCTTAGAGTGCATGGAGTGTATACGAAACTTTGAATGATTCGCTATCGAAATTCAAGAAACAGAACTGTGTGTAACTAAATCTACATACATACTGATTAAATTCAAACTGCTTTTATTGTGGTTTTCACGCATAAGAAGCTACCTAAAACATTGAAATAAAGGAACTTAACAGTTTTAAAAAACCTACGCACATTCCTACAACAGAATTGAATGCATTCTATACAAAGTCCTAGCAGTGAAACATACTGTTTCTTGTTGGATCTCTTATCCATAAAACTAAATACCATTCTGAAATGAAAAAAAAAAAAACAGAATCGGGTTCAATAAATCATCTGCGGACGAATGCCACTTTCCAGACTTTTACTAATGCTAAAATCTCAAGTTTCCCTATAGCCTTTTTTTTTTAAATACCTAACCAACAAATAGTGAGTTTTTATTTTATTGAAATGGGGTATATTTTCAAAACATTGTTGGGGAAGAAAGGGAAACCGCTGGTTGCCAGCGTGTTCTCCTTTCCTTAGAATATTTCAATCTGTTCGAAGAAAGATCTTATCATTTAGCTATATTTAAATTATCGTCTGCAAATCATTTAGCTATATTTAAATTATCGTCTGCAAATGCTTTCAGTTTGCACAATGTTGTCGTCTGGCTGAGAGTCAATCAACCACCATTTCTATTAAACTTAAGTTGTGCTTCACTAAGTTGGGGGCTCAAATCTTGATTTTAACAATTTATACATCGGTCAGTTAGTCAATTTGCAGCCAATACTTTAATTTAAACAGAAGCAAAAAATGAAAGCTATGAAATACAGAATTTTCTAATAAGAAGTATCAAATTATATTTAAGTTAGCAATTCCATGCTTAGCTGAGTTACACATGAGAAACGTTTTAGCGGAAGAAGCGCTAATTTACATTAGTAGTAATTAATCAAGATTTCAAATTTTGTTTTACTTCTTACCACAAGAACTTTATAGTAATAATACCATGCATGATGTTTATGATATATAAAGTTTATGTCTATTGGTGTACCTTTCTTTGTCTGTACCGAGTTAGTCTTAACTCTTAGGTTGCTCAGCGCGACTCAAGGACCTTTTGCGGACAGTGTAGATTAACATCAGACTGCACTGAATGTGCAGTCTGATGTTGGATCTACACTGTCCGATAGGTTGATTTTTTTCCCCCAAAATACCTTTGAAATAGCAAAATTTGGAATTAATACTATAGACTTGAAAGTTTTATTTCACTTATTTAGCAGTTTAAGGGTTAAGTATGTGTTAACACCACGAGGGTCTGTAAGTAACTCTCCTGTATGCTTTATTTATATGCACACTTTTGTCGTATTGACTTTCCTTTCAGCTGCTGTTCTTTCTATCGTTTTTAAGTCTTAACAACACAACATGACTTAAGACTTATCAAAGTCCGAAGCATTTCCAAACGACATATTAAATTTGGTTTAAATTTCAGGACTTACTGTATGAAAGGGTAAAAAACAAAGAAACATGGCTGAAAAGGAAGACAATACGGGTTACCTGTATTTTCTCCTTTTCCCACAATGTTTTCAAAAGCATTCCTCAGAGTCGTTTAAACTCGGGATTGCTAGGGAAAGAGCTGAATCTTCAACATAAATTTACCCTGTTTTCAATAATCACTTCTAGATTTTTTCTAAATGTACACATATTTACATATTAATTAATAGTTGCAATGGCAGCATGATGTACCTAAAACATTTAGGGAAAAGTACGTTCAAATGGTGACAGGTCTTGTACACTAATAACTCTAAACTATTACATCACGATTGGTCACATGAAGTGCTGGCAATATTTTGCAAGTATTTAATGCACGCATTTTTTTGGTTAAAGATAAACGCTTTACTGTCACATTTATCAACAAATTTGCTTGTTTTCGTCAGAGCTTTATAGAGAAAAGATTGATAAAATACTAGATCGATATAATGAGCGAGTGTGATATCTATTGATTTGTACAATATCAAACGGTTGTTTAAAGTATTCCTCTGCATTTTAGTTTTAACCCTAAGCATGCCAACTGCAAAAAAAAAAATGTTTTTGATGGCAACGTTGATCAAGCAACGTGCAGTTTTATCACTAATCAGCGCTGTTCACTATTTTCAGAGATTTTCTGTTCACATGCTTAAATTACAAAAAGAACTTTGCTTATTGATTGAAAAAAAAATGTATCATTTGTCTGTAAACGTTCATTTCATCCATCAAATCATGGACTTTATTATATGTGGGTTGAAATTTTATTCATATAGGAAAGTATGTATTAAATGGCAGAAATATGTTTCCAGATACTTATTTGAAAATATCTCTTGATCCATATAATGTGAATTTGTCTATTTTTTTTCCCGTTGGAATAGGTTAAAGAGTGTTTACAATCCTTACCCATGTGTTTTCTTGAATTCAAATATTTTCGAAAGTACCTTCGTTCGTTAGTCTGATCAATTCTTTTAACGTTACCCAGATTTTCCAGATTGTATCTTATCTTATAAAGGCGGCACACATAAGGTCCTTGAAATCGTTCTATATTCTGATATCAATTTGCCAAACTCTCTTGTTCCCATTGTAAATAACAAAATTAGCTCCCTTACAGGCTGAGACTGAATGTCTTATCTAAGAAAACTGAAATATTGATATAGAAAACAAGTTAACATGCTTGATAAAACACAGCTTCTGATCCGACAAAACTTTTACTCTTAGCATTCAACATTGTAGGAGGTGGATCTTGCAGTTGCTCCGATAACGATCACATCGACTAGAGAACGAGTTGTGGACTTTACAAAGCCCTACATGAGCCTTGGAATAAGTATCATGATAAAAAAGACGTCTGTAAAGAAAGCAAGTGTATTCTCGTTTATGGATCCCTTATCGTATGAAATCTGGATGTGTATATTGTTTGCTTACATTGGGGTCAGTGTAGTGCTTTTTCTTGTCAGCAGATTCAGGTAAGGCTTTCGCCATCGTATGTATGAATCTTTCCTTTGATGACAAGCACAGTATATTACTTTTACTCTAAGACAATAGTCAATGTATAGGAATCATGCTCTGTGAAAAGGAGTTTCATGCATTTGCAAAAAGACTATTGTCAGCCTGCGCAGTCCGTGCAGGCCAACATTGATCGAAACATTTTGCTGTTTGTAAATGTTCTGCATTTCCACGGAGCATATATCTGATGACTCATTAGTCGAAACTTTTTCTCAATTTGTAAATTTTCTGTATGTTCAAGGAACTGTTTATCTAATGTTGCAGTCGGTTCTCACATAAAATGGATTTTATGGATCTACAATTATGTGATGACTTCCTGGATCGCGGCTCATACATTTGGCTATTTGACATCATTAAATAATGCCTTATTTAACTATTTCAGCGCCAAATAAATAAACTCGACCTCTTTCGACGGCTCTAAATACAGTCGACTTAAACTTACAAAGATTATGATTGTATACGCTTGAGTACGCAAGCAGACGGTATAGATCAAAGATCAGACTGCACTTTCTGTGCAGTCTGATCTTGATCTATGCCGTTCGCAAAAGTTGCTGTTTTCGCCTATGGGGCCGAAAGGGTTAAATTGTGACTGAGAGGGCAATTTGTCTATAATATCTATTCAGTATTCAAAGATTTAATCTAATCTATTCGTCTTTCTTTTACCCTAGCGTCAAGGTTCTTGCATGAGGTTATCCAACGTTCTGCTACAATTTCATTTTGATATAGTTTCTACAGTAAAAGAGATGTTATTAAGAAATTTTGAGACTTATAATAAAGGGCTTCAAAGTTCGTTTAATTAACACAATCACTGAATCAAATGTTTCACTCTTTCAGCGCCAAATAAATAAAGTCGACTTCTTTCGACGGCTCTAAGTACAATCCATTGAAACTTACAAAGATTTTGATCGTATAGGCTTGACTACACAAGCGGACGGTATAGATCAAAGATCAGACTGCACGTTCTGTGCAGTCTGATCTTGATCTTTACCGTCCGCAAAAAGTCACTGTTTTCGCCTATGGGGCCAAATGGGTTAATATGACTCACCATTTTAACGACTTCTGCATCAAGAGTTAAGGTGTTTGATACTTCAACATTGAAAAGTTTATAGTCTCGCTCGAACATCTTTTAGCCTTTCGGATCCCCAAATAATCGTGTTTAAGCATGCGTATGGATAGCGAAGATCAAGACAAATCTTTGTAATGTATGCAACCTTATCTTGAATTCGTAAATTGTCATTTATAAAGTATTATGGCTAAAAGGCCTGTAGTTCCTGTAGTAGTTATAAGATACACGCAGACACATCCTACTGATATCACATGCACCATGAAGGAGATGTATGGTCTTATCTAACAAAATTCTGGGATTTGTACTGATCTAAAATTGAAGACTAGCCGCATGCGACTGGCTGATAGAATCCTTATTCAAGCCAATTCAGAATTAGAGCTCAATTTAGAATTGTTTGTGCATTCGAATCCGGGGGCCATATTCACCAACCATTCTAAATGTCTTCCTTAACCCTTATCCTGCTAAATAAGTGAAATGAAACTTTTAAGCCGATAGTAAAAATCCAAATTTTGCTATGTCAAAGGTAATTTTTTGGGGAAAATATGTCCTTATCGGACAATGTAGATCAAAGATCAGACTGCACGTTCTGTGCAGTCTGATCTTGATCTACACTGTCCATAAAAGGTCAGCGAGTCGCGCTTAGCAGCCTAAGGGTTAATCTAGTTCTACATTTCGAAAGTAACCCGTTTTCTGTATGGCTTAACCATCAGATTTAGCCGTTCAGAAAATACGTTATTTTCAAAATTTAACTAGTTCATTGGAATTACACTTTGAATGTTATTAAGAATGGTTTGTGAATACGGACCCTGATTGTAATTGCAGTCCTACCGAGTGGCACATAGAAGACGGCTCGAATATAACAAACGATTTCACCATATCCAACAGTCTCTGGTATTCTCTTGGAGCTTTTATGCAGCAAGGTTGCGATATTTCACCAAGGTATGCAGTCTGATTTGCTCATCAAAAATTGTGTTCTTGTTAAAAATATCATTTGACGAGAAATTACTTATGAACCGTAACATCTTTGTTTATTATACTGCAAAGAAATTTGTCGTGATCTGACTGGATAATATGTCCCGAACATATATATCATGTACACTGGCAAATCCATGTAAAAGCAGTTTCCCTTTCGGGGGTCCCGTGTACATGACTACACTTTCAACACAACATCCAACGGTTGATACGAGCCGCCCACAAAACAAACATACTGAGTAGCCTGAGTATTACTAATTTCCCTTGATGGTTGTCGTTAAAACGGAAAGAGTGGATTATTTTTGAAAATAAATGAATAAAGATCTTTACATGTATTATCTCGGTTGATCTCATTTCAAAACAAATACACGGAGGGTTAAAACGAGCCACCCCTTTGTCAGGTAAGCAAATTCTGAAGTGTCGAAACTCATACATTGTGCATAACGCTAAAAGGATAATCCAATGGTCGTTTGAGGCAACTAATGGTCGTTTACTTTTGCCAACAAATCATTAAAATCCATAGCTACTTACCTCGAGTTGTTTAGATCCATGTTTATATAAAAACACGACGAATGTATATCGCAGTGAAATCATCAAGATTATGTACCAAACTGCACGTTTTACCAAGGTTTCAGTGACGTCAGTTCCCAGTGACGTCAGTTTTCATTGAAATGGGGCACTCAGGAGGGAAATTCCATTTCGTCAGCGTACTCAGTTTTTAAGACCATAAAACTGGGAAATTTCGCTTAACACACGTTGGAATGGTAATACTTTGCAGTATAATAAATTCGTTGTACGGTCAGGTGGCAGGAGACTTGGATACTTGTTCACGGCTGTGGTGAATGATGTCGCCCCGAGCCGAACTCCGTGAACAGGTTCCCAAGTCCCCTGCCACCTGACAGTACAACTAATTATGTTTCGTAATTTCAACGATATTTTGGTTAAATTTTATTATTAATATAAATGTATGAAAGTGTTATCTTGCTTGCATATAGGCTGTTTTAAAGGGAATAATTCCATATGAGCCATTCTTTGTGAAAATGGGGGGGGGGGGGAGGGGTGTTTAATGCATCTGTATTTATAAAGTATCGACTCATGTCAACCTGCGCATTTCATTGTCTGCGTGTCCAAGGACCACTTTACCTAAGGATTCAGCCAGCTGCCGGTAAAATGGATTTTCATGGACCCATAACAATGTGATAATTTGCTTGGTATAATGCATCAAGGAGATGCAATAAGCACCCTTTTGCAAGAGCATGGCTCAAATGTTATACATTTTCAGGTCGGTATCCGGTCGAATAGTAGGAAGCGTATGGTGGTTTTTTACACTGATCATCATATCATCCTACACGGCCAACCTAGCCGCCTTCTTGACTGTGGAGCGTATGTTGACCCCGATAGAGTCTGCTGAAGATCTCGCTAAACAAACTGAGATACAATATGGAACTCTACAGGCTGGTAGTACGAAAGATTTCTTTCAGGTCAGGAAATGATACGGCCTGCAACACGCGAAAAGCGGCATTCGGACGTTTGCGTAAAGTGTCGTCCTGGATCAGCCTGCGCATTCCATGCAGACTTATCCAAGACGGCACTTTCCGTACTTACGTAATTTTCTGTTTTGTGCAAGTCTACTGTAGGACAAAATCTAATATAGTCATAAAGTGTTGTCTCGGATTAGCCTGCGCAGTCCGCGCAGGCTGAATCGAGACGACACTTTACGCAAATGTCCCAATGCCACTTTTCGCGTGTTGAAGGCCATACAAGTAATCACCGTAAAATATAAGCACAGATGTCAGTTAACACGTAGGCTGCTAAACACGACCCTGTGAGCATTTACTGTGTAGAACAATATCAAACTGCATGGAACATGCAGTCTGATCTTGGATCTACAATGTTAGATATAGTGAGATTTCTCCGACGAGCAATTTTTTGTAAATGTGTTTTTACTATTGGCTGGAAATCTTTAGTTCAACTAATTTAGCAGCTTCAGGGTTAAAACTTTACGACGCTGATCAAAATGTATAAGGAGAGAGGGATATTGTAAATTTTTGAGTGGATTTTAATTTTGGTGTAAACAGGTTTTTTTCTTTACTCTTGATCTATTACTATACTTACTTCAAATGATTGAGAATTCCTGGTTTTTTTTTTTACTCTTGATCTACTACTATACTTACTTCAAATGATTGAGAATTCCTGCTATAATGTACCTTTCATTTGTACTGATATCTTCCTTCACACTACTGCATCAGTTGTATCAGGTCAAATACTGCCAAGAAGTTGATGCAAAGAAGAAAAAATAGCAACGACTCAGAAAACAATGGCTGGAAAAAAAACTAGCTTTCTTAACAAGTGGATTTTCTTTTGAGTTCACGACTCTCATTGACTTTATAATGTTATATGAGTGTAGTAACACGTAGATGTACCGTTACATTTATTCCAAGTTGATCAAACAGTATAACAATAGTATTTCCGTGTTCAGTTGGTGATGTGTATTAAATAAAGCACTCCTGGATGAGTATTCACCAACCATCTTTAATAACGTTCTAAGCTTTATTCTGAAGATTTTCTTTTTTTTTTTAAATTTGACAGTAACACAACTTCTGATTGGCTAACCTATTTGGTTTAGCCAATCAGAAGTTGTGTTACTGTCAAACTTAGAAAATCTTGAGGAATAAGACCAAGAATGTTCTTAAGAATGATTGGTGAACCCTGGATTCTTTTTGATAAGTCCGATACATTGTTTATGTGCTTTCCTTTGAATACTAACTAATTCTTTTTCTAGAACCTACCTGAACTGTATGTAAAACTTTTCTTCCTGGTCAGATAAAAGTACAAGAAAATAAGATTAGAATTTTTCAAAAGTAAAATCTGTGTTTTCAGAAATAATTTAGGTTTAAAGGCTAAGCTTTTTATCAAACGATAAGAAAGTGTGAAAGAAAGCTCACACGGAATAAGGATCGTTGTGTTGTAATACATGCATATGAATTATTCATATCATTTAAACTGTCGGTTTATAATTTTTCTTTTTTACTTTATGTTGTAAATGCTACTTTGTCTTTCTTTGTGATATTTTATTGTAAACAATACTTTTTTTATTATTCTTTTATGTCATACCTTTTTTTAAAAAAAATGGAATATCTGCAATTTGTTTGAAGCTGCTTAAATACATAACATTCAGAAGTTAATTGGTAACGGTATCCCCCATTTATCAAGTTTATCATTTTTGTTCTTTTGTAGTATTCAAAATTTCCAGTTTATGAGAGAATGTGGGCATACATGCAGTCTGCCAGTCCGAGTGTGCTGGTGAAGAACACAGAAGAAGGAATTGACAGAGTACGGAAAGGAAATTACGCCTACCTTATAGAGTCCACAACGAACGATTACAACAATATGAGAATGCCATGTGATACCATGAGAGTGGGTCCTAATCTGGACTCTAAAGGCTACGGTATTGCTACACCAATTGGCTCTGATTTGCGGTAAGTTGTACCACCATCAAACTTGTACAATCACTTGCAAAGGACGACTGAGAGAACACTACATGTAATATAAAATTTACCAACACTTTTCTATGCTCCATAATATCGAGTTTCATTTTTACAAGTTGTAACAACAAATAGGAAATCTGATTTCATCTGTACTTGCCTACGCATCTGGCTTTGAAAAGAAGACTGACAGAAAACATGACAAATTTCACACTTTTCTTTGTTTCTTATTGTTTGTTATCCCTGTAAATACGACGTAACCGCTATATCATTAGACGGTGTGAATTCATTTTACCACAACTTCAGTTTTCCCATAGAGCATTGGATTAGTCGTATTTAGTCGACCATCTTGGGTTTATGGGCCTGTAAGAGTATTTTTTTCGAGTATGTGGTATGTTTCAGTGACATCCCCCGTCTCTCCCCTCTCCCACCCCCCAACCCCGCTTAAATTAAACAGGCATTTGATAATGTACCTTACCCTTATCAAATAATACAGATTTTTTTTATCAGATATTTCTCAGCCCAGCTCATATTCGGACTATATTTTTTCCTTTCGTAAACGGCAATCCTGACCCTAGAATTTGGATCAATGCACTAAAATTTAGATCTAGTCTTCTATAATGAATTTCAGGCTCTTCGTGTAAAATACTGGCGCCTGACTTATATTTGTGTTGATTTCAGGGATAAATTAACTTTGGCCGTATTAAAACTGCGAGAATCAGGTGACCTTAAATACATGCAGAAGAAATGGTGGGATGAAAGATCAGAATGCCCAGCTCCTTCCAGCTCTCAGGTAACGTATATGTTCAATAAAGCCTTAACTTGTTTTCATTGTTGATTCCTATTTGGCTTAGTGCTTTGGTCGGCAATTTGTAACTGAGAGATTCTGAATTGGCCTTTCGCCAGGGCTGGCCAAGTGGAAGTATCCATGAGAACCGTAGCCTAGTACTGATAAAAACCATGGAAACGCATGAATAAGCCAGCTATCGCCACAACATGATTGAAACAAAAGATAACCGTCTCACAACTATTAGCCCCCAGTTAAATAAATTGTTTTATTTAAGGAATGAAGAGAACATATTTTTTTTCATGGAGGTATGGAAAAAAAACCTAATCACACTGTATGAAACCGCGAAGCGGTTTCATACAAAAGTGTGATAAGTTTTTTTTTCATACCTTCATGAAAACAAAAAAAAGATAAAATCCCTTCATTCCTTATAATTCAATACCACAGACAACAAATATGCACTTGAATAATACCGACTGTTTTCTTTTTTTTATCCAACATTGTGTATTTATCTAATGTCCATTTTATTGATATTTCATAGCGCGGTAAAACTGCTCGTTTATGACGTAAAATGACGTAACTCATGACGTCATTGTAGTATTGAACATTTGCAGATTTAGTAGATTTATTATTAGAGGTAAATACGCTAGAAGTAAGTTCAAAATAAGATTGTTAGAACCCAGCAAAGTGACATTAAGTTTTAAGCTCTCTTTAAATTTACTGTTGGATATTTTTTTTTAATATTCAGAGAAAATAAATTTAGCTAGCAATTTGAAATTCGGATTGGATATAACATCAGAAAGAGAAAAATTATGAAATCTCGAATAGATCTACATGCTTTTTTACATTAGTTTGACTGCAAAAGCAGTTCCGGCACTGCTTTTTTTTTTTTTCATGGAGCTATGAAAAAAAAATTTCAGCCAATCAGAACTCGCCAATACTCATGAAAAAAACTAATATTGAATTATTAGAACTTGAGGTACAACATAACTACACTTGAAGACACCTTTAAGTCACTTTACAGATAGCAATGTGCAATTTCTGTATGTCAGACACAGTGCTCTTGATGAGTACTTTTAGCCCTACACGAATGCAATAAAATAGAGATCATACAGATTATATGGTAATTACGGCTAAACACGTCCATGAGTAAAAATGGGGAATGAGTCAAAAACTGAAAAAGTAATAAAGATTCTGCGATTTTTCCCACACAAAGTAGATCTATGTAACAGTGTCGATCCGGGATAACCATTTTATGCTCTCTAATATTGATCTAACTTGCCCAAAAAATCCAACTAAAGCCTATTTCGGTACCGAAAAGTGTATCGCATGTACGTTTTTTATCCTACAGGACGGCGGACAGACCGAGCTAACGCTGAGCAATGTTGCCGGTATATTTTACATTCTGGTTGCTGGTCTCCTGCTCTCAGTTATTATTGCATGTCTAGAGTTCTTGTATAAGTCCAAACTAGATTCCAAAAGATCCAAGGTAGGCACAAATTATTACCCTCAAGCAGATGATTTTTTGCGGCTTGAAACAGACAACTTTCAACTCGTCACCAGATCACAAAGTTTTAGGTTTGTGAAAATAGAAAGCACACGCAGAGATCACATTAAATCTTGCTCAAATGATGGAGCACGTCTTTAAAAAGGGTAGAAAGTATTGTGGAAAAAGGAGAAAATGCTGGTTACCAGCATTTTCTCCTTTTTCCACAATGTTTTTAAAAGCCCTCTTCTCTAGGGTCGTTAATGTGGTTTATGTGGTAAAGGGTTAACGCATTAATTTTCATTTGCAATATTGATGATAAGCCACATACATGTACATGATACCATCGCAATCTTCAACGCTTAAAAAGTAATTAGTTAGGTTAAATGAGTAATCAGAAGTAGGAAAAATAAAACATGTATTTGATATATCGCTTTTTCAAAAAATTGAGCCATACTCTGTAAAAAGGGTGCTTAAAGGCCCTGTAGAGACCAAAATATCAAAGCAAGTGTCATAATACATTTAAATTTAAACCATACCATTTAAAAGTATAGAAAATATAATGAAGATGATAGTCTGTTATTGTGTGGTCGGACCATGTGTTAGTCACTGGCAGAAAAAAGAATTTTGAAATCAGGCAAAAACTAAACAACAGACACAGCTACCTGACAGGTTTTAGGCTAGTTTTCAAATTAATTTCTCTGTCAGCGACTAACACTTGGACCGACCATACAATGACAGATTGTCATCTTCACAATAATTTCCATAGTTTTAAATGGTATGATATAAATTTAAATGCATTTAAACACCCACTTTGCTTACTTTTGGCCTTTATTGTTACTTTAAGGCATCTGCAAAAAGTATCGACCCTATGTCAGCCTGCGCAGTACACGCAGGCTGACATTGGTTGATATTGTTTGCTTTTGGTGAATTTTTTGTATGTCAAAGGACCGGTCTACCTCATGATTCAGTCGGTTATTACACGAAATGAATTTTATGGGTCCATATTTATGCGATAACTTCCTTAGTATCATACATCGTGGAGATGCATTAACCTCTTCTTGCTAGAGTATAGCTCAATCATATTGTATAGTTTTATACCTTCTTTCCCTGCATTTTGACAGAAATCGTTTGGCTCAGTATTGCGATGTAAAGCTCGACTATCATTTCGTGGATCTCTAGATAGAGACACCCCGGCATCAAGTACCCCGCTCAGAAAGTCAATGTCAACTGTAAGTAATGCAATTCGATATAAGCTGTACGGTCAGGTGGCAGGAGACTTAGAAACTTGTTCATGGCTGTGGTGAATCATGTCGCTCCGAGCCGAAGGCGAGGTGGCGACTTGATTCGCCACAGCCGTGAACAAGTTTCCAAAGCCCCTGCCACCTGACCGAACACCGAATTTATTATACTGCAAAGCTTTACCATTCAAACGTGTATTCGGCGAAATTTCCCTGTTTCATGGTCTCACGAATTGAGTACGCTTACAAAATATAATTTCCCTTCTGAGTGCTCCAATTCAATGAAAACTGGCGTCACTGAGAACTCACGTCACCGAAACCTTGGTAAAACGTGAAGTTTGGTGCGTGAACTTGATAATGTCACTGCGATAGACATTCGGTCTCACGAATTGAGTACGCTTACAAAATATAATTTCCCTTCTGAGTGTCCCAATTCAATGAAAACTGGCGTCACTGAGAACTCACGTCACTGAAACCTTGGTAAAACGTGAAGTTTGGTGCATGAACTTGATAATGTCACTGCGATAGACATTCGGTGTATTATTGTTTCAGTATGGATTTAAACAACTTCAAGCTAAGTTATTATGCATTTTAATGATTTGTTGGCAAAAGTAAACGTCCATTAGCTGCCTCAACGACCATAAAGTTATCCTGTTAACTTTACAATGTATGTGTTTCAACACTTCACAATTTGCTTACCTGACGAAGGGATGGCTCGTTTTAACCCCGTGTATTTGTTTTAGATTTTAGATTGACAACAAAGGATAATATATTTAACTATATTCATTATTTTCAAAAACAATCCATTCTTTCCGCATTAGCGACAACCATCAAGGGACACTAGCAATAATATGGTGCAGGCTACTCAGTATGTTTGACTTGTGAGCGTGTCGTATCGATCGACGCCCCTATGTTGGATGTTGTGTTGAAAGGGAATCTGCTTTTATGTGGATTTTGCCAGTGCACAGGAATGTATATACATGTATGTTCGAAGCATATTATCCAATTAGATCGCGAGATTTTTTTTGCAGTATAACAATTACCTCTGTATCTGCTAAATACGTCAAAGAAATTAAACTTTCAAGTCAAAAATAAGATTTAAAAAAGAAAAACCCTACTTTTACTACATGTATTTCAAAGGTACCTTATTCGGGAAAAATATCTCCTTATCGGACAGTGTTGATCCAAGATCAGACTGCACGTTCTGTTCAGTCTTATCTTGATCTACACTGTTCGAAAAAGGTCCTTGAGTCGCGCTTAGCAGCTTAAGGGTAACACTTTACGAGAAGACAAAAAATTAGACTTGCTGAAATTGGAAGTATTTTTACGGGTGATAGATTAAATGGGACTCAAATATTGAGCCATTCTTGCAATCTTGAGAATCATTCATTCATTGGTTCGTTCGCTGGTTGGTTTCTTTCGTTTTTTCGCTCGTTTGTCCGTCCGTCCGTTCGATCATTCTTTCGTTCGTTCAATTGTGCGTTTGGTGTTTAATCGTTAGTTTGTTCGTTTGTTCTTTCGTTCGTTCGTCCATTTGCTCGTTTGATCTTCGTTCAATCGTGCGTGTTTTCGATCGATCGTTAGTTCCTTCATTCGTCCGCTTGCTCGTTTGTTCGTTCGTTCGTTCATTCATTCATTCATTTATTCATTCATTCATTATTTAATTCATTCATTGGTTTTTTTCTTTCGCTCGCCGGTTCCTTCGTTTGTTAGTTCATTCGTTTCGTCTGTCCGTCCGTTCGAACGTTCGTTCTTTCAGTCGTTCATTCAATCGTTCGTTCGTTTGTTCGTTCTATTTCGTTTGTCCGTTCGTTTGTTGGATCGATCGATCGTTCGTTCAATCGTTCGTTCTTTCATTTGATCATTCGTTTGTACGTTCGTTCGTTCGTTCGTTCGTTCGTTCGTTGTTTAATTTTTTCGTTCAATCGTTCAATCATTCATTCATTCATTCATTCATTCATTCATTCATTCATTCATTTCGTCTTTTTTTTCCCTTGTAGTATACATACACCGGACCAACACAAATGGTTGGCCATGATGGATTTCCAGATAACACACATACTCAAGTATGATTGATCGTTTGATAATCATAAAATTGTCATTTCAAAAATCTCTCGAAGTGTTAGAGATCAAGTTGGAAGTAATTCGAAAAATGTGTCTGACTGTTTTATCTCGGATGTCATACAGAATCAAATATTGTGACCATACTTTTTTAGAGCTGAAGTAACTTATGCAAAGTATGTAATAGTTCCAATGAGACACCATAGGATTAGAATTTCAGCTGAATATATTCTATAGATGAATCTCTGACTCAGGCGATGATAAAAGTAATCTTTGACAAAACTGGCTCGAGCACGTCTTGGTTTATATGATACTGGGATGTGATAAAAACAGAATATGCTAAATGAACACATTTCATCTTCTTCATTCAAAGACATTCTACGATTTTTTTCGTCATGTTGAAACCAACCAATGTCTTGACAGTTGTTTTTCTTTTCATTCAACGGTTAGTCTGAATGAGCCTTTGAGTCAAACTGGAGTGCTCGTGGTGACCAAAATAAGGAAATGTAAGAGACAAATCCAGTTCAACAGATAGTGTTAAAAGGGAACCCAAGAGCATATTTGATATGGTTGTCTCCTTGTTCTGTGTCTCCTATAGTACCATTCCATTTAATTCTGAAATTCATGTAACGTGATATTTGTCGTGCAGTGTTTTATTTACATTTACGTTCACAAATACAGTACAGAGAAAAGGAAATTACATGTATACTAATAGGACATTACTTTGCAAATGACACTCACGACGTTCGTGACACAGAGATCGCATGACACCAGAAATCACTCATTCATGTTACTTCTGGTATGAGCGAGGATATATGTCCTGTGTACAGTCTGAAAAAGTTTATTTTGTGCCATGAAAAGTATGACGGTTATCTTCATTGTAAACATGTTTAAGAGAGCTGGGGTGATTGACTTTGTTCTTTTGGTGTGAGTTCCAAAAACAAGTTTACCTGAATTGACGTTGACAAAAGGCTTTTTGCTTTTTTTTGTTTTAATGCATACAATTTTCAACCCTTCAAGCCCTCAATAAATGAAATGGATTCCTTCAGTCGGTAGCAAAAAATCACGATGCTCCCATTTCAAAGGCTGTCTGTTCTGAGTTTCTCATTAAATATCGACAATCGAAGATTTATGATCGAAATGCAAGCCGTACAAAATCATATTGATTTCAATTTAATAAATTTCGGGCATTTTGATTTGTCAAAAAATGGTACTTAATTTTCAGAAAGACTATATTTTTATTGACAGAATGTTAACTCCTTTTTCCCTTTCAACAATTCATAATTTACACTGTCAGTACTATGGCTAAAATATTTTGCATGTCGTAAATATTGCTTGGTCTTATCAAGATTTACCTCAATTTGGCAGATTATTTTGGGAAAAAAATAAACGTTGGCCTTTGTTCGGTACAAAGGTGGTGTATGTACCAATCGGGAATAAAACTTTCACAGATCCTCAAATGATAATTATAGAAGAAATCAATGTCTCAGAATTGGGAAGTGAGAAACTAACATTCATTTATCAAGGAGTCATAGCCTTTTGTTTTTTTTATGAAAAATTTAATACCAGTTCTGACTAATGGAATTTGAAGTATTGTGAAAAATAAAACCTTGGGGTGCCAAACATAATCCAAAATTGTTTTGTAATTTCTTAAATATTGGCGTAGGAAATAGAATATCAATATCAATAAGGATTCAACATACATGTATTCGGAACCGGTACAGAATTCTACATATAAGAATATCTACACACGATCCTTGATAACAACTTGATAGAGATATATGACAAAATATAGTGGTCTGTCTATTTGTTCATTTTGTAATTGTTTTTGCGAGTCAATCTTGAATTGGCCTAAATGGGACAATCTTTACAACCGTCAAAGTCTACTATTTTTGTCTAGCCTTCGACTATAGTTGTCATTATCGTTGTTGTAAATTATCCCAAGCAGAGGTCGATTACTAAAATATCATTTAATGAAAGACGATTTTGGAATGAATGAGGTCAAACTGTAATATGAAGAAGATTTGAAAACCCCGCCATGGTACGCAAACACAGAGGCATATTTAGGGCTATACGAAGAGATCCAGATTGATCAATCAGTAGTTTTATTTTATCATTATACCGTTTGAAGTTAAACTGGTAACAGAGAAAGTTGTATAGTTCCAATAAAGCTTCTGGGAAAGATATTGTTTTATTTGATAGCGTATAACAGCGAGGGAGGAAAAATCATCGTGTAATTATTATCTATTACAGTGTGGGACACTTTATGATACACATGTATTTATTTTGTAATATACTGTTTTGTATGTTCACGTAATTACTTTGATAACATAGATCTACAGAATTTTCATTTCTTTTATATTATTCCTCTTGTCGTGTTATAGTCTTTACTGGGAGTTGATAAATACCTGATGAATATTACAAACATGTTAGATAAATGAATAAACAGAACAGAACAGAACAGAACTTTATTGTTTCAACTTGAACTACATAGCAGTTCATCGTTATATACAAAAGACAATAAAGCATACATGCAACAATGACATAATAATTTGAAAAAAAAAAAAACCCAGATTTTTGATAATGTTTGTTTTATCTGAAATGTTGGGATTTAATTCAAATTTACTTTGATTTGGTTTGATTTGCGGAAGTAACGCAAAAATTAAATCGGAGGTTTTAGAATTCAATTTCCACGTATATATGCATGTCCGTTCACTCTATTCAATGAAAGTTCATGCACATATAAATGGAGATTGTATGAAATTACTTTCTTGTTACTCTGAAACAAATATGCAGTAGTCATCAAAAAATGTAAATTGGTATAGTCTATGAGAAATACAGACTTGAAAACTAATATGCAGCAGACGGCTTAAAAAAAAATCGCATCTGAAAAAATGAACCTGAATTGGCGAACAATATCTAAATCATACACACACATAGACATTATATATGAACATACACAAACATATATAATCAACCTAAACTTGTGTTTGAAATGTGAGAAATATGAAGTATGAATACGGCTCTGAGACTCTATGTTTTTAGTAAGGCAATTCTGAATTGGTGAATAATACATAATGAAGTTTTATGAAACAAAATTGCAGCAGGTGGCCTTAGTTTAAACATATTTATTTTACATCGATTGAGATACAAGTTCTTACAACTTATACTAATCTCTCTCGATTCTGCTTCCTGGGAACTACACCAGTACTCGCGCCGAATGTGTGGGCCTATGAAAAATCCGAGAGTTGACACCCGCTCCCGGGTATCGAACTCAGGACCTTTTGGTTACGAGGCCGACGTTCTACCTCACGACCATGGACACCACGAAGGTGGCCTTAGAAACATGGACACCACGAAGGTGGCCTTAGAAACAATTCATATCTACTAAATTTAACATACATTGTTGGTTAATGATTAACTGGCGAGTGAATAAGACAGTTTGTCACAAAAAAAGAAAATACTTGCTAATAGAACATAGGTCAGGAATGGAAAGTTTGACAGTTTCTGTTTTATTTTCGAACAAATAAAACATTGAGGAAAACAGGGCTTACTTTCATAAATTTTGGTGTTTTAATTGCATGTCATAGGCACATTTGGTCTCGATCCAGCCTAATATTACTGACAGAAAACAAAGGCATACAGTTTTCACGGGTAAGGCGTACAATTTTTTTTTTTTTTGTTAGGTCTCACTATGAAAGTGCTAGATATAAGAAACGCGGTAATGGGTCGAGTCTCCTTCTTGTCACTTTAACAGAAATTTTTATCTAATCATAACATTAGTTTCTTTTTTGGATTTTCACTGATTCTGAAACATTTGTAACGCTTCTGAAAATCTGTATTGTTATGCGACTTCAAAATAGCTACTAGTATCACTGGATCAAACACCGATAAGTTTCTAAATCAACGGATAGTCTCTTTTTGCGTTCTACGAAATCCCGGTAACCGTATTAAATTGGATGTAATTTAACTGAGGTTATCGCATAGTTTAGTTTTAGACATAGATCTACCACTATCCTGTTCAAATGACCAAAACAGAAAAATATGAAAGGTAAAACGAGAATTAAGACTGATCTTGTATTGGTAATGTGCGCATTCGATGAGATCAGAAAGTTTTCAAAAGCTGTCTGAGCATGAATGTGAAAAGGCTGCTATTTGATGCGATTCGTGTGTCAGTTATTTTCTCAAATTTTACACTATTTCTAATAGGATTCATGAATACGCGTTATGGTGCAGAATTGGTGGTTACGGTTCCGATTTTTATTACGTTCTTGGTTTTATTGTAATGCTGCCAAAACTTATTGAGCTACAGGCGTAAACATTGCCGTTACCTTTTGTATATGGCGGACATTTTTGGGCAAGCATTTCTAGGAAACCAGAGAGCTTTGGTCAATATTATGAAATAAAACTTTTATCACATAGTACCCAAAGTTCGATGTAACAGCCATTACAGTTTTTTTTTTTTTATTAATCTTACACTCTACTGAAATGAGATTTTGTATCATTTACGTCATAGGAGCATCATGTGACGTCATTTTTGAAACATTGTATTCCTTCTCGTTAATTCCGTAGCACGTCAGGCAAAGTAAGTGACATATTCTAGTCAGTTCAATCGTCAAAGTTAATGACTGTCGCATTCCTAATGTCGGTTTTGTTTAGAATTATAATCAAGTAATTATATCATTCTCTTTGGAACTGTTTTTTATACTGGACGCATACTTCTGCACTAGCTGTGAGTCAGTCTCAATAGTAGGTTTCACATTTGAATCTATCTTAACATGTTACATACATCATTATAGTGAAACAGTTATCTAGTAAAAACAGTCAGATTACTTTCGTTGGATTTTAAGACAGAATATTACTAAACTCTTTCAGAAAAAAAGGGGGGTTACACGCTCAAAAAGTACATTTTTTTTTCCAGAATAGTTTAATAAATTTTCTCGTCAAAGACCAACTTTTGTCGGGTCCTGTAACAGAACCGCAACAAATAGTCGTGTTGGTTCAACGCACTGTTCAAAGGTTACAGGCTAACTATAATACGGCCTGCAACAGGCGAAAAGGGGCATTTGGATATTTGCGCAAAGTGTCGTCTCGGATCAGCCTGCGCAGTCCGCGCAGGCTGATCCGAGACGGAAGATTACGAGAAAATTAGATTTTGTCCCACCGTAGACTTACGAAAAACAGAAAATTACATGAAAACGGATAACGTCGTTTTGGATTAGTCTTGGCGGAGTGTGCAGGCTGATCCGGGACGACACTTTACGCAAATGTCCAAATGCCCCTTTTCGCGTGTTGCAGACCATTAATTATATCGCAAGTTTGTATACGTCATTGCCTTGTAATAAAAGTACATTATATATTGTGGTGCGAGTACATAGTCCATATTTTCATCATTTTTTGTCTATACTTTTGTCAGTGTTCCTTATTACAACTCTCAAGCACATAATTTGGTATAATCAACCACTTGAGATCATGATAGTATCATTTCTTTGTTGAATAAAATCTGTAAGACTTTAAATTGCGTTTTGTTGTTTTGCTGCAGCATAATGACAATGATGTGTTTCTTTTTTTTTAATCGTAATGAGCCGGGCTCTGTAAAAAGAAGATTTAGTGCATCTGCAAAAAGTATCGACACAGGTCAACCTTTGCAGTCCGGTATTATTAAATTTTCTGCATGTCAAAGGACCATTCTACGTCACGACTCAATCAATCGTCAAACAAAGTGGATTTTATATATCCATTATCATGTGGTGTCTTGCTCGGTATAATTCATCACGGAGATACAAGGAACCTTCTTTTGCAAGGGCGATGCCGTTTGATGCTATTCGTTGTCAAGGACACGTGACGTCATAAATATGACGTCCACAGTACATTCACTCATCTTAAAGGAGTCAACTATTCCGGCTCGCATTCACCTACTCTTCTCAAAAACCATTATTGGCTGTGGTTCTCTGCTCGGACAATTTTTTTTTTATCAAAATGCATTACCAAGGATCCATTCTTCTCTTTCTGCTTAAACAGGATTTGGTTCAGTTTATGTTGGAAAGTAGATCTATCTCGGCAAAGGTCTAGAAAGAAAACTGAGTTTGGTATCGGCAAAAGCCAACCGGGATTCGATACATGACCTCCGTAATAATATCTAGAAATACTACGGAATCCATATTAACAAACCAATCGAATACTTATTAATGCATGTCTAAATTTCATGACTACCCAGCTGATTGTCTGAGACGGAACATCTCAGCCGACTAGATGACTAGTCTCGAAACTTAGGAAAAGAACAATAAATCGTAGATCTACATGAGCATACTATTTCTGCTCTTGCTGTTTTGTTGAAGTACAGCAATGCACTCGTTGTGTACACATGTAGCCCAGCATTTACATGCATAAATGGCCTGCAACACGCGAAAAGGGGCATTCGGACATTTGCGTAAAGTGTCGTCTCGCATCAGCCTGCGTAGTCTGCGCAGGCTAATCCGAGACGGCACTTTACGACTACATTAAATTTTGTGTTACAGTAGACCTGCGCAAAACAGAAAATTACATAGAAACGGAAAGTGCCGTTTCGGATAAGTCTGCGCGGACTGCGCAAGCTGATCCGAGACGACATTTTACACAGATTTCCGAATCCCCCTTTTTGCGTGTTGCAGGCCAAATCCGACTACAGAATCACGGATCAGCACTGTCCATTGCGCAGGGATAAGACATCAAATACTATCATGCAGGGGAAAAATTCGTGCATTAGAGCAGGTTTATATTTGTAAATAGGGTAAAAATTCACTAATTAATATTCCACCTACTGCTGGTGTTTCAAGGAAGGTAACTCTTAACCTACTGCCCAAGCGAGTTGACTTTTAATGCCCCTGCAGTGATATATTAATTGTACATTTTCGCAAAAGAAAAAGAAAATACAATGCAATTGTTGCAAGCAGTTATTTTTTCTGCTTGCTATGTAGCAAGTCTGTTTTTCAGATAATCTCAGACTAGAATATTCCAATTTCAAGGCTATTTTACCCACGATAGCTCGCAAAATGTCGGGACAATGTTTAGATCAGACTTGCCAGTATATTTTTGAAGAGTATGTGAAATGTCCCATCTACAGATTGGCTACGCTCTGGCAAAAGGGGGCTTAATATACCTCCGTGATGCATGATACCAAGCAAGGCATAACATTACTATGGATCCACAAAATCCATTTTGTATAACATACTGATTTATAAGGTACACTGGTCCATTGAGTTGCAGAAAATTGATCAATAGCAAAAGCTTTCGGCCCAGGTCAGCCTGTGCAGATGCATTAAGCCCCCTTTTCACGGAGCATGGCTCACATATATTTGTCAAAATAGCAACAAATACAAGTCTCTCTCTCTCTCTCTCTCTCTCTCTCTCTCTCTCTCTCTCTCTCTCTCTCTCTCTCTCTCTCTCTCTCTCTCTCTCTCTCTAGGACTGGATGTAAAGACAACGATAGTTGTGAAAGGCGCTGTAGGGGCTATGAAAGATCGTCTCACGCCAGTGTTAAATTCAAGTTCTCTACATATTTTCATCTGTAATTTGCCTCTAACCTATAACACAATACGCCAATTTCTGTCCGAGGAATGATGATAGTCATTGCGACAGGATTAATTCCTCTCTCACCGCTGACCATTGTTTCGACAATGGCTATGTGGGAAAGCAGCCTGGGGCCTGGAAAGACTATTTTCCGGAATACTGGTAAAATAATGTTCAGGAAAACATGGATAGGTGTACTGGTCGCCGCGATATAACTGAAATAATTTTGAAAACGGCGTTCAACACCAAACAATCAATCAATATAACACAATACAAAATGTGTAAATTCAAACCTGTATTTAGCAAGCACTCATGGGACAAAAATCAAAATGTGGGTTCTCATGACAGGAGATTGCCGAACCCTTTACCAAACCATTCCGTGTTTTAACGACCCTGATGACTAGGCCTTTTGAAAACATAGTGCGAAAAGGAGAAAATGCTGGTAACCAGCATTTTCTCCTTTTCCCACAATGTTTTTGTTAACCATTTCAAGGACAGAATTCATCTTTCGAGCTACATTCTATTCATCGTCTGCAAATGCTCTCAACATGGACAAATAAAAATTTTTGTCGTTCGGTAAGGAGTTAGTACAGGTACAATTCAACATATCTATGCCTTCTTTGCATACCCACTATACGTCTGCTTGTTAAATAGAGAAAGTCACGAGGATAGGTTTAAATGTAATAACAAAAGATGTAATTAAGGGAATTGAACATTTTTTATAGACATTTCTAGGCAAGAAATGAGCACAATATCAATTTTATACTTCTGGATAAGTGTACAATGTCCATACCGAATGAGTCAAACTCTGTGAAAACAGGCTTTAATGCACATGCAAAAAACATCGATCCACGTTAGCCTGTGCAGTCCGCACAAGCTGACCTGAATCGAAACTGTTTGCTTATGGTAAATTTTGTCCGTGTCCAAGGACCATTCTACTTCAGGATTCAGCCGATTGTTCATGTCAGACAAAATGGATTATATCGATCCATAATTATGTGATGAGTTGCCTGGTATAGTGCCTCATGGAGATGAATGAAACTCCTTTTAGCAAAAGGATGACTCGAATATATAGAGGATATTTGTTTTATACGGTGAAAGATCGAAATTTATTTCATCGAGTGAACATCATAGGTAATTTTTGGCTGCGCCACTCGTGAAAATATTACCGATGATGTTCACTCGATGAAATAGATTTCGATCATTCACCGAAAAAAACAAATATTCTATTTATTTCATGCTTTTAACCCTTTCTGGGGGAACTTAATCAAAATCCAGTACAGTTCTTTTCGGTTATTCCCCGTGGCGTACCCCCTCCGCATAGCAACGCATTACAATATTACGTCAAGCGCGAGAAATGTAAGGTAAATGACGTCATATTTCCATCTGGTTGTGAGGCACGCGCATTTTACCTAGGTAACTAGTGCGCGGGAACAACTGTTTCGCCTTCAATTGAAGAGTTAGAATGTAAGAATCGGTATTTTCACTGGTCGTAACCATGAAATATCGAAAAATATTTCACTGATATTTCTCGATAACCTACCGGAAAGCATGAAATAAGATGACATAATCATATTATACATTTAACTTTAAATACATATCTTTACATAATTATGTAGGCAGCATATAGAGCCACTCAGTGATGAGCACCAAGAGTTAAAACAATTCCTCCCTTAAATTTACCATACGACAAGTTTAAAACCTGCTTTAATCGAAAGCATTTACAGACAATAAATGACCAAACTAATCAATTTACTTTTAGAAGAGTAGACAATATCATGGAAAAAAGGAAGAAAAATGCTGGTTATCAAACTCTTTCTTTTCGTCAAGGTCGTTAAGCCCGGTAGCGTGTGGTCAAGGGTTAAGTCCTTCTGTGCCAAATATATAAACTCGACCTCTTTTGACGACTAAAAATACAATCCATCTAAACTCCGAGAGATTTTTTATCTTATAGGCGTCACTTAACAAGCGGACGGTATAGATCAAAGACCGGACTGCAAGTTTTGTGCAGATTGTTCTTAACCTATGCCGTTCGCCAAAGTTCCCGAGTTCGCCTAGGGCACAGAAGGGTTACCGACACTGACAAGGAACACTTTTGAAAGCATTGTAGGAAAAAGAAGAGCACGCTGATCTAAAGTATTTTTTCGTCATACCACAATGATTCCTACCATGTCAAAGACCAATCCCCTTATTTTGATCCAAATACTGTATTGCTTTTACATGCCTCTACTTTAAACAAGTCTACAAATCGGTCAGCCGGATTCGCTCAAGTGGTAGAGCGTAAGATACAGTCGACAAGTCTCGGGATACAGGTGGGTCTGGGTTCGATTCCCACGGCTGGTCAACCCAAAACTACTAGTAGCCTTTCAGATGAGACTTTTAAACATAGGTACCGTGTGTCGGTGCTATACATAAAGTACGTTAAAGAACCATGCGTAAATTTGAATGGGTTTCGTCCTGTACCTTTGATTATCCACTATAATATAACTAACTGCCTTCAGGTAGCGTCGCCTTTAAGGGCATCCGGAGACAACGATAAATAAACACTGAATCATGTTAAGTCTACAGTTTTGTCGGCTCTCTTATACATGTCAATTTTCTGTAACGTTTGCATAGTTCAGTTAATGGAAATAATAGCGAACAGGACATAATAAAATGCCGTAAAAGCAGTCTGGAAGTCGATTAGAACTTTACACAACGTTGCCATCGCCTTGAGCAGGCCTCATAAAGAAGGGTCGGTTTTTTGGCTGACATCTACATATGGATCCGAATTGTCTGCACACTCTTCCACGCCGTGCGCAGAGACGTACTCCTCTCCTACCCTTACGCTCCACACAGCCCCTCCGAGTCATGAAGCAAGCTTGTGCTTCGGCGACTTCAGTTGACATCAAGAAGAAAAGCAGTGCAGTTACTAAGGCTAACACGATGACCTGGCCCCTCATTTTGATATTGACTGCAGAAAAATAGAGAAGAACATAACCTTAACAGAAGACAGAAAATTGAAGCCTCTATCAAACAATCCCTTGTTTTAACTACCCAAATGTAAACATAATGGGAAAAGGAGAAAGTGCTGGTACCAGCATTTTCTCCGTTTCCTTTAATGTTTTATAATCTTTCAAAGACACATACCATCGTTTGAACCACACGTGATTGTTCGTCTGCAATAGCTCTTATTTTAAAAAATAGTCTAAATTTTTTGTCTTTTGATATGGTCAGGAGTCAAGACTCGTTGTTATATTCTGGTATTATGAACAGAACAGAATAGAACATCTCTTTAATCAAGACTGAACCGCATTAAAAAAAAACCCTTTACCGCACAATGCCGACTTTAACAACCCTGAGAAAGAAGTCTTTCAAAAACATTGTGCGAAAAGGAGAAAATGCTGCATTTTCTCCTTTTCCCACAATGTTTTTTACGCTATTAAAGAAAAATGGCACCATTTGAGCCACATTGAATTTGTCGTCTACAAATGCTTTCAATTTTGACAAGGCTAAAATTTGGCGTCTGTTAAAGAGTTAAAATGGTTCACTGTGTTTCAAAAAATAAGAAATTTAGCCTACCTCTCCTTTCAAAAGTACAATTTTCCGTGGGGGTTTGCTGACCTACACTGTACAACTTCAGCTTATGTACTGTATGTGGAATATATATTTGTTCATTTTTTCCCACTTGACACTTAACCGGAAACACTACTAAAACAGAGATTAACTCTTTACCAAAAGACAGAAGTCTGGGCCTACTCAAATTGAAAGTTTTTTACACGACAAAATCAGTGTGTCTCAAACAATAAAAGCTATCCTTAGAATGGTAGAAAACATTTTTGGAAAGGGAGAAAATATTGGTTACAAGCATTTTCTCATTTTCCAAAACTGTTTTCAAAACCTTTCTTCTTTACAGTCATTAAAACTTGGGGCTCTTTGGTAGAGAGTTAAAGTTCATATCATTATATTAGTCAAAAGAATTGCACTTTTTTTGTATATTAGTAAGCCCATGAGTAGGCGTTTCTAATTAATCAGCTAATTATGGAAAAACCGAGTCGATGACGTCGTCTGAGTCCCCATAAACGAGGGAATTATTTTTAAGAGCGAGAAATAAGAAAAAAGAATTAAACAAAAATAATAGAAGATAAAGATATTACACTGACTGTTTTTTCCCCCTGGGATATCTAATGAAAATAAGAAAGTGTAGATCTAAGCTCGATTTTTTTTGCTTTCTAGTCATGATCAACATCTCAAAACAGTACCTTAATTGGCTAGCCGTACCTTACGGGTTGAGTAAAGGACGAATGGTTTTCCCCCTTTGTTAACACATCGTGAGACTATTTGTTATTTCCTGCCCTTGACACGTTCAAGGGCCATGTTCCAAACTGTAGGATAAACCTTCGCCAAACTACTGCGTTTACTTGTTATAAATACTTCCTTTGTACTGTATTTCAGCCAATGAGCTTACAGCACTACAATGAACCATTGTTTTGCTCTCTTTAACTCATTACCGCCTGCAGACTTACTTTTTTGTCTTCCAGCAGAGCACTTAACTGAGGCATAAGGTGCCACATTTTTCGGTTTAGCAGACTACACTGGCTTTTGACCTACTTCTTTCCTATCGATATACTGGAATGAATAAATAGTAATTTGCGATTGGTCGTATATGTAGACATGTTTACTCTGCAGGCCCCTGCAGGCTTATTTGCGGACAAATTTATGACAACGATATCCAGGCGTTGCTACCGCCAATACATACTTACTTCCAAAAGAAACGATATATACGTATGGAAGCAGAACTTTTTTTTTTTTGTAAATGAAAGAGAGAATCTTAATTGTTACACATCCTGAAACTGTAATAGTATGTGGTAAATTTCATTAGCAATACGTCAAATTTAACTTGCACCGGCTGATTAATACTACTTGAAATCACGTTGGGTCACAACACAGAGTCACAAAGATTGTCTTAAACGTTTGCAGCCATTATTTGCATCTCTCACAACTAGAGATTGGAGCGTCGTTTACTGGGTATAGGCCTGAATTCAATCTAAGGAACATGGGTCAATCCTGTTCCATAATGTGATCTAACTAGGCTAACATTGCTTGCTGACGACGTCCAACGTAATAAACCGACATCCCATCTTTAGATGCTCTAAACATAAGAGATATGGCGATTCTGTGGGACAAAGAAAAACGTTTATTTGCTGCTGTTAGAGCAGTTCCACCCAAGTTTGAAACGTGCAACATCCGAAGATGACGTAATGGAACGAGGTTTGCTGTGAAATGACGCTCGTCAACGGAACACCAACTGGTAAAAGAAAATTTCCCGAAAACGAACCAATGGTGAGTTTTATCGTGTCATATTGAGCCATTTTGCGATTGCTGGAGGACTTACACCCTGATTTTATTGCCGTCTCCATTACACGGCCACGTGCGTTCAAGCGAAAGGTTTTGCGCGTCGTTGGTGAACCAACTCACGTCGATCCTTGGGGTTCCAAAAAAAACTTGATTCGGGCTTTAACACTCACTGACGGGTCTAACGATTGTGTTGCCGAGCTCACAGTGTCCTACTGGGTCGAAGACGTAATGTAAACGTTTGTACGGTGTAGGCCTACTGACTCTGGCTGTAAAACTGTGCTCAGTGAAAGTATCTGACAAAATGCATATTCACTCATTCTTTATTTCTTTACAATCACGTCATAGCAGCTGTTGCTTTCAAAAGCCATTTACGTAAATGTGACGCTCGTATGTAACGATCCTGGGCAAGTGTCGTCAGTGAGGAATGTCTGAGAGAAGTCAAACAGTAAATTATCCCATTGGTCTGTACATAGCGCCCTGCTTAACGTGTGACAGGTATACGCGACACACCAAAATGAGCTGTGACGTCACAATGACGTTGACTAGATTCATGCATATTTCACGCTTATAATCGGCGTCATTGATTTAGCCGCGACATATCTGCTTCGAATCTTTTCTTTACAAGTGTTTGTTTTTCTTTTGTTTGGGTATGAGCCCTCTAAAACACAATAAACATTTTTCCTAAATATACAGATGGTCGTGCTCAAGTCGGGTTGCACGTCTGAAATTAACAATGACGCTATGGAGAAACGGATCTTCCGATATGAAGGAAAATCAAGCGCAGCCATGCGAGACGACGTACATAACAATATTTGATCCGCTTTTAATCATTTATAAACCCGTTTTGAAAATGTACAATTTCAAACTATGTATCCTTTCTTTTGGCAGTAAGTATATATTTTCAAGCGACATCCTATAACACACTACTGTATGCCTACATATATTTCAGACAAAGCAATTTTAGTAGCATTCGCTCCATTTGCAAAGATGATTCTGATTTACATCGGATCTGGACAAATATATCTAATTGCGCTATATAGACCTGACTGACGGCTCAACTCTTCACCAGACAACATAATTTTAGATCCACCCGAATTGAAAGATACAATGTGTCCCAAATTATAAGATTTTTGTTTTTGAATGGGTCAAAAAACATTCAGCGAAGAGAATAAAATGATGGTTACGATCAAGACCTTCTTTTGCATAAAGATTTGAAAGGCCTTTTATATTCAGAGTTGTAATTTATTTGCATGGTGTTTTACATTGTTTTCAACATTACTTCAGTTATATATATCGGGGGCTGGTGCACCTATCCATGCTTTTATTGAATTTTCTTTCACTAGTACTGCATACAATATTCGTTCCAAGCCTTTGGCTGCTTATCCACATAACTATATCATCGAAGAAATTATCAGGTGTGAGAGAGGAATGAACCCTGTCGCAATTACTATCATAAACCCTTGGAAAAAAAAAAACGGCTAAGCTGAGGATTCGCTCCAGCGACCTCCTGGTCTAAACTTCTCTGCGCTACCGACTGCGTTACCCAGGTCGGCAAAAATACGTACATGGATGGAAGAGGAGAAATTGCTTGTGGTCTGCAATTTTTCTTTTCTCGACATTTTTCTACCCTTTTACTTCATTTAAGCAACAGCTATACTCTGTCGTTTGTCGATTTTCATAGAAAAATACGTACATTAGAACTTTTATCAGAGAAAAACATCGGAGTGGCTTTTTATGGCTAACTATAAATAACCAAAGATGTTAAAATGTCTATTTACAGTTAAATAATTGCACTCATTATGTAAAATCGTTTTTTGATTGGTCGAAATCGGGTCATGTGACGAAAAAACCGTGATACCATTTTTCGATGAACGCAATGGGACTACTTTCGGTTTTTCCAAGTTGTTGTGTATTATTTAATTTTAGATTTCATGCAAGCTCTTTATAAGCTATTTTTAGAGTTTCATCGCTGAATCAGTCAAATGCAGAAAGATTGATTTCTTTTGCTCAAAAAACTTGAAAAAAGAAAACTCCCGAATAAACCTGGACAAATTGATGAATATTAATCTTTATTTGCACCCTCAACATAAAAAAAAAAAAGACCGTGCCAAAAGTTAATCAAGTATTTGAATGATCTACGTCATCAGTTACATCATTCAATACGTCAGCAGTCGATTTCTATGAAGCCAAGGTCACTGGGTTAAATTTAGTGAACAGAAAATTTACTCTTGCATAACTGAAGTTGATTTTTTGTTTCATGACGGAGTTGTTCTGAGTTCGTTCATTGCGAGGATAAAGTTAAAAAAAAAAAGCATGGTTAACATATGACTATTGATCAGAAAAAGTCATCGTGGATTTGATAGAAAGTGTAGTTACAGCTAGGAGTATCGGAGAAAGAATCGAAAGAAGTGAATGCACTGTGTCAAGAATTTTAAAATGTTGGCGCGATAGGGATGATTTTAACACAAGCCTAGACCTGGGAGACCAAAAAAAATTTAGGGATTAACAGCTGTCACGCCGTTTTTTACATTTTAATAAGTGGTTCACAAAACTTTGGCGTCATTCGATTCATAGCTTGCAAGAAAACTCGGATAGTCTTATATCGGCTACAGATACTGTAGATACCCATCGAGAACAGATCAGCCTACGGTATGTAGACCTGTTCTTTATAAAATATATATAAAAAGGTCAATCGAATGAACATATCGTCCACTCAAAATAGACTGTGTATTCATGCGTTCCACCAAGTTTTCGCCAAGGAAATTAACCCGTTTGATAAATCATTGAAAGTATTGATTTCGAAGTCAGCAAAATTGCTGTCTTCGACTGAAAAATAGGTTGCAAATCTAAAAATAGACTGTGTATTCATGCGTGCCACCAAGTATCCGCCAAGGAAATTAACTCGTGTTTACTTTCGTATTTGTCCGTGTTTTTTTCTCTCTATCATTTTCGAAAATTGATTCAAGTGAACAGCGAGTGCAATTAACGAAGGGCGTTATTTGCCATGTAATAAGGCAATTGCATTTTATTTCTCGATGACAACACAAAAATATGCACTCAACCGTTAAATAGCAATAGCCAAAACGTATAGAATGGCTGTGTACATTTTAGCGTCAGCAGCCGTCTTCACGCTTTGCGGCTATTATCAGTAAACTGCTATCAACAGATAACTGTAAAATAACCGATTCTACATTTTTTGGCTACTGTAAATAGCAAATTCTACTTTTTTCGGATATTTCAAGTTAACTGAAAATAGCCATGTCTCCGTTTTGTTCTTTTATTTTTTCTTTTTTTTTGTTAACTATAAAAAGCAAATTCTACGTTTTTTGGCCGTTGACAATTAACTTTAAATATCTGCAAAGAAAGAAAAAGAAAATGAATCCCAATATTCCAGTATGCTTTCAGAATTGTAGGATACAGGGAACGTTACGGTGATACATGAACCTACTGAGCCATGCTCTGTGAAAAGGGGGCTTAATGCATCTGCGAAAAGTTTCGACCCAGGTCAGCCTGCGCAGTCCGCGCAGGCTGACCTGGGCCGAAACTTTTCGCTATCGGTCAATTTTCTGTATGTTCAAGGACCAGTCTACCTCATGATTAAGTCGGTTGTTAAAAAAGTGGCTATTATGGATCCATATGTATGTGATGGCTTGCTTGGTGCCATGGATTACGGAGATGCATTAAGCCCCCTTTTGCCCGAGCATGGCTCACTATTTTAATTAATGCTTTCCTCTGAAAATTAAATCATAAAGTGCGTCAAACTATACTCGTACATAGTGACATTTGTTTAATGTCACGATGTAGTTTGATTAGATTTTTACTGTGATTTATACCGATCGAAATCTAACCGAAAACAATTTTATTTCACTGTAAATTTGTCTCGTTTGATAAAGGGCCAAGTCTTTTTTATTATTATTATTTTTTGTTTATTATTGTCGCAACCGGTTACCAATTCGCAAGACTATTGGTATTTCTTTTTTGCTTTAATAAGCATGGGAATCGAACCCACACTCTCAACTGTCGCCTATAAGCTTTTTGCCCTGACACTTGAGAATGTCCAGCCGACAAAAGAGATACATGTATAAGAAATGTCATTACAGATACACTTTCATACAACACAGTGCGTGCGCCCACCCACAATGCTCCCTCTTTAATTCTTTCAGCACCAAATACACTTGTAGATAAACTCCAACTCTTTCGAAGACTGAAAATAAATTCCGTTGAACCCAGAAAGATGTTTATTACAAAAGCTTATCTAAAGAAGCGAACGGTATACGTTCTGTGCTGTCTGATCTTGATTTATGCTGTCCGCAAAAGCACCTGTTTATAAATGCCTATGACGCTCAAAGAGTGTAATGCGCTTAATTCTTATTATCTGAAAACGGTAGGATGCGTCCCGGAGCATTGTTTATTATCTTATTTTTAAGAAAAGCTGAGTTCGATGGTTAAGGGCATTTTTCTCTCTTGCCGGCCTTTTTCAACAGAACCCGACTATGTACAGTTTTAAGACATAATCATGTTCCATTAATATTTTTTTCTCTCTCTCTCTCTTTCCCCGAATCTAACTGCTGTGAATTTGTTTCATGAAGAAATGCGTTAAAACGAATTTTCCACATAAAATGATAAAATTATGTGTAGCAGATCTTGTTTGCGGCTAATTATGTAAGATCATTGCATTCGTCTGCGATGAATAATTGGCTGTTTGCTTGTAGTGTTTTCTTTTTATATTTGAATGAAAACATTCTTTGAAAGACCACATTTCATTGCTGTCTGTTTGGCTTTTATATCTTACATCAGAAAAATGCCCGATTTACTCTTTGAACTTCTAAGTGAGTAAACGAAAATTTCCAGTTAATTATGAAACCTGAATTATTTCGTTTAAAGATGATTATGACTTATAATGAATCTCATAATATCGGATAGTGTAGATTCAAGATCAGACTACACGTTCTCTGCAGTCTGATGTTGATCTGCACGGTTCGCCAAAGAGCATTGAGTCGAACTTTTCTGCCTGAGGATTAAACAGACGTGCAGTTAGTACGAGATAAGGTTTACCGAAACGAAAAGAAAATGTGAAAATGCCAACACACATGCTGTTAAAATGAATTTCAGCGCTGTGACCGAGTTAAGAAAATAGTGAATTAACCCTTAGTATGCTAAGCACGATTCAAGAACCTTTGCGGAGAGTGCAGATCAAGATCAGACTGCACAGAACGTGCAGTCTGATCTTGGATCTACACTCTCCGATAAAGAGATATTTTTTCCCCAAATTTACCTTAGAAATAGCAAAATTATGGGTTTTTGCTATCGCCTTTAAAGTTTCATTTCATTTATATAGCAGGTTAAGGGTTAAAAGATTTTATGAAAAAGAAAAGGACTAGATTTGTCGATTCAAATCAAATGCCGCAATTCTCACTTCTTGAATCATTAACTCCTAGAACAAGTTTGACATGAGTAAACTTTGCAAACAAATCAATTGAGAAATTTGGAGGAACAATGATGTAACTTATAATTTATAAGTATGTAAAGATATTGAAAGAAACTCATCCTTCAGAGCAATTATTCCTAATGATTTATTTATTTATTTATTTATTTATTTATTTATTTGGGCAATGCTCAGTAAAAAGGGGGCTTAATGCATCTGCAAAAAAGTATCGACCCGTGCTTAGGCCGAAAGTTCTTGCTACTGGTCAATTTTCTGCATGTCAAAAGACTAATCTACTTCATTAGACAAAATGGATTTAATGGACACTTAACTGTTTGATGTCCTGTTAGGTATAAAACATTACGGAAAAGATAAGGGTTGTATTTTATTTGAAGTGTGCATTCAAAACACAGGTTATTTTCTGCTTTGAGACTAGTCCAATATATTTTTTTTAATAAGTTACAAGAATACAAGACGTGATTCTGTGATGTTTAGTCTAAAATAGCTCTTCTGACACTTTTGTCGTTAGAAGAACAAAAACTTCCGCACCGCCGTCAAACCGTTGAAATCTCTGGTTGAGTTTAAAGGCCCACTAGTGCCAAAAATAAGATATTGAAATTCTAGTTCTAAGATTCGCCTTTTCCACCAGCGGCTAGAACTTTGACATACCGTGCAGCGAGACACATAAAATATCCATAATTTTAAACGGTATGAAATGAATTTGCCTGCATTGACTCCCAAATTATTTATTTTAGGCTGTTAGTGGGTCTTTGAAGGTGTACTTAGGCTTTTATTGTTGTTCTCTTTTCATGATGCAGCTTTGGTCGGTAGCCTCATTTTCTCGTTTTTCGTGGCTTCGGGATGGTGTTTGAACAAAAAGATCTCAGGAAAATGTGTGCCTTTGTGAGTAAAAGAGTAGAAAAATTCTTGTCTCCTGGTTTCAAGTTATCATTACAACTGATTCGAGAAGTACGAACTATTGCTTGTATGGGCAAGAAAAGCCGCCTGATTGTTTTGTTGAGGTAAGTATAACCAGACATCGCAGATAATAATTATGTGACTCGAATAACCGCACGTTTACTTATTTAGCTACTGCAATGGATTACTTCCCCTGCCATACATAAACATCAGCATTGCTTTATTCGTTTTATTCAGCTTTATCCGGTTTTAGTTACCGTTGGGAAACATGACTGATTAATTCGTCAAATATATAAACTCGATATCTTTGGTGGCTGAAAGTACAATTCACTAAATTCCTTTGTCGTGTCAGCTTGACCAAACAAGCGGACAGTATAGTTCCTAGATCAGACTGCATGCTCTATGCTGTCTGTTGTTGATCTTTGCAGTCCACAAAAGCCCTTGTTTTCGCCTTTGGCAATGAAAGGGTTAAACTTTATTCATTAATAGATCAGCCATATTACGGGAACAGCTCGCTATTTAGGTCTTGTATCCACTTCAAAGGCACTAGGTTTGGACTCTGAATGTCTAACCAAAGGAAACTCTCCGGTGATCAGCACTGCCAGTCAGAGTGGTTAAATGGAGAACAACTGTTATACTAAGTCAGTCAATTTGATGTGTTTATCTAAGTTGTAACACCTAAAAGAAAATGCAGTGTAAGCGCAGGAGCAGACTTCAGGCTCTGATCTACATCGTCTGCTAAAGCAAATTCAGTTGCGTTTCGTCCAAAAAGAATTGAGGTATCTAAACCTAAAACAAAAGGAAAATACCGATATACGAGTTGGGAAGAAAGCTGTAAATATGAAGATTTATTTCATGCTTTTCTATGGTGGCATATTTCTGCCGCGAGATACGAGATAGCTATCATGATAAATTTAGAGAACTATCGTGATAAAACAAAGTTTCCTGGAAATATTATCTAGATAATAAAAATTTTCACGATAAAAATATCGCGATAATTCTAACTGTTATCATGATTTTTTTTGCTTCCGTGCCCATAACTGACATTCACGGTATCTATGATTAGATACGGTTTCGGAACATCTTCGTCTACAACCTTATGAATTCTCCTTTTCCCTGAATGGTTTTAAAGTTGTTCGTAGGAGGCATTTCGAGTCGTCTTTGATTTTACAGGCTTCTGTTCATTTCGAGTCTTGTCAAAATTTATCAATTAATCTACAATTGTTAATAACTCGAATTTTTACTTACTGCAATCTTGTAAAGTCAAAAACTACCGAGTTTATCCAAATGGTAAATTTTCTATTTATATATATCGAGACACGGATAGAACTATCACGATAATTTTATCTCGATGGCAGCTTCGTACACTATTGAGAAATTTTGCGTTAAAATATTAAGTTTATCGTGATATTTTTTCAGGAAACTTTTCACTATCTCGATAAAATTTCCAGGAAACTTTAATTTATCGCGATAGTTTTCTAAAATTATCATGATAGCTATCTCGTATCTCGCGGCAGAAATATGCCACCATACTTTTCATTGGCTTATAGAGAAGTAACGGTGGAATATCGTTCGATATTTCATGGTTACGACCAGTGAAAAATGCTGATTTTATTTTCTTAACTCTTCGATTGAAGACGGAAACAGTAGTTCCCGCGCACTAGTTACCTAGGTAAACAGCGCGTGCCATTCAACCAGATGGAAATATGATGTAATCATTACCCTACATTTCTCGCGCTTTAGGTATTATTGTAATGCGTTGTTGTGCGGAGGGGGTAAGCCACGGAGAATTACCGAAAACAACTGAACTGGATTTTGATGTAAGTCCCTCGAAAAAGGGGATAGAAGCATAAAATGAATAGAATATTTGTTTTTTTCTGTGAAAGATCGAAATTTATTTTATCTCGTGAACATCAACGGTAATATTTCCACTCGTGGCTGTTCACTCGATAAAATAAATTTCGATCTTTCACCGAAAAAAAAAAAACAAATATCCTCCATATCTTCAAAAATGTATGAGCCATGCTATCTTAATAGGTGTTTTAATTCATCTGCAAAAAGTATCGACCAAGGCAGCAAGCGCAGTCCGCATTGGCTGACCTGGGTCGAAACTTTTTTTGTTTTTGGTAAATTTTCTGCTTGTCCAAGGAACATTCTACCACATATTTCAGTTGTTTGTAAGACTAAATGCATTTCATGGATCTCTAATACCGTGACAGCTTGCTTGGCATAATGCATCACGGGTATGCATTAAACCCCATTTTTGCCAGAGTATGGCTCTTTTGCTTCATGCAATTTTAAACGGTGTTTCTGGTATACTGTGGTGGCAAATGCTCCTATCTGTGTGTTGTTGGTGTTTCTTACCTTTCCTACGCAAATTATTATTCATAGCAATTTCTGCTTTCCCACATTACATGATAGAATCTTTGATTACTTATTGCAGAGGAACAAACTTTGTCACAAATTTGACCGAACCGGAATTTGAACTCACGATTCCTGAATTACAAGCATTGTGCGCTAGATACCACCAAGCTACCACGGCTTGGCATCTATCTAACCCTTGGGCTGCTAACCGCAACTCACTGACCTTTTGCGGACAGTGTAAATAAAGATCAGACTGCACTTTCTGTGCAGTCTGATCTTTGATCTACACTGTCCGATAAGGAGATATTATACCCCAAAACATAACGTTGAAATAGCAATATTTTGTTTTTTACTATAGAATTGAAAATTTCGTTTGAGTTATTTATATATTAGCAGATAAGGGTTAAAGAATAGTCCTCTACTTTCAGAAAGCTGATATCCAACCTGGATACCGACTTACATGCAACCTTCTTAGAGCCAAGTATAAACTTGTGTTTTGACAGCTGGAAATACAATCCGGTAACACAAGAAGATCTATATCTTATAGATTTGACTTTGCAAGTGGACAATTTAGATCCAAAATCAGACTGCATTTTCTGTGCATTTTCTGTGCAGTGTGATCTTGGATCCATACCGTTCGCAAAAGCTGCTGGTTTGGCTATTCATGCTGACATGGTTAAAGGTAGCTAATTTTGAGAAAATAGCATACAAATTCTAAGAAGGGTGTTTTGTACTATCGGAGAGCAGATGCAGGTCATCAATTTGGCTCTAAACTGAAATGAAATCAAAATATCTGTGAAAAGAGAATGCCAAGTTTTTTTTCTTTGCATTATATATTTTTGGATGATTTAGTCTACTAGTATGTTCATTTTAACACAAATTTTTCTTTTCATATCTTTTTTCAATTACGCATACCGTACATTTTTCCTGACTTAATAAAATACCTTGGGTTTATCAGTTGAACTTACCCTTAGCATTCGAAAGAAAAGGGAAACTAACATGACTGCGGTAATTTATTCTTGAAACATGAAATTTTTATTCGCTTAAGAACAACATAGCAAAATGTCTTCCTCTTTTTTTCTTTTGCGACGTTTTTTTTTTTTTTCTTCTTTTCCTCTTCTTCTCAAAGGTAGTAGAGGGTTTGCTGCTTTTAAAACACGATTTTAATCAAAGGTCGATAGAATGTGCCATTTTTCAAAGGGCACAACAAATGGATTTTCAGCCACAGGGAAACAGAAATCCCTTTTCTGACAAAAGACAATGGCAAGATTCTTTTCTGCCCCAGGCTATCATAAAGTTTGTCCTGAAAAAGGGCAACTGAAAGTGATTACCTATATTAGGGCAAAGAAACTACTTTCCTGATACATGCAACTGAAGAGGGTTTCCTCTTCAGGAACAACAGAAAGTGCTTGGCTACTGTGCAAATACGCGTTTTATCTATTTATTTTTTTTTTAAGACAACATTTATTGCTTTTTATTTCTAGAGCAATTAAAAGTGTATTTCTGTTTATGGACTTTTGCGTTATTGCTAAATCAAAATAGAAACTGTTATCTCGTTAAAGTACAATAGGGATTGTTTTTCTACTAGGGAAGAGCAGAAAGTACGTTTCTGTCAGAGAGAAACTGAAACTCCTCTTCGATCATTATGGATCATGCTCCGAAAACACAGAAAGTGTTTCTCTGTGCTATAGAACAAGCAAAATTGTTTTCCGTTCACGTACAAAAGCATACATGTATTATCTTTTCCATGTGATGTCTTTAAAAGCCGTTTTGCCAAGGTCAACTCTTTACCAAAAGACAAAATGTTGGACTCAACTAAATTTGACTTGCAACACGCGAAAAGGGGCATTCGGAAATTTGCGTAAAGTGTCGTCTCGGATCAGCCTGCGCAGTCCGCGCAGGCTAATCCGAGACGGCACTTTACGACTAAATTAGATTTTGTGCTACAGGAGACTTGCGCAAAACAGAAAATTACATGAAAACGGAAAGTGCCGTTTCGGATTAGCCTGCGCGGAGTGCGCAGGCTGATCCGAGACGACACTTTACGCAAATGTCCGAACGCCCCTTTTCGCGTGTTGCAGGCCATTTAAAATATTTACACATGAATTTTTTTTCAAAAACCTTCTTCTCAAGCGTCGTTAAAACTCGGGATTGTGTGGTAAATGGTTAGGTAAAACATGAAATCGTGTAGTGAAGGATTAGACAATCAAAATACAGAGGATGAAAATGTTACTGCGCACCCAATATTTTGATAAAATGCAAGTTGAGCTCTGGTCTTAAGATTTTCATGCGAAAAGAGAAAAAAGGAACTTTCTACGTTATGTACGGAATATATTGTTAATCTTGCAAAATGGACAAGGTGTAAAACAAAACTATTGTACATTTGTATGTTTTTCGTCGGTTTTTATAAAATGTGCAAACTGCTGTCACTTTCTTCGGTTTAAAACAAAAAAAAAACCCACACCCAAAAAAGGTTGAACCAGCAATACTTGGGACTATTTTCACTGATAGGATAGAGCACAAAACGTGCAGCCTGATGGTCGTCCATTATGCTAAGACTGCGGCAAAAGCAGCCTTAGCATTTCTATCTTAATTATTGAACGACAAAATTTTACACATGTCCAAGTTAAAAAAGAAAAAATTCAAGATGACAAAATAAATGTTGCTCCAACGATTTGGTTTGCCTTTGATACCAGCATTTTCTCCTTTTTCTAGAATGTTTTCAAAAGCCCTTTTTCTTCACAGTCGTTAAAGCAAGGATTTGATTGGTAAATGTTAAAGGATCTTTTTCCAAACTGTTTATTTGGCGCTTCAAAGGTTAGGTATCATGTGACGAAAACAGGAACTTTTCAACATGCAGTAAAACAATCAGTAAACCTTATTTGCAGAATACCGACATTTAAGTTTTAATTTGTATTTTATGCCATGATATTCAGGAAAAACGCGTCACAACTATATCCTTCTACGATATTAAATGAAACATTTCTACGTCCGAGTAATATTTCAGTCTGGACTTTCATTGCGTTGTGCATAGACGGATTAATTCCGGTGTAATTATTTCTATGAATTGTTTATGTCTATAGAACAGCATATTCTTTGATAGTTTTATTGTGGCCATTTTAACGGCTTTCCGGATAAACCAATGAAGGCATCTGGCCGTTGGTTATTGTGGTGTAGTATTGGAAGTTAAATTTGACCCTTGATTGACCTTATCGTACTTAAAATCTTCGGCGCCAACATTTGACACTGTTGAAATTTTGAAGTTGTCCAACTTGAAAGCATTTGAAAACATAAAAGTGGCTACAGTGATTTGATTTGCCCTGAAAAGGTAGAAAGTTACCAGCATTTTCTCTTTTTCCAACAATGTTTTCAAGGGCCTTCTCCTTCACAGTCGCTTTAACTCGACATCATTTGGTAAAGAGTTAAAGGAGGTTTTTTTTACGGACAATGAATAAAGAACATACTACATGGAATGAGAATTATCTGAATCGGTAAGTTTTTGAAAACATCGAAACCTATACGAAGTAATCACTGAGATCGATAAAATCCCACTTTGGCCACTTGTTTTTTCGGTGTCTCTGCAAATGAATTATTAGATGACTCTTGATCATTTTCTTACACTATTAAAGAACAGGATCTTGATGCCAAATTCAAATTGAAAATTTTTATTTCACTCTTTGTACATGTGGACTAACTCTTTCATCATAAACTGTACATGACCGGAAGAAGATTTCATTATTGGTAAGTTTCATTTGTTTTAATGCTGTATGGACTAAATTCAGATTCTTATAAAATCAACAAACTTTAAAAGTGGTTAACCACTGATTTAAATAAAGCGACAGCTATTACACCATCGGTAAGGAAGAAAGACAAACTAAGAAAATAGGCATAAATATATATTTATCTCAGAGGGATTTCCTAACTGCTTAGCCCTTAAGTTATTTTTAGATTTTTCGCCAGAATTTCGCAAAGGATTGTTGAGGTGCCAAGTTATCAAAAAACGTCGATTATATTGGATCAACTAGGTACAATGATGTCATATTTCGTGTCGTAAGATACACTGGGCTACAGGTTGCAAATTAACCAACCCTTTATATAAACCCATAAATTGAGCAATAGTACAGATACTTGTGTTAGGTCTTGACTGGTCACATGCGGATACAAAGATGATCGCAAAAAATATGTTTGAAATCTCCGCACAAATTTTGTGTGCACTTTCAAACGTTTGTAAGTATCTTAACAAATTGACTATAAAACTATAATTTAAATAACTGTTGCTTGTGTATTTAATAATCCTTCGTATAAAATACAAATATTTTCCATTCAAACGCTAAACGTAAGGTTTTGTCAAGATTTACAGGTTATAAACGACTTCATAAAGTTCTTTTAGGTACTGAAACATTTCATAACTTGTCCCTTGTCATGTGCGTCACCAAAAGATAACTGCATTTCGCTGCAATACAGATTAAACCGACGAAACAGTCAGTACAGCGCTGGACATAGCTGTTTTCTACCGGAAAATTCAAGATGGACTTGAGAAGGTTAAGCCGACAAAAAATGTCAAAATATGAAAAGAAGCATCGTAAGCGTCTTTTTATAAAGACTAAATTGAACATCTCTCCTAAATATTACCGTCCATGATCTAAACACCTTGGCAGATAAAAGAGAGATCTTTATTTTCTTAAACAATTATCAGTGATAAACAAAATTTTTGTTTTATAGAAAAAAAAATCGCCTTTTACACTATTGTTTCATTCTCTATATATAATGTACATATATGTACTTATTTGAATTTGATCCAACATAATCGACGTTTTATTGATAACTTGGCACCTCAACAATCCTTTGCGAAATTCTGGCGAAAAATCTAAAAATAACACAAGCAATTTCGTTGAAATGATATCCCCTGCCGAAAAATTTACTTGACCGCATAACTTAAAATCGCTCCCAGTCGACCATTTTTCATCGAATCAAAAAATAAAAAAAAAGCGTATCGACGGAATGTGTTATTGTACACATGTATAAAGTTTCACGAAATTTCGTCCAATGGTATTGGAGATATTCTCCCGGACGGACACTTGGACGGAAGGACGGACGGACGAACAACGCTAATACTATATCCCTCCGCCCTCGGCGGGGGATAATAAGGGCCAAGCCATTCGTAGGCCACTGATGCGCCGATGAAAGAAAGAGGGCCGAAAGTACGCAGCAACAAGGCCATACGTATGCAGTTACGCATCAAATCAAACAAGCACGTAAGCATGGCGTAATAGGTGTACGTGCTTCATTCCCTCTGCGTCTCTGCTGCGAATTTTCACTTGTGACGTCAGCCAAAGTGTGATCAGCAGAGCATGGAATTCACACCAAAGCTTTGGTTTCTCAGCACATCGACACGGTGGAGGTCGTCAAAGGTCGGCAACGGTAAGCCAAGACCGTTTTATACTGCTTCAGGCCCGACGTAATCACGTTCTGACCGCAACCACGCTACGTAACGACCTCCTCCATGCCCCATGTGTAAACGTAACCACTCAAACAGTACCTAATCGTTTACATGCATCAGGGCTGTCCTTCAGAAGGGCATGTGTGCAGATTCCATTGACTCCTTAACCCAGAGAACTGTGTGGAGTTTGGTCGTGAACGCGTGAATTCGGGACATCACCAATGGCGACTAGTTCTTTTCACTGATTAGTCTAGATTTTGTTTAGACTTTACGGATAGACGGCAACAGGTGTGGAGACGGACAGGTGCAAGGTTTAATGATGCCAAAATCCCTAAACACGATAGATATGGTGGTGCTCTGTGATGGTTTGGGGTGGAATTAGTCGTGATGGACCTGCATGTTTTACAGCGCTGCACGATGACTGAGGACATTCGAGGGTCTCCCCACGACTATGAATTGTGCAGATAATCTAATAATAGACTTGTTTTTTGCGTGACGTCACAATGTTGAAAACGACGGATTCTCGCATTTCTAGACCAATTCAAATACAACGGGCTGATTTCATGTACAAGTGACTTCCTCAAACCGGTCGTTGCCATCAAAAATACATCGCGACCTTCAGCAAAACTTGTTATTGTTAAACTATCCTCGTTTATTGTTAAACTAACCTGTTTGAAATTTTGTTGTCAATATTTGAAAAGATGGCTCGAAAACGGGAAGTGCGTTGTCATATTCTTCGAAGATTCGACCTGTCTGCTATGACGCATCACCGATCCCATATGCTAGGGAAAAGTAGGGCTTATACCGAAGCTATTACCCAAGCCTGTAGAGGCTGTTTTAATAAATGACCGGTGCATAGGTTACATGCTAGCTCATCATAGCAGAATGAATCGCACCAGGAAGCGTTTTATTGAGTAAACGTTTATTTGATTTTGAAATTCAAAGTAACGGTTGTCGTTTTGAAAAGTAGTCCGGTTCTGTACCCAGAATGCGCAAATTAGATAGATGTGTATTTGTAGAATGCCATCTAGCGGGAGATAATGACAGGAAGTGATTAGACCGAAGTTATTGGAATTTCGGTATCTATTTTTAGTCATTCACGTTCGAAAACCAATTGCAGTGCCATCTGCTTTACCCCACTGAAGGATGGAATAAAGTAGATGTCGCTGCGATCGGTTTTCGATTGTCCCCAGGCCATCATTTTAGACAAAGTAAAGTCCGAATGACACAAAAAATGAACGGACTGGAACCCAGGCTAGATGGCATCCGCCATAGGGATGAAACCCTTGATGTCTATGTTAGGCCCTATGCTGGTGCGATTAGTAAGGGCCCATTTTTCAGGCCTTCATTCTTATGGACGACAATCTCGACCACATCAAGCTAGGGTGGTAGATCTCTACCTTGAACAGGTAATAATTGAGCGTATGGACTGGCCAGCACGTTCACACCACCTCAATACTATTGAGCATGTATGGAATACACTTTACCAGACGTTTGCCTCACCCTGGTCCCTTACAGGAGCTTGGAGCTGCGCTTGTAGAGGAATGGAATGTCATTCCGTTAGCAAACATCAAAAGACTCATTGACAGCATGGACCATAGGTGCCAAGCTGCCATTGACGCAAGGAGAGATCATACACAGAACTAACATTAACTTAAAAGCTGTTCTTTCCCGGAACGGGTATTTATTGTGATGTTTCCGTGAGTGTTGTTTCTGTCTGAAAACAGGAACTTTTGAAATTTTCAGCTGTAGCTTCTAATTTTGTGTTAAATGCAATGAGTCGTCCAATACTTGCTCATTAAAATGATCCCATAGAAATGCCATTTCTTGTCTGTTTTAATTTGGTCCTAAAAGATAGCGGAAATCAGATATCATCCTTATCAAATTTTGAGTAGTATATATTCATTCAGGTGATCTTTCATACAATATTTGCCTTGTCTGACAGGTATTGGTTCATGATATATGAAAACTACACTTATGTAAAGGAGCTGTTGCTGTATGAACATATATCATATCTATTATATTTAATTTATAAATGGACTTAATCGTAACAGATTGTAGATCGTGCAAGAATATCATAGATTATATCGTGTAGATATAGAATTCAACATAATGAATGCTTCCCGGAGGCACTTGTCCTCAACACTAAATGCAAGTGTTAGTCCAGACTAGTCAACTGTAGTATTGATACCAAGATATAGTAGAGCCATTCTCTGTGAAAAGGGGGCTTAATACATTTGCGAAAAGTATCCACCCAGGTCAGCCTGCGCAGTCTGCGCAGGCTGACCTGGCCTGAAATATTTCGCTATTGATCAGATTAAGTCGGTTATAAAAAAAGTGGCTATGAAGGATTCATAATTATGTGTTAGCTTGATTGGTATCATGCCCCCTTATTGAACAACATGATAAGGTCTACATCATCTTAAACAGGTAAGTAAAACATAAAAACCACATCAAACGATGCATTATGAGATGTTGTGTCATGAACCATTTCAGTCACATCAATATCAAGGATGATACAAAAAGGAGACAATATTTCGTTTATTTCCGTTGTGGTCCTTGGTGCGCATTCGTAGGGAATTCTGCAAGAAAAGGAAAATCATAGCTAAGCTGCGCAGTTTCAGATCTTAACCCAAGCTATTGGTAAGATCAAACAAAAATGGGGCATCCAAAAACTGTAGCAAAAAGATCTTATTTTAACAGTGATTACGTACACATTTACTTAACCCTTTAACTACTAACCACTAGTCAATGCACCCTTAAGTGGTCTGCGTGGGTCAAGATCAGACAAAATACAACGCTTACGTGTTCAGATAACGGACTGGTTGTCGTACCGTCTGCGTATCTCCAAGTACTATATCGTGCTGGACGGTGTTATTTTTTCTAAATTTGTTTAATGGTATTTACAACGCTTTCAAATACTTCAGCCACATGGTGGCGATAGCGCTTTCCGCTTGGGCTCTGCAATGTACAGCCTCGAGAAGTCCCCCCCCCCTTTTTTTTCCCTTCTCTAGGCATGACCCTTATTTATCGTAATTACAATTATCATGGAAGCAGGCGTTTTTTATCAAAGTATGGATGGATATTTTACATAGTAAAACTGTGATAGTCGAAGCAACCTTTTAAGGGAGCCAAAACCAGACATCAGAAGCATGTAGGCTAATCTTGGTCTAATCTATTTGCAAAAAAAAAGAATACACACCGATACGGTGGGTATGGATATAGCAGTATCGTTTAAAGTTTTCCTCAGTGTTTAAACATTATTTAGCACTTTTAATGTGCAACGCGTGGATGGAGTTGATTTGACAGGTCACGTCTTCACACTCTGTGCTAATTGTTAACCCTATGTCCATGTTTCTAATAAGTGACAGTAGAAGACGGATGACGCAATGATGGGGATGTATACTCTGTACTCTGCGACTAGTACCGCAAGAATACAGCCCAAGAAATACTTTAACAAGATGTCATGTTAATTTCCTTCTCTAATTAAAGTTAAGTCTTAACTAGATCACACTACAGACTAATCCAAACTGAAAGCTCTTTCAGACTGCAAATTAGATAAGGTTGACAGTATGAGGACTGTCTTAGAATGGTTAAAAAACAATGGGAAAAGAATAAAATGTAGGAATTGGACTTTACTTCTTATAAAAAAGAAACTACAACGACATTTTAGATGTCGAAGAAAGTGAAAAATTGCATTTTGTCGACGTTTTAGAAATGTCCTTTACTCTGTGATTGTTTTTAAAAAGTGCAGAAAAAAGAGAAAAATATTTCATGTCATTATATTAAGCTGTGTTGTTTAGCTCATTCAAATTTTGATATTTTCTAGCACTTTTCCGAATAATACGGAATCAAGTTCGAATATATTTTGTTGAAATTATTTTATTTTAGATTATGCTGTGCATGGATTATGCATGATTATGTGAAAATAAAGAAATTTTAATCTTTAATACAGAGAATTTACAAATTATCATATAAATCACTTGTTACGCTCCTGAAGCAGACTGAATATGGCCTGCAATACGCAAAAAGGGGCATTCGGACACTTGCGTAAAGTGTCGTACTGGATCAGCATGGGAACTCCGCACAGACTAATCCGAGACGACACTTTCCGTTCTTATGTAAATTTTCTGTTTTGTGTAGGACAAAATCTAATGTAGTCGTAAAGTGCCGTCTCGGATAAGCCTGCGCGGGCTGCGCAGGCTTATCCGAGACGGCACTTTACGCAAATGTCCGAATGCCCCTTTTCGCATGCTGCAGACCATTTGTTATCGCAATTGCTTCTTACAGCCAATGGACCAAACCAGTTCAGTTTTCTTTTTTTTTTTTTCATCAATTTACCCCTACCCTTTGCAAGACGACAAAATTCAAGGTACATGGCGCAAATGATGGGAATTGTCTTTACAAGAATAGAAAGTATTTTGGAAAGTGGAGAAAATGCCGGTCATGACATGTCTTACGATGTTTCAAAAACTTTTTTTTGTACGATTCGTGAAGAACGTGAGAATGTTTTGTGGAGGGATACGCAGTCCTCACCCCTTTTTTTCACGTGTGCTTTGTAAGTACCTTTTATGAAATGGTTTAAAGGATAATGGTTAGATAAAAAGATACAAAACATTGTATAGGTCTAGCCTTGTGTTGTACAGGAAAGCTGATGATGCAATATGCAGGTATTATTGCGCAATCTTGCGTGTGGTTCGGTTTTTATACTCAATACCACATGGGATTACCGTCAATGAAGAAACATAATCAATAATTACATGTCTTTAGTCGTTACCCTTTCAGAGCCACACGCAAAAATAGAAGCTTTTGTGGACGGCATAGATCAAGATCAGATTGTTCACAAAGTGCATTCTGATCTTTGATCTATACCGTTCGCTTGTTTATTTAAGCTTTTTATGGCAAACGTCTTTCTAAGTGTCGGTAGATTGTATTTTCAGCCTAAAAACACGTGAGATTTTTACTTTTGGCGCTAAAAAAGTTAACCCTTTACATAGCCACAGCTGCTTTAAGGTACTGCAGTTTGAGACCAGACTGCATTGAACGTGCAGTTTAATCTGGGATCTACACTGTCTATAGTTTAGAGGCACATTTCGAACAAAACACTTTTGAAATGGCAATACATTGCTCAGTTATTCTAGCTGAAAATGGTTTTGTCAATCCTTCGGAACATTAAGGGCTGTTCTATGTTGTCATAGATTAACTTTACTACCTATACAATCAACATCTGTTAGCAGGTCGAGCATCTTGATGGAATGACATTTCATGATAACATTTCAACAATGTTAACATTTTAAGATTTTATAAATAACAAAGTTGAGCTTTCTTAATAATCAATATCTATATAGTGCCACATGTCCATGTGGTTCAAATCATTTCGGCAACGGGAAGACCAAAGAACATGACAAGCATAAAACGAATGATACCTTCGGATGATGCCACGAAAAGGTACGATTTCAATTTGTCCTATCTTTCAATACAATCAATTTTTCATTGTCTATACAGTTTTTTTATCTGTATTGTAAGTACATGAAAGTAACTAATAAGAAGTTAAAATATGTTTTACCATTATTTTGTTACGTAATGGGGCGAAATGGTCGCGTGTCTTTTTATTTTTGTATATTGATCACTCATGGAATGTACTTCCATCACTCACTGCACTTGTAATTAAAAATAAAGGCATACTCTAAGAGGGCCAGATACAGACGGTATTCGAATACTAAAAGGATAATTTTCCTCACTAAAACCTATGTTGTGGGTACTCATTAGAATATTCTCGTCGAGAAACCCAGACACAGAATTTAGTGAAGACCGAACGTGATGATAATGTATGAACCCCATTACACCATATGGCTTGCAACACGCGCAAAGCGGCATTCGGACATTTGCGTAAAGTGTCGTCTCGGATCAGCCTGCGCAGTCCGCGCAGGCTAATCAGAGACCGCACTTTACGTCTACATTAGATTTTGTTCTTCAGTAGACTTGCGCAAAACAGAAAATTACATAAAAACGGAAAGTGTCGTTTCGGATTAGCCTGCGCGGAGTGCGCAGGCTGATCCGGTACGACACTTTACGCAAATGTCTGAATGCCCCTTTTCGCGTGTTGCAGGCCATATTATCTATATAAGTCTGAGTCTAGATAAGATATATAAAGGTGAACTCCTACAGGTAGACAGAAGGGAAGACAGGGTAGTTGGTATGGCTAGATCAGTCATTGAAAAAGAAGGAAAAATACAAATGTGACCTTTGGTAAAATATTGTTGAGCGTCAAACAAAACTGATGAAATGGCAAAGCAATACAATACTCCGTAATTAAGTCGTGTTGCCCTTCGACCCATCATGTTTGACGCTATAGTACATAGATATGTGAAATCGATTAAAAAAATATATAAAAATACATTGACATTGAATTTCTAAGCATTTTGGTCCGAAAATATTACTGAAATCTGGAAATGTTGATCTAAATAATAGTTCACGTCAAATGCGGTCTGATCTTGATCTCTACAGTTCAACAAAATGTTTACGGCGCCGAGATTAAATTCAGATACTGTAATTTTGGTCTTTGTTCGTTTTGCACGTTGCATTTACAGATAAATAGTATGTAGTATCGTAAAGTGTTAAATATTTTAGTGCTGCTGTTTTGCTGAATAGACGATTTGTGATGTTGCTTTTGAGCGGCATTGCTGAACGTTGACAAAGTACAGTTTGAGACTCTTCGTATGTTTCCGGGAAGACCCGATTTATAGGAGTCATGGTCTGTCCAAAAGGGGACTTAACGCATTTCCAGAAGGTATCGACCCAAGTCAGCCTGCGTAGTAGGCACAGGCTGACCTAGGACGAAACTTATTGCTTTTGGTATATTGTCTGCATGTCTAAAGACCAGTCTACATACGCCAGGATTCAGTCTGTTGTTAATCAAAATGGATTTTATGGATCCATTTGATATATATGATGATTTGCTTGGTATGATAATAATTGGCCTGCAACACGCGAAAAGGGGCATTCGGACATTTGCGTAAAGTGTCGTCTCGGATTAGCCTGCGCAGTCCGCGCAGGCTAATCCGAGACGGCACTTTCCGTTTGTATGTAATTTTCTGTTTTGCGCAGGTCTACTGTAGCACAAAATCCAATGAAGTCGTAAAGTGCCGTCTCGGATTAGCCTGCGCGGACTGCGCAGGCTGATCCGAGACGACACTTTACGCAAATATCCGAATGCCCCTTTTCGAGTGTTGCAGGCCATATATCACGGAGATACATCAAACCCTTTTTTCACCAGAGCATGCACATAGGGTTTCATACCGGTCAGATACAATATTTCATCATCAGTAACCTAGAGAGTGAACAAGTTGTTTCGTAGAGCGAACCTCACCAAGTTAGGGTTCAAGGAAAGAGAAGATGTCTCGGTTAAATCACGTCAAACAGTAGTCGCTACACTAACTCTCATGATCGGGTCAATAAAGGGGCTAATATGTTCACACGTGATGTGTGTGTTTGATTTTATGAATGAACGCGCGATATTGCATGTGTCACGTGATTATCTGTCGATATTATCGTGAAATCTGCAAAATGGTAACGTATCCTCGACAAATATTTGGTTTAACTCATTGCCTTCTACAGACGACTTAAAATTACCGTCTCGCTGGCGTCTACTTGAAAATAGAAAAAAAAAAACAGTTGGAAAAAGGAGCAATAGCCCGTTACCATTAGTTTCTTCTTTTGCGACATTTTTTCCCATTAGGGTTTACGCCTTTACTTCCACCGTATACAGACGACTTTTACCGTCTTGCAGGAGCATACACTCAACAAAACTTCTCAATTAGAATGTCAAACTCGTAATCCCCCAAAGACCCTTATTTGCATCCCCTGTCTAGAAAGGGGACAGGTCATTTGTTTCAAATTTTTTATCGATAGAGCGACAACTGCAAAACGATATTTCAACCGAAGCCTAGAAATTAATGATTAGGTTGTTCACGAGCAAGAGACTCGTTGAAGATCGCCTCACTCATCATTGAAAATTGAAAAACCAGTATTTTGCAAGTGCATACTAGAACTCTCGAATGATCTTTTTGCACAGATACAAATCTCTTTGATGTTTTTCTTGTTCTTGACAAAACTCAGTCATGTAGGTTTCTATTTTCAAATTGTTTTGCCTAGTAGACAATACGCATGCGCAACTGACGTACTTAGCATTTTTTCATGACATGCCTTCCACTGTTGAAGTCGAGACAGTTTTCTTCACAATGCTATTGCATATGGCCAATGTTATGGTGTACAATATTGTTTTTAGCTGTTTATTACTCTATCACATTTGAAAAAGGAACAAAAGTAGCCGGTTGGAACTTTGGTGAGTAACTGTTACAAAAGAAATATAAGCAAATGAAGAAATTATTCTTTCCGAGCAATGTTTCCTTTTACCACAATTCTTTATGCTGTAACTCATTACCAGATTAAACAATTGTATACTTGTCACAATTGAAAATGTTTGTTGACGGTAAATTGATTGTGGACCAAACAATGAAATTTGTCTGTGTCAGAGAAAAAAAAAACGTTATGGGAAAAGAAGAAAATGCTGGTTACCAGTATTTTCTTCTTTTCCCACATATGTTTTCAAAAGCTTTCTCTGTCAGATTTGTTTAAGCCTGCGATTGCGTGGTGAAATCTTTAGTTATGTAGATTATAATTTTGCAAGGACGTGTTCCGAGAAGTTTGCTGCAGATCTGTCACAGGAAGTGACGAGTAAACCCATTCCAAAAGCCGTAAGCGAAATCAGATGATTTTGCTGACTGTAGGATCAAAATCAAACTGCACGGCATGTGCAGTTTGATCGTTGATCTGTTTCGTATGCCTGTTTTTTCCAAGCCTATATGATGAAAATTATGCTTAGTTTCAGTAAATTGTATTTACAGCCGTTGAAAGAGGTCGAGTTTACATTAGCCATGCTTTGGCAACAGGGGGCTTACTGCATCTCCGTGATGTATTATACCAAGCAAGTCTTAACATGAATTATGGATCCACAAAGTCCATTTTGTTTAACAACCGACTGGATCATAAAGAAGATTGGTCCTTTGGCATGCAAAGAATTTACCAAAATCAAAATGTTTCGATCCAGGTCAGCCTGCGTGGGTTCACATTCAACTTGTATTAAGCTCTAGAGAGTACCTCCGATATAGGTTTTATCATAGAAATACTGATTATAATTCACAATTCGTTACCCCTAAATTATCTCGGATTTTGCTTTTGGGTTTACAAATTTGTCGGTTTTCTTTGTTTATTAAGATTCATTTATTTTCATCTTTTCTTGTAATTCGTTTTAAAATTAGTCTTTTATTTTTTTAAAGAAAAAAGATTCAACGTTCGTTGAATTAAACAGAAATGCTCATAGAAGCAATATTACGTTTCAACTTTTCAGCTTTAGAATAAACCAGTTAACATCGATTTTTTTTTTTTTTCATATTTGATACCCCCTAGTTTTGATCATTACAACCTTTCAGGGGGACAAAGTGTTTAAATCATAAAGGCCATAAATAGGTGAGCAGCTGCCCTGATAGGACTGAAATACTGTTAAAAAGACTCTATCAAAACAAATGAAACGTACAGGCATGGTTACTCAAGTTGTCAGTTCAAGGCAACTTCATGACTATTTATTTATGCATTATTTGTCCAATCATGTTAATTCAAACAATACTATTATTATTTATATCATGGCGGCAATTCACATATTGAATTATTTCCTTTGTTATATCAGCGGTAAACTGAGCCTTTATCGTGCTTTGCCCAAGGACACTTCTAGACAACTTAGATCGAGGAGGTATAGAACTTATAATATCCTTGGTATATCCCAATAAAATTTGAACAAAACTTGTCTAAATGTCAGATTTATTGAAAAAAAGGTTACAGTAGTACGAATTAGTAGAATGTGCAGTCTGATCTCAATCTATGTCTCTTATAATTGCTTCTACTTTTATTTTACATGGCAGCGAAAGGTTAACTGTAGAAACGGCGTAAATGTTAGATTAATATTATGTAACTTTTGTTACCGTCATTAAGGAAATGAAAGAGACAGGATAATTCTGTACTCATAAATTATGGTTTATAAAACAACATAACGTGCCGTTCTTTTGACTGTTGTGGGAAAGTGATTAACCTGTTTAGGGACACAGGCGAAAATAATGCGGACTGCAAAGATCAAGATCAGACTGCACAGAACGTGCAGTCTAATCTTGATCTATAAAGGCCGCTTATTTAATCAAGCCAATAAGATAAGCATCTCTGAGTTTCAGTGGATTGAATAGCGTTCGTTAGAGATCGGGTTAATGCATTTGCCACTGAAAGAGTTAAAACTTAAGTTCATTTGTGTAAGCGTGCATCATCAACGGCTTAGTGCTGGTGTTGAATTTTAGGGCAAAGCATTGCGGATTCTCAGCCTACTACCGAAGGAAGACAGCAAAGTTTTAAACAGGTGAGCAATTGCCGTGATATGGCTGAAACATGGTTGAAAATGACTTTTAAATCTGTTATTTACAGCAGTCAATCGTTAGGCTATTTAACCCCTAGGCTGCTGAGCGCGATTCACTGACATTTTCCGGACAGTGTAGATCAAGATCAGACTGCACAGAACGTGCAGTCTGATCTTTGATCTACACTGTCCGATAAGGAGATATCATTCCCCAAAACATAACTTTGAAATAGCAATATTTGGGTTTTTACTATTAAATTGAAATTTTCATTTCAGTTATTCAGCAGGAAAAGGGTAAAAACTACATGATTTTGTTGTTGTTGTTGTTGTTGTTGTTTTGTTTTTACGGTTAGATTGGCGTAAACATATAGTTCTACGTTTAATCCTGATACAGGTTGTAAACAATAACAAATGCATAAAAAATAATGTATTAAAATAATTGTTTCGTTTGAGGTACAATAAAGACAACCTACACAGAGAAACATTAAGAGAAACACTTGAAAACAGAGTAAAGCTTATTTCAGATTATTTCAGTCATGCTTGGCGAAACGGTGGTGTAACCCTTTACTACACAATCCCGTGTTTGAACGACCCTGACGAAAAAGGCTTTTGAAAACATTATGGGAAAAGGAGAAAATGCTGGTAACCAGCATTTTCTCCTTTTCCCACAATGTTTTCTACCCTTCCTGAAACAAGTTTCAAATTTTCAATCACATTTATTTTGTCATCTGCAAATGCTTAAAATTTGGACTAGTCTATTTTTTTTTTTTTTTTTTTTGGGGGGGGGGGGGAGGGAGGGGGGTAAAGAGTTAATGTATCTGCAAAAAGTGCAATCTGCGCAGGCTGATATGGGTTGAAAGTTTTTATTACTTGTGAAATTTCTGCATGCTAAAGGATCATTCTACCTCTTGAATCTGTTGGTTGTTCTACAAAATGAATTTTATTGATCCATAACTATGTCATCATATGTTTGGTATAGTGTATTAAGACGATGCAACCCCCCCTTTTGCCAGAGCGTTGCTTACCTAGATATAGTAAACAAATGTTTTGTTGAAAAAAAAATGTTGCAGGTTGGTTATCTCCCCTGAAAATTGTTTCATCTTTAGGCATTGCGAAAAAACGAACCATAGCTCCCTACACTTGCCATGGTATAAAAATGATCATAGCGAAAGATTACAATTCTTTAATCGAAGTTATATGGCTTGCAACACGCGAAAAGGGACACTCAGACATTTACGTAAAGTGTCGTCTCAGATCAGCCTGCGCAGTCTGCGCAGGCTAATCCGAGACGGCACGTTCGACTACATTAGATTTTGTCCCCTAGTAGACATGCGCAAACAGAAAATAACATAAAAACGGAAAGTGTTGTTTCGGATTAACCAGCGCGGAGTGCACCGGCTGATCCGAGACGACACTTTACGCAAATGTCCGAATGCCCCTTTTCGCGTGTTGCAGGCCAAATATTGTTAATGAACATTATCTTCACAAATATAGTTATTCTAATCTTGCAATTTTTTAAACAAAACGTTTGCATCAATATTTTTTAATTCGACTGACAATTTTTAATGTTTGGCGGAACATTTATGATAAGAGAAATGTGGTACGATATCAGCATCCGATTTAATTAAATAAACTAAAAATACTGCTTACTATGAAAAGATGAGCATATTTCGAACATAAAACACTGGGCTTTAGCGGACGGTCTTAATCAATATCAGACTGCAAAGATCATGTAGTCCAATCTATACCGTCTGCTTTTTTAGTACAGGCTGTGGTATAACACCATTCCTGAGTTTTAGTGGATTGTATTTTCAGCCATAGATAGAGGTCTGCGTAAAGTGTCGTCTCCGATCAGCCTGTGCAGTCCGTGCAGGCTAATCCGAGACGGCACTTTACGACTACATTAGATTTTGTCCTACAGTAGACGTGCGCAAAACAAAAAAAAAATACATAAAAACGGAAAGAGTCGTTTCGGATCAGTCTGCGCGGACTGCGCGAGCTGATCCGAAACGACACTTTACGCAAATGTCCGAATGCCCCTTTTTGCGTATTGCAGGCCATTTGGTACTGAAAGAGTAAAATAATCCGCAGCTGATGCTATAAACAAAATTTAATACTCTAGCTGGAAATGTCAGCCTATCCCATCTATCACAGTCCTGTTGTTGTTGATTTCGTTTCCAAGGGTATCGAAGTACTAAAAGGGCGGAAATGGGATTGTACACACTGCCGGAAATGCTCTCTGAATATTGAAAAACTTAGCTGCAATTGAAATTATCAGTGGATCAAATTATAACTGAAAAGATAAGTATCGGCTTACTTTTTGAAGGAATAACTATGACGAAGAATCATGCACTCTTACTGTGACGTCACCAGTTTGTTTTATTACAATTTACTCTTTGCATCTCTCATTAACGCAATACCACCTGTAGACGGACGACTTTGTTTTGCGTTGAAAAGCAGACCATCATTTTTTGGATTTTTTTTTTTTTAGTGCAGGTAAAGAAAAAATTTCTCCCTTTTCCACAAGCTTTACGACACTTTCAATGTACCCGTACTATTGACCCTTAGAGTAACAATAAAAGCCAAACAAAGTGGGTGTTTGAATGCATTTGAATTTATATCATACCATTTTAAAGCATGGAAATTATTGTGAAGATGACAATCTGTCGTTGTATGGTCGGTCCAAGTGTTAGTCGTTGACAGAGAAATTAATTTCAAAACTAGGTTAAAACCTGCCAGGTAGCTGTGTCTTTTATTTACTTTTTGCCTGATTTTTAAAATTCTTTTTCCTGCCAGCGACTAACATATCGTCCACACGATAACAGACTGTTATCTTCACAATATTTTCAATACTTTTAAATGGTATGATTTAAATTTAGATGTATTATGACACCTGCTTTGCTATTTTGGCCTTTTCTGGGCCTTTAAAGCGCCTTTCCCAATTTAAGATGCCAATATCAGACTGTGCGAAAAGCGCAGTTTGATCTTTGATCTACACTGTCAGCTTTGTTGAGACATCCTGCAAAAAAGCAGTCTTGAAATTACAATTATTTGTAGACAGAAAACGTCTGCTTGGTTTACTTGGTGCCCTATGATGAGTCCTATTTCGTGTAGGATTTTTTTTTTAATATCATAAAATGTTTGTGTTCAAAGTTGTGTGCTGGTATTCTTTTTACATGTGGAAGTCATTACGCAGAATTTTAACAATCCTTTTGTTCTTTAAAAGTACGCATGTCTCTTTGTACTGACATGCAAACATCGTTCTTATTGGCATTATATCGTCGGTTTACTTCTAAAACCTCGTAACTACAGCTTGTTTCAAGCTGTAGTTACGAGGTTTTTGAAGTAAACCGACGATATATAATTTAGCCGTGCTCTGGGAATGGTGGTTTAACTCTTATCCTACTGAGTAAGTGAACTGAAACTTTTAAGACCATAGAAAAAAAAACAAAGTTTTGCTATTTCAAAGGAAATTATGGGGAGAAAAATATGTCTGTATCGGACAGTGTAGATCAAAGATCAGACTGCACGTTCTGTGCAGTCTGATCTTCATCTACACTGTCCGCAATAGGTCTTTGAGTCGCGCTTAGGAGCCGAAGGATTAATGCGTATCCGTGATGTATTATTCGAAAAAAGTCGTAATTTCATTATATATCCATAAAAAAGAAAAACATTTTGTACGGTCCTTGGACATGCAGAAAATTTTAAGATAGCAAAAGGCATTGACCAATGTCAGCCTGCACAGACTGCGCAGTCTGACCAGGGTTGATACTTTTTGTAGATATATAATTCCCTTTTCACAGAGCATGCTTCGTATTTATTTACTTTTTATGATTAAGTAATTTGCACTTTTGAGAAAATTTCGACCTTGACGTTGTTTATTTTTTCCGGAAGTGTCCGGAAACCTCGAAACTTCGATATGCATGCAACATATTAGAACCTACCTTCTACAGACGCCCCTTGTAGATTAGTTTTTGGAAATGAAGAGAGAGAGAGAGAGAAGGAAAGAAAGAGGAGGAGAAGAAGAAGAAGAAGAAAAAGAAGAAGAAGGAGAGAGAGAATGAGAGAAAGAGAGAGAGAGAAAGAAAAGAAGAAGAGGAGAAGAAGAGGAGACAGAGAGTCACAGAGAGAGAGAGAGAGAGAGAGAGAGAGAGAGAGAGAGAGAGAGAGAGAGGGAGAGAGACGGACGGACGGACGGACAGGCAGACAGCAAGAAACTGGTTGTAACGAGATATGCAGGATGAGCCTTTATGAGACAGTCGAGTCCAGATGGCTAATTAGTAAAGCTCTGGGCGGGTAATTTATTGGCCTAGAGTTCCAAGTCCGGAATAGCAAAATCCCTTTCTGACCATTAGTAAAGGTCGTTGCAAACTTGATTAATTGCTATCTCCAAGCTGGACGATTTCTACTTTGTTTTGTGAGAAAAAAACTGTGACATGGAAAGAATGTTGCGCTGTTGAAAAAACTCCATGAAATATATAGCATGAACAGATGTTTTGGTTGTCGCATGGCATTTGATATACCGTTGAAAGAGGCATTTAACGCCAAATAAAATCTAGAATTAATAGCTTTCAAACTACTCATCGTATTGATAATGTTAAAATCATTATTTAAAAATAACTTCGATTTCGGCTCTGCACCGTTACGTAATTCATTTACCCAAAAAGGGAGTCTTATCTTTTGCAAAGTATCAGAGAGCACTTTGTGTCTGACCCTTATCTGTCTGTTATCTAGTTCAAAATGTGTATTCCAGACATTTACTATAGCATATTACAAGGACGAGCCGGTGCTTATCTTCGCCTTTTACCTTGGAAAATCATCTGGAGGAGTCTAGGAAGAACAATTGATTTCCATTATTTCATTTGAACTCATTTCTCCCAACAAGAATTTTGCACTGGACGACATCTAAAACTTTGTAAAATATGAATACTCAACACGAACTAAGATTTCATACAATAAATGGACGGTGCTCTATAAACGGGTTGCTTCATGCATCTTCGTTATGTAGTTTACCAAGCTACTCGTCCCATAATATGTATCTCATTTGTCCAAAAAAAAAAAAACTTGCTGGGTCATGAATTAAAATGGTCCTTTGACGGCAAAAAATTAACAACAGCAAATAGTTGCGACCCAGATAAGCCTTAGCTGACTGCGTAGGCTGACATTGGTCAATACATTTTGGAGATGCATAAGGCTCGTTTTTCACAGATCATGACTTATGTGTAAAGATATTGTGTAAAAGTGAAAAGTAATACCGTACGGCCAAAGTTTCCCTTTGTCGCAATATTTTCAAAGTTTCTTTGATGCAAGACGAACGAAAACTGTTTTGGCCGGAAAAATTACATCCGAAAGAGTCACACCGTATCGGATACTGTAGATCCAAGATTAGCCAGCATTTTCAAGGCAGATTGATCTTGATCTGCAAAGCAGGTTGAGTTACACTGAGCAGCCTATGAGTTAATCGGGTACAACCAAATATAAACAGAGAATCAGTATAGTAGGGAGAAGGCCATTGTCACATTGCACGAACGTAAGGCCTAATACTTCACATCGTCGACCCTTTGCAAAGGGCTTCAGTGCTTGCGATGCGTAGGAGTCGGGTTAACCCTTAGGCTGCTAAGCGCGACCCAGGGACCTTGTGCGGACAGTGTAGATCAAGATCAGACTGCAGTGCAGTCTGATCTTGGATCTACACTGCCCGATCTGGCGATATCTTTCCCAAAGCAGTACCTTTGAAAAAGCATAATTAGGGTTTCTACTTTTGGTTTGAAAGTTTTATTTCTTTTTTTTTTCAGCAGGATAAGGATTAAAACGAAATGATAGCTCTTTTGTGCGCAGATTGCACTGACCATATATGGCCTGCAACACGCGAAAAGGGGCATTCGGACATTTGCGTAAAGTGTCGTCTCGGATCAGCCTGCGCAGTCCGCGCAGGCTAATCTGAAACGACACTTTCCGTTTTTATGTAATTTTCTCTTTTGCGCAAGTCTACTGTAGCATAAAATCTAATGTAGTCGTAAAGTGCCGTCTCGGATTAGCCTGCGCGGAGTGCGCAGGCTGATCCGAGACGACACTTTACGCAAATGTCCGAATGCCCCTTTTCGCGTGTTGCAAGCCATATTATCAATCACTACCCTTTGAACAAATACAACATAGATTGATTAGAAAGGAAAGTTCACAGTTAAGTATATCTCTCATCAACGACAAAGTGAAATGAGTTTGTACTTCCTTGATGACTGAATTAAGGTGTCTCATATGTAACAACATTATTGAATATATCTGTTTCTTTGAAACTACGGCAGTTATGATTTACAATCAGCAGATGAATTCTTCATAAATAACAAGATCAAATAAGCATCCGCTAAATGATTGCGAGGTTATCCACGATGCCTTTGAAACAGAGGATGTAATTTAGAATCAACAAAAGGTAAACTCTGTTTTTGAAGTAATAAGATGTTACTGGCATTATTTGCAAGACCGCGAGGTTACCTAAAATGGTTAAAAAGGGGAAAAATGTTACAAGATAGTGATTAAAATTTTCAACGGTGCCTTTCTGGACTATATAACACAATTACAAAGTGCGTGTAACACGTATACTATACGGTAGTTTATAACAGCTTAGGTTAAGCAACACAACACAATATTGCACATAACACAATATTGTGCCATTGCTTTATAGCTCTTATTCTTTACATTTGAAACACGGTTCACGAATTTCTTCAGTTTATTTCGTCTGCGAAGGTATTCAGTGCATCCGAACCCAACTTGTATAATAATGGGAGAAATGCTGTGCCATAAGGCTGACTTGTGGTTTTTGACTCAAACATCAAATGGAACACTTTGCTCGTCTTATCTAAAAAATCGTTCACAGACTATCAAACTGTGAACCATGCCTTACAACTTTTTCATTGTCTAGATTATCCGTTTCTTTTTTTACAATTTACCTCCTGAAACGAGTTCGCAGAACACGAGGAATCAATGGAGTTTTGTAGAACACAAAAAGTCATCTTGATGATGAAAACATCAGAAAACATGTAGGCGAAAGGGTGGATTTTGCTCGTTTCGAGCTATGTCTGTTTTTTTTTTCCTTCTTCTTTTTTTCTTGGATGTAATGGTTCAAAAGGAGGTCCGCTGCAAGACGGTAAAATTTTTCTCAAGTGGTCTGTGTGATTTCGTTATGCTCTGTCACAAGGTAGTTTAGTGCATCTGCGAAAAGTATGGATTCATGTCATCCTGCGCAGTCCGCGCACACCAACACTAGTAAAAACGTAGAAAAAACAAACATTTGGGTTTAGTATAATTCTTTATTTAGTAAGCTGAATTCCGACCCTTCCAAGCAAAATATTTTTGTAGGACGATAGCATTAATTTGAACGCAGAGGCTTGGTCACATCCCGCCTTCTAAAGTCGACTTCCCATCAAGTACTTGTTTGCCAATATCCTCCTATTTTAGGCCTTTCCGATAACTAGGTAGCCTCCCCTTGAGTATTCTTCGATTACGCATGCGCACAAGCGCAACTTCTACTTCCGAGGACTACACAAGCCCGTAAGCAGTATATGGAAGCAGAGACTAAGAATGAACTTGCCCTATGTAACCTGTGTTAAATTCCGAATCTATCCACAAATGAACAACATTACGGTGAACTGAGATCAAAAACAGTTAAGAAGAATCTGTTTAATCCTTTACCAAACAATCCCCGGGTTTTAACGACCCCGAGGAAGATGGCTTTTGGAGTTATAAGGGGAAAAGGAGAAAATGCTTATGACCAAACTTTTCTCCTTTTCCAACAATATTTCTACCTTTTGAACGAAAAAATCCATCATTTGAGCAACATTACCTCATTGTTGGCAAATGCTTTCATAATACACTAGCTTAAAATTTTGTCGTTTGGTAAAGGATTATTAATGTGACACGTGCAAGTTAATTTGTACATTACGGCTCTTCGGTCGCCCACCCGGCAATGCGATAACGAGATCAAAAGAACACACCAAATGAACTTTTCACACATTATAGTGACGAAAAATTTTGACGTATTTTTCTTTTTAACTAAAAAAGATGATGGAATATAAGTATTTTGTGAAGGGAGAATGGAAGGTTTAAAATTTGAATTAAAGCTCTATTTGTTATGTTCATGATCCAGACTCTTACGTAATAGTTATGATATTAGCCTGGAGGAAACATGATAATTTTTTTTTGAGATCGGGATTTTCTTGACAATTCAAAGTATACATGTAGTGCTGTAATTTCGGTAAATGGACTGTTCCTACCTTTTAAGAGACACTGAAAAGCTTAATGTCGACGTCAAATGATGCATTTTTCCTGTCCGAACACATTCTGTTCTCAAATGCAATATTATGGAATGTTGGAATTCATTCTTTTTCTTTTAATTCCTTGCCCTATAAAACCATATATGCCCTATATGATCCCTGGTAAAACCAAGACAGTCTGCGAAAAAATCTTTTTTTTTTCTTATCTGGGGGCTTCGTAGGTTTCTCCCTTCGCGAGCACTATTTTCAATGTAATAGTCCTTTATATACCATTGAAACGTTTACACACCTTCGTTCTTTTGCACGCCAGATCCAATTCTGAAGAATTAGCTACAGATTTATCGATAATATGATTTGATATATATATAGCGTCATCCTCCTAAGTCGCAATGATTAGTTTTAGAGTTTTGACTCCGTAAGATTTCTTAAAGATTTACCCTCATGCGTATAAACGAAACTTTACTGAGATAGCCAGGTTAATCCGCAATTGTCCCTTGCACAAGGATTTTATTGTGCACCATTATTGTCCAGGTAACACGCGTGTCTCAATTTCTTCACTTGAAATGTCTATTAGGTTTATACGGCGCTCTAAGAGTTAAGGGTTAAATGCTACCGTTTGACGGGCATATCTTGTGACTAATAACACCTTGTTATAGAAATGAACAAAATTCAATCCGAGATTGTAAAACAAAATACCATTGCTATAGACATTACCTGCTCATCAATCACTGTTACCTTTCAAGTGTCGGTAGACTGTGCCACTTTTACGATGCTTAAATTAACACTCATTCTTAGCCTGTTAATGTACTGTTAATACAAACACCTTCCTTTGGTATTGAATCAAATTGTTTTGACTGATAACATTGTGATAAAAGGGGAATTGCTTGTGACGAGTAATATCTCTTTATATCACAATATTTTCAAATGTTTTCCTATTTTAAACTTAAATTGATTTTGATAATACAAACTTTACAAGGATGCATTAAACATCATCAGCTACATAAATGCACATGTAGACGTAATTAGTGTAGTATAACAGTAATGAGTATACATGTCAAGCTGCAAAGTTCATTAACTTTTATGAAGAGGCAAATAAATCAAGTAATCCCTTGCCGTAATTACGATTGCTGTTAATCGCAACGAAATAGGCTTATAGCACAAAATTTTAAGGTGTAATGAGTTGTGTTGAAATAATAATAGGGGTGGGACTGTTTTTTCTTTCTAAATCACGCTGTGAAGGCGCTGAAAAGAATTACAGGAATATGAATACGAACAGAAAAATATTAACAATTACCTGTGTGGTTCTCTTATGTCATTTTTGCTAGATTATTTCAGTGGTCTTTTTTTTCTGTAAAAAGTCTAACCTGCACTAAGCCTGCACCTAAGAAAAGCGGTCGCTCTGTATACATGTAGGTACAGAATCTCTCTCGCTCTCTCTTTTTTCCCGCAACGTTTTCCAGAGCCTCCTTCCTAAATTAAATAGAAAACTTTAGCAAAATAATAGATGCAGAAATTTTCAAATGAGACAAACTGACAAATCAATGGCTGCATGTACTTTAGCCAGACTACATGTATGTCACAACATGTCGGCAAATCGGAAAAATAAACGGCAGGCTGTGCTAAGTGTGACCTTGCACAACACGATCGAGACATAACATTAGAATTTACTGAGAGCCTTGAAATGAAGTCAAATACAGCGAAAATATGACCAAAGTTGTGTATCATATGGCTTGCAACACGCGAAAAGGGGCATTCGGACATTTGCGTAAAGTGTCGTCTCGGATCAGCCTGCGCAGTCCGCGCAGGCTAATCCGAGACGGCACTCTACATCCACATTAGGTTTTGTTCTTCAGTAGACTTGCGCAAAACAGAAAATTACACAAAAACGGAAAGTGTCGTGTCGGATTAGCCTGCGCGGACTGCGCAGGCTGATCCGAAACGACACCTTACGCAAATGTCCGAATGCTCCTTTTCGTGTGTTGCAAGCCATATGTGACCAAGACTACTGACGCAATCTGGATCGTTTACACGTTATTATCCCACCGGAGAAAAAAGTATAAATATTTGCCCTGTGTCTGCAAAGGTCATCAGGTACATAATAGCAACATGATGTAACAGCATGCGCGACATAAATTTTATTGATAGCTGCATTATCATCTTAATGTGAAGGCCAATGACAAAAAATAGACATCAGTACATTTAAAGAAACGTTTTTATAGTACCTTCATCGCTATATTACAATTACAATTATACGTGTACTTTGTTATCTTTTTTTTTTCTTGAAAAGTAACGTGTTAGGCATATTGCCAACAGTTGCCAAATAAATCAACGAATAAAAAATCTATGGAAATTTCCAATTTCAATTTTTTCTGGTCAACAGATTTTTACATGTTTGAGTAAAACTCGATTTGTTCGTAATGTCAGTCTCTAAAATAAAAATAAAAACGTGAAATTTCTACGTAATTTGAAATAATAAACTCGCAGTTTCATTCGCTTCTTATATATCATTCAAAACTGTCATTAGGAATTGCAAAAGCAGATCTTATCACTCTCACTTGCAAAACGGTTGATACACTTCTTGCTGAAAGCATGCCCGTTCTACCATATAGTGCGAGTAAACTGTGTTATTGGCAACCAGCATTTTCTCCTCTTCCCAAAGTATTGCCCCCCATATGCAGGGGCGCAACTGCGTTTCTGCGTACAGGCATCTGCGCCCCTGCATATGATAGACAAATCCTGTCATTTGAGCAGGAATTGATTAGTCGTCCACAACTGGGACAAGTCTTAAAATTTGTCGTCTGGTATAGAATACACAAGCCGACGATCCACCCACGAAACAAATGTTACATAATCAAACCCTTTTTTTTTTTATAACGACGCACTCTTACTACGTCAAACAGCTTTCAGAGAAAACATCAAAATTCGTGGAGAAACGGCTTCGTATGTGAAATATTCTCGAGGTTTCTACGTTTGCTTAACCGTATAAATGACTTTTTAACCCTTGTCCTGCTAAATAACTAACATGAAAATTTCAGGTCGATAGTAAAAACCCAAAATGTTGCTAATTTCAAAGGTATTTTGGGGGGAAAAAATACAGCCCTATCGGAAAATCTAGATCCAAGATCAGACTGCACGTTCTGTGCAGTCTGATATTGATCTACGTAGTCCGCAAAAGGTCAGTGAGTCGCGCTTAGCAGCCCAAGAGTTAAAGCAGTGTTAGTATTAAAAAGAACTTAGATAAGACTGAAATGCAACACAACATGCACCAGATGTTTATTTACCCTTGTTTTGTGAGATATGTTAGCCAAAGCAGACTAAATAATTGCGACAGTTTAGTATGGTACACTATTACACTGTTCAAGGAAGGAATGGTAATTGAAAATGGGCAGAATAGATACTTTACCACACAAAAATGTTTAGACTTGTCCAAATTCAAAAGTTTGGCACACACCAAATTGAATGTGCATGAAGTAACTGTATCTTTCTTCAAATGGGTGGAAGATATTGTGGGAAAAGGAGAAAATGCTGGTCACAAGCATTTTCTCCTTTTCCCACAATGTTTTTAAAGTCTTTATAGGGGTCGTTTGAAGTCGTGATTGTGTGGTAAAGGGTTAAAAGAAAAAAATGTACAGTGTAGAGTTATATGTATCTATATCCCCGGTGTTACAATGACAAGAGAGACACAAAGGAATCAACACGATAGACTGAAACTCAAACTCAAGTGAACCTACTACTATCATCTAGGTAAACATGAACTGCATTTCAAATGTTTTCATTTCTTTAAAGGAGAGACTATTGTCACCAAAAAGGAAAGTTTCAACATTAAAAAGAGGTATTTTACTTAAACATTGCGCTAATGCTGTCCTGATACAACGATAAAGTCTGAAATCGAAGAAGTTAGGTCGTTGCGGAGAAATAGAGACCGAATGCTTTCATTCGTCAAAAATACTAGGAAAATATAGCACATGCACACACAAGCTTAGCATTTGGTTCAGCCGACCATTGGATTCTTACACTAAAAATTGATGTTGGTCAACCTATGTTCACTTGAACATTGGCTCAAACTGCACATTCGGAGTTTTATACCAAATTTGAGTGTTAGGCCGTATTATTTAGCTGATCATTGATTCTTTCTGAAGAGCTTGGATTATGTACAAAGTATTCAAGTCAGGTGTCATCGTTTGAGTCAGGTTCAAAGCAAGAAGTTGTTGGTCGCGATTTACTAGTATTCATGAAAATCCTGACAAAGTGCCAAATGGTAAACCATAGTTACAAATATGTTCATGTTATGCCTTGCACAATAATGTTCTATTGCTACTCTTCAATGAGTCATCATGTATTTACCACTATCTTTGTTTGCGTTTCTGACTTCTTCAACGAAAGTTTTTGTAATGGTTGCAATTCTTTTTCCTGTTACAATAGATTTGAGCATCGCTCTGTGAGAAAGGGGATTTAATACATCTTCATATTACATGTACATTATACCAAGCAAGTCATTGCAAAATATGGGTCTATTTTGTCTAAAAACAACCTGAATCTCGAGAGAGAGTGGTCCCTCAACACGCAGAAAATTTATCCACAACAAAAGTTTCGACCCAGATTAGCCAGCTCGGATTACGCATTGATCGATACTTTTTTAAGATGCACTTTTTGAAGATGAAGCCCCTTATCACACAGCATGACTCATTTATTTGAAAATAGGCCGCCTTTTTCTGGGTGTTGCCTGGCTTTCTCCTACTGACAAATAATCCTAATGAACCCCGTCGCGTTGATATCACTCTTCACATTTTTGCCTTTGATTTTATACATCAAACAACAAGATCGACATGCCAATGTCATTTTTACTACTCTTCTGTAGATAAAACTACAGCATTGCTTTTTAAAAAAATCACACCACGAAAAAGAAATTTTAGATGAATTAATCATGTAAATCCAACGTTTGGCAATTTCGATTTTCCAGCCAGTTCCGAAAGTTGACATTGGAAGCTAAAATTTCACTTTTTAGGGATATTTCTTTAAAAAGAAATGCTGACAATAGCAGGGTTCTGTTGATACCTTTGCAGTTGAATAAAACAGGTTTTAGAATAAATGTCAATAAAATACTACAGCAAATAGAGGAACTGACAGATTAATGTGATTTCTCGGATAACCTCTCACAGGAAAAATTCACGTCTTTTTCTTTTTTATTGTATGTTTAACTATTTTCTTTTCATTATTCCTATAAAAATCTTATCGACTCTTAATGTTCAGTTTGTTAGACAAAAAATTAGCCCATTACGTCTGCCACTTTTCCGCCTCGGATATATTAAAGCATGTCCCAAAAAAGAAGCGTAGTTTTCTAATGAGACATGTTTGTGGTATGTCATTCTATTTCTAAACAAGCCACTTGGTTGCATGAGTTTAAACTTAGTTTTGGTTTTTTAAAGTATATTTCATTTTTGTCTGATGCCCCATATAATGTTTCTTAATAATCTACGACTGTGTTTAAACTCGTGGCTTTTCTACTAAGTTAAATATTTCTTTGTCGGCTGTTGAAACGTAGTTATTAAATTCAAAGATTTTTGAAGTTCTGATGGGGGAATGGAACAAGCGGGATTTTATTTCTATGCAAAGACCTTACACAGAATTATTAATCAAAGAATAAAACAGTTATTTGCTAGATATGTAGGTAGCAATGCAACCTTTCCTGCTTTGTGTAGAGGGTGACGTTCTGAAATATTGCCCTAGTTTAGATGTCGTTTTTTTCTGACCACCGTACAGTTGTTTATGAATACCGAATATTCAGCCTGGTGTCTGGTAAGCATACTTTGTAAACCCCATTTTTTCGGGTGTGGTAGTTGCAAATAATCGGGGTATATGTGGGTATGATTTATTTCTCGGTCACCGTTATATTACTGCCAATCAAAAATGCTTGTATTCACTGGTATCGCAGGCGTTCACTGGGGTAGTGTTTTATCTATCCTGACGTGATTATTGTATGTTATTGTCAAATAAGCAGACTACATGATAAAACAAAGAGCATTTTTAACATAGTTTAAACATAGTAGCTTTTATGGACGAAATGGTACGGAAAGCTGACAGACTCTATGTACAAGCTGTGGCAGGTTTTAGTTTAACACATGATATAAATCTAGACACACGTACATTGTACTTTACATCGATTGTAACACAGTAACTCTGAGAGCTTAATCTCTTACATGGATTGATATTTATAAATTGTCAAAGAGATCAAGGCGCTACTTTTTCAAGAATATAACTTAAACTGTCGCCAAGAGATCTAATATTTTAAAAAAAATGCTTGTGATGCACTCTTGAGTTAATTAGAAGTTTGCTATAAAAGTGTGTTACTGTAGGCAACGCAAAGGTTCTAGCGTAAGCCTGTAAACCAGAATTCACGTTGATATTTCCGTTTTTTTTCAGGTTTTCACTGTTTCGAAGTGGTCTATTCTCTTCCTCTTTTCTTAAGGGGGGGGGGGGGTAGGCATAATGACTTAATTAATCATTGATAATCCATAAAACAAGATTATAACATAAACTGAACCGGTCGTGTAACACGCCTAATCTCACAAGTATTAAACCTTTGGCTGCAAAGCGCGATTCACCGACCTTTTTCGAACAGTATAGATCAAGATCAGACTGCACAGAACGTGCAGTCTGATCTTGATCTACACTGTCCGATAAGGAGATATTTTCTCCAAGAAATAAGTTTGAAATAGCAACGTTCTGGTATTTGCTATCGACTTGAAAGTTTCATTTAACTTATTCAGCAGGAAATGGGTTAATTATCGTACATTACACTGATTTATTTCATGCTTTCCGGTAGGATATCGAGAAATAGCGGTGAAAATATTTTTCGATATTCCACGGGTACGACCAGTGAAAATACCGATTTTTATATTCTAGTTACCTAGGTAAAATGCGCGTGACTCACAACCAGATGGAAATATGACGTCATTTACCTTACATTTCTCGCGCTTGACGTAATATTGTAATGCGTTGCTATGCGGAGGGGGTACGCCACGGGGAATAACTGAAAAGACTGTACTGGATTTTGATAAAGTTCCTCCCAGAAAGGGTTAAAAGCATGAAATAAATAGAATATTTGTTTTTTTTCGGTGAAAGATCGAAATTTATTTCATCTCGTGAACACCATCGGTAATATTTTCACTCGTGGCTGCGCCACTCGTAAAAATATTACCGATGATGTTCACTCGATGAAATAAATTTCGATCTTTCACCGAAAAAAACAAATATCCTCTATATCCCCTTCGTTGAAATTCGTGTCCATTTACTAGCTCAAAGACCGTTTACTTTACTATACAACAAAATTAATAAAGAACTTGTTTAAATTGAAAGCAATTAAACCTGGAATATTCAATGATCGGCTTTGAAAGGAGAAAATACTGGGAACCAACATAATCTCTTTTTCCAACAATGTTTTCAAAACCCTTTTTCTTTACGATCCTTAAAACACTAGAATGTTAAGTGAAGAGTTTTAATACGTGTATTTTTTCAATTTCACGACTTTTACGTCCTTATCGTCGTTTCACCGTTGTCGATTCTGTATGCAAAGGTTAGAATATGTGTCATTTATGTGCGCTGTGGTTCATAGTTTTAATAAGCTGATTTCAGTCGGCGATAATTATATTTGTAAAATCTCTTCAAATAAGAGAGGACACTTACTTATAAATAATATGAATATAATTATATATCAGTGAATTCATGGTTTAATTTTTTTTCATGATTATCAAGTTTCTCAGATTCGCTCGTTTTCATGAAAATGTCATTGGTTTCATCGAATAGGAAGAAGCACTTACAAAATAATCCAAATATGTCAGTGGTTTTAGGGGTTTCATCTTTTAAATATTTCATCATAATATAAAAAAGATAGATAAACAAATTCCTTACATTAATCGGTTCATAAAGTTGTCAATAAACATTGCATCGGCGGTTTTGTTTCTATATTGTTTTCCTAAGACAGTTATGTTCTAGCCGATGACCGTTTCGATTTAACATGTATAAAAAAGTGTATATACACAACATGTGCTCGTTCATGTTCTTCATTTCTTTGCAGGGTTAACTTTTCGCCAAATAAAATTATTAGTTCAAAGATATCACAGCAGTCAGTTCCCATATTCAAGGAAACTTTCCTTAGCTCTCATTCACCGCTACTTCGCACAACGCCCTGCTGTCGCTGCATTTCAATATAAATATCGTCGGAACGGTGCACAGCCTTTTCTGTGCTAATTTTGCTTAGGTTTCCGCCTTCTGCCTCCCAGTCCAAACGCCGCCTGTATACCTTTCTCGTGTAAATTCAGAATATCTTCAAAGAAGTCCCAAACACCGACTTTGACAAAACAAAACTATATTACCTCGTATATTTTCCTGAAATAGGCGTCAAAGATATTCGAGTTGAAATCTCCGTGGAATACATCTGGATAAGAAGTCTGGTCAATCTGTAGATGTATAGCGAGTTTGTAGAAAGCAAGTCCTCGCCATTGGCCCTGCCCACGTGGCGTTGTCCTTTGACAATGCGTCATAGAGCCCCTGCTTAGTTCTGATCTTCAAAAAAATAAAAAGCACGAAAAGCAGAGTTTTGCCATAAAGAGACAGATATAGTTAATAGCAGCTTTAAACCATACTCAAATGGGCAGTCAAAAAAAATCCACCAGAGTCACATCGTTTATAATGAGTTTCGTTAGATATAAAACAATTTATGTATTTCGTCGACGTGTCCATTGATGGGGGGGGGGGGGGGGGGGGCGTTGAACTCCTTTATATTATGGGAAGATTTGGACCCTTTTGCTGACAGTGTAGATCAACGCCATACTGCAAAAACATATCAGCTGATCATTGGCCTGATACTTTTATGGTTTTTCTCTAGCCAAAACGCCTTTGATGTACAATTTTTTGGTCTTTTGATTATTTTCAACAAATTGATGTCAGTCATTTAGGAAGGTTAAAAGTGTTAAAAGGCCCATTATGGCATTAGAATATCATCAGATTGCATTGAAGGTCACCGTCACTTTTTGCCGAAAAATCTGCACTGAATTTTAGGTTGAACGTGCAGCTCTGCACTTGTGTCCTACTGAACCATATCTGCGCTTTGAACAAATTTGGCAAGCGAATATCAGACGGACTTAACCAAAAATAGATACAAAGAAAGATATATTGATACGAAGAAAGAACAAAGAGTTAAAAACTTTGAATGTTTTTTATAAATCTGATATTACCGATTTTTTTTTACATGAAAAATAGAATGATTAACAAAATGCATACTGGTTGCAATTTGGACAGGGTAAAATGGATTAAGGAAGTCTCGAAGAATTTCATCGTGGAAAAAATTATGTCTATTTGTATTTATAAAGAGTGGGGTACAGTTTGCCAAAATAACGGAATGCTGACCGGTCGTTGACCACACTTAGAATACATACAATTGTTTTTATGATATGACACGTTACATAACTGGTCGACTAGTTCAAAGATGTTGAGTATGTTTTTATTCGGTCAGAAAAAAAACTTAAACTAAAAACTTTCAAGTGCCTATTGCACAGATTACATAAGCAGCATTACGACGTGGTGGTATGGTTTCTAACTGAGAAACCGCAAGATATCAAGATTAGTACTGAGTATGAGACCAGCAAAAATTGATAGAGTCTGCACAGGCGTCTAGTCAGTTGTGATGAAGGGAAAGCCGTCAGTAATGCTTCACTTTTATAATGGCCTTCAACACGCAAAAAGGGGCATTGGTACATTTGCGTAAAATGTCCTCCCGGATCAGCCTTCGCAGTCCGCGCAGGCTGATCCGAGACGACACTTTACGCAAATGTCCGAATGCCCCTTCTCGCGTGTTGCAAGCCAAGGATACAAGACTTGGTTTAGATGTTAAACACATTTCAATAATTAAAAATGCTAAAAAACTGACAAAACGTGTCCTGTCAAATATTGTGTTTGTTGTGCGAGTCCTTCTAAAACTGATATACATGAGCCATGCTCTGGCTAAAGGGGATTTACAATGTATCTCCGTGTTGCATTATACAAAGCGAGTCATCGCCTTATAATAGATCCATAAAATCTATTTTGTACACCAACTGACTGAATCATGAGATACACTGGTCCTTGTACATGAAATTTTACCAAAAGCAAAAAGTTTGGACCGCGGTCAGCCTGCGCGGACTGTGTATTGATGCGATAATGCTTACGTCGTAGCTGGTGAATGATAGATAAATAATGAAAAAGAAGGAACTTTGAAATAAAAAAAAACCAAGTGAAAACTGACGATATGAAAGTACAGTGTAAATAAAGTTGATAACTTTAAATTGCTTTTCTTTTTTTCATACTCGTTACTGACCATTCTGCTTTCAAAGTCTTGCGGTCCCCTACTACTTTTTTTTATTCATTTCATGAATTAGTACATAAAATATATAGACAATTAGTATTACCACATTCTGAAAGACCAATCATTAAGCAATTAAAGCAATATCAAAACATACGTCTTGAAAAAAGTTTGACAATGCCCCTAGACTTCTAAAGTTGGTATACTACTAATTTTCTAAAGAAACTACTGATTTGATAATTAGAAGAAAAATTAACACTGAAGATAACATAACAACGCGGAAACTGACGATACAACGTAGCATTTTGTACTGAATTTATTACGTTTTCGAAACACATCTCTGTTGTTATTTTTTTTACCTCACACAGGAGTTTTTTTAAAGTATGGGATTGCATATTCACTCATAACATTTTCGTCTGATATTTTCTGGGATAAAAAATTCGAAGGCTTCCGCACGAAAACCAATACTATACCTGAATTGGTCAATGCTGTGTGAACTCCATATGTATATGCAGACCTACGTCGGCCATAAATCCCGATTGAACGTAGAAATCACTTTAACTTAGCTGTTGCTACAGACAGTGCAAAGCTGTCCCAAGTCCTTTTGGATTCGGTATCGGAAGATCCACATTTTTTTAGAACCGACCTATATCGTTCTTAGTCTGATTATCAAGAAATTTCTGAATTTGAAAGTAACACAATTTCTAATTAGCTTTACAAAATGGTTTAACCGATCAGAATTTTTTTAAGTTTCTAATACTATAATCAAAATATGCATTGAAGCATGGCTGATGCATACGGTCCTTGCATGCAAATACCATATATCATGTGTGAAACATTCGATATAGGTCGCCTACTCCCAAGAACGACAGGATCCATGTTGTCGTCATATCGTATGCAACTCTAGATTATTACAAACCTTTCTTTCTAAGAAATCGTCGTCATGATGGTGCTTGTGAGTGCAAACTGTGTTTCTGTACTTCTGGGTTCTTGTTCAGTCATTCAAAAAATGCTATAAAATACCATTTATTTCGACTGAATTTGCCATTGTGTGCTCACATTCCCATCTTGTTTTTCCAAGCACAACCACAAACGGGTTCTTTGATGCTCATCTGTATAAAGGGCGTCCATGACTTCTCGATAAATTTCTTTTCTACAAGCTAATCTGAATGACCTTAAGTCAGTAATGTGTAGCACTGGTTTCAGAGATGGGCAATGAGGAAGCAGGTTAGATCTGAGAACGGTTGCCGTTGTACTAACCGAACCAGGGATCGATTTTTGTTACTTGAGGTCTTCTTGACCTCGGCATATCCTGGACAGCATTCGTTAACCGGTATTTTCTCGACTACCACCGAATGACCGTGTTGCTGTAAAGAAGCTGACTCTTGATAGCTTTCAACGACATTACCTCGGAATACATCTCACAACCCCATTAAGGCTCAGTAACGACCAAAAGTAAATAAAATGAGGGGTTAAATGCAGGCAAACTTAATTAATACCATTTAAAAGTATTGTTATTGTTATAATTCTGACATGGTGTTACTGTAATAATCTGTCAAAGTTCCAGTCGCCGGCAGGAAACTGAACGGTCGATCCAAGTGTTAGTCAAGTGCTGATAGGAAAATGAATTTCAAAACTAGGTCAAAAGTTGCCGGGTAGTTCTATCTTTTGTTTACTTTTCCCTAGTTTTAAGTTTCATTTTCTGACAGCGACTAGCACTTAGATCGAAAGTAAAACAACAGACCGTCATCTTAGCAATAACTTTAAATGATATTTTAAATTTAGATTCTTTTTACACCCAAAATGATTACTTTTGTCGCTACTCGGACTTTAAATACTTATAACAGATTATTTTTTTCTTGTCAACTTCGAAACGCAACCTTCAGATGTTTTGTTTTGCAATGGGCAGTAGACACAACATAAAGCGTACGCAACTTTTTTTCCCCCGATGTACATAATTATAACGACATAAAGATCTAGTGATGACTGTAAAAACGAATTCCAGGCAAGTGTTCCTCGTTGGAATTCACTTTGATGATGTTGAAGTGTCTCGCGTACGTAACATTGCTGCTTTATAATGTGATATTATGCAAATACAAGAAATGATATGCAAGGCCCTGAACAGCTTTAAAAGATTCTATAATTAAGTTTTTTCAGACAACGAAGATCAAGACAATACTGCACATAACATGCAGTCTGAGATTAGCACATTTTGTTAAACATTCTGTAAGGTTAAATGATCAAATCGGTCCAAACTGCGCAATTTTCTTTCTCCTCTTTAATGAACAGAGTAAACCTATTTATTTAGAAGTCATGAGGGTTATGGAGAAATTGTTTGTGCTTAACTTGTGTAAACATCATTTCATTGAAATTACTGGCAGTACGTATTACGTTTGTTTGGCCAAGTCATTTTCACTTTCCCATATAAAACTTAATTCATCCCTGGGAGTCCGACGTCTATGTGACAATACGCACGTCCTCGTTTTAGTATAGTGACCTTACAGCGGGTGCGTTCTAATGTATTGATAATGTAACATATTGGGATACAACACACGTGTCGGAATGCGCGTAGGAAAATTACAGACAAAATTAGTTATAAGCCATATTAGGTTCTGTTTTCTGTTTTTCTTGTCTGGCTGTCCGTCCGTCTGTCTGTTTGTATGTCTGTCTGACTGTCGATCGGACCGACCAATCGGTCGGTCTTTCGGTCTGTCGGCCACAACTGAATTGACTGGAGTATTATTTGCATTGAACAATAGTAACAGAATTATTCTTCCCTTTTTATTGACTATAAAAGCAATAAAATGTAATGCTGCACTTTGAATGTAGAAAAAGATGTCATGCAAAACAAGCGTTACACATTCATCTTTTAAAACATTTGTTACTTTACTTTTTATTTCTAATTTAAAGTATACCAGCTCATTATCAGAAAGTTAAGGACACATATAAGACCAATAAGGCACACAGAAATTTTGAATGGTTTTTCTATTGACCGTGTCGATGGAAAATTCATAATTTTTGGTTCTTGTATTCGATTCCTAGACATTAAGGCATGAAGGTGTGGATCAAAATGATACTCAACTGGACTACTCATTGGTGGCTGTTTTGTGAGTGAATCTGAGCAGAAAGGACTTGATTGTGGAATTTTTGTGACGAATATTAATAATAAAATCATATGACGGCATAAAAGGCTAAAACATGATTCCCGCCTCCAGGAGCAGAGAATTGGATATATTCAACATGTTCGTTTTGCATCATTATTGTTGCTGTTTTTAATTACCATTTTCCCCCTTCAAATTAATTTTAAGTTGAAAACTGGCGATTGTTTGAGAAATTTCGATAAACAACATTAAGTGAGTGCACAGTTATTTGCATTGGTGTTCTCACGCGTACTGTTTGAGCCTTAGACAATGTACGTGCAAAATATAAGTATTTTCTTTTTCCTGTTTATCACAGCTAAGGGACACAAATTTTTCTGGCTTTGCTGTACAAACATGAATATCCTGACTGGTAATAATTACTTATACACTTTCTTTGAGTATTTATCTGTTAAAATTAAAAAAATGTGTACATAGTCAACTTTAAACATGCCACCCACGACAACAGCTCACCTTTGCGGTAAGTGTGGGCATAGATCAGCTGACGCATTTGCGTTGCCAGAGCTACGTCCACACTTCCTGCGAGTTTATAAGACGCGTCATAAAAAAAAAAATAAAGCTGGGATGTACTAATTCGCATATGGAACAGATAGAATAACTAACTTTATAATTCGTTTTACATCAGTATACCGGTGTGTGCTACAACCTCGTGGTGGGTTGAAGGAGATATTGCTCGTTACGATCGATTTCTCATTTAACTCATTATCTGGTGTGGCGTACACCGGACGCAAATTTTTCTATGACTAGATGTAGTAATATTATATAATTTACCAATAAGAACTTTAAGATATGTACCTCTTCGCCTCTATTCTAGCTTTTATCGATTTTCCCGTTAGACAAATGTTACCCTTACCTTTCATGACCTCCCCTCTACACTTTCTATCCTTTCCCTTCTTATACTTTTAAGGTCCAATTACACTATGATCTCTATGTCATTTATCTATTTGTATTACCATACTGTATGTTGTACATACGTGGAAAAATAAAGTTTATTGAATTGAAATATAACTATTAAAATCATGAAAATAAGCATAAGCATACCATTAACCCTTTACCACACAGTCCTGAGTTTTAACTCTTATCCTGGTAAGCGCGACTCGCTATCAACGTTTTGTTTTCGGGAATAATATCTCCTTCTCGGATAGTGTAGATCCAAGATCAGACTGCACGTTCTGTACAGTCTGATCTTGATCTACACTGTCCGCAAAAGGTCAGTGAGTCACGCTTAGCAGCCTAAGGGTTAACTACCAAAAGGAATCAACCATTTCTTGGAGTCCGACTCGTCTATTTCAATGTCATGGTTTTAAAGGGTTTTTACCAGGAAGATCTTTGGTTCCAGTTCGAAACTATCTGTTCTCGGAAAAGATCACCATCCTTTCGATGTTAAGAGAGGCCATAGTTTTCACTGAGGACAACGTGAAAAAATTCAGACCTCGCTGACGTAACAGTTTTGATCTCAGGTGTAATTTGTCTAACATCTTGTTAGATTATATTACTAAAGGATACCATAAAAGTGGTGGAATATGTTACTTATAAGCTGAGTAGTATCCAGTTTGCTTCATTGGTGCTTAAAAGGGCGAGGGAACTTTACAAACCCGCAACATTTCGCAATGATGCAAGCTGCTGGAGGGTATAAATATGCATTCCCGTTGAATAGACGACTAATTACCACGACAGGAAAATCATAGTTGTATAAAGAAGGTACCATACGGAAAGAGTGTGAGTAATTGTCCTCGTAACATACTAAATTATTTGATATGTTTAACCATTTAGTTAAATATGTCTTGTGGATAAAGTCTCTAAGTGTCTCTTAATATGTCTAATAGTTTACATCCGAGATCAGACTGTTTGTTCTTTTAAAGTAACAATAAAGGCCAAATATAAACAAAGTGGATGTTTAAATGCATTTGAATTTATATCATACCATTTAAAAGTATGGAAATAATTGTGAAGATGACAATCTGTCATTGTACGGTCGGTCCAACTGTTAGTCGCTGACAGAGAAATTAATTTAAAATCTAGGTTAAAACCTGCCAGGTAGCTGTGTCTTTTGTTTACTTTTTTTTCTGATTTTAATTTTTTTTCTGCCAGCGACTAACATATGGCTCGACCACACGATAACAGACTGTCATCTCCACAATATTTTCCATACTTTTAAATGGTATGATTTAAATGTATTTTGACATCTGTTTTGATATTTTTGGCCTTTACTGGGCCTTTGAATACGATCTTGATCCACACTATCTTAGGAAAGGAAGTAAAGATCGCCTTTCATGTCGAAAGACTGTAGAGTTTGTTGTGTTTTATGAGATGTTTTCTTATAAAGAAACATGTTGCTGGTTTGTTAAAATAGCGATCTTCAGCTATTAATAGATTTGCTACAAACAATGTGACATGATATCCAACAATAACATTTATCCTGAATTATACCTTCAGGCAAAATGGATGAAGACGGTTGCTTTTGCGGGCGGCATAGGTCAAGATCAGACTGTACTTACAGTCTGAGTTTATATCTATACCATCCACTTGTTACGTTAAAATCATTCTGGGTTTCCTTGGATTGTATCATCAAGTTTCGAAAGAGGGCGAGTTTTTTGTCTATTTTCGGCACAGAAAGCGTTCAGCTTGCTTTCAAAGGGTGTAAAAAAGGAAGTGCGAGACGCATTACCGTTTGGAAAATGTGTTGCCTAAATAGAATATAGTTCTCAAAGTCATTTGTGGAAATCATTCGTAGTAAACTCAATTTTTTGTTTTCTTAACTAGCGTGAAATTCTTTTTATATGAACATGGTCTCTGCCTTGAATGAGGACATTGGTTTTTACTTTATTTTTTCCTGAATGGAGAAGAGTTTGGTTCTGTGTACGTTTTCTCAGAACCATTACAGAAAAGTGGAAATGTGGTCATGGAGGCAAAGAGATACGTTGCTTGTAATTCAAAATTGCTTCCCTTACGTCATTACATTCCTTACACTTAAGGACGATATTTGTTTTTCCTTTCCTTCATATTTTCCATTCTGTGCCACAGTCAGCAAATGCTAATCGGTAAATTGTTTGCAGGCTAAGTGAAATATCTTATTTTTTGATTTGTAGATAACCAAGAGAATATCATGATTATGTTTAACCCCTAGGATCGTCACATTTCTAGTGCCGAATTCGTGTGAAGTTTCCATAAACTGAACGTATTTGCCCATGTAAACCCATTAACTAAGCTCTTTGTTTGAACTGCAGAAAATAATTGTCCGAACTAGCAGACAGCTGTTAACCCTTATCCTGCTAAATAAATAAGATGAAAATTTTAAGCTGATACTAAAAACCCAAATTTTGCTATCTCAAAGGATTTTTTTTTTTTTTTTTTTGGGGGGGGGGGGAGGGGGGGGAGGAGTCCTTATCGGACAGTGCAGATCAAAGATCAGACTGCACGTTCTGTGCAGTCTGATCTTGATCTACAATGTCCGCAAAAGGTCAGTGAGTCGCGCTTAGCAGCGTATTTTTCTGGTTGTACCTAGCCCTTTTTGCCAGAGCGCGGTTCCTTTGTTTTTTAACAATTTGCCTCATGTGAATGAGCAAGGGCCATCATGGCTCTCTTTTAACGCATTTCAGTGTGCCAACGTTTGTACTCACCAAACCTCTATGGTTGGTCCTAATAATTCGAAATCCAAGACAGGTCTGATAATGGACGGAGACCTTCGTTTTCTGGCAATCAAAATGTCTTTTCTTGGGCTTTAGAGTTGAAATTGAGGAAAAAAAGAATGATTGGTGATACGAACCCTGATCATTCGAGACATTAAAGTAGAAATAAAGGCCAAAAGTAAACAAAGCGGGTGTTTAAATGAATAAATTTATATCATACCATTTAAATCTATGGAAATTATTGTGAAGATGACAATCTGTCATTGTACGGTCGGTCCGTCCAAGTGTTAGTCGCTGACAGAGAAATTAATTTCAAAACCAGGTTAAAACCTGCCAGGTAGATGTGTCTTTTGTTTACTTTTTGTCTGATTTAAAAAAAAAAATTTTCTGCCAGCGACAAACACATGACCCGACCACACAATAACAGACTGTCGTCTTCACAATATTTTCCATACTTTTAAATGGTATGATTTAAATTTAAATGTGTTATGACACCTGTTTTGATATTTTGGCCTCTACTGGGCTTTTAAACAGTCTATTATCGACGAAAAGGCTTAATAATTTGTGCAAAATGAGAAGAAATTCTAAATCTTCCCATAACTGTGTTAATTTACTGAGTTATTTCTTTGTGAAAGTTTTCTGCTTGACGTGTGTACAAATCTGTTATGTGATCTGTCCTTGAACAGGCTTACGATTTGGAGTACTCCATTTCCTGTTGCGTAACCCTTCATCAAGCAGGCACGTGTTAACCCTTAAGCTGCTAAGCGCGACCCACTGACCTTTTGCGGACAGTGTAGATTAAGATCAGACTGCACAGAACGTGCAGTCTGATCTTTGATCTACACTGTCCGATAAGGAGATATTATTCCCCAAAACATACTTGAAATATCAATATCTGGGTTTGTACTATCGAATTGAAAATTTCATTTTAGTTATTTAGCAGAATAAGGATAGATGTGTTTTAATGTCCTCGAGGAAAAACCAGGCTTTTGTAAACAGACTGGGTAAAAGAATAAAAAAAAAAAAGAAAACGCTGGTAAACGCGATTTCGCTTTTTCCCAAAATGTTTTCTACCTATTCAAACACGAAACCGTGATTTGAACAACATTTTATTTATAGTCTGCAAAATACACTCAAAAATAGTAAAAAATGTATATCTGGTAATGAGCTAAAACAATTATTTCCGTTGTAAATACCGAAGATGTCTCGAGATAATTGAAAGGCTTGAATGCCTTTAAGCCTTTACCAAAAAAAGTCGTGTTTTAACGACTATGATACTGGATAAGGAGAAAGTGCTGTTAACTTGCATGTTCTCTATTTCCCCAATATGTTTTCTACCCTTTTAAAACAAATTCCATTATTTGAGCATATTTAATTTTCAGTATGCATCTTCTTTTAAATTTGACAAGAGTAAATCCACTGAAGCCCAAGCTTCTTTCAAACCAACCGAAAGCAACCGTTCTTTCTCACTGCATGGCATTGTTTGGGCTTTATACAGGGTGTTTCTGGTTATCTAATATAACTTTAACTCTTTACCAAACGACAAAATTTTAGACTTGTCCAAATTGAAAGCATTTGCAGACGACAAAATAAACGTGACTCAAAAATTGAAACTTGACTTTGGAAGAGTAGAAAACATTGTGGAAAAAGGAGAAAATGCTGGTTACCAGCATTTTCTCCTTTTCCCACAATGTTTTCAGAAGGCTTCTTCCTCTGGGTCGTAAAAACTAGGGATTGTTTGGTAAAAGGTCAAACATTTATAATTGTTATAAGGATGAAACACCCTATGATAGAAATCTACAAACCACTGATAAAAAGATTATATATATATATTTGGTAACGGATATTCCGAAACAACCCTGTGCATATGGAAACATGGTCAATGGCTCGAAAAGAATATTGAGTGTAATGCATTGACATAAATGTATATCTGAAAGGTAGGGCCAAGTTAAACTGGCTGCCGTTACATGACTGAAATATTGTTGAAAAAAAAATATGTTAAACGTCTATAAATAGTAAACCGAACAGGTGGAGCGTGCTGTACTAAATTTCATGTGCATCGAATGCAACAACTTAGAATTAAGCCAATGGAAAAGAGGACCTTTTCTTTGTCAGCGCCAAATATGTTTAAGTGGACCTCTTTCTGCGCTTCAGAATTTTATTTTGTTTTACAGCCTTGACTAAACTTGCGAGTGTAATAGATCCAAGATCAGTCTGCACGTTCTCGTTCTGTACAGTCTGATGTTGGATCTGTACCATTCGCCGCAGAGCGTACGGTATTGAAAGGTTTAAGAAATTCTCTAACAATTTATTGTATAAAGGAACAATATTAAGTGAATTGTTTTCATAAGCTCGTCCGACTTAAACACTTGACTTTATTTTTTTTGTTTCAAGCCTACAACGATACACTTACGTTTTTATCTACTAAAAGGATTGTAGTTTAAGTGGTATATAGATATGCGTAGACAAAAAAAGTGCTTGAGCTTAATTCGTCATTCTTAATCTTTCCATCCATCCTTTATTTCAAGAAAAGAAGAAAGTTTGAGACTTATTAAATGTAGGGTGCCAGCCCTGATAAGCTTAATTTCTCTTTCGAAACGTGGGCTTGGTCTCCTTTATCATGTTTAAATGACAGCAAAGAGTGGATGACTCGTGTTCGCCATGGGCCGAGCATTAATTTGTTGGATTGGAAGGATGTTTGGATCTTGGAAATGCCACGCTATACTACTTTATGCAATGTTCAGCAGTCATAGAAAAGGGTCCTGCCACAAAAGCGATCACATAATCTTGAAAGGAGCTTAATGAGCTTGGACTCGAACTTACTAGACCTCAAACAATAATATTGACGTTTCGCTGTAATGCATATGACCCATGCTCCGTGAAAATGAGGTGTAATTTATCTGCAAAAAGTATAGACCAAGGTCAGCCTGTGCATTCCTGGGTCGAACCTTTTTGTTATTGGTAAATTTTCTGCATGTCGAATAACCATTCTACGTCAATATTCAATCAGTTGTGAGACAACACAGATTTGTAGTGGATCCATAATTATGACTTGCTTGGTATAATGCATCATGGAGATCCATCCAACCTCTTTTTGCCAGAGTTCGGCCCATAATATATCCTGTTTATGAGGTAAATTCAGATTTCAACCCTTTCGCACACGATCCTTTTTTTGTAGAACCCTGTGCTTAAAGGTTTTTTTTAAAATTTTATTGCAGAAAAAACAAAAAGCTTGTTTACGTAACTGCTTCCAAGATGTTTCTTGAAGCATACACAGTGTTTCTCAGACGCCAAACTTTAGCTCTTCTACCACTCTCTCCAGAAAGTTTTCTCTTTGTGTAACACTTATCCTTCTAAATAACTTAAACGAAACTTTCAAGCCGATAGTATAAACCCGAATAATTATTTCAGACATAAATTTTTGGCGAAGAATATCTTTATCGGATAGTGTAGATCCAAGATCAGATTGCACGTTCTGTGATGTCTGATCTTGATCTACATTGTCTGCATAAGGTTAGTGAGTCGCGCTTAGCAGCCTAAGATAAATTCCATCATTTCAGTTTCAGGCCACCTTTGGTTTGTCTTCCTTCGGTTACGAATCCACAATTCTGTGGGTCTGTTGAAGAACTGAAAAAAATTGACCTTGCAAACCTTTACGTAATGCAAGGTTGTTAGAGGGGACTGTATTATCAGATCAAGACGTTAAGACGCAGTATTTCGATGTTCGGATGAAGTTTCGTATGTACTTGCTTTTTTTGTGGCTTTTTTATCTACGTAAACAGAGACAATTTTTCTCCAAAACACCCTAAAAATCTCTGCTAATGGGCGATTACGTCTATGTTTTAGCAAGTGTATTTCGATTTTATCAGCTTTAGTTTGTACGTCGTTATTGACGTGGAGTTTTCTTTCCATTTCTTAACGGAGTTTGTGTTTGGTGGGAAGATTTACAGTAAAAAAAATATCGTCTTAAAAATCTAAAAAAATGAGAGCAAGCTTGAGCATCAAAGATGCCGATAATTTTTAAGCGTTGTTTCACGCAACCAGCTTAGGGCTATAATGAATTCCTTACTTACACTAAGCGCCCCCCCCCCCCCATCCTTCGTAACTTAAAAAAAAAAAACGTTTCGACAACTGGTCCTCATTTAAACATATAATATGAATATCCATATTAACAGTTAAAACACAACCTTACATATGGCCTGCAACACGCGAAAAGGGACATTCGGACATTTGCGTAAAGTGTCGTCTCGGATGAGCCTGCGCGGGCTGATCCGAGGCGACGCTTCACGCAAATGTCTGAATGCCCCTTTTTGCGTGTTGCAAGCCATATATTCTTATTGTGCATGAAAAACACGAGGCGGGTTTTGATATGTTTTCGGGGAAAAGGCTGTTTTTTTTTTAGAATATGAATAGAATGCTTTCTTAGTTCGGACTACGACACATGGAATTGTTTTCGGAAAAAAAAAAGTTTTTAGGGTATGAAGAGAACGCCTTTCTAAGATTCAGGCACGACATGACATCAAGTGAACATCATCGGTAATATTTTCACGAGTGGCACAGCCACGAGTGAATATATTACCGTATGATGTTCACAAGATGAAAGAAAATTTCGATCTTTCACAACAGATATGCTATTTATTTCATGCCTTTAACCGCTTTTCTGTTGGGACTTTGATCAAAATCCAGCACAGTTGTTTTCGGTAACTCCCCGTGGCATACCTCCACATGAGACCGCATTTCAAAGAGAAAGTATTTACCAATTCACAAAGAAAACAGTTCAGTATTGTGTTTTAATCAATTTTAAGAGAATAATCACATTCTGTGAATAATTAGAAAAAAAAGACAAAAAACGTATTTGCAAAAAAATATCTTTTCAATCTTTAATCTGCCGAATTCCCAAGTTGCGAAGGGCGCTCGGACTGTTAAGAAAAAGGCACGCGCACATATTACTTATGAAAGAGCCTCAATGATGCAAATTAAAACTACTTTAAGAGGACGTTGTTGTATGTCATTTCCGTCAATACACAAAACAAACTATTGTCAGATTTTACTCCTTCGCCCGAAAATGAATAAGCTCGACCTTACTCGAGATATGAAGATGAAATTCCGCTGCAAATATACCGATGATTTGGTTAAGTTTAGAGGCCCACTAGAGTTAAATCTCCCAACATTAATTCTTATTTTAATACTAAGTGTTCTGCCATTAACTGGGACGTTGACCAATAGTACCTTTAATATATCATTATAGACTTACAACCATCACCATACTTTTAATAGGTATGAATGAAATCTACCTGTACTTTTTTACACATAATTTCTTACATTTGGCCGCTTTTGGTGTTTATGAATAAAGCAGAGGATGGTATAGATCCAAGATCAGAATTCACGTTTTATACGTTCTAATCTTGACCTAAAATATCCGTAAACATGAGTAAACTTGCCTGTAGCGACAAAACAACTGCTTCTGCTGTACTTAACTTTCTTCTGAATTAAAAGCATATGCAAGCGAGAATTTTGAGCTTGATCAAAATGAGCTGAAATTCTCTGATGTGTTTGGAGAAAATGCTTTGGATACCATATTTATATAACCGACATTTCCGGACAGCACCGAAACACACACCGTGATAGGGAGAACTGGGTTTAACTATCGATCCTTTTTGTGATATATAATTTAGTTTAAACATATTTATTTTACATCAATTGAGAAACAAATTCTCACAACTTATACTAAGCTCTCTCGATTCTGCTTCCTGGGAACTACACCAGTACTCGCGCCGAATGCGTGGGCCAATGAAAAATCCCAAAGTTGACACCGGTTCCCGGGTATCGAACTCAGGACGTTTTGGTCACGAGACCGACGCTCTACCTCACGACCCACGGACACCACTGATATATAATTTACAAATCAATAATCTTATTTCAAGAAGAGCGATTTCCAATGTTCGACAGTGTATCAAGGCCTCGTGTTTTGAAGGAAAACGGGTCATCTTTCTCGTCGAAATATCCAAATACATTAAACTATTCCTAATTGCTTTTGCTTTCCTCGGTTATGCTTTAAAAAATCGTGGAAGGATGCATAATGCTTGATGACGTTAAATGCATGCAAATCTGTACTAGATCTCAAGCAAGTGGCCTTTATTTCCCACGATATCTCTTTAACCCTTGCCAAACAGTCCCAGGTTTTAACAACCCCGAGGAAAAACAAGGCGTTTGGAAAAAAATGCGGGAAAAGGAGAAAATGCTGGTAATCAGCATTTTCTTCTTTTTCCACATTTTTTTCAACTCTTTCAGAAAAAAAAATCCAGCATTAGGGCCGAAATTAATTTGTCGTCTGCAAATGCTTTTTGATTGGATAGGGGTCTAAAATTTTGTCGTCTGTTAATGAGTTAGAAGTGGCAAACAAATGGCGCACAGAGCTGTCGCTCTTTGACGATATTTTTGTTTTGTTTTGTTTGTTTTTTGGTATGGTGGTTGACGCCTTTTTCAAATTCATTTCAGTTATAGCGCGACGGCCACTGCACCTATTCTTGGTTTTCCTGACATTTCTTACCAGTATTCCGAACAATATTCTTCCTAGGCCACGTGCTGCTTTCCCTGATAGCTATTGTTGAAACAGTGATCAATAGTGAGAGAGAAATGAATCCAGTTGCAATGCCTATTAAGTTATCAATAACTTATTCGAAAGAAATCAGCTGAGTTTTCCATTCGAAACTTTGATATGTAAAAGAGTAATCAAATATCTGGACATACATGAACCCTTAAACTGCTGAGCGCGGATCAATGACCTTTTGCGGACAGTGTAGATCAAGATCAGACTGCACAGAACGTGCAGTCTGATCTTTGATATACACTGTCCGATACCAGTCGAAAAAAATATATATACATGTATATATATATATATATTAGACTTGTCTATTTTGAAAGCATTTTCTGAGGACAAAATGAACGGGATTAAAATGATAAAATTTAAATTCGAAAGAGTAGAAAACGTTGTTGGAAAAAAGAGAAAAAGATGGTTACCAACATTTTCTCCTTTTATCTCAATGTTTTTTATTGCCTTTTTCCTTAAGGTAATTAATACAAGGGATTGCATTGGTAAAGGATTTTATGAGCGGTCTGTTTAACACTTTATCACTCTCATTGTGGCTGGCTGGATGAGATATCCCTTGTTTTAGACAGTTATCCTCGTTCCCTAATTAATGTTGTTGTTTTTTAAATGATGTATTAAACCTTAAGGATAGGGCACACGAATGTGATTCGTGTAATATCGCCTTTCATCGCCGAAAATCGTACGGATTCAGCAAAGACTCGGGTAATCTGTAATCGATGCGGGGAACCAGCGTCTATCGGCCGATCGATTACGGATTACCCGAGTCTTAGCCGAATCCGTACTTTTTATGGCGATGAAAGGCGATGTTACACGAATCCCATTAGGGTGCCCCATCCTTAAGTAATTTTGTTATCTATGCTTCACAAAGATGTTTCCACATATTTCTGTTGCAACTCTGTTTTTTGGAGATAATGAATTAATTTACAAACTTACAGAATATGTTTATGTTCACTTACCTTATGCAGTCGATAACAACTCTGCAACGTCTAAATACTGCTTCAATAACTCAACATTTTGATTCCTTGAACATCTTTCCATTAACACTTCGGCTGCTAAGCGCGACTCACTGACCTTTAGCGGACACCGTAGATCAAGATCAGACTGCACAGAACCTGCAGTCTGATCTTTGATCTACACTGTCCGATAAGGAGATATCTTTTCTCAAAAAATATCTTTCAAACAGCAATACTTGGATTTTAACTATCGGCTTGAAAGTTTCATTTTTTTTATATTTAGCAGGATAAGGGTTGAACTGGAAATACTTTGGACATAAAGAATTCTGAAGAATAATTTTGTTCCTATATCGTTCTAACAGGAACTCTTAATTAGTTTACCATGCAAAAGGTGGAATGCGTTGTTTGTTATTTTCTTATGTATACATTACATAATGTTATAGAAAGGACGTAGCGCTATCAAAAAACCCTCTGGAGAGTTAATGCAAGTTGTTATCGCTAGTGAGACAAAGTGCGCAGGTCCTCGAAAGTAAAACAGATTAAAACGTGGAACAGAGTTTGCTACTTGATAAGAGTCGAGTTTGATAGTATCAAATCGCCAGTGAATGTAATAAAAACCTGTGGATATATAATAGGAAAATAGTTAAAATGTTTATTAAGTCTGGAATATGGGATTTGAAAGTAATATGTGAGGGTGAGATGGTTCTTCTAACGATTTAACCACATCCTTAACACTTTCGCATTTTAAAGACCATAGAAATGAAAGCATTTTGAAAACATTGTGGGAAAAGGAGAACATGCTGGTAACCAGCATGTTCTCCTTTTCCCTCAATGTTTTCTATTATTTCGATGACAGATATTATCACGTATGCAAATGCTTTAAACTTGCTTGAGTCTTTTTTTTTTTTTATTGGCTTGTAAAGGGTTCATCTTTCTTTTGCACTTTATAATCTTACAGTTTACGATCTTGTAATCGTAGGGCAACTTAAAGAATGGCGGTTAAAAAAAGTTGAAAGTTCTACATGACATTCTTGATGGCTTTTTGTAATATATGTCTTAATAAAAACTGCTTGAAGATAAAATGGAGAACATTCTTTTTGTAATACGATCTTATAATCTAATAATCCTCATAAAGATGGGCCGAGCCCGCTAGCGCAGTCGGTCAGGTAAAGGAGTTGTTCAAACCAGAGGGTCGCTGGTTCGATTACCAAGCTCGGCTAATTTCTCCCGGAGGATTGATGACAGTCATCGCGACAGGATTCATTGCTCTCTCGCCTTTGATCTTTGCTTCGACGGTATGTATGTTGGAAAGCAGCCAGTGGCTTAGGAAGAAAATTGTGCGATATACCGTTAAAAAAATTCCATGAAAGTATGGATAGTGTACTGTGCTAGACACAGGGTAGTGTCTCGAGGCTTGAGGCTGGAAAGTCCTCGCCTAGTCGTAGAAAAACAGAAGGAAGATATGAAAACGTGAACTATTGCTATGATTTTAGCGGAGAACAATCATTATAGAGTTAATTCAGCCCTATTTCGGACAGAATATTATTAGGCAAACGAACAAAATCCTTTTGTATACTAGATGGACAAACCATCAGGGGAGGAAAACGATTGGTCGAAGCAAGCATTCGCCACTGTTATAAAACTAATTGTTTATCAAGCAGTACCGTGCATTTGTACGATAATGCAGAAAAAAGTATTTCACAGGGACAGCATTACTACAGCTTGTAAGGTTCCGTTTGTCGATCTTAATGTAGATTTTAACAATTTAAATGTGATGAAAATGTTCTTATCCCGTGATCGCCTTCGTCAGTATGATAAAAATTGTTAGCTTTGGCCGATGTTGGATGTATTTGGAACCACGAGTTATACTAAGTTCAACAAGAGATACTAGAATGATCAGTAGATGCAATATTACAATCATAAAGGCGTGTTTTTTTATTATATTATTGTTTAATCAAAATTTTGCCTGGCTCTTTCGCTGCAAGCCAATTAAATCGCACTTTATTTTTCGAGGTCTAAACGTACATTTCTCTAGTAAGTGAAGAAACCTTTTGGTAATACTTTAACTCTTATCCTCCTAGATAGGTGAAATAAAACTTTCAAGCCGATAGTAAAACTCATAATTCTGCTATTACAAAGTTATTTTTTAAAAATATATCTGCTTATCGGACGGTGTAGATCCAAGATCAGACTGCACGTTCTGTGCAGTCTGATCTTGGATCTACACTGTCCGCTAAAGGTCATTCAGTCGCGCTTGGCAGTCTAAAGGTTTAATAACAGATAGCGGACGGCAAAGATCCATCTTCAGTGCATTCTAACCTTCATCACCGCCATCTGCAACAGGTACTTGAGTTGCCATGGGCAGTAATAAGTAAAAATGAAACAGAAATTCACATTTCAAATCACTCTTCCGCAGCTAGAAACCGTTTACGGACACCTTAGAAGGTATTTTGTTTTAAAATTGCAAACTATTTTTAATCTACGTTACTTATATTACAGGTGTAGTAAAAATAATATTCATTGCGTTATATGACAGGTGATAAATAAAGAATGAGAAATTTCGTTTGCGTTTTACAAAGTCTCAAACTCTTCGTATTGTTTAATTAAAAATGTAGACTAAGATCAGACTGTCGAGAACGTGAGGTCTAGTTTTGGATTTAAGGTGGCATATAGTTTGTGAAATATTATGGCAGCAACTGACTTGTCATCGGTAACATCTGACTCTTTTCGGATTTTTTTTTTTTTAGGTAGTAAGGTATTTATGATTTTGAGTAAAGTGTCTACAGAACAAAAGGATATCATTATACGTGACAGCGAATGATACTTCTGCACATTAACACTTGCAAATTCATATAACTCGGCCTCTTTAGGTGGGTGAAAGCTGAAAATATAATCCACTGGAACTTAGAAAATAATTCTATCTTTGGCCTCCAACACGTAAAAAGGGGCATTGGGACATTTGCGTAAAGTGTCGTCTCGGATCAGCCTGCGCAGTCCGCGCAGGCTGATCAGAGACGACACTTTCCGATCTTGTGTGATTTTCTGTTTCACGCAAGTCTTCTGTAGGACAAAATCTAATGTTTACGTAAAGTGTCTAATCCGAGACGACACTTAACGCAAATGTCCGAAAGCCCCTTTTCGCATGTTGTAGACCTTATAGGCGTAACTGAACAAGGGGACGGTATAGATCCAAGATTAGACTGCACTTTCTGTGTAGACAGATCTAGGATCAATGCCGTGTGAAAAAAAGAGCCTTGTTTTCGCCCATTGCGCTGTGAAAGAGATACATTACAAGGGAAATACATCTATATATTTTTATGCAAGTCATTATCCTCAGAAACCATTTAGCAACCGACGACTTTGAAAAAGAATCTTTGTGATAAATGGATAATCAAACTCAAGTAGAGTGCTACTCAGGAATCAAAGTGGGGAAAATGTAGCTAAAAAGGAAATAAAAACTTTACCAGCAACATTTTCATAAGACGCAACATTTTGACTTTTTTACTACTACAAGACACGGTATAGGCAACGAGATGAAGACGGAAAGCGAGTCGCGAATATCCGCAACGTTGATTCATTTAACCATATCTTTTGCACAAATTGCTTGTTACAGGAAACATTTATTTATTGAATGAAGCAACAGATTGAAGCACGGTTCATTAATTAGAATATGTAACTGATCAATGATGGTGCAAGTAGCTATAGCTAAGCTTTTTTTTTCTGCGAAACGCGTTTCTACGCTCTATTTGCGGACAGCGTGGACTAGAGAGCAGACTGCTCAGAACGTGCAGTCTGATCTTTGATCTGCTTTGTCCTGTAAATCTTTTTTTTTTTTTCTTTAGTAAAAGGTTTGAAATTGGAACATATAAATTTTCAAACTTTGTTGAAAATGTTTCTTTGAATTATTTAGCAGTTGGAGATTAATGTAGTGACATATAAAGGACAAGATTAGTTGTAGACTGTTTTTTATATATATATACGTTGACTGTTTGTGAAAGGTGAATACATGCCAAATGGCGCAAAATTCACACGCTAGCATGGAGTCTAACACCGGGAGTGTTGTAAATTCGTTCTGTGACACAGTTAGTGACAGTGAAATAAACAATGACATTACAAATAGTGTATGTAAATCCGAGGATTCCTATACTGGACAGGGATGTGACGAGATTTCGACCATTGATTCAAGGTAAATAATTTGACAAAGCTTATGATTGTCATGCAATCTTCGCAAAATTATTGTTTTGGCATCACTGAGTTAACAGCATTTGATTGATTGATTGATGGATGGATGGATGGATGGATGACTGGAAGGAAGGAAGGAAGGAAGGAAGGAAGGAAGGAAAGAAGGATGGATGGATGGATGGATGAAAAGGTGATGGGTAGATGGATGGTAATGGATGGATGGACGGACAAAATGATCGATCGATCAATAGATTCGTAATACTTTCTTAAGCACTGCACTCATTTATGACTCCCACTTATTCATAGCAGTCTAACGTATAGAAAGTTGTACTGGGCTGAGGCCCTCAAGAATAGAATAGAGGAGGCTTTAATCAAAGAGGACTGACACTGACGATTGAACCAGACTTTCTGATCCCAAAATGAAAGTTTTTTACCATTTGATTCTTTTCGCCAGTTAAATCACAACGTGTCGGACAATGAAAATCAAAGATCAGATCGCATGTACATGTGCAGTCTGATATTGATCTTCACCGTCAGCAAAAGCTACTTTTGTCGAACTTGTTAGCCTATGGATTAACCCTTATCCTGCTAAATAACTGAAATGAAACTTTCAAGCCGCTAGTAAAACCAAAAGGTTCCTATTTCAAAGATATATTTTAGGGAAAATATCTCCGTATCGGACAGTGTAGATCCAAGATCAGACTGCACGTTCTGTGCAGTCTGATCTTTATCTACACTGTCCGCAAAAGGTCAGTGAGTCGCGCTAAGCAGCCGAAGGGTTAAAGAGTATTTTACTCCTCAGGTTTTGTCCAAAAAGCGTGAAAGCGTGTTCGGTAACTTATTTAGCCAATTATAACAAATACCTCATCTAATTTTGGTTTTAAGGCCCACCCACGCCTACCAAGTTCTTCGATATTAAATGTGATAGGAAAAAAATCATAGTTGTAAGACTTGAAGAAATATGCGTTTCCAGTTATGTAAAACTATTCGTTAGCCTATTCGTATCTATTTCCTAAAAAGTGAATATTGATTAAAACTGTAGATTAAGACGAGACGCCGCGAACGCGGCGTCTCGTCTTGATCTACAGTGTTTACGTGCATCATTAAGTATATTAAAGGAGAGTTGAAAATCAAAGTAGTGTTATTGGAATTTGACGAAGACTGTATTTTTACACTCATAATCTATTAGCAAAGAGTTAGAGGTGATAAATAACCTTGATTACCAAGGTTTTTAAGGCGTGTGATGATTGTACAGTGTGAAAATTGCTAAAATAACGGCACAGTTATATTACAATTTTGACACAGAGTGAGGGGGAGAAAAAGATGACTTTTATCGCGGTAAATCAGTACTGTCTAGACAAGCGTCGTGCCAGTTAAGGATTTGGTCCAAGATTCGATTCTATCAACTTTATTTCTTGATCATCTTACACACTTTTTTAAATGCATCATTGTAAGATAAATCTCTATCTTTGGTCTCTGTACCTTACCTGTTTATTGTATTGGCGCCAAGGACCGTTAAGGCTAGTATGTTTTCATTTAAAGTGGCCATACATCGAAAGTTGGACCTTCTAGGGATCCTATGTGGCTCAGCGGTAAAGTGTTGGACTCATAACCTGCAGACCCTGAGTTCAAGCCTCACTGGAAGCACCGACTTTTTCGTGGATTGTCTTTGGGCAAGACCATCCAGAGTCCAAGCCTAGTACTTGTGAAACCAAGGGCATGACCTGTCACTGTGAAATAATGTTGGCAACAGCGTACAGTACTATTCGAGCGATCAAGAATTGTCGTATAAATTTCAACCTCAGACTAAAGCTTAGAATAAGGATTGTTGTCCATCCAGGATCAGAATACAGTCTAATCTTATCAGTCAGTACAAATATCGGATGTTGCTAATGACGTATCAAGGCATGTTTTAAGACAGACTTACAACCTCTACGTCAAAACTTTCCATGAATTACACCAACCTCATAACCCCCGACAATTATATTGAAGCAGAAAACTAAATGTTCATCGACACTGTGAACATTCAACAAGAGTCAAGGGTTAAGACAATAGTGCATTAAAAAACATTTTGGTAAAATCAAATGATCGTCACGAGCAATTACTCATTTTCACCCAAATAGATTCAAAATTCGTCTTCTACAATACAAAATAAATATTTTTTCAAGAGATCTTCAGATAATAAAATACTTAACCTTTTTAAATTCTATTCATCTGGCAAACTGGCTTTCATATCTTTATGCGCAACTTAAATACCATTAAATACTATTGATTGCTGCAGTCTTTATTTATGATTGCACGAGAAATAAAATATATAATCTACCAATTTTGAATCATTAAAATAAGTTTTACCTACATGTATATGACATTATTACATGCTTTCCGTTAGTTCATCGAGAAATAACAGTGGAAAATTTTTCGATATTTCATGGATACGACCAGTGAAAAAATACCGATTTTATTTTCTAACTCTTCAATTGAAGGCGAAAACAGTAGCTCCCGCGCACTAGTTACCTAGGTAAAATGCGCGTGCCACTCAACCAGATAGAAATATGATGTAATTTGTCCTACATTTTTCGCGCTTTACGTAATATTGTAATGCGCTGTTATGCAGAAGGGGTACGCCACGGGGAATTACCAAAAAGAACTGTATTAGATTTTGATATGAGTCCCCCCTAAAAGGGGTTACAAGCATGAAATAAATAGAATATTTGTTTTTTTTTCGGTGAAAAGATCGAAATTTATTTCATCTCGTGAACGTCAGCGGTAATATTACCACCACTCGTGAAAATATTACCGATGATGTTCACTCGATGATATAAATTTCGATCTTTCACCGAAAAAAAAATATCCTCTATGTACTTTTTATATATGTTTCATGTTAGTTTTGTATTTTCGCCCGCTGTGATGTAATGGTTTTAATATAAATGGACCAAGCAATGCGAAAGGGTGGTTTATCGTATCTGCAAAAGGTACCGACCCATGTAGAGTCTGCGCAGTCCGCGCGGGGTCACCTAGATCGAAACGTTTTGCCATCTATGATTTATAACCTTTTTGAATTTCGAAGGACCATTCAACGGTATGACTGAGGCTGATTTTAGACAAAAGGGATCCATATTGCGCCATGACTTGCTTTTACAATGCATTACGAAGAACCATTAAATCTCCCTTTTTCGTGCTGCTCAATTCTCTAACTTAGTTCCAACAGTTTCTTTTGTTAGTGAAATAAGTACGGTATGACAGCACTTCTTACATAGAAAAAACAAAACCCAATTAACCCTTAAACTGTCAAATACATAAGTTTGAAATTTCCAATCAATTATATAACCCCTAGTATTTGGATTTCTTTCCGACGGAAAATCTTATCCTTAAAGACATTGTAGATCAAAGATCGGACTTCCTAGTCTGTACAGTCTAAACTTGATCTACGCGGTCACCAGAGGCCTTGTGTTGCCATGTCGACCAGCATAGGAACTGAAAGGATCTTTTCTGTCGAGAGAAAATTACACGTCACTTTTTTCAACGTCTTGTGTTTCAGTGAAATTCGTGTTTACACCCCCAATGAAGAAAAAAAGCACAAAAAATTCATTTGATAAATTAAACGTTCATTTTTTTTTGCATTACATTTTATTAAAATATAAACGTAATGCCGATCATTTTAATGAAGCAATTTTAATGCGAAATTTAGTCTCTCTTGATTACCTACAGGTTTAGATGGTAAGATAAAAAAAAAACAACTTTGTTATGAATAATTAATACTATTATTCATAACTATAAGAACGTGACAATGAATTTCCTCTCTGTGGAGTGAAAAACATCTTCAAGTACAATATAAGTTGATTTCTTATACCTTATAGACACATAGGCGAAAACAGATGCTTTTGCGGACTGCATAGACGGTGCAGTCTGATCGTTTATCAGTACCCTCTGCTTGGTTCGTAAATCCGTTTTCTGCGCTTGTCATATTCTTCTGAGATAGGACTGTCTGCTATGACACATAACAATCCTGTACAGTATGAAGATAACTGCAAGGTGCGAAAAATCATAATTTTGCTGCTGAAAATAGCAAGCAGAAAATGGCTAAAAACAATACGTCTGTGGAGAATCCAAGCTTGTTTTTTGCTCTAAAATTTTTCAAAATATAACAATTGTAAACGTGAAATTTGGGGAAAAAATTGCCAATGCAGACATGGGGAATGGATTCGTGCAGGACTTTTTAAAGACTTCAACAACAACAACAACAACAACAACAACAACAAAAAGACATGTCCCCACCATCGTGGTCTTATACCGGGGCTATTTCCCAAGTTTGTAGGGCCTGTGTTTATAAATGACTGATACATAGTTATGGCTGGATTAAGTGTACTAGGTAGCGTTGTTTGTTGTAAACGTATATCTTATTTTGAAATTCGCGTCATCGATCCCCGTCTTGAAAAGTAGTCCGGTACTGTACCCAGAATGCCCAAATCAGATAGGTATATATTTGAAAAAATGCCTCCTATCGGAAGATAATGTCCAGAAGCTTCTGGAATAAAAGTTTCTCAAAGGTTCTGCGAGATGAAATTTTCTCAGTGGACTGTAGTTTAAGTTGTTCACAGAGGCTGATTGAATATGAGCCATGCTTTGTGAAAAGGAGACTCAATATATCTGCGAGAAGTATCGACCCAGGTCAGCCTGCGCCGTCCGCGCAGGCTGACCTGGACCGAAACTTTTCGTTATTGGTCAATTTTCTGTATGTTCAAGGCCCCGTCTACCTCATGATTAAGTCAGTTGTTAAAACAAAGTAGCTATTATGGATCGATAAGTACGTGATGGCTTGCTTGGTATGATGGATCACAGAGATGCATTAAGCCCCCTTTTGTCAGAGCACGGCTCATATACTTTGTGCTGAAACTCTACAACCTCCGGTATACGATGCGAAGAGATCAGCATGCACTTCCGTGTAGCCTGATCTTGGTCTCTTCTCTGCAACCCAATTAGCACAAACGCTAATGACCCAGTAGTGAGGCATACCACTATTCTTTATTGTTTTCAACTGAAGGAGATCGAAAAAAAAAGTGCTACTAAACAGTTGTTTTCCTTCTAAATGAGCAAAGTACTGTAAATATAAAAACTCATTCTCCGAGAAGAATAGTGATTAAGAAACAACAACAATAATGAAAAGAAAATAAATAGAAATTAATGATGCAGATCTAAGGTGGTTTTGACCAGGACTTTGATAAACTTTCAAGTAGTAAATTCAGCTCGGATATATTAATTCGACACTCTACGTCTATATTCACCTGTAAGATAAGTGCTTGTTTCTTAAATCTATCTGAGGCAGAGAAACAGCCTAATATGCACTGTACTATTTTATCATTATTGTACTTCTTAAAACTCTCAGCGCGTAGACAGAAACACGGTACTTTACGACTATACTAGATTTTGTGCTACAGTAGACTTGCGCAAAACAGAAAATTACATTAAAACGGAAAGTGGCGTTTCGGATTAGTCTGTGGAGACTGCACAGGCTGATCCGAGACGACACTTTACGCAAATGCCCGAATGCCCCTTTTCGCGTGTTGCAGGCCAATATATTTGGAGCTGAAAGAGTGTAAGTCAAGGTATGTCAAGAGAGTTTGAAAAATACGACTAATATCAACTTAATCCGAACGTTAATGACATCTGTAGAGTTTAATTAGACTTCACGGTTCTATCGAATTCCATTTAGTCATCAACAAGAGGCACTCTTATAATTCAAGTGTGTTGTACAATTATGGCTCTACAGTCTCTCTGTGGTTACCACACCACGTGAAAAGGTGCGCCATTATCAGACAGATACTGGGACTACAACACTGAAGCCCCGATCGTGTGATCCAGTGAAGAAGCCCAAAAGTGTCATGAAATGACCTTGATGTATCAAATATGGTTTATTTGATTCTTATAAAGGTTTTCACCTTGAAGTATTTCGCATTCTTTGCGGCCTGGCACTGTTTCTTTCTTTCATGGCGTAATCACATACTTACATAGGCGGATGTTTTTCGAACTATTAGCTCTTGAAAACTGAGAGTAAACAAACGATACCGCTGATGGACTGAGATGTAAATAAACGCTGCACTTTTGACTTCTGCGTCTGTTAAAGACATAGAATAGTTCTATGTGAAATCTTCGTGAATGTGAAGCCTATCTCGACACTTACGCCGCTAAACATGACTCATTGCGCTGTTGCGGACCGAGTAGAACAATACTAGAGTGCACATGTGTTCTTGGATCTAAACTGTCCTATATAGCAAGATATTTTGTATGAAAATAATTTCAAAACCTCAATATTTGTGTTTTTTGTAAGTAACTGGAATTTTCCATTAATTTCAATTTTTTGTAGCAATTATGAGGGCTAAGTGTCGACAAATGAGTCTAAAAGTACAGTAACATAGTAGCAGATGACAAAATGAATGTGGCTCATTTGATGGGATCTGTCTTAAAAATAGTAGAAAACATTAAGGGAAAAGAAGAAAATGCTTGTTACCAGCAATGTATGTTTTCCCCACAACGTTTTCAAAAAGCTTCTCCCAAACGGTCGTTGAAAAACGATTTTGTGTAGTAAAGGGTCAATCGGGACACATTCAGCCAGTTGACACACAGAAACCAAACCAGATATTGCAGTATCTATGTAATTTTGCCGGAATGTCACGCAGTAAGTTAGACAGAGCAGAACTAAGACTGACTGCAGTTTCTGTAGAACTTTAAAGGTGTTAAGTGTATCTCGCAACTTAATGTCTGCGTGTGAACCAATGCAAGCATTAATAGGATATATTACGTGCATCATTTGGTTTAAATCTAGGTCCGTGTGAGAATGTCACAATAATTTCTTTCGAATAAATTGCTAGATACCTTGACATGTGACCATGCTGTCACGTGTCCTTTCCTGACGGTCATACCTGCAGAGGGACATGGAAGCCAAGGTCCGCAGTCATCGCCGATTCTGAAACAATAACAACAACAAAATAAAGAACAGCAGCAGCAACAATAACGAAACACACATACACGCTTTATGGATTGACTGTTTTTCTTTGAAACTTGGGAAATTGTGGTAAATTAAAATAAAAAATGCTATCTAGAATGCTTGGTCTATTTAGCCCATGGAGGTTCATTTGCGAGTTATTCTAAATTCTGTTCTAGTTCAAATTCTAACAGTAGTAATTTGACTGGATGAGCTGTTCTATCATTGCCAATTAGACGGTTAATTATATAATTGAGAACTAGATTTAAATTTTAGAATGGTTGTTGAACATTGCACCAGGTCTTGCAAAAACGACATGTAGCCTGAAAAAAAAGAGGTCCTATTTTCATTTAACCCTTTACAACACAATTCAAAATTTTAACGACCGAAACAGAGAAAGAGAAAAAAGGGAGAGAAATAGAGAAAATGCTTGTTACCTGGTTGTTTTTGTAAGCGGTGGTGAGGTGGTGGTGGATGTTGCGGTGTTTTTTTCTTATACTTAGAATTCTTCTTTTAGAATGGCTAATGAATACGGGCATTGGCTTCCATTTTCCTGTACAAGTATGACCATCAGAGACGATTCCCATACTTTGAGCTATATTTTATTTGCCGTGTGCAAATACACTATAGATGAGTCTAAAATTTTGTCCTCTGGTTAAGTATTATAGGATTATGCTGCTAAATAACTAAAATGAAATTTTCAGTTCGGTAGTAAAAACCTTAATATTTCTATTTAAAAAAACATGAGCCACGCTCTGGCAAAAGGGGGCTTAATGCATCTCCGTGATGCAGTATACCATGCAAGCCATCACATAGTTATGGATCCATAATAGCCACTTTCTTTAACAACCGACTTAATCATAAGGTAGACTGGTCCTTGGACATACAGAAAATTGATAAATAGCGAAAAGTTTCGGCCCAGGTCAGCCTGCGCGGACTGCGCAGGCTGACCTGGGTCGATACTTTTCGCAGATGCATTAAGGCCCCTTTTCACAGAGCATGGCCCACATGTTTTGGGGAATAATATCTCCTTCTCGGACATTGTAAATCGAAGATCAGACTGCACGTTCTGTGCAGTCTGATCTTGATCTACACTGTCCGCAAAAGGTCAGTGTGTCGCGCTTAGCAGGTTAAGGGTTAAATTTAAAACGTGAATTTGTTTCATTGTATCATTTACAAACTTGTTCGGAAATACTATAGAAGCAATATGGTGGGTGACCTGGAGTGAACAGAGCGGAAATATGTAAATTTCAGTTGCACGTGATATAGCACACAACCTGTGTAATTTTAGACCGGTCTGTAGGTAAACACGCAACCTGGCATTCCGACATTATTTCTTTTTGTACAGCCGTCTCAAAACTTGTCATCTGCCAACTCTTTTTTGTACTCGTCCACAGAATGCATTCTTTTATTGCTTTCTACGTATAATTGATTAATTTAGTGTAAAAGGGGGATAAAATGCATCTAAGAAAAGAATCGATTCAGGTCAACATTCACAGTCCGCGCAGGCTAACCTGGGTCAAAACCTCTTGCTATTCGTCTTTTTTCTGCATGTCAATAGACCATTTTACCTGATGATAGATATAAAATTAATTTTATGGATCGATACAATGCATCATGGAGATACATTAAACCCCCTTTGCCAGAGCATGGCTCAGTTATCATAGTGGAACAAAACCATCTTATTGGAGGAATGCATTAGTAGTTGCTCCTATTTCCAGATGTATGTTGACGACAGGGGCGTTCTTTAAGACCTGAATTTGTAATGTAATGGGTTTATGTCATCCTCATTATTTTATATACCCGTATTGGGTACATACACAAGGAAGGGGTACCGTAGCAATGACTAAGCTAGGCCAAACTAGGCCAGAATGACATGGTTTCTTTACCTCATCCAACTCTTCACCAAACGACAACATTTTACACCCTTCCCAATCCAAAGCATTAAATTTGCAGACGATCTACTTAATGTGTCCCCTAACAGATAGAATGCAACTTTGTCAGAGTCGAAACTATTGTGGGAAATAGAAAATGAATGCTGGATATCAATATTTTTTCTCCATCTCCCATGATGTTTTCAAAAGCTGTCTTTCTTAGGGTAGTTAAACCTGAGAATGTTTGGTAAAGGTTTATTATTGTCAGTGCCATATGGCCTGCAACACGCCAAAAAGGGGCATTCGCACATTTGCGTAAATTGTCGTCTCGGATCAGCCTGCGCAGTCCGCGCAGGCTAATCCGAGACGGCACTTTACGACTACATTAGATTTTCTGCTACAGTAGACATGCGCAAAACAGAAAATTACATAAAAACGGAAAGTGTCGTTTCGGATTAGCCTGCGCGGACTGCGTAGGCTGATCCGAGACGACACTTTACACGAATGTCCGAATGCCCCTTTTCGCGTGTTGCAGGCCATATGATATGAATCATACACTGACAAAAGGAGGCTTAACAGTACCCGTCTCCGTAATACATTATACCAAGAGAGTCATCGCATAATTATGGATCCACAATATCCATTTTTCAAACAACCGACTGAATCATGAGGTAGAGTGATCCTTTGACATGCAGAAAATTGAAAGATAGCAAAAACTTTCGGCCCTTGTCGGACTGCGCAGGCTGACATGGCTAGATACTTTTCGCAAATGCATTAAGCCCTCTTTTCATGAGCATGGCTCATGAATTATGAAGTCGACCTCTTTTGGCGGTTTAAGTAGAGTTGACTGAGTTTCAGAAAGATTTCTGTATTAACTCTTTCAACGCCAAATAAATAAACTCGACTTCCTTCGACGTCTCTAAATACAACCCATTGAAACTTACAAAGATATTGATTTTATAGGCTTGACTAAACAAGCGGACGGCATAGATCAAAGATCAGACAGCACGTTCTGTGCAGTCTGATCTTGATCTATGCCGTCCGCAAAATTCACAATTTTCCTCTATGGTTTCGAAAGGGTTAAATACTCGACTAAAAAATCGGCCTGTGTTTATCCAAGATCATTACTGCAAGTTCTGTGCCATCTGATCTTGACCTATATCGTCCGCATGAGCCCATACTTTCGCCTATACTGTCGAAAGGGTTAAATCCCTATACGTACCTTTACAACTAGGGTCGCTCTTGTATACTGTAGATAAAGAACAGACTGCTCAGATTGTGCAGTCTGATCTCGAACCTACTCTTTCCGCTATTTTGTAAGATACTCTAGCCAATCGTCCTATAAGAATATTCCTGACTCCAAGTGTTCCGGCTGATTTAGTATAGACTCCGTCACCATGCTGGTTAACACTGACGTTCATGATTCTCATTTCAAATAGAAAGTAACTCCTAAAATTGATCTTCAAATGGTTAAAATGAAGTTAAAATAATCTAATTCTATACCTACAAGAGTAGATCAAGATCAGACTGCACGGACGTGCAGTCCGATATTGACCTACTCTCTCTGCTTTTAGGTCACAACAGATCGCAGTATTAAGGATATGGGTCACACACAACCTGCATGAACATAAATTAGTCGAAAACCTCCGTTTAAACGGGAGACGTGTTAAGTGAATAAATCAAGTCATAGCATAATTTATGCCAGTGGCAAACCTAAACTTATCAGATTTATTTTGATGAATTTCGAATATTCCGTGTTGGAAGGATGAAATATCTGAATAATTTTACTTTAAACTAATTATAGAATTTGTCTCACTCTTTGCATTACGTTGCTTGGTTGGTTGTTTCGGAGTTTAACGCCTTTTTAACAGCCTAGGTCATATCAAGGAGGTGAGTGCACCTACCCATGTGTTTCATGTTCTTCTCAAACCAATCGTGACACAACTGTCTTTCCAAGCCACTGATTACTTTCTTACATATTTCAGAGGTGAGAGGCGAAAAATCACTGGAAAAGAGTTTGCCACAATCGGGTATCTGATCCGCAGCCAACCAGGTCACGAGTCAGATACGCTAACCACGCCGGGCTTCAGCATTACGTATTTGTAATTCGAAACCCTTGAGTGGCAAAGACATTGTATCATTATTTTCTGTCATCCATTAAGACATCAGGTTTTGTAGTCCCAAAGCTGCTTTTGTAGCAGTAACACTGATCTTATAAGACCTGTGCAGCCATACATTGACTCACAAAGACGTGGACAGTTTAATAATATTCCTCAAAGATCTGTGCAGCCTGATCTTAGCCTAAAGATTTGCGTAGTCTAAAAAGATCTGTAGAGGCTTATATCACACACAAAGATTTGTGCTGTTAAATCTTGACCCACAAAGCTTTGTGAAGTCTAAACTTTGCCCGCATAGATCTGTGCAGTCCTATCTTGGCCAACAAAACTTGTGCAGTCTCATCTTGGCCTAAAGATTTTCGCAGTCCCAAATAGATCTCTTTTGTCTCACACTGAACCAAGAAAATCTGTGAAGTTTAATCTCACATACATGTAGATCTGCCGAGTCTAGCATTGACCTAGAAAGATCTATAAAGTCTATTTCCGATCCACCAAATAAAGTGCAATCTAAATTTTACTTGCAAAGATATCCATTGTGTTATTTTGACTTACAACGAGCTGTGCAGTCTAAAGTTGACCCACAGAGATTGGTACAGTCTTCTCTTGACCAAAAAAGTCCGCAAAGGCAGTTACAGCTGTGATAGGCTTTCGAAGGAGCAACACTTCAAAATTGTCTGAAGGGATGTCTTTACTAGGTAAAGATCAAAGAATCGAGGCGCAGGCGGCAAAACACCGCATTGAATCTTTGACCGGCTAAATAAATGAAAATGACAATAAAAAGACGACGCAGATGCATGCACTGCATAAGATATAATAGGACTTCATTGCAAGATCGCATATTCACGTCTTTATCAGGTTTTTATCAATACTGGGCTGTGGCGTCTTACGTTTCCTTGCCTTCCCCACGGCAACTAAACCGGTAAAGCCACAGGGAATCAAACCAGAGTTTTGTTATTCAGAATCAATAGTTCAAGCACTAAGCCGCAGAGAACCCCCTGCAAACCTCACACATTGTCAGTGAATCCGTATTTTTACAATTTATCCAAATTAACTCTTCAAGAAACAATAGACACAAGGTTATGTTTTATCTTTACTATTCATCATTATGCTCAAAACATTAATCCAGGGCGTATTTCATTGTACTGCTATCGGTTGAACCACTATACTAGGGTTTTCTCATTACTTCATGCAGACCAATACTTTCGTCTTGCTGCAGATCACTTTTGAAAACATTCTGGCAATGACGAGCAATTTCTTCTACTATAATGGTATTTTCCCAAATATTTATACATCAAAATTTGATTCGTTATAGTCATGCACACAGGTGTTTTCAAAGTTGTCTGTTGAAGATTTGTATCATGAAGCAAGCATATTTTAAATCCCATAGAAACGTAACAAAAACATATTTTTTTTTTATCTAAAACAAATTCATTTATATAATCTGAAGACAAGAGGATCTGAATATCGTACACAATATCACAGTTTAGAATCAAAATCAGACTGCACGTTATGCATCTTTTTTTTTCTCTGATCCACTCTGGACGACAAAGCAACCGCATCACTTTTTTCGCTTTTTTGAAAGGGTTAATTGCAACCCAGCCCGAAAGGTTTACAAGCTCTAGTGAATAGATTCGTCATGATTCCATGTTTAAACGTTTTGTCTGTTATCTCCCTTTCCCCCACCTACATTGATGATACTGATATGAAGGCTTCGTTTAGTTTTTTTTATTCGCATGTTTGCTCGTTGAATTTTGTTTTACGCCATTTAGTTTAACAGTACCCTGAGATATTCAGGTATAGTTGTATATTAATCTGAAACTGTTATGTCTTTGTTCGAAATTGAAAAAGCCAACATTTCACGTCAATTTAGCAGATCGAAAATTTTACCCATCTTCGACCGAATTTACGTCCTTGACTGTCAAAAGAGCATATTTTGTTAGTGTATAAGAGTCAGTTAAGGTATAATATGAATAAGATACGTAATATAGAGGTAGAGGGTGTAGAAAAAAGGTTAAAGTGACGGATATGCATGTAGAGGTTGGTCCATGCTATCAAAATGCATGTCTGTACATCTATCGCGTACATCAGGGTAAGGGTTAACACAGAAGCATAACTGATATGTAAAAGAAAAATCCCACCGAGGAAGGTCAAAACTATTCTACTAAGTATAAAAACAATGTAAACATGTCTGACAGAAGGCAAAAATTTTGACGTGTGTGTTTTGTTTCGTTTCAACGGAGCAGGCCCCCTATTATTTTGGAACATGTGTTCTAATCAGATGATTGCATGTAACAGACGAATTGTTTCTTCGATATAGCATGAAGGTATATTTTTTACCGGCCCGCACGCATTGATACAAGTTATCCCCGTATCCCGTGACCCTTGATGACTTTGGCGAAGAGAGTATGCCAAGGGTAGCTTGCAGGTTCGTGCATTCTGGTCTTGGTGGAATTTCCTGGATACCAAATAAAATTATCATTGTGCATATTGAAAGCTTAAAAAATGTAATCAATGGTTAGTTCATATTGAATAAACAAAATAAATATTCAAAGGTTTTACAAGATAATTCTTCATCTGCTTTGAAATTAGACTCTACTAAAACTTTGAAACAATTTGTTTTTCTTCAACTGGGGTCTTCTGTGACTAAATGGTTAAAATGTTGCATTTGCAATCAGGTACAACCAAGAAAACTTTTATAAGTGATTAGAAATTGAACTGGATAATTATTCATCTGCTTTGGGAAAAAAGCCTCAACTAAAGAATTGATACACAACTCTCTTATTTTGACTGCGGTTTCCAATGGTTAAATGCTTAATCGTTGCATGAGCAACCAGGTTAAACCAAGCAAAACTTCCTTCAGGGAGTTTTCGCTTTGATACAACTGATATACTGTTTATAGTAGCTGTCGGAGAAATAAACAAACAATCTTCCCCAAAATGATACTAAAAAATCACGATAACGTAGACAAGAGAACCTTTCCATATACCGATTAATAATTGTTTACCGTCTAAAACTCAGTGTACAGTAGGATCTATAGCTATTTTCAAGTTCCTACATTAAACAATGTCAACGCTCGAACTTCAAACAGTCGTTAGACTTGACAGTAGCACTGACCTGAATTTCAGCATGATGTTCAAAGGCTTTGGTAGTTTAAGTATACAAAAAATATTGTTAAAATGAGTATCAAAGCATTAAGCAACTATTCATACCTGCCAGATGGCAACAGATAAGAAAGCGAAACTATGTGACCTCATGTTACTTGCAAAAAGGGCAAAAAATCAAGAAAGTTAAGGTTAACTTGGATCAGTGAAGCTACAGCAACGTGCTAAACGCTTTGGCAAAACTAAATCATAATCATCAGAAAAATTCTTTAACAAATGATAGCCTTATCACACAAGGAACGTGGCAATGTTTTTTTTTTCAAAACTTCTTGCACGTTCCGTTTTTTAAGATAATTTTTGTTATCGTGGAAGATTTTGTACAACTGAGATAAAACTTATCAAAGATGTTAATGTCTGCGTTACGCGAATTCGAGCATGCAATGGCGACTTTCAGTTTTGACTATTAAAATATTTGAAGCATCAAAATATCTGATTCTAGCATTTTACCAAAACCAGCATCTAATTTAATCAGTGTCCTTTTTATCTATATGTCTTAAAGATAATTTAATGAGTTTGCAGTCGTGCACATTTGTTCTAAAGTATTCATTGATATCGGTTCAAAGTTGTGAAAACTGTATCAGTGTCCAAGGCTATTGTTTTAAAACAAATATCAAGATCGCCACTTGAGAAAACGTCTTTGTCTTTTCCAGATATAACTTTACTTCTTTCGGTCAGAACTGGTCGTTTCTCTGTACGGTATGCTCATGATTTATAAACTGATTTGCCCTCGACAACACTGACTACCTAAAGGTGTGTTGCCATTAACCCTTAGGCTGCTAAGCGAGATTCACAGACCTTTTTGTGCTGTATTTGGTCAACACTCTGTAATCATACACCTTAATTCTAAAACATTGCTGACCTCGGTTCCTGAGTGAAATTAACGGTTAAATTTCGTAATAATGATAAAGTTGTTAATCACTTTTAGGCTCAAAAGAAAATAAGTATATGCAAGTTTCTTCGGAACTATTTTGCGTTCGTAATGTACCCGTCAAAGAAGTGCATAGGCTTCATGTTAATCTTACTACACATTATACTCGTACATGTATGCCTCTGTTTTAACACATTTTGGACAATAATTCTTGTTATACATTTATGTGATAAAAAGAATCTGACACTCGTTGGCTTTTGAGGTAAAAATTTATTAAACTCGTCCACGAAAAATGTTATAAAACTCGCCAAAGGCTCGCTTAATAACATTTTTTTGTAGACTCGTTTAATAAAATTTTATCTCAAAAACCAACTAATGTCAGATCCTATATATCTGGGTATTTTATCTTGTATCAAGCAATATAATGATTGGAAAACAGTATCGGACAGTGTAGATGTAAGAGCAGTCCGCGCATTCTGCAACTTCAGTTGATCTATGCATGGTGGACACGAGTTACCCTGATAAGCCAATGAAAAGTTACTGAATCTGTAATTATTTTACAACCGAAACAAACAATTGTCATAATACGTTTCTATTTAAACTACATGTATTTCTTATTCATTTTATTCACCGGCGTTGCAATCGCGTTTTGCTGTTTGGGCCATGTTAATACGTTTTTAAGTAAATGCATCGTAATAAATATGCTTAAATAATGCAATAACGGTAAACAGAAGAAAGCAGAGGAAATTTGTTGTCACAACACGAGACGTATGCACAAGAAAGGGAAATTTTCCATTTAAATAATTCAGACATAACTGTCAAGGTTTCAGCAACCCACCTTGTATGACAACTTGAATACTTGGCAGACTATAGCGCACCGATGTTCTGGTTATGATTTTGATCAGGTTTTGAGAACCGATAAGATAAATACACGTATATTGTTCTCCATGAGTAAAAGAAGAACAAATAATTCTAGATACTCTGATTTTGTAAACTTGTGGGTCATCTTTCTGCACAAAAATGTCGGTCATTGTAGCTCACGGGAACGTGCAGTCTGACCTTGACCTATAATTTTGAATAACTTCCAAATAGCCATTGGCGCTAGGCTGGGTTGTTCGAAATAAAGGAAGTATAAAGACCTTCAAAAAAAAAAAAGTGAAAACAGTATCGGATCCCACATTATCTGAAATAGATATAGGTTGTATGACATCGATAGTAGAAGATAGAAATAGTGTTATTTTTCTCCCCAAAGTGTTGTCCATGTGCCTACCGCACCAAATGCGAATTCAGTTGGCTTTGCGTATATCGCCTATAAAAGACTGATTCGAATGTGGGCTCTGATAGTGTTTCTGTAATCTACAATGCGGGGTTTACACATGTAGATAGGCGTTGTGACTGGAAAAACTCGGAAAGTTTGAATAGGCATGTCGTGTTATTTTTTCCTTTATTATTATTTGTCATTACAAAAGAATAGTCGGCGCCAGTATCGAAAGTTTTACAGCTACACGTCGAAATGATATTTCACAAGTACACGAGTAAGCGTGTCGCATAAGGTTAACATTGTTTCCTTTTATATTGAATTATCAAGTTAATTTGCATTTATTGCCTACTTGGTATATGTAATACTTAAATACTCTTATCCTACTTCTATTAAGTTTCAATGTTCAATGGTACAGATGCATGTATAGCCTTTTTTTTTTTTTTTTCGTTTCTAATGCAAGTTGTTCCAAAAGCACCTATAATATATTATTATTGTTTGGAGTGATTCTTTGATTTATGTTCACGTAACATAGTTACTCTTGAAAGACAAATCTACCAATGCCTGAACCAACTTTTACTTACTCTAAGGAGTAAGGTGTAAGGCAGCAGGCTAAATGTATTCCGTTTTTCAGCGTACGCGGTTGGTTGTTTTCCTGCTTGTAAAACATATAATCTGAACGGTACAAAATACCTAAAACTTCATTTGTTTTGAGTATTGATATACCAAGAGATATCAGTTTTCGTCACATTTTGTTGGTGTTTATTTCTCTGATGACATAGCACACTTAGATGGATGAGATGGTAATCCAAACCGCGATATTTTCCAATCTGTTTAGGCCGTCGCCAGATATTGTTTATAAAAAAATATCATGACCTCATTTAGTCAAACACAGAAAGCTATATTTAAAGAATAGGGAAAAGGTGTTCTTTTTAATCTGTGTGAAAGGAATTTGGAAACGAATTGTTGTATGTAACCAACAGTTGCTCCTCCTGACACAATGTTACGGAAAAAAATGCAAAATGTGCACAGGGACTTAACAATGGTTTGAAGGGGAAACAGACAGAAATGTACAGAAGGAAAACGGGTGAGGCATATGTAGCGTATGACTGCTTATAGGCTGTTTTAAAACACGTTCAAGTCAAACAGAAGAGTAATGCTTAACTGAAGGAGGGTCCGTGTCTTTTCCTTATCTTATAGTAAAAAGAAATGGAGAAAAAGGAACTGTTGCTGGTTTCCTTTCCTACAATGATTCAAAAAACATGAAAATCAGGATAAGACTTCAATTTCTTTGCGTGGCAACAAATTAAATAAAGCGATTTGCTTTGGTGTTGATATCTCCAAGTAGCAGGGTTTTATTCAATCCTTTACCAGGTCGCGAAATTTTAGACTTGCCAATACCAAAAGTATTTGGAGACAACAATCGCTCACATGATGAATTTTGTCGCTGAATGAGTAGAAACCAACATTGAATGAGGAGAAAATTCTCGTGACTAGCATTTTGTCCTATTGCATCCAAGTTTTCAAAAAAAAAAAAACTGCTCCTCAGAAACGTGTAACACATGGTTCCTTGTTAATGCGTTAAATAGTGCACAAATATTGATTAATACTAAAGGTCAGATTAATATTACTTTATTACGGAAGGAAGGTCATACATATTCGCGATGTCTGAAGTGGATTTCTTTAATACATCTTGACATGCTCACTCAAACACTTGAAAAAAGCTGGTTACAGAAATCTAATATGACACAAATGCTTGACCTGCACATTTAGTTCCCCTAATTTTATCCATATCCTTCCAAGTCATTCTGAGACATATATACATACCGCCACATTTTTATGGCATAAGTGGCATTAAACCTGAATCCTTGTGGATTCGTTTGTCAGTCTTGGTCCGTAGTCACCAGTCATTCTTAGTTTTACTTCTTATCTTTAGTTCTAGATTTATAAAGTAACACAACTTCTGGTTTGCTACACCATTTGTTTCAGTCGATCAGAAATTGTGTTACTTTCATATTTAGAACATTATTGAGAATAATACTGAGAATGTTCTTAGGAGTGGTTGGTGAGTACCGACCCGATGTGTCTGCGCTATCCATATCTTGACCATTTCACATTGAGACGATTCAAACGCCGTCTTGAATTGCAAATGCAAATTCCAATTTTCTCTCCTTTAATTAATAGCTGTCAGAGGTTATTCACAAAATGACCTGAATTTGGGGTTATTTAAGTGCGACTGCTATTTCATTTAGCGCATTACCACTTGAATACGACTTGTTTTGTCTTGCATTTGACCACTTTTCAAAGAATTGTTGCAAAGGAGAAAACGGTCGTCCTTTTTCCACCTTTTATTTGTAATTACGCATTTTACCGCAAATGGCCTGGATTATCTGTATTTTACACGGATGCTTTTTTTAAAAGATACTCTGTTGTTGATTTGTTATATGGGGAAACAAAATGATAGAAGTCTCGTTGTTTCCAGTCCAGGGTCCTTATTCACCAACTATTCTTTGGTACATTCTAAGTCGTATTCGTCAAGATTTTCTGAATGTGAACGTAACGCACCTTCTGATTGGCTAAACCAAATGGTTTAGCTAATCAGAAGTTGTCTTACATTCAAATTTAGACAATTTTGGCGAATAAGACTGAGAACATTCTTAAAATGGTTGGTGAATACTGACCCAGGCCCCGTATTCAACAGTCATTTTAATTTGCATTCCAAGTTTTATTCTAGATTGAAAAGATAACGCAATTTATGATTGGCAAAAATGTTTGGTTTAGCCAATCCAATAAGAAACTTCATTACTGTGAAATTTAGAAAAAAATATCGTGGCAATTAGACTTTAATGATATTTAGAATGGTTTGTGAATACTGGCACAGAATTTCACTCGACCCAGATTTTTATTCGACATGTAGCATAGAGAACGTTAAAGAACGTTAAAGAAAGCAGAAGCCCCGCAGTGGCCAATAGGAGGCTTGTCCTTCCTGTAAGATTGTCTGTCAACAAGCGGGAAAAAAAAAGGCTCGGTGTATTCGAAGGCTTCCATGACAAAATTGCAGACGTGTCTGATAGATCTGCGGAAGACTTTTTTTTTTGACTTGTCACAGGGGACTTCATGATGTCAAAAGAATAAATTTGTCGTCTTCAAATGCTTTACATTTGGGTACATCAAAAATGTTTTCGTCTGGCAAAGAGTACATGTAAATATTTATCAGTGTTAATTATCCCCGTTTTACAAGGAATGTTTCAAATTTATCAGCTGACGAGTATGCATTAAACCGCAAAGATGTGTAGTAGGCGGATGTTTAAAATGAATAGAGCATTTTCATTGGTTGAAGAAGTAGGTCGAACACTTAAACAGATACTATAAACACTTTAGAAAAAATGCTTCGACACAATGTCCCTTTTCAAGCTTGGAAAGAAAAAAATGGTCATGAAAAATGCGAAATAGCTACGTCACATCATCAGTTGTAGCAAGTTGTATAATATTTATCTCTGTGTTTTTGATTGACACGATTAAAACAGCAGGAAAAAGACTTATCAGGATTCCAAAGGATGCGTGAATCTGTCTTACAGCCAACATGAATATCAAGCCTATAATACTTCGTGCACCTTTAAAAGACTGAAGACGACTTCAGCTACTTTCGTGGTAGATTCGCAAATAAACTAATGTCTAATCTGGTGTTGCATCTATAATGTTCCTTATTCTATTAAAAGTGATGTCTGAAACTGGCTCGAAACGATCAAGAGTTTTGGCTTTCCCAGTGCAGACTTGAAATAGAGATCTGCTTATTTACAACCCAAAGGGTTACGTCGCGCCAAGCATATTGTATAGGGACATCGGCTGTTTGGGTTATGTAACTTTTATGCAATGGACCTCGGGATGTTGTCAAAATATTTGGTAAACGCACCGTTTTCAAAAGGATTCCCTACATGTTATGCAGACAGAAAAGTGCAGACTTCACTCTACATTTAGGGGCCGTTTCAAAACGTCCAGACCAAAACACCCATGGTTAGTAATGCATTTTTTTTTTCGGTCACGTATATTACAACGTGCTTTGAAAGAATGTGTTTATCATCATTCGTTTTAAGAAAAAAAAAAGTCCAACAAGAGTTACTTAACCTGTTTATCTAAAATTAGGAGTTTTACGCCCCTGCAGGACTTCGTTTCAATCTATTGTGGGTAAAGAAGCAATTGTCTCGTTCCCCATGACGTGTTCAAAAGCATTGTACTGCAAAGTAACGCTCAAATGTAAGCATTTGAGAGGCATTATTTAGTTTCCTAAATGCAAATTCAGTTGCCCTCAAAAACGACAAGCGCAAGAGGCAAGGCAAATGATTTTGTCTAACAATCGGAAAAAAAATGCAGGGAAAGAAGCAACAACTTGCTAGTAGTAAATGCTCCAGTACCTATAATATACCCCCTCCGCATAACACTGAACAGTGGTATTTTCCTTTCTTGCAAAAATTACCTTTGTCCTTTGTATGATATAACAGTTATTTTAATGCTGGAATAGTATTAATATGGATGTTAGAGGAGTAAGTACATAGAAAAAACCCAAGGTAGCGGACAAAATGCCTGCAACTAATCTGAGATGGTTGCATTGCAAGTTGGTTCAAACTGTCAGTGTAAGCCATTTTAATCCTTTAACCCTTTTACCGCCAAAGGCGATCACACAGCGCTTTTGCGGACGTCACAGATCAATAACAGACACCAACGTGCAGTCTGATCATTGTTCTATAACACCCGCTTTCTGTGTATCAGTGAGTAATACTTTCAGCCGTCGAAAGAGATCGACTATATTAATTTGGTGCTGAAAGAGTTTCCTGACATTGACAAAATAAGTAATTTTATCGCACATTATTGGTTCAAAAGCAGACGGGACACACTCTGAACGGTGACTTTCGAAATTCTCTTCATTCGCCCTAGATTTATATTTTCATCTGCGTAAATAGGCGATTTTTATCTTATAGGCCTGAGTAAACCAGCGGATGGTATAGATCAAAGATCAAACGACACGTTCTGTGTTGTCTGATTTAAACCCATGCCGTCCGCCAATTACCATGTTTTCGCTTTTTTAGCGCTGAAAGTGTTAAGATTCTCACGTCACTGAAATTAAATTGGGGCGAAGAGACCAAAGACAAACGGTAAAAGAGTCGAAATGAGGGCGAACCGTCCAGGATTCTCTATTTAAAGATAGTTAGTTACACTTTCGTTGATGGGGAAACTGAAACTTTATTGTCTTTATGGAGTGCCTCAACATTAACTTTTTAGGTACAAGCGAAAAATATCTAGACTGGTCAAAATTGAAAGCATTTACAGACGACAAATTAAAAGTCGCAGAAACGATGAAATTTGTCAGTAAAAAAGTAGAAGAAGACATTGTGGGAAAAAGAGAAAAATGCTGGTTACCATCATTTTCTCCTTTTCTCATAATGTTTTCTAAAGCTTTCTTCCACAGGGTCGTTAAAACTCGGGATTGTGCGGTAAAGGGTTAAAGAAGCGGAATGTTAGTACTTTTGGTCCATAACGAAACATGACAGTAACTTTATCAAGATAGTTTCTTGGTGACATACTGGTTTTGGGGCGAGCATGCCTGCACACCACATTGCCACATTGGTTCTAAAGGGCGATAAGATGAATTTATAACGCATCATCAAACAATAAGTATTCCTTGTGAGAAGGATAAAAACGGTCATTCAAAACCTTTCATTTAAAAATAGTAGTTATCCGACCGCGATATTATATAAAACTGATTTTATTCAATCAAGACAACGTGCGAAAAATTGAGACGGGCTCTAGGCTGTACTTTGAACAAAGTGGAATAGAATTGCAAACCGGAGTTCATTTAAGCCAACACTGCACAGGATAAAATTTAAACTCGGAACGAAGACGACAGTTACATTTCAAAAATCTATGATGGTGGTGTCTGTGCCTACACTTACCATCATAAGGTGTGGATAAGGGAATTGCATCCCGGGCAACGGTTGGTTCTTGTGATAATCAGTAATTTAGAGAAATAAGTGTAAAATCATTCCGGGAGTATGCTAGCTAAAGATAAGTGATCTAGACGTTTTTCGTCGATACTGATCTGGCCAAAATAAGCAACGTAGTCGCAGAGAGAGTAGGTTAAATCTTTCATCAAACTGTCAATAGAAAAAGAAACACTTTTTGTCCCTCATAGGTTTGATGATAGTTCAGTATTTGTTAAGATGTCACCTTTTTATGAGAAAACTTAATCTTACATTTTTACTGCGATTCTCAAGTTTTAATGTCAGTGCATCCAACACAAAGCCTTGCTTAACGAGCTGGTAGCTAGGGCCTGTTGGGTAAGGCGTAAGAGTTTCGAACCTTTGACCTGCTGTCCCGTTCCGGTTCCAAGACCTTTAAACTACGCTTTAAAACCTCCTTTTTGCTGAGGGAGGATCAGTCTTTGTATCCTTTACATACACAAATAGTTAAAAAAAATAACCTTTAGAAAAAAAGATCCTTACAGACATTTTTTTTTTTCTTTCTCCTTTATCTCAGCACGTACTTTATAGAAAAAAAGAAAATCAGTAGACGTTCTATTGGTGTGCATGATATGCTGACAGTGCAACTTAAGTTTTTTGCCCTCAACAACACTGGGGATAACCTTATCGATTTAAATACCAGTTTTTTATCGTCATTATGACAAAGTGCATATTTACAAAGTGCTTCACCTTTAAACCATACGCTTGTGCAACGATAAAGCTATTCCAGATCAAACATCGCCATTTCCTTCCTAACTGCAAACAGCTCTGTGGGCAGAAACTGTGTGAGAAAAAGAAGCAAACTGTTGCTTCTCGTATCACAGTTTATTTCATAAAATGAAACATTGCTTTGTTTTTAAATTTTCTCCTTTGTGAGATATGTACGAGTAAACCACGTGGTTGATGGTACACGAATAAAAAAAAGAATATCCTCTGTGTGTAGTAATGCAACATACTACAAGAACGTTTTCGACTACTCTAATTTACCAGCCAGTTTTTTTTAATAAACACCGTTTGAATGTAGATATGGTAAAAATAATTATAACAAATGGTTGAATGTTGGTTATCGGCCAGATCTCCATCTCTTACCTTTTTTTAGAAGTCATCCTCTATGTATGGAAAGAATTTTTTAAGTGCAGGTAGTGAGTTGAGGGTTAAAATATGTATTAATTTTTTCATACAAACTAGAGTATCTGATTTCAAGTCCAAAGGTAAACAACACCGATTATGATAAATAGAGCATATTTGATTTTTTTTCGGTGAGATATAGAAATTTACTTTGTCGCATGGAATGAACATCATCGGGAATATTTTCGCGACTGGCGCAGCCACGAGTGAAAATATTATTGATGATGTTCACGAGATGAAGTAAATTTCGATCTTTCACAAAAGAAAAATATTCTATTTATTTCATGCTTCTAACCCCTTTTTGGGGGGACTTACATCAAAATCCAGTGGAGTTGTTTTCGGTAAATCCCCGTGGCGTACCCCCTCCGCTAACAACGCATTAAAATATTACCTAAAGCGCGAGAAATGTAGGGTAAATTACGTCATACTTTCATCTGGTTGAATGGCACGCGCTGTTTACCTATGTAACTAGCGCGTGGAAACTACTGTTTTCGCCTTCAATTAAAGAGTTAGAAAATAAAATCGGTATTTTTCACTGGTCGTAACCATGAAATATCGAACATTATTCCACCGTTATTTTTCGATAAACTGCCGAAAGGCATGAAACAAAACGACAAATTTTACAGTATTTTTTCTTTTTAAAAAGTCAACCCATACACTTTAAAATGAGAAGAAAAAAAAAATCAGTGAAATGGATACATGTGGATCATTCGAAATCGTTTTGTGAGCTGAAGAGAGAAATCTCTATCTTCTTGTACTTCCTGGTTCGATTCTCGCCTTCGTGGAGTTGACCTAGGATAAGTCACTGCAGTATACCCATCCTCACTCAGTACTAGTGCTACCCAGCTACTGAATGAATGAGCTGGTGCTGCGATACATTTGAAATGAGCAATGCTCTGTGAAAAGGGGGCTTAATACATCTGCGAAAAGTATCGACCCAGGCTGACTTGGGCCGAAACTTTTCGCTATTGGTCAATTTTCTGTATGTCAAAGGACCAGTCTATTTCATGATTAAGTTGGTTGTTTAAAAAAGTGGCTATTATGGATCCATAATTACGTGATGACTTACCTGGCATTATGTTTCACGGTGACGCATTAAGCCCCCTTTTGCCAGAGCATGGCACAAATACTTCTAATTCCTGCTTAAAATCTCATTCAATCGATCAAAACCCATCTCCTATCTCTTCTCCCAATCAATGAACATACATTTAGTAATCCATTTCCAAACGATAATGTGTTATACGACCCTGACGAAAAAAAACTTTTGAAAAAAATTAAAGTCGGGTAAAGGAGAAAATACAGGTGACCACCATTTTCGGTTTTTCCCGAAAGGTTGATAACCTTTTTTAAACAAAAACCCTTAATTTAAAACAAAATGCTTTTATAATTTCTGAATCTAGAAATTGTATTATCGTCTGGCAAAGAGTTAACCCTTTACCAGACTGCAAAATTTTCAACCTTCCGGATTCAATGTACATGTATTTGCAGACAAGAAATTAAACCCGGCTGAAGTAATAGAATTTGTCTTCAAAAGGGTAGAAACATTGTGGGGAAAAAGAGAAAATGCTGGTAACCAGCATTTTCTCTTTTCACTACAGTGTTTTGAGAAGCTTTCTTCCTCAGTGTCGTAAAAACACGTGATTTTTAACCCTTTACCACATAATCCCGAGTTTTAATGACACAAAGGAAAAGGCCTTAACCAGCTAGCTGGTAACCAGCATTTTCTCTATTTCCCACAATGCAGCTAGCTGGTAACCAGCATTTTCTCTATTTCCCACAATGCAGCTAGCTGGTAACCAGCATTTTCTCTATTTCCCACAATGCAGCTAGCTGGTAACCTGCATTTTCTCTATTTCCCACAATGCTTTGTACTATTTTCAAGGGCAATTTTCTATTTTTGAGCCACAATTATTTTGTCGTCTGCTGAAGCTTTCCATTTGGGCAAGTGCAGCTTGTTTTCGTTTGGTGAAATGTTAAGCAAAGAGTTTAACACTTTCCACGCCATAGGCGAAAACGGGGACTTTTGCGGACGGCATAGATCAAGATCAGACTGCACAGAACGTGCAGTCTGATCTTTGATCTATGCCGTCCGCTTGTTTTGTCAAGCCAATGAGGTAAAAAATCTTTCTCAGTTTCAATAGATGATATTTTAAGCAGTCGTATGAGGTCAAGTTTACATATTTGACGCTGAAAGAGTTAAGAACAGGGTAAATGTGTTTCACACATTGAGGTATCAATGATATGCTAGCTAGGGTCCGATTCGGGTGTCAAAGATAACGACTAGGGCAGGTTAGACGGAGATAAGATAGGCGTGTGTGCATTCCTTTGACTACGGTTTCTCAAAATTTCTTATAACCGTGAATAACAAAAGTTCCGTCTAGAAAATAGCATGTGGCTTTCGCCTTTTTTCTGCCAAAGTCGATAGAAGTCCAGCCAGTGACAAGCATCCCCCTTAGGAATATTCAAAGTCTGTCTGTCTGTCTGTCTATCTGTCTGTCTATCTCTCGTCTCTTTTTCTTTATATCATTTGTATATCTTAAGCTTATCAGATAAACCCATGAAAAATAATGCCCCATTCAAATAGCATAATTATCTTTATAACATGATATGTGGACGTGACAAGAGTAAACTACAAAACAAATTGCCATAATTTATTGTTTCCCTAAAATATCATCCTACGACGCATTTTCATTATAGAAAACGTTGGTTTCCGATCTCTAAATGAGCCGTGCTCTGACAAAAAGGGGCTTAATGCATCTCCGTGATCCATGGTACCAAGTAAGCTATCACAAACCTGTGGATCCATAATTTTCACTTTTTTAACAACCAACTTAATCATGAGATAGACTGATCCTTGGGCATACAGAAAATTGACCAATAGCGAAAAGCTTCGGCCCAGGGCGGACTGCGCAGGCTGACCTGGGTCGATACTTTTCGCAGATGCATTAAGCCCCCTTTTCACAGAGCATGACTCAAAAAAAAAAAAAAAAAAAACATGAGCAGCGCTCTGGAAAATGGGGCTTTAGTGTATGTTCGTAATACATTTTACCAAGCAGGTCGACGCATTATATGATCCATTTTGTCTAAAAACAGGCTGCATCATCAGGTAGAATGATCCTTTGTCAAGCAAATCATTTACCAATTTACAAGTAGCAAACGCTTCGACCTATGTCAGCCTGCGTGGATACTTTTGACTTTACTTTTTAAACAGCATGGTTCAGGTATGATTTCCCGCTAAACTTTTCAACGTATATGGTTTCGGATTCGAAACAAACGGAAGACTATATCAATACATTGCCCGCTCATGGAAAGATCCCCTTATTTCAATTCCGATATGGTGGTAAAAATAGACAGTGAAAGATATATATCTGTCCTTCTTTACGACCTTGCGTATGTCATGGCCCTTTGTCCGTCCTGCGCTTGTCCGTCCGTGCGTTAACTTTTATTTCAAACATCTTCTCTGAAACTACCCATCCAATTTTGACCAAAATTCACAGAAATGATCCTGCCATGGTCCTCTTCAGAATTTCTTGAGCGGATTTGATTCCGGGTAAAACTGTCGTTGCCACGGCAATATCTTTGAAAATCTTCTTGTCTGAAACGATAAGGCCTAGGGCTACCGAATTTGGCATGTAGCTCTTCAGTGGCTCTCTACCAAGATTCTTTAAATAATAGCCAAGGGGCCGAAATTTGCCCTGCACTGGCGGTTACAAGTTTTACACTGGGCTTATATTGTGAAAACTTTTAAAAATCTTGTTGTTCCTAACTATGAAGCCTAGGGCTATCTAATTATGCACGGAGCTTCATCTAGTGCACCTCTACCAAGAATCTGCAAATTATAGCCCCGGGGTCAAAGTTGGCCCCGCCAGGGCAGTTACAAATTTTACATGGGCTTATATAGTTAAAACTTTGAAAATCTTCTCTTTCCTTACTATAAGACCTAGGGCTACCAAATTTTGGATGTAGATATATTTATCTAGTAGACCTCTACCAAGACTAAACTTAAAGATCATTTTGTTCCTGACCGTGAGCTACTGCTGTAATATTTTGTGAGTGTTATCATCTAGTAGGTCTTTTAAAAATTGTCCAAATTAAAGCCCTGGTGTTAAAATTTGCCCCACTCCATGGGTCTGCTTATAGAGTGAAAATTCTAACAGCCTCCCTGCTCCTAACCATAAATCCTAGGGCTACCGAAATCGGATTTGTTCAGAAATTAGCCTTGGATTGAAATGAGCCCTATCTCAGGTGTCTCATGATTAACGGGGGCTTTATTATATTCAGGGAACTTTGGGAAACTTCTTGTTTATAACCATACAGCCTAGACCTGTATTAATTAGTATGTGGTTCTGTGGTTAAAAATAGCCTAGCCCTGGGGTCACAACTTTCACATGAGCTTTTACAGAGAAAACTTTTTTACTCTTCTTGTTCAAAACCATTTGGCCTAGAACTGTATAATGTTTGTACTTATTAGCCAGTGGAGAAATACAGGGTCATCATGGTCCTCTTTGTTATTTTCTGGAACTATGAATTTGAAGAGAAAAAAGACTTAGTACATCATATTTCAAATCGCTTTGACTTTGTCCCTTCAGTAAAACAAACACTGTTTTCTCAGACAGGATAACGACATGCATAAGCAAGTAGCACTGTTGCTACACTATTTGATGTAGCCCTTTCTGTTTAACTAGTTTTTGTCAATATCAAATGAGCCATGCTCTGACAAAAGGGGGCTTAATGCATCTCCGTGATCCAGGGTACCAAGCAAGCCATCACATACTCATGGATCCATAATATACACTTTCAACCAACTTAGAGATAATCATGCGATAGAATGGTCCTTGGGCATCAAGAAAATTGACCAATTGCGAAAAGTTTCGGCCCAGGTCAGCCTGCGCGGACAGCACAGGCTGACCTGGGTCGATACTTTTACCAGATGCATTAAGCCCCCTTCTCACAGAGCACGGTTCAAATATATTTGCCATGCTCTGGCAAAAAGGAGTTTAGTACATCCCCGTGATGCATTGAGACAAGCAAGTAGTCATATAATCATAGAACCATAAAATCCATTTTGTACAACAAGCTACTGAATCCTGAGGTAGATATGTCCCTGGGCATGCAAAGAATTTACAAAGAGCAATTCGATCTATGTCAGCCTGTGCGGAGTGTGCAGGCTTACATGGGTCGATAATTTTTTGTAGATTCATTACATGCTTTTCGCAGAGCACGACTCTTACCAATTAATGCTGGTTTGACTAACCGAAATTTCACTACAGTATATTTGGACATGTTTACCGTGCACAGCAGTGCTTTATATTCAGTTCTTAGCAAACCTTGAAGACAGCGCCATACTGTATTTGAGCAAAGTTGAACAGAAGACGAGTGCTATTTGGAAGCTAAATGTTTCAAAGAAAGTGTACCGTGCTTTGGACTGACTTGTAATCAATAGCAGTACTTTTATTTTACAGCAGCGGAATGTTTTAAAGCATTTGAATTGTGTTTGCTCATGAAGACCATTACTTTATGTGCATCAGTGTTTTAATGAAAATAGACTGTAGCTTTGGAGCTTTGTAATGAACATCAGCAGTTCTTTTTATACAAAACCGAGATGTTTTGAGCGGAAAAGAGGAGTATTTGGACAGCCTTGTAATGAAAACTATTTCTTATGTACTTGTAAGAAGGGAAGTATTTTAATTGAACTGTCCTGTACTTCGGACAGCTTTGCTATAGATACCAATTCTCGTGCACAGAAACAAACAGATTTCACGGAGCTGTACTGTAATCGGACAAATTTGTAATGAATACCAGTTCTTTACGTTCTTAACTGACAAAGGCGAATTCTTTAACGGAACAGTTGCTTCGCATCCCATAAAATTTCGATTATATAAACATATACCGTGTAACCTTTCCTCTTTCTATCTCCCTATTTAATAAAGAACTTGATACCACGGTCGTAATTTCGAACAGTCATCGACGTCTTTTACTGATTATGATCTGACAGCTTTACTGTTTCAAGTTTTCGATTTCAGTCAATTTTTAACAAATTTCGCATTCGTATATTGGATGGTTCATATAGAGTCACTCAGATTTGTTCTCTATAAGATCTTAGGTGTCGACCAAATACATCTTTACATTTGCTTGACATTAATTTCATCGTAATATTGGCGTATGCTTTTATTACTCACAGTAAAGGCGAAACGAGGTAAGTTTCGTTTGTAAAGCATACTGTTATGATCATACCAACAATTCGTAAAGTCGTATCTCGGTCCACCTTAGTTAGCTCTTAACATTTTAGCCTTGTCCACTTTTTAAATAAATTGCAGTGGACAAAATTAAATATAACTTAATGAATAAGACTTGTCTTTGAAAAGGTACAAAAGATCATGGGAAAGGAGAAAATGTCAGTTAACTTTTCCTAAAATGTTTTGAAAACCTTTTTCCTCGGGGAAGTTGTCGTTAAGTACATGTACATGTACGTAATACACCACTGTAATCACTTACAATTAAAAAGATGAGTTTAAATATAAACGTTTGCTTTCGTTTATGATTTCACCTTAGCAGGGTGATAAAAACTAAGATATCCTTTGTAAAGAAGCTACATGTAACGCAAGATCAGCCTTCCACTTCGGCGCTTTTAGATCCGTGTATACACCCTTCGATTACCAACGAATTATTAATTGCATAAATGTTGTTACTGCTATTTAAAGTCAATTAACGGATCTTACAAGATGCTTAACCCCATTTTTAAGCAGAGCAGGGCAAGGGTCTATTTCAACACGTCATAAATTGTCTACGATAGACATTGAAGACTCCGATTGGACCTTATATAACCTCCTACCAGGTTATATAGACTAAAATGCCCTTTTCAAGCCAAGAGGACAGACATAAGATGACCATTTCACACTGCTTTGTTAAGAATACCCTACAAAATATCCAACACTGTAAACCCAAGATCTAACTAATGTTATGTAAAGTTTGTTCTAGATCTCAGTTGCCTTAACATAAGTAAAGTTTTGCTTGACACTAAAGGGTTAAATGAAGGTTAAACACGCTATAAACGAGCCTTATTCAGTGAAAAGAGGGTTTGATGCATCCGAAACACTTATCGATTCATGTCAGCCTGCACAGTATAGGCAGGCTTACACTAATGAAACCTTTCGGTATTTGTAGTTTTTTTTTGCATGTCCTCTACCTCATGATTGGGGCGGTTTTCAAACAAAGTGGATTTTCAACTATATGACAACTTGCATGGTATAATGCATTACAGAGAATTCCCCTTTGCCAGGACGCCTTTTAAATGTATCATATTTAACCATCATTAAATACGTTTGTAAAACACAGACGTATCAACTGTAATTTGAACTGTCAAGATGCAACAACTTCTTGGATCACATTTCGCCCAAAAAATGTTGCAGTTGTTAAATAGGGTAAGACTATATCTTTTGTACCTCCTTTCATTTTAGCTCAGTGTATCTGTAGTTCTTCGGGCAAAAATTATCAGTTTTTTCACATTGTAAGGGCCTTATGTTTGTAATTTAAATCGCCTTTAATTTTAATTGTCAAAGGGTTTTCGAATATTATGCTCTACGCATGCGTACAAAACACGTGACATGGAGTAAAGGCATGCATCTACCTTCTGACGTATTGCATTAAACATCTCAGCCGTGACTGCATTGAAAGTGCAATTGTTTTTTTCTGCTAGAAATGAAAATATTTGATTTATTTGGCAGTCAAATCGGTTGATTTAGAACAGTTCCTGAATACTACATTTCATCGCAAGACGTATTCTCACTCCGTCTGTCTCTCGGTCTGCCTGTTCATCTCTCTCTAACACACACAGACAAGCACACAAAGTTAACATTGTTTTCAGTGATCTAATGACATATTACGTGTATTTAATACTTGCTCTTATTAGTCCAATTACCCGTAAAATGATTAATGATATAAATGCGCTGTGAGAAACCAGGGTTTCGGGGCCGGTCCCTGTGGGATAGTGTAACAGTATACCGAAATACTTTGTTTACTCTTCTACCTGTAAGATTCGTGACATAACAACAAAGCAAACCAATACTAAACACCAGAAAAGTTGTTTGTTACCTTTGAGACACTTAGCTTCATGTAAATATGACGGACATTTTAGGGTAGAAATAGAATACATATTAACTTAAAATGTGGGCAATATTTTAGAATTCAAAGAGCAAACTTACTATCTCGCAAAAATCATGGTGTGTGCTCATTACAATTGTCCCAGGGACACAACTCTCATGAGTCACGACTACATACAGTTTGGTGCAGGAAGAATGTATTTAGTAATTAACTACCTGGCACTAGCTTGACCTCAGCACCCCATGTTGGAACTTTTCAGTCAACTCCAATGTTTTTTTGGCTGGAACATCTCTTGTATAATTTACATTGTACGTTCAAGATCATACTGATCCCTCTATTTAGTCTGCTCTTACTCTGCATTGTCCACAAAAGTACATAAAATGCTTTTCGGAGGCTAATCTACATAATTTGATGAACCATACGATATTAGTAAGACAGATGGAAATTAGAAGCATGAAAATGAATTTGTAGCCAGTCAAAAAAAATATATATATATTAAAGATACGAAATATACGGTTGGTTGAGTACGAATCTCTCTTTTATCATGATTTTACCACTGGTTTTGTTCATTTATTTATTTATTTATTTATTTCTCAAATATGGTTTGTATCGTCATCGTATCGTATCGTAAGTGTGTTATTATTACATTGCACAAGCGTTTCGACGATGATAAAAGTGGTATTGATCAAAGTATATATAGCATTCTAAACAGGACCTTCTTCTTTGTAGCACAGAGGTAGATCACAATATCTGTGGCATTTCTTTTTTAATTGTTGAGTTTCAATTTCTAAAGCCATGTTTCTCAAACATTTGGAAGGGAAGTTTGGAACAGCATGAGGAAAGCAGTTGAATTTCTAGAATATCCTTGTCATTCACACAATACATTTCCTACACAATAAAATGTTTCATACTTCCGATTTAGTACTGTTACTATTTCGGGTAAAGGTATTCAGATTGTCAGAGAAAATAGCAGTATTTGTCTTTGTTTCCTTTTAAAGGTGAGTTCTCAGGGTTTATTCTTAGGGCGTCAAATTCTGTATTTGCTATTGCTGACAGAAAACTGTAGTCAATTTTGATAATTTCGTGAATATTGTAGACCACTACAAGACAACACAGACTGCAGCCTGCTACTGAATCTTCACTGTCAAAATCAGACTGTGCAGGACGACGAGTTCAAACTCTCAACCTTTGGTGTACCAGCCATACACATGGATTAAGTTGCTGCTGTGGACAGAATTAGGAAAATGATTTAGTATAATTTTGCTGACATTGTAGATTAAGATTTCCCATAATGTGCAGTTTGATACTTAATCTTTTCGTTTCGATGTTTTTAGAGACAGCTTATCCAAATACCCTAAACTTCAATATCTAGGTCCCTACTACTACAAGCTGAAAGTGTACTTTCGTATAACATGCTTTCCAAGTGGTTAATACGATACAAAATTGGTAGAAACAACCCTTGTATAACTAATTTGTACAGACACACAGTTGTCTGGGAGGTGGTCCAAGTTTAACATTAGTAGACAGATTCATTTGTATTTTTCAAACCTCTCGTGTCAACGTCAAGTATTACTTAACCCTTTCAGTGCCAAATATAATAAACTCGACCTCTTCCGACGGCTGAAAGTACAGTCCAATGAAACTCAGAAAGATATTTATCTAACAGGCTTGACTAAACAAGTGGACGGCATGGATCGAAGTGCATACTGTACCTACTATGCTGTCTGAAATATTGATTTATGTCGACCGTAGCGCCGACAAGGTTAAGCCTGTCATTGCAATGGGCGATGTAAGAAGCTTCTGTGGAACGCGTATTCTGCCATCGGAAAAGGTTTGACTTGACTTACCTGGTAGCGCATTATGGCAAAGATATTGTGCAAATTAGTTTATTATACCACTAAATGGATATGACTTTTTGTAACCCCTACTAAAACGTACGTCAGCAAAAAACATGCCCTGTAATTTGTTGTTTTGCCGAGAGTTATTAATTTACGGTCTGGGAGGCCTATGAGTATATTTAGATTGCGAGCTTTCCTTTTGACAATGAATACTTAATTTGCACAATTTAAAAGATACGGTACCTGATCAGACACGATGCCGCGGTAATCGTTGGCTGATCAATCGCTGTTCTCAGTTCAGTTGACACTAGCATTAGGATTTAACATCAACTTAGTTTGTTTCATCTGATTTTCAACAAATGTCACACACATACAAATAGTAGTAAGGTCGTCCGAAAAAATAAATTACTTATGCGATGTGTTATAACTATGTTTTTAAGTTTGTGTCAATCAGATTTTAGATCTTCAAGTATTGTAAGACTGCCATTTTGTTACCTTAGGAAATAAACTTGTTTTCACTAAGAACGGGTCGGGAATACAGCAAAATTGTCATCGGAGCATATTGAATTGTATGTCAGTCAATATATCCTTTTTGCTTTTGATGACAAGATTTGATGTACCTTGCCTTCAACGACTGAACTCCCAACTGAGTAACAAATAGTTTGGAATCGTTTATCATTTTTTGTAGAATTTGGACAAAAAGTTCTGCTTGTTTGCTGCTGTCTGATTTTCATCATTTATTTCGCTAAGCACATGGTCAAAGTTAATTTCGCCATGGCTTGCAAATAATACTTGTATTTTAAGAAGTATTTCATATGGCCCATAACCCTTAACTCTTGAAACAAATAGCGACAAATCATGAAAATGAAGAAATGAAACCAATCGTCGTCATATCAGAGCTTATAGATGCGGCATATGGTTTCTTAAAATTCTTTGAAGATGAAAAGAATACGTTCGATCAAAAGAACAAGCCAGTCCAAGCTATTTCAAGGCTGACCCTGTCACGATATCCCACAAAATGTCAAAAGTGTAGATGCATGAAAAGTCTGCATGTAACACACAGGCTGATCTGATCTTGGATCTGTACGTCCAGCGCCGGTCCCCAAAGTTGTTGTCTTCAACATTGAAAATGTTAAAAAATCAAGTCGTCAGAACCATACAGGAAACATAAAAAACAGAAGTCAGCACTTGTCCTGTGTATTAAAATAAAAGTCTTTGAACTAGTTTCCTTTAAAGCTTGTTAGTGGCGGAGTCAGTTTCATCTGTTTTTGTGGAGATTGTATATCGAGGTCAGATTGTCCAAAAGATGTAGACTCCTATAGATAAACCCAATTCGATATTTTGCGATACATTCTTACCAAATGTCCATGTGTTTGGTTTCCTCTCTGACGGAATGTATCAAGTATCACTTATTTATATGCCAACAGCATTAAACATGTGCAACAAACTTGATAAACTTTTATACAAAAAGGGCTTTGATGTCAGTATTGCCTTTCTCTATTTGATCTCCAACATTCTCCGTACAACAGTGGCAAAGAAACTAAATAAAGATGACACGACAAGAGTATAAGGAAATCATATCACAGGACACATAATTCATTTCATTTTACCCTGACGGCGCCATGGGAGAATTTAGCGGCTTTTCCAAGCAGTGTCTAGATCAAGACGAGAAGTCTGGATTTTGCATTAACGCTGTTTGATTCATTTAAGGGTTTTCTGACCAGAGCAAACCCTACAATTTCTATCTTTAATTGATCTTCTGATAAAAAAAATGCACCATTTTCACTTGTTATGTGCTCGAAGTGTTAACGTCTCATGCAATTCAAGTAGCTATATTCACACACAATTGTGGTTTTTATGAATGGCTGCATCTAACTGAATGACGTTAATGGTGTCCTTTCACCTTCCATCTCTTCTGAGAACATCGGATGGCCTGTCCTCCACGTTTAGACTGAGAATTTATGGCTGGAACGAACATATTCATTTGTTTCTCTGTCCTGAGGTAATTAAACCTGGAAGGGTACCATGACATACAAATGGAATCAAACTGACTTAAAGTGTTGATCAATATAAAACGTGGGTTAGAGTATTTGTTATTGGTACTGGAAGCCTCGATATGATGTTTTATTCTAGTGTTCCAGTTAGGCGATGGACTTCTATTACCACAAGGTTTTTTATGGATATGATGAAAACAGTCGAGATGAAGGACCGTTAGAAGCCATGAAAAATAATAGTTTAAATGCCTCCGTCTGCTGCCAGTGGTTTTTACTCAAGTAAAGCGTAGTGGTTTCTCCGACCGTACATCTAATGCGACCATTTACATAAAGAATGCTGAGTGGAAGTAATATTGATACTGCTTTTTTTTTTTTGCCAATGTTGCTGTTCTAGAAACTTGAAATATTCTTCAAAGACTGGAAGACATTATTTTTTTTAAGCAATTCAAAGGCTTGGAAAAGTCTTGAAGTTTTTAGTGAAACGGGGAAGTGTATAGTATTCCAAATACGTTGTAATAAGTGATCTTATCGAAGCTTCAAACTGAAAATCATAACATCACGCATCGTGTTCTAATTGAATTCTGGGTACTACAACCTGGTTTTTACATAAAAATAATACTACCAGAGATTACAAGGTTGAAAAGAAAGCAGGCACTCAGCATGACTGTGTTACTGCTGGAATACTTATCTATCTAATAAATGCATTCAAAATAATGCAGATTAAAAAAATAAATCCCGCAATATGCATTCTCTTGCTCTTATCCCCCTCCTTGCGCTTTTTCATTGGGAAAATGTTTTACCAATATCAAACAAAGTTTTTTTTAGTGGCATCACTTGAAGGAAAGAAAGCAGGAAGTGTGTTAGATTTTAGATTTCCGAAAAATTAACTCAAACATGTTAAACTTTCCCTGAAGTCTGAATTTTTTTAAACCAAAAATAATTTGTAATATGCCTATCCATGACAATCTGATTGTGTAACCTTTCTATACCGTCCGCTTGTTAAGTCAAGCCTAGAAGACCAAAAAGATTTTTCAGAGTTTTAGTGGGTTGCACTTTCAGCTGTCGAAAGAGGTCGAATTTATAATCATGTCATGCTCTGTGAAAGCGGCATTTAATGCAAAACTGTATTGATCCATGTCAGCCTGCGCAGTCCCGGCAGACTGACGTGGGTCATTACATTTCGTTATCGGTATATATGTGAAAGGACCATTCTACCTCATGAGTAACTCGGATTTAAGACATAATGGATCCATGTTATGCAACGACTTGCTGGGTGTTATGCATTACAAAGATGTATCGAACGCCCCTTTATTAGACGCTGAAATAGTGAACCATGAACATTTTGTCCAGTTTGTAGGTATGCTGAACCCTTCTGTTTCTAATTAAATGAACTGACTTTACAAGTCAGTATAAAAGGCCTGCTCGTTGAAATTTCAGCGGACCTTTAGCTAGAGGTCTGACCTTGACATAAACTAGGCCTCAAAAAAGTATCTGTGTTCCGGGTTTCCCTACCCTACCTAGAAAGTGCTGCCGACCCTAGGCTACAAAGAATGTGTTGTCCTATCTTTGCAAATGAGCTAATCTGTTAAAAATACTGATACAAAAAATACTAACTCGATCTCTTGCCATTACTGGAAAAAAAAAAAACGGTGAAACCCAGAACGATTGCTATCGTAAAGGCTTGATTAAAGAAGCGGACGGTATTGACCTAAAGGTCAGGCTCCATGTACTGTGAAATGTGATCTTGACCTATATCGTCCGCAATAGCCCCTATTTGTGCCTGTGGCGCTGAAAGAGATATATAGGATCTGACATGAGTTGGCGTTGAGATAAACTTTCATTAAACGAGTCTAGGAAAAATGTTATTAAGCGAGCCTTTGGCGAGTTTAATGACATTTTTTCTTGACGAGTTTAATAAGATGTTTATCTCATATGCCAACGGATGCCAGATTCTTTTTATCACATAACGATATTTTACAAATCATAGATAAGAAGATGCAAAACCATCTATTGATGCACACGCTGTAATATCCATAAAACCCATTCACTTTTATGCAATACGTACAAAATGATGTCAAAAATGACGTCACATAATTGTGATATTAAACGTATATGAGATAAGAAAATTCGTAATGGCTATATTCCACTGAAAACAAGGAGGTTAAGTGATAAAAAGTCGTGAGGCATGCCTTGTTTGGTAGATTTTTGTATCTCATTAAAAACAAATTTTCACGTCGTTTACCATGTAATCAACAAGGACAAAAAAACAGCTTTTTTTGCAGTAAATACATTTTGTAAATCTTTACATATTTTCTGATGTAGATAATTTTTGACAGTTTAATAGCATTCGAGTTATAAGCTATCTAAAAAAGAAATGTCTCAAAAGCTTTGTTTTTGCGCTGATATGACGAAGTAGTTCACTATATGAGTGTTTTTGCACCTTTTTATCCTCAGTATCTGTTTTTCAGGCGTCAAAATCTTACATTTGTCCAAACTGTAAGCTTTTGCTGGAGTCAATTTAACCCTTTACTAAACGATCCCAGGTTTTAACGACATGCAGAAGGAGGCTTTTGAAACATAATGGAAATAGGAGAACATGCTGTAACCATGTCGTCTGCAAATTCTTTACCACTCTAAAATTTTCTCGTTTTGTAAAGAGTTAAACGTGACTCAAAATTAATCATATAATTTGTCTTTTGACCCTTTACCAAACATCTAAATGTTAGACTTGTCTAAAATGAAAGCATCTTGTGTTAACATATTCATTGTATCTCAAAATGATAGTTTCTGCTTTTGAAATGGTAGAAGACATTATGGAAAAAAGACATAATGTTAGTAACCAGCATTTTCTCCTTTTCCCATAATGTTTTCAAAGGCCTTCTTCCTCGGGGTCGTTTAAGCTAAGGACTGTGTGGTACAGGATTAACGCTTAGAACACATGATTGGAAAAGGGAAAAATGATAGGTTTTGCACAATCTTTTTAGCTCACCTGAGCACAACGTGCTCAAGGGGAGCTTTTAGGGGCACGCTGTGTCCGTCGTGCGTCGTCCGTCGTCCGTCGTGCGGCGTCAACAATTCTTTAAACATCTTCTCCTCCTAAACCGCTTGGCCGATTTGGACCAAACTTGGCTGGAATGTTCCTTGGGAGGTCCTCTTTAAAAATTGTTCACAGAATTTGATTTCATCAAAAACTCTGGTTGCCATGGCAACCAAATGGAATTTTTCAAGAAATTCTTTAAAAATCTTCTCCTCTGAAACCGCTGGTCAGATTTTGAAATAATTTCAGATATTTTCCTTGGGTGACCCTTTTCAAAACTTGTTCGCGAAATTTTGATCCGTCGAAAAACATGGCCGTGGTGGAATGGGGGGCTCTTGGTGTCCATCGGTGTCAACAATTCTATAAAAATCTTCTCCTCTGAAACCGCTGGTTAGATTTTGAAATAATTTCACAGATACATGTATGTTCCTTGGGTGACCCTTTTCAAAAACTGTTCGCGAAATTTTGATCCGTCGAAAAACATGGCCGTGGTGGAGGGGGGGGGGGTCTTGGCGTCCAGCGGTGTCAACAATTCTTTAAACATCTTCTCCTCCTAAACCGCTTGGCCGATTTGGACCAAACTTGGCTGGAATGTTCCTTGGGAGGTCCTCTTTAAAAATTGTTCACAGAATTTGATTTCATCAAAAACTCTGGTTGCCATGGCAACCAAATGGAATTTTTCAAGAAATTCTTTAAAAATCTTCTCCTCTGAAACCGCTGGTCAGATTTTGAAATAATTTCACAGATATGTTCCTTGGGTGACCCTTTTCAAAACTTGTTCGCGAAATTTTGATCCGTCGAAAAACATGGCCGTGGTGGAAGGGGGGGGGCTCTTGGTGTCCATCGGTGTCAACAATTCTATAAAAATCTTCTCCTCTGAAACCGCTGGTCAGATTTTGAAATAACTTCACAGATATGTTTCTTGGGTGACCCTTTTCAAAAACTGTTCGCGAAATTTTGATCCATCGAAAAACATGGCCGTGGTGGAGGGGGGTGGGCTCTTGGCGTCCAGCGGTGTCAACAATTCTTTAAACATCTTCTCCTCCTACACCGCTTGGCCGATTTGGACCAAACTTGGCTGGAATGTTCCTTTGGAGGTCCTCTTTAAAAATTGTTCACAGAGTTCGATTTCATCAAAAACTCTGGTTGCCATGGCAACCAAATGTAATTTTCCAAGAAATTCTTTAAAAATCTTCTTCTCTGAAACCGCCTGTCAGATTTTATAATAATTTCACAGATATGTTCCTTGGGTGACCCTTTTCAAAATTTGTTCGCGAAATTTTGATCCGTTAAAAAACATGGCCGTTGTGGAGGGGGGGGGCTCTTGGCGTCCAGTGGTGTCAACAATTCTTTAAACATCTTCTCCTCCTAAATTGCTTGGCCGATTTGGACCAAACTTGGCTGGAATGTTCCTTGGGACGTCCCCTTTGAAAATTGTTCACAGAATTTGATTCATCAAAAACTCTGGTTGCCATGGCAACCAAATGGAATTTTCCAAGAAATTCTTTGATAATCTTCTCCTCTGAAACCACTGGTCAGATTTTGAAATAATTTCACGGATATGTTCCTTGGGTAACCCTTTTTAAAGTTTGTTTGTGTAATTTTGATCCGTCGAAAAGCATGGCCTGGGTGGGGATGGGCATCTTTGCACTGTATGGACTTAAAGAAATTCTTTGAAATTCTTCTTCTCCTAAACCACTTGTCAGATTTTGAAATAATTTCACAGAAATGTTCCTTAGGTGCTCCTTTTGAAAATTATTCGCGAAATTTTGATCTGTCAAGAAACATGGCTGTGGTGGGTGGAAGCTATTTGCTCTCTGAGGACATGAAGAAATTTTGTCTTCTCTGAAACCAGTATTCAGATTTTGAAGTTATTTCACAGAAATGATCCTTATATTATGCCCCTTATTTAGCTTAGCTGTTTTCAAAGAAAACATGGAGGTATTGACATAGCCCTGTTGGCGTCATCTGCGTTGTTGTTGTTGTGCAAAAACTTCGATATTTTGTTACATCTCGGCTTCCACTCAACACATGTACTTAAAACTCGGAATAATTGTTCACTAGTAAAAAGCAACCCATACAACAAGGGCAGTTAACTCCAAAATTGTTTTGTCCAAATTATGCCCCTTTTGCGATTTGGAATTTTATTTTACTATCCAGCAAGGTTCCAACAGCCAATCATTGGCACTCTCATGAGGTGCTCTTGTTCAACTTAATATTTTTAGCCACTATCGGGCATGTGCTCTTATTCAAGATAAGGTCTTTAGGTGACCTATCCTAAAATTTATTTGCAGAATTCTGACTCATCAAAAACATGGCTGTGGTGATGATTGTAGGGGTGGTGACAGATTTTGAAATGATTTTTACAGGTGACCTTTTTATAATTGCTTGGCAAAATACTGATTTTGTTTCCAAAATTTCAATACTTTAAAAAAAGTTGGTTATGGTCCTCTCAAAAATTCAGGTGAGCGATCCAGGGCCATCTTGGCCCTCTTGTTTAAAAACTTTCATCCCCAAGGTCGTTACAACACGGCGTTTTTTTGGTAAAGGCTTTAGGCGTTCCCTCATGACAGAAGTTTGCAGCAGGCTTTTAGGAAAACATTATCTATTACATGGAGACGTTTCATACTCTAAAATAGTACTCTAACTTGGAGGCCTCAAGGACAACCTTATCCGATGCTCTGTGTTTTTCGTGGGAGTGTCCTCCGGCAAGGCACTTTAGAGTCCTAGCCTAGTATTGCTGAAACCATTAAAACAATGTGGAAGGCGGCGTAAAACACCATTAAATCAGTCTGTTAACCCTTAGGCTGCTAAACGCGACTCAACAACATTTTGTGGACAGTGAAGATCAAGATCAGACTGCACAGAATGTGCAGTCTGATCTTAGATCTACACTGTCCGATTAGAAAATAGTTTTCCCGAAAAAATACATTTGAAACAGCACAATTAGTGTTTTTACTAACAGCTTGAAAGTTTCATTTCACAAATTAGCAGGTTAAGGGTTATTTAATCGTCTAAAACAAGTGACGCTATTTTTAGAAAACAGGACTTTTTTCTAGCTACGAGGAGTATCTCCTTTCTTGTCACACGTTTTCCGATAAAAGAAAATGTTGGACAGTTTGAAGGCGGAAATTTACAGTTGTGTCCATCAATCATCATAGTAACAAAGTCTGCTTCAATTTGTTGAACAACAACGAAGAAAAAGGAGCAATCTTTTTGTTACGGGCAATTGTCCCCTTTTTCCTTAAGGATTTTAAACAATTTATCGTCTTTAGATTGTTCATTTTTTTGGAATAGTGTTTTATGCCACTTTCAACGTCTTATTTTTCTCACATTAATATTGATAATAACGATAGTTTTTTTAATCATATGTTATCGTGTTTTCACGAGTACAAAAGTCATGACTCAGCAACGGCGTTCTATTCCAGAGAGGTAAAATTGTACTTGTTGTTCCAACTGGCTAGGTAAACAAAGTGTATGCGATCTTGAATTGGTTAACATTGTTCGTATCAAAAGAATATATAATATTTAAGAAAACAACGAACAAACATAGAGGAAAAAGCACATAGAATTAAAAAAGAAAATGTAATAGAAAAGATCATATGTATGGTGGCATATTTCTGCCACGAGATACGAGATAGCTATCATGATAATTTTGGTAAATTATCGCGATAAATTAAAAGTTTCCTGGAAATCTTATCAAGATCGTGAAAAGTTTCATGATAAAAATATCACGATAAACTTAATATTTTATCGCAAAATTTCTCCACCGTGCTCGGAGCTGACATGCGAGATAAAATTATTGTGATAGTTTTATCCGTTTCTCGATATCTATAAATAGAAAATTCATCATTTGGATGAACTCGGTAGTTTTGACTTAAAGGGCAACTACAGCCAAAATCTCTTTTTTGGATATATGAATCCTTAAATGAAAACCATCTTAAAATAGAAAAACCGCATTTCAATGTCTATCGTAGAAAGAGAATTTTAAGCGAAGATGTGGTTTGCACACCTGTGCGAGTTTGTGAAATGTTCGATAAACCGGATGTGATGCCACTCTTATTTCGGCTTCTGTGTACTTTTTTTTTTTCTCAGCCTTATCCTCCCTCATGTCAGGAGGCGACTTTTTTCGTCACAAAAATCCCTATCGTATGCCGGGTGCCCAGTTTAAGCCCTATTTCGAGCCAGGAGATGACTATTTATTTGTCAGTCTGCTGTCTGTCTGTCTGTCTGAACTAAATGACATGGCTTAATATCAGATCTACCATTAATCCTCAAAAGGTTAAATAAACCTTCATGCCGATTGCAAAATTTTGAATAGTGCTAGTTTTTGAAGAAACAAAAATAGATGTTTCCGCATTAGACACTGTACATGTTCTGTGCAGTCTGATCTTAATATACACTGTTCGCAAAAGGTCATTGAGTCGCGCTCAGCAGCCTTGGGGCCCCACAGAAATTTAAATGAGGCAAGCAATAAATGGTAAATTCACTGTTGATTATCCATCTCTTTCATGAGAGAGAGAGAGAGAGAGAGAGAGAGAGAGAGAGAGAGAGAGAGAGAGAGAGTAGTTAGAAAAGAAATTCGACAAGCAGATTATGCGTTTTTTTTTTTTAATTTAAGATCGTATGAATGAGGAAAATACAAAAGTTATGACGTTCGACTTACCCATTTAACCTGTGTAAAATTCCAAATTCCATTTACATTATTTACGAAAAAGGGTTCAATATGGTCGTGAAAACAAAAGAGTAAATTTGTACATGACATGTTTATGACAAGTGCTTGTTAACCTCAGGCTGCAAGCGCCCCGCCCGGGTGGCTCAGTGGTGAGCATGTCGGACTCATGACCTGGTGGTTGTGAGTTCGATACCCAGTTGAGGCGAACTTTCTTTCCGGCGTATTTTCGCCTCTCACCTCTGCTGAAGCATGTGAGAAAAGTAGTCGGTGGCTTTGGAAAGAAAGTTGTGTTAGTACTGGTGTGAGAAAGCCAGGAAACACATGTGCGTCACCGACCGCCATGATATGTCCTTAGCTGTTAAAGTGGCGTTAAACCCCAATACAACCAACCAACCAACCAATCAAGCTGCAAGCCGGGTAAAAAGAAAATATGTCAGACCACAACGGTGCGATATCATCACAAAAGAGGCACCGAATTAACCCTTTGTCCTTGTACATGGATGGAACACACAATTCTTTTCTCAAAATAAAAGGTTGGCGCACTAAAATTTTGTGTAAAGTTTGTACGCAGTTATAAATTTTTAATTTACGCTGCATTTTCATGGTCAGCATCTCTTATCTCGTATATGATTACAGGGAGAAACACGGGAGAAGACAGTTAAACAGTTTTTGTCCACGTTGGTATTTCCTTTTAAATTGTACGCCTTACATGTCTCAGTATTTAGGAAATGGACTGACCCTGTATTTTGCAGACGATCAAAAATGTTTACTGCATGATATGGAGGACAGGAAGGCAGGAGGCAATTCAGACAATCTTTTAACGTTGTTGTTGATGAAAGAAACAAATTTGAGATTATGAAAAAAAAGCACGTAGGAAAATAAATGAAGATCGAGTGAAAAAATTTTTTTTTTTAACTTTAACAGCAAATTCAGGATGTGTGCTGGATTTAATGTTGTTCGTGAATGTTAAATAGAGGATAAGATTTCTAAGGCAGATCAAGGCTTTTAATTCTTTCCAAGCTGAAGGAGACACTGATGGTGTAGATCCAGGTCAGACTGCGCAGGATTTGTAGACCGTTAAATGGTCAACGGTGTCCTATATTTGGTAGAAACAGCCTTAGAAATTAACTCGAGTGATTTCCTTTTCACATTGCAATGTTCCTTCTTCCTTCTACGACCTAGTAGAAGAGAATTTTGGCATGATTCAAATATCTTGATTTATTATTTCTTTTTTTATATTTATCTATTACAACTCGTTGATTAGGTAGTGGTACAATTGAAATAACATCAAGAAATAAATTTCAAAATATTTATGTTCGTTACCAGAAGAATAACTATTCACTTTTTTATAAGTACTTTCTCCACTAAGCTAATTCATTCAAAATTTCTTTCCTATGATTGTAGATGTAAGAGCGATATACCCCCGTCACGCCAAACTCGTTCTCACTCTGTTCCGAATCTTTTTGCTGATCGGACTGAAACTGTCTTCAGACGAAGTGGACGTATTAGTATCCTTTTACGAAGGGTGCTCCAGAACTTTGAGCCTGCTCAAATTTTTTTGCCATCCATCCCGTCCTGTGATTAGACGGAGTAACAAAGTACTTAAAGTGAGATGGACGTACTACGAACGGAACTGCTATACTTCGATCCTATTAGAGACGCAGTGCGGTCGGGCAATAACCTGCAGTGCGTTTGCATTTTACCGACCGAAATTACATGTCCTATCCCAGCCAGTTTTTCGATTTTGTTGACCGGGTTAAGACTTTCTGGGAATAGGTTTGGTGAGATAGGGGCTTCAGCCATTATCAGGCCAAAAGTATACGTTCATCCCCGACCGTAACCCGTTTTCCGATTATGTCAGGACAGGTTAAGACGTTGTAAGACCTAGTTTGGTGTGACGGGTCTATAGAGATTGAAACTCTGAAGTACACAAGTGATTGAAACGTGAAGTAGCGATTTATATCTTTATAAATATCATGCAGTTTTCTCAATTTTCTGTGTTAGTTCATATATAGCGACTATAATTATCTTCTCACACTTGTGAGATCACGGCAAACTACCGGAAGTCACGGTTTTTTCAATTAGCGACTTTCACACAGGTGAAAATCCGAAAGTTTAAACCTCTATATCTCGTGGAGTAAACATCACAGAACGCTAACAAGATTTTTGTTAACATACTCTAGTGTCGAATTATCCGATTTTGAAATGAAAATTTTGGTGTGGAGTTGCCCTTTAATAAGATTGCAGTCAGTAAAATTTCGAATCATTAATTAACAATTGTAGCTTAATCGGTAAATTTTGACAATGCCCGAATGACAGAGGTCTGTAAAATCACAAAGACGACTCGAAATGCCTCCTACGAACACCTTTGAAACCGTACAGGGAAAAGGAGAATTCATAAGGTTGTATACGAAGGTATTCCGAAACCGTATCTAATTATAGATATCATGAATGTCAGTTGTGGGCACGAAAGCAAAAAAAATCATGATAAGAGTTAGCATTATTGCGATATTTTTATCGTGAATTTTTCTGTTTTATCACGATAATTCTCTTAAATTATCATGATAGCTATCTCGTATCTCGCGGCAGAAATATGCCACCATACATATGAGCTTCAAACTTGTATGGCAACCAAAAAAGAGGATTATCTTGGTAGTAATGCACCGACTTTTCTCTTGCTTCTTCAAAGCGGGCATCGGTAGCAAACATTGTGAAAGTTCCATTCAATGAATTCATATAGGTGTGATAAATATTTAACAATCAATGGAGTATCGAAGAGACTGAACCAAGATCAGACTGCACGGATGTGCAGTCTGATCTTGGTCCATTCTTTTCGCAAAGGAAGTCATGGGTTCGGATAGATACCATACGGCTTAAAATGGAAGATTCAATGGCCAGATTATGCTATATCAAGTTTCTCCAAACTTAACTCACTTTCATCTGACGAAAGCGAATGGCCTGTGAAGGCAAGCGGTAAATTTTCATACAAAATGATTTGCACTACGTGAAATCGAGGTGTTAAAACCTACGTATGAGCTATTATACGTACGTCGTCTGTCGTTGTGAAACAGTAACATTAATTAACAAAATTAAGAAAAGTTTGATTAATTAGCAATTCATCGAGAGATTTGTTTCACTATAACTGGTTTAAAACTGTTTGAATATGAGATTGTAGAGAAAACGAATTACAGGTAAGAACGTTATCTAGTTCTATCGATTTTTTTTTTTATTACCTCAAGCATTGTCGAATTGTTGCACGTTTACTCCTCTAAATAATTAGAAACATTTATTTAACAAAATGCTAGAAAATGAGCAATATAATGGCAAATGAATAATGAATTCATATTTTTATCCTAAAAATAAAACTCATCAGTAAATTATTTATACATTATATGATAAATCCATCTTAATGTGTTACCTTAGACAATGTTGTAATTTCTAGCGAACGATTTGTTTTGTGAATTTTGCGTAATCAACATAAATTGAGATTAAATACTTTTATCTCTGTCTGCGCCAAATATATGAGCCATGCTCTGGCTAAAGGGTGATTAATGTATCTCCGTGATGCATGGTACCAAGCAAGTCATTACAGTATTATACATGCCTAAAATCCGTTTTGTGTAAAAACTTTCTGAATCATGAGGTACACTGGTCCTTTGACATACAGAAAATTAACCAATGGCGAAAAGGTTCTGCCCAGGTCAGCCTGCGCGGAGTGCGCAGGCTGACCTGGGTCGAAACTTTTCGCAAATACATTAAGACCCTTTTCACAGGGCATAGCTCATATAAAGTCGACCTGTTCCGATGACTGAAAATACAATCCGTTAACTTTCAAAAATAGTGTTCTTTTCAAAATGTGTTCGCTGCAAGACATAAATCCTGTACAGGTTTAAACGTGCAAAACTTTATCTACTGGAGAAGTAGTGTCTCTGGCATTAGACAGTCCCGTGTTTAACGACACTGAGGAAGAAGGCTTTTGAAAACATTGTGGGAAAAAGGAGAAAATTCTAATTACTATCATTTCTTTTTTCTCACAAATATTATCAAACCTTTCAAAGACTTTTTCCAACATTTGAGCCTTATTCAATTTATCTTCTGTAAATGTTTTGAGTTATTCCCATTCCTTAGAATTTTGTCTTTTATTGAAGAGTTGACCCCTAAGATGTTAGGGGCGACTCATAGGGTTCAAGTAGACTATATAAATCAACATCAGACTGCACAGAATGTGAAGTCTGATCTTGGATCTACATTATCCAATACGGTGAAATTCGCTGGCGAAAAAAGAAAAAAAAAACTTTGATTTGAAATCACAATATCTTAATTTGTGCGTTTTATGCAGTTATTTGACGTTAGGCTCCTCGCTTGATTTTTAATCAGTAAAAAAAAAGGCAACTGAACGAGCATCGGAGAAACTAAGGTCTACGGCCCCTAACTCATCGGTAAACATCGGCGGTTTCGTAAAGGCTATTCGGCCAACCTCGGCAGCTTCCGTCTTTTACTATGAGAGTTAGGGGCCGTAGACTCACTAACTCATCGGTAAATATCGTGGAACATCGACGTTTTCGTAAAGGCTATTCGGCCAATCTCGGCAGCTTCCGTCTTTTAATATGAGAGTTAGGGGCCGTAGACCTTAAAGCAAGATCACACTGCACTAATATGTGGTCTGATCTTGTTCTTCTCTAGTCATAAAGAACACCAGATAGAGTGAAACGCAGACTATGCAATCTGTTTTCCTATTTGATTTTTTATCTAAACGCCAATGTTTATTCAAATGACTTGGCAATTTGTATAGTATTTCCTTGTATACTTGAAAGTATTGACCACGAAACAAGCGAGATAGAGACACTTGGCCGATGCATACAAATATACCCCACCGGCTTTCTAGCGTATCACCGCTTTCGATAAAATACCTGTTGCAGGAAGTATACACAGGACCACGTGATAAATTTGTCTAGGAACTTCACAAAATGGGGGATCTTTTGTTCCGGGAGTGCCATATTAGAACAAAGCAGTAAACTATACTTTGTCTATATTGCCCGAATTTAAAAAAACCAATCACTTTTTTGAAATGTAATCACGCAGGGATTATACCGTGATTAAATTGTTTAACCCGTATCCTGCTAAATAAAAGAAATGAAAAATTCAAGTCGAAAGTAAAAAAAAAACCAAAATAACGTTACTACTGTATGAAAGGTATTTTGGAGGAAAGAAATCTCCTTATCGGACAGTGTAGATCCAAGATCAGACTGCACGTTCTGTGCAGTCTGATGTTGATCTACGCTGTCCGCAAAAGGTCAGTGAGCCGCGCTTAGCAGCCTAAGGGTTAACATAAGAGTGACTAATTAATACGTAACAAATTCTTTTTTTTTTCAACCGGATATATTTTCTCGAAATTAGATGTTAATCCGACCTATCACTGGAAAGGACCGGTTTTTGCTTAAAATAATGTGCTTGAAAATAGACATACTTTATTAGTTATACATACATGTATCTTGTACAAAAAAAATTCACCGTACCTGTGGTCATGTGACAAGTGCAATAGTAACACTTTTAGAATCTAACAAAAGCAAATTTCTACGAATTCACGAAAAATATTAAGAACAATAGGAGATAGTACACATGTATACAATAATGAGAAACTCCAACGTATGTATTACATGTACAGCGCACCTAGGGGTGGGGGTGGGGGTGGTCGCTGAGCGTGAAAGGACTTTATAAATTGGCATTTGAACTTTAACCTTGTTATCTGCTGAAAAAATGAAATAGAAGAAGAGTAAGAATAAGATGGAGAACGAAACATATAATTGCTCGAAAACAATGTTGAACAAGGCGAATACAATGCGTAATATAAAACGACTTACAACACTCCGTTGCTAGGTTAGAGGTACCAGTCAAAATACTCAGTTTGAAAATAATGTAATTTAAAATGTTAAGCAATGAAACATGCAATTTAAAATGTTACGCAGTTAAAACAGTGTGGAGCAAAGCGTGTACAATGCGTAACATTCAACGTCTTACGGCATTCCGTTGCTGGTAAAGAGACACTTATCAAGCTTAGGATGTTGGATTCTCGATGTTAAAGGTGGCAGACGATATAATTGGCCTGCAACACGCGAAAAGGGGCATTCGGACTTTTGCGTAAAGTGTCGTCTCGGATCAGCCTGCGCAGTCCGCGCAGGCTAATCCGAAACGACACTCTCCGTTTTTATGTAATCTGTTTTGAACAAGTCTACTGTAGCACAAAAAGTAATGTAGTCGTAAAGTGCCTTCTCGGATTAGCCTGCGCGGACTGCGCGGGCTGATGCGAGACGACACTTTACGCAAATGTCCGAATGCCTCTTTTCACGTGTTGCAAGCCATATAGCTTCCGACCTCCTCTATATAAGAGTGTAAGCTTTATTACTAGACACATCGGAAAAGAATGTTGCTTAAAATCCACGATATGAATGGGCGACGAAGAAAAACTGATTTTACCGAAATGTTTCCGAAAGTCTCTAGGTCTATGTTTCTTTAAGTCAGTAAGTTGCTGTGATTTCTTCAACATTTGTATACCCTCCTTTCTTTTTACGAATTAATGTTTTATACTTTGTTTTAAACTCGCATAACCGCGATCTATTTTCATACGATTTACAACGATTAAACTCCCGTAAATATTGCTTTGTGTAAACTTTTTGCTTCATAACATTCTGTATCGAACTACTGACTTTCGGCATGGCGAGATCTCGTTTTATTAATAGATTTTCGCTCCATAAATAACGGGTCCGCGACTTCACATATTTGTTCGAAAAATTGGAGACAATACTTTCGATCGTGTGTGTATCGCTCAAATTAATATTATTTTAAAATCTTATTAAAGTAATGGAAATTTCCCTATCAGACGCCTTCTAAAAACACCCCTTTTTATTCTGGTCCCATAAGTATGTATAGTATTCATCGTAAGCATTTGATTCAATAGGCATATTCGGCAAGCTCCTTCTACCGAGAAGTTTGAAGAGCCGACTTTCATGATCGCTATACATATAAAATGACCCAATGTGGAATGAAGTGACACGTGGAAAATTACTTTTTCTCTGTACTAAATAATCAATTGTGCTACAGTTTTTTTTAATTGAAATAAGTGAACCCGCCAAGGTCAAAATCTATACCTATACCTAGCCTGCCATTGGCTATACGCAACAAGTCTTACAAGCGAATTCCTCTTGTATTTACTACCTTATCTTTGGAGGCCCGTGCTAGGGGGTCTATCTCGGATGTAGTCTGTAAAATCAGTCTCACATGTATAACGATCACAGTCTATGAAATCAGACTTAGTTCCAACCCTACAATTCCAGTCGCCTGCCGATAATATACTTCCCAAATTTTCATAATAAGCGATATCGATTAACAAGTCAAACAAACAACATCAATGGAGCTAGCTATCGGCGAATCATCGGACCATAAATATAATCTTCATAAATAGATATCCTCTTCAAACTTGAAATACTGTTTATCAGATTTCAACCATATTAAAGCGTCAAAATGATTTTTAACTACGGATATACCGTTTTTGATATTTGCCTTAACGCAAGTTACTGTGCCACCACTGTTCTTTCTATCCCTTTTGTGCCTGAATGTTCTGTAAAAATTATAAACAAAATACATATAGACTTTACAGTATTGGGATATAGAGTGACGCATACAAATATCAAATAACTAATTAGTACAAGAAAAGGATTACTCCCCACAATATCCATTTGCTAAGGTGTTACTAGGCGTCGTAGGGTATCGATTTACGGTGGCAACTCTTGCATATTTTTGTCATAAATGGACTTGCAAATAAGCCCGCAATGATGTTCGCAGTCCTTTTATATTGGTGTCATAAATGGACCCATAAATAGGCCCGCAATAATGCTTGCAGAGGCCTACAGAGCAGACATGTCCACATTTTTATCAGTCATAAATAAGTTTCCTATTCATTCAAGACTTATTTTAAAAAAGAAGTAAATAAAGGATACCTTTTTTCTTTTGGTGAAAGATTGAAATTTATTTCATCTCGTGAACATCATCGGTAACATTTTCACGAGTGGCTGACAGCGATGAAATAAATTTCGATCTTTCACCGAAAAAGAAAAAAAATATTCTATTTATTTCATGCTTTTTACCCCTTTTTTTGGTGGGGGCGACATTTGCCCAAATCCAGTAGAGTTGTTTTGGGAATTCCCCATGGCGTACCTCACCCCACATAACAACGCATTAAAATATTACGTAAAGCGCGCGAGATGTAGGGTAAATACGGGTAAATTACGTCATATTTCTCTCTGGTTCAACGACATGCGCTGTTTACCTAGATAACTAGTACGCGGAAACTACAGTTTTCGCATTCAGTGGAAGAGTTAGAAAATATAAAATTGGTATTTTTCACTGGTCGTAACCATGAAATATCAAAACATATTTCATCGTTATTTTTCGATATACTACCGAAAAGCCCGAAATAAAACGCCAGCTTATACAGCTGCGCCGAAAAATATAGGTGTGTCGTTTTGTAGTCAAATAAACCAACGGTTTTACATACTAGTGGAAATTTCATAGCAAAGCTTCAAGTTGGACCTTTAAGTAAGGTAGAAAAGTAGGTGGTCAAAGTTGGATTCCGTAAGATTCAATAGACAATCAGAAAGATACAATACTAAGTTACGTCTCTTACTCTTTCACTGCTAGTGTTGACTAAAATTACAGTCGGCGTAGATCAAGATCAGGCTTCAAATGCTGTCAGACTGCACATAATGTGCATTCTGATCATTGATCTACACCGTCCGCCATCTGTCACTAAACTATGACCAAAATCTTTATGAATAGCAGTGGAAATCATTATCTTCCGCTAGATGGCATTCTACTAATACACAACTATGTAATTTGGGCATTCTGGGTACAGAACCGGACTACTTTTCAAAACAACCATTACTTTGAATTTCAAAATGAAATAAACGTTATGCTACCTGGTGCGATTCATTCAGCTATGATCGGCTAGCATGTAACCTATGCATCGGCCATTTATTAAAACAGCCCCTACATGCTTGGGTAATAGGCTAATAGCTTCGGTATAAGCCCTACTTTTCCCAAGTATTCGGGGATGAGTGATGCGTCATAGCAGACAGGTCGAATCTTCGAAGAATATGACATGCGCAGACAACGCAGTTGAGAGCAGTTGAAATAAGAGCTCAATAAAAAGTCATTATCATTTAACGGAGTTGGAAAAGAGTAAGTTACCTCTTTACCAAAAGAACCGAATTTTAGACCTGTCCGAATTGAAAGCATATGCAGACGACACATGATTATGGTGTAGGAGTTGTCACTGAAAGAATAGGAAACCGGCTGGTAACAAGCATTTTCTCCTTTTCCTACAATGTTTTCGAATGCCTTTTTCCTCATGGATGGTAAACCACTGGATTGTTTAGTACAGGGTTAAATCTAACGCCTGAATCCACTCCTACAACAAGTTTGCCAATCCTCTGACCAAACATGAAGAGAGGAAGAGATAAACACGGAAGGGCTACCGTTGATAAGTGATCATTGAAGACAAAATACTTGTCAACACCCAGGTGGAGGTGGGATGAGTTTTTATGAAATAAAGAAGAGAGGGCTGTTTTCAGTAGAGATATTTACCACGTTATTACTGTGTTCTTGATACAAGTGCATAATTCTTTTGTTAAAGGGAGCTATTCGAATTTCTATGATCTCGTCACTCTTCAAAAATGACACTTCACTGAATTAAGTATGGAGAAGCTCGCAAACCATCACTAAAGAAGGTAAACAAACCCACGAAAAACGATTTTTCCGTAATATTTCCTAATTTAGCTACGTAGTCGCTTAAAGTATTTTAAGATTTTGCGTCAGAGTTTCGTAAAAGTTTGGGGCTTGTAAAGTGATCACACGCGTCGATTATGTGCGATCGTATTCAAATAAAAATGTTTACGTCACATTTGATATCATAAAAATAGACGAAGATACCGGATGCAAATCGACCAACCGTTATTTGAACGCCAAATTTGCACCTTCAGACTGCAGGTAATCGTCTCGTTTCTTTACGTTTGCAGAAAAATGTATATGTTGTAGTGTTTATCAATCTTAATTTGCAGCGTAAGAAATATAAAAGGTTTCCTTTAAATGGGTAATTTATGTCGCTATCTACTTCGTTAAATCTTATGTCACTAATTTTAATCATTTACACATGATTCTGCATTTGAACAAAGAATGAAGAATTATGAAACTGCATTTATCTAAATCCGAACTGGTTACCGAAAGTTTTTTCAAATATCTCGGTTGATCTACTAATTATCTAATGTAGCGATTACTTTGTGACCTTAATTAATGCCGAATAACTTGTTCGTGTCGTATCTTTTAAGCTGTTAATATCAATAACTCCAAAATAAATAGGACTAAAAAAATGCACACAGAAAACTCAAAGTTCTAAAGGCACGGATAATTCCTTACCTGTAATACACATTATGTATGGTTACATGGTTACAGCATTTTGTATGCTCCATCCTTATCATTCAACTTGGTCGGCCCACGTTTCCCTATCAATTGCGTATGATGCTGGCAGGGCACCTTGAAGTCTTTTTTTATACTTGTCCTTTCAGCTCCACAGGGCAATAGCATGGGCTTTTGCGGACGGAGTAAATCAAGATCAGGCTGCAGAGAAAGTGTAGTCTGATCTTGAATCGATACTGTCCTCTTATTCAGTCAACTCTAAAAGAAAAAGATCTTTCTGAGTTTCTTCGGATGATATTTTCAGCCTTCGAAACTGGTCAAGTTTATAACTGAACTGCGCTCTGGCAAAATGGGGGTATAATGCATCTCCGTGATCCATTATGCCAAATAAGTCATCAAATTAATGATTATGGATCCATAAAATCCATTTTGTCCGACCACCGACTGAATAATGAGGTCAACTAGTCCTTTGACATGCAGAATATTGACCCATAGCAAAAATTATTTACCCAGGTATGCCTGCGCGGACTGCGCAGGCTGACCTGAATCGATACTTTTTGCAGATGCATTAAATCACGTTTTAACAACTTATTTATTTGCCGCTGAAAGGATCAACGATCAATATCTTATTTATGCCCGCGTAGGTATACATGTACATGCTATTTTTGAACTACTTGTCTTCCCAACAGGCCAGTCAAAGTCGAAATGATTTTCTATTTTTAGAAATTGCCACGTTTACATGTATTTTCCCATATATTTTAAACTACACTTCCTGAGATTCTGTTATTGTGACAAAAAAAAACTTAACATTCATTGGTGTTGAAGATAAACTTAATTTAAATAGGGGGGAGGGTATCACTAAATGGACAAGAGGCCCGCATGATGATATTTTTCCAGATTCATGTACAAATAACCTCAAGAAAAAAAAAACTTCCATCAGACCCGTTATATGGGCCATTACGTTCATTCGCTAAATTAGTTAAGGTGTAAAATATGTGATCTTTGGAACCATTTAAATAATCTAAGTACCCTGGGTATCCGTATCGATTTCAGCTTTAAAGATGAAACTTACCGGTATCAAGTCATCTACAGATTACTAGCACGTTATCAACATTTCACGGTGTTGAAAATGTGAACCCTTATCCTGCTTTGTAACTGAAATGAAACTTTTAAGCCGATAGTAAAAACCAAAATTTTGCTATTTCAACTGTAATTTTTGGGGAAAAACATGTTCTTGTCGGACAGTGTAGATCCAAGATCAGACTGCACGTTTTGTGCAGTCTGATCTTGGATCTACACTGTCCGCAAAAGATCAGTGAGACGGGCTTAAGAGCCTAAGGGTTAAACACCAAATTGCACTCTAATCATTTTGGATTTTTATCTTAAGACAAATGCTGTTTTGCGCCGTCTGATTTGGGTTTACAATATTTGATATTGTCTACTCTTATAGACAGGTTATTAATAGGTCAAACCAACCTAGCCCTTTACCAAACAGTCCCATGTTTTGGCTACCCGCCGGAAGAAGGCTTTTGTGAGAAAAAGGAGAAAATGCCGGTAACCAGCAATATCTACTTTTTCTCCACAGTGCTTTTATGTTTACACTATCAAAGACAATCTCATCTCTTGAGTAGAATGTGATTTGTGGTCTGCAAAATGATTTTGAGTTGGACAAGTCTAAAACGTCTTCGTGTAGTAAACGGTTCCGATGTTTTACGGATCGTTCCCAGGTGTTTGAAACAGTCTATCTAATTTACTTAGCGGTTCAAGGATTAAATTCCACATGGTAAGAAAACACATTAAGATACTAGTAAGCATTGCAGTGACACTGGAGATAATTTTACATGTGTCATCACAGTTTGGAATTCAGGTTTGTTTTTTAATAGCATTATACCTCCAATTAATGTGGAGAGTCACGATTAAGTTAAATCGTCCGATCACAATTTTGACTGTCAGAGACGACACCGTTTATCTATAGACTATTTGCTGGTGAATAAATGCACTTCTTTTTGTGCCAAAAACCCGACAGTTGCGAAGACTCATGTAAGACAAAGCAAAAGTTGTAACGAAATGCAGTGTTTTAAAATCTTTCTTTAGCAATAAAGGTACTTGTCTGCTACTTTAACTAGCTGTTACCCTAGTTATGCAAAATTCGTTATTGCAGTCTTAGTAGATTTTCAAGACAGTTTTATTTTAAACATATATACAGTATATTTATTTTAAAGATGCACCCTTACACCCAGAGAGTAAACAAACGCTGTTAAAACTTTACAGTGTGTAGAATCTAGATAGCCATGTAAACGTAGACAAAAAGTCGATATCAGGTGTATGGGATAAAGAGACGCTAGGGATTTATCTTCGATTTAAACCGGGAACTGTGGTTGTAATGTCTAGAGATAGCCTCCATAGAACGAATTGCATTTTCTATCCGTCGTAATCTGTGCAACCTTGCAACCGTCAGGGCCAACATTTGGCATGAAGATACAAGAATGATTATAGTTTCATAAAATAAAGATAAAATTGGTTACAAAATTGTATGAAAACGAGTAAAGATGCATCTTTAAATCGATTGAGAAAGAAGTTCTTACAACTTATACTAATTTCCCTTGATTCTGCTTCCTGGGAACTACACCAGTACTCGCGCCCAACTTGTGGGCCAATGAGAAATCCCTAAGTTGACACTTGCTCCCGATTATCGAACTCGGGACCTTATGGTTATGAGGCCGACGCTCTACTTCACAATCACGGACACCACACAGTTTATTACTTAAGGCTACAAAGGTCTAAGACACGAACTGTACTTGCTGCATATTACCTTCTCGGTGAATTAAGTAAAGAGCTTAAACTGCTCATGTTCACAATCTATTTTAAAAAGCCATGCTCTGTGAAAAGGGAGTTTAACGCAGCTGCAAAAAAAAGTATCGCAGTCCGCGCACGCTGACATTGGTTGAGACTTCTTGCTATTTTTTAGATTTTCTGGATCTCCAAAGACCATTCTACCTCATGATTCTGTCGTTTGTCAGGGAAAAATGCTTTTATTGATGAATTTAGTGATGACTTGCTTAGCTTAGTGCATCACAGAGATGCATTAAACCCCTCTTTTTCCAAAGCATGACTCAAATGTATAATCAAAATTCAAATTTGAATGTAGGAAATGACAGAATTTTCGATAGGCTAAACAATTTAGAATTAACGCTTAACCTTTTACATAAGTGAAATGAAACTTTCAAACCTATAGTAAAAACGCAAATTTTGTTATTTCAAAGGTATCTTTGGGAGTAAATATATCTACTTATCGGACGGTGTAGATCCAAGATCAGACTGCACGTTCTGTGCAGTCTGATCTTGATCTACACTGTCCGCAAAAGAACCTTGAGTCGCGCTTAGCAGCCTAAAGGGTTAAGAATGCTAGGTGAATACTGCCACTGGTATCAGAGACAGAAAACCAACAACTTGCCGGCTGCTATCATAGCAGAGGCCATATTGAGACGTTGTGGCCGACCGGAAATGTTCTGAGAACCAAAATCACCTTAGTTATGTATAGACTTTGTTCTAGTATTTTAAATGCCAAAATGTAATTTACATTCAAACATTACCTGTAGCAAGTGCCACAAGCGTGATGTTGGGAAATTATATAGGTCTTCTGGTCATCGCTGAAAGCTATCAATAAATCTTATCTTTTATCGCTCGTGTCTGTTAATTTAACACATTTCCTTCTGCTTTCACCATTACTTTTACATTTATGATTTGGTTACTTGTCCAGAGTGTTGCAAATAAGCAGGGTAAAGCTAATCTCAAAATAAACAATTAAGGCATGGCTTCTGCTTTACTTGACCTTTTTTTTCGCATTTGACATTCACTGCACTGCCATAAAAGTAAACAAAAACGGTAATTGTAATTGAAGAGAGAGTTTTACCCTGGACTGCTATGGAAGCGAACTTGATGCGTCTTTCGGCTATTTGAGAAGCCATTTTTGTGTTTAACATTGTCAAAGCCGTTTAGATCAGAATATGACAGGTTTGATTTCGGATACAATGGATCCAAGACTAGACTGCACGCTCAATGCAGTCTAATCTTGATCCACACTGACGGCAGAAATGTTTTAAGGATTGTATCGATATTGTGAAGGGTAAATCGAGTCGATAACGATATAATACAGCTGAAAGCTTGGGTTTCACAAGTCAAGATAATATAATCAGATGTTTACTCTTCTGTTAGAGGCAAAGCCAACACATTGACGGGTCTAGAGATAGTTTTACCCATATCCTGCTCAATAAATGAAATGAAACTTTCAAGCCGATAGCAATAACCCAAATATTGCTATTTGAAAGTTATATTTGGGGGAAAAATATCTCCGTATCGGACAGTGTAGATCCAAGATCAGACTGCACGTTCTGTGCAGTCTGATCTTGATTTACACTGTCCGCAAAAGGTCAGTGAGTCGTGCTTAGCAGCCTTAGGGGTTAAAATACAATGCTCTGGCAAAAAGGGGGTTTAAGGCACCTCCGTGTTACATGATACCTACGGACCAAGTCATCAAATAATTATGGATCCATAAAAATGTTTTTTATCTAGCAAAGAAAAAAAAAGACCTAGGTCAGCCTGCGCGAACTGCGCAGGCTGACCTGGGTCGATACTCTTTGCATAGGCACTTGCTTATGATCCATGCTCTGTGAAAAAGGGGCTTAATGCATCTGCGAAAAGTTTCGACCCAGATCAGCCTACGCAGTCTGCGCAGGCTGAACTGGGCCGAAACTTTTCGCTATCGGTCAATTTTCTGTATGTCTGTATTTCTGTATTTTCTGTAAGGACCAGTCTACCTCATGATTAAGTCGGTTATTAAATAAAAAAGTGGCTACTATGGACCCATAAGTTTGTGATGGCTTGCTTGGTATCACGAATCACGGAGATGCATTAAGGTCCCTTTTTGCCGGAGCATGGCTCATATGCATTGAGTCCCCTTTTCATAGAGCATGGCTGATTTTCATTTTCCATTTCTGGTATTTAGATTGTGTCTACCTTGGGTATGATAAGGTCTTCCGTGGTCTAGTAGTTGATCCATGACAGCACATAACAGCATTTACGGTATAAGGACTGGCAGATGCTTAAATCACTGAGGAAAAATGAGTATTTACTCACCATACGTTATTTGTCCGTTTCAGTTTTCCTCACTGTTGTAGAACCGTATCTTCTACTTTAAGTGTCTGAGCTTTTGCAATGTGGTCTAAAAAAGCTACAGCTCACAGAGATTAGGAACGGTGTTCTGATGGAAGCCTAAATCAGAGAGGAAACTATCTGTACTAATCGTGCATTGTGGGAAAAAGAATAGTAATTAATTATAAGCGACTACTCCATTTTTTTGCAACAATGGTCTAATATACATGTATGTTCTGTCGTTACCAGATGAAGTAAGATACAAAAGGTAAAGTTAAATGAAAACAAAAGGCAACCGGAATGCTCAAGTGAAAGGATATGAGACTTGTAAGTGACATTTACTGTGATGCTTGAGGGAATGGATTCGATTCCCACAGCTGGCTAACTACGAAAAAATCATAGTCAGAGACGTTAAACCTAGGTCTCGTATGACATTGCTATAACGTCTTGTATCTTGCACTATTCTCCGTAACATAACAGCCTTCGTGAAAGGGTAAGTACATATGGGCAACCGTTGGCGCGAAAAAAGAACTCAAAATCGATCAATCAATAAAAGGTACAGCATATCCAGTCAAGTTTTATTACATGATTACCCTTACTTTCAATGTAATAAAGCCATTATGAATTTTCTTATTTTGGACACGTTTCAGACAAGCAAATAGTGCTGTAAATGGTCAAAGCTATGTTACCATTTCTTTATCATTGCTGACCCAGACTTATTTTCGAAATTAATTGTCAAAATTAATTATCATGATAACGCTTCGAATTTTATCACCTTTCAAGACAATATCATTATAATATGGCCTGCAACACGCGAAAAAGGGCATTCGGACAATTTGCGTAAAGGCTAATCCGAGGCGACACTTTCCGTTCTTGTGTTATTTTCTGTTTTGAGCAAGTCTACTGTAGGACAAAATCGAATGTTGACGTAAAGTGGCGTCTCGGATTTTAGCCTGCGCGGACTGCGCAGGCTGATCCCCGACGACACTTTACGCAAATGTCCGAATGCCCCTTTTCGCGTGTTGCAAGCCATATGCAAGTTTCTTTGAACTATTTTTCATTAGAGATCTACACACTTGTCAAGAGAGTCAAACGGCGCCATGTAAATTTCAATACACATGTATGTTTTACACATTGCTAACAATGATTCTCGAGAGTTCTTGACAGTTATGTGGTAAGAGGAATCTGGCATTCGATGGCCATTGGGCTAAAATTTTATTTAACTCATTCAGAAAAACCGACTTGAAGCTCACCAAGGCTCGCTTAATAACATATTTTCTGGACTTGTTTAATAAGATTTTATCTCAAATGCCAACTAATGTCAGATCCGATATATCTTAGCTGGTATACAATGGACAGGCAACTGTTTTTTTGATAATTATACAGCTTCTTTGATTTCTTATTTCCAAAGAGCAACTTGTGTGAAAGAACGTGTGTGTGTGTGTGTGTCTCTCTCTCTCTCTCTCTCTCTCTCTCTCTCTCTCTCTCTCTCTCTCTCTCTCTCTCTCTCTCTCTCTCTATATATATATATATATATATATAATTGCACTTAATAAAGGTTTTGAAATTTATATCCTCTACGTCGTCCCTTGGTCGTTTAATTGTCTAATTAATCAATGTAAATTTAGCAAATATCTCCATACCGTATCCGCTTATGTAAACCAGTGCCTTGATATTTCTTAAACCCTTCCTAGCTTACGAAATAGCTATTTACATGCGGTTCAATGCCGATTTTAACATTGCACCAGTCATATCACGGCACAAAGTGCACCTACTAATACGTTTCAAGTGTTACCAATACCAAATGCGATATTCTTTCCTCGCTACTGGTTGTTTCCCTTAGTGATTATTAAGGTCTACGGTCCCTAACTCCCATATTAAAAGACGGAAGCTGCCGAGGATGGCCGAAAAGCCTTTACGAAAACGTCGATGTTACACGATATTTACCGATGAGTTAGTGAGTCTACGGCCCCTAACTCTTCTATTAAAAGACGGAAGCTGCCGAGATTGGCCGAATAGCCTTTACGAAAACGTCGATGTTACACGATATTTACCGATGATTTAGGGGTCGTAATCCTTCAATGAAATTCTGTTCACGGGTAGAAAAAGAATGAGCTCTTTACAATGACTGCCAGTATTTCTTGAGGTGGAAAAAGTGACAGGTCGATGGATGCAACCAGATGATTGCAGGCCTCAAAAAACCGCTAGAATACAGTCGTACTTGGAAGATAACTGTTTAGGCCAACGAGCAAGAGAAGTTTTGTCAGCGCAACACATCCTTTTCCGTATATCAGTTTTGTGTAGGTAGACATGCTCAAAACTTCAGTCTACATAAATTAATTGTAAGATTTCTACAGAAATCAAAAAGTCATTAATTAAGACTCCACGAGATAATTTTGAAACTGTAGGTGTTGATTTGACAACCCTAAATCCATAAATAAATAGATTGGAATTTATCTTTTGATAAACTACACGTCAGACCTGTCGAAAAAGTGTTCAACAAGCTAAGTTTTAAATTTTAAATTCTAAATTTTATCTGTTGTTGGCATGGGCAAAGAAATTAAGTTATTAACTCTTATAGTACCATGTAGATGCAGCTGACAGTTCTTTCACAAAAAACAATTCTGTATAAGTATCAAAGTCTATCCGGGTCGAGTCTTTGCTAAAGTACTGGAAAGTAAAATCCAATACTAGACTGCAGTTATATCGATGTATGATCTTTAAGTTCTTTGTCGGCAAAAAATAATCAAGTTGGCTTAGTATAGTACGGGTGCATTAATATATACCACCTGGCGGACGAATTACTAGTACCCATCGTTTTTTGTGTCCTACAACAGACATCTTTTAAAAACGTCGTGTCCCAATCAGAACTTGCTTGTTGAGATTTTAGATACGTTCCTTTTCTTTATTGCTTTAAGACTTTGAACATAAACTTGTAGATCGTATAAGCTAATCAACGCAATAAGATACATGTATTTCGACCGTGGCCTGTGTTCACCAACCATTTCTATTTCTTCAGAATTGTCTAAACTTACAAGTATTACAATTTTTGATTAGCTAAAGCATATGGTTTAGCCAATCAGCAGTTGTGTTACTTTCAAATTTAGAAAATCTTGGAGAAGTGGACTAAGAATCTTCTTAAGAATACGGACCTAGGTTGAAATTGTTCGAGTATACATGTAGTTTGTACTTGTGTCTTTGACCCTCGCTTGTTGGTGATTTCCAGGTTTGATGCATACATGTGTATAGGATAGCCAACAGTCTCTCTCTTCTCGAAAAAGAAAGTTTTTATCATAAAACCGATTGTCAGAAGTTTCAAAATGACTTTTAACCAAAGGCTTATAACATTTTAATAGACGTACTTAAACGAACCTCAGCTATAACTTGTTATCTACAGTGTAGGAAGATTGAATTAAAAAAGCTTGATTAATCATATAATCATCACAAATATTGAAGAATGCAGTATATTAAATTTGCTTTTATCTCTATTTCTATGTACAGCTGTTTTACTTTGAAACAATTGTTGCCTTTTGCTGAACTTTTTGTACCATTCGATTAGTAGAACTGCTTGCTCTACGAGTACTACATGGACAACCAGAATTTAAAATAAATGAAATCAGCATTTTGATCAAGTCATTGATTAAAATTTCTCAATATGTTAGTGCCCACATCATAGGGTTGAGTGAATAACTTATATCATATATTTTGTGACAAATTATCAAGATCTACTCGATTTGTACATAACGTGAAATCTTATCTTTGATCTACCTTGTTAGATCTTTTGAGATGTTGTCTTACCCAAGAATTATTAAGATCACGGTAACAAGGTCTGTGTTACTCTCTGAATCTTTCATTTGTCCTTTTGTTTTCAAAAGAGAAAAGTGTTTGAAGGAAATCTAACAGTTGGATGGGGCCGTATCAACTAACCATTCTCAAAAACATTCCTCTTCTTCAACATTTTCTAAATTAAGAAAAAAAAAACATTTTTTTATTGGCTAACCCAAACGGAAGGCAATTTAGAAAGGTTGGTGAATACACCAACAGTTGTTTTACGGAAAAAGTTCTTTAGAAAAAGAGCAGTTTGTGGCATAATTGAAAAATTGGTGAACAAGCTTAATCTTAAACAGAGATCAAATTGTTACTTATCCTTCTTGTTGACCAAATGCTGTACCAAACAATCAGTACAATGTAGGTTCGTTCTTGGATATTAGCAAAATTGAAATGCAAAAGGGACCATTTCTTGTAACAACATAGTTATATACCTTTCTTAGTAGCGTAGGTGAAAATGAGGCATCAAAAGACGACCAGTCGGACCTTTGGCTTCCGCTACTCCATTCGAACTACGAATAGGACTTTTTAAATAAGACTTTTTATTTGCAGAAGAATTGTATTCTTTCCCATAAAATAAATGTTACATTTAGTTACCTGTAAGCAAAAATATTGAAAGCAGATACCTCATTGAATAACCTGCTTTGTGACCCTGTGATACAGCCATTGTTGAACAATTACGTTTTTCAGAAGACGAAGCTGAAGAGCAGTCAACACCCTCTGAGTGGGCTAATCTTTGTACTTCACTTTTCACTTGTTGAGGCAAAACACAGCCGTAAAACGTTCTTTTGATTGCCATTAAATTCATAACTGAATGGGAAACAATGGAAATAAGGGATCCTTTTCCTATTTTGTGACATCCGTGGTGCTGATGTGCCTGAAATGGTTCTATGCATTTCCATCATATTTGACTTTTTATTTGAATATGTTGTGTGCTACTGTTAAAACCATATTACGTACATTCAGTGCTAAAATATTCTTAAATCCTTTAAAACGTCAAATTAAATTCCTTGGCAGCGTAAAAGTTACCTGGCTTAAAAAGTCACTGCTAAAATTGGCAACATAGATAACTGTAACATGTAATATATGTTAGATCTAGTCATGCTCTGTGAAAAGGGAATTTAATGCATCTGCAAAAAGTTTCGACTCATATCAGCCTGCGCAGGCTGACCTAGGTCGAAATGCTTTGATCTTGAGAATTTTGCTGCATGTCAGAGGACAATGCTACGTTATCATTCAGCCGGGTTTAAGAGAAAATGTGATCCTTACAATGCGACGACTTGCTCATTATGATGCTACTTTATCATTCAGCCGGGTTTAAGAGAAAATGTGATCCGAATAATGCGACGACTTGCTCATTATGATGCATTAAACCCCCTTTTTCTCATAGCGTCGCTTATATTAAAACGTACTTTTTAATTATGGTATTCAACAGAAGATAGCTTTTGATACAGCTGCCAAATGATGTATTTTGTTATTAAGGCAATTATAAAACTTGAATTATATGGTAAGGCTACACCGGTCAATATTTACGTCGTTCTTCATCGAGCAGACAAAGACCTTTTTGGATCATGATGGAGGAGCTTTCTTTTATATAGGGTGTAAATTCATAGCGTCTTGAAAAAGGTTTTAAGCAGACGTGGAAAGTCAACTCAATTTAAGGTTTAATATATAAACAAATGTGAAAATAAAAAAAAAACACCTCTTTTTCCATAATGACTGCAAACCTTTTATGCTTCAAGAAAAGTTATCTGAATAAGGTATTTAGTAATTTCTTCACACCAACAGCGCAAAAAAATGAATTCAACTGAACTGTTGGATAGGACAGATGTAAACGTTACGGACACATGTTAACCCTTAACCTGCCCAATATGTGAGCTGAAGCTTTCAATCTGACAGTAAAAAGCTAAATTTTGTTCTTTCAGGAGTATTTTAAGGAGGAAAAATATCTTCATGTCGGACAGTGTAGATTCAGGACCAGGCTGCACGTTCTGTGCAGTCTGATCTTGATCTACGCTTTTCGCAAAAAGTCCTTGAGTCGTGCATAGCAGCCTAACGGTTAAATTAAATAGGCTAATTCTGTGCAATGTCTTTTGGTCTGTTTCATTCAAATGGGAGTAGCTCTGGCTAGAAACAAGAGCAACTTAGCAAATACAAATATGGAATTTCAGAATGATCTGCAACTACGATGCATGTCGACTTTATTCCCTATTCTTTTACCGACGTGTTTTGTCTCTTTGTTATAGTTGAGATTTTTGTAGACAATATGCTGTTCTTATTAATAAATATAAATTGTATTTGCTTAAACTTCGCGCCGTTGAAAGTATTAGTGAACCTAACTCGTTGATATACCTTGGCTATAAAGGTGAACAAAAAATAGATCGTCGTTAACTCATTACAAATCAGTCCTGACTTTAAACGGCTCTAACGAAAACAGTTCAAAGTAACTTAAGAGATAAAGGAGAAAATGCTGATCACCAGCAATTTTTCCTTTTCAGACAATGTGTTTTACCATATCAAAGACTAATTCCATCATTTGAACCACAATCAGTTTATCGTCTGCAAAAAGCAATTAGAACAAGGCTAGACTTTTTTCGTCTGGTAACCCTTAGACTGCTAAGCGCGACTAACTATCCTTTTGCGGACAGCGTAGATTAAGATCAGACTGCACAGAACGTGCAGTCTGATCTTACATCTACACTGTCCGATATGAAGATTTCTTTCCCCCAATAATACCGTTGAAATAGAAAAAGTTGGCTTAAATTTTTCATTTCTTTTATTTAGCAGCACAAGTGTTAAGTATAAAAGGTTTTTTTTATTCCAGCATTAAGTACTTAAGCTTGCAGTTATTGCAGTTAGAGAGTGTCACAGTGATCTCTTAGGCTACAAACAGCAATAACTGAAAGATATAAAACACAAACCTTTCATGACGGATTATACTAAACTGCATAGTATTATGTTAGATATCCATAAAGAATTGCAAACACAGTAAAAATGTTTTTGTATGATATAATGATATTGTAAATGGCCTGCAACATGCGAAAAGGGGCATTCGGACATTTGCGTAAAGTGTCGTCTCGGATGAGCCTGCGCAGTCCGCGCAGGCTAATCCAAAACGACACTTTCCGTTTCTTATGTAATTTTCTGTTTTGCGAAAGACTACTGTACCACAAAACATTATGTAGTCGTAAAGTGCCGTCTCGGATGAGCCTGCGCGGACTGCGCAGGCTCATCCGAGACGACACTTTACGCAAATGTCCGAATGCCCCTTTTCTCGTGATGCAAGCCAAATATGAGCCATGCTCTAGAAAGAGGGGTTTAAGGCATCTCTGTGATGCATTAGATCAAGCAAGTCATCACATATTTATGGATACAGACAATCCATTTTGTCAACAAACCGATCAAATCATGAGGCAGAACGGTCCATGGACATGCGAAAAATTCACCTAGCCAAAAGGTGTCGACACAGGTCGGATTGCCCCTTTTTCACAGAACATGGCACATATTATTTTTTTTATCAGTTTTTCTTCGTTTATTACAGTTGATTACACTCAATGTACCTGTAAATAATTTGCAGGGGGAAACACCATAGTTAACAAAGGACATAACCCTCGAAGAGAGGGGCTTTTGAAAACGGAGTGAAGAAGGAGAAAACACTAGTAACAAAATTAAGGAGTAAACTTATTAATTGAACCATATTCAATTTGTCAAGTGTTATCACTTTCGATGTGAACAAGACTGGAATTTGATATTCCTAGACGTTGGCAAGTCGTCTGATACTCTAAGTTGTCTGATACTCTAAGATTCTCTCGGCAAGTCGTCTGATACTCTAAGTTGTCTGATACTCTAAGATTCTCTCGGCAAGTCGTCTGATACTCTAAGTTGTCTGATACTCTAAGATTCTCTCGGCAAGTTGTCTGATACTCTATGTTGTCTGATACTCTAAGATTCTCTCGGCAAGTTGTCTGATACTCTATGTTGTCTGATACTCTAAGATTCTCTCGTCAAGTTGTCCGATACTCTGAAATTCTCTCGGCAAGTTGTCCGATACCCTAAAATTCTCTTGTGAAGTTGTCTGATACACTGAAATCGTCTTGCCAAAAGCAACATCGAACTCACAAATCTTCTTTTTTTTAACCCCTCCCCTATAAAAAATCTAAATTAAATGAGCCATGCTCTGTGGCAAAGGGGGGGGTTTAATGCATCTGCAAAAGGTATCGACTTAGGTGAGCCTGCGCAGTCCGCGTATGCTGACCCGAGTTGTAATCTTTCGCTTTTTATAAATTTTCTGCATGACCCAGGACCATTCTACCTTATGATTCAGTCAGTTGTAAGACAAAACGGATTGTTAGGATCTATAATTGTATCATGACTTGCATGGTCTAGTGCATCACAGTGATGCACTGGGACCCCATTTGCCAGCGTATGGCTCAAATTGATGTACCTGTCTATGAGTTAGCATAGTTATTATCTTGCAAAAAAAAAATGCATCGGTGTCAACAGGCTGCAAATTATTCATGTCCTATGACGTTGTTTTCGCTTTGATGTCTCGAGTATGCTCAGCGCGTGTTACCAGACATCAAAGTTTAGACTTGCTAGAATTTCAAACATTTGTAGACGACAAATTAAATGTGATTCAAACAACGGGATTTGTCTTTAAAAGGGTCGAAAACATTGTGGAAAATATGTATAGCTACATATGGCCTGCAACACGCGAAAAAGAGAATTCGGACATTTGCGTAAAGTGTCGTCTCGGATCAGCCTGTGCAGTCCGCGCAGGCTAATCCGAGACGGCACTTTACGACTACATTAGATTTTGTGCTACAGTAGACTTGCGAAAAACAGAAAATTACATAAAAAACGGAAAGTGTCGTTTCGGATTAGCCTGCGCAGACTGCAGGCTGATCCGAGAGGACACTTTACGCAAATGTCCGAATATCCCTTTTCGCGTGTTGCAGGCCATATAGGAGAAAATGCTGTTGACCGGCTTTCCCCACATTGTTTTCTAAAGGCTTCTTTTTTTTTTGATCGTCAAAACACAGAAGTGTTCGGGAAAGGTTTAAAACTTTGGCAATGCATTCATCCGTATGCTTTGTCAGCAAACAAAACTTAAAAGCGCGTACTTGTTTAGTTTATGACAAGTACATGTTATTAAATTATATTTTACAGCATTTATGATCTTTTATTTGTGCGTAAAAATGTGTGTGCTTTTTATTGTTCTGTACAGTACAATATCAGCCGCCACCCCTCCCCCCCTCCATTCCAAATCGTACGTGCATATATTGTAGTCACAACCTCTGATGTATTTGCGAAGAGAGTGGACGCCTTTGTGAAGTCTGATCTTCATTTGTTCTCTTCGCCAATGTTTTAATTCTTTACCAATTGATAAAATTTTAGACTGGTTCGCATTGAAAACGTTTGCGGACGAAAAATTAGATATGGCTCGAATGTCATGATTTGTTTCTGAATGGTTAGAAAACAATGTGGGGAAAGGAGAAAATGCTGGTTACCAGCATTTTCTCCTTTCCCCACAATGTTTTCAAAAATCTAATTGTCAAAAGTCAATCGATTGTCTTCTATACGATTATGGATTCGGCTTATTATTTCATCTAGTGGAATGAATTGTAACCTTGATCGATTACTTATCGATATTCAGAAATGTCATTTTTGCTTTTTTTTTTTTTAACGTGATTGTTTCACTGTGAGGATTCGTTTCTGTCCTTGTTTTTGGATCGTCTTGCTTACGTTATATTTTGTAAAACACGTGAAACTTACTATATATGATTCACTCATTTCCACTCGGAATGTTCAAGTACTCTCTATCAAATTGCGCAATAGCTTTGCTATGCCCATTATAATGAATAATGTACCCACTATCATGGATGATAAAATAAACATTTAGTTCCATTGGCACTTTGTGTGCATGTTGTTGTTAATTCTGGACTTATGCCGTATCCTGCTAAACAAAAGAAATGAAACTTTCAAGCCGACAGTAAAAACTCAAATTTTTTTATTTCAAATGTATTTTTTGAGGAAAGATATCTCTTTATCGGACTGTGTAGATCTAAGATCAGACTGCACGTTCTGTGAAGTCTGATTTTAACCTACGCTGTCCGCAAAAGGTCAATGAATCGCGCTTGGCAGCTTAAGGGTTAAACAAGCTTTCTTTCATATCTGTTATCGTCATCAACTCTTTCAACGCCAAATGATAAATTTTGGCATGCAAAACGCGAAAAGGGGCATTCGGACATTTGCGTAAAGTGTCGTCTCGGATCAGCCTGCGCAGACTGCGCAGGCTAATCCGAGACGGCACTTTACGACTATATTAGAATTTGCCCTACAGTAGATTTGTGCAAAACAGAAAATTACATAAAAACGGAAAGTGTCGGTTCGGATTAGTCTGCGCGGACTGCGCAGGCTGATCCGGGACGACACCTTACGCAAATGTCCGAATGTCCCTTTTCGCGTGTTGCAGGCCAAATATAGAAACTGGACCTCTTCCAACGGCTGAAAATACAATCCACTGAAACTCAGATAGATGTTAATCCTATAGGCTTGCATAAACGAAGGGACTGTGTAGACCAAACATCAGACTACAGGTTCTGTGCAGACTGATCTTGATCCACAGCTTCCACGGAGCGAATATATTCGCCTTTTGCACGGAAAGTGTTGATAGATCGTGATTTGTAACTTTTTTTTTTCAAAATAAAATTGCGCCAAGAGTTCTGCACTAACAATGGGTTGTACAAATTCTATTATGAATGTTGTATATAAGGATCATACTGCACAGAACGTGCAATACTTGCCTTTATTCATAAGGAAAACCAGTCAGTTATACAAAACGAAACTGCCTATGTTCTTTTTCTTGAAATCTTGAGGTAAATACAAGCACCATGCGTTTCCAGGTTGAAGCAAGAAGTGATTTATATCAATTGAAAGTTCAAGGTAAATCTGATATCGTTAACTTCGGAGAAAGTATAAATTTGTATTTGTTTTTGAATGCCGATGCCAAAATTTAAGTATGACTAACATTTTTTTCTTCTGTTCTATATCAAATATATGAGCAATGATCCATAAAAAGGGGGTTTAATGCCTCTGCGAAAAGTATCGATCCAGGTCAACCTACGCAATCGGCGCAGACTGGCCTGGGTCAAAACTTTTTGATATTGTTCAATTTTCTGCATGACAAAGGGCCATTCCACCTCCAGATTCAGTCTGTTGTTAGACAAAATGGATTTCATAGATCCATAACTATGTGATAACTTGGTACAATCCATCACGGACATGCATCAAGCCCCCTATTTCCAGAGCTGTGGCTCATTTGATTTTGTATGCCGATGCCAAACCTGTGCACACTTTTGAATATATGTTCTTCTGTGTGGTGTCCATGGTCTTGAGGTAGAGCGTCGGCCTCGTAACCAAAAGGTCCTGAGTTCGACACCCGGGAGCGGGTGTCAACTTTGGGATCTTTTATAGGCCCACACATTGGGCGCGAGTACTGATGTAGTTCCCAGGAAGCAGAATCGATAGAGATTAGTATAAGTTGTAAGAACTTGTTTCTCAATCGATGTAAAGTAAATATGTTTAAACTAATATATATTCTTCTCTTCTTTAACAACTATATCTATGAACCATTCCCTGTCCTCGTCTAAGTTCTTAGGAAAGCCAACGCGTATTCGACAAGTGCGTCATCAACCCAAAAGTCTAAGTTAACTTTTCATAATAAGGGGGTCATGCATGTAAATATAAATGAGCAGGGCTAAAGGAAAAGATGGTTTAATACATCTTCGTTTTACATTATACCGAGCAAATCGTCGCTCAATTTGGATCCATTTCTTCTATGAACTGATTGAAACATTCGGTAGAGTCATACTTATGACACGAATAAATTTACTAATAGCAGAAAAGGTTCGGCCCAGGTCAGCTTGCGAGGATTTTGCAGGATGACATGGGTTGAACTTTTTTGCAAGTGCAAAAAAAAAAAACCCTTCTTTTTCACAGTGCTTGGATTATTGTGGAAATTTAACTCCATACACTGCACATCGGAACCTCTGGTACTTTTCTACAACGTAGTAAACCAAGCTTAACCTTTAGGCTGCTAAGCGAGACCCACTGACCTTTTGCGGACAGCGTAGATCAAGATCAGACTGCACAGAACGTGCAGTCTGATCTTGATCTACACTTTCCGATAAGGAGATACGTTTCCTAAAGAAATACATTTCAAACAGCAGCATAGGATTTTTACTATCGGCTTGAAAGTTTCATTTCTTTTATTTAGCAGAATAAAGGTTAATCCTTCACTTTGCAAAAGCGCCAATGACGTAGACAGCTGTTTTCACCATGTTGCCTCTGTTCCACGATGTTTTTGGAACCATTCAAAAAACAATTCTGTCCAATCAGAGGATTCCCTTTTACTGTCAGTATTGGTAGATTAAAGTGGTCTACAGTGTTCAGTCATTTTTTATTGATCGTTAATCATTAATGGTTCTCCCTATATTTTCAGGTTACAATACTGTTGTAAATACGAAAGCCAGGTGGTATCAACTACAGAAACCTGTACCTGCCATAAAGACAGGACGAACAATACAACAGAAATACTCAGTGCCATTTCCAAACACATCTCAACGGATCCCATATATCTACCTTACTCAAATAAGACTCGGACAAAAAAAACTCCCAAAACGTCGATCTTCACAATATCCTCAGAAAGCCCCCATACCAAAGAGTGCCATTCAGGAGAAACATCTCCAGGTAGACTGCACTTACTACACAAATTCTTTCATAGACGAACGATGCTTAAGTGTCTATTTTACAGTGTCATAGTGGTGAGTTTGTGTGTGTGTGGTGGGGTATTTATGTTGAACCACAGTCCAGATACCTCCACCCACAAAGATCGTGTTCATAAACGCCCGAAATCAGGATCTTACGACGGTTACTCTGGGAGCCCCGAGGAATCTAATATATTTATGGTAAGTATGAAAGAATATTCTGTTATTGAAGTTTTCATTCCACATGGACTATGCTCTGTGAAAAGGGGGCTTAATGCATCTGCGCAAAGTATGGGCCCAGGTCAGCCTGCGCAGTCCGCGCAGGCTGACCTGAGCCGAAACTTTTCGCTACTGGTCAATTTTCTCTATGACTAGTCGATCTGGTGATTAGGTCGGTTGTTAAAAAGGTGGCGATTATGGATCCATAACTATGTGATGGTTTGCCTGGTATCATGCATCACGGAGATGCATTAAGCCCCCTTTTACCAGAGCGTGGCTCATATGTATTTCTAGTTTTGTATATGAACAGTACCCTAGGATAAACGGGTTAAATGCATCTTCGTAATGCAAAATATCAAGCAAGTCGTCGCTTGATTTGGATCCACTTTCTCTAAAAGAAAAAAACGGCTGAGCCATGAGGTAAAAAAGAAAGGTGTTTAACCCTTATCCTGCTCAAAAACAAAATGAAACTTTCAACCCGGTAGTAAAAAGTCAAATATTGCTACTCCAAAGGAATATTTAGGGGAAAACATCTCCTTATCGGACAGTGTAGATCCAAGATCAGACTGCACGTTCTGTGCAGTCTGATCTTGATCTACACTGTCCGCATTAGGTCACTGAGTCGCGCTTAGCAGTCGAAGGGTTAAAGCATCTTCGAAATGAAATATACCAAACAAATCTTCGCATGTAATGGATCCATTTTTGCAAAAAAAAAAAAACCAACTGAACCATAAGGTATAACGGTCCTTCGACGTGCTAAAGATGTACCAAAAGCAAAATGCTTCTTCCAAGGTCAGCCTGCGCGGATTGCGCGGGATGACCTTATCCGATACTTTTTGCAAATACATTTAACCACCTTGTCACAGACCATGATTTACTTACGTGTGTACACATGTACGTCAACTCATGAGAGACTTTTCTAGTCTGTACGCCCATGGTGAATGAAAGCATGTGTTAATCGTATATGTTTTTGCCTGTTGGATACTTAGAGAACTATAGAATCAGGATGTAGTTTTGACATCCAGTTAACTGCATTGGTTTTGACGTATAAATGTTTTGTAGTCTACAATCGAGATATGTGTCAGTTATATCGCAGACTCTCTCAAACTTTCTCATAGCCTTAGGCAAAAACAGGGTGGAGCGGTCATGGAACATGGTCAGGCTGCACGGAACCTGCAGTCTGATCTGGGGCCGAAACTTTTCGCTAATGGTCAATTTTCTGTGTGTCTAAGGACCAGTCTATCTCATTATTGATTCCGTTGTGGCTCTTATGGATCCATAATTATGTGATGGCTTGATTGCTACAATCCATCACGGAGATGCATTAAGCCCTCTTTCGCCAGAGCATGGCTCATATATTAACATAGTACTATGCAAGACCAAAACAAAAACAAAAAAAGGTTTTGGGAAGGTAAAAAGTTAACTCAAATATAAATCAAATTATTACGCATAGTTAAACTTGGCACGCTTTAATGTCCCATGTTTTCGTCCAATGTCTCTAGTCGTCTTTATCTGAAGACCCCAAAATTGCTTTTTGGGTGGAGTAGGTTAGGGACAGGCTATTTAATTCATATGTTATTAGCCTACGACGATACCTTAATCTAACATCTTTGTCCCTACAGCATTTTATTGATAGGTACTTTTGGTATTCTATCCTTTTTTTGAAATTTGACGATAAAATAAGTCAGTAGAATGGTATCAGGCAGTGCTGTATGTTAGAAGTCACGTAAAACTGTCTATATTGCATCACTACATACTTAGTGGTGCATCGGAGGCGTCACTGCAATGAAACGTTGCCAAACCTTTCAATGTCAATGCGATAATGTGTGCTATTTATAGCACGCGCCTCGAGACATGTGGCAACTAAGTGGTACAAATCAATGTGCACAAGTGTCCTTCTATTTAAACTACTTTGGGACACCTATGTTCAAAGGTGCACGTAGACGACGGAATGATTGTGATTAATGCCATGTTCCAATATTTAAAGGTTGATACTTTTGATTACTGAAAATGCGAGTGTGCAACGCCAGAAGTTTTTTTTTTTATTTGCTCTCAGTTGGACTAAAACCAATCCTTAACACTGTCATTGCGACATATCTAACAAAATCAGCTTCGAAAATACATTTACGGAGATAATGTTGAGTCAAACTAGAATCAAGCAGGAGACAATGACAATCCAAGATCTGAGCAGTCTGATCTTAATCTATATTTTTGCACTGAAGCAATTATAGTTGTTCGGGGTATTCTGGGATATATTGGGATATAATTTAGTATGCTCCGATCACAGTTCAAGCTGTTTATGACAGCAACTTCCTGTATTAACAGTCTTTCTTTTTTTAATTATTTACCACACAACAAAAATGCAGAATTGTCAAAATTAAAAGCGTTTGAAGACGACAATTCAAGCACCTCTTACATGAAGACGGTTTTAGAAAACATTATGGGAAAAGGTGAAAATGCTGTTTACCAGCATTTTCTCCTTTTCGCACAATGTTTTCTGCCCTAACAATCGGAATTTATCTTTGTGAGGGTAGAAAACATTGTGAGATGTTTTGAAAAGATTTCTTTCTCAGGGTCACCAAAACTTGGGATTGTGTGGTGAAGGGTTAAATTATACATGTACACTGCACTTGGTCTAGTATGTAACATTGAAAGCGTCGAGACTGCTTTCCTGACCCCTTTTTATTTTAAAGGACAAAAACTCAACCCATGTGAAAGAGCATACCGAACTGTAAAACTAAGATCAGCGTTCTTATTTCAAAGAGCACATCGAATCCGTTTTCACCAAGTCCAAAGTCGAGTATACAATCTTGTTACTTACGAACACAATTATTATCTGAAAAGCATGGACGATTAAGAGCAATGATGTTTATATCCGTGCAGGCTGTTCTTGTATTTTATGCGATAGTACGCTTAATGATATTAGTTGCACATCACTCAAACCAATGACTGATTACTGCCTAAATGGTATAGAGGGATAGAAGAATGTTTTCTACCGCAAGACAACAACTGCCACCGCGATTAAACTTTTGGCTCTTAAGCGCGACTCAATGTACGTTTTTTAGACGGTATAGATCCATATCAGAATGCACAAAATGTGCAGTCTGATCTGATCTCGGATGTGTACTGAATTATACGGTAAGATTTTTACCAATTAAAAAAAAAAAACCTTTCGCTTCATTCGTATAGAAATTAACAATTGGATACTAAATTCAGCGGGACAATGGTATGTTTTCTACCTTAACTCTTTACAACACGATAAGATATTAGACTTATTCAGATCGAAAGCATGTCAAATAAAGGTGACTCAAAAATTGAAATAGTTTTTTGCCAAGTTGAAAACATTGTGAGAAAAGGAGAAAATGCTGGTTACCAGCATTTTCTCTTTTTCTCACAATGTTTTCAAAAGGTTTCCTCCCCAGGGTTGTTAAAACTCGGGATTGTATGGTAAAGCGTTAAGACAAAAAGCTTTCTACCCAGATTAATCCTTATCCTATCAAGCGCGACTCAATGTACTTTTGCGGTCAGTGTAAATTCAATATCAGACTGCACAATACGTGCAGTCTGATACTGGATGTACACTTTCCGATTCGGAAAAGATTGTTCGGGCGAAAAAAAAAAAAAGAAAGAAGTTGAAATCGGTGCAGTTTGGCTTTTACAATTGGTTTGAAATTTTCATACAGTTTATTTAACAGTTTAACTTATTAGGGGTAGATATTCAAAATCTGTAAACTGTAATGTAGATAACATTAACAGATGTCACTACACAGGTTTTGGCTTGAAAGAATTCACGGATAGATCAATTATAATGATCGAGACTTACAGTTCTATTGCCACATCTGATAATTCTTGATATTTGGCAAAACATATGGATGCGTGCATTAACCCTTGAGCTGCTAAGGGCGACTCAATGACCATTTGCGGACAGTGTAGATCAAGATCAGACTGCACAGAACGTGCAGCCTGATCTTGGATCTACACTTTCCGAGAAGGAGTATTATTCCCTAAAACAAAACTTTGGACTGGCAATATTTGGGTTTTTACTATCGAAATGAAAATTTCATTTTTTGTTATTTAGCAGGATAAGGGTTAATATCGCTTACTACAATAGTTTACAAATATGCACCAGCCGTTGACAGCTTTGACAAACGTTGTTGTAAAAGAAGTATTTGTCCGCTACAAACACTTGCTGTTTTCAAAACAATACTCGTACTTTCCGCACTCTACTTTTTTTTGTTTATTTTATCCTTGATGTAACTTGTAAGTTGTTAACATTGCCCATAGAACCATGAGTTATTCCAATGTATTGAAAAAAAAAAAAACAGGCGTTTTATTTCTTCTTTACCATTCATCCAAATTGTAGCGACAAATGATTTTTTTATCAATCATGTGTCTTATAAATTCTGATACCCTTCCTTGTAACGCTTAGTCTTTGTTTCCGACGAACTACATGAATGAGCATGACACTGTCGCTTAATCAAAGCGCTGAGAGTCCAGACAAGCAGTTTAGGCAGCACTATCATCAAATGTATCTACGTTATGCTGTTGCATCAAAGAATTCGTTGATAGATGACTTAACATGAGCTCACTTATAGCCGAGTGACAAATTACTGAAATCGAAAGAGAAATTTAGGATCTGACATGAGTTGCTGTTTGAGATAAAATTTTATTAAACGAGTCTAGGGAAAATGTTATTTAGCGAGCTAAATAATATTTTTTCATGACGAGTTTAATAAAATTTTAACACAGACGCCAACGAATGTCATATTCTTTTTATCACGTAACCATATTTCACAAATCATAGATCAGAAGATTCAAAACCATTTATCGATGCACCCGCGGTAATATCCATAAAACCATTCACTTCAATAAAATATGTACAAAATGACGTCAAAAATGACGTCACACAATAGTGATATCAAAAGTGTATAAGATAAGAAAATTCGTAATGGGTATATTACACTGAAAACAAGGGAGGTTATGTGATAAAACAGGAATTTCAATCCAGAGGTTTTTGATTACACCATGCACGTATTTCATAAAGCATCGAAAATAGCAGAGCAAAGATAAGATCACACGTTCTGTGCCTTCTAGTCTTGTTATTAATGGATACTACCTGTAAATCACTTTTGGTACGGAAAGGATTTTAACGTTTATCCTGCTAAATAAATGGAATTATTTTTTTAGCTGATAGTAAAACCCCTTATTTTGTTATTTCAAGGGTATTTTTTGGTTGACAACTTATCGTTATCGGACAGTGTAGATCAAAGATCAGACTGCACGTTCTGTGCAGTCTGATCTTGATCTACACTGTCCGCAAAAGGTCAGTGAGTCGAGTTTAGCAGCTTAAGGGTTAACCTGTAAGACTTCAAGAGAAAAGCCGGAGTCGAAACTCAAGCTCACTTAATACAACCACTACATTAATCATGCTTTATCTTTTAAAGTTTTTTTTTTGTTTATGATAAATGTGAAGAGGTTATTAACATATACAATATTGTTGTACAACGACTAATTACCAATAAACTCAAGTGCTTATCTTCCAATTTTCCCATTATCTAGTGTTTTGCGTACTTTTTAACGTCTTAAGTACAAATTGATTTTGATATTGGTACCATAAAAGTTTTGTAAGGTAGTTAAATTCAAGTGTTACCGAAAAAAAAACGTTTTTCTTTCATTTACACAACGGTCTTTAGTTATTTGCTTGATTTCACTTTCTTTTCTTTTCTTTCTTTCTTTCTTTCTTTCTTTCTATCTTTCTTGTCTTTCTATTAACTATTTACAAAACAATCCCGTCTTTAAACAAACTTTGAGGAAGACAGGCTTTTGCAAAACATAGTGAGAAAAAGAGACAATGAAAGTAACCAACGTTTTCTACATTTTTTTTTTTTTTCACAATGTTTTCCATCCTAACCAAAAAATATTCCGTCATTTGAGTCTCATAAATTTGTCGTCTGCACATGGTTTCACTTTATTTTCTCGCATGGTAAAGAATTCGGTCTATTAAGTATAACACTGGTCCTATATTAATGGTAATAAATGTAACGTCATAATGTAACAGAATGTCACCTTGGCGTATGCCAATCGAAATTCCAATATTCGTGCTATGTTGTGTATCATTATTGTATTGTTTCAAGATTAGCTGAACATGGATCATACATGAGTCCCTTGGTGCGACCCCCCTTCCCTCGAATAGGTAGGGTCAAAATTTGAAAATGTTCACATCTAGTTGCAAACACATCAAAGGGTTCCACAACTCGGTCATGCGCGCTAACTGAATGTTACAGATTTTGGTTTAAAATGTTTGTGACTCATTGCCCCCTGTAACCAGTTGGCATGAACTTTTGTGCTGGACATAATTAAGCACATAATGCTTATTACATGTTCAATACTGCGGCAAAAGGAGACGTTACTCGTTACAAGAAATATCCTCTTTTCTCACAATGTTTTAAAAACGATCTGCTGCAATATGGAAAAAACCCTTTGTCTCTTTATGCTTTGATTTTTTAACAAAGTACAAAATCTTTGACTCATACATAAGGAAAGCAATCGTAGATGCATGCCTCAAATGATAGGATGTATCTTCGAAAGAGTAAAATATATTGTGGGAAAAAGAAAAAAAAATGTTACGAGTATTACTTAGCTTCTTAAGAACGAAACAGTGGTATTTCCAAAAGTAGCCTGTCTACCAAAACTTACATGAAGTTAAGTAAAACGGTAGTCATTTTTTGAAGGACAGCATTACGATGGCCGTTTCGACATTAGGATGACAAAAGGATTCTTTTTTTTTCAACTTAACTCTTTATGTCATAGATCCTCTTTATCATAGAAGAATATATTTATTATGTGATATTGATGTATCAGAATCTACTATAAAATCTAATTTATGCATTGTAATATACACAAGCCTCGCAGTGGGAATAAGAGGGTATAATAAATCGGCAAAAGGTATCGACGCTTGTCAGCCTTTGCAGTCTGTACTGACTGACAGGGGTCGGCGTATTTTGGTGTTTGTAAATGTTCTGCCTGTCAAGGAACCATTCTAACTCATGATCCAGTCTGTTGTTAGATAGAATGAATTTTATGGATCTAAAATCATGTGAGGACTTTGCTCGGTATAATGCATCATGGGGATGCAATAAACCTCCTTTTACCAGGGTGTCGCTCATATCTATCAACCATAAATGAGTGCTTATATCATATAATATTAATACATCATGATAATTGTGTTCTAATACATCATTACAGATTTTTGAATACAATTATATTCACTAGACTTTAAAGGTCAGTTTTTAGCTGATTATATCAAATCGGCATATTAACTCTAGATCTTTATCTGTCTAAAAATATTTTTTAATCTCTCCCTGTTTATTACATATCCAGAACAATCGCAAACAGCAACCGTCTCTAGACACGATTTAACCTTCCGGCTGTCAAGCGCGACCCTATGGTGTTACAATGCGCATTTGCAGACATTGTACATTATAGTCAGACTTCACAGAACGAACACTATGAACCTGTCCTCCACGATGAGGTTTTTCAGCGAAAAGAACTCGGAATCGAAACATTTGGGGTTTTAACTTTTGGCTGGAAATTTAACCCTTAGGCTGCTAAGCACGACTCATTGACCTTTTGCGGACCGTGTAGATCAAGATCAGACTGCACAGAACGTGCAGTCTGATCTTTGATCTGCACTGTCCGATAAGATGTCTTTTCCAAAAGAATACCTTTGAAATAGCAAAATTTTGGTTTTTACTATCGACTTGAAAATTTCATTTCATTTATTTAGCAGAATAAAAGTAAAGTTTAAAGCAGTTTGTGGGTTATCTTGTATAACTGAGGCTGGCTTTGTCAAAATAAACTTATGTTCTGTAGTGTAAGGCTAAAGTCGCTAAAATAATTATTATGCACTGTGTAGATGCCTTACGGCGCAACCGTCGTAATCCGCGTGTATCATTCAATCAAATTTCTTGCGGTAGGTAATTTCCCATTTCATAATGTTTCATATCATTTATTTAACTCTTTGCCAGCGACAACAAGTAGGACTCGTCTGTTTTGTTTGGCATTTGTATAACACAAGTGGAATATGTCTCAAATGACACGGTTGGTCTTGACAAAGCTGAAAGTATTATGGGAGAAAGATAAAATGCTGGTTACTAGTATTTTCTCCTTTACCCACAATGTTTTAACTCTTTACCGAACGACAAAAATTTAGACTGGTTCAAATTGAAAGCGTTTGCAGACGACAAATTAAAGATGGCTCAAATGCTGGAATTTGTCATTCATAGAATAGAAAACATTGTGGGAAAAGGAGAAAATGCTGGTTACCAGCATTTTCTCCTTTTTCCACAATGTTTTCAAAAGGCTTCTTTCCAAGGGTCGGTAAAACTCGGGATTGTTTGGTAATAAGGTTAAAATGCTTCCTCCCCCGGTCGTTTAATCTAGAGATCGTTTGGTAACTTTTTTCCTTTTTCAAAGAGCAACCCTTTAATTTAATTTTATTCATTTACACTGATCAATTAACATGACTGTGTGGTAATTTTATCCTATACCAAAAAGTCCCGTGTAAAAACGACCTTGTAGGAGGAAAAGACTTTGTTAGTACCAGGTTTTTCTCCTTTTCCCATTAAAGTTTTCTCTCCTTTCACGGAAAACCTTCCAATAAGTACATGGGTTAACCCTTATCCCGCTAAATAACTTAAATGAATTTTTCAAGTAGATGGTAAAAACAATAATTTGGCTACTTTAAAGTTATTTTTTGGAGGGAAAATATGTCCTTGTCGGACAGTGTAGGTCAAAGATCAGACTGCACGTTCTGTGCAGTCTGATCTTGATCTGCACTGTCCGCAAAAGGTCAGTAGGTCGCGCTTAGCATCCCAGGGGTTAATTTACCTTCTGCAACTTCTGTCGCTTTAGACTATTCTAAGATTTTGCCGTTTAATAAAGAGTAACTGTGGTATGCAGTGTGAAAATGATAATATACACCTGTACACGTCTGGATAAAATGTGTGAGACATACTCTGGCAAAAGGGGGCTTATTGCACTTCCACGTGATACCGTGCAAGTCATCACATAATTATGGATCCCATAAAGTCTATTTTGTCCAACAAAAGACTTAATCATGGGATGAAGTGGTCCTTGGACATGCAGACTATTGACTAATAGCAAAAAGTTTCGGCCCAGATTAGCCTGCGCGGATAGCGCATACTGATCTGGATCGATACTTTTTGCAGAAGTATTAAGCCCCCTTTTCACAGATCATGGTTCAGATCCATTCTTCTTTTCCTTGCTCACGGACTTTCAAAATAGGACAGATGTTGGGACCCGAAAGACTCAGCGGTTCAAGTTGCTAGTCTTATATATTGCATCAGTATACATTGTCTTAAGTACTTTGCAAATTTTCTGTAAAAAAAGATCTCTACGCATATCCATCGAGTATTTAGCTTTTAGCTTTTCGTGTCATGAATGGTTGATTATTTATTTATTGTTTAACAATACATTTATTGTATTAGAAGCAACGTCTGTTAATTAAAACACCAGAATTGAACAGAAATTACGATATATGTGATCGTTTCTATAACGGGAAACAAGTTTCTAACAAAATTTGGAATCGGCTATATATAATATAGGCTATGTTGTTGTGCAATAGGTCAGTGGCCTATATAAAGAGACAGGCGTTTCTATGTCTGTGTCTACGTTTTGAAATTAAGAATGTGAATAATACTTCGCACAATCAATGACTAGCCTTGATAGAAAAACTTTTTACCCTACTGACGACAAAATTTTAGACTTGACCAATTAGATAGCATTTGCAGTGGCTAAATAAACTGTGGTTCAAATTATAAAATATGGCTTTGGAAGGATAGAAAATATTGTGGAAAAATGGAGAAAATGCTGGTTATCAGCATAAACATTCTATCTCAGGGCCGTAAAAGCTTGTGCTTGTGTAATAACGGGATAATTAATTGATAGCTGTTTAACAACACTTTCAACATTTGCTTAGTCATATCACAGCGACATCTCAATCATTCATTTTCTCATTTAACCACAATATTATCAAAATTTAAATCTTGTCTTCAAGATTGTAAAAAGACAGGGTTGTTTGGTAAAAGGTTAAATCAATGAACATGACTGAATTACAGAGTTATTCACCGTTACAGTGCTAGGGCCGCTCCGTTGCTGCTCAGTGGACTGTATAAATCAAGTTCAGACTGCATGAAAGTTGCAGATTTTGAACTTTTATTGTTCTATATTTTGTAATGTATTCTGAACCGCCCCCCACCCCCCCCCCCCCAAAAAAAAAAAAAGCAAAACCTAGACTTTGGGTTTACATTTCTTTTTTTAATTTCACGTTCTTGACTGTCTCTCTGTCTAGACAAAGTACAAAAGCATGAAGATTTACAATAAAAACCCAAATCTGCAAAAAATAGCGCTGTTATAGAAAAGCTAGCTGCTATATAATATAAGTGCACGCGTCCCTTTGCAGATCCATAACCACACTTTACGTTCGTTGTAGACTGATCTTGATATGCATTGCCTGCAAATGCAACTTTATTGGTTGCGGTAGGCGTTTTAATGATTAATGCTGAGCTGTACGAACTGGGAAAGTGCTTAAAAGCAAGTGTCTCACTGGGCGGCAAATACTTACAAATGTTATGACTTTTCAAGAGCACTTGCGAATAAAAAAGATCTTAAACGACACGTCTTAGAATCCTTTTCCAAAACTTTCCGCTTGTTCTTTAAACGCTTTTTCGACAGTTTGAGAAGAATAAATTCCAAAAGTTATTAGAACATGTCGAATATTTCTTTGCAACACAAAAAATTGTAACACCATACCCTGCTCCGGAAATGTTTCCCTACGAATTTTTATGCAGCAGTTTACGAACTTCGACAAAATTGAAAATTCGCCTCACTGGAAAGTATTCAGCTCCAAATGAAACACCCGCCCATGTATAGCTGTATCAAGTTTTATCCTATGAATCACGAACTCTTGTATGCATAACCTTGCAGACTGATCATGGTAAACACTCATAGGATACCTTTACAAGGATGCCTTTTGAAAACAATGTGGGAAAAGGAGAAAATGCTGGTAACCAGCATTTTCTCCTTTTCCCACAGTGTTTTCTACCCTATCAAGGAAAAATTGCACCATTTGAGCCACATTGAAATTGTTGTCTGCAGATGTTTTCAGTTTACACAAGGCTAAAATTTTGTCGTCTGGTGAAGGGTTAAGCTTAAGTCTACCTTTTCTTTACCTGAAGAAAAAAAATTAGACTTGCTCAAATTAAAAGCATTTTGAAGACCACAATTTAAATAAGGCACATGTGACGAGATTTGTTTGTTAATAAGTAAAGACATTGTGGAGAAAGGAGAAAATGGTAGTAACCCACATTTTTAACCTTTTGCCATAATGTTTTTAAACGATTCCTATGTCCGGGTCGTTATACCTCGGCACTGTGTAGTTAAGTGCTTAATCGTTAAAACAGACTAACCCTTAACCTGGTGAATAAGTTCAACGAAACTTTCAAGCTGATAGTTAAGACAGAAATGTTGTTATTTCAAAGTCATTTTTTGTGGAAAAAAGTATTTCTTTATCGGACAGTGTAGATTAAAGATCAGACAATACATGCGCTGCCTGATCTTCATCCACACTGTCCTCAAAGGGTCATTATGTCGTACTTAACAGCCAAAGGGTTAAATCGAAATTCGTTGCAAATTGTAAAAAAACAAAAATAGCGATATCGAAGTTCTTTTCATCCGGAAAATGTCATGTTATCGGACAGTATAGATCCAAGATCAACTTGCACGTTCTTTGCAGTCTGATCTTGATCTACATTGTCCGCAAAAGCGAACTGACTCCAACCATGCAGCCTCTGTGCTAAACCGATCGGTCGATGCACAACAGATGTTGTTTCTATTGGCTGTTCCATTTCAAAAGAAAAAAGTTATGATCTGGTATCTTACTTAAAGGCCTCTCCGTTTCATTTACTTGTACCAAACTGTTTTTATTACAGATATAAATCTTTGCAGAAATGATTTAACTCCTATAAAACTTATCACAAGCTTAGATATCTTTGACTGACGTAGATGAAAAATTAGATAGGATGTTTGGTGCAGTCTGATCTTGGATACTCACTGTCCTCTTGGTTGAGTGAGCTTTGCCAAAATCGTGTTTGACAATGAGCTATTTGTGTCCTGATTTATCTAGACTGAAACATGTCAAATGTGTTTCTTTGGCGTCCAAAAGGTAAACTCTTCTCGACATGCTAGCGCCTTTTTGCCATTTTTTTATATAAAAACACCTTAAGACATTGTGACAAAATAGAGAAAGATACTCAAAACGAGTCCTTTTTTTTTTGTCATGCTATTTCTCATGTTTGTCTATACTTTTTACGTGTCTTGTAACAGCATTTCAATCTTGTTGCCTATTAGAGTCTTGAAAAAGCCCAAAAGAGCTTATCATGCTCTAATTCCTTACCTCAACAGCAATTTGCAGTAGACGACTTCTACAGATTCTCTTTATAAAGAAAATAATTGGAAATCAATGTATAAATACATGCGTGCATTTGAAAAAAAAAATAAGCGTTGTGGAAAAAAGAGAAATTGCGCGTTTAAAGCATTTTTTTCCTTTTGTCACAATATTTTCCAAAGTAATTATGCTGCATAACGAAAAAGAAAATCGTCCAAAGACGGAGAGGTGTTAATGTGATAAACAGGTGGTTTATCAGAATGCATTTTCAGAGCAGAGTGTTCGCATAATAACCTTTATAACATGCGATTGTTTACGATTTCGCGGCAGTTTTTCTGCCTTGACCTTTGACCTCTCGACCCACAATGCTTAAGATTCCATTCATTTAACTCTTTGACTGCTAGGCCCGACTCACTGACCTTTTGCGAACAGTGTAGATCAAGATCAGACTGCACAGAACGTGCAGTCTGATCTTGGATCTACACTGTTCGATTTGAAGATATTTTTCTCCAAAATATAAGTTTTAAGTAGCATTATTTGTGGTTTTTTGCTACCGGATTGAAAGTTAAATTAACTTATTCATCAGGTTAAGGGTTTACCGTTTACCGAACAACCCCGTGTTAAAACGATCCTGAAGAAGGCTTTCGAAAACGTTTTGTATCGAGCAGAAAATGCTGGTAACCAGCATTATTTCCTTTTCCCACTCTCCCAATTCAAAACCAGAATTAACTTTTACAGCTACATTTGATTTCTCTTATTCAAATGCTTACAACTTGGTCGACTGTAAAGTTTTATCGTTTTGGTAAAGAGGTTACCGTTTAGGCGCCGAAAAAGATTTAACCCTTTACCAAACGATGTCGTGTTTTAACGACTCTAGGGAATAGATCTTTTGCAAACGTGTGAAAAAGAGCAAATGCAGATAACCAGCATTTTCTCCTGTACTCATAGTGTTTTCTTCTCTATCAAAGACGAATTAGATCCTCTGAGCAACAGTGAATCTGTCGTCTGCAAATGCTTTTAATTTAGACCAGTCTAAAATTTTGTCGTTTGGTAAAGTATAAATCTTTATCCTGCTAAATAAATAAAATGAAACTTTCAAGCCGATAGTAATTTCAAACGCAAATATTGCTATTTCAAAGTTATGTTTTCGGGAATAATATCTCCTTATCGGACAGTGTAGATTCAGCATCAGACTGCATGTTCTGTGCAGTCTGATCTTGATCTACACTATCCGCAAAAGGTCCTTAAGTCGCTCTTAGCAGCCTAATGGTTAACGTGCTTTTGCACACATTGTTTGTCGGCATCGGATTACACAGAAAGGACAATCTGATCTGTAGTTTATATAGTGTCTGATATGTTTTTTAAATAATTCTAAAAATAATTCAAAATCAACAAACATGGCAAAAGATTTCATTTATAAGGCAGTACTTACAGCCTTTATGCCGAGTATACAGTCCCAAGGAAAACTAGAAATAAGTTCTGCTCGCTTGTGACAAGTGCTGGCTTATTAGGGGTACATTTTCAAATGTTAGCCTTCTCTGGGATACAATAAATGATTGCTTAATACAGGTTGTTCGCCTAATAGAGTTGGCCACTAAACTAGATTTTACTGTACTGGAATTACGCTGCTTTCTTTAAGTATTTGATACTTGCATACATTCCGTCAGAACAGTGGTAAAGCATAGGGCCATTTTGTTTGGTATTATATGCCATTTTCAACATTATTTGAGTTGAAAAGAAATTGCAAAATCATTTTGGTAAGTATATTATTTAGAAATGCCAGGCTCCACGAACATAGGTTATTTCTACATCATTAGAGACCACACAGGGTTACCCTTACCAAGACAACGTAATTTTTGACTTGTCTCGTATATTGAAAATGTTATAAACGTTGTTACACGTTTTTGTGGTCATAATGAAGGGACTTTTCCTGAAAATGCTGAAAACATTATGGAAAAAGGAGAAAATGTTACTAGCATTTACTCATTTTCCCACAAAGTTTTCAAAAACCCTTCTCTTCAGGGTGGTCGATCCATGGGGCTAAACGGGTTAAAGATGAACATGCTTCGATGACGTTTTGGGTGGTCTTTTGTGCATTTTCCTTTGACAATAATTATCAAATGAGGCGTAAAGCTATTGCGCAAAATCTACAATTATGTTTTATAATAGGATTATGGAAATGAAACTAATATTCAACTCGATACGAAAAAACGCTGGAATTTTCCTTGTCTAATGAAATGTAAATATTTTATGGACCATCTGAACCTCTGAATGCGGAAACGTTTGTTATATATCTACAGACGTATTTACAAATGTGTTACTGCATTTAGATGAAGTCTAGTGGTATTTCAAGTATAAAGTATTTTCGGTGCTTTTAGATTTGATATTTTGAAATACTTTGATTAATTTTAGGTGTTTACGAGGGGTGAGAATGTCAAGATCAGACTAGAAATGTGACTATATTTATATGTTATATACCTTTTTGTATGGTTTGCGTGTTTGTTCCTCAAAGAATTTGTGCTTTAAGAAGTGCGCGAGTTAAAGATCAGACGGAAAGAACGTCCCCAAGAGCTTTGCAAATGCAATGTTTTTGTCTCATAAGCGACTAAAAATGGCAATGACAATAAATTCAATCTTATGGGAGTTACCAAAGCTTCCAAATGAAAGTGTTTTACTTCTACAATAGGCATTCAACAGAAAACACATTTTGGTTATTAGTACTCAAGTGTCGAATGATGCAGATCTCAGGTTACTCTGCATGTTTCGTACCGCCTGATCTTCGTCGTTTGCAAATATTGTTATATTGGAGTTTTTACGTTCAACTATGTTTCAGTTATTGCACAGCAGCCAGTGTACCTGTTAGTGCGTTTCTTGAGTTTCTTTGCCAAGTGCTGCACATAACACTACTTCCAAGTGAGAAAACAATGACTTCTTTCACATGGGCACTCTACAGACAGGCCCTTCACCGCCCAGATCGTAATCGAACTTACAAAACCCAGATATCTATTCCCTAGCTTTACCAAAATGCTCAGCTATATATATATAATATATGAAGATTTATGAGAGAAAAGGATAGAAAAAAAAAATACACAAAAACCCTCAAAACAGAAAACAGAGTTTAACTATACCTTATTTATTACGCTTTCGATCAATCGTTTGATACCAAAAGATAGTACTGGATGCATGCTTAACTCTCGCCAACAATTAACCCTTTACCAAACAATCCCTGGTTTTCACGACCCAGAGGAAGAAGCCTTCTGAAAACATTGTGGGAAAAGGAGAAAATTCTGGAAACCAGCATTTTCTCCTTTTCCCACAATGTTTTCTACTCTTCTAAAGTCAAGTTTCAAGTTTTGAGTCACGTTTTTTTTTTTTTGTCGACTGTAGACTAAATGCTTTCAATTTGGACAAGTCTAAAATTTTGTTGTTTGGTAAAGAGTTAAACACATTTGACTTTTTCAAGGTCTGGAAGCAGATTTTGACTGCAAAAGAAAAAAGGACATTTTTTGCTCAATTTTAGCAACAGGCAACAGACGGTGTAGATCTAAGATTAGATAGCACAGTCTTTGCGGTCTGGTCTTAGATATAGACCCGTCGGCAAAGTTATTAGACATACCTTTGGCATTGAGAGTTAAACCTATTTTCAAACTGTGTTCTTAAGCCCAAAATAAAGTGTTCGCAAAAGTAATACCAAGGGTATCACCCGAGGCATGAAGTGCCGAGAAAAGGGAGTTGGATTTCCCAGAAGGGTCTGGTTTTGAATTGTAGAAGCAATTTTGTGGCCTCTGATTACGTTTTTTTTTTTGTTCAATTTGTTTTTTCTTTTTTTAAAGTTTACGCAACTGCGTTTTTACGTAATGGCTGTTACGCCCCCGAAAGCCTTCGTATATCGAGAACTACTTTTGGTGTTATGTCGCTTAATCTAGATAAAGATCAAGATCAAACTATGCTTTCATCCTGGATCAATAAGGTGTCGATATTTTGTGAAATAAATTGCCATCTTTAATGCGATGTTTTTACCTTGAGAGGTCGAAGCCACGGTGACTGTCGTACTTACAGTATTTTGAATCTTTTTCCTGGAATAAAATTGCACGGTCTATTTCTATATATTCAGCGCTTTAGGGGTTTAACTTTTCCTCAAATAATCCTTATTTTAACGACCCTAGTGAAAAAAAGAAAAAGTTTAAAGACAATGCGGGAATAGGAGAAAATGCTGGTAACCAGCATTTTCGCCTTTTCCTATAATGTCTTCAACCCTATCAGAGAACTTCATTTCATTTGTATCAGAATCAAATTGGTCGTCTGTGCGAGTATATATATACCTTCAACTCGGAAAATCTAAAATTTTTCGTCTGGGGAAAGGTTTAATTCCGATTATCTATCGATATTATAATTATAAAATAAGCCATCAAAGTGCAGCACCGCACTCGGCGGTTCTGTCTTATCTACGGTATGCAAATACAGCTGTTTAGCATAAATATTATGTTATGCAGCGTCGATTTTTTTTTTATGTCATAATTATGCAGGGAAGAAAATGTATAGGTGATGTTTTTCGGCTGTTGTACTAATATCGTACAACATCCGCCGTTCCTGTGATTTTTTTGTATCGTATAATATAGCCTTCAATCAACAGCGTGTAGCGTTTACTGGTACAGTATTTAGGGAATGTGCACTTCGCCAACAGAGACTGCAAAGCTGCCTCATGGTACAGTATTAGATGGACGTTCAGGTGGCAGGGGACTTTGAAACTTGTTTACGGCCACCTGATCGTACAACGAATTTATTATACTGCAAAGATTTACCATTGCAACGTGTATTCAGCGAAATTTCCCCGTGTTATGTTCTCAGAAATTGAGTGTGCAGACGACACAGAATTTCCCTTCTGAGTGCCCAATTCAATGAAAAATGACGTCACTGAGAAATGACGTCACTGAAACCTTGGTAAAACGTGCTGTTTGGTACATAAACTTGATGATGTTACTGCGATAGACATTCGACGTATTTTTTTTCAAACATGGATTTAAACAACTTCAAGGTAAGTAACTACATGTATATGCATTTTAATGATTTGTTGGCAAAAGTATACGACCATTAGTTGCCTCAAACGACCATCAGGTTATCCTTTTAACGTTATAATGTATGAGTTTCGGCACTTCACAGTTTGCTTACCTAACGAAGAGATAGCTCGTTTTAACCCCATGTATTTGTTTCAGAATGACAACAAATGACAATACATGTAACTATATTCATTTATTTTCAAATAATAATCCATTCTTTCCGTTTTAATAACAACTATCAAGGGAAAATAGTAATTTTATGGTGCTGGCCACTCAGTATGTTTGTCTTGTTGGCGGCTGGTATCGGTCGACGCCGCCATTTTGGATGTTGTGTGGAAAGTGTGGTCATGTGTACGGGGCTCCCTAAAGGGAAGTGCTTTTACGTGTATTTTCCAGGGTACATGACTGTATGTACATGGCTTATTTTCTCCGAATTTGTATTGTAAAATATCAGGAAAATAAATGCCTTTTACTTTATTGGCAGATAATTGTGATTATAAGTGGAGAGTGTAGACGAACATCAGACAGCGACCACTTAGTGTCGACTTTGTTCTAAACGCTCATCAAAATTAGGCATAATGCTAACCTTGCTTGTAACAAGCAGTTTCTTCCTATCTCACAATGTCTTCTACCCTATCTGAAAATCTAAGCTCACAGTTACTATTGAGCTGAGTTTCACCTTTTACACTTTTTACACTATTAAAGTGAGGTTCGTGCTGTGTACTCTTTACACTACTGGGCTCAGGCTGGCATTTCATGCTCTTTACACCAGTTGAGGTTCCCATTATACATTCTTTACCCCTTTGAGATGACATTCTCACTATACACTCTTCACCCCATTGAGCTGAGGTTCCGACTTTATACTGTTTAAAACATTGAGCTGAGGTTCCCACTTTACACTATTTAAACCATTTAGCCGAGTTTCGCACTTGACTCTCTTTAAACCATTGAGCTGAGTTTCCCACTTCACACTATTTTAACCATTTAGCTGACTTTCTCACTTAATACTCTTTTAACCATTGAGCTGAGGTTCCCACTTTATACTTGTCTAACCATTGAGCTGAGGTTCCCGCTTTATACTTGTCTAACCATTGAGCTGAGGTTCCCGCTTTACACTATTTAAACCATTGAGCTGAGGTTCTCACTTAAAACTCTTTAAACCATTAAGCTGAGGTTCCCACTTTACACTATTTAGACCATTGAGCTTAGGCTCTCACTTTATACACTTTAAACTATCGAGCTGAGGTCCTCACTTTACACTTTTTAAACAATTAGGCTAAGGTTATCACTTTACGCTCTTTAAAGCATTGAGCTGAGGTTCTCGCTTTACAACCCTTAAAGCATTGAACTGAGGTTCTCAATACACTCTTTAAAGCAGTGAGCTAATGTTTTCATTTTATACTATTCATACTTTTGAGCTGAGGTTCTCACTTAACGCTCTTTAAGAAATTTGGCTTGGGTTCTTACAATACACTCTTCAAGTTTGAAAGAATATATGTGCACAAAAGTTTAAAATGATTTCAAGACTGAAGAGCGTAAAAGTTGCCGTTTGGGAAAGAATCATTAAATTCATTGAACATGGTCTGTGAAAAGGGTGTTTAATGCATCTGCAAAAAATACCAATTCAGGTAAGGCTGCACAGTCCGCACAGACTTCTGTTGGTCGAAAAGTTTTGCTATCGGCCAATTTTCTTCATGTCAATGGACCAGTCTACCAGTCTATCTCATGATTCAGTCGGTTGTTCGACAAATGGATTTTATGGATCCATGATTATATATGACGACTTTCTCGGTATACTGTATCACGGTAATGCGTCTAAACCCCTTTTGCCAGGGTTCATCATGTTTTCACCTCCCATGAATGTGTCAAATGTATTTTATTTCAACCAAAAACAAAGTATAAGAAGTATCTAGTTATACATTCGAGCCGAAGTCGAAACGACAAATTACAAGTTAGCCGGAATAACAGAAGTGGTAAAGCAATAGACTTCTAAACGATACTCGAGGGCGTGGGTTCGATTCCCACGGCAGGCCAACTAAAGCTCATTGATAGTCTTTTAGATAAGACTGTAAAAACCTATTCCTGTGTGGCGGTGCTAAACAACGAACGCAAAATAGGGTGGTTTTTTCGTCCCGTATTTTGCGCTATCTGCCACACTATGAGATGACATACAGTCTTATGATGGTGTCGCCCATATGGGCAACTGGTGATGACGATAAATAAACTCAAGACAAATACCCCGTTCTTTACCTGTATTCAATAGTCGTGTTTTGTTGTTTGGTGTCTCGAGCTAAGTGAATATTGCAGTCGCTGGTCTTCAGAGCATAGCGCATAAAATGTATGCATATTTGTGCCGTGGCAGGAATGATGGCTCGGTGTTTAACCTTTTACCGAACAATACCAAGTTATAATGACCCGTCGGAATATTAACCTCTATTATGCTAAATAAGTTAAATGATACCTTGACGCCGATGGTAAAACCCCAAATGTTGTTATTTTTAAGTTATTTTTTGGGAAAAATGTCTGCATATCGGACAGTGTAGATCCAAGATCAGACTGCACGTTCTGTGCAGTCTGATCTTGATCTACACTGTCCGCAAAAGGTCCTTGAGTCGCGCTTAGCAGCCTAAAGATTAAAGCTTTTGAAATATGGGAAAAGGAGAAGATATTGGTAACCAGCATTTTCTCCTTTTTTCCCCACAATGTTTTATCCTTTGCCGACAAGTCCAATCACATGGGTCTCCCTTAAAAAACAGTTTGCAGATGTTTTAAGTTTGGATGAGTGTAAAATTTTGTCGTTTAGTAGAGAGTAAAGGCACTCGATTTGTCATCCGGTAATCCTGACTCGATCTCTTGTAGCAGCACTGGTCAAAAGAGATTGTCATTGGCTATGGAACTTCAGAGCCCCGGTCTTGTTGTAATGAAACAAAGAAAACGAGCCATGCGCTGGGAAAAGGAGGCTTTATGCATCTCTGTAATGCATTATACCAAACAAGACATCACATAATGAGGGGTCCATGATATTCTTTTAGTCTGACAATTGACTAGATTAGTGAGGTAAAAAGGTTCTTGGACACGCAGAAAATTGAACAAAAGCAAAAAATTACGACCCAGGTCAGCCTGCGCGGACTGCAAAGGGTGAACTGGGTCGATATTTTTTGCAGATACATGAAGCCCCCTTTTCACAGAGAATGGCTCAAATGTATTAATAACAAATTGTCGTTGTGATATGACTGAAATACTGATGAAAGTGAAGTAAAACACCATTCTTACAAATACACCTTTTCTATTGTGCATCAAAATGCAGGGTGTCCAACCACAAAATGGTAAGACGCCATTAATATTTATTATTCTGCGCTTGTTTTAAATCATATATTCAAACCTTATATTTTCTTTACTGACGTTGTTTGCACGTATTGCGTACACACCCTAAACATGCAAATTGCAACTGTTCGCTGGTTTTACATAGTAAGATCCTGCATACAACTTTTTGCCTCTAATAGGCGTCAACTTTTGAAACCGTTGTTGCAAAAAGGGGGAAAATTAGTCGTAATTAGCAATATATCCGTTTTTCAAATTTTTTTCATACATTATTGTACTTGACTTTCAGGTAAGTATTCAATTTATGTGATTTTCTTTTAATTTTAATCTACTTAAATGTAACAACGCAAACATCGCATTTTTTCTGCAAACTTGTCTTAATCTAAACAGCTGACAAAAGCACCAGTCTCAGAGTCAAGCTTCGTTCTTACAGTTTTACCTTAACTGGGCGAAAGACCATAATTGATTGAATTACTGATTAAGTAATAATTGACTAAATATTTTACGCCGCTTTCAACGTTTTTTTCAGCCATATCACAAGTACAGCTCACTAATGTATGTCCTGGACTTCATTAGTAATAGGCTTGGGCTCTGAAATTCCAAATGGACGCGAAAATAAAAAACTAAGTGCTTCGAGTGAGGATCGAAAGGGGGGGGGGGGGGGCTCAAGGTTACGAATCCTTCACATTACCACTGAGCCATGCAGGACCCCCCCCCCCCCCCGCGACAGACGTAGGAGGCTGAATCGAATAATCAAATGATGAATGATCGCACGCCCCTTCCCACTATGTCTAGCAGTTTCAGATATATATACGATATTTTCATTTTTTCTAACAGAACTGTTTCACACATCCATGCCTTATACCCTTTCTCAAACAATATCGCTTTTTAACGACCCTGAAAAAGATACATTTCAAAAACGTTGTGGGCAAAGGAGAAAATTCTGGTAACAAATGCTGGTAACCAGTATTTCCTCCGCTTTTCCCATATTTTGTCTACCCTTTGAAAGACAAATTCCATCATTTGACGCATATTCCATTTGTCGTCTTATAAATGTTTTCAGTTTGGGCAACTTTAGTGTTTTTGCAACGGAGAAAGAGTCATCTCATGGCTAAGTGCAAAATCCTTTTTCGTTTCAAAGCATACCACGTTCAAAAACATTGTCATTGTAGAAAGAGGATTTCCTGGCAACGAATGATATCGCTTCTATAGCAATGCTGCTTGTATTCATTTTAAAATTATGTTGAGTACCTGTCGTTTTAAAGCTGTCATCTGTAAATTGTTGTGAGTAAACTTTTCCGCGGTGAAATTAAATTTGCAAATTTAGTACAAATAAAATTCGGCGTGTCCGACTTCTCCCGGCATGTTCCGAAGAATATCGTCACGAGTGACGTTCTTGGACGGAATGCTACGAAAGAAGGTACCTGAAAAAGTTGGATTAAGGTCTACGACCCCTAACTCGTCGGTAAATATGGGATGCAACACGCGAAAAGGGGCATTCGGAGATTTTGCGTAAAGTGTCGTCTCGAACCAGCTTGCGCAGTCCGCGCAAGCTGATCCGAGACGGCACTTTACGACTACATTAGATTTTGCGCTACAGTAGACTTGCGCAAAACAGAAATTACATAAAAACGGAAAGTTTCGTTTCGGATTAGCCTGCGCAGATTGCGCAGGCTGATCCGAGACGACACTTTACGCAAATGTCCGAATGCCCCTTTTCAGGTGTTGCAGGCCATATCGTGTAACATCGACGTTTTCGTAAAGGCTATTCGGCCAATATCGGCAGCTTCCGTCTTTTAATTTAAGAGTTTAGGGGCCGTAGTATTAAGCTGCATTAATGAATATCCCAGATATCTTGGTTGAATCTTACTTACATGAAAATGAAAATATTTCAGACTTGCTCATTTTGAAAGCAGTTGCAGGCGACAAATTACTTTTGACCAAAATCATGAATGAAATCAAATTATCCAATAACTAGACCTGTTTTTGAGATTTTTTGACTCGATTTAAGTTTTCCTTCTATTGTTATACACTGATAAATATATACTACAGGTTATACTTTTCACTGCATAAGTAAAGAAACTGGACAGTTTCATGAGTATAAAGGTGAAAATTTGGCGTACAATTACACAGATTGATCGCTTTGCAATCAGTGACTTCGTCTATTTTTATGAGATCAATTTTGACGTCATCGCACTTATTTGAATACGATCCCTAATACTTGACACGTTATAATTATACAGGTGACACTCCCACAAACCTCTGCAAAATTCTGGCACGAAATCTAGATAATTATATCTTATGAGGCTACGTCGACCATTAAGAAAATACTACTGTATTTAGTTTCCTTCATTCGTCTTTCTATTCCATTGATGATTTGCCAGTTATCACCCTACATAATTCGGCGATGAATCATCTTTATTATATTCCTATCGGTGAATTACTGGGATTTCACAGTGAATAACACCACTAGTGATGATAATTATGGTATCATCACTAGTGACGATATAGTTTTAGAATGTTGGCCGGAACTATTTTTTTCCTATATTGCTCATATTGTACCATTCTTGATAATTATGAGAAAAAAAGGGTGAATTAGGAATATAATAAATAGGATAATCAACTGGTTGTGTGTGATATTAAAAATCTGTCACTCCAATGGGGTTTGATGCGGTTAAAAAAACTCGTCCTTCGGACTCGTTTTTTTAACCGCATCACACCCCATTCTAGTGACAGATTTTTAATATCACACACAACCAGTTGATTATCCTCTATTTGAAGTTTTCTTTTAGTATTATAGAAATGTGAATAGATTTTTAAAGGATTTTCGTTACAGTGCCTTGACGTAAGAAATAATGACAGAAATGTTATTATTGAATGAAGCTTTTTTTGAAAGAGAAACATAAAATTCTAGGAGCGAAAAAAATGGCATTCTGTTGCGCGTACGGTATTTAACGTCGTGTCAGCAGCATTCACTAAAATCACAACGATCACTTTGCCCCTCCATATATAAATGGACCTTTTTAATCGGACTGCTCACAGCATCCGTTCGTGGTCACTAGCTACTGGCTGCTTTCCGACCTAAACACAGTCTTCATCTGCGAAAGAGGAACTAATACTGTTGCAACTAGCTATCAAGGAAAAGCTTTTTGACAGCTAGGTTTCTACGAAGCTTGGTTCCGAACTTCGCCTCATATGTATGTAACTATCCTTGTGTGTTCCCAGTAAGTTATCAGGGATATACGAGAGCTGATAGCATGATAACGGGAGCGGCGTTGACGTCACCTGTATGGTGTTTACTTCCGGCTGCCTTGTCTATTAGATTTTCACCGCCCAGTCATAACTTATGCCGTTGTAATTTTCCACTGACATTAAAATTTCCATTTACCAAATGACTCAGAGAAATGCATTCATGTCATTCAATGAACTCGTGATTTAAAACTATGGCCCAAGTTAGTGTCATCTAATTCAAAATTTGCTTGAACAGACATGCCTTCGACAGATACTGTGTTACAAAATGGAGTTAGAAATAAATAAGGAACTAACTGATCGTTATGTAGAAAAACCGATCGGAAGGGGTGGTGGGCGTGACATTACACTAGATCAGTCTTGATTTTTGACTATCTGATGATAAAAAATAATAATCATTTCATATAATTACATATCTGGACATAAATGCTGAGAAGTATTGTTCAAACACTGGTATAGATAGGCGTAATACCAGTTCAAGCATATACTGTGCAATGATAGTTTGTTGCATTCGCGACGAAAGAAATTTTTCGAAACATCGCTGGGAAAAAGCATAGCCTTGTAACTCGCTGTCAACTAAAGGAGAAATAAACAGTTGCGCCCATGGATGTGATAATCGACTAAGGATTTATCATAAGAATGAAGTTGAAATATGTTTATGAATATGAACAATTGCCACCCTATCAAACACTTCTCTTTAATCTTCTCAGCTAGAGTATAGTAATGACTTCACCTTGCATTTATCAAATTAACACAAATAAGACATCAAAGCCTCACATAATAAGGGAGGGAATCCCACGGGTAGACTCATTAGTGTACCGTGGTTTCTGCATCAATATTGCTGACGTTGGTGTTTTAGAAAACCATATTTTCTTGGAAATTCCATAAATTTATGGGAAAAATGCAGAAAGAATAAGTATCGTATTGGTTATTATCATTATGCAGCAAAAACGTTACCTGTGGCTTTGAACATATAAGCCGTGCTCTGTGAAAAGGGGGCTTAATGCATCTGCGGAAAAGTATCGACCCAGGTCAGCCTGCGCAGTCCGCGCAGGCTGACCTGGGCCGAAACTTTTCGCTATTGGTCAAAGTCTGTATGTCAAAGGACCACTCTTCCTCCAGATCCAGTCATTCATTAGACTACGTGCATTTAACGGATTCCTAATTATGTGATGATTTACTTGGTACAATGGATCACTGAGATGCATTAAGCCCCCTTTTGCCAGAGCACGGCTCATATGTATAAGCCATAATCTGGCAGGAGAGGCTTCAATACATCTCCGTGACGCATTGTACCAAGCAAATCATCATATAAATATGGACCCGTGAAATACATTTTGTCAAACAATTGACTCATCATAATGTAGACAGGTCCATCAATATACAGGAAATTGACCAACAGCAAAAAGTTTCGACCCAGGTCAGCCTGCGCGGTCCACGCAGTCTGACTTTGGTCGCTACTTTTTGTAAATGCATTAAACCCCTTTTCATAGAGCATGGATCATATTCTTCACCATACGACACAATTGTAGACACTACCACTTTATAAGTATTTGCATACGATTAAATGTGGCACAAAAGATACTCTTTTTGGCTATGATAGTGTAGAAAACAATGTGAGGAAAATGATAGTAACCAGCATTTTCTCTGGTTCCCATAATGTTTTCATAAGAGGTTTGCTTAAATGAGAGAGGAATGATCCCTGTCCCAAGGACTATAATCAATCCTCGGAAAAAAATTGGCCGAGCGAGTGATCGAACCAGCGACCCCGTTCTTGGGTCCTATACGCTACCGAATGCGCCACAGGAGCTCGGCGTTGAGGGTTAAGAAGGCGTGACAGTACGGATAGTGCACTCTTACTGTCAAAGAACAGCAGGCTCTGTATGGGCAGTCACGTGGTCATGTCACAAATTCACCATGACCTAAAGACGGTAGACCTACAAGGAAAAAGACAGCGAAACACTGCCAAAAAAAAGTTATTTCCGTTATATAAGATGACATTACGTTTCCTAAAATAATATCTAGTTCACAGAATTATATTCAAACTATTTCTCATGACGATATACCGTCTTCCCTTCGGATGCCTGAAAGATACACAAAGAAAAATATTTCAGACACAAGACAAAAAGCGATGTTATTAGCTATGCAATACTGGGGCTACTTGACTTAAATAACTCGCAAACAATCGGACATTGTTGATCAAGATCAGACTGCACGTTCTGTGCAGTCTGATCTTGATCAATAATGTTCGAAAGAATCTGAGTACCTTTCTTTAAGAATGGGAAGATACAGGCTGTCATAGCTCTCCATCAAATGATGTTTTTGTTTTGTGTCATGCACAAATGAATACGTCAGAATTTTTAAGGTATAAAATGTCAAACGTGACAATTTAAATCCCAATGCAATAAAACTACTGTAAATGCATTCGGGTTTCTTTTGAATACAAGCGGATGTGCTTTTCATATTATTCTAAATCATGAATTTCTTCTCGCAGAAGAACCCGATTTAAGTTATATTTAATCACCTTATTTATGAATGAAATCGATATTAAACATCAAGATCATTCGAATGGGTTTATAAATTTTAAAATTTTAACTTTTTTTCTTATTTCGCTTATAACGGATAACTGGCTGTGAATTAGATCTGTTCCATTATATAGTAACAATAATAACGTTGTATTAATCAAACGTCTACAGCTGTTTTAATATGCTGTATACAAAAATAGTTCGTCCTTGGCAATACGCCGATCCAGTTTGCCTTTTAAGCCATTTCATCCATATTTTATGAAACTATTATTAATTTTTATCTTCATGCCAAATATTGTCCCTGACGGCTGCAAGGTAGCACAGATTACGACGGATAGAAAATGCATTCCATGTTTTAGAGGCCGTGAAAGCAATTGTTGTCGTTTACGGTTTTAAATGAGGATAGATCCTTTTTTTTTATCCCTTACACCATATATATTGGTAATTTATCTATGTTTACACAGCTGAGCCATTCTACACACTTCAAATTTTATCAGCTTCTTTTCTCTCTAGCTGTAGGGATTCGTCTTATATCAAAAGGTAAAAACTGAATGCCTTTGTGACGGCTTTCCTTATTAATACTTTCTTCATTCCTTATTAACCCTTAGGCTGCTAAGCGCGACTCACTGACCTTTTGCGGACAGTGTAGATCAAGATCAGACTGCACAGAACGTGCAGTCTGATCTTGATCTACACTGTCCGATAAGGAGGTATTATTCCCCGAAATATGACTTTGAAATAGCAATATTTGGGTTTTTACTATTGAATTAAAAATTTCATTTTAGTTATTTAGCAGGATAGATGTTAACACTTTATAGCAAGAATATGAGGTAGACTTTATTCATTACTTATTCGCATACATGCATTTTTATCACATAGATACTGTACATGTTATCAATATACATGAATGTCATTTCAGATAATAAATAATATACTTGAATAACGGAACAATGGATAAAAAAAAAAAAACCCGGGAAAATTATGAATGATTGAGAATGAGTTCTAGTTACGGTACAGGTATCTCAGACGTTTTCTTTGCAGATGGAAATGGTTAGATTCGCTTCAATTTGATCCAGTGGTCGAATAAAGGAGCAACTGTATCGATCAGCCATTAATTAATATTTTAAGTGTGGAAATTTTGGGCTTAAACTCTTAATCCTTCAACAAACAAGCCTGTATTTTAACTACGCAGAAGAAATAGCCGAAAAAAAGTTATTGTAGATCTAGACTACTTTCGACATGAGCCATGCTCTGTGACAAGGGGATTAAATGCATCTGAAAAAAAGTATCGACCCAAACCTTTTGCTTTCAGTAAGATTTCTGCATGTCCAAGGATAGTTCTTCCTCATACCACAGTCAAATATTAGAAAAATAGTTTTTATGGATCCATAACTATGTGATGACATGCTTGGCATAATGCATTATGTAGATTCATTAAGCCCCCTTATGTCAAAGCATGGCTCAAATCTAGTCTTACGGTAAGCATAGATAACGTCTCAGTCTACGTGATCATTGAAAAGAGGTACTTAAACAGGGACAGACATTTATTCTGTTGTACCTCCTGCGGACTGCGATTGTCGAGACATTGCTGATAAATCATTAACTCTTTCAGCACCAAATAATTAAACTCGACCTCTTTCGACGGCTCTAAATACAATCCATTGAAACTTACATAGATTCTCATTGTATAGGCTTGACTACACAAGCGGACGGTATAGATCATAGATCAGACTGCACGTTCTGTGCAGTCTGATCTTGTTCTGTGCCGTCCGCAAAAGTCACTGTTTTTGCCCATGGTGCTCAAAGGGTAAAAAAATCAACTCTTAATGCGCCTTTCACATCCATAGTTGCCTGTGCGTCCAGTGTAGATCAAGATCAGATTGCACAGAATGTGCAGTCTGATCTTTGATCCACACTGTCCGTTTTGCCGAGAACTTCGGGACCTTCGGCAACCTTGAATTTGCCATTATTTGGGTGTTAATTCTAGATTTTAAGTGTTTATTGGGTTTTTACGGCGCTCTTAGGGTTAAACTGTGTAGATAGTTAAGTGACAGAAGTACATGTACGTAAAATTGAACCCAATATAGCAGGTTGAAAATGCCAGTGTAGATATCGGATCGCGAGTGCACAAGTTATGCAGTTTGATCGTAATTGACATTGTCTGCAAAGGAACTTAAAAGTTGTACTGCCCATGATAGTTATAGACGATTTCAGTGCCGTGGCAAAAAGTCAGAGCCTAGGCACTTTACTTTCGGTTACTCGCGATGAGCTGAAATGCTTTGATTCCATCAAGGAACAAAGGTGTTATATTTCAATTGTATGACTTTTTTAAATTTTTACCATAAAATCCCCGTTTTCTAACCCTTTAACCTGGTAAATAAGTGAAATGAAACTTTCAAGTCGATACTAAAAACACAAATTTTACTATTTCAAATGTATTTTTTTTGGGGGGGGAGGAATATCTCCTTATCGGACAGTGTAGATCCAAGATCAGACTGCACCTTCAGTGCAGTCTGATTTTGATCTACACTGTCCGAAAAAGGACTTTGAGTTGCGCTTACTAGACTAAGGGTTAAGACCCTGAGGACGAGAGCTAATAAGAAGAACGTTGTTGAGGTAAAAAATGCTAGTAAGCAAAATATTTCCTCATGTTTTCTTTCCCACCCAAGACAAGTCCCCCAAATTTAAAAAAAAAGTTATAGTTTATCTGTAGATGCTTTTAACTTCGACCTGTGGTTCATATAGTTTGTCGCCAGGTAAAACGGTACATAAAAGATAAACAGTTACAAAGAAGCTTATAGCAAGACCGAAACAGAAATCAGAAAAGAGAAAGTTTGCTTTTCATGAAGACTTCAAGCTAGGGAACTATAACTGAACTTGACAAACACGTATACTTAAACCTTTTACCTCACTATCCAGAGTTTTTATGAGCCTGACGAAGAAGCGTTTTGAAAACATCGTCGGGAAAAGAAAAGAAAAAATGATGGTAAACAGCATTGTCTCCTTTTACCACAATGTTTTCTGCTATCAAAAGGAAATTCCATCATTTGAGTCACATTTAAATTGTCTTTAGCAAATGCTTTTAATTTAGGGAACTTTGTAATTTTGTCGTGTGGTAAAGAGTTGAAAATAACCAAATAATTAGCTTGCAACACGCGAAAAGTGGCATTCGGATATTTGCGTAAAGTGTCGTCTCGGATCAACCGGCGCACTCCGCGCAGGCTAATCCGAGACGGCACTTTACGACAACACTAGATTTTATCCCACAGTATACTTGCGCGAAACAGAAAATCACACACGGAAAGTGCCGTCTCAGATCAGACTGCGGAAACTGCGCAGGCTGATCCGGGACGACACTTTACGCAAATGTACGAATGCCCCTTTTCGCGTGTTGCAGGCCATTATCACAATCACACATAAAACTGCCATGGCACCTGTGGTCTGTTGTTGTTGTCGTTGTTTTATGTTGAGAACTTGAGCCGATGTTTATAGTGTAAGTTTCTTACATAAATACGGAAAGCGCCGACAGACATCGTTTCATTTCTTGTATTTCTCCCACGAATAAGAAAATTGATAGGCCATAGGTTACTCCAAAAACTTGGTTAGCTGTTTTGAGTTGAATTCAGGGCCTGTTTTCACCAATCGTTCTAAATTGTACTTTTAGTGTAATTCTGAATGTAGAAAAAGCCACATTTTCTGATCGGCTAAATTTTACGGTGTAGTCAATCAGAAATTAAGTTACTTTAATGTTTAGAAAATTTTAAAAACAAGACGAACAGGCAATTCAGAATGGTTGGTGAATAGGCCTAAAGGTCCTGTTGGTTCTGTTTATACAGTAGTTGTTTCAGTATGGCAGGTTCGCACCATAGCTATCAATAAAAGATACGCATGACGGGATATATGACGACAACTCTGAAGTTGTTCACCGCAAAATTAATCAATTTTTATTTTAATTTTTTTTTTTTTAGATTTTAAAGTACAATGATGATAATGCAAAATGAAGAGTTCAGACGAAAACTAAAATCAGTTTTTGCTGCACCTCACGTTTTGTACAGTCTAACCTTGATCAATGCTGTCCGCTGCTACTTTTGTCACCGATAGCGGAAACGGTCAACCATTTACCCTTTATCTGCTAAAAAAGTGACATGAAACTTTCAAGCCGATAGTAAATACCCAAATTTTGCTATTTCAAAGGTATTTTTTTTGGGGGGGGGATCTCCTTGTCGGACAGTGTAGAACCAAGATCTGTGCAATCTTCCCTGAGTCGTACTTAACAGTCTAAGTGTCAGGGTTTAAACGTTAGGAAGAAAGGCTCACGTCGGAACAATGCAAGAGTTTCCGGTTTTATATTCTATAACGGGTGGGGTCACCCTCTGGATCTACTAAGATAACGGCGCGAGTACTGGTTAAGTTTGCGGGGGAGGTAATCAACGAGAGTAATTTATTTGAAATGTAAAAAACGTGTCTAACAAAGTAATAATTAATATGAGCCATACTCTGTGAAAAGGGGGCTTAATGCATCTGCGAAAAGTATCCACCCAGGCTGACCTGGGCCGAAACTTTTCGCTATTGGTCGATTTTCTGTATGTACAAGGACCAGTATACCTAATGATACAGCTGGTCGTCAAAAAAAAAAAATAGATATTATGGATCCATAATTATGTGATGACTCGCTTTGTATCATGGATTACGGAGATGAATTAACCCTTTACCACATAATGACGCCTTTTAACGCCCCTGAAAAAGAGGCCTTTTGAAAACATTGTGGGAAAAGGAGAAAATGCTGGTAACCAGCATTTTCTCCTTTTCCCACAAAGTTTTCTACCCTATCAAAGAAAAGTTGCGTCATTTGAGCCACTATGAAATTGTTGTCTGCAAATGCTTTCAATTTGGATAGGTCTTAAATTTTGCTGTGTGGTAAAGGGTTAAGTCCCTTCTTACCAGAACATGGCTCATATAAAATATGATTCATGCTCTGTGAGAAGGTGGTTTAATACATCTGCAAAAGATAGATCGACTCAGGTTAGCGTGTGCAGTCCGCCCAGGCTGACCTGAGTCGAAACTTGTTGCTATTGGTCAATTTTCTGTATGTCTAAGTACTACAGGATTCATCCGTTTGTAGGACAAAATAGATTTTATAGTTCCATGATCATGTGATCACTTGCTTGTTAAAGTCTATCACGAAGATGTTTTAAACCCCCGTTTGCCAAGGCATGGCTCAATTATAGAACATTTAAAGGGATTTTTTTTTTCTAATTGTTGTGTTGTGGTGTTTTTTAGATACATGTAGATAGAAAACGTTACGCAAAAAGAAAAATTGCGTGCATTTTATTAACCCTTTACTAAACAATCCCTGGTTTTTACGACCCTGAGATAGAAGCCTTTTGAAAACATTGTAACCAGCATTTTCACCTTTTCCCACAATGTTTTCTACCCTGCTGGAAACAAATTTCAGTTTTTGAGTTACCTTTATTTTGTCGTCTGCAAATGCTTTCAATTTGGACCAGTCTAAAATTTTGTCGTTTGGTAAAGAGTTAAGCAATTGCTCCTTTTGTCGTCAAATAAGTAGCACGGAAAGAAAAAAGTGACCTCAATTCCTATATACAATATGGCTGTCTTCGATAAAATGTCAAATATGTTCCGGTTAAGCTAGGTGATGGTCGAATACCGGTTACGTGGGTAAAGGGTAATAGAGAGCAGACGTCTTGACCTTATTCAATGTTTCATCGCGAGCTACGTACGCGGAAGTATTAAATCAAAGTGCAATTCAGCCTTCATTTGAATTCTCGTTTTGCATATTTTATCATCCTACTCACTATATAAGGCCATGATAATTTTAACTCTTTTCACCGCTAAGTTAAATAAACTTGACATTTCTAAATGGTTAAGAAATAGGACTTGAGTAAAACTGTGGCCACCTTTTAATCATAGTTTGAAGTCTACAATCGGGCGATGTATATCCATGATCAGACTTCGCAGGATGTGCAGTCTATTCTCGATCTATACCGTACGCAACATCTCCTAATGTCGCCAAAGGGAGTGGTAGGGTTAAAATGTGTTATTCATGAAAATGAATGAAACTGTAGTTTTAACAACGTCATAAATGTCTGCATTATATCTGACCTCGCCGTCTGTTAACACTTTACCTCGTGTAGAAGATTTTATAACCAAACAGACAAGTCTTGAAAATCTCGTGGAAAATGGAAAATTTACACATAGTGACTGATTTCTTCTCTTGCCAAATCGTTTTTATGTGATCCTTGTTTAAGCATTGATTAATCATAATTATCCATACTTTACATGAATGTTTGCCGCATTCATGTGTCTTGAGATCCTTTCTTCCACTCTCGCTTGTTCCAAATGACCTATATTATTCATGGGTTTTGTTATACCTAAGGCTCTTCTTAAATTTTTATCTTCACTGTTGTGAAATTTGAGCCAGATGAACTGCTAATACCTTCTCAAGAGAAAAAATCGAAACAGATGTATCTGCCATCGAAGAACCAATATATTTATGTCATGTAACGATTCTTGTCGGGTTTACGATAGCGTCTAACCGGAAGCGGTGTCTAACCGGAAGTGTAAGACGCATCACTCATCATGAACACATTATATATTGTGCGCAGTGAAAAGAAATCCGAAACGAATGTCGCAAAATTACACAATCTTATACAGTCGTTCAAGAGATGATCTATGTAACAATTACTGCATTTGCTTTCTTAAGAAAAACCAAACACCAATATAATATTTAATTTTACAAAAGACAAATAAGTGAGAGAAAGGAAGACTTACTTTTAACGGTATGAAAAACGTTTCTAGAAAAGGAGGAATTGCTTCTTACCATCACTCGCTCATTTTCAAGCAATGTTTTGAAAAGTTATGTGAAGTAAACATTTGGAATTTTGTACTCATGATTTAGGATTCTACCATTTATTATTGTGGCGCATCATGAACGGCGGCACTATATTTTTATTCGCTTTTGAAAACTGCCTGTGGAGGTAGCCATATTGTTTTCTGGGCTTCCAGTCATTTCGTACCTAGGTCATTTCGTACCTAGGCCATTTCGTACGATTTTGGTCATTTCGTACCTACCTACACTTTTTATTTTGGCCATTTCGTACTCACTTTGATCATTTCGTACCCACTTTGGTCATTTCATACCCAGCTTTTAGTGTCAATTTGGTAATTTAGTGCCTAGTTTTAATACTATTTTCTTGTGTTATTTGCCGAATGACAACTGCTTTTGTACATAGCTCCAGTTGAAATTAAGTTAAATTTTGCCTATATGGACTGGTTCAGTGTTTTTATTTTTACATACATGTAAAAATACGGTACTTTCATTACCAGATCGAGCCCGTACCAACGTTGTTTTTCTATTTGGACTGATTTTTTTTTTTTACCATGTAAAATACCGTACTTTCATTGCCAGATCGATAAAAACCAGATCGTATCAACATTGTTGTTTGGAAAAACTGTAAAATACATTTCGAGCAATAAGTCACGTGATCAAATATTATCTGTCACAAATTTTCGAAGCCGCCATTTTGAATCAAGTTGAATGAAGTTGGAAAAGTTTAATTGAATTTTCATACTCTTCGTCCCGAAAGCATTCTATGTAAACCGCATGTATACTTTTGTTCTAGTAGTGTAGGGATTGCAGAAATATTGTTTTCCTCTCACGATCGTGTCTTTAAGATCAGCAATCGGTAAATAGGTGAATCGCAGTAGGTCAACATAGATTTTTGCGTTTGTATACATAAATTTTACACTTCTAATGTTATTACTTAAATGTACGACATGACAATTGTTCGTTTGTCAACTAACATCTTACTACGGCGACGATTTTGTCCCCATATGCAAATAACTGGGGTGTTTGATAAGGCAAAATGAGTCACGTGAAATCTTCTTGTTCAAAACCGGACGGCCGAGAGTTTTGATATTTGGTGTGTAGTATCACTACTTTGACCTCTACCAAGTATGTTCAAATGATGCCCCTGGGGTCGAAAATAGTCCTCCCCCAAGATGTCACAAGTTAGCACATAGGCTTATTTGTTGCAAACTTTAAAAATCTCCTTGTCCAAATCCAGAAGGCCCAGAGCTTTAATATTTGATGTGCAACATCACATTTACCTCTACCAAGTGTGTTCAAATGATGCCCCTGAGGTAAAAAATGTCCCAGCCCGAGGGCATACAAGTTCGCACATAGCCTTAAATGGTTCAGACTTTAAAAATCTTCTTGTCCAAAACCAGATGGCCCAGAGTTTAAATATTTGTCTTGTAGTATCACCATGTGGACTTCTTTTTAACTAGGGCAAACCTGTTATACGAGATACAGGCGTAAACAAATGATTGTTTATTAGGGAAGCTTGTCATCATTTCTTTACTATTATATCTTGTTTTTTATGTACTAACGTTAAAATATTACCTGACATGTTGTCTTAGAGCTGCTTTTAGACTCTTTCCGGGCTTAGTATACATGTAAGTGTATAACTGGTAGAATAAAAATCATACGTAAAAGCTAAACCTTTCAACGAGGCGATAGAAAATTGTGGAAGTAAACCTACCAAGGAAAAGGATCTTGTTTGGATTATATACTAAGTTAACACCGTGAGTTAGCATTGTCTTTAATTAAGACTTGCTTTTATTTTAAAGCTATTTCTTTAAAGCATAGTATTCTGAAAGAGCTTGACATGATGAATATTTATTAATATCCTTTGTCCATTTTTTTTAAAGAGGACCGATCATCGATGATGTCGGTGCTTTGATTTCTATGTAGCCTGACGAGAAGATTTTGTATTTGGAAGTGTTTAGTATCCATTGGTCACAGATCAAGTAGATGCTAAATACGTGACAACAGTCGACAGTTTATTTATTGCTATTTCACTGAGTGCGTGTAGCGGGTTGAACAACAGACAATTATTGCTGTATTCGACGTCAATGCAAGGATGATGCGTGGTTAGTTAAGTATTGGAGAGACAATTTGAATTTATTAAGCCAGTTCTTGCCTCCTTTTTTTTCAAGTAGGTGTGCGTCGATATTATTTCTAGTTTAAGGAAATAAGATAATATTTTCGTTGCAATGTGATATCAAGATTTTCATTAGAGTTACCCCAAAGAGTAAGCATCAAAACTGATACTTTCTAGGCGTGGCTTCATCCATATGGTGGTTTTTTGTGTTCAAGATCAAGCTAAAGTGAGTTGTTAATTTTTGTTTCTGACCATTTTTACTCCCGCGTCAAGGCATGTTAATTACGTCGATTTCAGGATTCCGTCACGTCTTTGACAGTGATGGTGCGACGTTATTAAAGTCAGTATTAAAAGGCGCCTGATAGCATTTTAAAAATTAACGGATACATCACAGGAGCAGTGTAATATGGATAATCACCATTAGATAAGGCTTCAATACACTATTAATTAACCTTTTCGGCGCCATAGACGAAAACAGTGACTTTTGCGGACGGCATAGAACAAGATCAAACTGCACGAAACGTGCAGTCTGATCTTAGATCTATACCGTCCGCTTCTGCAGCTACGCCTATACAATCAAAATCTTTGTAAGTTTCAACAGACTATATTTAGAGCCGTCGAAAGTAGTCGAGTTTATTTATTTGGCGCTGAAAGAGTTAATAGTAAATGATAGACTGGCCAAGTGATTAAGGTGGATGAATTGTAATCTATAAGTTCTGGCTTTTGACCCTCAGTTGCCACATTAATGTTTCTTAGGAGTGTATATGAGAAATGCACTACCAAGATTCAGTCAAGTTCTGGTTAAATCCAGGAAACAGGTGTATATTAAGTGAGCTGTCACCGATATTTGACTGAAATTAATTTTGACAACCGCGTAAAATACCATTTGACACCGAAAACAAATGAGAGAAAGTTGGACTACTGTAACTGTGGCTAGACTTTTCATAACAACGTGGAAAAAAAACAGGAAATTGCTCATAACCAGTAATTCTTCTTTGAACACAATATTTTGTAAAGGTCGTCTATTGTGCGACGACAGAAGTCGTGTGCAGCTGGTAGGTAAAATGTGTAACATGCACCACATGAATAGGTCAGGCGTGGCCGAATCTAATTTTATAACTTCTCTCGGGCTATAAACTAAATTTGGCAATCATTAAATTTAAAAAAAGAAAATGGTGCAAAGGAAATGCACTTTACCAAGGCGAATCTTCATGCTGACAGAATTACTCCGCGCATTTCCGGTGGAACAAAGGCAGACTTTGCTGTCCGACGGAAAGGCCTATGCTTAGCGGTGACTTTGACTATCTCAGCGCCATGGACGAAAGTATGGGCTTTTGTAGAGATTACACAGAACGTGAAGTCAGATCTTGGACCTATACCGTCCACTTGTTTGGTTGAGGCTATGAAGAATTTTTTCTGAGTTTCGGTGAATTGTATTTTCAGCCGTTTAAAGAGGCGGAGTTTATATGTGCCGTGCTCTGTGAATAAGGGGATCACAGAGATCCATTAAGCCCCGCTTTGCCAGAGTATGGCTCATATTTATTCAGCGCTGAAATATAATAGAATTGTTGATGAGAAATGGACACTACGTGGATCTTACGGGTCGCCATTTTGACCTAAACGATGAAAACGTTTTCCTTTATCTGCTATAAAATACTGTTTCAAACTCTCGAAAAAGTCAATAAACTAAGCATAGAAAGAGTAGGTGTATACAATTTAACTTAAAAAAACACTCCAATATCTCCATCGACCAAAGGTAATTTCAGGACGAGTTATAAATTGAAGGTGCATGCCCTCCCTAACGAACTGTTGCAATCCGTTACATGGTGCATTATTCAACCGCAGAATCATCCTGTCAGTACTAAATGAGGCAGACTATTTAGACAGAAACATTTTGTACCTGGAGCGTATTGCATTCCATTTTCTACAGCTGCAAGAAGAACATCACGCTTTACGTAACTCTTTACCGCACGATGCCGACATATATAGACCCTGGGAAAGAAGCCTTTTGAAAAAAATGTCGGAAAAGGAGAAAATGCTGGTAACCAGCATTTTCTCCTTTTCTTACAATCTTTTCTATCTCTGTACCATTTGAGCCACATTGAAATTGTCGTCTGCAAATGCTCTCAATTTGGACAAATCTAAAATTTTTTTGCTGTAACTGTGGCTCGAATAATTGGATTCGTCTTTGAATAGTTAGAAAACATTGTGGGAAAAGAAGAAAATGCTGGTTTCCACCATTTTCTCATCTATTCACAATGTTTTCAAATGCCCTTATTCTCAGGGTCGTTAAAAATACGGATTGGCTAGTAAAGAGTTTAGGGCTTTGATGATATGGAAAAATGTTGGTGATTGATACTGTACACTGGGTGTGCCAGATTCGAGCCTCACTGGAAGCACTGGGATTTTCGTGGGAGTGTCCTTGGACAAGACACTTCAGAGCCCTAGCCTGTAGTACTGGTTACTTGCAGGACATACATGAATACACGATGTTTCGCCGTGTTATGACTGAAATACTGTTGAAAGCGGCGTAAAACACCATTCAATCAATCAGTCGGCTCTATATTGTCCGACTATTTACGTGCTATTCTTGTCAAAACAGCCTTGAGGTTAAAATGATTACGCTTCTCAAAATTTTTCGTTCATTCATCATACTGCATGCACCTACCAAAGCCTTATCCCTTAACCCTTAGGCTGCTAAGCGCGACTCACTGACCTTTTGCGGACTGTGTAGATCAAGATCAGACTGCACAGAACGTGCAGTCTGATCTTGGATCTACACTGTCCGATAAGGAGATATTATGCCCCAGAACATAACTTTGAAATGCAATATTTAGGGTTTTTTTACTATCGAATTGAAAATTTGAGTTATTTAACAGAATAAAGGTTAACTATATAAATAAGTGAAATGAAACTTTCAAGTCGATACTGAAACACAAAATGTTTCTTTTTCAAAAGGTATTTTTTGAGGAAAAATATTTCCATATCGGACAGCGTAGATCCAAGATCAGACTGCATGTTCTGTGCAGTCTGATCTTGATCTACGCTGTCCGCTAAAGTTATTTTGAGTCGCACTTACCAGCATAAGGGTTAGATACGGGGATCAAAGACTTTTTTTCATTCCTGATATTGCTTAAAACTTTATTTCTTGGCGCGTATTAAACTTAAAAAATTGCTCTACGGCAACGAAAGCAATAAAACCAGGAACAAATCAACTTCTCATACTTTAAATATTCAACTGCTTGCGTGAACGGTTTAAAGATGCATCTATATTCGTTTTCATCCATTTTTAAACCAATTTTATCTTTATTTTAAGAAAGTATAATCATTCTTGTACATTTGTGCCAAATGTTGCCCCTGACGGTTGCAAGGTTGCACAGATTACGACGGATAGAAAATGCATTTCATTCTCTGGAGGCTATCCATAGACATTACAACTACAGTTTCCGGTTTAAATCGAAGACAAGTCCCTTGCGTTTCTTTATCCCATACACATTATATCGATTTTTTATCTACATTTACAGAGCTAACTAGATTCTACACACTGTAAAATTTTAACAGCGTTTGTTTACTCTGGCTGTAAAGATGTATCTTTAATAAAACTAATCAAAACCGCGAAGATTCAGTCATGACACGTCAGGCGAAAAGGCAAGAGAGCAAAGGATTTTAACCATGCAGAAGAAGATGGGTTATGGCAGACGTCAGCAAATTTCTCTCTGATTCTGAACTAGACTTTACAATTTTTGCATCTGATTTAAATTGGATTTACATTTTTCTTGAAACAATTGGCATTTTTTGACTGTAGAATTTCCCAGCATATCTGGTTGAAGAAAAACAAAATAATAATCATAGGCTCTAACCTGTAGCTGCATTCTCTATCATTCTTACCCCTTAAACTGCTAAATTAACAGAATAAAGATTCCCAGCAAATATATAATATACCGAAACATTGCGCTTACAATCTTTGTAGACTGAAAAAAACTCACCGTACAGGACAGTGTGGATCCAAGATCAGACTGCACGTCCGCAAAAAAAGTATCGAAGGGCAATCAGCAGCTAAAGGGTGAAATCAATTCTGATTCAAATTCTTAGACTGGCCCGGGCGTTGTTTCTCAACTAATCAAGGGGAAAATATCAGAATTTTACCCTTAGGCTGCGAAGCACGACTCAAATACATTTTGCGGACAGTGTAGATCAAGATCAGACTGCACAGAACGTGCAGTCTGATCTTGGATCTACACTCTCCGCTAAGGAGATATTTATCCTCCCAAAAATATCTTTGAAATCACAAAATTTGGGTTTTTACTACTAGCTTCAAAGTTGCAATTTACTAATTTATCAGGTTAATGGTTAAATTCAGAGTTAAGTTAAGATTGGTTTATGAATGCGGCTTTTTGATAGAATCGTCATTCGTACGCGGAAACCGGGGTTTCAGTTTTTGTTGTAATCAGGGATTGATCTCTAAGTCTAGGCTTAGGAATTTATTTCGAATTTATGGAGTATCTTTGTAAAAAATCCAGCGACGTACAGTCTCCGAAATTAGTCTGGACATATAAAAAAAATCGAAACGGTTTTATAAAAAAGTTCTAAACGAATTTTTTTTTATTGCGAAACATTGTCGTCATTATACTGTCAAACTCATACCAGATAAAATGAAAGAAATATTTTTTATGACGTTTATTTCGATATATGTGCCCTTGAAGTTGAAAGCTTGGAACGTGTTCCTTCCGAGACGTGGTGTATCTGTAAATGTTATTACGTAATTATGTTTTGCAGATTATTATTTGAAATGTACGTGCAGCTAACATTCACACAGGAAAAAAAGATTTATACGAAGAAAATGTTAAAATGCAGTGCAAGATTAAAATCTCTACGTTTTTTCCATATCTTTTTAACTGCGCATGTCTCACAAAACAGGGCAAGGACTTATAGAAACCGTTTCAAAGACAGGACGAAATGGGGCTTACACGTTTAAACAAGAAAATAGGAATCTTCGTTACAAGAAATTTAGCATTTTATCTCAATATTAAAAGAGAGAGAGCCACGAAATAAAAAACAGAATACTACAGGTGGTAATGCATTGAATCAAAATAGCAATAGAAAGGAAAACAGACGGTCTAGAATCAAATATCAAATCTTTGCACTTAACCCTGATCCTGCTAAATAAGTGAAATGAAACTTTCAAGCCGATAGTAATACACCAAACTTTTTATATATATTTTTTTTTTCTATTTCAAAGGTAATTTTTTGGGGAAATTATGTCCTGACCGGCCAGTGTAGATCGAAGATTCTAACATGACACGCGAATTCGGCTCTATAAACACAGTGCAACGAAAGCGTGGTAAAATCTACGATATTCTATGTAGAGTGACGTCATTCTGTATAGAGTGACGTCATTCTGTATAAAATAAGTAAGTTATTCAATGGAATATAATCTGCATCCGCGTTTCTACTGTAAGTATGAACTTGTTTTCCTTTGATTAAGAGTTGGTCATGTTAGAATCGAAATAATCTTCTTTCTATCGTGGTTTGTCGTTCAATAAACCACGTTGTGAGTTATGAGGCACAATGAATAATCCACAAGGGCTATCGCCCTCGTGGATTATTTATTGTGCCTCATAACTCACAACCGTGGTTTATTGAACGATAAACCACGATAGAAAGAAGATTATTCCTTAATTAGACTGCACGTTCTGTTTAATCTCACAATGCTTTCAACAAGTGTCCTCTTCATATTCGGCAAAGCCTGAGAATGTTTCGTAAATGGTTGGTTAATTTTCATTTATTCATAAACATTAACACACTGAAATTAGATTAACCCTTTCCCTGACGACAAATTTTAGACTGGTCCACAATGAAAGCACTTGCAGACGACAAAATAAACATAACTCAAAAATTGAAATTTGTTTCAAGCAGGGTAGAAAACATTGTGGGAAAAGGAGAAAATGCTGGTTACCAGCATTTTCTCCTTTTCCCACAATGTTTTCAAAAGGCTTCTATCTCAGGGTCGTAAAAACCAGGGACTGTTTGGTAAAGGGTTAATGTCCTCGGGCATTGGTTATGCCAGGCCAATTCCATTTTTGGCCTATAACGTGCCTGGAAAGCTGTCACATGCTAAGTTAGGGTGTTCTGAGCAGTCCTGGTAAAGAAAGGAATATATTGACAGGTGCACTTCACGTCATGATATAAATTAAATATAATCGAAATATTGATGTAAAGACATAACAAACCAAAGTCAAGCGAACAGACGAAAGAAAGGAATTCAGAGGCACATAATTATATTGGTAAGCAGAGAGTGGATTTTAGGATGGTGCATCCTAATGGGATTCTTGTAACATCGCCAAAAAACGTACGGATTCGGCTAAGACTCGGGTAATCTGTAATCGATCGGCCGATACACGCTTGTTCCTCGCATCGATTACGGATTACCCGAGTCTTAGCCGAATCCGTACGATTTTGGCGATGGAAGGCGATGTTACACGAATCCAATTAGGGTGTCCTATCCTTAAACATATGTTAATATCATCAGAAATCGCGACCCTTTTTACTTAGTTTTCTTTTTTACTATATTGAATTGTGATTTAAACAGCATGTAGTGTTGTATGCATTGGTGTTTAAATTTCCAACTAAACTGTTTTCCGGTATTTTGTTCAAGTTTTTAGACATAAATCATAATATAAAAAGAGATCAACCTTCTTAAGTGCGAAATATATAAGTCATGCTCTGTGAAAAGGGGGCTTAATGCATCTGCGAAAAGTATCGACCCAGGTCAGCCTGCGCAGTCCCCGCAGGCTGACCTGGGCCAGTCCCCGCAGGCTGACCTGGGCCGAAACTTTTCGGTACTGGTCAATTTTCTGTATGTTTAAGGCCAAGTTTACCTTATGATTAAGTCAATTGTTAAAAAAAAAAGTCGCTATTATGGATCCATGAGTATGTGATGACTTGCTTGGTATCATGCATTACAAAGATGCAGATGCATTAAGCCTCCTTTTGCGAGAGCACGCCTCATTTAAAATCGACCTCTTCTGACGTCTGAAAATCCAATCCACTAAAACTTTCCCATCTTTATCATAGTAAATTATCAGTTTTGACTCTTTTTTTTTTTTCCTGCACATGGAGGCATGACGCTGTTTTCGCCAAGTGTTCAAAAGACTCTTCTGATAACTAACCCTTAGGCTGCTAAGCGCGACTCAAAGACATTTTGCGGACAGTGTAGATCAAGATCAGACTGCACAGAACGTGCAGTCTGATCTTGGATCTACACTGTCCGATAAGGAGATATTTTTTTTCCAAAATAACTTCCCTTGAAAAGCAAAGTAAAGGGTTTTACCATCGGCTTGAAAGTTCCATTTCATTTATTTAGCAGGATGAGGGGTGATTTCAATACTAGATTTCTGTCTCAGCTAATTTAGATGCAAAGTTTAATCCAGAATGGATAGTTATTGAGTAAGGCCCACCTTTTAGCTGTTCAAGAATAAAAGTCTGATTTTTTATTCATTGGAATACGATGAAAGAAAGAGAGGGCTAGACTGAGATAATAGGCCAACCCACCTGTCTGCTTATCAATTGTTAGACACGCAGAGAAACAACATAATCATCTTGATTTTGATTTAACCCTATGGCTGCTAAGCGCAACTCACTGACCTTTTGCGGACAGTGTAGATCAAGATCAGACTGCACAAAACGTGCAGTCTGATCATGGATCTACACTGTCCGATAGGAAGATATTATTCCACAAAACATAACTTTGAAATAGCAACATTTGGGTTTGTACTATCGAATTGAAAATTTCATTTTAGTTATTTAGCAGGATAAAGATTAGTTTCGCCCCATCACCATTATCCGACACCGCATCACGTTAAGGTTACAGCGCAGAACGAACTTTAGCATGTGTTACGTCATCCTTCAACAACGTAATAACCCTTTGATAAAAAGCAGGAGATTTTTTGTCAGATGTTAGAACAACTAATGGAAATTCCAAATGTCAAAATGTGTCTGAGATTGAGAGCTCAAAAGCCAAGAACTTCAAGAAATGGAAAAACAATTAAAAGCAGGCTGAATTGTGGTCTTAAGTTTTTAAAATACTGCTGCAAAACATTTGTTACATTGTTTATCTAAGTGGCTTTTGGTAAAATGTAGTGAACCATTCACATGTCCTTTCAAAAAGGAATTTCACACACCACTAAATTGGTACCTTTGCATTGTTACGACCTATCGTATGTCGCCTGTATCGGGATTAACCTGATTAAGGTCTACAGCCCCAAACTCATCGGTAAACATCGACGTTTCCGTAAAGGCTATTCGGCCAATCTCGACAGCTTCCGTCTTTTATATGAGAGTTAGGGACCGTTGACCCTAAAGTGATAAAGCATTATTTTTGTTTTTGTAGATACATAGTTTGGGTTTAAGCATTCAGTCTGTTGTTGTTAGCTTTCAATGCTACAGTCGGGGTTTTTTTTTTCAGCTTTGCTTCGTCGCGACCTCTGGTCATAAAAATTTTAAACGAGTATTGCACAAAAACAATAAATAGTTATAGATATGCCGATATAATGAAAGACTACGAATTATAGTGTATATATACATACATACTGGTGTCATACCGCGTTCAAATACTTGATCAAAGACCGACACTCCGTTACATGGTCTGGGTTCGTAATCACCAACCATTCTTATTCACCAAAGAGTCTTATTCTCAATAATTTTCCAAATTTAAAAGTAAAACAACTTCTGATTGGCTAAACCATATGGTTTAGCCAATCAGAAGTTGTTTTACTTTCATTTCTTTTTTAATCTTGCAGACTAAACTAAGAACATTCTTAAGAATGGTTGGTATATACGGACCCTGACGTCACCATTTTTGAAAGTTGATAAAAAAAAAATATGTCTCAATAAAATGTTATAAACCCGCCAAATTCAACACCATCGTTATAAAACGTCGCATGGCATCGCAACAGAATTGGACAATTACGTCCATACAATTTTTGCCCGTATTGGACTCCCATTTATTGTGTATTTTGTGACACGAAGTCACACCAGAGAGTTTATATTTTACTGGTGAGCCACATACCCTTATCATAGGCTACAAAGTTTTCTATTTATAATACACAGCATGGGCTAACACCCATCTAACCTTTATCCTGCTGAACAACTACATTATAAAATCAAACCTTCCAGTCGATAGTAAAAACCCAAATGTTGCTATTTGTTATTTTTTGGGGGAAAAATATATCTTTATATGACAGTGTAGATCTAAGATCAGACTGCACGTTCTGTGCAGTCAGATCTAGATCTACTTTGTCCTCAAAAGGTCAATGAGTCGCGCTAAGCAGCCTATGGGTTACGTACTCAAATGTATGTAAAACAGTTGTAGCTGTGTGCGTGGAAATTTGAAGGCTGTGTCATTCTGTTAGATCTACCTTTTTGAATAATTCTACAGCATTTTGGGACAACCCTCGTAGATGAAAAATTATCGATAAAATGAAGGAAAAGCGTTAAAGGTCGAGAGAAAATAAACCCTTTAATCTTTCATAACCATAGATGAAATCAAGGGCTTGGATCGGCAGAAATCAAGAAAAGACTGCACCGAAAGTGCAGTTTGATCTTGGATCTATACAATCCGCTTGTCTAGTCATTCCTATGAGACATATAGGATCTGACATGAGTAAGCGATTGAGATGAAATTTTATTGAACGAGTCTAGGGAAAATGTTATTAAGCGAGCCTTGGCGAGCTTAATAACATTTGTTCTTGACGAGTGTAATAGAATTTTTTATCACATAACCTCCCTTGTTTTCAATGTAATTATCTTATACAAGTTTGATATCATAATTGTGTGACGTCATTTTTGACGTCATTTTGTACATATTTCATAGAAGTGAATGGGATTTTATGGATATTACCGCGGGTGCATCTATAGATGTTTTTGCATCTTCTGATCTCTAATTTGTGAAATACCATTATGTCATAAAAATAATCTGACATTCGTTGGCGTTTGAGAGAAATTTCTTATTAAACTCGCCAAGAAAAAATATTATTAAGCTCCCCACAGGCTCGCTTAATAACACTTCTCTTGACTCGTTTAATAAAGTTTTATCTCAAACACCAACTCATGTCAGATCCTATATATCTCAAACGCCAATGAATGTCAGATTCTTTTTATCACATAACGATATTTCACAAATTATAAATCAGAAGATGCAAAACCATCTGTAGATGCACCCGCGGTTATATCAATAAAACCTATTAATTTCATTAAAATACGTGCAAAATGACGTCAAAAATGACGTCACACAAATATGACATCAAACGTTTATAAGATAAGAAAATTCATAATGGGTATATTACACTAAAAACAAGGGAGGTTATGTGATAAATAAATATCTCTGAGTTTCAGTAGATTTGTATTTGCAGCGGTCGAAATAGACTATGATTATATCTTTTGTGCTGAAAGAGTGAAAAGGCGAGATAGAAAAGATGAAAATTTCCAGTCAATTTTAAACAAACAAAAAAAAGAGTTTACGGTTTCAAAGTGCTTTTCGCCGTAAAAAATCTCGCGGTGTTAGACAGGGTAGATGGAAGATCAGACTGCACGTTCTGTGCAAAAGCACGTTGAGTCACGCTAATCAGGCTGAGGATTAAATATCGTTTGGAGTCATTTGTCTTTAGATAACGTCATGGAGCTGGCACACTAACCCCAAGTTTTTGTAAACAAAACGCCTGCCTCCAAACTTATCTTAATTTCCACGTAACTTTTAAATTGCGCCACTTCAAAAAGAGATTTTGGGTCCTTTTTTATCTTTCTTAACTCTTTCTTTACTGCTGACGACATCAGAAGCTTTTGTGGACAGTGTAGATCAAGATCAAACGTCATAGAACGTGCAGTCTGATCTTGAATCTACATGGTCTGCTACTTTATTCTAAAGTTTAGACGAAAAAAAAAACTTTAAACCGTCGGGAGAAAAAAAGGAATGAAAAATTAACCATTTTGGCGTCGAAGGAATTAAATCAATTAATATGACATTAAGATTTAACAAGACCGTAATTTACAATAAGCATTAATAAGAGGATAAATCCGGATAACCCCAACATGCAACCATTTGAGTAATTCGGTTAATTTGAAAAATTTGATTGATCGATCATGCCTAAGGTCCCAAGGAAAAAACTGCATGTATTTGCATATAGACTACAGTAACCTTAATCTTTTAATCCCTTAACCTGCTAAATAAGTGAAATGAAACTTTCAAGCCGATAGTAAAAACCCAACTGTTGCTGTTCCAAAGTTATTTTTTGGGAAAAATTATCTGTATATCGGACAGTGTAGATTCAGGATCAGACTGCACGTTCTGTGCAGTCTGATCTTGATCTACTCTGTCCGCAAAAGGTCCTCGAATCGCGCTTAGCAGCCTAAAGGTTAAATTTTTATCTGAAAAAAAGTTAGACCTTTCTAGACTGAAAGCATTTGCAGTCGATAATTAATCGTCGCTTAAAAGATGGAATTCATTTTTTAAATGGTATAAAATATTATTTGAAAAAAAAAAGAAAATTATTCAAAGTTGTTTTCTACAAGCTAGTTTCAGGAGATAATTGATTATCCGAATTTCGATAAGATCAGAGGATGTTACGATTTATAATCCGCGTACACTAATCATCCATTTCTTTACAGTATTTAAATTGATTGTTTTATGACAAACAATCTGTTAAACTCTTTCGGCGCCAAGTAAATGAACTCGACGTATTTCGACGGCTGTACATACAATCGACTGATACTCAGAAATACTTTTATCGTATAGGCTGGACTAGACAAGCGGACGGTATAGATCAAAGATCAGACTGCACGTTTTGTGCAGTCTGATCTTGATCGATACCGTCCGCAAAAGTCCCTGTTTTCGTCTATGGCGCTGAAAGGGGTTAAGGACGTAAAGCATTATCAGCACCTTTTCATCTCGATTGTTCAATAAGGACGGTTTTTTTTTTCATCTGATTATATTAGATGCTTTTGAACAGCGAACATCAATCGGTCATGAAAACATTGTAAAAAAAGTAGATACTCACTTAAAGGTAATTAAAAGACCCTTCTTTTAGATTATTTAGACATATTCTCTGTGTGTGTTCAATTTATGGAAATAGGTCTATATATATAATAAGTATATCAAAAATATTTTCAAGTGAAGAAAATCGACAAACTGCTTTGAAATTCGGGACACATACAGATCTTTTCGTCTTCAAATAATAATTATGATAATTATAATAATAATAGTAATAATAAGATAAAGAATCATTGTGACACAAGGAGAACAAATTATTCCTTCTTCACAATGTTTAACCATACAGTCAAGTCATTTCATGTTGATGACCCTGTCATTGTAAAGAACTGCTTTAAAGTCTGCCGATTTACACTCTAGTATGAACATTTGAACATAAGATGTTCTTTTCACCTTGTTTAAATTTTCACCGCATTTTCCAAAATCAAAAGCTCATAAAACTTCATAAACCTTTAGATAATTCTACGAAATATTAATTTCTAAACAGGGATCATCTTTCTCTGACTTCAAATATTTCAGGGAAAACTTATCTTGAACCTAGGAGTGAAGCCAATCTTGATAGGAAAGAAAGATAAACTTTCTGAAAGCATACGTGCCTCAAGACCTTGAAAACTGCATGTACAACGTAAATAGAGCGAGTGCGCAGTAGTAGTTGTCCCAGGGTATCTATTAACTCTTTCATCACTAATTAATAAACTGAATTTTCTCAAAGGCTACAGATAAAGTTCCACCGCAAGATCAAGGGACAGTTCGGTCATAATCTAGAATATAGTAGTGGACAGTGCAGATCAGAGATCAGACTGCACGTTCTGTGCAGTCTGATCTTGATCTACGCCGTCCAAAAAAGCTTTTGGTGTCGTCTATGGTATTGAAAGAGTTCCGACGGTAAACCACTGCCTTGGTTCAAGTCTGATCCTTTTTTTTCCTTTCTATACAGTCTATCGTTACTTTTGTCAAAAGCGAAGGTTTAAAATGAATGTTATCAATCAAGCTACTCCGTAGTATTGGCGAGTTACAGGTCCGAGGTCTGTGGTATAAGATATTATCAGACTTAAGTCAAAGATTGGTCTTCGCAGTCCAGAAAAGCTATTTTACTTGTATGTAACATGGTGTAATCAAAGAGCCAAATGTTCCAACGCTGTTTAATTTCAGGATTTGCCATATAAAAGTGTTCCACTAAAAGAATTCAAGAAACATTTACAAAACATGAGAAGTGTACCAGATATAATGAGACTGTTCTTGGATAAACCAGACCTCAGTGACGACCAAGTTAACAGTATAGTCTACATGAAATCACATTCGGTGTTACATGGCAAGCGAGACTTCCACTCACGTGACGTCATGAACGATAACGAGATTGGGGGCGGAAGTGAGTAAGATGTTTTTTTTTTAATGCCAGAAGGACATGATAAAAGTGTAGAAAATCGTATATACACTTTTCCATTTTTTCCGTGTCTTCTTGATTTTTACGCCCTTGTGCTAATACTTCAGTTATGTCACAAAGGCCTGTGAACCTATCGATGTGTTTCTTTACTTTCTTTACAAGCACCACACACAAACCACTTTGCAAACCACGAGCTGTTTTTGGGCCTAAATGAAGTCGATATAATGAGAGTGAGGAAAGAATCCTGTTTAAGTGACTTTCATCGATTGTGGAAAATATATTTGTCCAAGCCATAGGCTCGGGCTAAGAACTCATGGCTTACTAGCACAGGGCAATTATAAATGCCTAGTTCTAAAGGCACTTCCTTCTGAAATATACTTCAAACTCACCCATGTGCTTGTATGTTGTTTATCGCATCTTATAATAATTGAGATTTCACATGTATCGGCAATGTCAGATAAAAAGATAATGCAACTTTGAAGTCTTTTTCTTAAAACATCATTTTAACCCATCATATAAAAAAAAAGTTGCCTTTCAAAACTATAGCTCCATTTGAGACCATTTTGTAGATCAAGATCAGACTGCACAAAACGTGCACTCTGATCTATGATCCAAACTGCCCACTTTGCGTTGACATTAACCCCTAGGCTGCTAAGCGCGACTCACTGACCTTTTGCGGACAGTGTATATCAAGATCAGACTGCACAGAACGTGCAGTCTGATCTTGTATCTACACTGTCCGAATAAGAGATGTTTTTCTGCAAAAAAAATACCTTTGAAAAAGCAAAAGTTTGGTTTTTACTTTCGGCTTGAGAGTTCATTTAATTTATTTAGCTGGATAAGGGTTAATGATTAACCCTTTTAGCGCCATAGGCGAAAACAGTGACTTTTGCGGACCACATAAATCAAGATCAGACTGCAGAGAACGTGCAATGTGATCTTTGATCCATACCGTCCGCTTGTGTAGTCAAGCCTATACAATCAAAATCTTTGTAAGTTTCAATGGATTGTATTTATAGCCGTTGAAAGAGGTTGAGTTTATATATTTGGCGCAGAAAGAGTTAAAGTAATATTGAAATCGATTTTTTGGGGGCGGTCTTTTATCTATAATGCAAATGTCTGTTCAGTTTATTGGGCTCTCTAAAAGTTAAATTTTGCTTTTTCAACAGATTATGAAAAGTGGGCTGAATACATTAAAGAGTTCAACAAAAGTCCATTCGCAGAATGTTCCGAGCCGAAGCCGGAACTTGTTCGGGTGACTGATCAAGACCACGGGTCTCTCCTCACATACTTTCCGGCGTGCGCCATCGTCCATCGTTGTCGTAGCGAGACAGGGTGTTGTCCGCATGGAGAGGAGTGCAAGCCACGGAAGGAGAACGGAATCGAAATTATTGACAAGCATTTTATGGTGAGAAAATTTACTTTAATGGAATTTTTGTCTCAAAATTCAGTTTAGTTGTAATTGGGCCATGCTCTTTGAAAAGTGGTTTAACCATATACCACACCAATGCCGACTTAACGACCTTGAGAAAGAAGCCTTTTGAAAACACTGTGAGAAAAGGAGAAAATGCTGGTAACCAGCATTTTCTCCTTTTCCCACAATGTTTTCTACCCTATCAAAGAAAAATTGCACCATTTGAGACGCATCGAATTTGTCGTCTGCAAATGCTTTCAATTCGGACAAGGCAAAAATTTTGTCGTCTGGTACAGGGTTAAATTTATTTGAAATAAGTATCGACAAAGGTCAGTCCGTGCAGTCTACACAGGCTGACCTACGTCGACACCTGTGCTCTTAGTCATTTTTTTCTACATGTTCAAGGACCATTCTACCTCATGATTCAGTCGATTGTTAGACAGAATTGATTTTATGGATCCATTATTATATGACGACTCCTTGGTATAATGTATCACAGAGATTCATTAAACTCCCATTTTGTAGAACACCGGTCAACTGTATTTTGAGCTCGGCTGTTTTTTAAAGAAAACTTCGAGGTACTGTCATATTTATGTCGTTATCGCCTGCATCGTCGTCGTGGTGCGAAAACTGACATTTTCTCAGGGACATCTCTCTTATTACTGAATATGTTTAATTCAAACTTGGATTAGCTGTTTATTATCAACAGGGAGATTCATACATGAAGGGCAGACAACCTTCAAAAAGATTTAACACATTTATGCCGCTTTCTCGACTTAACCCTTATCCTGCTAAGTAAATAAAATGAATTTTTCAATTCGATAGTAACACCCCAAATATTTTTATTTCAAAGTTATGTTTTGGGGAATATCTTCTTATCGGACAGTGTAGATTCAAGCGCTCAGCAGCCAAAGGTTAAAATCCTCAGTGAAAATGCCCCCAGTCGAGTGTTGGCACCCGCAGGCGACGCTCTTGTTGAAATGTACAGGATACCACAAACTGCTGATGCACACTATCATAGCGATCCTGCTGGGAGAACAAGTACAAAGTACTTGAAACAAGAGGAACCAAAGGGCATTATAATGTGACCCGTGAACAAAGCAACGTTCCTACAGTACACCTTCACGGAAATTCTCAAATAGTATCTTAAAATGTTAACACTTTTAGATTGTATAAAACCGCGGACAACTGTTTTTCTCAATCTATCTCAATTAATTCTTTACCAGATGAAAAAGTTTTAGACTTCCATATGGCTTGCATCACGCCGAAAGGGGCATTCGGACATTTGCGTAAAGTGTCGTCTCGGATCAGCCTGCGCAGTCCGCGCAGGCTAATCCGAAACGACACTTTCCTTTTTTATGTAATTTTCTGTTTTGCGCAAGTCTACTGTAGCACAAAATCTAATGTAGTGGTAAAGTGCCGTCTCGGATTAGCCTGCGCAGACTGCGCAGGCTGATCCGAGACGACACTTTACACAAATGTCCCAATGCCCCCTTTTCGCGGTAAGCCAATTATTCAAAAGCATTTGCAGATGACAAATTAGGCTTTGTTCAGATTGTCGGATTTGTCTATGAAAAGGTACAAAATATTGCCAGGGAAGGTGAAAATGCTGGTTAAAAGCATTTTCTTCTTTTCCCACTACGTTTTAAGAAGCCTTCCCTAGCAGGGTTGTTAAAATTTTGGATTGTTTGAAAAGGGGTTAAATACTAATTCTGCATTCCAAGGCCATGCAACTTAAGACGTTCTGTCTTAACCAATAACCTGTTGGCTTGTGTGGAAAGCCCAATGAGATTGCATGTCCGCGAAAGAAGGATAGACTATTGTCCTTCAACACGCGAAAAGGGGCATTCGGACATTTGCTTAAAGTGTCGTTTCGGGTCAGCATGCGTAGTTCGCGCAGGCTAATCCGAGACGGCACTTTACGACTATGTTAGATTTTGTCCTACAGTAGACTTACACAAAACATAAAATTACATAAGAACGGAAAGTGTCGTCTGGGATCAGTCTGTGCGGAATGCGCAGGCTGATCCGGGACGACATTTTACGCAAACGTCTGGATGCCCCTTTTCGCGTGTTGCAGGCCATATAAGACTCAAAGTTCCTGGTAAAAACTGAATCAGAGCTTCTGTAAAATACGTGAAAATCTTCTCGTGGCTTCATCCAGCCATTTTATTGAACAGTATGGTTTTACTGCTGTTTCTAACCATTTTGTTTTTTAGCTAAAAAAAAAAATGTTATGCTGTGTTATGCAATGTTATGCAATGTTGTGTTATGTTATACAAATGTTAGATTATGTTATGATATACAATGTTATGTTATGTTATAAACCCTTCTTCAGGTATTGAAAAGGACATTCAACGATGATGGTGAAGCTGTCATACCCATCCGGAAGTTATTTGCCGCCGAAAGTTTTATCAATCATACAGCATGTGAATGTCAAAGAGTGGAACGAGAATCGAAGTAAGTTGATGGTTTGTCTGAATGATGTTGCGAACCGCTTTCAAGGGTCATATACGTATTTCACACAGATAATGGTGACGCATCACTGGGTTTCACTAATACTATACTTCGACTGTATAGTGCTTTGCACACGGACACACATGCGTGACCGTACCACCAGCGGGAATTGAGCTCAGTAATTCCTGGTTACATATCTTACACTTTAACCACTGAGCAGCAACGTACCCTAATTCACAGTTCCTACATACGTATTTGTTTGTTTGTTTGTTTTTTTATTTTGACACACTAGATGTTTTTAGAATGTAATCGTGTAATCGTATACGCGCACAACGATTAGAAGTTGTGGCATGCAAAGACTTAACAAAATCACCAAACATCTAACAGTGCATGTCCAGTATTAGCCTGGGTCTAGGCGGTAATAATTTCTTAATTACTCTGTATCACGCTCTCTAAATTGCGGTCTACTATAGATCTTTAGCAGCTATCTGTTGATCGCGTCCGTTATTATTACCGTCTGGGGACATTCGAGGGTCTCCCCATGACTTAGCCTGGGTCCAGGCGGTAATAATTAATTACTTCGTATCACACTGCCCTAATCTTGGTCTGCTGTCGATCTTTAGCAGCTATCCGTTATCGTTACCGCCTGGGGACATTCGATGGTCTCCCCATGGCTATGAATTGTGCAGGTAATCTAATTATAGAATTGTTTATCGCGTGACTTCACAATGTTAAAAACGATGGATTCGCGCATTTTTAGACCAATTCAAATACAACGGGGGTGATTTCATAATTATACAAGTGACTTCCCCGAACCGGTCGGTGCTATCCTTTAACAAACTTGTTATTGTTAAACTATCGTCCGAAGTCATTATGAATGACCCGTTTGAAATTTTGTTGTCAATATTTTCAAAGATGGCTTACAAATTGGAAGTGATCAAACCGAGGTTATTGGAAATTCGGTATCTAATTTTAGTCATTTACGTTCGAAAACCGATCGCAGCGACATCTACTTTCCACCACTGTGAAGTGGAATAAAGTAGATGTCGCTGCAGTCCGTTTTCGAATGTCCCCAAGCCATCATTTTTGACAAAGTATGCTGGCGTCCAAATGATAGAAAAGTATAAAGTGAACGGACTGGAACATAGGCTAGTCCAGTATCACACTGTACGTCATCTGTAATCTGACCTTGATCTACTTGGTAAGAAAAAGCAGCTAAAGCGTTTTCACAGAAAACCCCAATATATAGAAACTATTTGTAGAACTCTTTTTTTCCGTTATCCGATGTTTGTTAAATGTGCCATTCGTCCATTTAAACCATAGATGCAGCTTGGTAAACACAACCCAAATATCTTAGTTGTATTTGCCTGAAAATATTAGACTTGGATTCTAATTTAATATGCTAAGAACTGAAAACTGTAGTGTCTCGGTCGTGAAGCGGTATTTAAACATGTAGATTCAGGAAACGCAGATCTGAACGGCGAGATGGTGTTGCAAAGAGATGGACTTTGAGTGGTATACTTTTCGGTCAAATAGTTTAAAATAACTCTTGACTTACCATATGTGCAGAACAAAGTTATAGTTTAAATTTGTTATTTCAGTTGCCATAAAAAATGTCCTCTGCAGTTCCGTAAAGATCGAACAGGGGTGGATTGCGATTGTACTTGTAGGGACGCCAATCGAAAATGTCGAAGTATACGTCGTGGGATACATCCCCTGGATGAGAGTGATTTAGAGTAAGTATACATATGGCCTGCAACACGCGAAAAGGGGCATTCGGACATTTGCGTAAAGTGTCGTCTCGGATTAGCCTGCGCAGTCCGCGCAGGCTAACCCGAAACGACACTTTCCGTTTTTATGTTGTAATTTTCTGTTTTGCGCAAGTCTACTGTAGCACAAAATCTAATGCGGTCGTTAAGTGGCAATTGTCCGAATGCCCCTTTTCGCATGTTGCAATCTGTATAGCTCTAAGGGCACCAGCTGCATCTATAGCATTTCTGTATCGGCTTACATGAAACTTGAAGCCTTATCTTCGATCTTCATTATCCGTCGTTTTTGCCAGACATTCTGTCAAGAACAGCACCGAAACTTTTTATCTCTTTTCGTCTTTTTAGCTCACTGAGCACAACGTGCTCAAGGGGAGCTTTTAGGATCACCCGGTGTCCGTCGTCCGTCGTGCGTCGTGCGTCCGTGCGTCGTGCGTCGTGCATCGTCAACAATTCTTTAAAGATCAACTCCTCCTAAACCGCTGGGCCAATTTGGACCAAACTTGGCTGGAATGTTCCTTGGGAGGTCCTCTTTAAAAATTGTTCACAGAATTTGATTCCATCAAAAAGTCTGGTTGCCATGGCAACCAAATGGAATTTTCTAAGAACTTCTTTAAAAATCTTCTTCTCTGAAACCGCTGGTCAGATTTTAAAATAATTTCACAGAGATGTTCCTTGGGTGACCCTTTTCAAAAAGTGTCGCGAAATTTTAATCCGTCAAGAAACATGGCTCTGGTGAATGGGGGCTACTTGCACTATACAGAAATGAAGAAATTCTTAAAAATTCTTCTTCTCTGAAACCGCTTTTCAGATTTTGAAATAATTTCACAGAGATGTTCCTTGGGTGACCCTTTTCAAAATTTGTTCGCGAAATTTTGATTCGTCAAGAAACATGGCTCTGGTGAATGGGGGCTACTTGCACTATACAGAAATGAAGAAACTCTAAAAATTCTTCTTCTCTGAAACCGCTTTTCAGATTTTGAAATAATTTCACAGAGATGTTCCTTTGGTGACCCTTTTCAAAAATGTTCGCAAAATTTTGATCCGTCAAGAAACATGGCTCTGGTGAATGGGGGCCACTTGCACTATACAGAAATGAAGAAATTCTTAAAAATTCTTCTTCTCTGAAACAGCTCGTCCGATTTTGAAATAATTTCACAGAAATGTTCCTTTGGTGACCCTTTTCAAAAATTGTTCGCAAGATGTTGATTCGTCAAGAAACATGGCTCTGATGGGGGGACCACTTGCACTATATGGACATGAAGAAATTCTTAAAAATTCTTCTTCTCTGAAACGGCTGGTCAGATTTTGAAATAATTTCACAGAAATGTTTCTTGGGTGACCTTTTTTGCAAATTGTTCGAGAAATTTTGATCCATCAAGAAACATGGCTCTGATGGCTGTGGGCTATTTACACCATACGGACATGAAGACATTCTTAAAAATTCTTCTTCTCTGAAACCGTTGGTCAGATTTTGAAATAATTTCACTGCAATGTTCCTTTGGTGACTCTTTTCAAAAATTGTTCACAAAATTGTGATCTGTCAAGAAACATGGCTCTGATGGTGGGGACTATTTGCACTACACGGACATGAAGAGGAATTTCTTAATTCTTCTTCTCTGGAAAGGCTGGTCAGATTTTGAAATAATTTCACAGAAATGTTCCTAGGGTGACCCTTTTCAAAAACTGTTAGGGAAATTTTTATCCGTCGAAAAACAACAGCCAATTTTTGGCACCTGCATGTGGTGCTCTTGTTCGACTTATGTTTTTAGTCACTGTCGAGCATGTGCTCTTCTTCAAGAAATTGTCCTTGGGTGATCTATCCAAAAATTTATTTGCAGAATTGTGATTCATCAAAATCATTGCTGTGGTGATGATTGTAGGGGTGTTGACAGATTTTGAAATGACTTTTACAGGTGACCTTTTCAAAATTGCTTGGCAAAATAATGATTTTGTTTCCAAAGTTTCAATACCTCAAAAAAAATTGGCTATGGTCCTCTCAAAAATTCAGGTGAGCGATCCAGGGCCATCTTGGCCCTATTGTTTTTATATGCAATTCATCATTGATCTGTTATGAATTGGTTTTCTTAATCAACTATTTCAATTGAACTAAATAATAGTAATAATAATAATAATGGGCCATACTTCGTGAAAAGAGGGTTTAATGCATATGCAGAAAGTATCGACCTATTTGAGCCGGCGCAGTCGGCGCAGGCTGACATGGGTCGAACTATTTTGTTATTTGTAATTTTTTTGCATATCAAAGGACCATTCTACCTGAGGCATGAACAAGTTGTTATACAAAATGGGTTTTATGGATCCATACATTTAGATATATGACTTGCTTGGTAAAATGCATTAAACCCCCTTTTTGTCAGAGCATGGCTCAAATCCATTTATCTGGATGGTCTTTTGTGCCACTTTCAACATTATTTCAATTATATCAAAGCAAAAACATTCGCCATCAAGTGGCTCCGTGTCTTCAGTGTTAAAAAATATGACCATTTTTAAGACCTAGAGCTGAAATAAGCCAGTTTTAAGCTCCGCTAGCCGAAGGCCAGCGAGCTAATAATCATGACCCTGTGTCCGTCGTGCATCCGTGCATAAACTTATTTCAAGCATCTCCTTCTCTGAAAATACCCATCCAAATTTGACCAAACTTCACAGAAATGATCCTGCCATGGTCCTCTCCAGAATGTTTTGAAAAAATGTATTACTGTTAAAACCCCGGTTACTATGGCAACAAAACTATACAATATTGAAAATCTTTGAAAATCTTCTTGTCTGAAACTTTAAGGCATATAGCCACCAAATTTGGCACGTAGCTTCATCTTACAGAGTCCTACGAATTGTCTGCAAATTATAGCCCAGGGGTCAAATATGGCCCGCCCCGGGGGTCACGAGTTTTACATAGGCTTATAGTGAAAACATAAAAGTCCTCTGGTTCTAAACCATATTGTCAATGGCTACCAAATTTGGCATGTAGCTGCATCTAATGAATCATCAAATTATAAGCCTGGGCCAAAACTTGCCCGGTTCGGAGGGTCACAAGTTTTACATGGGCTCGAATATGGTGAAAACGTTAAAAATCTTCTGGTTTCTAAACCATATGGCCTAGGGCTGCCAAATTTGGCATACATGTAGCTTCAACTAATGGACCTCTACTAAGAAACTTCCAATAGTAGCCCTGGGGCCAAAATTGGCCCTGTTCGGGGAGTCACATATTTTACATGGACTAATATAGGAAAAACTTAAAAATTTCTTTATTGTAAGGCCTAGGGCTACCAAATTCGGCACATACCTTCATCTAGTGGATCACTTCTGAATTTGTTCAAAATTTAGCCCTTGTATCGAAATAAGCCCCGCAGGGGTCATATGTTGAGGAAACTTTGAAAACCTTCTTGTTTATAACCATACAGCCTAGACATGTATTGTTTGGTATGTAGCTGTATCTTGTCGACCTCTAGCAGGATTCAAGTAATTTTAGCTCTGTGGTCAAAAATGGTCTTGCACTGGGGTCACAACTTCCACATGGACTTTTATAGAGAAAACTTTATAAAATCTAAGTCGTCTTTTTCGAAACCACTTGGCCTTGAATTTGTAATATTTGGTGTCTATGGTTTGTACATATTAGCCAGTGGAGCAGTACAGTGCCATCATGGTCCTCTTGTTATTTCTTATGTTCGTGCTCTGCTTGAGTAAAGCCTAACTTTTTATATATCACCAGATGTATAAAAAAAGACGAGTGTATCGTACCACAGTGCAAAAGCGGAAATTTCAACATTGCTACGGGGTTTTGCCCTCACTTTCGCCGCCACAAAAGACAGAAGGCTGGGTAGCAGGAGGTACAGGGTTCAGACTGGAAGATTCCTCCCACACAGGAAACATTCATACGGACGATCAAATAAGCCGGACAAATCAGGAACAGGAAAAAAGCCTAGAAAGCGACACGGGAAAAGGCGTAAATATGCCAGAAAAAAGCATAAAACTTTAAAATCTTGACCAGCCATATTACCATGACAAATTGTAAATAAGTCATTAATTTATATTTTTTTGAAAGGAAATAGGATTTGTATATTGATATTTTCACATCATCTGTCCATTGTTTGATGTGTTGTTTAATGTTTTACCTACTTTAGTAAGTGTGAAGTTTTTTGTTAGTTTGTTTTTGTCATATTATCATTACTTCTGTAAGGTCAGTCACATTTCAGATCGTTCGTTTTGCACTCATTTTGTTTCGTTTAGATTAGCAATGTATTTCCCTTACAGCGTCATAGGCGATACACAGAGACTTTTGCAGACTGCATAGGTCAATGTCACAGAAGGTGCGGTCGGATGTTTAGTCAAACCTATTACATAGTAATCTTCTGAGTTCCGATCGATTATACGACGTATGTTCAGTCGTCGAAATAGCTCGATATGTTTGTATTGATGAAAAGGCTGTAGAAAAAATTCTAGCATTCTATATTTCCGTCTTTACCGATATCAAAGACGACGAAGTCGGTACCAACTACACAAACAATTCTGAATTGCATTCTGATTCTCCAGAATAAGTTTTATTTAATTTGAAAGGAAAGCAATGTCTGATCTGGGAAATCAATTCGTTCAGCTAATCAGAAATTGTGTTAGATCTACTCTTTAAAATGTGAATAAGATCAAGAATGGTTGGTTTACACGAGCTTTGATCCTGGACCTACGCTTCCCTCTATTGGTGGTATAATTGACTGAAGTGATTGACTGAATGGTGTTTTACGCCGCTTTTAGCATTATTTCAGTCATATCACGGCAACAGCTCACATGTTCGTTTATTTCTTCGGCTATACCAGTACTAGGCCAGGGCTCTGAAGTGTCTCACCCAAGGACACTCCCATGAAAAGTTCAGTGGATCCAGTGAGGCTCGAACTCAGGACCTCTAGGTCGCTAGTTCTACCCTTTAACACTGAGCCACGCAGGACACCTTTGATGGGATAGTCTGATAACCTTTGAAATGCAGTATCTACATCTACGAGTAGTTCACTTTTTATTCACTGAAACTAATCCTTTCACAAGAGCTATACTCTGTAAAAAGTATCGACCCAGGTCAGCCTGCGCAGTCCGCGCAGGCTGACCTGGGTCGAAACTTTTTGCTATTGGTCGTATTTCTGCATGTCCAATTACCATTCTACCTCAAGATCCAGTCAATTGATAGACAAAATGGATTTTATAGATCCATAATTATGTGATGACTTGCTTGGTACAATGCATCACAGAGATGCATTGAACTCTCTTTGCCAAAGCAAGGCTCAAATGTATGATACTTTAAACTGTAGTTGCCTTTGGCTTTAATTTAGATCAAGATAATAAACCACTCACTATGCACTCTAATCTATAATTCGAAAAAAAAAAAAGTCTACCAAAAGAGTTTTAAAGTGGCACTATTTTTGTGATTGTTATTTTATGTGACTGACAAAGTCTATTTTACACTGGCATTTGGCACTGAAATTACAACAGAATTCTATGAACCAAGGTGTCTTAAGACCAAAACCTCTGTGATAAGGAAACAACTATATGAGCCATGCTCTTTGAAAATGGGGCTTAATGTGTCTGCAATAAGTCCGCGCATGCTGATCTGGGGCGAAACTTTTTGCCTTTGGTCAAGTTTCTGCATCTCGAAGGACTAGTGTACCTCAGAACTCGGTCGAGTGTTATATGAAAATGGAACTTATGGATTCATAATACTGTGATGACTTGGTTGGTATCATGCATAGTGGAGATGCATTAAGCCCCCTTTATATATGAGCCATGCTCTGGCAAAAGGGGGCTTAATGCATCTCCGTGATTTATCATACCAATTAATACATCACATTATAATGGATCCATAAAAATCAATTTTGCCTAACAACCCTCTGAATCATGAGGTAGACTGGTCCTTTGACATACAGAAAATTGACCAATAGCGAAAAGTTTCGGCCCAGGTCATCCTGCGCGGACTGCGCAGGCTGACCTGGGCCGATACTTTTCGCAGATGCATTAAGCTCCCTCTTTACTGAGCATGGCTCATATATATATAATAGTATGTGTGTGGTAATACACGGAGACGTATTTATGTTGGCATGATCCGTGGCTAATGGGATTTAACCCTTTACCGAACTACAAAATTTTAGACTCACCCAAATTCAAAGCAGTTGCAGACGACAAATTGAATGCGGCTCAAATAATGATTGCAAATCTTGAAATAGTAGAAAACATAGTGGGAAAAGGAGAAAATGCTGGTTACCAGCATTTTCTCCTTTTCCCACAATGTTTTCAAAACGCTTTTATCTCAGGGTCGTTATAATTCGGGATTGTGTGGTAAAGGGTTCTATCATCCTTATTTGTTATATGTAGAAAACATTTGTCATTACTGACCCAATTTTGTCTTTTATGTATTGATTTTTCGGAAAATGTGAGTGCTTTTTGATGACAATATTACTGCCTGGTTTTTGCATGTCCTTGCAGATCTTACTTCGGACTAACTACTTTAAACGTTTTACGACCGAACACCTTTTTGTATAAGAGTCATTCTCTGTGAAAAGGGGACTTAATGCATCTGCAAAACGTATCGACCCATGTCAGCCTGCGCGGAATGCGCAGGCTGACAAGGGTCGATACGCTTTGCTATCTTTAAATTTTCTGCATGCCAAATGACTAGTCTACCTCATGATTCAGTCATGTGATTGATAAAGTGAATTTTATTGATTCATAATTATGTGATGACTTGCTTGTTACAATGCATCACAGAGGTGCATTAAGCCCTGTTTTGCCAGGGCGTGGCCTACATGTATATACTGTATCTTCAAACAATTAACCTTCAGTATCACTTCATGTCTCAGGTATTTGGGGGAGCTGTCCGAGATCATACTTCACGGCAGTGCCGGTTGATCCTAATCTGGTATCTCTATAATGAACCATTAACTCTTTAGCAAACGACGAAATTTTAGACTGGACCATTTTGAAACCAGTTTCAGACAAAAAATAAATTGTTGCTTATGCGATGAAATTTGTCTTTGACGAGGTATAAGACATTGTTGAAAAGGGAGAAAACGCTGGTAACCCGCATTTTCTCCTTATCTCACAATGTTTTCAAAAGTCTTCTTCCTCGGGGTCGTTTAAACCAAGGATTTTATGGGAAAGGGTTTAAGGCATCTCGGGTGCTTTAGTGTGAAACCAGTCGGACACTTGCAGCCAAGAATTAACCCTTAGGCTGCTAAGCGCGATCCACTGACCTTTTGCGGACAGTGTAGATCAAGATCAGACTGCACGGAACGTGCAGTCTGATCTTTGATCTACACTGTCCGATAACGAGATATTTTTTCTCCAAAAACTATGTTGGAAATATTAGGGTTTTTACTATCGACTTGAAAGTTGTATTTAATTTACTTAGGAGGATAAGGGTTAAGATTTATAGCTGCAATTTTCAGGCTACTTTTGTCCAGAATATTTCAGTAAAGCGGCCAGTGTAGATCAAAGATCAGACTGCACATTTTGTGCAGCAGTCTAACTTTGATCGACACTGGCCGCAAAGGCAACTACAGTTGTGAAAGACCCTTAAAGTGGTAAGAATATCACATTTTTGTTTGAATAGTGTCTGCCTGGTTTCACGTCTACGAAGAAATATTACGCTCTTAAGCGCCTTGCACGACGGTATTCTTACCCGACCAGTGAAGCCAGATCATTTCAAATAAAGTCGGTGGACGGAATAAATTATCGATTTGGAAGTTGAATAAACTGAGGTCTCCGTGAATCAAATAATTATGGTTTGATTCCCTTTATTTGAGCTGTTCATTATACCCTTAGGCAAAAAACTTCAGAGCACCTACAAGACGATGGTAAAAACTCGGGAAATGCATGAAAAATTAGCTTTTTTACTATTTGATTATGTTGAAAAGGGCGTTACCCTTCTAACGATTAAACAATCAACAACTGTAAGAGCATAATCTAGACTCCATACGTCTGTCTGTCTGTCTGTCTGTCTGTCTGTCTGTCTGTCTGTCTGTCTGTCTGTCTGTCTCTCTCTCTCTCTCTCTCTCTCTCTCTCTCTCATGTGTATAAAAAGATTCACATTATGATGTAAATTCTCTGTTACAACGGAAATAAATATATAAATCGACTGGCTCTTTGCGGGAGTGCAAGAAAATATATATTTAGAAGAATTTCGGATAATGTTATATGATTTGTATTGTATTATGTGCTACAAATTTGGATGTATATATTTGAATGTCAAACTACTTCCCGAAAAGGTACAAACATTTGGGAGAAGATATAAAAATGAAAAACAAAATAGAGAAAATAAAGAGGCTTCTTGAAACCTCAAGCAAACTGAACCCGTAGGCTGTTAACGGCGACTTATTGCACTTTTGAAGACCACGTAGATCAAGATCAGACTGCACAGAACGTGCAGTCCGATCTTGAATCCACACTGTCTGAAGCGGTGGGTTATCAACGGCAATTAGAATTTTGAAGAAAGACATATTTTTCGCTTTTGAATCTAAATTTTGTCTCCATTTGGGAATAATAAATGATTTTAGAACTGAACATTAATCGTATCTTTTCTGCGCGGTAGGAAAGGTTGTAACTCTTTGTTCATGAAACGGCCTACTTCAATCAATCATGATATTAAAAAATGGTATGAAAATTACAAGTTATCGTGTCTTTTATGTTAATACCGAGTCATTGGCTTACCTCCCTGAATCTACAGGTATTCTGTGCACAAGCGAACGGCAAGCGACAGTGTCTCAAATCATGTATTACACACTTGTATGCTGAAAGGTAAACAACTCGTAATGCATTTTCAATACACTAGTCATGGATTTCACGCCGTTTACAAGTCATTTTAATACCAACATTAACATCCATAATACCAATGGACAGCGTAAACATTTTTCTCCAAGGAAATCATGTCACAATTTCAGACAATTCAAGTTGCTAAGAAATATCTAGCTTGAAACTGTCAAGCAAACCAACTCGGAAGAGATCAATTCGCTTAAATTTATTAGACAAGCCCCATTTTAACGCGAAAGCTGTACAATACCCGACAAGTAACACCTATATCAGCCTCAAACATTAAACAATTTGCTGTGAATAGGCTATATAAGAACCTTTTTTTCTATCAAAAAAAAATGTACAGTGTTCCAGCTTCCACCATTTTGACGTATCTCGGTTACTTTGAAACGCGTATTTGCATTGGTTATCTGCAGGGGTGTGTCTGACCTCGACCAATAAGAAAACCCGTGACAAAATGCGTATAGTACACCATAATGCATGAAAGTTCATACGGCTTGACATTTTCAGATGGAAAAAAAGGTTCGTAGAATTGAAAAACACATTTATGCACTAACTTTAGTGCATATCTATGTTTTAAGTTTGTGGACTTGAGATGTACTTTGCACAAAATAGAAAGCTTTCGCATTTTAAATGCATTTTAAACGCATTTTAATTTAAATTATAGTTACGAAGGTTTTCGCGAATCGATGCAACCAGATCTCTTTCCGAGTTGGTTTCTATGACAGTTTCAAGCTACATATTTCTAAGCAACTTGAAATGTCTGAAATTGTGACATGATTTTCTTGTAGAATAATGTTTCCGCAATCCGTTGCCGTTCACCTGTTTCTGAGCACAGAACCGTTTTTCAATCCTCTGGGGCAGACCGGCTGTCTGACTGATCGACCGGCCGATTTAACGATAAATCCGAAATTAACCTTTCATCAAACAGTCTTAAGTTTTATGGACGGTGAGGAAAAGGGCTTTTGAAAACATTGTGGGAAAAGGAGAAAAAACTGGTAACCAGCATTTTCTCTTTTATTTTTTCCCCCTAAATGTTTTTTTTTTTTTTTCTTTTTAAGGCTACAACAATTTCGTTGGCAGGGTCACAAATGATTTCTCGTCTGTATATGCTTTCACGTTGGATCAGTCTAAGTTTTTGTAATCCGGTAAAAGATTGATAATTTGATCGGAAGTGATACTGTCACTCGTACCTACCCCTAGGCTGCTAAGCGCGACTCAAATACCTTTTGCAGACAGTGTAGATCAAGATCAGACTGCACAGAACGTGCAGTCTGATCTTGGATCTATACTGTCCGATTAGGAGATATTTTTCCCTAAAAAAATATAATAACCTTTGAAATAGCATCATTTGCCGTTTTTCTGCTATCGGCTAAAAAGATCCATTTTACTTATTTAGCAGGTTAAGGCTTAACCCTTTACCAAACAATCCCTGGTTTTTACGACCCCGAGGAAGAAGCCTTCTGAAAACATTGTGGGAAAAGGAGAAAATGCTGGTAACCAGCATTTTCTCCTTTTACCACAATGTTTTCTACTCTTCCAAAGTCAAGTTTCCATTTTTGAGTCACGTCCATTTTGTCGTCTGCAAATGCTTTCAATTTGGACCAGACTAAGATTTTATCGTTTGGTAAAGAGTTAACCGGCGTTACCAATCCATTCTAGAGGGTAAATGCGACAATTTTCCTTTTTTCCGTCTTAACAAAGTTATTTTCGAACAAATTATTCTTTATTCATTGCAGACTAAATGGCAGTAATTTATTGTCACTGTCAATGTACTCGTACTGTTTATAGCAAAATTTAGTTGAGACATTCAAAGCTCTGAGAGCACCGATACATTAGCTCATTCGGAAATTTGGCAAATGTTAAAGATACATCCTTAAAGCTAGAGAGAAAAACTCTGTTACAATGTGAAAGTGTATAGAATGGCTCGGCTGTGTAAACATAGATAAATTAGAAATATATATGGTGTTAGGGATAGAAAAACTCAAGGTATTTGTCCTCACTTAAAACCGGAAACGACAACAGCGATTGCTTTGTTAAGCCTCCAAAACATGACATGCATTTTAGTATCCGTTGTATTCTGTGTGCAAACTCGCAGTCGTAAGGGGCAATATTTGCAATGAAAGTACAAGAATGATTATAGTTTGATAAAATAAGGATGCAGTTGGTTAAAAACTGGCTGAAAACTGTCTGAAAACGAGTACAGATGTATCTTAAACACTTTACCACACATTCCCGTCTTTTAAAGACCCAGAAGAAGAAATTTGCTGGTAACCAGCACTTTCTTCATTTTCCGCAATATTAACAACCACTTGAAAACAAATCTAATCATTTGAGGTAAGCTTAATTTGTTGTCTCTAAATGCTTTCAATTTTGAACAAGTCATTTTTTGTCATCTAGTAAAGAGTTTAAGCTTTAACTGCAGCAATAATAACACAAATGTACCCGGCTTATTGTCAAAACGAAAGTGTTGTGATTTCAACCTGTTTTTAATACTTATGACATATTTATTTACCATATTTTACTAGGACTTTCTTTTTCCGAACTTTTTGTAACAGTACTAGTTAATGCATATCTCAAGGATTTTTTTTATTTTTGTCTTTAAGTTTGTTTTAGGAAGCAATTAGATAATGAAATAGTACCTTATCTCTTAACCCCTGCCCTGCTTAAAAAATTAAACGAAACTTTTAAGCCGCTAGTAAAAAGCCGATGAAAGCTTTTTACATTTTTTTTTTTTATTTTTCTAAAGCCCCTCTAAAGTCAAAACTAGGTAATTTTCACCGTTTAAAACTCGAAAATATACTGGATAACCCATCACAACACACATATATAAGATCGGAGAAAACTCGAACGTGTCAGTTACTGCATTGGTTGCCATGATATACGTGTGCAAAAATGCATGGAGAAGCCCGTAGATATCAGGGACGCCATTGAACGAGACAAACTTCGTGTTATCGTTCGTGTATATTCGAACTAGGTCTTCGAGAACGTCGCGTGATAACATTGCATCTCATTAGTGCTATGACGTGATAGATAGGACTATTGTTTACAATTCCAATATTATGTCATCGGAGAGTAAGATTGCTCATTCTGAACCTGTTTTCTTATTTAGATGTAGTAAACTCTTCCTGTATTGATGATAAATGAAAAAACGATGATCAGCCTGTGTCGTTGTTTCTGTTTACGATGTCGATAAACTTACGTTTTTCAAGCCTAGAATGGGGACAAAACGGTCAAGTGAATGAAGGGTTTGTTTCGAGGCCTTGAATGATCACGTGGTGTTGACGTCGCTATCACGTCACTGCGGACATTTATGACGAAAAGTCGGCTAATCGTCGGCGATCATCGATGTAAACAAACAGATAATGCGGCATGGTAGGATCTGTTCTAGTTTCAAAATTCTTTTTTCTGCCATTGACTGGAACTTTTGCGAAGTGCACCTTTACATATCGTGAAAGTCGTAATAATCGCCATATTTTGACATGATAAAAGTGAAATTTACTTTTATTTTACAAACAGGTTTTTTATTCAGTTGGGCTTTACTGTGGCTTTAAAGAAAAGTGTCTCATTATCGGACAATGTAGATCCAATATCAGACTGCATGTTCTGTGCAGTCTGATCTTGATCTACACAGTTCGCAAAAGGTCAGTGAGTTGCGCTTAGCAGCCTAAGCGTGAATACGTTGTTACAGTTATCTGGAGGTGACTTTGATCGCAGGGAACGTGTTACGGTCTACAATAGGGAAGTCAACACGATCCATGGCAATTATTTCAAAAGAAGTCATTAATCTATTGCCGCCTGCAGACATTTCTTTCGTCTTGAAAAACACTTGTAACATCATTGTGGCAAAGAGAGAATTATTTCAGTAGTAAGCATATTTTCTCCAAATTACGATTACAAACGTTCCCCCACAAAGCTTGTTACAGAATTCTGCTTGGACAAAAATACCTAAACATCAGTACATTACATGTAAAGATAAAAGTTTAATTAAAAGAACAAATTTGCTGCAGCGACCTAGTAAAATTTCCTTTGTAATTCAATCTTACGTGCAAGGCTCTATTTAGTCTATAAGCCTTGCAACTGGATTAAAAGATTAGACGATATTACGTCATGGAAGATGTTAATCTCTTTCTCATGCATTTTTACGTCATATAGATATCAGATCATTATTTGATACCCAGACTTCTGTTTGTTCTTCACTACTAATTCCATTACAGTAGCCTACATGCTATATCAGATATATCAAAATCTGTTAAAAAATCAAGCAACTTCAAATGAAAGGAAAACAACATTTTTTCAACAGAATGTAAAACCGTATGGAAAAGGAGCAAGTGCTTGAAGAAAAAATATTTCAATACCTTCAAGTTATCAAGCGATCACCACACGCTAAGTTTATAATCTTTTACACTTTGAATGTCTGATTACGCTTATGGCTGTTTGGAATTCTATGAAATTTTACTGAAAGCGTTCTGTTTTACGATTTACCATTCACGATTCAAAGAAGAGGCTGTATTTTTTACAGATTTACTAAGTTCATTCAGTCGGCAAAAACATTTGCTTAGTTTAAACATATGTTGTTAATCTGTGTTATATTTTTTAGGCTTTGCTTGTGACAGGCAATTGCTCTTTTTTCAAAAAAGGTGCTTCTAAAATTGTCAACAATTTTGTCTTGGGCATTACGCTCTCACTTAAACCTTTCCCTGCCAACTAAATAACTTCGAACATTTTCGAGGTCCAGAAATGGACTTCTTCTACACTTGAAGATAACTATCATCATAGTTATGGAACTAGTAGCAGACGGATAGATCCAAGATCTGACTGCACGGACCGTCCGAAAATGTACTATATATGTCTCCATACGCAGTGAAAGGTCTAAACCCAAAGCCTTCAAGACACCTTCATTTTGAAGCGTATTTTTTTTATAGAATCTAGAATCAAAGACATTCCATATCGGCTAACGAGTCATCATGCAGTATAATTTAATGATAATTAATTCTGTGCAGTCTGATCTTGATCTACGCCGTCTTAAAATGATATTTCAGTCAGAATTAGCTGTGAAAAAGTCAAACCCAAACCTTTCAAGAACTCTCCATTTTGCATGGAGAATCAAAGACGCTCCCAATCAGTTAACAAGTAATCACGCATAACAACGACTGATATGAGATAATGATTCCGATACCATATATAATAAAGATAAAAGACGAGTTATCTCGTGCACGAATTAATCTTGTCTTATCTTGTTTATCGTTGGCACCGTTGCGCTGGATCGGATTTCTGATTGCCTGTCCGTATTCACCAACCATTCTTAAGACCATTCTTTGTCTTATTCTCCAAGATTTTCCAAATTTGAAAGTAACACAACTTCTGATTGGCTAAACCAAATGGTTTAGCCAATCAGAAGGTGTGTTACTGTCAAATTTGGAAAAATCTGGAAAATAAGACTAAGAATATTCTTAAGAATGGTTGGTGAATACCTGTTTTTTTTTTGTTTGTTTACATGGCCTTTTTACAACATTTTATTAATTATTTCGCGATGACTATTGCACCTATCAACGCTTTCCTGGAGTTCCTTTTGCAAGAACTTCGCACAAACATTTTCCCCTGCAACTGGCTGCTGGCTGCTTTTCCCCATAACCAATATCGAAACATTGATCAGCAGTGATTGAAACCACTGACCGCCCTTAACAGTTTCTTGAAAGCCCGGCACGTTGCCGATTGAACTACCCGGCTCAGCGAAAATCCTTGAGGACAAGACTTTGTAATTCGTTACTATGAAGATAAACGATTTATTTGTATCTGTTTCTGTAGAAATACGACGTTTTATTCAGTACCATTTTAACACATTGTGGAAAAAAGAGAAATTGTGTTAATTGTAATATTTTCCTGTGAGTCAGAACAGCCTACACATTAACCCATTAGGCTGGTAAGTGCGAACACTGCCCATTTGCGGACAGTCTGTAGTGCAGTCTGATCTTGGATCTACACAGTCCGATAAGGGAAGATTTTTTTTTTTTCCCAAAAAGGATTCCTTTGAAAAAACATTGTTTTGGTTTTTACTATTGGCTTAAAAGTTTCATTTAACTTACACGGCAGGATATCATTGTACTACAGACAAGTGTCAAAAATGCAGGCATATTAATGGCCTGCAACACGCGAAAAGGCGCATTCGGACATTTGCGTAAAGTGTCGTCTCGAATCAGCCTGCGCAGTCCGCGCAGGCTAATCGGAAACGACACTTTCCGTTTTTTTGTAATTTTCTGTTTTGCAAAAGTCTACCGAAGAACAAAATCTAATGTAGTCGTAAAGTGCTGCCTCGGGTTAGCCTGCGCGGACTGCGCAGGCTGATCCGAGATGACACTTTACGCAAAAGTCCGAATGCCCCTTTTCGCGTGTTGCAAGCCATTTAGGTAAAAGGGAACATGTATTTGAGCGGTGCTCCGGGAAAAAGGGGGTTTAATGAATCTCCGTGATGCTATATACCAAGAAAGTCGTCGCATAATATGCATCCATAAAATTCATTTTGTATAACAACCGACTAAGTCATGAGGTAAACGGGTCCTTTGACATGCAGAGAATTATACAATAGCAAAAAGTTTCGACTGCGCAGACTGACCAGGGTCTGTACTTTTTGCAGATGCATTAAACCCCTTGGCTTTTCACAGAGCATAGCTCATTTTGTCACGTTAAAATGAACATTGAATCAAACTTAGCTGTTCCAGGAAAGAATACATGTGCTCCTTTTCTTTGAATATCTTATAAAGCATATTGCAATTGTTAAGATAAGATGTCGGAGGTGGGGGGGCAAAGGTCATTTTTTTTTCAACACGCCTCTGTAGTTTCAGGCTTCTTATCGCTTGGTATCAATGAAGTTAAACAAAACAGCGAATACTCGATCTAGTTTGTTTCTGAAAGGTAAAAGTTATTTCCCTTTGAGTTCGTTGATTTGTTCATGTGAGACGTTACTCTTCTCCAAGGCTAGGCTCAGTCGGAAACGTGCATGGTTTGAAAGCAACGATTTTCCCTGTTTCGAATATCCAGCTCGCCCAACTTTCCTCAGGGGACTGATGAAAGTCAGTGCGATAGGATTTGTCCCTCTCTTGCTGATCTTTCTTTCGACGATAGCTATGTGGGAAAGCAGCCAGTGGCTAGGGAAAAATAGTGTGTGAATGACTGATGAAAGAAACTTCAGGATAGAAAGCACGGGTGCACCGGCAGGCTCTGCGATATACTTGAAATAGTGTTGAAATGGTACATAAAAACGAGCAAATACTCCAAGACTATGGCCTACATTTTTACACATAAAATTCTTTTAATTCTTTGTATTGCCACTTTCTTAACTCTTTCAGTGCCAAATATATAAACTCGAAATCTTTCGACGGCTCTAAATACAATCCATTGTAACTTAAAAAGATTTTGATTGTAAAGGCTTGACTACACAAGCGGACGGTATAAATCAAAGATCAGACTGGACGTTCTGTGCAGTCTGATCTTGATCTATGCCATCCGCAAAGGTCACTGTTTTCGCCTATGGCACCGAATTGGTTAAATACACATCTAAACGCAATAGTAAATATTGTGCACATATTTTGCCTGCCGCCTAGATACGTCTTAATTATTTCAAGATTTACGTCATTTATGGCGAAATATTTTGGGGGAAAATTACCCATAACTGTACACAGATGTGTATGATATTAAAAACAAGAGGGTCATAATACTCATTGGACCTAAAGCGTTCACCTGACTAAAGTCATTTAGGATTAATAAAGTTGAATATATCGTGGGTTTGATGATGTAAACATCTGAGTGTAAGTGACCTACATGTACTTTTTGATCCGATGTGACCCAACACAGAGCTTGTTGGAGATATCATGAAGACAGTCATTCTGACCAAGTCGCATGGGTATCTCACTGAAATTATGGCCTCTAGAGTGCACACACGCTTTTTCAACGCATAGTTCCAATGACCTCTTTTTTGACTCAACGTGACCCAATTTTAAACTATTACTAGATATTTCCCAGACAAAACTTTTGACCAAGTGTAATGACTGTCAGACTGAAAATGTTGTCTTTAGAGCGCACAAACAATGTTCTAAGTTTTGACTTATTGGCCTGCCTTTTGGCCCATTACAAGCCGATTTTAAAGTTGTCCAAAGATAAACATTTTGACCAAGTTTCATGAGTGTCAGACTGAAAATGTGGCTTCTAGAGCGCACACAAGGTTTTTCTAATATTTGCCCCAGTAACCTACTTTTTGAGCAGACCTGACCTAATTTCAAACATGTCCGAGATATTATCAAGACTAACATTCTGACCAAGTTTCATGAGTGATGGACTGAAACTGGGGCTTTTTGAGTGCACACAAGTTTTTTCTAACATTTTACCTAGTTACCTACTTTTTGACCTGACATAACCCAAGTTCAAACTTATCCAAGATATTACCAAGACAAACATTCCAAGAAAGTATCATGAGTATCGGATTGAAAATGTGGCCACTAGAGTGCACACAGGGTTTTTCTAAGATTCGACCTGGTGCCTACCCCTTGACCAGACATGACCTGATTTCATATTTGTCCGAGATATTATCAAAACAAACATTCTGACCAAAATTCATGAGTATTGGACTGAAAATATATCCTCAAGAGTGCACACAATGTAATTGTTGACGCCCAGAAGACGCACGATAGACGACGGACGACGGACAACGGATACAGCACGATCACAAAAGCTCACCTTCAGCACTTCGCACTTAGATGAGCTTACTTGATGTCTGGATCGCTCTATTGGCAGTGATTTGTTCATTTTCTAGCATACATCATGAATTTATGATGCAAATAGGAAAATGACGAACGCACACACAGACAGACACACACGCAAAAGTTGGGATAGGGAGTGTTGCAACTGGGCATGTACCCACTTAGACAGCATGATTTTATTATACTGCAAAGAAATTCCGCGGTATGTGATTGGATAATATGCCCCGTACATACAGTCATGTACAATGGCAAAATCCACATAAAAGCGCTTTCCCCTTTGGGAGCCCCGTATACATGATTACACTTTCAATACAACATCCAAAATGGCGGCGTCGACCGATACGAGCCGCCCACAGGCGAACATACTTAGTAGCCTGCACCATATTATTATCAGTTTCGCTAGATAGTTGTCATTAAAACGGAAAGAAGGGATTATTTTTGAAAAAAAAAGAATAAGGTGCCATCGTTTGTTGTCATTCTAAAACCAATATACGGGGTTAAAACGAGCCATCCCTTCGTCAGGCAAGCAAACTGTGAAGTGCTGAGACTCATACATTGCAACGTTAAAAGGATAACCTAATGGTCGCTTGAGGCAATTTATAGTCGTATACTTTTGCAAACAAATCATTAAAATGCATAGTTACTTACCTTGAAGTTGTTTAAACCCATGTTTGAATAAAAATACGTTGAATGTCTATCGCAGTGTCATCATCAAGTTTATGCACCAAACTGCACGTTTTACCAAGGTTTCAGTGACGTCAGTTCTCAGTGACGTCAGTTTTCATTGAATTCGGGCACGCAAATGGGAAATTCCATGTCGTCAGCGTACTCAATTTTTGAGAACATAAAACAGGGAAATTTCGCTGAATATCCGTTAAAATGGTAAAACTTTGCAGTGTAATAAATTCGTTGTACGGTCAGGTGGCAGGGGACTTGGAAACTTGTTCACGGCTGTGGCGAATCATGTCGCCACCTCGCTTTCGGCACGCATAAAAGCCGAAAGAGTATATTTAAAGGATGTGAACATCTTTAGAAAGCTGTATATGTAGTTCGCAGGTGGAAATCTTGAACTTGACCGCAATTAAAATTATACAGAAAGGGAAAATAGGCGATCTTGATTTGTGACAAAATTCGGTTGAATCTAAAATCTAACTTGATAGAGGTTCAGCAATTTTGTACCAATGACGAACCAGAACACAACAATACACAAAATTCCATTTAAGGCTATAGAGTAAGAAAAAAGCCTATTTTTTTAAGTCAAAGGTTACGGAGATAGGGGCTTGTGTTTTCAAACACTTGGTAACTCAATACCTCCTTGAAGACTTCCTCGGTGACACCCTTTTAACCCTTATCCTGCTGATTAAATTATATTAAACTTCCGAGCCGATAGTAAAAACCCAAATATTGTTATTTCAAGGTTGTTGTTTTTCTTTTCTTTTTTTTTTGGGGGGGGGGATATCATATCTCCTTATCGGACAGTGTAAATCCAAGATCAGACTGCACATTGTGCAGTCTGATCTTGATCTACACTGTCCGCAAAAAGGTCCTTGAGTGGCGCTTAGCAGCCTTAGGGTTAAAATGAAGAGTTTGATAAATAAATGAAAGCACTCAATATGTTGAAATAAAAAAAGAGCTCTTTCTTGCAATTTGTTTTCTGCACAATGTTTTTAAAAAGTTACCTGCTACTGGGAAAGTCGTATTGACGAGTTCATAGGTTACATATAGTGTGATACAAGTTTGTCAGGCATTTGGTAGCTCTGAGCTTTTGCCTCTTCTATTGGGAGAGAGGTATATTGATCATCTATCTACTGAATGTCCTCTTACTTAAAAACCCCAAGTATTACGACCTGAACAGTGGTTAAGAAATTGCATATTTTCACACAGCACTGTCTATTAAAAAATATGTTTATCCTGTCTTAAATTACGCGGAGAATATCAGCAGTTACACGACAAATAGCACGCATGTAGAGACAACTCCTTCAGCCTACGTTGTCTGTGCATGTCATATTCTTCGAAGATTCGACCTGTCTGCTATGACGCATCACCCATCCCCGTATACCTGGAAAATGTAGGGTTTATACGGAAGCTATTAGCCTATTACCCAAGCAAGTAGGGGCTGTTTCAATAAATGGCCGATGCATAGGTTACATGCTAGCCGATCATAGCTGAATGAATCGCACCAGGTAGCGTTTTATTGAGTAAACGTTTATTTCATTTTGAAATTCAAAGTCCGGTTCTGTAGCCGGAATGCCCAAATTAGATAGATGTGTATTTGTAGAATGCCATGTAGCGGGAGATAATGCTTCAGCCTACAATTACTACAATATGCGTGTTAGAGTTACCTCCCCTATTCAAGCAAAGTATCAAAATAGCCACTTCACACTTCACTTCTCCCAAACCATTTTACCATTCTAAGACATTCTCAATAATTCATGTCACTTTATATCGCGTAGGAAATATTTTAGAACTAAACTTTCTGTAAGGTTCGATCTTGGACCTACCCCGTCACCAAAAAAAACCATCCACGTTTGAACTCGTATTGAAAGATACAATGACTAGGACATGTCGGTACACAATCGTACCATGTCGCGGTATCTTGGAGCTAATAGTATTTATCCTTTACCACACGACAAAATTTCAGATTCATCCAAGAAGATGAAAGTATATTGCAGATGACTTATTTGAAAGTGGCACAAATAAACTCAAGTTCTTTAACAGTGTAGAAAACATTGTGGGAAAAGGAGAAAATGCTGGTTACCGGTAGTTTCTCCTTTTCCCACTATGTTTTCAATCTCCCCCACGGTCGGTAAAACACGGGGTTGGTTGGTGAGTTAAAAAGGGGAGGTCACCCCATCTTCCTAATTAATGCATATGATTACTTTGCAAGTGCCCGTCCCCCCATATCAAATCTATCTGATGAAAGGACAAAATGTCGACATGGGTTAATCATTTTGTAGGAAAATATTGTTACAAACAAAAATATTGACTGTGGTGTATAAACCCCGTGCGATATTTCAAAAGATTGAAAGCCTCGATCCTAGAGTTACAAGTTCAAGTCAGTAGGAGCAAAATTATAACGGAATTGTGACGGAATTATTATGAAACATTGAACAACCTTTAAAAATTGTACCATATTTATTTTCTGAATAATCTTTGATAATAAATCAACATTTTTAACAAAAATATATTAGATGCATTAAACAATAAAGCAAATCTAGAAGTGATGATGGAATGATTTTCAAATGTTAATTTCAAAGCATGTTTCAAAATTCCAACCCCATAGGCGACATAAGAATACGAAGCTTTTACGGACGATGTAGATCACGAACAGACGGCAGAGAATTTGCAGTCCGATCATTGCTCGACATCGCCCCCTTTTTAATTATTTCTTCATATTGCAAGGGAAAATTTTACAATATACACAACCGCCCTGCTGCACTACCGAACAAGAGAAGTTTGGACTAGTCCATATTGAAAGAAATTACAGACGACAAACACAAAGTGGTTCAAATGACGAAATTTGTGTATGAGATGCTGGTAACCAGCATTGTCTCGTTTTCCACAATGATTTCAAAAGCCATCTTTGTCCGGGTGTTTAAAACCCAGGATTGTTGGGTACAGAGTTAACAAAAGAACAAAACATACAACGGAAGCAAAGAAATAACCCTTTACCAAGCGAAAAAGAAAAGTTGCCTTGTCCAAATTGAAAGCATTTGCAGACGGCAATTTCAACGTGGCTCCAATGGTGCAATTTTTCTTTGATAGTGTAAAAAACATTGTGGGGAAAGGAGAAAATGCTGGTTACCAGCATTTTCTCCTTTTCTCACACTGTTTTCAAAAGGCTTCTTTCCCAGGGTCGTAAAAAGTCGGTATTGTGTGTTAAAAGAAATAAGGAAAATAAATAAGATTTAGTCATCCTCAGCAGGAGTTTTGCACTCTATTTAAAGCAAATCTTTTTCTCACATGGAAAATACATATAATGTTAGCCTTTTCTTTTCTTACACAACAGTTTACTTTGAAACACAGCCTAACCTTTTTCCTCGTGCAGACGCATTTTGAAGAAGCATCATAATCGAAGTTACGGTAATGTTTTGTTAACTTTACTAGCGCCAAACACATAAACTCGACTATATTCGGCGGCTGAAAATGCAATCCATTGGCACTCAGGAAGATTTCTATCTTATAGGCTTGACTACACAAGGGGGAGGAGGAAGATAAAAATCCAAGATCAGATTGCACGTTCTCTGCAATCTGATCCTGATCTGTGCCACCCGCAAGACTTTTGATCCTTTAACAAACAACAGTTGAATAGACGTATGAGCTCGGTGGTTAGCAGGGGCCAACACAGCCTCTTCCCCAAACATAGCTCTGCCGGGGGGCAGGGATTGATTGATTGACTGACTGGTGTTTTACGCCGCTTTCAACATTATTTCAGTCATGTGACGGCGACAGCTCACATATTCATATATTTCCTGGTTTTCACCAGTGCTGGGCTGGGGCTCTGGGACATCTTGCCCAAGGCCGCTCCTATGAAGGACCCAGTGGATCCAGTGCAGCTCCAGCCCGGGGCCTCCAGGTCACGAGTCCTACACTTTACCACTGAGCCATGCAGGACCCCACCGTTGGCAGAGAAGAAGAGCCTATTTCGTCCCTTCGCCAATATTTGAATCATATTTTTTTTTCCTTTTTCTTTTCATCTTCTCTGAACATAAAATATCCTATTTCGTGCAGGAAAATTAGTTCTGCAAATAGTTGTTCCTCTCCCTCCGAACCCCATCTTATTGCAAACATTCCTAGATCCATGCTAATGAGTTGAAAGACGTATTTTTTCTATAATGAAACAAGCTGAAGCAGCGCTTTTAATTAAATGCAATCATAACTGTTGCTCCATTTTTTTCCAAAAGCAAATACTTCTCTTTAACTGGAATATTTGAATTATTGCTCGTCTGAGCAATCTAGAGTTAAATGATATTCTGTACACTTTACACAATTGTGCACAGATTCACGTGACGTCATCATTATGTGACACAGAATGCATCACACCTATTACTACACCGTACACAAACATCCCTAATAGCACTGTTAGAAACACGAAGAACCGGGCTTGTCCGTTATATTTCTTCCATGCTTTGTAGTCTTTGTTAACTTTGGATTTTCTGGCCTGAAATTAGAAATAATACGGATAATGATCAATAACACAAATAACAAAAGCCCATGCGATATGAGTAAAATAATGTTGAAAACGGCGTTAAACACCAAACTTGTAAACGTACAGACAAAGTAAGTAATGTAAAAAAGGCAAAGATTTTGAAATTCATACATGTATGTAGGAATTTTTCAATAGCAGGACGAAACCAGAAATTCATATGATACATTTATGATGTCGTGATTTGAAATTCAAATATTTTCCTCGTCTCGCTAAGGACACCACATTTCTTTTGTTATGATGTATATTATGTCTGTCTTCTTCCGTATCCTTCTTATCCTGTTTAAATCTGTAATTGGCCTGCAACACGCAAAATGGGGCACTCGGACAATTGCGTAAAGTGTCGTATCGGATCAGCCTGCGCAATCCGCGAAGGCTAATCCGAAACGACACTTTCCGTTTTTTATGTAATTTTCTGCTCTGTGCATGTCTACTGAAGGACAAAATCTAATGTAGTCGTAAAGTGCTGTCTCGGATTAGTCTGCGCGCACTGCGCAGGCTGATCCGAGACGACACTTTACGCAAATGTCCGAATGCCCTTTTTCGGGTGTTGCAGGCCGTATAAAATGCACAATCCTCAGCTTTAACTCTTTCAGTGCCAAATATATATATTCAACATCTTTCGACAGCTGAAAATTCAATCAACTGAAATTCAGAAAGATTTCCGTGTTGCCAGCTTGACGAGCAAGCGAACGGCATAGATCAAAGATCAGACTGCACGGTCTGTGCAGTCTGATCTTGATCTATGCCATCCGCAAAAGCCCAGGTTTTCGCCTATTGCGCTAAATGGGTTAAAGACCTTGAAGTAGAAGGCTTTTGATGAGATTTTGCAAGTAAGTAGCATTTTTCTCCTTTTCCCACATATCTTTTTCTTTTTCATTTCAAAATAAAAGTCCACCATTTGAGCCGCACATAATTTGTCGTCTGCAAATGCTTAGAATTTTAGAAAAGTACAACATTGCGTCGTTTTGTAAAAACTGATTTACCCACAGAATTCTAAGGAAAATTGTGCTCATGCGTGATGTGTAGAAAGAGATCAGACTGCGATTCAGCCTGGTCTTTGATCTTTATTGGTTGTTAGTTCAAGCGACACCTTTGTCAAACCTGCGATGAAATATTGTTTCTACTGGATGTGTCTTCTGCCTCGAAATATATGTTTCATTTATGTAGCTGTCTTACAGGTAAAAACCTATATTTATTTTCTTGTTTTCCCTTGCCCGCCAAATCGGCGAGTATTACAACAATGAAAAAATGAATATATGAAAAAGAAGGAATCGACAATTAAATGGTGTCAAAGAAAAATTGAGTGCACTCCCAAATTCCTTTTTGAAAAAGTCCCTGCGGTAAAAAGAAAAAACATATAACATCTTCCTTGAGCGGAATATGGGAGTACAATTTACAAAAAAATATTATGACCGAAGTAGAAATCATTAAATCTTTACGAGCGACTGTCTCCTATTACCCAGGAAAAGGATCTGCAACAGTGTGAAAAAAGTCTATATAAAGCAATGATTCAAACATCTTTCAGAAATGGCGCTTCAATATTAAATAGACTTAACCCTTAGAGTGCTAAGCGCAACTCACTGACCTTTTGCGGACAGCGTAGATCAAGATCAGACTGCACAGAACGTGCAGTCTGATCTTGGATCTACACTGTCCGCTACGGAGATATTATTCCCCAAAAACATACCTTTGAAATGGCAATATTTAGGTTTTTACTATCGAATTGTAAATTTCATTTTTGTTATTTAGCAGGAAAAGGGCTAAATTATCCTAAGATGAAAGCTTTACCAAGTCAGGGTGTATTGAAAGAAGGAAGAAAGGAAAATATCTAACACTTGAACGGTTTTATGTCAACAAAAGAATACTGTATTATAGGGGGCAATAAATCAGGACGTTTCGTGATTGTATAGTGTTGTACAACTAGACCCACGTTTTCGGTTTCCTTCTCGTATTTCTTTAACCCTTATCGCCGAGCCGGGGTAGATCATGCGGTAGCGTAAAGGACTTGAGAACAGGGGATCGTGGGTTCGATCCCTGGCTAAGCCAATTTCTTTCCGAGGACTGATGATAGTCATTCCGAGGATTGATGATAGTCATTGTGACAGGATTCATTCCTCTCCCACCGCTGACCATTGACCACCGCTGACCATTGTTTCGACGACGGTTAGGTAGGAAAGCAGCCAGTGGCTTGGAAAGAAAATTGTGAGGAGTACTGGTAAAAGAGACCTCAGGAAAGCATGGATAGGTACACTGGCCGCCGCTATATAACTGAAACAATGTTGAAAACAGCGTTAAACACCATACACTTAATTAATTTAACCCTTACCCCGCTGAATAACTAAAATGATACCATCAAGTCGATAGTAAAATCCCAAAGGTTGCTATTTCAAGGTTATTTTGGGGACGATAAATATATCCCTATCGGACAGTGTAGATCAAAGATCAGACTGCACGTTCTGTGCAGTCTGATCTTGATCTACACTGTCCGCAAAAGGTCAGTGAGTCGCACTTAGCAGCCTAAGGGTTCAAGTTGGTTGACTATTAAAACAGTCTACAAAGAAATTGCTAAATAAGATTTTTTTTTTCCTAAACCGACGGCTCAGACTATTTCGTTTAGAACATTCACTCAAAGGACATCAAATCAGGACCTTAAATTGATTTTACTGTCACTCTGTCGATATACAACTGGATCTACGTTTCCTGGCCATCGAAATATCGAAAGGCTCATAAAAAGTCATAGCCAGCCTAAATTCTACCGTTTGTCAACTCACAAAATGATACACACACAACAATATACCCTTTTCATTGCCACTGGCGAAAACAGAGGCTCTTGAGGACGGACACAAGGATCAGCTGTGCTGACCATGTAGGGAGAGAGTTAGGGTAAAACAAGTTCAAAGGTCCTTAGGACATTTGGGGAGGAACTGATTGTACAATCCTACGGAGAGTTAGGGAAGAACAGTTGTACCATCCTAATGAAAGAATGAGGGTGTAATCGGTTATACCGTGAGTCCTAATGACAATGTAAAGGTAGTAGATCAGGTCATACAGTACTAGGGACAGAGTAAAGGTAAAAGCGTTAAAACAGTCCTAGAGGAAGAGCAAGGCTAAAAGTGGTTATACACTCCTAGGGACAGAGTAAGGGTAAAAGTGGTTATACACTCCTAGCGACAGTGTAAGGGTAAAAGCGGTTATACAGTCCTAGGGACAGAGTAAGGGTAAAAGCGGTTATACACTCCTAGGGACAGTGTAAGGGTAAAAACGTTTAAACACTCCTAGGGACAGAGTAAGGGTAAAAGCGGTTATACACTCCTAGGGACAGTGTAAGGGTAAAAACGTTTAAACACTCCTAGGGACAGAGTAAGGGTAAAAGCGGTTATACACTCCTAGGGACAGAGTAAGGGTAAAAGTGGTTATACACTCCTAGCGACAGTGTAAGGGTAAAAGCGGTTATACAGTCCTAGGGACAGAGTAAGGGTAAAAGCGGTTATACACTCCTAGGGACAGTGTAAGGGTAAAAACGTTTAAACACTCCTAGGGACAGAGTAAGGGTAAAAGCGGTTATACACTCCTAGGGACAGTGTAAGGGTAAAAACGTTTAAACACTCCTAGGGACAGAGTAAGGGTAAAAGCGGTTATACACTCCTAGGGACAGTGTAAGGGTAAAAACGTTTAAACACTCCTAGGGACAGAGTAAGGGTAAAAGTGGTTATACACTCCTAGGGACAGAGTATGGGTAAAAGCGGTTATACACTCCTAGGGACAGAGTATGGGTAAAAGTGGTTATACACTCCTAGGGACAGAGTAAGGGTAAAAACGTTTAAACACTCCTAGGGACAGAGTAAGGGTAAAAGCGGTTATACACTCCTAGGGACAGAGTAAGGGTAAAAGCGGTTATACACTCCTAGGGACAGAGTAAGGGTAAAAGCGGTTATACACTCCTAGGGACAGTGTAAGGGTAAAAACGTTTAAACACTCCTAGGGACAGAGTAAGGGTAAAAGTGGTTATACACTCCTAGGGACAGTGTAAGGGTAAAAACGTTTAAACACTCCTAAGGACAGAGTAAGGGTAAAAGTGGTTATACACTCCTAGGGACAGAGTATGGGTAAAAGCGGTTATACACTCCTAGGGACAGAGTATGGGTAAAAGCGGTTATACACTCCTAGGGACAGAGTAAGGGTAAAAACGTTTAAACACTCCTAGGGACAGAGTAAGGGTAAAAGCGGTTATACACTCCTAGGGACAGAGTAAGGGTAAAAACGTTTAAACACTCCTAGGGACAGAGTAAGGGTAAAAGCGGTTATACACTCCTAGGGACAGAGTAAGGGTAAAAGCGGTTATACACTCCTAGGGACAGAGTAAGGGTAAAAGTGGTTATACAGTCCTAGGGACAGTGTAAGGGTAGAAACGTTTAAACACTCCTAGGGACAGAGTAAGGGTAAAAGCGGTTATACACTCCTAGGGACAGTGTAAGAGTAAAAACGTTTAAACACTCCTAGGGACAGAGTAAGGGTAAAAGTGGTTATACACTCCTAGGGACAGAGTATGGGTAAAAGCGGTTATACACTCCTAGGGACAGAGTATGGGTAAAAGCGGTTATACACTCCTAGGGACAGAGTAAGGGTAAAAACGTTTAAACACTCCTAGGGACAGAGTAAGGGTAAAAGTGGTTATACACTCCTAGGGACAGAGTAAGGGTAAAAGCGGTTATACACTCCTAGGGACAGAGTAAGGGTAAAAGCGGTTATACACTCCTAGGGACAGAGTAAGGGTAAAAGCGATTATACACTCCTAGGGACAGAGTAAGGGTAAAAGCGGTAAAACAGTCCTAGGGACAGAATAAGGGTGAAAGCGGTTATACAAACCTAGGAACAGCGTTAGGCTAGGACCGGTGGTAGTCCTACAGATTAGGTTAGGGTAAAACCAGTCATACAGCCCTGGGGACAGAGTAAGAGAAATGCCGGTTGTACAGTCCTAGGGAAAAGGTTAGGGTAAAACCGGTTATGCAGTCCTAAGAACACAGTACAGATAAAGCTAGTTATATAGTATCATGGAGAGAGAGTAGAGAGGCTTGCACAGCCTTATTGACAGCGTTAGTGTAACCGATTGTATATGGCAGAGATTAAGATAAAGAGGCCTACTGAATGTGTTTTGTGATTAACATAAACCAAGATCTCACTGCATGTCCAGTATAGAACTCACCTTCGGAAAACCAGGAGCATGCTTTGCCTGGTTTATTACATTGATTTTGTTGGTTGAATAGTACCTGACTTAGCCCTTGTAAATCCGAATCCGGAGTTTATTGCTAATGCAGACAATGTAGATTACGATCAGACTGAACAGGACGTGCAATCTGATCGTGATCTACAATGTCAACTTCTTCGTAAGATATTCAGAAAAAAAAAAGGCTTTGTATTCACAATATCTGCATCTTTAGTACTGACAAAGAATGTCAATGCCAGTTCTGTAGCAATCAAGCGCAAACGAGGATATAAAGAGCCGAGAAGTGGACTAAGAAAACTTATTGGTCCGTCGATAATTTAAGTCGGCAAGGCAGAAAATGAAACAATGTAAAAAAAACACCTGTGGGTCGAAAGAAAAACAGTAAGAATACCTTTAAGGCACTGTAAATTGCAACGATCCCCGATGGAAAGAAACAAAATATTGCACTAAAAGTAGCAGGTATTGTCCAGTCTTGGACCCCAGTGCTCTCCTCCAATAAATTTATCGACTCTGTATCGCCTATTTGTTCTTCCTGAAAATAGTTCAATGAAAAAGATATCGTTAGCTCTTTCAGCGCCAAATAAATAAACACGACCTTTTTCTACGGCTCTAAATACAATCCACTGAAACTTACAAAGATTTTGATTGTATGGGCTTGACTACACAAGCGGACGGTATAGATCAGAGAGTAGACTGCACGTTCTGTGCAGTCTGATCTTGATCTTTGCCGTCCGCAAAAGTCACTGTTTTCACCTTTCGCCGAAAGGGTTAATCGCAAATTCTATATTGGTCGCATCCTTTTTCTAGAGTGGACGCATGTAAGACGACGATGACATCGAAGCGATAATGATTTACAAGTTTGAAAGAAGCAAGTTAGGGGCCCGTTTGATAGAGTCAGAATAGTAAAAATGAGTTGCTCTAAACCTGGGCCCGTATTCACCAACCAGTCTTAAGAACGTTCTTGGTCTTATTCTCCAGAATTTTCTAAATATGAAAGCAACACAACTTCTGATTGGCTAAACCATTTGGTTTAGCCAATCAGAAGTTGTGCTACTTTCAAATTTAGAAAATTTTGAAGAGTAAGAATAAGAATATTCTTAAGAATGGTAGGTGAATACAAAACCTGTTTCATCTTGAACAATAAACGTTTCTTAGAAAATCCGACAAGCTTTATGTCATTTCAGGGGCCAAACTTCATCCTTCCTTACAACCATTTCCAGCCAATGGTATAATTTGAAGTGTTCGGGGTACACTTCATTTTCCTTTTCTCGGAAAACCTTAACCGTATCGGGCAGTCTAAGATGCAAGATAAGAATGCACGGTTTATGAGGTAACACGTTACATGACAAAGTTGTTTAAAGATACATCTAGGCCGATTATGGTTGTCAGCCAGTTTTTAGCCCATGCCATCTTTATTTAATCAAACTTTAATCATTACTTGTATCGTCATGCCAAATGTTGCCCCTGACGAACGTTGCGTAGATTATAGCGACCGATAGAAATGTTTTTTTTTGGGGGGGGGCATTAAAGAAATCACTGTTGTGACGTTTCCGGTTTTAAATTAAATTTCCGATATATATGTATTAATGTAATCCCTTACACAATATTCACATGTATACTGGTGTCCTATCTGTGTTTACACAGCTGACTAAATATTGAACCATACTACTGCCTATCGTTTTTTTTTTCTTTCAATTCTCTCTGGCTGTAAGTCAAGATATACATGTACACAGGCGTTAACAAAGATATAAGAGTCCTGCTCTTGCAAGTCATTCGTTAAATCCATTTTGTCTAACAAAAAAAAGCTGAATCCTGAGGTAGAACAATCCTTTGACATGTACAAGAATTACCAATAGCTAAAAGTGTCGACCTGTGCAGGCTGACCTGCCCAGGTCAATACTTTTTGCAGATGCATTAAACTCCATGTTCACCGACCATGGCTCATGCAGAAAAAAAGATACTTGTATAATTTGGCGAGCAACACGCGAAAAGGGTTATTCGGACAATTGCGTAAAGTGTCGTCCCGGATCAGCCTGCGCGGACTGCGCAGGCTAATCCGAGACGGCACTATACGACTACATTAGATTTTGTCCTTCAGTAGACATGCGCTAAACAGAAAATTACATGAAAACGGAAAGAGTCGTTTCGGACTAGCCTGCGCGGACTGCGCAGGCTGATCCGAGACGACACTTTACGAAAATGTCCGAAAGCCCCTTTTCGCGTCTTGCAGGCAAATTATTATGAATACAGCTTTTAACACTTACGTCATCTGATATGTACAACAGATTCGAATTTTCCATTTTCATATCAAAGTCCGTTTATTTATCCGCTCAATTGCATATTATTATTTTTACGTTAGCTCTTTCTAATCTATTTCTGAATATTCGATGACATGGAGTGTTTTTATACAAATTATTGATTTTCTTCCTATTATATTGAAAGTCCTGTCACGTGACATAAAGTCTGATTTAATATAAAAACCACTAAATTGTTCAACTGCTACATCCTTGTGGCACACGATGAAATGGACACTTATGACGAAATCTCAATTCAACGGTAAAATCTCACTATATCGGATAATGTAGATCCAAGATCAGGCTGTGCAGTCTTATCTTGATCTACTCTGTCCTCAAAGGACATTGCGTTGTTCCTAGCAGAGTTAGGTTCAATATTACACTACACAGGAGATATTAACCCATTAGCTGCAAAGTGCGACTTACTGACCTTTTGCGGACAGTGTAGATCAAGATCAGACTGCACAGAACATGCAGTCTGATCTTGGATCTACACTGTCAGATAAGGATATATTTTTCTTCAAAAAAATAAGTCTGAAACCACATTATTCGGGTTTTTATTATTGCCTTAAAAGTTTTGTTCAACTTATTTAGCAGGATAAAGATTAAGGTTCATTATCTAGTACAAGTGGTAAAAGATAAACTTTGAAGGCAAGAAAAACGTCTTTATCAAATGTTTAACAAGCAATACATTGTATTTCTTTTTACCCAAATTATTTTCAAAGGCCATACTGTGCGAGGGCGTCAAAAATCGAGTTTATTTAGCAATGCGTATAGTATAATCAGAAAGGGTGTTTCAAGCCCCAATAATGTCCAAACGTAAACAATGCCGATGTAAAAGTATTTGAATTTAATCATACCTTTTAAAAGTATGGAAATTATTGTAAAGATGATTAGCTGTTATTATACAGTCGGTCCAAGTGTTAGGACTTCGCGTATAGACAAATGAATTTCAAAACCAGATAACAGTATAAAAAAAATAGCGACCTGGCAACCTTTGACCTACTTTAGAAGTTTAGTTTTCTGCAAGCAACTAACGCTTGGATCGACCGTAAAAAAAAGCAGGTTGACATCTTCACAATAATTTCCATAGTTTTAAATAGTGTGATTTATATTATGTATTTTAACACCTGCATTGTTTACTTTTGTCCACTATTTGGGCTTTAAATCTTTACCAAACAACAAATTATTAGATTCGTCCATATTCAAAGCTTTTGCAGACGACGTATTAATTGTGACTCAAATGTTGAAATTTGTCTCTGAAGCGGTAGAAAACATGGTGGGAAAAGGAGACCACCATTTTCTCCTCTTCCCGCAGTTTCAAAAGGCTTTTCCCTATGGTCGTTAAAACACACGCCTGTATGGTAAGGGTTAACGCGGTTCAAACCCCAGTCTCAGTAAGGGGTCAAAGTTTAAACCCCTGCAACCTCGGACTGCAAAGTAAGTTTATGGACATAAGGTTAGAAGTTAGTAGGAAAGCCATTATTTATGCAAATTCAAGGTTATCATTTGGCTTATATTGACCCTAGTACATCGCACAGTATAGTACAAAATCAGACGCCGCACAATACTGCAGTCAGATCTTAATTTGCATTGTCAAAAAAAAACCAATTTAAGTTATAACCATATCGGTCTAGTATGGTTTTACTTCAATTAAACTTCAGCTATGTCCAACCAATGTTGAAGATAAAATGTGCAACGGACAGTTACACTTCCTTGATTACTGGAAAAATATTTTACGGGCAAAATTTCATGACCCTTAAAGAAAAAAACTTTAATCATTTACCAACCAATCAAGTTTCATTTAAATAATTTTGAAAATAAAACGATTTTAAAAACGTAGAGAATTTTCCTAGATGCTTTCAATTCTTCAAAAAAAAAACATCGTTTGCGCTATGATCAATTTATGGGTCTGCAAATCCTTTCAATCTGGACGGGTCGATATTTTGTCTTCTAGTAATAAAATCAAATTGATAGTATTTGTAAGATACAGCGTGTGTAAGGCGATAATGGGCGAGGTTACTAGGCGGGAAACGTTTCAAAGCTTATCAGGGATAAAAAAAGACTGGGATGAAAAAAAAAAAACAAGCTAACCCTTAACTCTATCATCTCCCAATACATCAACTTGAACTCTTTTGACGGCCGAACACCTAATCCACTGATAAAAAATCTTTGAGCCATGCTCTGGCAAAAGGGGGCTTCATGCATCTCCGTGATGCATTATACCAAGCAAGACATCACATGGTTTTGGATAAATTATTTCCATTTTCTGTCAAGTGACTGAATCCTGAGGTAGAATGGTCATTGGACATGCTGCAAATTAACCAAAAGCAAAATGTTTCGGCCCAGGTCAGCTTGCGCGGACCGCGCAGGCTGACATGGGTCGAAACTTTTTGCAGATGCATTAATCCCCCTTTTCACAGGGCATGGCTCATTTCTATCTTATAGACTTGACTTTACAAGCGGACTGTATAAAAAAAAAAAAAAGATCAGACTGTACAGTCTGTGCAGTTTCACCTCGATCTTTGCCGACCGCAAAGCTCTTTCTTGTGCCTATGATATTGAAATGGTTAACGGGCTAAACACTTCTCAAGCCGCTTTCGCAGACAGAGAAATTAAGATCAGGTTGCACCAAACGTGCAGTCTGAGCACGGATCTACTCTGTCCGCTATGTGGAAATATTCTGGGCAGGAAACAAACACGTAATTAAAATACTGATGTCTTTTCCCTTATAACTGAAATTATCTCCTTACTCTTCAACCTCTATAAAAGTTACGTTTGGGTTTTTAAACAATGTAATTTCCTTTTTCAATCAGTATTCATTATTACTCGTGTTTGACAAACGCAAGGCACGTTGGAATCGAAAGATTTTATCTGACTGATGATGATGATGATGATGATGATGAAGAAGAAGAGGAAGAAGAAGATGATGATGATGATGCTGATTCTGATGCTGATGCTGATGATGATGGCAAAATACTTAATTATGATGCTGAATTTTTGACAACGGAGTTATTATTGCTCGTTCATTATGGTAAGAATTATTACCACAGATTCTAATATAAATAGAAGGAAATAACGGAAAACCATGTCACAAATAAACTTATAGCTAAACTTTCTTTCTAAGCTATTTCTTTAGTATTATCTGTTTTCTTGTATTGCTTTTTTATACTATAATTGGCTTGCAACACGCGAAAAAGGGCATTTGGACATTTGCGTAAAGTGTCGTCTCGGATCAGGTAATCCGAGACGGCACTTTAAGACTACATTATATTTTGTGCTACAGTAGACTTGCGCAAAACAGAAAATTACAAAAAAAAGGAAAGTGCCATCTCGAATTAGCCTGCGCGGACTGCGCAGGCTGATCCGAGACGACACTTTACGCAACTGTCCGAATGCCCCTTTTCGCGTGTTGCAGGCCATATTGTATTGCTGATGAAAAAAACATGTGATCCGCGCTCTGGGAAGGGGGGTTTAGATGCATCTTTATAACACATTGTACCAAGTAAGTCAATGCACAATATGGATCCATTTCGTCTAAAAACCAGGTAAATAATGACATACGAGGTATGTCCGCGAAGTTCGTGGAAAATGGCGATATATATAAAACTAACATACATTCGCTAATTGTATTGTCTCGATTACTTTTGGGTATAACTTAAGCATTCTATGTAAAAAATACAAAGATATTGCGCCAACAATATATAGTATACCAATCATACTTTAAACGATGTGAGCAGGACCCGGGGCACTCCAAACAACGCAATGAAATTTATTTTTTCAAATTGTCGTTTGCAGTCTATAACCAGACCAAAAATAAACTGATCCTTTTCAAATTTCATTCTTTGATAAAGGATGGCGTCGACATCATTTCCACAAATATAGAAGACAACATCCAAGTCGTTTAAATTTTGCACACACAACTTCTAAAGCACTGCAAAGATGTTTTGTCAAAAATGGCGGACTTGAACGTCGCGTAAAAACGGACAATCATGAAAATTTGGCGCCAATCTTGGGAAATCACCAATAAATAACATGTATACACTGTCTGAAACTACAAGAATGTCGGCTGTATGTCGCTCACTGGTTTACAAGTGGCACAGGAGATTTTCGGACAGGCGAAATTCTACCGACGACGACGAGAGATACGGGCGGCCAGGCATCGTTAGCGTACAATTTGTGGATTCGGTGAATACGATGATTGAAGAGGATTGTAGGGTCAGTATTAGGGAACTGTCAGACAATATTTCTAGAAGGTCTCAATTGAATTTGATTATCTCACAATTACATTTTGATCCCACGGTAAGCGCCTGACACGTTGTCAATACAATATCTGAAACGATGTCGCGACGTCATGACGACGTCAACACCTGCCCCGGGTTCTTATCGGTATGTGCACGCTAGGACCAATGAATGAAAAACCATAAATAGTAGGGAGATGATTTTTCACATGTCGGTTGAGAAAAGTTTGCCATTTATAATGATATAAGTTTCCAGCGCCTAACTTGTAAATTTGCTTACTTTTCAACAATGCCCACGAACTTTTCGGACATACCTCATAGAAGGGTCCTTTAACAAGTACTAACTATATATCAGCAAAACGTTTCAATACGGGTTAGCGTGCGCAAAAAGCGAAGGTTGATATGAGTGGATGATTTTCGTTGATACAATAAACCCCCTTTTCATAGTGCATGACCCATGTTTAAACTAGAACTGTTGCAAAGCGGACAAATACACCGCCAACCAGCAACTTGTCACTGAAGTAGCACAATCAGACAACGGAAATGATTTTCAATACAAAGATCACCGGTGACCTTGGCCTTTGACTCATGTGACCCCAAAAAATAGGACACCTCTATTGGTCATGAGCAACACTTATAAAAAGTTCCAGGATCCTAGGTCAAATAGCTACTGAGTTGCAGCACGGAAATAATTTCAAATAAAGTTTGACCTTTGATTTATGTGACCCCAAACAATTGGGCACATCCTTATATAAAGTTTTAGGGTCCTAGGTCAAACGGCTTTTGAGTCAGAGCATGAAAATGATGTAAAGTCTACAGACGAACGGATTGACGGACGGATGGACGGACGGACAGACAGACAGACATGGCGAAACCAGTATACCCTCTTCTATTTCGTAGGCGAGAGGTATAATTAAGTTCACAAAAGGAGTGGGAAACATCTTGTAACATTTACAATGACATCACACAAAACCGCAAAAAAAGGTTGTTGGTACATATAGTTTTTCTCCGAACAGGATCTTACTAGACTGCTCATTTTTACTACCTGGAAAATAAAAACCAACTGGTAATTATAGCACCCATCAGCGGAACTCTTCAAGTTAAAGGAGCGTTTAGACCTACTACCTACTTGTGAAGAATATCGTTTGAAGTAGGCCTACAGGTAAAAAAAAAAAATCCAGGACAGCACGGATAGGTGCACTGATAGCTGTGATATTACTGAAATGTTGTTGAAACAGCGTTAAGCACCATATAAACAAACGAACAAATTTAATGCACGTTGACAAAATAGGTGTTACTTACCGATTGTGTGTACCATATGCGTGGTGGCTCCTGTTCCGCCGTCATCATGGCTGTAGTTCGCCACTAGGTCTGCGCTCTCACTGACTGATGCTGTTTTATCCGACAGTGTCTTTATCTGCTCTACTGATCCATGCTAGAGTCTGAGTATCACAATTATCTCTCTTTTTATTCTACAAACCACAATATAAGGCCATCACCGAACTAGGTACATCATTTGATAAACCTGCGAATAAATTGAATGAAATTTACAATTTATGCTTTCTCAAATGTAAAAACATCGTCTCTGTAAGCTAATGAGTTAGATATACTTCTACCGTCGCATCAACTTTCTTTTTCTGCCAGTACATCCAGATCAGGCCTTACACAATTATCTGGCTTGTATCTACAGCGTGTACCACTCTCCAGTTTTACAGAAATCAGGTCGAACACGGTAACTCAATCGGTAACGTACAGTGCTCGAAACCCAGAAGTCATCGGTTTGATTCCAAGCTCTTGGAAAATCCCTTTTAGAGGATTGATGTTAGTCATTGCAACATAATTAATTCCTCTCACACCGATATTAATATATGGCTTGCAACACGCGAAAAGGAGCATTCGGACATTTGTGTAAAGTGTCGTATCGGATCAGCCTGCGCAGTCCGCGCTGGCTAATACGAAACGACTTTTTCCGTTTTCATGTAATTTTCTGTTTTGCGCAAGTCTACTGAAGAACAAAATCTAATGTAGTCCTATAGTGCCGTCTCGGATTAGCCTGCGCGGACTGCGCAGGCTGATCCGAGACAACACTTTACGCAAATGTCCGAATGCCCCTTTTCGCTTGCTGCAAGCCATATAGTTTCGATGATGTTTATGAGGGAAAGCATGTATGTTCCGGTATTTACAAGTCAAAGAACCAGGAATAACCAGGAATAACCAGTGCTTTTGTTGAGGATCAAACTCAGAGATTCTAGGTTCCAAATCCTACACTTTCATTACTGAGCCATGCAGTATCCTATTTTACACCTCCAACGCCATAAGCGAAAACAGAGGCTTTTGCGAACGGTACAAATCAACATCAGACTGCGCGGAACGTGCAATCTGATTTTGAATCTACACTGTGCGTATATTTAGTGGAGTTCATCGGATTAAAAAAAAAATCGTGTATCAGTTGACTGCATTTTCATCCGTCAAAAGAGATCCGGTTCATATATCTCGTGATGAAAGAGTTAAATCCAACGATGAAGAAAGAGACCGGACGACTATACATCTTGCTCTTTATGCAAGTCATAAATGTCATTATTCTTACTGGTTATCACTATTTATGATTAAGTCATGTCCTATGAAAAGGTTGTTAGATACATCTGCAAAAGGTATTGAACACTGGAGTCAGACCGCAGTATGCACAGGCTGACCTGGATCGAATGTGCTATCGAAACATTTTCTGCATGTTAAAGGACCATTTCACCTCAGGATCCAACCGGTTTTTAAACAAGATGGATCCATACTATCTGACGACTTGCTCGGTATAAAAAAGACGCAATAGGCCCATAAAGATTGCCAAAACACCGCTCATTTATTATGAATGACAATCAAGGCTATTTCTACTTAACATTTTCCTAGACAAAGCCTACTTAACTACGCTATAATATGGCCTGCAACATGCGAAAACGGGCATTCGGACATTTACGTAAAGTGTCGTCCCGGATCAGCCTGCGCAGTCCGCGCAGACTAATCCGAAACGTCACTCCCCGTTTTTATGTAATTTTCTGTTTCACGCAAGTCTACTGATGAACATAATCTAATGTAGTCGTAAAGTGCCGTCTCGGATTAGCCTGCGCGGACTGCGCAGGCTGATCCGAGACGACACTTTACGCAGATGTCCGAATGCCCTTTTTCGCGTGTTGCAAGCCATATAGAGGACAAAAAAGAGCAAAATTAGTCTGAGCAAAATACGCAATCTGATCCTAGATCTATACTGTCCGGAATACATCGAGATATCCTTGTCGCTCATGCCTTATTAGAGACCTAGAACCCTTCGAGCTGTGGTGAACGTCTTGATCTTTTAGGAAAGGTGTTCTTCTTTAGTTATTACAACTGTACAATGACCAGTTAAAAGAGGATTTAATGCATCTGCATAAACGGTCAGCGGCCTTTTGGCATTGGCTAAACATCGATAAATACTTGGGACCCTTCAAAGCTAACAAGGTGTATGCATGTATGGTGTTCAATATCGCGGCGTCTGTGCACCTTTCCATACCTTTCCTTTAGTTTCTTTTACCAGTTCTTCGCACAATACTCTTCTCAAGCCACTGGCTGCTTTCCCACATAACCATCGTCGAAATAAAGTTCAACGGTGAGAGAGGACTGAATCCTATTACAATGACTATATCATCAGCAGAGCTTCAGATAAGGCGGAGTGATGGTATTCTAAATCCATTATTTCTCTTTCAAACCCTATGTTGTGGGTACTCATTAGAATCGTCTCGTCGAGACGATTCTAATGAATACCCAGATCATAGGGTTTGGTGCAGAATAATTAATATTTTTAATTTTAAAATCAAAATCACTCCCTCTATCTGAACCTCTGATATTCATCAGTAATCAGGAAGAAATAAGCCAAGCATAGGATTCGAATGCCCTAGTCTAAAGTCTATACACTTCCGACTGCTCTACCCTGCTCGGCACAAAAAAGGTGATCTCAATTTCTGTACAAGTATAGACTATTTACGCCCCTAAGTTTCTAGGAAAGGGATCAATTGCCTGTATCAAGCCACAGCAGACTATAGTGTATGGGACTAACATTTTACTTGACAAATATTTACTATTTGTCCCACTTTGAGCAATTACGGGCGACAAAAAATGCGTTGCCGAAATTATTGGATTATCTTTGAGAGGATAGAAAGATTGAGACCAAATAAAAATACTGGTAACTGGCATTTTGTCCTTTAAGATATCTTTTAAGAGTGTTTTTTTTTTTTCTACAGGGTCTTTTAATAATGGGATTGTTTGGTGAAGGGTTTATGCGTTGGATTATATAACCAGGATATCCTGGTTCTAAGTCACGTTGGAGTGTAAAAGTGACTATAATGTCCCAGCACCAGTTCTCGTTAAATTCACATAATATACAATAAATGATCCGTCATCACGACATCACTTAGCTATAGTTGAATTGATTGTATGGTGTTTAATGCCGTTTTCATCAATATTTCAGCTATATCGCTGCTGCCAGTGCACCTATCCATGCTTTCCTGGAGTTTCTGTTACCAATACTCCGCACAATATTCTTTCCAACAAACTGGCTCAGTGGCTGCTTTCCAACATAACAATCATGGAAACAATGGTCGACGGTGAGAGAGGAATGAATCCCATCGCAATGACTATCATCAATCCTCGGAAAGGACTTGGCCGCGCCGGGTTGATTGATCGATTGGTGTTTAACGCCGCTTTCAATATTATTTCAATCATATCACGGCAACAGCTTACATATTCATGTATTTCCTGGTTTTCATCATTACTGAGCTGGGACTCTGAAGTGTCTTGCCCAAGGACACTCCTACGAAAAACTAATGGATTCAGTGCAGCTCCAACCCAGGGCCTCCAGGTCACGAGTCCTACACTTTACCACTGAGCCACGCAGGATTTCTGGCCGAGCCGGGGATCGAGTATAGTTGAAAGCGGAGATAAGGATGATGTAAACAAACTACAGATTATATCTTTCTTTCTACCACGCGTAGACATGTTTTTTTTTCCACTGGAAATCCTTTTTCTTAGAATATGAACCCTACATTTCTTCAATTTTAATGAAAATTTAATTGTTTACCTTCATTCGTTCATTTTAAGGGGTTCAAATGACAGCTCTTCCCCCCTCCCCCCTTATTAAAAACCCCTGCCTTTAAGAAGTATGCTAAGTGTCTGAGAAAACAATGATATCGATATAAAAGAAAGAAATAAATCTGCTTACCGTGAATCTCTTTCACCACACAATATAATCCCTCGACTTTTAAATTAATATGAAAAATGAACAAGTTATTTACTACAACAGTTTTATATAAGACACCGTGTCGATGTGTACCTGTGTACACAGTATATAAAATGTATCATGAAATACTTCATAGTTGTTTACAGTTCAGCAGCCACGAGTTCTAAATATAACTCTGAGATGTGACTGTCATATTAACTAATTACCCAAAGGACAGAATTTTGGACTGGTCCAAATCCGAAGCATTGGCAGACGATAAATTAAACGTGGCTCAGATGATGGGGTTTTGTCACTGAATGGGTAAAAAACATTGTAGGAAAAGAAGAAAATACTGGTTACCACCAGCATTTTCTTCTTTTCCCACAATGTTTTCAAATGGCTTCTTTCCCAGGATCGTTAAAAGTTGAGTATTTGTGATAAAGACTTTAAACCTTTAACCTCTTTCAATTCCAATTACGCCTGCTGTTTTTTTTTTAAAGGTTTACAATTGCCAACACTGTAGACCCAAAAAATAACTATATTCTGGTATCTGTAGTAGATTCTGGCGGGACAAAATAATCTGTAGAGTGAAGGATTCATCTACATGTGTCAATAGGGAAATGCCCGGGCAATTAAGATTGCTTGCGTCATAAACTTGTTACACTGTAAATACAGCAAGGATTTTGAAACTTCTGTTGAGCATATAAATTTGCCAGATTTCATTGACTTCAAACAGGATGTTGCGAAATGCACATTATGCAGGAGCGTATTCTGAAAAAAATAAGACTGATTGATTGCTTGTTTGCTGTTTCACACCGTTTTTGACAATAGGTATCGCGGCGGCCAGCGCAGCTACCAATGCTCTCCTGGAGTATCTTTTACCATTGCCTCTCAAAAGTTCTTCCCAAGCCACTGTAGACATCTAATTTCCCACATATCCATCGTCGAAACAGCTATCAGCGGTGAGAGAGGAATGAATCCTGTCGCAATGACTATGCATAAAATATGGGAAACATTAGGTGTTTTGTGACTGGAGAAAATAATGTCCTTTACCCTGATAATTCTTTTCGGAGCAATCTAATTTTTAACGACCTTGGGGAAGAGGATGGTTACCAGCATTTTGTACTTTTTTCGCTGTTTTCAAAGGGCTTCTTTCTGAGGGTCTTTGTAAGGTAGGATGTTGTTTGTAAAGAGTTAAAGACTCCTTGCTGATGAAGATTCTTTAAACCATTTGGGGAAGAGAGAAAATGCTGAGTTGCAGCATTTCTCCTTTTCCATTTTTTTTCAAAGTTTTAATATTTCAAAGGTAAGTTCCTTTCATCATTTGAGCCATATTGATGGCTTGCAACACGCGAAAGGGAAATTCGGACATTTGCATAAAATGTCGTCTCGGATCAGCCTGCTAATCCGAGACGGCACTTTACGACTACATTAGATTTTGTGCTACAGTAGACTTGCGCAAAACAGAAAATTACATAAAAATGGAAAGTGTCGTTTCGGATTAGCCTGCGCGGACTGCGCAGGCTAATCCGAGACAACTCTTTACGCAACTGTCTGAATGCCCCTTTTCGCGTGTTGCAGGTCATTTAATGTTGTTGTCTTAAATTGCTTTAAACTCGGAAGAGCTACCATGTTGTCGTTTGATAAAGGTTTAATTGTTTACTAAATGGCTTACATGGCTTTAAAAACTAAATCTGTCTTTGAAAGAATAACAACGAGGAAAAGAAGAAAATGTTGGTTACCAACTTTTTCCCTTACCTAAGCCTTTTTTTAAAACCTTTCTACCACACGGTTTTAGTAATTGTGAGGTAAAGAGTTAACACATTTCACCGTTCAGTTGACTCCTTTTCTAGTCTTGCTGCAAAATGTTTTTGAAAGCATTGTGGTAAAAGAAAAATAATCTTGATCAAAGTTGCACTTAGAGCTATACGAGAAAATACCTTGACAGACAGGACATCTTATAAAAAGTGATATATGCATATTTATGTCAACCGCAGATGCGCTATAACCCATCACAACCTGCAGGTGTCTTTTCTTCGTCCCGTACCGCACTCCTTCTGGACGTTAATGAGTAATTTCTCATTCTGCCACGTTGTCTTAATAGTTTCATTATAACTGCGACTTTTTATTACATTGAAGTTACAAATTTTAAATTGAAAGAAAACATTGTTGGATCAAAGCCAAATTGTTAGTAGCAAACTTCTTTTCCAACGGTGTTTTCACATAAAGCAAAACGAATTTTGCCTATGCATCAAATGTTTTATGTATTCATTTTTTTCTTCTTGGCTTAGGGCATTATGAATCCACGAAGGCTTGGTTCGATTCCGGATGACCGGTAGCTCTAAAATGACCTTTGGTAACGTATTATAGAGACCCAGCCCAATCAGCCCAGTACAGGTGAAACAAAGAAATGACACTCATGAGTGAGCTCTGGTCGTAATATAATTGAAATATTGTTGGAAAAGCATGACAAAAATCTACATGTACGAGTAAGTCCTTCCCTTTCTCGGCATATAGTGCAGCAGGTGATCTCTCGGTGATAGTTATATACTGTTTTATACTGTCCACCCTCTGAAAATACTGAAGATACCATTTTAAAGCGGTACACAGCAAGATTTCATTTTGTATGCTGTTGAGAAAAAGCTTGATTCAAAATGAAAACATTTTTTTGCTTTCAAAGATGGCTTTAAAACTAAGATATACATGTATAGAGAAACGCATGTAGGAAACTTGTGAAATGTCCCACCTTTTGACGTTTTTTTCTGTAAATATTTTATCGTGTTTGTCACGAGTTGGTTATAAAGAATAAATGCAACTTTGTTGTAAAAAAGATGAATAGTTTGGAAAGCTTAGCCAGAAAATTCGTTTGATTATTCGTTTGGACTTTTGAAGTTTGCAGGTTCGAATACCAACCATAGCAAATAGATTTAGCAATCCCCGTCCCAACTCAAGTTAAACCCTTATCCTGCTAAATAAGTTATATGAAACTTTCAAGCCGATAGTGAAAAAGCCGAATAATGCTGTTTCAAACTTAAGATTATTTTGGAGATAAATATCACCTTATCGGACAATGTAGATCCAAGATCAGACTGCACGTTCTGTGCAGTCTGATCTTGATCTACACTGTCCGCAAAAGGTCAGTGAGTCGGGCTTAGCAGTCTAGGGGTTAAGAGGAAACAGTCACGTCCTACACTGGTAAAATTTCCCTTTACACAAAATGTCAGTTTTCTTCTTTGACGAAAGAACCAATCATCTGTCGACATCTGTCGGTGACGTACAACACTGGAGACCGGGGGGTGGGGGGGGGGGGGGTTTAATCCACTGGTTCGTATCCCCTGCTCGGCCAATTCCTTTCCGAGGAATTGACGATAGTCATTGTGACAGGATTTTTTTTCCTCTCTCACCGCTAATTATTGTTTCATTGTAGTTATGTGGATAAACCATTAGTGACTTGGGAAAAGGATTGTTTCAAGTACTGGTAAATTAAACTCCGGAAAAGCATGGATACGTGCAGTGGCCGCTGCGATATAATCGAAATTATTTTGAAAAACAATGTTGTACACTAAATAGACAAAGTATAAGCGTTGATCAAAATCTAGATATGCAACTGTTTAAAGATGTAACATATAACAATAACGACTAAATCACAAATTATGCAGATTTCAAGCAAAACGTGGTAAATGTCTTCAAAATGAGAGCCACATGCTTCCCTTTTGCACTTAACGTGGTATTTATTTATACCTATATTTTAAACATGCAAGTTATAAATTCAAGATCGAGTTACGTTAGTAGGTTTGTCTTCCTTACCCTTTCCATCATTCCGTGTATGACCCTTTACCAAACGACTCGTGTAGTATTACGAAGGGAAATACCTTTAACGACAATGTGTGAAAAGTAGAAAATGCTGGTAGCCAGCATTTTCCCCTTTACCCATATTGTTTTCTATCCTTCAAAAGACAAATCAAAGCATTTGAATAACTATTTATTTGTATCTGCAAATCCATCCAATCTCGACGTGTCTGAAAATGTTAGATAGATAGATAGATTTATTTCTGTATAAAATATATGACATCATAAAAGCACTATACAAGAGATTACACGGACATGATAATGAAATTATGACAAACTATATTTAAATACAAAGGATGACACAAAAAAGGGATTATAAATCCCTTATTTCCATTGTGGTCCTTTAATGTTGTCACCCGGCTGGGTAGCTCAGTGGTTAGCGTATCTGACTCGTGACCTGGTTGTTGCGGGTTCTATATCCTGTTGCAGCAAACTTTTTTCCGGTGTTTTTTCGCCTCTCACCTCTTATTCATTTGAGAAAAGCAATCAGTGGCTTGGAAAGAAAGTTGTGTCAACACTGGTGTGAGAAAGCAAGGAAACACACTTGCAGGTGCATTGGCCACTGTGATAGGACCATGGTTTAATACGGCAAATAAACAATATTGCCGTCTTGTAAGGCGGTAAAGCAGTTCTTATCGATACGGTAGTTTAGTCATGAGCGTGCATTCTGGGCACATTTACCAAAGATTCTAAATTGCCTTTCACTCTTCACAATTTCCTACATTTCAAAATAATGCACCTTCTGATTGGCTTAACGGAGTGGTAAAGCACCACACAACTGATTTAAATCTTAGGTCCATGCGATTAGCCTTTATTACAAGTTGAATCAATAAGTCTGATGCATTTCAGGTGTTTAAGAATTGAATAACATCCTTGGCAGGTACTCACCAACCATTCTTTATAATATTCTCAGTCCTATTCACAAAAATCTGCTAAATCTGAAAGTAACACAATTTCTGATTGGCTAAACCAAATGGTTTAGCCAATCAGACATTGCGTTACTTTCTATCTAACTCTTGTATTAGACTATGAATTCAATCTAGAATGTTTGGTAAATTAACCCTTAGGCTGCTAAGCGCGACTCACTGACCTTTTGCGGACAGTGTAGATCAAGATCAGACTGCACAAAAGGTGCAGTCTGATCTTTTATCCACACTGCCCGATGAGGGCATTTTTCCCCCATAAAAATACCTTTAGAATAGCAAAATTTGAGTTTTTACTTTCGGCTTAAAAGTTTCATTTCTGTTAATCAGCAGGATAACGGTTAAACAGCATATTGTATGCGTTCACACTCTATCGCTCGTGACTTTCTTATAAAATTTACGCCTCGTGTAGGTTTAAAATACCCCTGAACGTGACTTGGGATATTCATTACATTTTGAAATGCTGCAGGACACCTGTTGGTGAAGAGAGAAAAAACGATTCCTTGTAAAATAGTTATGAATACCACAAAATGGCCGATTGGTTTAATGAACTTGGGGTAATAGATCCTAATTTAAGTCTTATACACGGATACGTGTTAAAACAGTGTGGCCAAAGAAGGAATTCTTTGTAAAGAGTTAGTTTTTAGTTTTTTCTTGTGTCTCTATGCTTATATAGCTGACCTGCTTCAAGACGAAAATGCACGAGTAAACAAGTTCATTAAAATGTTCAATTATCATCTCTACCCTTGCAACAGTTCTACACTGTATATGACTCAACAATGGAGACCTGTACTTTGTCAGCCGGAGGTCCAGGGTTCGATTTATCACCAGAGCTTCCTGCTCTTTCACGAGAGTGTCCTATAGCAAGGTACTTTAGAGTTTTTGTATATTAACGGCGAAATCAAGGACACTTATGAATAGGGGAAATGTCGCCATGATATAAAGACCAGGCCATAGCGCAAAAACCTAGAGAAAATCTAACTTTGAAAAATGACTTTTGACATAGTTAAACCCCTGATCTAACGACAAATTTCAGACTCGTGCAAATTTTGAGCATTTGCAGACGACAAAGTAATTGTTGCTCAAATGTCGGGATTTGCCCGACATGGTAGGAAAACATTGTGGGAAAATGAGAAAATGCTGGTAACCTTTTAACCCTTTACCACACTACAAATTTTAGACCAGTCTGAATTGAAAGCATTTGCAGATGACAGTTTCAATGTGGATCATATGAAATGATTTATCTTTGATAGGGTAGAAAACATTATGGGAAAAGGAGAAAATGCTGGTAAGCAGCATTTTCTCCTTTTCCCACAATGTTTTCAAAAGCCTTCTCTATCAGGGGTGTTAAAAGTCGTCATTGTGTGGTAAAGGGTTAATGTAGGATCATTAAAACTCGGGATAGTTTGACAAGGGGTTAACGTGTTCACGTGTTCAACAAAGGACTGAAATTAGAAACAACGTAATGGTTGGAAAAACTGGAGCGGAACGGGGTAACCTACTATATGGAGATGTACATGTAGATGTAACTTACTTGACATCTGAAATTTTAGCTGTATGGCTTTCCTTTCTGTAAATATCACCTGAACTGAAACGACTTATTTGTCGTGAAAGAGACCGTCTTGAAAATAAACATGCTAGTTGAGAGCAATTTTTCATATTACTACAGTTGCAGCTTGTATCAATTAACTCATCACTGAATTATCCCAGATATGTATTTTAAAGGATGTTTTCAAAGAAATCTGCCTCGAACTTGATCTAAGAGGTAATGGGATAAACCGTTATACACCTATAGGCCTTACCGTCGTGTTATTTTATTCACTAGCTGAGCCCGCGGGCAGCGCAGTCGGTAGCGTACAGGACTCAAGAACAGGGGGGTCGCTGGTTCGATCCCCGGCTCAGCCAATTTCCTTCCGAGGATTGATCATAGTCATTGCGACAGGATTCATTCCTCTCTCACCGCTGATCATTGTTTCGACGATGGTTATGTGGGAAAGCAGCCAATGGCTTGAAAAGAACATTGTGATGAGTACTGGTAAAAGAAACTCCAGGAAAGCATGGATAGGTAAACTGGCCGCTACGATGTAACTGCAATAATGTTGAGAACGGCGTTAAACAATATACAATCGATCACTCAATTGTATTCACTATGTTTCTTACAATACCATGTACCACTTAAAGGACTTAAAGCATTGTAGGAAAAGGAGAAATGCTGGTAACCAGTATTTTCTCCTTTTCCGACAACGTTTTCCACATTTCAAAACCTATTTCATTACTTGTACGATGCCTAACTTGTCATCAGCATATGCTTTCAGTTTGGACCAGTCTAAAGTTTTGTCGACTGGTAAAGTTAAAGCATCTAAGCGAAATGGCGGTCGAACGTTTGAGTCCCCGTGAAGGACTGGCTCGTACTGATCTGAACGTTTTGTGAGCCTTTAGCTACTTGGTTGATCAAATGCTTACCCACCTGGTACGTTAGCGAGACAATTTTACGTACCAGCATATGATAGTAAATGGCAGAGGTGGGTCATAAGTCAGATATCGGCTGACACTATAATATTGCTTGCAACACGCGAAAACGGGCATTCGGACATTTGCGTAAAGTTTCGTCTCGGATCAGCCTGCGCAGTCCGCGCAGGCAAATCCGAAACGACACTTTCCGTTTTTATGTAATTTTCTGTTTTGCGCAAGTCTACTGAAGAACAAAATCTTATGTAGACGTAAAGTGCCGTCTCGGATTAGCCTGCGCGGACTGCGCAGGCTGATCCGAGACGACACTTTACGCAAATGTCCGAATGCCCCTTTTCGCATATTGCAGGCCATATAACATACATGTACACTCTAGCGGCGCTCTGGCAATAGGGGTTGTTTCACTCGTCACAACTCGGCCGATTCCGTAGTTACATCTAACGTAGTCAGTCTAAAGAACGTTTCCATTTTGAACTGCCAATCACGTGATCTTAAACATGGCGGCGCCATATAAATTGATTAGCAATGACATGAACAACCACGGTGAAGTTACTCACATCTATCAATCTGTCGATGAAACCTTCCAACACAATAGAAAAGCCACGTTCAAAATTAAATATACAAACTCATTGTCAACGGAAATATATTTAGAAAGATTTCGATAGAAAATTGTGACTTATGTTTTCTTTTTCAAGAGGAGCCTTACAAATTTAAAGCGAAGAAATGTGCCGTGTAGGTGCATATCAAACTACGTGATACAGCCGAGGGACTTGATCAACGGATCACCAGTGGTTTACCGAATGGAGGTTCTCTACGATGCACTTACCAAACCATTACATTATTAGGGATCTATGAAATCCATTTAGTCTAACAACTGACTGAATCTGAAGGTAGAATGGTCCTTTGATATGCAGAAAATCAACCAATAGCAGACAGTATAGACAACATAATGATTGTAAATTATTACAAACCCAAGGCCTCTGGTGTTGCCAGTGCTTCACTTCACCACTGGGCCAAACAGGATCCCAACAAAGACGAGGAAGCCCGAACTGATTTGAGTTTGTACGCGACAACGACTTCAAGAACGACAATTTCAATGTACACTTACTTTTGATTCTTTTTATTATCTCTCTTCCCTACGTTGCATGGATGGATATTGTATGAACATTACGATTATTGTCAAAGGAAAAAAAGGGAAATAAACAATAGGAGGTTTTAGCGGCAACTTTCTCAGCATTTTCGTTGTGTGTGTGTGGATAATGAGCCCTTGGATATATTCCGTTGTTTCCTTATCTGTTTAAGACAATAATTCAGCTTTACAGGTACTTTAGGTATTAACTGATCAGCATTAATATCATAATTCATGAAATGAAAAACAGAATAAAGATAGACTAGAAGGAAAATATTATGTGCTGTACATTAGAGTTAAGCATTTTACAAATAGGTATTCATAAAACAATACAAGGAGTGAGAGAGTGTATCGACCTACCCCATGTTTTATCACTCTTTCGATGTAGGTCTGCGGCCCTTTTTTTGTTCTAGCGACTTAAAAGAGGTGGAACTTATTGTCCTTGAATAACGTTGAAAGCCTACATACAACGAAACTAATAACTAGAAGCTCTGTGTATATAAATTGAAGATACAAATCGGAAATTCGTCAAAGAAGATACGTCAGGAACAATAACAACAACAACAACAAATGTAATCCCTTAGTCGTATTCACCAATCATTTAGGAATTCATTCTTAAGTTCAATACTTGCCAAGTGATTGTCTCAGCCAATCAGATGGCTAGTTTTGGAATTTAGAATAAAGACTTAATTTATAATGATTTGTGAATACTGACCAGGCTTTTACACGAATTTTGAAGGACAACTGGGCTTGTAATGGTTCTCCAAATACACTGAATATATTGTTGTGGTAAATGCATTTGACGTATGCTCGGGCAAATGGAGGTGCATGAAACCAAGCAAGTCATCTCGTAATTATGGATCCATAAAATCCATTTTGTATAACAACTGACTGATAGTTACACTGGCACTTTGACGTGCAAAAAATTGACCAATGGCAAAAGGTTTCGACCCAAGTCATCCTGTGCAGACTGCGCAGGCTGACCTTTGTTGATACTTTTTGCAGATGCATTAATCCCCCTTATCACAGAATATGGGTTATTTGTTTCTGACACTAATAATAGGAAACAGAGATAGAAAGTACTTTGAAACTTCAGTTCATGTTGTTTATACTATAGTCGTGAAACACCTTCCCGGAAAAGTCGGTATAATTCTTGCACTCTTTTATGGCGTTGTCTGGAACCTATAGAACAAGAGTTTAGAAATATTATGCTGGCAGACTGAATCGTGACCCTAACTGCGGGAACACGTTCAAAATCTATCAGTTACGTAATGGCCTATCAGTGACTGAGGTATGCAACTTTCTGCTGGAACATCGTGAAGCAGTGAAATATTGATAATTTTCAATGGCGAATGGAAATACTTCACTGATAACCTTCTAAATGAATTACAAAGTTAAAATGTCTGTTTTATAGACTTATGCAGGTGAAAACAGGCAGACACGGTTCGAAACTTTAATTTTTTGGTAGATTTTCTGCATGTCTAAGAACAACTCTACCTCCAGAGTCAGTCGTTTGTTAGACAAAATGGACCATATGGATCCAAAATTATGTGATTACTTGCTTGGTATAACGCATTATGGAGATGCATTTAACTCGCTTTTTATAGAACATGGCTGACATAAAAGTGCACTGCCGATGTGATGTAACTAAAAAGTGTTGTAAACGACACCAACGATCAAAGAAACTTACTATTTCAATTTTGTTATATTTGGGATATTCGTCGTCAACAACAGGTGAATTGTGAGCCACATTATAACAAGACAAGAACGCCATTCTTGGCCTATCACTGACGTTGGCATCGCTCCGATGTAGAAGGTTACCGTGATGAAAGAACACGTCACCTACAACAAAGAAACTCAGCATGGGAAACGGCAATATCAGCCCTATACTGCATAAGCTACTTTAACCCTTTATAACACAATCCCAAATTTTAACAATCTTGAAGAAAAATGGTTTTGAAAACACTGTGGGGAAAGAAGAAAATTTTAGTTTTCGATCTTTTAAGAGACATATTCCTACTTGGACCCACATTTAATATGTACTGTCTGTAAATGCTTGCAATTCAGACGAATCTAAAATTTTGCCGTGTGGTTAAGGGTTTAGACCGATCCAGCCTCTGTATAAGTGATAAATAAGAGCAACATTGTATGAAATAGTAGGCCCCAATAGTCTTGAGCAAAAAACAGAGAAAGAAGAGGTCAATAGTTGGACACAAGCCATGCCTTTGATAGGGTAGAAAACATTTTGGGAAAAGATTACCAGCATTGTCTTCTTTTCTCCAAATGTTTTCAAAAGCTTTCTTCATCATTATGAATTAAAGCAGCCATTAGCTAAGGTTTCCAAGACCTAGATTTGAAGTGCTTGGCTTGTGTTATACCACGACTTGCATCAGGGGGTAAGTTTTTTGCTCTTTGTCCAGAGGAACATGACTGGTAATATAAACGTGATGTATAAAGCTAGCTATAATATATAAGGCTAAGATTGAAATTCGTTGAATGACTTTTTTGACTCATATTGAAGTATCTTGCCCCATTTTTGGTGATTCGATCACAAAAATAATTTGGAATTTTTCTAACAAAAAAAAAACATCATCGTAATTTTAAGCTCCAACCCTCGAATAACCGTTTCATTGTTCTAGAGAACATAACAGAAGTTCTAAAACAGAACATCTTGGCGAATTGCATGCCTACTATTTGAATTCTTAATGCAGGACCTGATATCATTTCTTTGTATCTCTCGAAATTCAATCAAACAAGCTACCATGCGTTAAAAACACATTCGTAAAAGCAGTAAGCAAAAAGATACAAATTAGACCTGCTTCCATTTCTAAATACACATGGTCACATATCTGTTTGATATGCTCAATTCTGTCCATCTCGACACCCAGTTGACCACTGTCCACAAGAAAATGGTTCAGTCGGCCAAGTTTATGAGACCCACTTAATACCTGAAAATCAAACATTACATCTGGAATGTTCAGGATAGTTCCCCCAATCGTGTTTTTTTTTTTTTTGTCTTTTTCGTTTCTAACAAGAACAGTTGTTGTTGGAGTTATGGTAATAACAACTGCTCTTGTTAGAAACAAAAAGGAAAAAAAAAGATTGGGGGATCTATGATAAATCATAACTTCGACAAAGCCTGTTCTTGTTAGAAACGAAAACGACAAAAAAAAAAAATCAAAAGGCTGGCGCACTATGATATTATATCATAACTCCAACAACGATTAACTGTTCTGGTAAGAAACAAAAACGCTAAAAATCAAAAGGTTGGGGGAACTATCCTGATTGTGTCCCCTTTGTCTCTCCCTCAGATAGCTGGAAGTACGGTTTAGTGTCGTCAGTAGTTAAGCCCTTTGATCGTTTTTGAGGTTTATATTACTAAGTATGTGGTTATTTAAACATCTCTTGTTGTTTTGTTTCATTTGTTGTATTCGATTACGTCAAAATAAGTTCATTGTTCATATTATCTGTATCTTTATGCCTCAAGGGTCTATGACGTTCTTGAGAAATGGAAATGCAACTCGAAACTTGAAATTGATTTGACGAGTGAGTCAAATTTCCTATTTTGCACATGCACGTATAATTTCATATCACGAGTGACTCCGTTTCAGTCTTAAATTTTACTAAAAATATCTATGACCGCAATGTTTTAAATTAGTCTGTCACTAGAAAGTTAAATTAATTACAAAAATAAGAACGTTGTAAAGTAACAAGAAAGCTATAATTTAGTTTAGACAGTTTGGCCATATCACCTGTTTACAGCTGTTGTCCTTTCTACAAGCCACCAGAGGCATCCATACCGTTATCGTGTCTGGATACAAACATCCGTTATTGTACCAAAATCTACAATAAACATAATAGAGTCATGCTCTGTGGAAAGGGGTTTAATGCATCTCCATGATGCATGATACCAAGCAAGTCTTCCCATAATCATGGATCCATAAAGTCCATTTAGTCCAACAACCGACTGAATCATGAGGTGGACTTGTCCTTTGACATGCAGAAAATTGACCAGTAGCAAAAAGTTCCGGTAATGGTCAACCTACGCAAACTGTGCAGGCTGACCTGGGTCGATACATTTTGCAGATGCATTAATCCCCCTTTTCACAGAGGATGGCTCAATTATTATATAACGTTGCATACAACGTAATACACAAATTCTCTCTTTTACTTCCGCAATGACAAGAACAAAGTTTGATCCTCAGAATGCTTTTGGTATTAGTTGTGGCTCATCAAAGTCATACTGCACACAGTTTCGTTATGTCTGACACAGGATTTACATTATCAATTAATCGTTCATTAACTCTTTACCTCTGGCTAACGACTTTCTCTATTTCTAGCTGGCAGACCATATTTGAGAAAAATGTAACAAAAAAGAAAAATAATTAAATCATATATAATGAAAACAATCGAGAAAGAAATAGACCTAGAACTGATTATTATTGACATTACCATCTTTTCGATCGAGGATTTCGCTTTTTATCTAAAACAGCTTATGCTCAGGACGAAAACTGACAGTAAAGGTCTAAATATATGTCACGTTATTGAAACCTTTACCAGACTATTTCGTGTTTTTACGATCCTGAAACAGACGGTTTTTGAAAAACGGAGATGCTTGTGGTAAATGATATTTTCTTCTATTTCATCATTGTCCTCTTCCCGTAAAACAAAAAATCGTATCATTGGGACCACAGTTGATTTGTTGGCTGCAAACGCTTTCGATTATTTGGTGTAAGGTCAGGTGGCAGAAGACTTAGAAACTTGTTCACGGCTGTGGAAATCATGTCTCCTCGAGCCGAAAGCGAGGTGGCGACATGATTCGCCACAGCCGTGAACAAGTTTCCAAGTTCCCGGCCACCAGACCGTACAACGAATTTATCATACTGCAAATTTTTACCATTTCAATGTGTATTCAGCGAAATTTCCCCGGTTATATGTACTCACGAAATGAGTGCGCTGACGACATAGAACTTCCCTTCTGAGTGCCCCAATTCAATGAAAACTGACGTCACTGAGAAATGACATCACTGAAACCTTGGTAAAACGTGCAGTTTGGTGAATGAACTTTGTGATGTCACTGCGATAGAATTCGTTTTTAATTTAAACATGGATTTAAACAACTTCAAGGTAAGTAATTATGCATTTTAATAATTTAATATCAAAAAGACCATTAGTTACCACAAACGACACTTTGGTTATCCTTTTAACGTTACAATGAATGAGTTTCGACACTTCACAGTTTGCTTACCTGACGAATGGATGGCTCGTTTTAACCATGTGTATTTGTTTTAGAATGACAACAAACTATAATTTTGTAACTATATTCGTTTATTTTCAAAAATAATCCATTCTTTTCGCTTTAATGACAGCCATCAAGGGAAACTAGAAATAATACGGTGCAGGCTACTCATTATGACTGTCTTGTGGGCGACTCGTATCGGTCGACGCCGCCATTTTGGATGTTATGTTGAAAGTGTATTCGGGTATACGGGAACTTCAAAAGGGAAACTACTTTTACGTGGATTTTGCCAGTGTACATGACTTGTATGTACGGGGCATATTATCCAATCAGATAACGAGAAATTTCTTTGCAGTATAATAAACGGCTATGTCGAGCTTTGTCGCCTGATACAGTTTAAAACGTTTTCAAACAAACAGAATAATTCACAAAAAAAGCAGCCTCTTTGAGGCAAGGTAAAACCGATGACATTTAGAACTGTATATTCTAGTTGTTGTTGAAATAACTTTGATGAACGACAAGTAAATGCTTATACTGAATTAAAAGAATCGGGCATTTTGTATCCCTCTGTTTAGAGATACAGCCCTTACTGGCAAACCCCAAAATAGAAGTTTATTATATTACATATCCTTTATCTTAAGTCGAACTGCGTATATGAGATCTCGACCATTGTGCATTCCATTCTTAAAATCTGTCTCAGCCAATCAGAAAGCTAGTCTATGAACTCGAAATAAAACATTTTTTTGAGTGGTTGGTGAGCATGGTGGTCTATGTGGATGAGAAACTGGCAGAATTTCATCCTGCTGAATATGAGCCATGCTCTGTGAAAAAGGGGCTTAATGTATCTGCAAAGAGTATCGACCCGCAGTCCGTGCAGGCTGATATAGGTCAAAACTCTTTCGAATTTGTAATTTTCTACATATGTAAGGATCATTCTACCCCTATATCCAGTCACTTTTGAGACTTAATGGAAATAAGATGCGACATTCCTAAGATAGACTACGGTTACAGCCTTTCCAAAACGTGACACATTTTGACCATTGGAATTTTACGGTTTCTCAAAAATGAAAGGTCAAATATCGTACCCATAGTCTTGGTGCCAAACATGTTCTCCACCAACCTTTGCGTCCTTAAACATGAACATTGAACACCAATGGTACACTTCAAAACCAAGCAACTGAAAGACGGTTAAAGCAAGAAATCACGTTAATTCTTACAAGGGCGGGTGTGAAAATCACAATGAGAATTAAATTCCCAGGATATTGAATACAACATATCACATAAAGTAAAATACTCTTTTTTCAATATTTCGGCCACCGATCAAGAAAGAAAAAAACGTAATGCATTAAAACTAAAGGTTAACGTCGCTCTCTATTTTCGTACAAAGTATAGTTTGAATAAATTATACATTTTCCTTTTTTGTTTAGGCCGTTGGCAAAAGTATTGAAAAAAAGGATGTTAATATTTTCTATTGTTTTTTGTTGTTGAGGCGTTGTCTATTGTAATCAGAGTGTCTATTTCATATTTATCTTTTTAAAAAGATCATGGTAACACGAACTTCTCGTCCGTAACGATTCGGTGGGCTGTTTATGAGTTTTCTTTAAAGGACAAGATATGCAAACATTTACGTTATTGCAGTCTCTTCGCTAAAGAAAGTCAGACTTCGACGTGCAAGGAATATTGTTTAACGTACGTTTTAAGTCTTTCCATACCATTGACAACACCGGAAGCTTTTGTGGACAGCGTAGATCAAGATCAGACTGCACAGAAAGTGCAATCTGATCTCTGATCTACGCTGTCCACTGTTTCACTCTAAATTATGGCTGAGCTTTCTCTGGATCTTGCACCGAAACTGTATTTGTAGCCTTTGAGAAAATGCAATTCATATATTCGGTAATGAAAGAGTTAAACAGTTGACGTTGGCAAGAGAACCTAATACCTGTTCACATGACTTCACAACTTTTTCAGACCGTGCCAATATTCCTGTGACATCATGTCCTGGGTACAAACATAACGTTTGCTGGATCCTCTTTCCGTCAGCTTCGTATGTCTGAGAGGGGAATATAATTACTCGACGAGTGAAACCAGTCATTTAAGGGTACAGATGATGCAGTATTAACCCTTAGGCTGCTAAGCGCAACTAACTGACCTTTTGCGGACAGTATAGATCAAGATCAGACTGCACAGAACGTGCAGTCTGATCTTAGATCTATACTGTCCGATAAGGAGATATAATTTCCCCAGAAATACCTTTGAAACAGCACAATTTGGGTATTTACTATCAGATTTAAAATTTTCATTTCACTTATTGAGCAGGATAAAGATTAACCTGCTCATTCAATAATGTAAATACAGACCAGCCTGTGAAAAGTACAGATGATCCACATTGTGCCCTAATTCAGGCGCGCTCTGGCCGACGTATATTTACCTACTGACTAATATTTCATTTATCTAGCTGTTGATGGGTTATAAGAAATTTAATGGAAGGTATTACAGAGCAAATTATTCGAACACGATATTTAGAGACATACAGCATCGGAAAACAAGGGTCATACTGTAAGAAGCAAACTGAAATAGTACCCGAGAGTGAAGAGTTGATTTCAAGCCTTGTTTCTTTGTCATATTTTCCTTTTGTACATTCTTTCTTTATTTATTTATTTACTTATTCATTCATTCATTCATCTATTTATTTATCTATTTATTCATTTTTTTATTTATTCCTTCATTTCTTTGAATTGTTTGTCAACTGTATTTTAAAAACAAGTATTATTTTGATTCAATATTGAGATCTAATGTCATCTAATAGAAAACGTACCATATACGAATGCTTTAGAATTCCATTGGGTTCTTCCAATACTTTCCACATCTGCTGAATTTCTTCCTTGTCCAAGAAATTCCTGGACAAAACAAGTGTTTTTTTTTAACATAACAATCATTATCTTTGAGGTTGGGTGCGTAGCATCCCAACTCAGTTTTATCGTATGGGAAAAAGAACTGTAAATATTTTGTTAAACGGTACCTAATATTGCAATGCTAATATATAGCACCATAATGAAAACATTTCATTAAGTTCGGGTTTAATGCAATATTTAAACGACGTTAACAATCAGGAAACGCACATGATTTGCACGATAGATATATTAGCAATACTCAATAATCATATTTTTTTTAACCAAGCAAAAGATCAGCCTACTATGATAAAAGGCAAGAAGCGAGCTTAGGAACTTTTTTTGCTCCAAGCGACAAGAAGCCTCAGTAAGTGCCTGGAAAAGAATAGACGCGTCAAAAAGAGAACCGACGCGACATGAGAAATCTTATACTAATGTCTTTGAATATGGTTGGTTTATATGCCCAATTATCATTAAAGTGTTCTTTTTCATGCCATTTTATTGTGAAATCTTCTTGAAATACCCCCCTCTAGTTAAAAAAAAGGCGCTGAGGGATTTCCCTGTAATACACATACAAACCAGCACCAGAACAAGCAAAGCTATACAGAAAAGCTCCAAAAGGTCTTTGAGAACGACGACATTTTCGATTTTTAAAGTTACTCATTCGAAACGAAGCGTTTAATTTTCCTGTAACAATCCTGCCAAACAGCGAAAGGAAAAATGAAAATACGGAATTGTGATGAATTAACATTCAAAAATGCAATATGTAAATCATCACATTGGAGAGATCTTACGTTCTTGCTCCAGGTCAACGTTACTGCTCCTGTCAATTGAACGTACCCGCTCCAGGTAAAAACATGGCTGCGCCCTAGAATTTTGCTAGGTAAGCACCAAAACATACTTCTTTGACAATCAGATGAATAGATATGCAGTAGACGGTTGTCGCACGGAATGTCTGGGATGTCAGTGCATATTTCTGTGTTGTTCTTTTTGTGGTTGGTTGGTTGTTGAAGACGTTTAATCCGACAAACTTCCGTCAGCGACTATGATTTCTGAATAACCAACACGCGGAAGTCAGCAAAAAGCTTTGTTAAACATACAAACACGATGTTCTGAAATTTGTGCTCTGCCAAGTGATTCATATATGCTTTATTCACCAGTTCTATGGAAAAAAAAATACACGATGTTCATTATAGAGCAACTTCCTGTCAATTTTTATAGGCAACGCTCCATGCTCCAAAACTCAATAAAACGATCCAGCTCCAGTTGAAACAGAGTACGATATTATAAGCGATTGTCTCGGAGTTTAATCAAACATTTTGTCTTTTTTGATCAATATGTATAACTGTCTTTCTGTCCGTCTTTCGGTCTTTCTGTCAGTCAGGTTTCTCGTCCTGATTATTGATGCTTTTGAAATGAAATGTCATTATATACATGAAGAGCTGGATGACAGACAGTATCATGCACAAGATCCATAACTATCATAACTGTCATGCACTAGATCCATAACTATTATAACTATCATCTTCGATATCGTCATCACAAGACTCCTCTTGGTTAATGTAAATTAATAATAATGATCGTCAACGAACAACCAACCATGTGCCTTGTCAGCTGCACACCTAAAAGCATCTAGTTATATCTCATACTAAGATATGTAAAGATCTTTTCACACCTTTGCAAAACAGTAGACCCTATTTAAACCTTAAAGTAGCTTACGAATGACGGATGACGAATTTGTTTCAAATTAACAAGCCTTTTTTATGTGTGTGTGAAATACACTAAAGTTATATAGGTGCATAGTTTTTTTTTTATTTTTTGCATGAAAACAGATCCGGTAAATCCTTAAATCTTTTGGCACCAGAAAGCGACATAGGAAAATAATGCAGTCCCGGATCAACTGCTACCGAAGATTGCGGTGCCTGATCATGACATTTCGCAATTTGCGTGTAGTGTTACTATGCATAGATAAGGGAAAAAAGAACGAATTAATGTGATTATTTACGGCAGATTTTTTAAAAGTATTTTCATATTTTCATACTGAAAGAAATCATGTTGCAGACGACTTTTTTTCTTACACCCAAAGGGTTAATACTTCGTTTACATTTGTATCATGTATGTTTCATTTTCCGATAAAAATTTGAATTTAAGGTATTACCATCCTAACGCTTCTAGTGCAACATGGAATAAAATTTCATATTAGCTGATAAATAAGGATTTATACTAATATTATTACATTTTTGCACATTTCTGACCGACCAGAAATTCCTTTGATGTCTATCTTGAAATTATTTGTTGATACTTTTGTTAGTTTCCTGAAAAGGCAGGTAATTATTATCTCCCTTTGTAATGAGAATATAGTGGTTTTAGATTTATAAATGATAATTCTAAGAAGGAAAAAAAGGAAAAAGTGGCTCGGTTAAAGTAGTACAATAATACTCATTTTTAATTATAGCTAATTTTGTAGGATGATATTCTAGTGGAAATAGCTGTTTTCCATTAGGATGGTACTACCTTAATATTTGAATGAAATATGTATTCAGCATGGACCACTTTCATAAGAAAAAAAAAAAATCCTCACAAACTGTGTATATTAAATTGTTACAAACAACTTAGGATAGTTACTTTCTTAAACAAATTGAGAAGACAAAGGCCTATCAGACAAATCCGCCCCACCCTATCTCTCCCTCTCTCTCTTCATTCCGCTTGCTCTCTCTCTCTCTCTCTCTCTCTCTCTCTCTCTCTCTCTCTCCATTTTTTTGACGATGAGTGTCTGATTCTGACAGCTTAATAAAATTGGGGAGAGAAACAGAGAACCCGAGATCGCCTGAATACATGCTTAATAAGATCAGGACTATTAATTTAAAAAAAAAGGAAAGGTTCAACGTGCTGTAGTATTGTACTGCCATTCAAGTATTTATTAAACTACACATTTGAACCGATCTACCGATCTATATCGACAGGTATCAAGTTGCAGAAATCAGTTTGAAATGTGACTAAACTGAAAGATACTAATCTCATTTATAGAATACAATGTGAGAAAAGAAAAAATAAAGCCCAAATGTTTTGCTTAGTATTCTATATCAGTTTATTTAAATTAGGAAATATTTGGAAAAGGTTAAAACATACAGGTTTTACAGTAGGCTGTGTAAAATATGTTCACTAACCACAACACCACATAAGGATGACAATGTAATCTTAGAGATGTGACTAGGCCACAGTGTTGAACACTGCACCTGTTCTTTTGGGGTGTATCGTATTTCTGTAGAATTCACTATTTAGCCTGAACCTAATGCCTGAGCCGATGTCTATAGATGTTCAGCTGATTTGGAATATATAGTTGGTCATTCATAATGATAAGTATTGCTATTATCAACGATGGCGAACCTATGACTGTAACCACGATAATTAAAATAGAATCTTGACCAAAATAACAAAATTGTTTACTGTAACACGAAGACTTATGCTTATCGTGTTTCAACTCAGGAGCTGGATCGTCGTATTGAATTTAGGAGCATGTTACGTTGTAATGCAAAAATGGCAAAATATCGCTTTATAATTGCAATTTAATTTTTTTTTTTTTCGGTTTATAGTTGTGAGGAATAATCATTATATAGGTCACCTGACACAGCACACATTTCAGAATATCGAGTGTATATGTTTTACAAAGGTTTCTGGAGACTCCAAGTATTGATTTTCCAGAAATCGTAGTCGCCGACGGAAGTTTGTCGGATTAAACGTCTTCAAGAAACGATTAACCACCAAAAGAACTACAGATTAACGTGCACTGACATCCCAGACATTCCGTGCGACAACCTTCAACTTCATATCTATTCATTAACATGTAAAAAAATATGATTTTGTACTTACCTTGCAAAATCTTATGGGCGCAGCCATGTTTTTACCTGGAGCGGGTACGTTCAATTGACAGGAGCAGTAACGTTGACCCGGAGCAAGAACGTAAGGTCTCTCCAGTGTGATCATATATACGAATGAAGCTAGTGTTTTTAGTGGATGTCTATTGTTTCTTTTCAGTTCTTTCTGGCACATGATGAGGCGATACATGCTTGTTATAAAGTATAACAGAAAGATTTCAACTTGAGTTGGATTGGAACCAATGCTTTCAGAAATTTTATTATTCTATCTTATCAAATTGACTATGAAGTTCCAGGAGCAGTCAGCACAAAGCCTTCATTATAAATTTGACACTATTTTTCTATTCTATTCTTTTTTACCGCTGACATTTCCAAAATACGCGAATCTACAATAGCTGGTGAATACCGGCTCGGGACGACTTTGGTTTTGGCTGTAAATCGCTTCCTCATCAATTTGTCTACTTAAGATTTGCCTCTCAAAGAGGAACACAACTGTTCCAACAAAGAGCACAAAAGTAAACAGACATAGGTGACGAATACTTTGAAAAATAAAGAAAAGGATTTAAAAAAAAAAACGGTTTTGAGATAAGGCAAATAGTCAATGAATTTTCTGTCAACGCCTCAACACTGTACTTTGATTTACACCATACCTACCTGGCTATAAAGTAACCATTATCATCGAAGCTCTTCTTCATCTCGGATGTAAGCTTCCCGTTCCACTGGAACTCTAAATGACAAAACAGTACCTCGTCCAGACGACATTGGAAACACTATGTGAAATAATTTCTCAGTTTGCCATACTGTTTAAACATGTATTGATGTTTTAAACCTTGAGTTACGTTCATGATTATTGTATGATAATAATACTCTGTGAAAAAAAAGAGGTTTAGGGCATCTGCAAAAAGTTTCGACCCAGGTCAGCCTCCGTATTCCGCACAGAGTGACCTGGGTCGAAACCTTGTACTATTGGTAAATTTTCTATATGTCAAAGACCATTGTACCTCTGTTAGACGGTCTTCAGACAAAATGGATCCATATCATGCCACGTACAGCTTCTTATAATCTATGAAAAAGATGCATTAAACCCGCTTTATCTAAATTACTGCTCAAATTTATTACAGTGATGTTTTCAAAGTAGGTCTACTGTTCCACCTGGGGCGATTTTGTCATTTTATTGGTCAAATATTCTTATGCAATATAAAAGATATCGTTTCATTATTCGAGTTTCTAGTAGGTCAGCTGTTGCTATATACTGGGTACGAGAATTGCTTGATCTATACAACCCGAACAAAAAGGGGGTGGTGAACTTGAAGGGTTTGGGTCCCTTTATGCACTAGGCATATTTGGGAAAGAGTAGAATCACGCTTAAATAGAACTCTTCGTTCCTTTATGTGCCCAGTGTAAAGCACTGTTACACGCAAGGGCAGGCCATTATCATAAAGAAATCTCTTCTTACCGTGTATCTTAGAATTCGATTTTGTAGCAGTCTTCGAACCGAGAGAAGGCACGTCAATACATTAATACTTTACCAGACAACAAAATTTTAAACTAGCGCAATATGAAAACATTTTCAGACGACTAAATCAGATCAGCTTAGCTCAAAAGATGGTTTCTGTTTTTAATTTATGGAAAAAAAAAAAAGAAAAAAAAATGTGGAAAAAGGAGAAACTGCTGTTAACCAGCATTTTATCTTTTTTTCAAAATGTCTGAAAGTCTTCTTTTTATGGTTCGTTTAAACATGAGATTGTTTGGTATAGGTCAGAACTCAACCTTTCAGTCATATTTAGACTCACTTGTGTTTCCTCAACATATTTACTTCTAGTTAATGTAATGATGACTAAAAATCTGTACCTGGCAATTTTATTAACACGTGGAAAATAAGGGCCAAAATTCGATTTGTATTTACCTATCTGTTTTCTGAACCGAAATTTCAACATGCAATACAAATCGTCCGAAACCGAAAGCTGATGTTGGTTGAAAAAACACCGTGATACCAAGAAGGTAATTGGTTAAAAAGTAATAAATGTTGTTGAATACTCTCCAACATGAAGAGATCTAGAGATACTCACTAAGTGGGGAAAAAGCCGTATAATTCTGGTTCGCAAATTTGAATGTGAATGCCACAGCACTATCCTTGGGGAATAACAAACAACTTTTGGTGCTGTTGTGAACATTGTAGATCAGGAACGGAAGGCAATGAACTCGCTTTATTTTGCTTTTCCCCCAGAAAAAATGAATAAATAAAAAATTCATTTGACAAGGCAGTTGTTTGCCAATGGCAATGGCAACGCCAACGCTTACCGCTGCCATATAAAAACGTAACATGCTGATTTGCAATATCAATAGGGTATAAAAAAGCGGAATAATTAGTCTTGTTAAACAATAAAACTTACATACTCCAGTGTCGAGGTTCATTCAAAATATATCGCAATATATTTTAAAAAATAAAATTGTAATATTCCAATACTGAGGTTTATCGAAGATAAGTAATATTTGACAGGTTTGATAAAGATCAGACGGTGCATTACGATCTAAATCTACATTGTCCTCAAAAACAACCTTTGATGCTCCTCCATGGCTGAAGACTTTTACGATAAAGATACTAACCTGCAGCCATCTTTGTGTAACCGCAGAGAAAATAGTCGTTTCTACTAACTGCAACAAGACTTGGGTCACAATGAAACACTTGATAAGTCATACTTGAACATAATGTCCGCCTGCAGATGCTAGATTGTTTTGTCAGCTTCATTTAATGCAGAGCACGTTTAACTAAATGCGTCTTTTGAATTGTTCGAATATTTTTGCAAGGTTGTCATTGCAATCGCAGGCTATACGTATGCGACACTTAAGTATTCAATGTTTATTTTTCTGAATGTTTATCATTCTCAATAAAAAGATAAAAAAAAAAGAAAGTATGAAAAAATAAGTACTCTGCCAAGTTCTTTATATTTGTTATGCAGTATAAAATGTTTGATCAAAGCATTTCCACGAATATCAAAGAAACAACTACTTTTTTCTACCAAACGAATTCAATATCATTGTATATAGTTGCATAAAACATGTATTTTATCTCCTTTTTCTATTTCTCCTTCAACGTCGTCGTTGTTGTAGTTGTCGTCGTCTTCTTTTTTTTTTTCATTTCTGCTTGTTGTTGGTGGTGGTGTGTGGAAATATTTCTGAAGTTGTTCCTGTTATTGGCCTTTTTGGTTGAAAGGTTTTTTTTTGCTGTCAAATCTATCCACCATTTTGATTTTGGCCGTTGTTCGTTATGTGGCACGCTGTAGAAATATCTCAGCCAACCTTACCTTAACATTACGAAGCCACGTTCATACAGGTGGTAAGATTGTGGGCGTTGACACTACTGGATCAGATTTATTTCAGATAGGTGCTTTTGGGACATCAAGCAATCTGCATCAACACCATTATTGGTTGGTTCGTAGGATCATGTGGAAAATATATGATATGCAATATGACGAAAAAGACATAAGGATAAAGATAAACAAATAGGATAACAAATTTTTACGTAATTCCTTACTCAACATTCCATAAAAAACATAGGAGTTTTGTATTCGAAGAAAGTCAGACTCCAGGTAGCGGTATTTTGTGAGATATTCTACCCACAATAGTCTAACTGGTAAATTACATATAAACAGCGCCCTGGAAAAAGGGGGTTGAGTGTATCTACGTGACCAAGGAAGTCAAATAATCATGGATCAAAAGAAATGGTTTATCTAAAAACAGACAGAAGCATGAAGTATACGTGGACTGCGCAGGCTGACATGAGTTTATACTTTTTGCAGATGCATTAACCCCACTTTTCACAGAGTATGATTTATTTGTCCTTTTCCATGTTGAAGTTGCCTATTTCATTTATTTTTCAAGTCAATGATACCTCATTACGAAGAACAGTTCCACAAGAAAGGGGCAACAAGGTCGTGCCATCGTAATTTGTACCAAAGTAAGAACTATAGCACTTCTTTTCTCTTCATGTTGTTCAAACTTCTGTCGAGAAACAACTTTCCGGAAAAGTCAGTATAATTATTGCATTCTTTTATGGCCTTGTCTGGAACCTGTGAAAGAAGAGAGATGGTGTCGTAATATAATGTTATTAATCAAATCATTTCGTATTGGCCGAGTAGGAGGCCCATGATCTGCGGTACGAAATTACTTGATAAATGAAGTCTCTATCAGTTAATGGCCGTGATTTGTCGTCCATTTTCGAACTGATATTGGTAGAATCATGATGATCGAGTTTACCTCGTTTTGGCCAAATCTGCTGACAATGGCCGAGTTTGCTATTTGATACTGAATGGACCGTTTCCGGCATGTGAATGCAATAACACAGTTTTCTAACTAATAATTATTTATAGAGGCACCACTAAAATCATTGCCGCATAAAGCCTAGATTTTCCTCAATTTAAGTTGCCTGGAGTACTAGACCATTGGAAACATCAAGTGAGAGATAAGAAATGTCTGAAACCAGCTAAATATGTGCCACGCATGAGTTATATTGTATTGAAATTCCCTACTTAATATTTCTTATATCCATCAGCAGAACTGTTCAGGTTTAAGGCGCACTTTTTAGGCTTACTAGTTGGACCACAAGTAAACCCAAATCAATGGCAACATACACGAAATACAATCAAAGGCATTTAACTATACTAACACATTTCATTGCGATAAAGTGTCTAATAAGTGTATTCAAGCTTTTTTTCGACGTAACAGAACGTGCTGGCTTTTGACCCACTTTTTGGAACTGATAACAAATGAATAAATATAAATTTGTGATTGGTCAAAAAGGTAGACATGTTTATTCAATTCAATTCAAAATACTTTATTAAGTTCAGATCCTAGTACTACCAGATATATGAGCATTTCCAACATTTCATATTAATTTGGTGTGACGACGAGGGGTTTCTTTTCAATATTATTATTTTAAGGGTCCCTGCCTATTTGCTGGCAAATTTACGCCGTATATCTTTTTTGAAAGACGTTTATTGTTTTAATTGTTATTGTCGTTCTAATTAGTCAATGTGTTGTCTACGTTAAGGGCACTGTATCTGTCCTTATAATATCGCGAAGTCGCTCGAGACTTGTTCATTGTCTTACCAAATATGTGCAAGAGTGCTCAAAGAGAGATAACTCTATCGGACTGGCGATAACAGGTCTTGTTTCTCAGTGTGACTTACATGTACCCTTTCTGTCTTTGAGCGTTTTTAGTTTTCTCTTCTTTTTTTAAACAACAGACAGGTTATGAAGAGACGGTAGCGTGCGATTTTTTTTGTAATGTATAGTTGATCTATGAAAAAAAAGCGACAAATTATAATACAACAATCTCAATTTTTGGGCAAAATACTATTATCTCGTTTTAAGCCAGGTGGAAGATAGTGGTGGAGGAGTAGAGCATCGAGGGCAGGAGAGCAGGTTCCGTGTTCGGGGTCAACCTGAAGCACTCCCAAAATTACTGTGCGAGTACTGGTTAAGGTTTAAAGGAAGCAATCATCGCTAGTGATCCATATAAGTTGTGATAACTTGTTCCACACTCGATGAGAAATAAAATAGTTTTGACCCCTTACCACACAATGCCTATAAATTCTAACTACCCCGAGAAAGTACACAATGAAAACGTTGTTGGAAACTAAGAAAAAGATTTTTTTTTTCGGAGAAAGATCGAGATTTATTTCAGGGAGTGAACACCATCGTAATATTTTCATGAGTGGCGCACTGAGGAGTGAAAATATTACCAATGGTGTTCATGAGATTAAATAAATTTCGATCTTTCATTGAAAAAAACAAATATTCCATTATTTTTAATATGCTTCCTACCCCTTTTTTGATGGGACTTTCATCAAAATCCAGTACAGTTGTTTTCGATAATTTCCCGTTGCATAACCTTCCGCACGTACGAAAGCATTACAATATTACGTAAAGCGCGAGAAATTTTGGGTGAATGCGTGTAAATTACGTCTTAGTTCTCTCTGGTTGAATGGCACGCAGTGTCTACCTAGGTAACTAGTGCGCTAGAACTACTGTTTCCGCTTTCAATTTTAGAGTTACGGAAACATTTACGTTAATTTCACTGGTCGTAACATGAATTATCAAACCTTATAATCCACCATTATTCCCCGATAAATTATCGAAAAGCATGAAATAAAATGCTGGTAATCAGCTTTTTCTCTTTCCCACCCCCACCCCCATTACGTCTATCTTTCCAAGGACAGTGGTCATCATTTCAGCTACATTTAATCTGTCGTCTGCAACTGCTTTCAATATGGACATGACTAACATTTTTTATTGTTTGATAAAGAGTTAAATATCAATACAAGCCATTCAGTAGTACAACACAGGGTTAGTAATCGAGTGTTTATAAAATGGAAGCACGGCTCGGTCAAAACTCTAATACAGAATAGTTGAAATTCAAAGCTTTGCGTATCCCGTCAAACAGTCGTAAAGTACTGTAAGATAATCAGAATATGGCTGGAGAGAAAATAATTTTCTGTCTTACTATGTTAATTTTGCTATAATTTGGATGGTCGTTATCAATAACAGGTGAATTATGTGCCGCATTGTAACAACACATGAACGCCATTCTCGACCTGTCACTGATGTTAGCCTCGCTACGATGAAGAAGGTTACCGTGATGAAAGAAGGCGTCACCTAGAAAAAAGAAACTTTGGTCGTTAGTCTATGTACCCCATCGTATCGAGCTTTTTAGGTGCTGTAAATCAAACTCAGCTTGCAATTAAAGATCAGTTTTGTCTCGGGTTTATTGAGTCTGTCATCTACGGGTACCTTCACATTCTGGTAAAAGATTTACAAATCACCGATGTATTTTTCTGGTTAAAAAAAAAGCGAGTTCAAAGGCTGAGAGAATCAGATTGAAACTTAAGCAAACCATGTCAATCATTTTAGTTCACTTTAAGCATTTTATTCCCTATTACTGTTTGTTCAACAATTTTAAGATGATTATGACCGAAATTAAGATATTAATATATACTAACAAAAACACAGAACTCTTGAACTACCGATCTTGAGGACTAAGCCACTGAGCGCAAAATAAGCGAGATGGATAATTTCTAGAGATAGACAATGTACTTCAAGGATTTTATGTCGAACAATGTACATGTATATAGGTCCAAGATCATAAAGCAGAATGACGAAATATCATACCTGGTTCCATTTCTAAATAGATGTGTGCGCATATCTTCTTTATATGTTCAACTCTGTCCTTGTCGGCACCTTGCTGACCATTTTCCACCCTAGAATGGTTCAATCGTCCCATTTTATGCGACCCACGCAGTACCTGTAAAAAGTCAAACCCTTACTTAAATCCTTTTCTTTTATATATCACGTGGCATACGGTTTCAGTACTGTCAATTTTACAATCAACAATTACAGCAGAGTAAAAGAATAAGTCTTTCACAAATGAATGGTATTGAAGTCACTTACATTTCGCACAGATGACTGTTAAGACGTAATGGAACACCGTGTGGCTTTAAAAATAAGAAAGAGTTGATGTAGTTACATCAAATAGAAGGCAAATTTGTTTCCAAATGTTGCATCGTACCTACAAACGACCACGGTTGTTACAGAGCTACAGGCAACACAAAGTTATTTTGCTCAGTCTGGATCGAATATTTTAACCTTGCAGACTGACCGTAGATCTATGTCTCCGTCATTCAACAGAGTCGTCTGATCATGACAGCCTTGAAATCCAGATACTCTGGTTTATATTACTACCTGGAGTAATTGTTATTTAGCAGTTTATAGGCCGAGATATATCACCTGTTTACAGCTGTTGTCCTTTCTACAAGGGTCCAGAGGCATCCACACAGTCATCATGTCTGGATACAAACACCCGTCATTGTACCAAAATCTATATGAACGTGATATACAACGCTTTTACATTTAGATACTATTTTATTTCATTATAATAGCGTATACAACATTTTATGCAAATACTTTGAAAGGCATGATTTGAAAATATGTATTATCAGCGCATGCTTTTCAAAGTATTTGTATAAATGGTGTATATGTTATGTGTTGGTATTTTACACATAGACATTATAAAAAATAAAAATAGGGCTAATGACACAGCCCAGCTATATTATCTCATGAGAAGTGAACATTTGCTAAGTTCAAATGGAATGCTATGAAAATGATTGAATTGGAAAGGTAAGGATAAATATGACCGTACTACTCCGTAATTAACCCTGTATCCGTTCCACAATGCTCTGTCTAATATTTCATATTTTGCACAAATACATAAATTGTTGTCGACGTGCATGTAGGCCTAATGTAAAATTTTTGACTCGTGATTTTCACTATCATTTACTTCTTTATCCAGGATCACATATCGTGTAAATTGCCCACCGCTTCTTTCATAGAGTAGTTGTTTTATACAAAGGCTGTACAACTCCAGTTGAACAAGTCGGCATGTAACGAAGATGAGGATTATCAGCTGTTCCAACGAGGATTACCTTTCTGCTTCGTTACAGCATAAACAGATTATCGTTACATGTTAGTCATATTCTTATCATAAAAATGAAAGTCTGTCATCCGAAAACGCTCCAAAGTCATGAAATTTACCTCTTAAATTGTTATCTTTTATTTGGTATTGTATGGGTATCATCGAAATGAACAACATATATATTTGATGTCAGTAAGCAATGAACAGCAAAATGTCTTTTAGATCAAGTAATTATATATGTTACGGTCATCTTAAGAAAAACAGTTGAGGTGTGACCTAAAATCTATGGAATCTAAGGGCAAGTAATTCACTCAGCTTTCTTCTGCTTAGTATGTGTTATTAGCAGTCAGATCTACTGATTTGTCTAGAATAGAATCGCAAAGCTTTAGAAAAAAAAGTGCCGAAATCAATGATTGCAAGAACGTGTGGTCTGCAACACGCGAAAAGGGGCATTCGGACATTTGCGTAAAGTGTCGTCTCGGATCAGCCTGCGCAGTCCGCGCAGGCTAATCCGAGACGGCACTTTACCACTGCATTAGATTTTGTCCTTCAGTAGACATGTGTAAAACAGAAAATTACATAAAAACGGAAAGTGCCGTCTCAGATTAGCCTGCGCGGACTGCGCAGGCTGATCCCAGACGACACTTTACGCAAATGTCTGAATGCCCTTTTCGCGTGATGCAAGCCATATCGATTTTGTATCTTAAGGACACAAGAGAACGAAGCATGGTGCACGCGAGACATACTGATATGTGATTCCAGCGTTTTTATCGTTTTTGCATGTGTAATTGTAAATAATCTAAAGCAAAAAATGTGGATCGAACAGCATACCCATAGTCTTGGTGCCATACATGCTCCCCTCCCACTCTTGCATCTTTATACATGTACATTGAACACCAATGGTATACCTCATAACCAAGCAGCTGAAAGAGAGCCAAAAAAAAAACTCAATGCTTTTGCCCATCTTATGTGTCTGTGAGGATATTTATTTTTCCTCAAAATTTTAATTCGGAGTTTGAAATTCCCATTTTTCAATCCACAAAATATGAGTCAAAATTGAAAATGCAAGCTGAATTTTCAACCATTCAAAAAAAATTGTGAGTACAAATTATCGAAGGCGCTAGTGAAATAAATTGTAATGATATAAATTGTACATGTGAATATAAATAAGGTAATTCTTTTCGTTCTAAACAACGGTCATGACACACTGAGAAAATCCTTCGACGGCAATTTATAAATTTTCGGGGAATTCAAAAGAAAGGTAAATTGGTTCTCTGTTTCAATCAACTGAATAAAAACGTCTGAAAAAGCGAGAACTATTTAAACGCTTAGCAACTCGGGATGAATTAAACTTTGAGCATAGAGTCAGAAAAGATTAGCGACTTTTTATTGACAAAAAATTTGTCCACATGAAAGGAAGGCCGAAGAGGCACCGTTGTCAAGCTACCGATGCGCACGAAAGCTGTTCAAGTACATGTAGCTCTACAAACAAAATTGTAACATAACATCGGGAATTACAGGGGCCGACGGAAAAACAAGGACAGACCCAACTTCAAGAAATCTTTCAAAACCTACGTCATCTTTTAAACTGTACTGACTTTGAAATAAAAACAAGGAAACTCAATATTACCCCTGCATAGAACTGAACACACCAACCATTGCAAAATGGTGCAATTGCTGCCAAGAGCAGGCAACAGAGTGCACGTCATTAGTTAACTGAAAGTCTCCCGAAATATGAATTTTAAAAATCGTTGACAGATAGAGATATGAATTCGTACACCTAACAGAACACATTTTTCCTATGTTCATGTGACGGAATAAAATCAATGACAAATAAATAGAACAGAATTGAATGAAAATCAAATTATATTGCTCATATTCGACACTGACAAATAGAGTGAACTATACAGGTAAAAGGTTTTGTTGAACTTGCTGTAAGTCATTTCTCTCACTGGTTTCAATAAAACTTATAACCTTAAACAAAAAAGAGTAATGACAAAAACAAATCATGCTTCTGAAAGGCTTTTAACAAAAATACCAGTCCCATATTGATTTTGCAAGTGGGAAAAGGCCACAGGCAAAAATTTGCCGGTGAATTAAACAGGAAAAGAAATTTAAACCCTGGAATTATTTTTGTTTGTGTATTTGTATATTGCATCTGATACTGGAAAGCAATGTCAGGCTGATACCCTGGCCAAACTGATTTAGGATTGGTAAAACTGTTGATTAACAATTATTCAGTTTTAGAGTGCTTTGATAAATACGGTGTTGTATACATACATACGAACGTAAGAAAGCGTGATACCTGTTCACATGACTTCACAACTTTCTCAGATCGTGCCATCATTCCGCTGACGTCATTTCCCGGGTACATACACAAAGTTCGCTTGATCCTCCTCCCGTTCGCTTCGTATGTCTTTGAAGAGAAACATTGTAATTTACAATTTGACGCTTTCAAGAACATGTTGTAGAATATCGCTGGGGTTATTAAGATGTCATTCAAATAATGTGTAACACAATCAGAGAGTATTTACAGACCGAGATATACTGCTGGGCAAACTTGAACGTTGCCTTGAACAGGGAAGGGGGCAAGCTGAAAAGTATTTTTAAATCGTTTTCAAAGTGAGTCGTTGGTCAGTCATTCATATAATCTCAATGCCTTCTTATTTATTTATTATTATTTTCATTTATGTCGGTCTGAGACTTTCTTTATATATGCAAGCCTGACACTAGTCTTGATTCTCATGCCTTTAATGTACCTGCAAGTTCTCGAGGTAGGCAGCCTTATCAACCCTTACACCACCAAATAAATATTTATACTGCTCAAATCAGATTTATAGGCAGTATCTATGGTGGGCGTTTCGCCATTTCTAGACAGCGATTATTGAAACTGTTCTAGTAAAGGATGGTAGTGTTCTGTACAGTAGTGTATTACTCAACAAAGTTGATCCGTCACTCATTTACTTTCGTCAATACTCGTTGAATTTCGCGGAGTCATACTCAAACTTTTATTGTACAATTTCATACTGGGTTTTTACAGACAAATCATCCCTCGAAATTCACCGAGTAATGTCGAAAGTAACTGAGTGACAGGTCAATTTTCTTGAGTAGTACTAACTAAAAGATATTTAAAACAATTAATAATAAAGTATTTAAAACTTGAGCCAGATTCGAACCTATAAATCCAGAGTCGGGAGCCAAGCACCTTACCAGTGTGGCTATTTATCTGTAGCTTTGGAAAGGCCTTTATTTTTTTCAATTATCACTTGAAAACCTATAACTAGAAATGTTCAAAATGACTACTAATGATGGTCAAAAAGAATTACTAATGAGCGACAGATTAGTTCTGTTGAGTTTGTGCGTTGTGATTTGTTTGCAATTGCATTAGTTTGATTAAAGTTGTATCATATTCGAGAAATTACCAACCATGTAAGAGTGTTGAAGGATTCCGTCGGGTTCCTCCAAAACTTTCCATAATCGTCTGATTTCTTCTTTGTCCAAGAAATTCCTAAACAGAATAAGTCTCGTTAAAACGTTGCCGCTATTTTCGATAAAGATCGTTTTTTTTTTTTTTTTTTTTTGTTTTTTTTTTTTCATGACAGTGTAGATTATTATCAGACAGCAGATAACGTAAACAGCTGATCGTGTGCCTGCACTATTCGTTATTTGACTATCAAGCTGTTACTAAAATGTATCGAGCTGTATTTGAAGTAAAAGCAATCTTTAACACTTTACCAAACGATTTCGAGTTTTATCGACTCCGAGGACGGTTTTTAAAAACATTGCTGGGGAAGGAGAAATTGTTTTCTACCCTTCCAAGCGCTTTCCTTTTAGTCATATTCAATTTGTCACCAGGAAGTGCTTTCAATTTGGACAGGTCTAAAATTTGTTGTGTTGTAAAGGGTTAAACTTTTCTTGCAGAAGGGGGGAGAAGAGGGCACAGAAAGAGTTGGCCTTTACTATCTCTCTGACATGTTTTTCGACAATGTCCTTGAAAGATACATGCTCTTACTGCATACACAGAAGAATAGGATGCTGAATCCGTACTAGCCGCTGTATGAAATGATAACCTAGTCGAAGCACTCTATATTCTGGTATCATTCGGGTACTTTGTATTGATTGAGGCCATTTCATCGCCTTGAACAAGCGAGCTTTTTATAATCCTTAGTAATTCCTCCTCGTCTCTACGTAGAAAATTATCAGATGCGAAGATAATTTCTATGAAATGCTGCTTACAACTTGTTGGTATATCTTGGTGCTAGACACTGTAGAGCCCCAGCCTAGTGTCGGTAAAATTAATGAAAGCAATGAAAAAATAATTTGTCACCATGGCATTTACTGAAATTCTTTCGAAAAAAACACGTTAAACGCACACGCAAAGAAACAAACCAGCGCTTCGATGAACTGACCATGGTCAGTGTTTAATCCCTCTATTTGATTGTGAAAGCCCTTTTTTATGCGAGGTATCACAGATGCCGCCAGGTTTTAGTGAACAGACTCAGGAATATTGACTATCTTGAAAAGTTTTTGAAACTTTTTTCTTTTCCTTTTTCAAAGAAAAATTCATGACAAATAGCATTAAAATACTGGGAAAAAAACATATTACAGTATATGATGGAAGTTCTATTTCTAGGAAGTAAAGACAAAAATTAAAACGGGAATCTCATCATCATCATTATTATTATTATTATGTTTATGTTTATATGAAAAACATGTATCATGTATGGAAAGTATAAATTTTCTGCTCGAAAAATTTTGAAAAGGGAGAAGTTGCGCATTCAAATAAAGCTCTCTGTATGGGTGTCAATGGCGATACTAGGGTAAATAAGTCAATAGTCAGTCAAGATGGTATTCAGATCGTAGTTGTACATGTATTGACAAGGTTTTTCAGTGATCTATTTTTTTTTATTTAATTTTTTACTAAAAGAAAAAAAAAGCCTTCAACAACTTTCTTCTTGCTTGTCAAAAGAGTTTATTAGCCTGCTTCTAACAGAGTAAATCTATGCATTTCTACCCCAAAATCAAAGACCTTTAGATGGCATTTTCAAAATACTACATAATACGGTCTTCATGGTTGACACAAGCTACATTACTAATATTCCTGAAATACCAGCCACTAGAAAACAAAATTTAAGAAAAAAATGAAGGATCTGGATCTATTCAACCACAACATGAATAATAAATATTACCATATATATTTTGTATAATAAAAAGTAGTTCAAAACCATTTTCTGCACAGGCGTTGTACAAAAAACAAATCTAATGTAAATTATGAGAAACATTTCAAACCTTAGAAGAAAGTTGTATATGCACAGCAGTAGCTTCAGTAATAAAGTTAACTCTTCGAGTACACAGTGAAATAAATATAGTGAGGAAAAGCAAACAAGAAAATTTTGTTTTCACAATATCTTATAGAAAAATTTTGAAATATTTGACAGGCTATGCACTGGCATTTTTGAGAGGTTTCAACCGTAAGAGCACTACGATCCACATTTTTCACGAATATTGTAGATCAGGATTATACTGTACAACTTATTCTAGTTTCATGAAATAGTTTGGCATTGACAATGCAATGTTATGGTCTAGTTCCTGATTTAAGAAATTAATTTCATCAAGGATCGTAAACATGATCCTTGATTTCATTCATATAGAACTGTAAGGGCTGAAAACAGTTTGTACGTAACACGAATCTTAAATAATTCCATGACGGATTCAACAGACATCGCGTTCAGTGCTAAATATTACAGTGCGCACTATGTAGATCGTCCAATTTATAATTTGCTGGAACAGTAACAAAAATCCATCCGGCTAAATGGTTAGCGAAGGGAAAATAAAAGGTTATGCTATCTCGAGTATTCTATACTCAAAAGCAAAAGTAACTACACAGTCTTTAAATGTGCAATTTGACTGATTGTTGTGACTATCAAAAATGGTCTTTCACATACATACATGCAGGCTAGTCCTCCAGTAGATCCCAATGTTCAAACCGTGTTTACTTACTTGAGCTCGATTATCACATGCAAAGTGCTCATTTTGCTTAGTCCTGGTGTACCTAACCATTGTGTAGAACGCTGGCTTTCTTTTTTGCACGTATAGCCTCTGGCAAAGGGCGGTAAAAGGCCAGTGCTGATATTGCAATTTCTGTGATGGGAAGACTTTCCGAGGACGAACGGAACCGGGCTATAGGCATGTTACATGCCGGTTCCTCTAGGCGCCAGGTTGCAAAGGTCATGAACTGTACGAGGCGGAGAAGTTACAGTCTATGGAAGGAATTTAGGCAGCATGGGTATGTTCGAGAGCAACCTAGGTCAGGAGACAGGACCAGTACATTCGGGTGTCCCATACCCGTGACCGCTTTCAGATGACATCTGCAACAGCACGGCAAAGTATCGGCACGCATAACAGACCTATCTGAGCAAGGACTGTACGACGTCCTGTTATACACACTTGACTTAGAGCTAGACGTCCTTACAGGGGACCTATACTGGCACGAAGGCACCGTCAAAATCGTCTGACATGGGCCTTAAATCTCAGAGGCTGGTCCCGCGAGGACTGGAGTAATGTTCTCTTCTCCGACGAGAGTAAGTTTAACGTCAGCGTCGCAGATGGTAGACAACGTGTGTACAGGAGAAGAGGCGAGCGTTTCACGCAATTTTGTGTTTTGGAGGCCGACAAATGGGGAGGTGGATGTGACGGTGTGGGCTGGCAGAAGCCGTGACCGGAAGACAGAGTTGCATGTCATTAGAGGACGTACAAATGCTCTCAACCACAGGGACTCTATCCTGGAGCCCATTGTGGTACCATTTATGAGAACCCACGGTTCAGCAGAATAATGCAAGGCCTCACGTTGCAAGGTTGTCAATGGATTTCTTACGCCGTCAGTCTTTCAACGTCATGAATGGCCGTGACTGGGCCCAGATCTCAATCCTATCGAACGACTTTTGGATGAGCTTGGACAACGTGTACAGTCGCGTCAGTTCACACCAGCCGACGTCAATGACCTTGAGGCCGCACTTCTCGAGTAAAGGCGGAGACCTCCTCAGGATGTTCGGCATTTGATTTTTTGTGGTATTTGTCGAAGACAATACCACTATGAGTTCAATATTGAATTTTGACGACCATGTATCGTATTTTGTGCAAAGCCGAAGGAAATAAACCCAATTAAACTCAATTTTTCTCAGACAAATGAGTTTTTCGGTAGCACTCAGATATGTAATTGGAAATGGCATGTTAAAATACACTGGGTGAGGCCATCGGTCGTGGATATACTAATTTTTTATTGAAAATAGCTTCACTCGCTCATAGCCTTCTATTGGCGCAATGATACAAAATATTTCTACCGATCACTTGGTCCTGGGCTTTTTCGTTCCAAAACCAGTTCGTCCCATGGCTTGTTCATCCAATGATTCCGCGCTACTCCATTTAATGGGACATGAATATTCATAGATCGAAATAATTGATTGTAATGTTGGGAATTAAATGTTAACGGCTAAAAGATATTTCAAAATCACAGTTTTCAGGTACAAACTTAATTTTATTCGATATAATCACTTGGTTTCTGTCTCTATCCATCATGCATACTACTGTCAAGGGACGTTACTCCTGACTCCTAATGATCAAAGGGAGACCACCAATACACAAAAATCGTAACTTTGTCATGAGTACTCTCCCTTCAACCAAAAAAGGTATTCATTTGCTTAGAAGGTTTACTTTCAAGCCAGTATTTGAATAATATTTTTCTTTTTCTTTCAAATTATTAATTCCACACAATGGCTTCCTTGACAAATACCACTTCAAGGTTCTCAACGCTTTGATTTCAGTGCGTCAGCGGTGTGTTTCAGTTATCAATACACAAGGTGGCCACACCAGATATTAAAATCAAGTTTATTTCTGATTTGGTAATGTTTTGAGTGAAAAGCCGGATCATGAACTTTGCCAAAGTTTTGAATTTGACCCCCTGTACCATTTGTTTTGTAACCACACCACCAAAAGACGCGTTTTCATTATTTTTTCTGCATATGTTAAAAGAAAATGCGCTGATGAAATTTTCGTTATGATTTAATATACACATTGTGTACGTATACTAGTATATAAATAGCTGATTGGAGAGGTCATCAGACCTCTCCAACAGTGGTGAGTTTAAAAGGCAGACTGTCTCAGAAATTGCTGTCTAAATCCATTTTCTTTGCGAAATTATTCTGATACACAGTCTGTTTCGTCGTAGTTTTATAAATAAACCGAAATCAAAAAATTGGACGTGAATGCAGATTATACTGAAAAGACGTGGTTTGTTTTTTTTTTACGGATTTCAAAAGAGATTTGTTCTATTGATTTGATTGCAAACGTCCTCGCTCATAATTGTATTTTTTTTTTTTTTAATAAGCTGAATAATCTAAGCAAAAGGGAAAAAAAAAAAGAATTTCGTTAAAAAGGGAAAGAACACCGCGGGGAAAGATCACGCGACTTGGAAACGCGGGAAGAAGGTCACGTGACTGCCATGTACTGCATGAGAGGTTTCTACGCTGCGGCTTTTTTTTTTTCTCCTCATTCATTGATTGTCCAACTTGTTTGTTTACATGTACCAAAATATATTGAAATTAATAGCCAATAAACTATTTGTAAACATTGATGCTGACCTCTCCTGGCTTCTTTTTTAAAGAAGCCAACTTGTGGAAACTAGTCCCCGTTGTACATTATCAGCTGAACGGTCAGGTGGCAGGGGACTTTGAAACTTGTTCACGGCTGTGGCAAATCATGTCGCCCCGAGCCGAAGACGAGGTGTCGACATAATTCGTCGCAGCTGTGAACAAGTTTCCAGGTCCCCGACCACCTGACCGTACAACGAATATATTATACTACAAAGTTTTACCATTCCAATGTGTATTCAGTGAAATTTTCCCGTTTATGTACTCATGAATTGAACTGACGTCATTGAAACCTTGGTAAAATGAGCAGTTTGGTGGATGAAGTTGATGTCACTGCGATAGACATTCGTCAGATTTTTATTTAAACATGGATTTAAACAACTTCAAGGTAAGTAACTATGCATTTTAATGATTTGTTGCCATAAAATAAAAGAAAATTAGTTACCACAAACGAGAATTTGGTTATCCTTTTAACGTTACGATGAATGAGTTTCGACACTTCTCAGTTTGCTTCCCTGACGAAAGGATGACTCTTTTTAATCCCGTGTATTTGTTTTAGAATGACAACAAACGATAATATATGTAACTATATTCATTTATTTTCAGTAATAATCCATTCTTTCCGCTTTAATGACAACTAGGGAAACTAAAAATAATATGGTGCAGGCTACTCATTATGTTTGTCTTGTAGGCGGCACGTATCGGTCGACGCCGCCATTTTGGATGTTATGTTGAAAGTGTAGTCATGTATACGGGGCTCCCAAAAGTGAAACTGCTTTTACGTGGATTTTGCCAGTGTACATGACTTGTTTGTATGGGGCATATTATCCAATCAGATCGCGAGAAATTTCTTTGCAGTACAATAAATAGCTATGCACAAATAGCTATGTGAGGGAGGTAACCAGTCTTTAGCTTGACCATGGTTAACCGCTCTTTTCTTTTTTACAGATTGAGATTGTGCGAAAAATATGCACTCAAAACTGTTTCTGATTTTCAAATTCTAAGATGCTCTCTAACTACTAATTATCATTATTTTTTATGTATAAATGTAGAAGAGAGGTGGGAAGACCTAAGGTAAACGTATGGCATTATAACATAATTTTTGAACATGGTGGAAATCCTAAAATATGGAAAAACTCGGGGGAATAGCTTAAGAAGATTTTTTTTTCTGTATTTCTATTGTCATCTGTGATTGATATTATATTGCAAGATAACCCGATTTTATTTTCATGTAATTCTACTTGAGTATTTAAGAAAGAGTCATACGGGGCAAATTTACAACACGTACACCACATTATCAGAAAAATTCTCAATTGATAACCAGTCAAACAATTACTGATCATGTACAGGGTAAATCTTTTAAATGCATTCCTACTGGAAGCCGCTTTTGAGCGACTTCCAATAAGTCTCTGAGAAGAATAAACTTTCTCAACAAAAATCGCCTCTATAAGTACCAGTTCTTTTGAAGAATGAATCTAAATCTTGAAAAGATTCAAAACATGCCATTTCATAGTACTTGAAACACTACTTCAAGGTAAAAAATCTCTGGTAGCCTTTTTTTTTAATATCAGATCAATGTTACTTGAATGACACAACACCTACCTAGCTATAAAGTATCCATTATCATCGAAGCTCTTCTTCATCTCGGGGGTAAGCTTCCCGTTCCACTGAAACTCTAAATGTAATATTCAAAAACTATGCTCAACTAAACAAGGACGTGAATGCAGATTATATTGAAAAGGTTAAAATACACATAGCTTCATTACGGAACAAGTTCGTTCTCTGAATGTCACATCTAAAATTGAGTTTTTAATTTGCATTACGAACTTTACTTTCTATGTCAAAGGTCTTTTCCATGACAACGTTCTAATAGACATGTACAGCGTGAGTCGACAGTCGAGAACGAAAGCCGAAAGCGGAAAAAATCCCGGGGTCGTATAAATGCGCTGCACGGATTGAAGTTTATAAAACGGATTCACATAGCTTTAGCCTTTTTTGTGCATTATTCAGTTTCAGAGGATAAGACCTCTTTCTATCCTACAAAATACCAGTTCACTATAGATATAAATTGTTTTGGACAAACATCTCTGGATTTCTCCAAACACTGCTGATGGCCTTATATATTTGGGGGATCCTGCGTGGCTCAGTGGTAAAGTGTTGGACTAGTGACACGGAGGCCCCAGGCTCGAGCCTCACTGGATCCATTGGGTTTTTCACGGAAGTGTCGTTAGGCAAGACACCTCAGAGCTCTAGGCTAGTACCGGTGAAACCCAGAAAATACATATATATGCGAGCTGTCGCCGTGATATGACTGAAATAATGTTGAAAGCTGTACTTTGGTTGTGAAAGTATACGTTTTGAAAGTGGTGATTGTGTACGGTCTGTGTAGCATGTTAATAAAATCCGAATAGAAAATTAACGACTATTTGACAACGCCTTGCACGAGTTATTTTAGGCTTGTTGCATAGCTCTATACATATACATTCGGTTTTGGAAACGGAAACAGTACGGATTTTTAAGGAAATATTTATTTTGACTTTGAAAGTATATGTTTTGAAAGCGGTGATATGTTGTCAACAATACGAGTTTTTTCAAGCAACGGATGGGATCCAAAAACATTTCTTTAATTAGTCAATATGCTAGGATTACCGAGTTCCCAAATATATCGTCGAAACGCTATAAAGTTCTTTTATTTAGTATGTGGTTACGAACATAACCGATATACAGAATGCTTTCAACACTTTTCCATGTGAGTTTAGCAACTGTTGAAAATGAGACACAGACGGCTATTCCAGTATTTTATACGTTTTTAGCAGGTTATATTCGCTGGCCATCATTAGATGAGTTGCGAAATATGGAAGGCACGTGGCATAAAATAGAGGCAGCTTTAGGTGCCATTGATGCGACTAGTCACGAAATTTATCGTCCACAGAAACATCAAGGACATTGCTCCTCTGGACAACGTCATTACTATTGTTTACACAGTATACTTAACTCACGGTTGATTGCTCGGGTACTATTAGCTATATCGAGTCTGGCTTTCTCGGCCACTAGAATGGCACACAACAGATCCGTTTAATGTGCCAAATTGGAGTTTTGCTTTTTTTGCCTTTTCTAAGTCAATGTGCGTTATTAGTAGAAACAATTTATCCTAACAGTCTTTCATTGATAACACCACTCACTGCAGCACAACTCCTACAAGTTCGAGATGCACGCCCTTACAGGAAGTTCAACCGCTATCATAGACGATACATTGTAGCTGTTGAGCATGTCATTGCACAAATTAAAGTTTACAAGGCCATCAGCAGTATTTGGAGACACCCAGGCAGATATATGGCTGAAACAGTTTATATCTGTGGTGCATTGGTATGCCGTTGGAAAAAACATAGACCTGTTTTATCCTCTGTTATCCTCTGAAACTGAAATATTACTCGGAAAAGCTAACGCTATTTGGAACAGTTTAACATACACCATTGGAGGATTTAAACGACCCCTTGAGTTTTTCTCCTTTCGGCTTTCGTTCTCGACTTTCGACCATCGCTGTACATGTCCAATTTGAATAGGTTTAACATACATCATAATTGTCTTTGGTAATGTTGAAACGACCCCTTGTGTTTCTCCGCTTTCGACTTTCGTTCTCGACTTTCGACTCTCGCTGTACATGTCCAATACAGGAAGATAGTTTCATAGCTCAAAGGCCAAGGCGAAATCCGTTTCGAGTATACATGGGATAAATGCATACATGTTCTGGCAAAAGGGGGCTTGATGCATCTCCGAGATGCGTTATACCTGGCAAATCATTACTTAATCATGGATCCACAAAGTCCATTGTAATAAGCGACTGAATCGTGAGGTAGACTGATCCTTTGACATGCAGAAAATTAACCAACAGCAAAAAGTTTCGGCCCAGGTCAGCTTGCGCAGACTGCGCAGGCTGCCCTGGGCCGATACTTTTTGCAGATGCATTAAGCCCCTTTTCAAAGAGCATAACTCATATCATCATGTTTTCAGCTAAAATTTCGAAGTTTTTTTTTCAGGCTTCAATCATTATCTCTCTGTACCTGTGTTTACTACGAGCCCAAACAGATTTATTGATAGACAGAAGCATATGCCAAAAACTCATACCATACACTAGCTCTTTTGCAGCCAAAAGCAACTAAACTCTTTACCAGAAGACAGATTTTGGAACTAAACCAAATTCAAGGCATTTGCAGACAACTAATATTGTGATGCTAAAGTGACGATTTCTGTCTTTGATAGGGTAGAAAGCATTGTGAGAACAGGAGAAAATGCTGGTTACCAGCATTTTTATTTTTCCCAACAATGTTCTCAAATGTTTTCATTTCTTAGGTGGTCGTTAAAACTTGGGATTGTGTGGTAAAAGGTTAAAGCCCCAGTAGCAGCCAAAAGTAAACATTGTGTAAATATATTTAAATTCAAATTATACTTTTTAAAATTAATTTTAAACCGGGTAAAAATGTAAACAAAAGACAGAACGACTTGGCACTTTTTAACATATTTTTAATGTTCATTTTTTCTACCAGCTTCTAATGCTTGGACCGACCGTAAAATAACAGATTTTAATCTTCACAATAGTTTCCATAAATTTAAATGCACTTTAACACCCACATGATTTACTTTTGGCTGCAACTGGGCTTTTAATTAGCTTTTGCAGACGGCTTAGAATGTGCCACCTGATCTTGGATATACACTGTCCGCCACATGATGCTTAACCATGACCAAAGTCATAGTCAGCTGCTACAGAAATTTTCTTTAAACCCTTTACCACACAATCCCGAGTGTCAGTGACGCTGATAAGTAATGCCTTTGAAAACGAGAAAATGTCGGTTTTCAAACCAGTTAAAGGCAATCTTTGTCATTTCATGCAACTTTAATTTGTCCTCTGCTAATGCTTCCAAATGGGACAAGTCTAAAATTTCGTCGTCTGATAAAGCGCAAGCCGTCAAAATTATTTTGAAACTCCTTTTGTTGGTAGTGAAAGAGCTAACAGCTAAGTAAATCTAGATCTCCATTTAACTCTTTACCACACAACAAAAATGTCAAAATTGAAATCATTTGCAGACAACAATTTAAATCCGGCTCAAATGATGGACTTTGTCTTTCAAAGGGTAGAAAACATTGTGGGAAAAGGGAGAAAATGCTGGTTACCAGCATTTTCTCCTTTTCCCGCAATGTCTTCAAGGGCTTTATTTCTCAGGGTCTTTAGATTTTAGGATTGTCTGGAAGAGAGTTAAATCAGCTAAATATGAAGCAGGTTCTACCGTTATGGTTATCAGTGCGACAAAGAGTTCCAATTTCATTTAGCCTTCGGTAGGAAAGACTTACTTGCATCCATTGTTTATCCTAACTGTATATTACTATTGCAGTATTTTCAATACACAAACGACAAGGTCCCAGAGGTCAACTGATAACACTTGATAAACTATACTGAGCAAAACAGCTAAATGAACATTGCTTTAACTTAGATTTTACCGATAAAACCACAGGCCTTTGAAGCTGTATTGGTCTATCTTAGAACACTAAAATTTTCCTTGGTCGATCCTCGAACACTTATAGCACATTGATGCATCGCCTATATATCGCGGAATATACTCAAATTTTAAGTAAGACCGTTTCTATATATAAATTTAAATATTATCTCTGAAAGGGGACGGGGGTCAAAATTTCTTCGATTTCGTTGCACACCTTGTCTTACTATATACGATACAGAGGGAATCCCCAATGTGCTATTTATAGTAATGGTGTCCGATAATGAAAATTTCGTTATCACTTGATAGACCAGTGGAGTTTCAGAGGCCAGTGATAAAACAGACATATTTTTTCTGTGTAGCTGCATGTCCTGACTTTTGACACATTCTTAGTACTGATAACAAATGAATTAACAGAAATTTGAGATTGGTCAAAAATGTAGAAATGATTTTTCTAAAGGCCCCTGCCTATTTACTGGCAAATTTACGCCATTTATTTTATCTTTTTTTAAAAGATATTTCTTGATATCTTTTGTTTTGCATGCCACAGTGTTGTGGAGACTCCCTATGCTGTACACACAATCCCCAGCATGGTCCACTTGTAATCAATCATTCATTCATTGGGCTGGAGGTTCAAATCAAAGATTTGTTTTAGACGCACGATAAGGAGTTACAGTTGCAATATTCTTCATTATCATTATTTCTCCTAGTGAGTTGATTTAAATACCCGAAAAAACAGTTAAAAACGCTGCAAACATGCTGCGAATGGCTCCTGTAGACAGCGGAGAGAGGTCGGTTTGCTGATAGGCGAGCTTTAAAATACATTTTGTTTTACTTCTGTTCAAATCATTGTGTTTGTGAATTAAATTCTGTTACATGTCTGTTGATATGAACACTTTTTTTGAAAAAAGTGAACGCGTTCAGTGGGTTAGAATCGCAAACACAAACCTAGGTCCTGAAACATATTCGTAACTAGCTCTTTTTTTTAGTTGAATGGCGAAGATTTTTGAGCGAGTTTACAAGTTCGAGCGAATGTATCAGCCAGACTGCATTAGCCACTGACAAACAGTTGTGTTTTTCTGGTAGAAAAATGTTTTAGCTCTCAGCTGTAGAAAAAAATAGGAGAATAACTGATGGGGTAGAAAAGATACGTTGTTTTTTTGTAACCGGGGGCGAGTAACGGGCTGCATACAATTAAATCCCTTGTTTTAGTCTATGGGTGACAGGAGTCAAACTACGGACCCCTATGATTTTTCCTCGTTATATTTTCTATGAAAGTATTTGTCACACATTGGCGTGTTGGATTTATCATGTTTCTGTGAATTTTATTTCTAGAGTTGCATGACATGTGATATAATGAATCCAGCATGTCACTGCTATTCGGTACAAATTTCAGTATGTTACTGCAAAGTCAGCAACATTTAACATCTGTCAAACAGTGAATTACTTGTTGTCAATAAATGCTCTATTTTTCGAGTATGAAATGGTAAATGTGTGTCGCTCGTTTTCGTCCTTAAACTCTCAAACTTTTTTTTTTTGCTCTAACATTTGCCAATTCGTAATTTCATGCGTTGTAGACAAAGCTTGAAATGCAACGGGCTTAGTCAATGATGCCACGCCGCCCGAGAAGAAAGGTACCGCACGCCAAGATTGCCTAACAGTCCTATCTGATTTAAGAGAACTACTAAGTACTGAAAGTGCTGAACAAATGGTTGGTACCCATGGCCGACCATTTCTGATTGAATTGTAAGAAACCGTCTTAGGCCTTTGTCGGTTCAAAAACCCTTGCAAGCTTTCGATACTCGCAAAACTGTGCTAAAGAACTTGCACCTGAGAAAATTGTTTTTTAAGAGTAACTCTAATGAAATTCAGTCGTACCCTTGATAAAATATAAACAACGACAATTAATTTTGTTATCACATACTATTTGTTATTACGTCAACAATTCAAGAAATTCCATTAAATATCAATTAAGATATCAATCGAAAACAAGAGTGTTCATTTATAAATTTTGTTCAGTATAACTTATTTGAACCATGTGAAAAGGTGGTTTAATGCAACTGCAAAAAGTATCGACCCTTGACAGACTGGGCTGTTTGCAGATATTAATATGGATGAACTTTCTGCGTATCAAGGAACTATTCTACCCATGATTCTGACGGTTTTTAGATAAAATGGATCCATATTATCCAATGACTTGCTTGGTATAATGCATTACGAAGATTAAAGCACCCCTTTTTCCAAGAGCGTCGCTAATCTATAATTCTGTTGCAAGATTAAGCGACTTTAGAGCATAACTGTCATTGCATGGATTATTCTGTCTCATCATCCGGGCGATGTTAAGCATTTGCAGACGACAATTAAGATGTGGCATAAATAACCGTCCAAGAAAGAGTGGAAAATAATGTGGGACAAGAAGAAAATGAAGAAAATGATGGCTATATGTTTTCCTTTTCCAACAATGTTCTTACACAGTCCTCAATAGGGTCGTAAAAACTTAGAATTGTGTTGTAAAGGGTTAACCCAAAACCAAAAGGCAAAATTTGAGACCTGTCAAATTGAAAACATTTGTAGACAAAAAAAATGCTGCGTCACAATGCTTTAACCCATAGGCTGCTAAGCGCGACTTACTGACCTTTTGCGGACAGTGTAGATCAAGATCAGACTGCACAAAACATGCAGTCTGATCTTGGATCTACACTGTCCGATAAGGAGATGTCTTTCAAAAAAAAAATACCTTTAAACTAGCAAAATTTGGATTTTTACAATCGGCTTGAAAGTTTCATTTCATTTATTTAGCAGGATAAGGGTTAGAATGTCCTCGCTGCTGAGGTCGTTGAAGTCCGAGGTTGGTCTGGTAAAGAGATAATTTGGCTTGATCGTGTTGAAGTTTAAATACAAGTTGTGGATTAGCGTCGTAACAGGACAAGGGGAATGGGGGCGACGTCTATTTGGGTTGAATTTTACTTGCCCTTTTATCAGTCTTGATAACTAAACATTGTGTAACTGAGGCCGAAGAGGGTTACTATATTGTTTGTGTATACAGTATCACCCTTCTTGATAGGACAAGCCGATATTGGACCTCTGAAACTACTTTCTCTTGCTCATATATATGTGCTTCCCGAGCCTCTCAACAGGGATTGTATATAGATATTGATGTACGATCCCTGCTCTCAAGGCTCATTAAACTGCGTACACACAAAATTTGCTTACGCAGTTTGGGTAAGCAAGCATCAAGTCTGAAAAAAAACTTCACCAAACTGCGTAACTTTACGCCAGTTTGTACTTTTGAGTAAAGCATGGATCATACACTTGTATACATATACGAGAGTAAATCTGTGCAGTTTAGTGAAAAATAGCCAAGGTAGGCAGGCATTCGTTAACCATTAGCTTTATCAGAACCATCCCACTCCCACTGGGATTTGTACCTGTGACCTATTGTTGTTCAGGCGGTTGCTTAAACACTTTGGTCACGAAAACAGCTGATAATACCAAATTGGTCAGTGTTTTTGTTGGTCATGCACGGTAGCACTCCGGGGATATGCGAGAAAAAGTTAATCTTGTTCTCACGGGTTAGTATTTCGTTCTCATTGATACATGTTCATTTCTAAACCCCGACAGCCTTCGGACCTAGAATAGAAAGTATCATACAGGCATACAGGATATGAAATAAAGTTAGCTTTTGAGGACAACTGAATTAAAGGAGTCTAGAAAAAAATCATCAAGCCTGTTTGATAAAAATTTTTCTGCGCACTCCGCACTTTCCGTTTTCATGTAATTTTCTGTTTTGCGCAAGTCAACTGTAGCAAAAAATCTAATGTAGTCGTAAAGTGTCGTCTCGGATTAGCCTGCGCGGACTGCGCAGGCTGATCCGAGACGAACTTTACGCAAATGTCCGAATGCCCCTTTTAAGGTAACATTAAAGTTAGGTTATTCTTAAAGTTCCTGTAATTTTTCAATCAATATCTTGTATGGCCACCTCTGCTGTCGATACAGGCAATTATTCGACGTCGTATAGACCTTACATAACGTAAAATCATTGCGTCAGGAATGTTATTCCATTCCTGAACGAGAGCGGTGGCCAAATCCTAACTTTAATGTTACCTTAGTCTTTGAGTATTTTTTTCAACGTTGATTTTAGTACCACCTTCATTTAAACTGCAAAAACCTAACTCAAACTTTCTGTTAGTCAAAATCTGATTAGCCTGGCATTTTCTACAGACTCTGAACTAAAGTATGATACCAAATTGGTTGGTCTTCATTAAAACATGCGACGAGAAATAAAAGAAAATTAAGTGCACACTTATTTATGGAACTGAGTATACATCCTTCACAAGAGTCTATGTCTGCCTGGGATACAAAGTAGTTTTCTCTTTCTTACATCTAACAGAAAATTTCATTTTTCAGCAATGTGCGAAACAACGAAAGGAGCAATTTCTGGCGAGGTCACTCTTCATCTTTCCACTTTATGTTGAACTACATAAGAGTTTAAATATTCATATCCAAGTTCCTCTTACGCCGTCTATCTTCTGTTTTACAGACATATTTTTTTGTTTCAGATTGCAAAAACCATTCGTGTGTCCAGCTCGGTATAGTAACGCGCTCCGTTAGGAGCCCAGGGGCCGTGAATTTGATATCTCTGCTTGGCTGAAATACCTTTCGATGATTGATGAAAGTCGGACAAGTAAGATTCATTCCTCTCAACGCTGAACATTGTCTCAAATGTTAATCTGGGAAAGCAGTCAGTGGCTTTGAAAGAGCGTTCTTCGTGGTGCTGGTCAAGAAACTCCAGGACAGCATGGATAGGTTCACTTAAGATGTGATATAACTGAAAACTTTGTTGAAAACCGTGATCAATCAAATTATTTCGTAGCTTTCGTTTTCTTCAAAGTTTCTGCGTTAGTTAAAAGTCGGAAATTGGACACAAATCATTCTTTTTTTTTTTCAGACGACCGTTTGCTTTTTTGTTTCATAGTCTATAATGTTTAATGCCGTTTTCAACATTATTTCCTATTCTTTCTTTTCCAAGTACTCCGCACATTATTCTTCCCTAGCCACTACTGCTTTCCGACAGAACTAACGCCGAAGCAATCATCGGAAAAGCGGTAAGAGAGGAATGGATCCTGTCGCAATGACTTTCGTCAATCCTCCGAGAAATGACCAAGCTGGGAATTCGAACCAGCGACTACATGGTTTTAAGCTGTGTACGTTACCGACTGAGCCACTAATCTCGGCCAAATTATTTTTGCCTCATAGAAATAAGTCGTGGAAAAGGGGAGTTAAATGCATCTCTCTCTCTCTGATGCAGAAATAAGCAAGTCATGACATAATTATGGATCCATAAAATCCATTTTGTCGAGCAACTGACTGAATCATGAGGTAAAATAATCCTTGGACATGCAGTAAACTTAAGAATCGCAAAGAGTTTCGACTCATGTCAGCCTACATAGACTGAGCAAGCTGACATTGGCCGGTACTTAATGCAAATGCATCAAACCCGTTTTCAAAGGGCATAGACTATACGCACACGGTGAGTTTTAAGCATATTCTTTTTACTTTTCTAAGCTCTGCACAGACATACCTTTCATCTCACGTAGTCGACTTATTTCATCTTAGTTCATACTAATTTTGAAAATACTGTTACGTAAATTTTAACCCTTTACACAGCATTTCCAAACGACTGTATTGTTTGTTTGAATTAAACTTTATTTGTGAAACTGGATTCCATTCATATTCAAAACTTTTTTCAGAGTTATTTGCGGCAAACTGATTTTGAAACGGTAAAAAACAAGCAATTTAAGATAAGAAAACTAGATGGTGTGAACTCCTATGCCGAATAAAGAAGTCGCTAGCTACGAGTGATTCCTCTGTAGCCACAATTTTATCAAAAAGCCATCCATGAAAGATGCATCAAAAAATGTTGAAATGAAGTTAACAGTATATGTATTGTTAAAGTATTGACCAGAATAAATCACCTACGACACGGCTTTCAATTTCAATAAGATTTTTTACTTTACTTACATAAACATGTACATATAAAATTACTATTACAGTTTTAATCACAAATATGAAGTCATAAAGATAAAACTGATCCCACCCCACCAGTACCAAAGCCATTTAAAAAAGAATAGTCCAATGTTAATTGTATCCTCAGTAGATATTTTACTGTCCGATGTTTTTGTCTGCATTTTACTTGGCACTCTTGTCAACAGTAATTCAGTATTATAATTATTGCAGCTCACTTACTGATGAATTTCATTAATATCATCAGTTCTAGACCAGAGCTTTGCAAATCTTTGTCCTCGCACATTCCAATGTGACCACTGCCGCAAGCAGAGATCGAACCACCAATTCCTAATGACCAATTCAACATCATGGAAATCTCACGCAGAAGACCCCATTTCCATATTCAATTCTTCTGTCCCAGCAGTGAGTGGGTCTCATTCATAAAATACAAGTTTCGCATATGACGATCTATTCATTATGCATCACGATATCCTTATCGTTGAAAAAAGGAATTATTTTTTCTTTTATCTTCAAATACCTGTGATAATTAGATATATGTAGGTCTATAAAGAGCCTGTATAACCATAAAGTAATTTTCCCAAACCATTAAGTTCAAAGAGCAGAACTGAGAGAATACAGGTCGGAGATTAACCCAGGAAGTGAATATAAACTTTGGTCTGTACTTTACAATAATCATGTTGATAAATTACTATTATATCTTACAAATCACTAATGAAACATAAAATAAACTATCAAATAACTAAATAAATGAGCCATGCTCTGTGAAAAGGAAGCTTAATACATCTGCGAAAAGTATCGACCCAGGTCAGTCTGCGCAGTCCGCGCAGGCTGACCTGGGCCGAAACTTTTCGCTATCGGTCAATTTTCTGTTTGTCAAAGGACCAGTCTACCTCATGATTAAGTCGGTTATTTAAAAAAGTGGCTCTTATGGATCCATAATTATGTGATGACTTCGGCCGGTTTCATGTGCTAGAATGGTCCTTTGACATACAGAAAATAGACCAATAAAAAAAGGTTTTGACACAGGTCAGCCTATAAGGACTGCAGGCTAACCTGGACCAAACTTTTTTTGCAGATGCATTAAACCCCCTTTTGACAGAGTATGACTCAAATTCTTTGAAAATGTCACCAGTATTTTTTTTTTCTCATAAAAATTACCATATACTTCAATTAATTCTGTAGCTCTTGAAACATTTATTTAGCAGACAAGTCTTAAAATATTAGTGGAAATCAAAGGTAATCAACATCAACACACTAGAAAAAGAACAACTTCTTCAGTACAAGCAGTTTCTTCTTCAGCAGCGATGCTTACAAAAATAGACAACTGCATGAAGCAAAAAGTTGTCTCCAGAGGGTAACATGTTCAACTAACTTTAAATGGTAATTTTTATAGTATCAATGACTGAATGGTATTTTATAGTGCTTTCAACAATATTATAGTCATATCACAACAACAGCTCCCATATTCATGTGTTTCCTGGGTTACATCATTACCTGGCTAGTGTCTGAAGTGTCTAACCCAAGGACACGACACCCCCATGAACAACCAAGTGGATCCAGTAAGGCTCAAACCCTCGCCTCCAGGTTGCGAGTCCTATACTTTACAACTGAGCCACATGAGATCCCTATAGCATCAATTTGCAAATTGATATACAATACAATTTATTCTTATGAAACTTGTATGATACAGACTTCTTATAAATTTTGATTTCGTGTATGTAACAGCTATGGCAAAAGAAAAGACATCATATTTTACAAGAAAACTTCTTCCTGATCTTGTTTTTCACTGCTAATCAATCAATTAGCTTTGGCAAATGAACTCTCATCTATTTGGTGGTATAATAAGAAAGTATTGAAGCAACTTGAAGATCCTATATTTTTTCTCTGTCTAGCATCATATGTGTCCCACTCTGTCTCTAGGTATCAACCGCAACTCAGATCCATGCTTCAAAAACACATTGCCTAGAATAGAAAACATATGGTGGAAAGCTACAGATAATCCATTACCACATAACAAAATGTAGACTTGTCCAAATTAGAGGCATTTGCAGAAGACAAAATCAATACTGCTCAAAAGGTGATTTCTGTCTAGGAAAATTTAGAAAACATTGTGGGAAAAGGAGAAAATGCTGGTTACCAGCATTTTCTCCTTTTCCCACAATGCTTTCCAAAGCTTTCTTCTATGGGATGGTTTAAAACACAAAACTATTTGGTACAGAGTTATGCAAAGTTATACAGGATATTAACTACCGGTATTTACCTTACAAAAAATGTTAAGTCTTTTCCAAAATTTGCAGACCACAAAATAAATGCTGATCAAATGGTGGGATTTGTCTTTCAAAGGGTAGAAAACATAGTGGGGAAAAAAGAGTATTTTCTTCTTTTCCTACAATGTTTTCAAAATCCTACTTTGTCCTCGGGATCATTCAAACAAGGAATTATTTGGTAACGGGTTAAAGGAAATAATTTGTACATACTTATAATGTACATGCAGATTATCATGTTGTAGTTAATTTCCTGGTGCTTGTATTTGGTTGTGCAGAGTGAGAAAATCTGACATCACGCATGAATGAACGTCTTGCGCGATAACAAAATTTTTTTTCGCAGTGACAAGTAAAAAGATAACAAGCACCAGGAAAGTTACTACAACAAAATATTCTTTTTATTATATACCTACAACTTTCAACAACAAAAATATTTTAATTATTGACATTTCATTAGAAAACGGATACAAAATTAAACAAATAACGGTGTAGTAGCCAGAAACTTTGTTTTTAAGAGTGGCGGATGAATATCATATCATAAAATTTTGTCCAATCTAAACTGCAAATCAATACATACATGTACATACTCCCTGCATGAGTTAATCATCAGGCCATATTTGGAACCATATTTCAGCGTGTAGATATGGATTTTTTTTTTCTGTCATGTATGATATTTTATCCACTTGCCATGCATTTGAGTCGGAAAATTTTCAGGTATATAATAAATGTCTTTTTTCCACTAGTACAGAATTATGAAGAAAAAGATCCTTATTGGCTTAACCCTTTACCAAACAATCCCGGGTTTTCACGACCCTGAGAAAGAAGCCTTCTGAAAACATTGTGGAAAAAGAAAATGCTGGTAACCAGCATTTTCTCCTTTTCCCACAATGTTTTCTACCCTTCCCAAAACGAATTTCAATTTTTGAGTCACATTAATTTTGTCGTCTGCAAATGCTTCCAATTTGGACTAGTCTAAAATTATGTCGTTTGGTAAAGAGTTAACCAATAAACTAAGTAGAGTACCTGCACTTTGAGATGGGTTTATACCAATTCCATCATTAGTTATAATTGCACTAGTCGCTGGTGGTACTTTGAACTGTAAAGAAATAGTATGTTCATATTAAGTGTAGCATTAAATTAAAAAGTCCTTATTATGGCAAATTCATAACAAATTTTCAGTGTTTCTCACAAAAAAAATGACAGCAGAAAGTTCTGTGCAGTTTAATATTGGCTGTCACTGTTCCAGATTGGAAGTGTTAAAACTTTATAAATTATTTTCCAGAAGGGATTTATCTCACATTTACATTGTAGTTACCCATCCAACAACTTATTATTCCGGCCATGAGGAGCCACAATGCATCCGATTTTCACCCTATAGTCTATAAGTTTAACTTTTCACCACACACCAAAATTTTAGCCTTGTCCATGTAAGACTATATTGCATTTGCAGACAACCAAATTAAACGTAGCTCAACTGATGAGATTGTCTCTAAAAGAGTAAAAACCTATCGAGGACAAGGTAAAAATGCTGGTTACCAGGATTTTCTCCTTTTACATACAATGTATTCAAAAACACATGATTGTTTGGAAAAGGGTGTACTTCTGTTGCTATAACTTTTTTTTCTTTTTAGAATGTAATTCTATTCTTCAAACAGTCTTGACCCTTTACCACACAATCCCAACTTTTAACAACTCTGAGACAGAATTTTTTTGTAAATATTGTCAGAAAAGAAGAAAATGCTGGTAACCAGCATTTTCTCCTTATCCCATAATGTTTCATAACCTTTCAAAGAGAAAACATCCACAATTGAGCATAATTTAATTTGTCTCCACATACTTTCCATTTGGACAAGTCCACAATTTTGTCATGTGGTAAAGGGTTAACCCTTTACCACACAATGACGACTTTTAACACCCCTGATAGAGAAGGCTTTTGAAAACATTGTGGGAAAAGGAGAAAATGCTGGTTACCAGCATTTTCTTCTTTTCCCACAATGTTTTCTACCCTATCAAAGAAAAACCATTTCACATGATCCACATTGAAACTGTCATCTGCAAATGCTTTCAATTCGGACATGTCTAAAATTTGTCGTGTGGTAAAGGATTAAACAATTTAGTAGCAGATGAATTGAAAAAAAAAAATGCACAATGATGAAGAATGCTAATCGACTTTCAAATGTAAACACATTTCTTGTTTTTAAATGGCATAAAAGATTTTCAGAGGGTGGGGAGTCTCTGAAAGACAACACTGGGAGAGGACGGAAACAGATCATGATCACTGGGACAGTAGCTGCTGTGACGAGCCCTATCAAGGAAGTTCGTCAAAAAACCAGCTGAAGATGACAAAAGTTCACGCGCGCTGGGTTCCGAGATTACTAGAAAATGTTGAAAAGAAGGCAAGGGTCAGGTGATCCGAAGGGAAGTAAATGTTTATTATGTTTATGGACAGATGTGGTATGCCGCTGTGCCATTCTGTGCCTAAGGACCAGACGGTGAAAGCCTACTGCTATTCTAAGGTAAAGATATAATTTTTTCCACATTATTTTTATTACCGAGTGAACTATAAATATCAATAAAAGTATTAAAATATTTAAAGATTTCTAATAAATGTTCTTCTTTTCAGGGCTGGCAGGTTTGTTTTCAAATGAATAAATCTGGGTATTCAATTGCATGTTTTTCAGGTTCTCACTTATGATCTGATACACAAACTGCAGAAAATGAGGCCTGGGAGAGATATATTCTTCATCAGGATAATGCCCCGGCACACAGGGCAGACACCATCAGGATTGAACTCGACCGGATGGGATTAAAGGCTAATGACCACAGCCCTTATTCCTCGGACCTGGCTCCCATGGACTTTACCATTTTCCCGGATATTAAAGGACAGCATTTACATCACTGAAAGTCCATGTATTTTTTTATCCACCCTCGTATTTTAGTCATTTCATTGAAACACCTCACTCATTTGTGTTTCCTGAGGTTTCACCAATATCACTCCAGGCTGATGCTCTGCAGTGCTGTTCCTTATGAAACTCCCACAGAAAGATTAATATTACCAATGAGAATCAAAGCCAGATCCTCTAGATAATAAATCAATCACCTTAACCAGTAAGACAAGCAGGGTAGTAGGCTATCTACTGCAAGACACAGTAAGTCTGATGCAAAAGGCGGTCAATCTATTTGATCATTTCACTTACCTCTTCTGCAGCAAACTTTAGAACAGCAGTGAATGGTGTTGCCTCTGGTACTGACAAACTGAAAATTATAAATAGAACAGTTACTTATACTAGTAGTTGATATATTTCTTTGCTAAAGAGAAGTGCCTGTAATACGGAAACTTTAACTCTTTACAAAACAACAAAACATTAGACTGATCAAAAATTGAAAGAACTTGCAGATGACAATTTGAATGTGACCTAAACCTTATCCTGCTAATTAACCCTTTACCAAACAATCCCTGGTTTTTCATGTCCCTGAGAAAGAAGCCTTCTGAAAACATTGTGGGAAAAGGAGAAAATGCTGGTAACCAGCATTTTCTCCTTTTTCCACAATGTTTTCTTCCCTTCCAAAAACAAATTTCAATTTTTGAGTCACATTAATTTTGTCGTCTGCAAATGCTTCCAATTTGGACTAGTCTAAAATTATGTGGTTTGGAAAGAGTTAAGTTAGATTAAACTTTTAATAGCAAAAACATGAATAACCCCACTTCAAACAGATTTTTTGGAGAAAAATATCTCCTTATCAGATGGTGTAGAGCCAAGATCAGACTGCACAATCATTCTGTGCAATCTACCTGCTTTCTATACTTTTAGAGACAAATCTCATCATTTGATTCACATTTAAATTGTCATCTGCATATGCTTTCAATTTAGGTAAGTCTAAAATTTTCTTGTCAGATAAAGGGTGATAAATTTTTGGCATTATCCAAATTAAAGGCATTTGCAGATGATGAACTGAATGTGGTCAAAACTAGAGCATTTGATTTTGAAAGAATACAAAACCTTGTGGGAAACGAAATTTTTTAAATGCTGGTTACCAGAATTTTCTCCATCTTCCACACTGTTTTCAAAACTATTCTTCCAAAGAGTCTCAGGACTGTTTGGTAAAGGGTTAAAAGACAGGAAACTTTGTGGGAAAAGGAGAAAATGCTGGTTACCTGTTAAATCTTGTGGGAAAAGGAGAAAATGCTGGTTACCAGTATTTCTATGAAATTTGTGTCTGATTAATCCTTTCAGGTATAATTAGTCAACTAATGCTCCCTTTCCATGGGCTGTCTCTCAAAGCATCACTGGAAAAGGGGCTTTTGGCTGTGGAAAGTTATAGCTTGCTTCATCTGAAGGTTTCCAATTTTCTTTTCCATCATAATGTATATATACAATCAATGATGTGTCCATGTTTAATTTAATTAAGGATAGGGAAACCCAAATGAGGATTAGTAGAACATCACCTTTCATCGCTGAAAAACGGACGGATTCAGCTAACACTCAGGTAGTCTGTAATCGATCGGCCCATAGACTCTGGTTCCCCGTATCAATTACGGATTACCCGAATCTTAGCCTAGTCTGTACGTTTTTCAGCGATGAAACACAATGTTACACGCCTTCCATTAGGGTGCCCTATCCTTACCTGGATAACTCATTATTGAACATAAGTATGCTCTTTTATCAACCAGTTCTATGTTCTTGCTACCAAAAGATGTTTTATTTGTTTTTGGGTACAGATTACAAAATTTAAGACTCATTTTTTAAACATATGCAGACTAAAAATCCAATTTTGATAAAATTGTGGGTTTTGTCTGTGACAAGGCAGAAAACACTGCAGCAAAAGGGAAAAAAAATGCTTGTTAATGATCATCACTTTTACCTGTTTTAGTGTTGTCACAATATTCTCAAAAGCCCTGTAGAACTATTAACACTCAGGACGTTTCGGAAAAGTAATGGTTTTGTCATTGATAGGCTAGGAAAATGCTTGTCATTAGTAATTTTACCTTTAATTAAAGTGTTTCCACAACCCCAATTGTGGGTCGTTAAACAAGACTAGGAAGAGGTGGGAAATACTTTTAAAGTTTATCGACAAAAGCAGACATTTTAGTTTTACTTCAACAGCAGAAGGTGTGGGTTGAGATTTGCATTTATGCTGTTCCTCTAATGGTTTACCACTAATTGCGTAGAGAGTATACTGTAATAAATTTTGTCATGAAACCAATTTTGCCACAGACATATTTGAGCATATCGGTATGAGATAAAGACTGACTAACTGACCAACTGACTGACCAACCGACCGACCGACCGACTCAACAGGCAAACAACCACCCCACCAAAGAAAAACTGTAACTGTTGCAGGCAGACAAAATACCCCCATCTGGTACCTTGTCACTGAATGACTGCCCCTTTCCAAACCAAAAATGTAAAATAAAAAAGGACAATTACTAAAAAAAATGCAAAAGACAGAGTTAAGGATCTTGTGCTCTGTACTTGTCCTCAATGTAATCTATCTGTCATTGCAGTTTCGAGTCAATAGCTTGCATACTTTTGAAAATATGCTCTGGACAGAAAAACTAGAGGCCCTTGAAGGGCCTGAAATCACTCTACTGGCAGAGATTTTGCTTTTTTTGCAAGCAGACATTATGAATTCATGATGCAAAAAGGAAGAAGACAATAACACACAAAAAAAAAGGAGGGATGTTCTTGCAACTGGGCTTGATCCCACTAAAACAGCATAAGTAGGCATGGTAAATTGAACAAAAAGTGAAAAAAAATTGAAGTACAATTTCTCAAAACCAACTGTTTGGAATCCAGCAAAATTCGATAGGGTTTAAGTACACAGTCATGCTATTCAACAATCCTAGCAAATTTCAAAGAAATGTGACTAATAATGTGGACTTTGTTGAGTAAACAATACTAAGTCATCAAATGACTGCTTTTCCTAAACTGATAAATATATTTTTTTCACCTTCAAGAGAGTTCAATTCCTTTATGAACCAAATCATCTTTGCAAGTTTCAAAAGAACTGGATCAAAAATGCGGACTTCATTGCCTGCGTAAGAAATAGTAATTTTCAACTTTAAATGGCTACTTTTCCCATCCTGATTGTCAGATTTTTTTCAAAATCAATAGAGTTCAAGCTGTTGATGATACAAAACGACTGTGTACCTAAGTTTCGAGAAAATCTGACCACAAATGCAGACTTTATCGCGTAAACAAGAAATGGAAATTTTCAACTTTAAACGGCTACTTTTCCCATAGCGATTGTCAGATTTTTTTCAAAATCAATAGGGTTCAAGCTATTGATGAGATAAACAAACTGTGCAAGATTCACGAAAATCCGACAACAAATGCAGACTTTATCGCATAAACAAACAAGAGCTTCGCAGAGCGGCGCATATACGCCCGAAGGAACTTGTCAGTGAAATGGGTTAAAGTGAAGGATGTACTGTGAAAGAACAAGACACTGGACAGTTAGGGATCACATATGAGACCATGGAGTTATTTGTTCTTCTGCACTGCACTTCTCCTCAATTTGATCTATGCAATTGTGAAGTATCATTTTTACACCTCTAATAGTTTTTGAGTTATGCTCCTGAAAAAAAATTTAAGTAAGAAAAAAAAATCAAAGGGCAATTACTCCTAAACTATAGGGCCAAAAGTTATAGCTCTAAAACAATGCACTTCTCCTCAATGTCATCTATCAACCTGTGAAGTTTCAGGTTTATATCTCATGTAGTTTTCGAGTTACGCACTAGACAAAATTTGAGTCAGAAAAAAAATATTGTAAAAATGAAGATTAAAGTCAAAAATCCGCGCTAGGTAGAGTTATTGTTTTTGCGCACTGTACTCCGTAATATTGCAACAAACATGCATACCAAGTTTGAAGTCGTTCTGACATGAGATAACAAAGTTATATTCCGGACAAGCACTAAATGTTGTAAAAATGACGATCAAAGGGAAATAGCTCAAAGACAGGACGAGGTAGAGTTACAATTCTTGCACACTGCACTTCCAAATATTGGAACAAATAAGCATACCATATTTCAAGTCATTCCCACTTAAGATGACAAAGTTATGCTCCGGACAAGCAAGAAATGCTGTAAAAATGAAGATCAAAGGGGGAATATCTCAAAATTCGTGCTAGGAAGAGTTATGGTTCTTGTGCACTGCACTCCGTAATTTTTCAACAATCATTCATACCATATTTGAAGATGTTCAGACTAGAGATAACAAAGTTATATTCCGGACAAGCAGAAAATGCTGTAAAAATGATGATCAAAGGGAAATAACTCAAAGACAGCACAAGGTAGAGTTATGGTTCTTTCGCACTGCACTCCATATTATTGAAACAAACATAAATGCTAAGTTTCAAGTCAATCAGACTGGAGATGACAAAGTTATGCTCCAGACAAAGAACTGGACACCGCCTGCCCACCAGCCATGGGTGATCCTAAAATATGTCCCGTCTTTGACAGGCGTATAAAAATAGAAATTTTCAACTTCAAATGGCTACTTTTCCAATACTGATTGTCAGATTTTTTTCAAAATAAATAGGGTTCAAGCTGTTGATGATACAAAACAACTGTGGAAGTTTCAAGAAAATCTGACCACAAAATGCAGACTTTATTGTATAAACAAGAAATGGAAATGTTCAATTTCTAATGGCTACTTTTCCCATATGGACGACGGAAACCACACCATGACATAAGCTCTGCTGATTTTTAGCGAGTGTTTCAGTGATAGTTCTCCAGGTAAATCAATTATTGGTGTATACAAGCAACATCATTTTCTCAATAATGATTAATACTTTGATTAAGAGTGTTTTCTGAAAAAAAAATTTAAAAAAAAATCTTGCATACTTTTGTCAGTTATCTGAACCCAACAATAAAAAATAGGGGTATTTCGCTGGTATTTCGGTAATTTCTGTGATTCATTGGACCAGAGACAATTTGGATCTTAACCCATTAGCCAGTGTCAACAGCTTTTTTGTTAATTAAGATCTAGTTGCAACAATTTCAAATGTGCTGACTGATTTTCTTGACCGGCGTTTTGACTGTTTGTTTCTGCCGAAGCCAAAACATGCTAATTAGTGTTGATTGCTTCCCTAACATTTTTCAGTTATAGACAAAAACATGTGTCGTCGGATGCCCAGATATAGTATATCTAGAAAATATAGAATGGTTCAAGTTCTTTTTTACATACATGTAAATGTCGCTGTATGCATTGCGAAAGTTTACATCATGGCAATACTGCTACTGTTACGTGAATTCTAATTTCATAATGTGATTTACGTAGGAATTTGCGTGAGTGGCAACGCTGTCCAACATATTAAATGACAACATTACAATACAAAAATCTGAGGGATCTGTGGTAATTAATAATTATAATTAAAAAAAAAAAATGCAAGATCAAGCAATAATTTGCGTAACATATTAAGAGATTATTATTTTATCCAAAATCGGGATGTTTCGACTGTGGGACGTTTTGACGGTATCAAGACAGTTTCCCGACAAGACAGTTCCCCGACACTTTTCGAGACAGATTTGAAGACAGTTCCCCGACACTTTTCTTTTCATGCTAAATAACCTTTTAATTGATAATTATGATTGAAAAACATGAGATATTAGACATAATTGTGGATTATTCATGATAAGATCGGAATTTTTGCACCTTGTGAAGAAGAATTGTATGTAAATTGACCGTACTTATTCCCCTATGGGTGAATTCACAATGACTCAAGATTGTCATGAAAATAAGGGAATTTGAAAAAAGACTGTTAGCCAGCATGAAAGTTGATAAAAAAAAAAAGTTTCGAGATTATTTGGAGTTAATTCTTTAAATTCCTTTGATAATTTGTAATTTAGTTATGTGTATTCCTTTATGTTATAGAAATACATTACAGAGAGCAAGAGTGACAGAGTGGGATTTACCCGAGTGAAATTTATTTTTCTGTTTACCTGGTACACTCAGTCCATAATCCTAATTTCAAATACATGTATATTGTGTGAACCATTTGGGAAAATGTAGTGTATTTCAATATTGTTTGGTATTTTGTAACAAAAAGCTGTCAAACAGTTTAGTCAAACAAAGCTGAGTTATAGAAAATTATAGACATTTTACGAGGCCATCATAGAAAATTAAATACAATCTCACGATGACCAAATGTACTCGTCAATTACAGGTACTAGAAACTCTTTAATCATTCACAAAAGATCATTTATCATAACACTCGTCATCAACCATTTATTATCATGATAATTATCGTTTGACATTGAACAAAAGTGTTGGGGAACTGTCTTGTCGGGGAACTGTCTCGTCGGGGAAATGTCTTGTTCCCGTTTTGACAGCGGAACGTTTTCATCAGATACCGTTTGTCAATGAAGTAAATATCATCAGTAATTACAAAGATGTAATAAAATGTCGAAGTGGTACCGTCAAAGTTTAACACGATACAGACGACGACACTGACGACAAGGCTATGACAACATCTCGACGTTTTTTTGGGAAAAAAGGCCGAGCTCAAAATACTCCTAACATATGTTTGACACCAGAGGGGAAAAAAATCTTACACTTTATACGGCAATTTCGGGTCCGACGTTAGTGTAATCTTGAATGTTACCTTCGACCTGGAAGAAAAAGAAAATAAATTCTAATTTTTGACATGAAGAAACAATATAAATCTATCAAAGTTCACACCTAAAAATATATTTCTTACATTTTTAAGGCTGTCTCAGGTTATAGGAAATACACCACGTTTACCCGGAAATGTATTATCGCTTTATGCTGAACCTCGGCTTAATATACAATTTCTTTGGCAAAGTATCATGCAGCAGGAAACCAAGCTTTGAAAGAATTTTGACGTCCGAAATGACCCTCGGCAGAGGTTTACGCAATTTACGGTTGTTTTTGATTTCGTATCAGATTAAATCAAGTGTACGTAACTTCTTGAAGTAGAGAACTAGAGTATTTGTAGCGAATACGTAACATAAACAAGCACTTAATTTTTAAGCAAAATTTGCCAGTCATCTTTCGCCCCCTGGATCCTTTGTACCAGTGGAACTTCCCCCTAAATGTATACTGGTGTAATCAAATTTCGCCAACGCAAGGGAAACTGCTCTTTCGGATTGCACAAAACAATAGTAATTTTCTTTATGGTTAAATATCTTTGCACTTGTATTCAAATACTTTTTTAAAAATAAGTTTTACCACTTAAACATCTAAATTTATCTGTCAAAACATCGTTAGAAGTGAGACAGTACAAAGTCGCCATCTATAAAAAGAGTAAGCCAATTTCGACAACTCTGGTTTTCCAAAAATTAGAGGCCCCAGAGAGAGTAAAATGAAATAAAAAATTCACAGCATCATTTCAGCAATATTCATTGCATCCCTTGGATATTAACTCTACATTTACTTTCTACGAGAAAACCTGAAGGACATCAAACAAAACGCAGCTCTCAGAAAACAAAATCGACAGTTATGTGATTTTTCGTGTTACAATTATTTCTGCTGTGGCACTGAAATATTACAATCTAACTTAGTATGACAGTGTTGGGGATAAAGAGGCTGTAAATCTAAAACAGATAACCTTTTATAGCTCACAGAAAAGGCTATTTTCTTCTCTTTGTAGTGATTTTTATACCTGATTCAGTCTATTTTCTTAGGAAAAAATGAATAAGGACCCCTCTGTCTTTCTTATGGATATATTTCCCTTTAGGTGCCCCATGTGAAACTTCGGCTATTAAAGTTCAAAAGATAACCTTTCAAACCGAAAATAGACGAAACAAAAAAAGTTTTAAGCTAAATGTATCTTTTAAAATATGCATATAAAGGAGACACCAGAAAAGTGATAATAAAATGGCGGGGAAAAGCATGTGAGAGGTCGCTTATGAACTTTTTTCCTATTGATAGGTGTTTTTCTGTTATTAGATTCAAATGACAGTTCAAAACACCTTTGCTGCTAAGATATCAATCATTTCCGTGAATGGATGATGTCACAGATACGAATATATTGCCCGAGAACATAGTTGGCGAAATTCGATTACTAGCGAAATTCGCTTACGCTCCTATATGCGATGCTGTACGGTGATCTTGCTTACCTAAGCAAAAGGGGCTGTTTAATCATGATACTCTAAAGAATTGCAAGATCCTCACGGCTGTTTTTCTATTTGTAAAAATATCTCATTTAAATAATGACACAAGCATGTTATAAAAAGATTCCTCAAACAACACAAGCATTCAAGAAGTTAACACTAACCATGAAGTTTTATCCGGCATACAACTGTCAGATTATCTTGCCACTTGTATTAAATGACCTTACTGCAAAGGCTTTCTTAAGTATTTGTGGCTTATACAGTGAAAAATTGTTAAAGAGAAATTTAGCCATGCTAGATTAGGGCCTTTGATTCAGAACTTTGACAGAATGGCGGCAAATAGGAAACGAATCCGTCATCTGAAAAGAGCATATGTAAACTATGAAATTAATGTTAAAACTATGTTTTGATATAAGTTTGAAATAACACTATTGGGGTTTGTACTATTGGTTTGAAAGTTTTATAGAAGTTTTTTAGCAGGTTAAGATTTAATACTAGTTGAACATAAAATGTTGAACATGTGTTAACCCTTTACCATACAATCCCTAGTTTTAACGACCCCAAGAAAGAAGCCTTCTGAAAACACTGTGGGAAAAGGAGAAAATGCTGGTAACCAGCATTTTCTCCGTTTCCCACAATTTTTTCTACACTTCCAAAGTAAAGTTTAAGTTTTTGAGTCACGTTTGTCGTCTGCAAACGCTTTTAATTTGGACCAGTCTAAGATTTTGTCGTTTGGTAAAGAGTTAATGTGTATAGGAACATTATGTTTAGGCTTCTAAGCTCAACTTTGAACAGTTTGCGGACAGTGTAGATTGAGTTCAGGCATTATATGTGGGAAGGGAAGGGGGGATTGGGAGTGGGAAATAAAACTTAACCACTACCTTTTTGTTGTTGTGGTTTACATTAATCTGAGGTAAATTAATTATTTTAATGAACCCTTAACAGTAAAGTCTTTTTGCACATTCTACCTGTCTTCTCAGAAAGATTGTATATATTCTGCACAAAGTAGAAACTTGTAGAGTATTCAAATTGTCTTGTTCATGTACAAAGCCAGCATCTCCCAACCTCTTTAGCCATAATTTTACTAAATATGTTTAGCTTTATTGCATAAAGAACAGCACATACACCAGAATTATCTAACAAGAGGAGTGTTCATAAGATAACGAGACTTTCTTCACAATTTTCATAATTTTTAACCTATTCCTGTGATATTTCCATATAACTTCAACACATGAACAATAAATAAATGAAATTTCACTGCAGTGATTCAACATATTGTAAACTTACAGTCATTTAAAAACACTTTGTTTGTTGGGGGACAGCAATTTGCAGACCTTCATGAAGTTGCATGTAACCTTAGTCATGTTCAAGGCTTTTTCCTATTTTTCAAATAATTGGAATAGCATACATGTGTGATGTCAATCTACCTATTTGTCAAATACTGACCTAATCAGGTCTCATCTAATGCTTAAAATCAGGCTTTTGTCTTTGTCCTGAGTGTCTTGGGTGTCATGAACTGGTCATCTGGAAGCTTGGATTTATTATTATGATCATAAAAGTCAAAAGCAAAAACTGGTGTATGTGGCACTCAAACATAGTACTTATAATTTAACTGTGTGCCACTGGACACTTAATGTGTTCAAAGAAAAGGTATAGCTCTGATATAAGAGCGCTTGCTTAGTGCCCAAGGGGTTCAGGATTTGAGTCCTGGTCCAGCCGCTGTTTATCTCTATGAAGTAATTATATTGAAAACCTGCCTATAAATGAAAAAATACAGTATAATTTCATGTTATCGAGACATTTTTCCTCCCCCTATCTGAACTTCTGTAGCATTAGTTATATACATGTACTTTGATTTCCTAGAGTAAGATTTATTTGATAATTTTGCAGGCTCTTTGCTGCCATTTGTGTGCAGCACACAGAAGTTACTCAACCTCCATTTCGAAAGAGAAGAAGAAATACATCGCTGATGGCCCAAGTCTGCATGAATTCATAGAAGCCAGTCTAAATGGTGAAAAAATTGGAGATAACATTGTGCAGCCTAGAGGACAAAGGTTTTTGGCTGTTGTTTGAAATTTGTATTCCTATATATCTACATATTTTCATCTGAAGCTATATTCATCACCAATGCATTAATTAGTTACCAATTAACCCCATGATTTTACAATCCTGAAGAAAACAGCTGTTGATAACATTCTGGGAAAGGAGAAAATGTTGGTAGCCAGCATTTATTTTCTCCACTTCCCACAGTATTTACTATATTTTAAGGATGAATTCCATCCTTTTTAGAGTCACATTTAACACTTTACCACACTATTCCACCTTTTGACGACTATAAGGAATAGAGCTTTAAAAACATGGTGGGAAAAGGGGACAATGCTGGTCACCAGCATTGTCTCCTTTTTCCAAAATGTTTTCCACCCTATCATAGACAAATCCCACCATTTGAGCCACAACTTATTTGTTTTCCGCAATTGTTTTGAATTTTGATGAGTCTAAAAATTTTGTTACCTGGTAAATATTTAAATTCTCTAATTCCGTATTCTAAGTCTAGGTATATGATTTGCTGAGACGAAAAACCTCAGCCAATCAGATACATGTAGCTAGTCTTGATTTTGGAATCAGAACAAGATTTAGAATGGTTGTTGAATCTGAATGTAAGGGTCCTTTGCAGAGAGAGAATAATGAGATAATGCTTCTTGTCAGTGTAGTCGGATCCTGGTTTTGCCGTCATTCATTTCAAACTGCATGATCTCTTGCTGTGTACAAATACAAGCTGTTCATGTCCCTGCATTTGAAAGCTTTTAACACTTGTGTACTGAGTTAAAACAAGATTTCGACGAATGGCAATAGAAAAAGCAAGCTGGTGAAACTAAAGAATTCCCCTTGCTACACAACCTAATTGTTTCACAGACTCGTCTCATATTTCCCGTCATCAAAAAGAAACTATTTACTTTTTTTATTTCAAAAACCGACTTTCATTTTGTATTTTTGCTCTCTGATGATAGTCCCTTTAACCCTTTACCAGATGACAAAATTTTGGACTTGTCCATATTAAAAGCAATTGGAGCCAACAAATTAACCCTTTACCAGACAAGCCCTGGTTTTAACGACCCTGGGAAAGAAGCCTTTTAAAAACATTGTTGGAAAAGGAGAAAATGCTGGTAACCAGCATTTTCTCCTTTTCCAACAATGTTTTCCACTCTATCAAGGACAAATTCCGCCATTTAAGCCACTTTTGAAATGTCATCTGCAAATGTTTTCAATTTGGACAAGTCTAAAATTTTGTCGTTTAGGAAAGAGTTAAACATGGCTAGAATGATGTGATTCATCGTAGAAATGTGAGAAATTGTGGAAGAAATGAAAATGCTGTTCCTTCTTTTCCAACAATAGTTTTGAAAGTCGTCTCCATTGTGATTGTTAAAACTTGGGATTGTATGTTACATGTGTGTACGCCAAAATTTTATACTTGTCAAAATTGAAAGTATTTGTAGATGATAATTAATATATTTATGATTCAAATTATGGAATTTTTTGGTTAGGGGTCCAAGTTGAAAGTATTTGCAGATGATAATTAATATAATTATGATTCAAATTATCAAATATTTCTGTCAAAAGGTAGAAAACATTGTAGGAAAAGGAGAAAATGCTGGTGACCAGCATTTTCTCCTTTTTCCACAATGTTTTCAAAAGCTTTAAAATACATACATGTATTGTGTGTGATTTAAATGATGGGTTTTGTCTCTTGAAGGGCAGGAAATATTGTGGGAAAAGAAGAAATTGATAGCAAATCCAGCATTTTCACTTTTCAAAAAATGTTTTCAAAAGCCTTCATTTTCAGGGCCATTAAAACTCGGAATTATTTAGTAAGGGATTAGGTGTGCACAAAGACTTGGATGTATATCCCACACTTTATTTACAGGGTGAGATTACCAAAATGGTTACAAACAGATATTCCAATGGGGAGAAACTTTCATCGCATTGAGGGGAATCTCAGGGACCTTAAATTACATACTGTGAGTATTCAAACCTTTACCAGACAATCCCATGTTTTAATAAATTTGAAGAGGTAGGCTACTGAAAATTTTTTGGGGAAAGAAGAAGGTGCTTGCGTGCAGCATCTTTTACTTACCTCACAATGTTTTCTGGCTTGGGCAAGAGAAATTTAATTATTTTGGCCATTTTGATTACTTGTCGGCAAATGCTTGTGGGTTGGGCTTAGTATAAGACTTTGTCTTTTGTCATCTACAAATGCTTTCAGTTTGGTCCAGTCCAAAATTTTGTTGTGTGAGTTCCCTTGTCATCTGCAAATGATTTCAATTTGGTCAGGTCTAAAATTTTGTCATGTGGTAAAAAGTTAAACTGTTTAAATGATAAAATTTTGGACTCGACCAAATTGAAAGTGTTTGCAGACAATAACTCTTTACCACACGACAAAATTTTGGACTCGACCCAATTGAAAGCAGACGACAGATTAAACAAAGCTCAAATAATGAATTCTGTCTTTGATGGGGTAGAAAACATTTGCCAGCATTGGTTACCAGCAGTTTCTTCTTTTCCCACAAGGTGTTCAAAAGTCCCTTCGTCAGGGTTGTTAATTTTATGTAAAGGGTTAAACAGGCCACTGCATAAATTGAAGGAAAGGTACATAACTTTCAAGTTTTTGAAATGGAACCGAAAATGTTTATGGAAAATGAGTGACAAGGTGTCAGTGTAGAGGCTTAACCCCATACCAAACAATAAAATTTTAGACTGGACCAAACTGAAAGCATTTGCAGACAAATTAAACGCAGTAGAATTAATGAGTTCTTTCTTTGATGGGTAGAAAACATTGTGGAAATAAGAGAAAATGCTGGTTACCAGCATTTTCACTTTTCCCACAATGCTTTCAAAAGCCCTCGTAGTCAGGGATGTTAAAACTTGTGATTGTGTGGAAAACGCTTGAATTATTACTCTACCATTCTACCATGTACCAATTTAAATTCATGAATGATTTTCATAGCAAGACTAGTCATGGACCTTTCTTCAAGATTTCAAGGGGATGGGGTTCTTAATTTTTTTCCTTCAATTTATAATTACAGTGGAATGATGGACCTTTCTTCACAATTTCAAGGGGTCAAGGGGGGATGTTATTTTTTTTCCTTAATTCATAATTACCAGTAGAGTGTAATCATGTCACAATTTCAAGGGGGGGGGGGGTTAATTTTTGTTTTTCAATTAGAGTCCAGTTTTAATAGTATGGTTTATGGAAATTGCCCTTGATATCATGATGGAAATGTAATCTGACCTCAATCTATGCAGCCAGTAAATGCTGCTGCTGTCTGTTTAACCCCTTACCACACAATGACGCCTTTTAACACCCCTGATAGAGAAGGCCTTTCGAAAACATTGTGGGAAAAGGAGAAAATGCTGGTAACCAGCATTTTCTCCTTTTCCCACAAAGTTTTCTACCCTATCAAAGAAAGGTTGCGTCATTTGAGCCACTATGAAATTGTTGTCTGCAAATGCTTTCAATTTGGATAGGTCTAAAATTTTGCCGTGTGGTAAAGGGTTAAGGGTGTTTGGCACATTAAATTCAACTATGTACCTTACAATGAAATTTTTAAACTCATTCAAATTCAAAGCATTTCTCGATGAAAAAATTTAAATGTGGCTTACATTCTTGGATTTTGGCAAGAAAGGGTAGAAACATTGCAGGAAAAGATGAAAATACTGGTTACAAAAATTTCCTGCTTTTCTGACAATTTTTTCAGAAGGGGTAACCTCAAGTTTGTTATAACACAGGTTATTTACCAAATTGTCCTTGGTTTTAATGACCCTGAGAAAGACGCCTTTTGAAAACATTGTGGGAAAAGGAGAAAATACTGGTAATAAACATTTTCTCCTTTACCAACGATGTTTTCTACCCTGACAAAGACAAATTCCATTATTTGAGTAACATTTATATTGTCTTCTGCCAGTGCTTTCAAATAGGACAAGTCTAAAATCTGTCATTTGTCAAAGAGCTAAACATTTTTCAACAACCACAGGTATGTGAGGAGGCAAAGTGTCCCAACATAGGGGAATGTTGGGGTGGTGGAGAACATGGGACAGCAACAGCCACTATTATGGTGAGTTACTTTACATTGTTATATTTACATTCTATATGTTTTCCAAACAATCCCATATTTTCTTAACTCTGAGAAACAACACCTTTGAAAACATGGGTACCAGCATTTCTCCTTTTCCCACAATGTTTTCTATGTTATCGAAGGCAGATTGCAGATGGTTCAAGCAATCAGAAATTGTGTTTTTTTCTACAATAAGAATTAGAATGCAATTTGAGATAGTTTGTGAATTTTTGCCCTTGTCACATGGCAGTGTCCTTGGCCAAGGCACTGCAGAACTCAAGCATTGTAATTATTAGACCTAGGAATATCACTCAGTGAGCAGTTGTAGTGATATAAATGATATATTTATTACCATAATTCAAATAAAGATTCTTGGAACAAGTTATACTTGACTGTGTTTTCTCAATGGGAGTAGCATGAATAGGAGTGAACTTGAATTCAGTCTCCTTTACTAAAGGACAAGAATTAGACTTTCCAGTATTTGAAAGCATTCACGGATGACAAATGAAATATGGCTTAGTAGGTGGAATGTGTCTCAGAAGCGTAAATACACTATGGAAAAGAGAGAAAATGCTGGTTACCAGCATTTTCTACTTTACCCAGATTGTTTGCAAATATCTTCTTCAGGGTTATTAACCCATTACCACACAATCCCTACTTTTGACAACCCTGAGAAAGAAGCCTTTAGAAAACATTGTGGGAAAAGGAGAAAATGCTGGTAACCAGCTGGTTACCAGCATTTTCTCCTTTTCCCACAATGTTTTCTACTCTTCACAAAACAAATTTAAAATTTTCAGTCACTTTTATCTTGTCATCTGCAAATACTTTCAATTTGGACAAGCCTAAAATATTGTCGTTTGGTAATGAGTTAATACATGTGTTTGGTAAAGGGTAAATATGATTAACTCTTTCCATACCATAGACGACACCAGGAGCTTTTGTGAACAGTGTAGAACATGATCAGACTGAACAGAATGTCCAGTCTGATCTCTGATTTACACTATCCACTGCTATATTCCAGATTATGACCTAACTGTCTCTTGATCTTGCAGAGGAAATGTATTTTTAGCCTTTGAGAAAATGCAATTTATTCATTCATTAATGAAAGAGTTAATGCTTAAATTTCATTATCCTCTATAGGAATTAAACTCAGTTTTATCTGTCTTTTCAGTGGAAGGGATTCCTCTCCAGTAGAAAATGACTTTTATTTTTTTTTTTCCAATAGACAGAACTATTTTTCAAACCGGATCGAATCCTATATTTTCGCATGTTTTCCATTATTTTGGCTGTTTAAGGGTAACAGTTTTAGCTGTTTGTCATACTTTCCTCTAGAATGGTGCCAACATGTATGAAATTTAAAGAAAAAATTATGAACTGTCGGTTCTGGGTGATACTTGTACAAGAGGATGTAGATATGCAGTTCTCTAGAATGGTGCAAACATGTTTGTAACATACAAGACAATTTCACATTAACTTTAGGTAATATGTGATACTTGTACATGAGGATGTAGATATGCAGTTCTCTAGAATAGTGCAAACATGTTTATAATATACAAGACAGTTTCAATTTTCAGGTACTTGGTGATACTTGTACAAGAGGATGTAGATTCTGTTCAGTAAAAACTTCTAGAAATCCCCCACCCCCTGATCCAGATGAGCCCAGAAATACAGCCCAAGCTATAGCACAATGGGGTGTGGATTACATTGTGATGACGTCTGTTGACAGAGACGGTAATCTCTTGATCTTTGTTCTTGCAGTATTATGTATAACGTCAGTAGACAAAATATCACATGCAGATGGCAGATGCAAATTTGAAAGAATTGTATCAGAACATCTCGGCCAATCAGATGAGCATCTTTGAATGTTCAACACTACGATACAACAAAATCCAATCCAGAACATTTGAAATGGTGGGATTTGTCTCGGAAAGTCTAGAAAACATAATGGGAAAAGGAGAAAATGCTTGTTACAAGCTTTTCTCATCTTTTCCCATGATGTTTTCAAAAGGGTTCTTCCTGCGGAGGGATCGTTTGGTGAAGATTTAATAAGAAGCTCCAAGAATGACAACAAACAATAATATAATGTATATGTAACTATATTCATTTATTTTAAAAGATAATCCATCCTTTCCGCGTTAATGACAACCATCAAGAGAAACCAGTAATAATACTGTGTACTCAGTATATTTGTCTTGTGGGTGACTTGCATCAATCAGCCCTGCCATCTTCAATTCTGCGTTCAAAGTGTAGTGAAGTAAATGGGGTTCCAGACAGGGAGACTCTCTTCCCATCGATTGTGCCAGTGCGCTTCAATCTATGCTTGGAGCATGTTTTCCAATCACATTGTGAGAAAATTTTTTGCAGTATAATAATCTGTATAGTGACAGACTTAATTTCATTTTTTTAAGGACAATAGTAAGTTTTTTTCTTTTCTACTAATTAGATATACCAGATGGTGGAGCAGCACATTTTGCAGAGACTGTCATGGAAGTAAAGAAAAGGTGAAAAAAGCTGTATAGACCACAAAGTCCTTTTGGATGTCTCTTTTCTTAAAATTGTAGATCTGAATCAAATTCCTCTTTATTTATCACTACTGCTGCCTTTATTTATCACCACTGCTGCTGCCTTAATTTATGAGTACTGCTTCTATCTATCACAACTGCTACTTTTATCTATCAATACTGCTGCCTTTATTTATCACCACTGCTTCCTTTATTTATCACTACTTCTACCTTTCTTATCACCACTGCTGCTGTCTTTATTTATCAGTACTGCTGCCTCTATCTATCACAATTGCTTCTTTTATCTTTCACTACTGCTGCCTTTATTTATCACTACTACTGCCTGTATTTATCACTACTGCTGCCTGTATTTATCACCATGTCTTTCTTTGTTTATCACTACTTCTTCCTTTGTTTATCACTAGTTCTACCTTTATTCTTCACTACTGCTTCATTTAAATCTCACTACTGCTGCCTGTATTCATCCCTGATCATACAGTATTTGAGATCTGGGGGTCATTGGTTAGAATCAGCAGCTCAGCCAATTCTTTCCAAGGGTTGATTATAGTTGTTACGACAGGATTCAACTCTCTCTCACAGCTGATCATAATTGACGAAGCTTATTTGAATAAGTAGCCAGTGCTTGAGAAAAAGATTGTGTGAAGTACTGGTAAAAGACAGGTGCACTGGCTGGTGTGATATAACTGAAATGTTACTAAAAATGGCTATAAACACCATACAAACTAGCAGATAAAACCTTTATTCATCAGTACTGCTGCCTTTATTTATCACTGCTGCTGCTTTATAGCTTTCTGGTTGTACTAGTTGTATGTTGTTGGTAGTTGTAAAGGTTGACATTGCTCATCAGGGGTACAGTGTTTAACCCTTTACCAAACAGTCCCTGGTTTTTACAACCCAGAGGAAGAAGCCTTCTGAAAACATTGTGGGAAAAGGAGAAAATGCTGGTAACCAGCATTTTTTCCTTTTCCCACAATGTTTTCTACTCTTCTAAAGTCAAGTCTCAATTTTTGAGTCACGTTTATTTTGTCGTTTGCAAATGCTTTCAATTTGGACAAGTCTAAAATTTTGTCGTTTGGTAAAGAGTTAAGGTTGACTTTGTATCCAAGTTAAGCCTTTTACTATTTCTCATTTTTAAACATTCTTTTCAAGTCTATATTCATTTGTTTGAAATTTAGATGCACACTCAGTGTATTTGAATATAGAAATAATCAGATATTTGACATCTAAATGTTATATGCTGTGAAAAGAAACTGAAAGATGTCAAGTATAAATAAGCAGTGCTCTTTGAAAACAGGGTCGTATGCATCTCTGTGACGCACTAAACCAAGTAAGTCATTACATAATTATGAATTGATAAAATCTCCTACAATTGAATCATCAGGTAGACTAGTCCTTTGCCATGCAGAAAATTGACAAAAAGGAAAAAGTTTTGATCCCAGGTCAACCAGTGCAAACTCCATAGGCTTACATGGGTTAATGCTTTTCCCAAATGCATTTAACACCCTTTTCACAGAGCATGGTTAATGTATATATTTTTGTGATTGATTGACATTTTAGGATTCAATCATATCCCTTTTTTTATGAATGAAATATTATTTTGAAAAAAAAAAAGTTTTAAGTCTATTCTCGATAACCATAGACTTTTCCTTTTCTTTATTACAGCAAACCATCAATTCTTGTTGAATGTTTAACACCAGATTTTCGTGGTGACCTGAAGGCTGTTGAAACAGTGGCACAGTCTGGGCTAGATGTGTATGCACACAATGTAGAAACTGTTGCTGAGTTACAAAGGTGAAGATTGATAAAATGCTGTCTCTTTCTCTCCTTCTCTTAAGGAACATTAAGCCAGAATGCATGTTGCAAGTTTTGTAAGAAAATGTTAACAGACTGTTTATTTTCATTTACAAACAAAGATTGGCTTTAAATTGAAATTTAGAAAGAAATACGCATGGACATATCAAGTGATTAACAAGTTTTTTTTTTATCATTTTTAACGTAATACTTCCTATTCTATTATTGATGGTATTGCCGTTATTTCATTACAAGGGATAAATACATTTTCAGTACCACAAGTATCATGTATCATTTGGCCTCATAGTCCAGTTAGTAGAGTAGCTGACACTGGTCTTCAAATCAAGGTCACGAGTTCAAGTCCTACTGTGCCGAGCCCAGGTAGCTCAGTCGGTAGTGTATAGGACTTGAGAACAGGAGGTTACTGGTTTGATCCCCAGCCTGGTCAATTTCTCTCTGAGGATTGATGATAGTCATTGTAACAGGATTCATTCCTCGCTCACCGCTGACCATTGTTTCGATGATGGTTATGTTGAAAGGCAGCAAGTGGCTTGCAAAGAATATTGTGTGGAGTACTGGTAAAAGAAAATCCAGGAAAGCATCGACAGGTGCACTGGCCACCGCGATATAACTGAAGTAGTGTTGAAAACTGCGTTAAATACCATACAATCAATCAACAAAATCAATTCTACTGGCCGAAATTTTGTATCTGGCAGCTTTCTTTTTGCTCCTAAATAAGGATAAACAGTCACCTCCTTATTATTTTTTCTTACAGACTATCAGTTTTCTCACCTCCAAAATAATTTTACTTGAAATCTGGTCTAATGCCCCTTTAACTCTTTCACTACCAATGATGACTTACTTCACTTTTTGTGGGTGTTACGGATCAAGATCAGACTGCACAGAATCATCTTCTGCTACTTGGTATTAAACTATGATAAAAGTCACCTTCTGTAGAAGTTGTAATCTGTTTTAAGAACACAGGGAAAAAAATGGTGAAAGTGTTAGATCATAACTCTATAGGCTGAGTGTTGAAACCACTAAAAACTATTACAGATTATATAATGTTCAAACAATTGCAGGAAAAAAAAACATGATGTTTCAACTGTTAGGAAAACATTTTCAGAAAAGGGTCGATTGTATGTTACAAGTGATTGCTTTTTTTTTTGGTTTTTTTTTTGCTTGGCTGTTTTCAAAGAAAATGGTGAGGTATTGTCATAGTCCTGGCATGGTCTGTGTCGTTGTCATCTTTGAAATTTCCATAAACTCTGACATTTTATAATATGTTTGTCATTACTGAAGATATTTACTCCAAACTTGAACAGGTTGTTCACTATTGAAAGGGGAACCCATACAACAAGGGCAGTAACCATCAAAGTAGTTAAGAAACAGTTATGCCCTTTTTTAGACCAAATTTTCACTCAACAATCGAGCAGCTGCAGCTGATTGTTGGCACCTGCATATGGTGCTTTTGTTTACACCATATTCAAAACCATCAACTGCAATGGGGTTAAAAAAGTTATACATATATTTGTATAAAGATAGATAATGCTATTGCTTAAAAACCTATTTTAAGACTGACAAGTGAATGATTTTGAATGAACAAGTCAGTAAAAAAAAGTAAAAATAGCTTGTTATAATAAAATGCTTTTTTTCACTGACAGACAAGGAGTTCTTATTCTGTTGTTGTTTTTTTTTTTTTTTTGTTGTTGGTTTTCATTTCATTATATGTTGCTCCTAAATGCATTGTAAAATGATGGATAAAATGCCCAATATAAAAAATCCTTTTACTTCAGAGAAAAGGTATCTTGAAAAAAGGCTATTTCTTTGAAAAAAAGTTGTTTTTGTCAGTAAAGATTTATAATCACAGCTGAGTCCAAAACTTGAAAAGGAGTTTGAGAGAGCCTGGCAGGATAGCATAATTGTTAAGGGCATAAGGTATTAGAACGTAAGAAATTTCTACATTTTTTTACTGAATTACTATATGCCGTTGTCATAGAATGTATGCCATTGAAAAGTATGCTGTGTTTCATAACTGCCAAATATCTTGTTTTTTTTTTTTTTTCAATTTTTTAGGCTAGTGAGAGATCCAAGAGCAAATTATAAACAGTCCTTGTCTGTGTTAGAGCATGTAAAAAAGTTAAATCCAGACCTGTTTACCAAAACCTCTCTCATGTTGGGGTTAGGAGAGACGGATTCTCAGATACTCAGTGTACTGAAAGGTAGGATTTCCCTCTTTTATATTATTAGCGCATGATGTAATTTTTCTCCGTGGGAGCTGTATTTGGCTTATTAGCATGGCTATTTTGAAAGAAAATCATAGCACTGGTGTTCTTGTTGTCGTGCAAAATTTTTGACATTTTGTAATATCTCTGTTATTACTGAAGATATTTACTTCACAGTTAGACAAGTTGTTAACTACCAAAAAGGTAACCTATACAACAGGGGCAGGGGCAGGTACCATCGAAATATTTTTTGACACAGTTATGCCCCTTTTTTCAACTTAGAATTTTCACTGAAAATCAAGCACTTGCAGCCAAGTTTAATGTTTCTTTTGGTGATATGAAACCTGAATATATTATTATGTTCCAAATGCAGAAAATAGTAAACATGTACACAAAATGCTTCCATGTTTTCCTTCATGTATTAAAAAAGAAAGGGTTAGAATAAACCGATGACCTGTTATGTGTTTAATTTTTGTTCCATTTGATGTCTGTTATCTCAACTGGTGTGCAGTAGGTGGAAATTCCTGGCTAAAATTCTTGAAACAAGTTTTGTTTAGTTTTGGTTCGTATTTTGTAATTATTTGGACAAAATCTCTAAAATGTGTTTTGGATAAGCTGGTTTCTCTTTTATCTACGTCATCATGCCTTAATGAACAAAGGAGGAGACCAAAATTTTGATTGCCGTAAAATACCTATGGATAGTCTCAGAAAACCATTACAACCATTGGGAAAACACAGGCATTGACATTTAATATGTAATAAGTCATGTGATTTGTATAACTCTTTACCACACAATCCCGACTTTTAACGACCCTGAGGAAATAGCCTTTTGAAAACCTTGTAAGAAAAGGAGAAAATGCTGGTAAACAGCATTTTCTCCTTTTCTCACAAGGTTTTCAACACTTCTACAGACAATTACCATCATTTCAGCTACATTTAACATGTCGTTTGCAAATGCTTTCAATTTGGAAAGGCCTTCTTTTTTGTCATTTGGGTAAAGAGTTAAATAGTTTGTCAGTTATGCAAGTGTTTACTACACTTGCACAGCCACATACATGTGTAAACATGATAGCCCTAGTTGAAGACCTTTTGGTGAAACTGAAGAAGCAGACTGTGTCGACCTAAGATCCGACAGCATTTTTTGGTATTTGCAAATGCCTCAAGTATAAAACATAAGAAGAGGACTTAATAGTTTTTGACAAAAAAACTTAGCATCTTCTATACAATTTTACTGGAATATTTTTTTAAAAAGAAAGCAAACATGGATTGCTAGGAATAACAAATATTCAACCTGGAAAAAAGACCTTACAACTGCAGCTACTTCAAAGCTTAAATTGCTGCTACATATTAACTAACACGTTACTGACAATGTAGATGAAGATCAGTCTGTTTTGTGTAGTCTGAACTTGATTGACAGTGTCTGCAAAAGTAACTGAAAATATGCCAAACTTTCAAAGAAGTATTTCTGTTGCTGCAACACTGACTTTGCTGTTTGTAGATTTAAGAAGTATTGATGTAGATTGTGTCACTCTAGGACAGTACATGCAGCCAACAAAAAGACACTTAAAGGTAATATTAACATAGCAAAGTTCTCTGGGTGTACGAGGGTTTTTCGATATGTAATGTGTATTGTACGATATCTCAAAAGCATTCGACTCAAATAGTGAAATGAACATTACATCCCTTCAAAATATTCTCCGCGGTTTGAAATACATAATTTCAATCTCTGAATCCATTTCTGAAATGCGTCACGGTACGCTGATTTAGGTAGACCTCTGAGGCACTGACTGATGGCTGAGCCAAGGGCTTGTCGGGACTTGTAACGACGACCAGATAAGAACTTTTTAAGTTTTGGAAAAAGGAAAAAGTCGCATGGGGCTAGATCTAGAGAGTATGGTGGGTGTGGCAAGACAGTAACCTTCTCCGACTTCAAAAATTGCTTCACAAGCTCAGATGTGTGTGATGGAGCATTATCATGAAGTAGACGAACATGGCTAAATCCTGACACAGGGCGCAGTTTAAGATAATATTTCTTGAGCTTTTTTAGCTCACCTGAGCACGAAGTGCTCAAGGTGAGCTATTGTGATCGGTCAATGTCCATCGTCCGTCTGTCCGTCCGTCGTCCGTTCACATTCCTTTGTTTACACTCTAGCATCTACAAATATTAACCAATCACCACCAAACTTGGTCAGAATATATATGACCATAAGGTCTCGGATGAGTTCGATTATGGGTCTAATCGGACCAGAACATCTGGAGTTATTTGCCCTTGAATTAGAAAAATTGCTATATTTGACTTTGTTTACGCTCTAGCATCTACAAATATCAACCAATCAGCACCAAACTTGGTCAAAATATATATGACTATAAGATCTCGGATGAGTTCGATTATGGGTCTAATCAGACCAGAACATCTGGAGTTATTTGCCCTTGAATCAGAAAAATTGCTATATTTGCATTTGTTTACACTCTAGCATCTACAATTTTTAACCAATCAGCACTAAACTTTGCCAAAATATATGTAACCATAAGATCTTGGATGAGTTCAATTATGGGTCTAATCGGACCAGAACATCTGGAGTTATTTGCCCTTGAATTAGAAAAATTGCTATATTTGACTTTGTTTACACTCTAGCATCTACAATTATTAACCAGTGGGCACCAAACTTGGTCAAAATATATATGACCATAAGATCTCGGATGAGTTCGATTATGGGTGTAATCGGACCAGAACAACTGGAGTTATTTGCCTTTGAATTAGAGAAATTGCTATATTTGACTTTGTTTACACTCTAGCATCTACAAATATCAACCAATCAGTACCAAACTTGGTCAAAATATATATGACTGTAAGATCTCGGATGAGTTCGATTATGGGTGTAATCGGACCAGAACAACTGGAGTTATTTGTCCTTGAATTAGAAAGTTCTTTAGAACAGTTCTTAGTCCGGAGCATAACTTTGGCATCTCCAGTCCGATTGACTTGAAACTTGGCATTTGTGTTTGTTGCAATAATACAGAGTGCAGTGTGAAAGAACCGTAACTCCACCTCGTACTGTCTATGAGTTATTTCCATTTGATCATCATTTTTACAGCATTTTCTGCTCGTCTGGAATATAACTTTGTCATCTACAGCCTGAACATCTTCAAATTTGATATGCATGATTGTTGAAAAATTACGGAGTGCAGTGCACAAGAACCATAACTCTTCCTAGCACAAATTTTGAGTTATTCCCCCTTTGACCTATATTTTTATAGCATTTCTTGCTTATCCAGAGCAAAACTAAGTAGGAATGACTTGAAATTTGGTATGCTTATTTGTTGCAATATTTGGAAGTGCAGTGCACAAGAATTGTAACCCTACCTTGTGCTGTCTTTGAGTTATTTCCCTTTGAATGTTATTTTTACAGCATTTAGTGCCTGTCTGGAATATAACTTTGTCATCTCAAGTCAGAACGACTTCATACTTGGTATGCATGTTTGTTGCAATAATACGGAGTACAGTGCGCAAGAACAATAACTCTACCTAGCGCGGATTTTGATCTTCATTTTTACAGTATTTCTTGCTTGTCCGGAACGGCACTTCGAAGTCTCAAGTCAAATTGCGACAATTTGCTGCTCTTGTTTCATTATCATTTGTCCTTGAACCTTGATATTTGGTATTTCTCTTTATTTTAGACCTTTACTGCTTGGTACTCAGGTGAGCGATATAGGACCATCATGGTCCTCTTGTTAGTATAACATCTCGGTAATACCGACCTGTAACAATTTTGCCCTTCGGCACCGGAATTTGTACAGCTATACCATCACATGAGAAGAATATGCAATAAAGAACCGTCTTTGTGCTTATGCTTCTTTTGGCAAATACAGGCCTTCTACCGTGTTTAGTTAGCCATATTTTGTTTCCAATTTTTCTTACTGGTTCAAAATAGTGAACCCATGTTTCGTCACCAGTAACAATGTTTGCAAAATGTCTTTGATTGAATTTGGGAAACATTTTGAGCAGTTGCTTAGCGGTTTGTACTCGTACCCATTTTTGGTCATCTGTCAATATATGCGGTATCCATCTGGCAGAAATCTTTCGTACTTTCAAAATATGCTTCAAAATGAAATGCACCTGCGATAGCGATATGCCAACAGTGTTGGCAATATCACGAATCGTGTATCTGCCATCACTTTCAATTATTTCCCTGACTTTTGAGACATTTGCCTTGTCTGTTACAGTCACAGGTCGGCCAGATTTTGCTGCATCTTTGACAGACTCTGTGCCAGTCAGAAATTTCTTTCTCCACCTACGAACTGTCTCATAAGATACCTTATCAGACACATAAACTTCCCCCAATTCAGTAAAAATCTGCATTACCGAATGACCGAGTTTTGTGCGAACTTTTATATAAGCTCTAATTTCTTCAATATTCTTAATCCGTTTCCCAACCATTTTTACAACAGTGGTCAACGACTAGCTCTAATGAAATGACTATAAGTTTAAAACTATGTGGAGCTAAAGGCTCGTGTTTATACCGTTGGAAAGGTATTGAATAGAGCTATCCAAGCGTATCATCATCCACATAAACGTTGAAAGCGTTATCGCGCTGTGGTACAATACACATTACATATCGAACAGCCCTCGTATAATCTAGAGGTTATGAGCTCAAATCATTGGAGGACCAAGCTTTCTTTCATCTTTTATAACTTTACCACACAATCCCAACTTTTAACGACCTAGAAAGGGAGGGTGTTTTGGAAACACTGTGAGAAAAGGAGAAAATGCTGGTGACCAGCATTTTCTCCTTTTTCCACAGTGTTTTCTACTCTATCAAAACCAGAAATCATCATTTTAGCAACAATTGTTTTGTCGTCTGCAAATGCTGTCAGTTGTGTCATGTTCAGAACTTTGTCATTTGGTAAAGAGTTAATCTTCTACCAGATCACAATATTTTAGACTTATCCAAACAAAAAGCATTTGCTGTTGACCAGTCATATGTGGCTCAATTTATGGACTATGTCTTTGCAAGGGTACATGTGGAAAAATGAGGAAATGTTGGTTACCAGCAGTTTCTTCTTTTCCCACAGTGGTATCAGAAGTTTTCTTTGCTTTGGTTGTTTAGACTGTGGATTGTTTGGTTTAGGGCTGCCGTTTGATGAAGCCAGTTGAATCAAAACCACTTTTCTCCCTGAACTCTTTACCAAATGACAAAATTTTGGCCCTTTCTAAAATCAAAGCATTTGCAGACAACTAATAAAATGTTGCTCTACTTGTTGGTTTTGTCTTTGACTAGAAAGCATTGTGGGAAAAGGGGAAAAGCTGTTTACCAGCATTTTCTTCTTTTCCTACAATGTTTTCTTAAGGCGTTTTCCTCAGAGTTGTTGAATAGTGGGATTGTTTGGTGAAAGGTTAATAGAATACTGGGTTTCCTTTGTTTTTGCTTTAGGGTAGCCATAAATGTCTGAATATAGCACTGATCAAAGAAGCGCTTGGACTCAAGCTGTATATGATAATGTTGGCCTTGTAAAGACTTAAATATGGAGAAAAATAAATGTTAAACTTCACACAGACACAATGTATTCAAACAGGAAGCAGTATTATGATGAATTTATTTTACCGATGCCAATTTGTTTAAAAAAAAAACCTTAGTGCAGAAATATTGCCTCTGTCATAAACCCACTGTAATGTAAAAACTTGACATTTATTTATCTAATTCTCAAGTTAATACAAGGTATAATTGTATAGATACAGATTCATGAGGGCATTTTCTTTGTATTTGAGCTTAACACCATTTCAACAGCTTAGGTCATATCATGGAGGCCAGCACACCAATGCATGTGCTTCTTGGCTTTTTAACACCAGTGCCAATACAACTTGCTTTCCAAGCCACTGACTACTTTTCTCACATGCATCATTGGTGAGCAAAAAATCGTCACAAAAGAAAGTTTGCTGCAACCAGGTATCGAACCCGCAAACGCCAGGACATGAGTCAGATACGCTAACCAATGAGCTACCCAGCTGGGCTTCACACATGGACAGCTAAGGTCAGGGCAGCTAGGGTCATTCAGCAGGTATGTGGTAGTAAAAATAGCGCATCTGAAATATTTTGTTGGAAGATTCACTCAAATGAAGGAAAGACTAAATATAGTTTTTCCTGTATTTACAAATTGACTTCCGCCTTGTGATAATTTTTTTTTTTTATCTTCAGATGTGGAGCTAAAATATTAACGAATGCGAATAGAATAGATTATTTGAGAACTATTATTATTTAACTAACTCTTTACCTAAAAACAGTGTTTTAGACTAATCCAAATTGAAAGCATCTTCAGACAACATATTCAGTATAGCTTTAAAGAAGATTTCTATCTTTGACATGGTAGGAAAAAATGCAGGGAAAGGAAAAAATGCTTGTAACCAACATTTTCTCCTTTCCCCACAATGTTTTCAAAAGCCTTCTTCTTTTATTTAAACATCAGATTGTTTGATAAAGGGTGCATTAACTTGTGTAGGTCAAAGAATATGTACACCCAGATAAGTTCAAGTTTTGGGAAAATGTTGGCAATGAGCTTGGATTTGCTTACACAGCAAGTGGTCCACTTGTACGATCTTCATACAAAGCAGGTAAAAGACTCACACTTTTTATCTTGTATTTTCTTGAGTTACTTTGCTCATTCTTGTATATTTTGTCACAAAACAGCCCTTCTTTTCAGTTTAAAACAGCCATTAGGTATTTTAATTTACACACGTTGTAGATAATTTATTATTACTATGTTACCATAGATGTGACATATTTAGCTTGGCTGCTTCGATAAAAGAATCAAGTTATTGTCATAGACCTAGTGTTGTCTGTGTCCCTGTTGTGCAAAAAAAAATGACATTTTATAATATCTCTATGTTTACGGAAGATATTTACTTCAAACTTGGACAAGTTGTTTACTATGAAAAGTGGAAACTGTACAACAGACAGGTAACCATCAAAGTATTTTTTACATAGTTTTGCCCCTTTTTGAACATATAATTTTCATGGAAAATCAAGCAACTGCAGCCAAGCTTTGGCACCCGCATTCCGTACTCTTGTTTTATATTGTTTTGAGAAATCCCATGAGTGTGTTTTTTTTCTGGCAAATTCTAAACTATAAGTGTAACATATTGTTTTGTGATTAAAAGAATCTGCCATTAATTGGTTTTTGAGATAAAATTGTTTTAGACTGTTCTGTAATAATGCTTTTTAGCGCGCCACAGGCTGGCTTAATAACAGTTTTGATGACTGGCTTATAAAAACTATCTACAATGCCAACCTTATATCAGATCCTGTATTATTTAGCATTTGTATTTCTTAATTTTCTTTTCCTTAATATCTATTTAATTGTAAGATTTATAAATGTGATAATAGCAAGTTTTATGCCTGTCCACGAAAGGGATTCTCAAAACTTAGTTGTAAAGGCAGTTCACTTGTCACAAAGAGTAATAAAGAATCGTGATTGTTCTGTTTTCTGAAACATTTTTGAAAAAGTAAAAGTTAACGGTAATGTGCAATTCCCTCCTTTGCTACAACATTTCCAAATTCATTTGTTTACTAAACCTTTATTCTTACCAAACAAAAGATTTTTGACTCATCCAACTTGAAAGCATTTGCAAAAGAAAAGTGAGATGTGGTTCAGATAATGAGATTTATCTCTGTTGGGGTAGAAAATATTGTGGGAAAAAGGAGAAAATGCTTGTTACAAGCATTTTCTCCTTTTCCCACAATGTTTTCTAAAGCTCTATTCCTCAGAGTTGTCAGACCATGGGATTGTTAAGTAATGGGTTTACTGATGTTGATTGTCCATGTTATAGAAGGGTATAGTCTTCTGCAAATGCACCTACTATACAACACAATAGTGGTTTTGTGTTACAAAGGAATCCATGACTTTTCTAAAGAAAGGCAGAATTTATTTGTTTCTTTTTGTCTTTACAGGGGAATTTTTCATAAAGAATTTATTACAGAAAAGAAGAAACGAGAAGAAAAAATCAAACTCGTCATCATAGTGCTCCATAAACAAATTTTGTGGATATAAATCATTACCACAGAATGCTAAAGCTTCACAAAATTGGATTTTTGGCTGTTTTAGATTTTGGAGAAGAAAAAAGATCTTTACTCAAATTATTTATCTGAATCTGCCTTCAAATTGGCCTATTCGCAAAACTATGGATATATACTTAAGTTAAAATTCGACGGATGTACCATTGTTTTTTGTAAGTATTCATCTGAAATTTCCTGCCCTGTTGGTAGGATGTGGACTGCCATTGCACAGAAGGCTTTATATTCTTTTTTAAACACATTACATGGATATATAGCAGCTTGTCACAGTTGGAATTTCAGGCTTGTGATGTATGTTGTGAGTTTTAGCCAACGCGACAGCGATTTTTACACAATGTTTCATTTTTACCCCATTAACAAACAGAACAAGCATATCCAAATGACATTCCCTTACCTTAACCTTATCAAATTTTTTCAAAAGAGAATATTTAGTCAAAAATCCAATTTTATGCAGATTTAATATACAGAGCAGGATGATACAGACCTTTTGAAAAAAAAAAAACATTCAGTGGATGTAATGATTTTGAAATTTGTGATGAATTGAATAAATAAACTTGTTATTTTGTTTAAAGCAACTCCAGGTTTTATAAAATGTGTTATATCATTTAGTCTCTGTAGTTTGTTGTTTCTATTTAATCCTCTACTGTACAAAAGGTCTCGGGTAACTATATTTGACAGCTTTGATTAACTCTTTACTAAACGACAAAACTTCAGACTTGCCACAATTGAATGCTTTTGAAGACGTCAAAATAATTTATGAATCAGAAATAGAAATGCACCTTAAGAAGGGTAGAAAATATTGTGGCAATAAGAGAATATGCTGGTGACTAGAATTTTCTCCTTTTCTTACATTTTTTTTCAATAGACCTTTCCTCATGGTCGTTAACTCGGGATTTTGTGGTAAAGGGTTGATGAAGAAATATGAAAAAAATAAATAAAAAAATGTTGGAAAGAGCCACAAGCTATATTTTGATAAAACCACTAAGAAAAATTATGCAAATCAAAATGACTTGTTTTATTCATTTATGATAAAACATCAGTAAGCATAATGCTATATGCATGGACAGGGGCAATTTGATGGACCCTTTCTTTCTCTTGGCATTAGAATACGACACTTATTGATAAGTCCTTTTGAACCTATCAGACTACTCCAAAACCAACTTTATACCAAGGACTCCTCAATGCACTGAGCAGAACTACTCATTGTCCTTTGTACAATTTAAGGATAGGGCACCCTAATGGGATTCGTGTTACATCGCCTTTCATCGCCAAAGTCGTTAGGATTCGGCTAGGACTCGGGTAATCCGTAATCGATGCAGGGAACAGCGTGTATTGGCCGAACGATTACGAATTAACCCAAGTCTTAGCCGAATCCGAACGTTTTTTTGGCGATAAAAGGCGATGTAACAAGAATCTCATTAGGGGGGCCAATCCTTAAGCATTTTTAATGTTGAAAGGAAATAAAAGGGTTGTGTTAATTTTTCAAATCTAGAAAGAGGTTGACCCCAACCACACAATGACGAGATTTAACGACCCTGAGGGAAAAGTCTTTTGAAAACATTGTGGGAAAAGGAGAAAATGCTGGTAACCAGCATTTTCTCCTTTTTCCACAAAGTTTTCTACCCCATCAAAGAAAAATTGCGTCATTTGAGCCACTATGAAATTGTCGTCTGGAAATGCTTTCAATTTGGATAGGTCTAAAATTTTGCCGTGAGGTAAAAGGTTAAGAATACAATTAAGAATGGTTGTTGAATACGGACTCGGATCTTTTTGACAAATGATCTGTAATTCAATACAAAGACATGTTGTTGCCAATGTGACCTTTGAATTTCTCTAGTAGTTCTCCGAGACAGTTCTCCGAGCCCTAAATGCACAATAGTAGCCAAAAGTAAACAATGCGGTATTAAAATGCATTCAAATTTATATCATACCATACGAAAGTATGAAAATTATTGTGAAGATGACAATAAGTTACTGTAACTGGGCTATCTATACTGGATTTTACGGACGGTCCAAGTGTTAATTGCTGGTAGAAAAACAAATTTGAAAACTAGGTTAAAAGTATCCAGGTCGCTCTATCTTTTTTTTGCTATTTAACTGGATTTAAATTTTATGTTTTTGCCAGCGGATAACACCTGAACCGACTGCATATTACCGGACTGTCATCTTCACCATGATTTCCATTGTATATTATTTTATAAAGGTATGAATAGAATTTAATTACATTTTAACATCCGTATTGTTTATTTTTGACCACTATTGGCACTTTAAGCGTGAGCTATTTCAAACCTTACCTGGTGTTTCTGTTCTGGCCTCCAGAGTGGAAGTGTTTGAAGGCCAAATTTTCTTTCTGTAATGGCTTTTTCATCACCAAACTAAGGCTTGTTTGCATGCTCTGCAGCTGTTGTGGGTTTAGGAATCGATTCATTTTCAAGATGATAAAGTAGAGAAGTAAAAAACTGTGCTGGATCACCAGAATCTCTCAGGACGTCCATCTCGATGGAGTGTACACACCGAACCCGGAAAGGTTCACAATTTGCTGAAGGAAGACCCCTTAACCCGTATCCTGCTGAATATGTGAAATGATAATTTCAAGTCGATAGTAAAAACCCATATGTCGCTATTTCAAAGTTATTTTTGGAGGAAAAATATCTCTTTATCGGACAGTGTGGATCCAAGATCAGACTGCACGTTCTGTGCAGTCTGATCTTGATCTACATTGGCCGCAAAAGGTCCTTGAGTCGCGCTTGGCAGCCTAAGGGTTAATGAAAGCCTGATTGTTCCCTTACAACACACTGCAAAGGTGACTTTACAATATATTGATAACCCATTGATCAACGACTATAAAGAGAACAAGTTACGTAAAGACTGAGTTCGTCATAAAAGCAGCTGGAGTGTTCTGCGTTGTTTGTTAGCAACTGTCGGCCATGCAAATGGAAAATAGCAATGAAATATTCATCGTTTCATTTGATGTTTGATTAGAAATGTATTTTCATAATATCAGACCATAAATGTAACAACTTACACAAACTTCTGCCTCGAGATTGTCCCTTTAATCGCTTGGCTTTATACGAGAATGGAATTCCAAAATGCTTTTAATTGAGAAAAAAAATACGTGGTAAATAGGAAAATGCCAATGGTTTGCGAGCCAACAATAAGCTAGGCGAGAACAATTTACTAAATAATAAAATTCTACAATCGCAAGATTATAAATCGTTGCACGTACTGATTACGTCACTATCTCTACAGGACCTGCGTAAACCCTTCAAATCTCAGGGATTTTAGCGTAGTAAAGTCCATGCTTCATAATTTAATTTAGATGAAAAATCAATAAAAGTATAAGACGGTGGACACGCATGATCTATGTAATCAGGGTCCGTACTCATCAGCTGTGCTTAATAACGTTCTTGGTCTTACTAGATCCAAGATTTACTAAATTTGAAAGTAACACAATTTCCGATTGGCTTAAAGTAAATGGTTGTAATTTTCAAATTTAGAAAATTCTGGAAAATAGAATTAAGAGTTCTCTTAAGAATGGTTGGTAAATAGGGACCCTAAACTTGATCTGCTATCATAAAAAGTACTCTGTTGATTTCAAAGCCTCTTCCACATGCATGACACAATTTCAAACTTGTCTCAATAATGGCATTTGCAGACAAGAAATCAAATGTGGCAATCTCAGACAAAATGGATTTTATGATCCATACTGTAATTTTGTGATGACTTGCTTGGTATAATGCATCACGGAGATGCATGAAGCCCCCTCTGCCAGAGCATGGCTCATTTGGATTTTTCTCTGAGAGTATAGACAGCATTTTGGAAAAAGAGTGAATGCTTGTTACTAGTAATTTCTCCTTTTCCCACAATATTTCCACAAGGCTTCTTTGTCGAAATCTTAAAAACACGAGATTTTCTCGTAAAGGTTTAAGTCTTTCAGCACCAAACTTAGGCCTATATACTTGACACCTTTCGACTGCTGAAAATACAGACCTGGAATCTCGGGAAAAATTATGTTGTAGACTTGACCAAAAAAAAAAGAAAATGGACGATTAAGATTACGATCAGACCGAGTTCAAAGCGTGTAAGTATATTTAACAGAAGAACTTGCAGCGTGTAATTATTTCGAGTATACCTAATAGCTACCGCCAAAATATTTTCCCAAGCATTGCCTTTCCTCAACAGCAGTATAAAAAACTGTTTTATTATTCGTTTTCTAGAAATGATACCAATATGTACATGTATTACTAACTCAAGAAATTTTAATGTATTTCAGAAGACTATATCTGCGTTAATGTTTTATCCACCGTTTGAAGCTTAACGTAAGTCTATATAACATTTTGCAAGAACTATACTTACAAACCTTTGTAACCTAAGAAAAAAACGATACAAATGGATAGTTTTGATTGATTGATTATATTGGACTTTAACACCTTTTTAACAGCTTATGTCATATCACGGCGATTAGTGCACCCTACGCATGTGTTTCCTGGCTTTCTCACACCAGTGCTGACACAACTTTCTTTCCAAGTCACTAACTACTTTTCTCACATGCATCAGGGGTGAGAGGCGGAAAATCGCCGGAAAGAAAATTTGCCTCAACCGGGTATCGAGCTTACAAGCATCAGGTCACGAGTCGGATACGCTAACCACTGAGCTTTCCGGTCGGGCGGATATTTTTTAAATAACAATCCTGAACAATAGTTTTTTCTCAGGACAGTAGTATAGTGAGATCGTAATTTAGACAGTTGTCAATGACATGTTTTTTAAATACAAAAAAAGTTGGCCAAACTTATTGCATCTCCGTGATGCATTATACCTATCAAGCCATCACATAATTAGGGATCCATAATGGCCATTTTTTATTTTTTGTAACAACCAGCTTAACCCTGAGGTAGAATGATCCTTGCACATACAGAAAATTGACTAATAGCGAAAACTTTCGGCCCATGTCAGCCTGCGCTGCATGCGCAGGCTGATATGGGACGATACTTTTCGCAAATGCGTTAAGCCCCCTTTTCACAGAGCATGGCTCATTTACATGTAATTTATGCGCTACTCGACCCATTAGTTACTTTTCACGACTTGCATGGATTGAAGAGAAAAGGATCAATGTATTGTTGCAATATAATCATAAGCGTTGTACGGTAAGGGTGTAAGTATCCTCCATGTGTGTTGTTGGGTTAGTCTGAAGCTTCTTGGAAGTACTGGGTACCACAGCGCTTTCAGCCCTTTGGTTATACTGCATCAATGGCATTTGCTTTGTCAGCAACATCCCTGAATATCACGGATGTTCGCTCCCGTTAATAATGGTTATTTACCTAAACCAAACGGAAAAAGTTGAGACTCGTCCATATTGAGTATATTTGCGGAAGACAATTTCGACGTGGCTTAACTAATTGGATTCGTTTTTGAAAGGATTAAGATGTGAGGAAAAAAAATTATGGTTACCAGCATTTTCCCCTATTTCCACGATGTTTTCAAAGGCTTTATTCGTGGGATTCGTAAAATACAGGTTGTTTGGGTCTTTTTTAAATCCCAGCCCAACCTTATTTTGAAAATCATAATGTATGGTTATGATTGTGCTGATGCAATTATCTTCTCGTTTTCATTTGTTCATTATATTTTTCTCGTAACTGATAGTGTACCACCTTCATTCATGTTCCGCCTTTCACAAGGCAATAAACACGATAAATGGTTTTGCCAAATAAAGGACTTGGTTAAAAGATCAAATGAAAAGTAGTCTATTGAAGTATGTGTTCAAAGCAAAAAAAAATCTTTTACTGTTACGCATCGCATTGCCTGACATAATACTGATTGAAAGCTTAGATGCAGTCGATGTGTTAGAAACTACACTATTCTTTCTATTAACCCTTTACCAAACAATCCAGACTTACAACAAACCAAGAGAGAAAGCTTTCAAAAATGTGATGCGAAAAGAAGAAAATGCTTTTAACAAGCAGTTTTTCCTTTTCCCACAATGATATTTACTCTTTGAATAATTAATTTCATATTTTAAGTAACATTCAAAATGTGTCTTCTGCAAATCTTTTAAACTTGGAGTAAGCTAAAACTTTGTCGTCTGCTACATACAATAAAAGTCTGCAATAAGAACTGTTCAAAGCCCCACCTTTGTACTGTTTGACACTGTATATAAATAAAGTGAAAGCTGCCTCAGAGACATATTCCTCCGTTTTCAAAATTTATACTTCTGATTGTATTTTTACGTGGATGTTGGAGAAAGAAATCGAATCACACAGGTAGATAGATTATTTTTTGTGTTAATTTGACTTGGACCAAGCTCACCCACTTTGCCATTAACACAGCAAAAACTTTTGTTGGACTGGGAAACCAAGAATTGTTCTTTTCTTCATTAAAGGGACAGGAGCAACAAAAAGTAAACAAAGCGGGTGCTAAAATGCATCTAGATTTAAATTATACCATTTAAAAATATGAAAATTATTGTCACGATGACAATCTGTTATAACTCATAGCAATGATTTAGTTAATATAGTGAAATATATTCTAATCAGACGATGAGGAGGACGATACCAACATTTACTTTATGAATGTGTTTTTTGAGTGATAATGAATAGACTTTCACATAGCATGGAATGATCTATTGTAAGCATCATTATTGTCATTTTAATAAAAAACATTTCATATTTGTCTGAAACTCTACGAAGGGCTACCATAAAAAAAAGATCTTAACAACCAATCTATGCGGTAAAACAACGTTGACCATAGAAGAGATAAATACAATCCTGACTACAATGAGTGATCGGTCAACAGTAAATATATATCTTTAATTCTCCCAAATGTCATAAGATTTCAAAAAAAGGTTCAACTTTTGTCACTGTCAATACTCTGATTTCCTTGGCTGAAACAGATTATAGATAGGGTAAATTATATTGAAAAGGTACAATGTTTTTCATAACAGCTATTATTTATCAACTAAGATCATAATTGATGATGTGTAATATGGATACGTTTTTGGGTACCAACCATTTTAGCCTCAAATACATGACCAAGTACAGTTCTTTCAGTGCTTTGATTCAAACAGAATTGTTTCTGTTTCTGTAAAACAGTTGTTGTGACTATAGAAGTGAGTATTTCAACCCATCTAAAATGTTTCTAACATATTATACGCAGAAAATGAAATAAAAATGTAACCTTAATTGAGATTCTTTAATACCTTGTAGATCTATGCAAAAGTGCAATTGATGACCTTTGACCTCTATAACTCGCATAAACCTAGCTCGCCAGGTGGCAGACTTTGACAAAGTGCTCAAGAGACATTAAGGTTTCAGAAAATAATAGTGCGGAAAATTACTGCCCTGGGGACTATTGGTGGCTCACGGTCTATATGTGATAACAGCCGTACCGTTACGGATGGAATAGGAAATTCTCCAGTAAAAATATAAAAACGAACACTCGTTAATTCCTTCTGTTTTTGAAATGTTTTTCTATCTAGGGTTTTAATTTGAACGCCATCTTTGTACACAAATGGAAATTAGTAGTCTTTGGTAAGAGTTTCTAAAAAATCTTGCGAAATGAAATCTTGTTTAAAGTCATAATAATTTTCGACACGCAATCTGGTAATACGCTACTTTTAGCTGTTGAGTGAATGTATGGTGTTTTATGGCGCATCAACATCCATGGTCATCTAGCGCGCAAAAAGGAAAAAAGAAATGAAAGGAAAATTTAGCTGTTGAACTGGCTATAAATAAACCCCTTAAACAAATACACTGGTGCTTCTCTTCTGAAGCACAATATTCAATGTTTTGTGAATAGAAAAATCTTGAGGGGACATCTAGTTGGACTTTAGGGGACAATAAATCGGGCGAATAGGAAGGTGATTGTTACGGTTGAACCGGGATTTTTTTCTGTTCCAGGGTCAAATATAAAAAATCGGAGAATGTCATGCAACCCTTTATTCAATTTGCTGTAAATATGAGGCTCAATCTAAGCCCGATTTCGAATGATAAAGCAGAAATGCATTTTTCCCGCAGGAAGGATGATCGAAAGTATGCCATTTCGATGGCATGAGAATAATTTGGATTCGCGTTGTTGAAGTCACCGAATGCAAATGGATACATTCATCAGCTTATATTTAAAGGTCTCTTGATTTACTGTAATTTACTACCAAAACTCTATTCCGTTAATATCCATCTTCCAAAAAAGAGAAATGAAATTTGTTATTGAGGGGATCGGTGGTGATGAAAGGGATAGGTTGCGATTTAGGAGACGAAGTAGTACAGTACCGGTAATCAAGTCACTGTCATTCGCGATCTAATTTTGTTCATGTCCTAATTTGGGTATTTGATTTTTATATCAGACGGTTTTTCCGAGGCTATTTTAACCAATCATATACCTACGGATGCCTCGCCTACATGAAGGTATGTTTAGGCAGCTGAAATGGCACGTTGGTAGTATATAGCATCCAGTCATAGAAATTAGGATTGAAATTCACAAGCAAGCCGGGCTAGTGACCATAAACTTCGGAATACTTTTTTTTCCTGAATTTCGTAGAAGACACTTTGAACCGGTTTTCTAAATATTCTACCGGATTAAAGTCACTTTTGAAAAAAGACTTGTCGGAAGCTAGATTTTCTGGTGACTTACTATAAAAATACCGAAAAAATCGTGGAGAAAACAGTATCTTGTGATCAGTTTTACAAAATCATCATGCGATACAAAACGTAGCCTATAATGTATGATGCAGATGTAATGAGACAGTTTGCATGCTTGGTGGTTTACCCAGTCAGGGTTAACGACTTTGTTGTCCTCTTAACTGCACACCGTTAAGTACTACATAAAGCTAAATATTTAGTTGGTTGAAGCTTGTCTTGTTTCTTGGCCCACCGGGTTTTAACTATATTTAGTTAAATGTTGAACATGACAGCCACATCCGCCTGTGTTTGGACGAAAACGGAAAAACTGCTTAACTCATTACCACACAATCCCGAGATTTAACGACTCCACAAGGAGAAAGCTTTTGAAAGCATTATAGGAAAAGGAGAAAATGCTGGTAGCCATCAAAATGGCATACTTTTGAGTACCCTTGCTCCGAAAATAAAACTATTTATGCTGTATCATTCGGAATATGGCTTCGATTGAGCCTCATATACAGGAATCTGAAGAAAGGGTTGCATGATGTTTTTGATATTTGACCCTGAAACAGAAAAAAAAAAAAACGGTTCAACCTTAAAGGTGGCCCTTCAGATTTTGGGACGAAAATTTTACAAAAATACAAAAAAATCATTCTCATACTCCCAAAGCCTTTTAATTTTCATTCATAAAACCCCAGTAGCCGAAAACCATCCGACAACAAGAGAAATTAGAGATTTACTACGGCCCAGGTCGACACCGACGGGAAACATGGTCTATTTTTACATGAGCAACTCGCTCACTTACATACCGGAAATACACAGACGAAGCTTCAAACATAGCGTTCAAAGAAGACATTATGGAAAATAATTACATGTTTGTTATGTTATGGAATTTAAGCGTCATTAGTCACGTGCCAGTCACTTGACATTCCCACAATGCTTTTTTGATTTCTGGCGCGAAATCTAAAAATACCTTAAGAGGCTACGTAGCCTTTTAAGGGAACACCATCAAAAAAAAATTTTTGTAATTTTATGGTTCTTAATTATTGATGATTTGTATTGTTTTTTCATATAAATTTCAGTGATCTATATATTTTTTAATTTGGTGAGATGTGAAAAATCTAAATACCCACCTTTAACACTAACCTCGCATCAGCCCGATTTATGGTCCCTAAAGTAAAACCGGATGTCCCCTCAATGTTTTTCTATTCATAACACATTGTTGTGCTTCAGGAGATTAGCGGCCGTGAAATATGCAGCAAACAACTTCGAAAACTTGCCTGTAAAAACGGAATAATCAACTTGAGACGAGGTTTAATTAAAAAATAGATCTACATATGAAAAACACCAAGGAAAAAAAGGAGAAATAATCTGTCACGAGCCACGTCTTCATTTTATTTTTTTTCATCAATGTTTCAAAATACCTTTTTAACCCTTTCGGCGCCATAGGCGAGAAAAGGGACTTTTGCGGACGGTATAGATAAAGATCAGACTGCACAGAACATGCAGTCTGATCTTGGATCTATTCCGTCCGCTTATTTAGTCAAGCCTATGAGACATAAATCCTTCTGAGTCTCAGTGGATTCTATTTTCAGGCATCGAAAAGGATCGATATTTGGCGCTAAAAGAGTTCATGTATTCACTTTTAGATGTATTTTCTCCCCACAGTGAACAAGAGAACAGATTAGAATGACAGACCAAGCAAAAACGGAATACGAGGTAAGACCTATATCAGCAGAGGTACACCGTGCAAAATGTGTATTGGTCAGTATTTAGGGTGTTAAATAGTAATCAAATTACACCTTAGTTCGTTAATAAAACCTATATCGTTGTGACTTACTAGAGTTAGAATTGTCTCAGTAAGACTAGATCTAATACAGGCCAACATTATTAGCTATAGTAAGAAACTAGAAATGTGTATGTGTTCGGGAAACAGTGGTGTTAGTTTCCGGCCAATAACTTTCAGATGCACGGTCCGATTCTGAAATAATTTGGCACAAATAATCACTACGAATAGACGATCTGCCACGTACAAAACCATGTCGCCAGCTCAAAGGTTAAGGTCACAGCGCTAGCAGGGGCATCCGCGGTGGTGACACATTTCTAGTTTCTTACTAAAACCTTGTTTTTCTTTCTGAGAAGGGAATCGGGATTTACTTATTGAATTTACCAAGTGTGCATGTAAAGCACTGTATTCTCCGACCTACAATTTGTGTGATATTGTTATGCGATAAAAAGATTTAGAAATCGTTTGTTTTTGAGCAAAAAGTATCAAAGTCGTCTACAAAAATGTTATTAAGCTCACCAGGAACTCGCTTGATACCACTGTCTTAGATCGCTTTAAATAATTGTTTTTATCACATAGATATAACTACGGTGGCACAAAAGTGACATGGAAGATATATTTTATACTACGTGCGCACGCAGTAGCTAATACGTGCGCACGTATTAGTTATTACGTGCGCACCCAGTAGCTAATACGTGCGCACGTAATAAGTAATACGTGCGCACGCAGTAGCTATTACGTGCGCACGTATTAGTTATTACGTGCGCACGTAATAACTAATACGTGCGCACGTAATAGCTACTGCGTGCGCACGCAGTAGCTAATACGTGCGCACGTATTACATATTACGTGCGCACGTAATAATCCACCAATCAGAATCATGAACGGAAGCCATTGTTTCAAGATGGAAGTGGAAGATAGACATTTATTGATCCTTATAAACTGATTGGTCGATTATTACGTGCACACGTAATAGTTATTACGTGCGCACGTATTAGTTAATATGTGCGCACGTATTAGCTACTGCGTGCGCACGTACTAGCTACTGCGTGCGCACGTAATAACTATTACGTGCGCACGTATTAGCTAATACGTGCGCACGCAATAGTATTACGTGCGCACGTATTAGTTATTACGTGCGCACGTATTAGCTACTGCGTGCGCACGTAATACTACTGCGTGCGCATGTATTACTTATTACGTGCGCACGTATTAGCTACTGCGTGCGCACGTTGTTTAAAATATATCTTCCATGTCACTTTTGTGCCACCGTATATAACCTCCAATAAAGAATGTTCTTATCTAACACACGTCTGAAATAAGCATTGTGTATGAAGTCATTTGTAGGGTTAGTTTATACTTCTTTAATAGAAGTGTTTTATTCATGGAATGTACCACGTGTATATACATGGTTTTGAATAGTCTGACCTATAATTCGTAAAATATCTTTATGTGATAACAACACTTCAGTCATTCGTTTGCTTTTGAGATATAATGTTATTAAACTCGTCTACAAAAAACGTCATAAAGCTCGCAAAGAGGCTCGCTTAATGAAGTTTCTCTAGACTCGCTCTTATCCAGCATTGTAAAAGTCTAAAGTGTTTTTTTTTTTTAACATCACAATCAAAGACAAACTTAGATCTATAGATATCTGCTGGTATTTCTGTGTCCTGCAAAACTAAATATCACCTCTTGCAGCGCTGAACTCGGATGTAATTGTTTATACTGACAGTTTAGATCAAGATCAAAGTGCACAGAACATACAATCTGATCTTGGATGCATACTGTCCCCTTCTTTGTTAGACTCTCTCTCTCTCTCTCTCTCTCTCTCTCTCTCTCTCCGGGCTGTAAACCATGTTCCTTTATGATGGTTCCCTTACGTAACGCCATTATAGCCTGCTCAAAACAGCTGTGAGCACATTTTAAATAATACATGTGAAATATCAACTTTTGACACACTTGCAGGCTGCCATCAAACAGCTTCATGATTTGGTGAAAAGTGATAGACTGATGCAATACATTCGTGAAAATAGAGATAAAAGCAACAAGCAGAATATTCCACATATGTGGATACTGTTAAAGGAACTTTCAATAACGGTAAGCTGACTTTTTCCAATAAATGACTAGATCTTTTTTTTTTGTGCTTAGTAAGAAAAGGAAAAATATAAAAATATATGAGCCACGCTCTGGCGAAAGGGGGCTTAATGGATCTCTGTTATGCATTGTACCAACCAAGCCATCAAATACCTATTGATCCATAGTAGCCATTTTTTTTAACAACCGACTTAATCGGAAGGTACACTAGTCCTTGGACATACAGATAATTGACCGATAGCAAAAAGTTTCGGTCCAGGTCAGCCGGCATGGACTGCGCAGGCTGACCTGGTCGATACCTTTCGCAGATGCATGTAAGAGTTAGACCTAGAGCACTTTTTAACGATGTTTTTTCCGACAATATAGTTGGTATCGCGGTTTGAATGGTACCGTTCATGAACAAGCGAATGCACCATAAGAATGACGGACAAGTATGAAGCCTGTAAGCTCTAGCGCTTATTTCAAGCCTACAAATAGTATTGATTGAACTGTATTTCAGCAAAAAGACATTGACGAACTCGGTGTTGTTCACGTTACTGGTACGAAAGGCAAGGGGTCGACATGCGCATTTACTGAGAGTATTATACGTCACCATGGTTTCAAAACTTTGTTCTTTAGGTATATTTTTCGCTTTGATTTTGTTGAAAAGACAATCTAAGTTCTATATAATACAGTCTGTCTTGCGTATCACTATTTGATGCATGATCATGAAAACGCGGAAGATTACAGAATAGTGAACTACACAAACCCCGACCACAAAAACTAGCAGTATTGTTTTTATGGTTAAATAGAGCAGAACCGGAATTAATAGAGGATTCATAGTATCAATCATTTTAACCCTTAGGCTGCTAAGCGCGACTCACTGACCTTTTTGCGGACAGTGTAGGTCAAGATCAGACTGCACAGAACGTGCAGTCTGATCTTTGACCTACACTGTCCGATGAGGAGATATTATTCCCCAAAATATAACTTTTAAATAGCAATGTTTTACTAGCGAATTTGAAATTTAATTTTAGTTATTTAGCAGGATAAGGGTTAACTTTCAGTGATCTAGAGAATTTTTAATCAGTTCTGTACCACTTGAAACCTGTATACTCCAGTTCCTTGCTGGGTTATCTATTTAAATGAGCATGGATAGAACAATTTACTTAGAAGATAAGGTGATGTCACAATATATGAAAAGCACCGATCCAAGCTTCTTGACTCAAAAGGGAGGACTTAAGAAGTTTCAAAAGCGCCGGTCAATAACACATATGACACAGGGTCAAATGTAAGGTGTTTAAAGGCGTTTCGGGGTTGTTAAAATTTTGAGAGAAGATGTTCGTGCAAATCTCACGTAACAGACATAAAAAAAGCGTGTACGAATACAACCTTTTGCGTGCTACATAATAGAATGAGTGTAGTTAGGGTATACAACGATACTTGCATTTACACATACATGAGTAATTTGTCTGTTTGAGAGGGGACTATACTTGTAACAACATACACCCGATCCCAAGGAAGATTTACACTAACAGCATACCATTGCTTCCATTCATTTCTGAAAATATGCATGAATACAAGTAACAATTATAGCAAAAGAGAGAAATGCGCGAAAAGAACGAATTCTCATTTTGCACTTTTTTTTTTTTTCAAAAGTGGTCGGACGCAAAAGGTTTGGTAATAACAAGTAGAAAAGTAAAAGTACTGACAGACCAGCGGCCTTGGTAATGATAAACCTTGGTTCGTCCATACAAGATTGAAGGAAAAAGGCCAGTCCAATCCGGTTGTCCAGTCTGATCCGGTTTTGCAAGGTCCAAACGGGTTATTACGTTTTATCTGGTTTGATCCGGTGACTTCACCGAGCGTTCATAGCTATTTCCTTGTCACAAGAGGAAATACCATGAAAAATTCTGTCTGTTGATCTTTAGTTGATTAAAGAGCACATAAAGAATATAATAATTTGATGACTTGGCAATCGAATACTTTCTAGAGTTCACTTAGTTGAACTTTCCATGATTTTTCACTATCTTATTGACTGGAAAAATTTGAAGCCAGACGAGAACTACAACACCCGTGAAAAAATACATGGATGAAAAGGGTTGCGTTGGAAATAGTAAAGATGAACCTGATTTTCATAGCTCACTAACTTAATTTACATAAAAGCAAACTTTCCTACACATTATCGAGGAGACCTCGTTTATTGTGAAAGAAATTCTGTTTCAGCTCTCCACACGTCTGCGAAGTGAGAGAAAGAATTCGAATCAACGGGAAGCCAGTAGCATATCAAACATTTACCGATTATTTCTGGGAAATATACGATCATCTCAAACATTTAAAGGTGAGCTTTTACAAGTGAAATTCAGTTGTACTGTATGAACCTAGAAGTGCAGAATTGCCAAATGTTCAAGTTGGTTAAGTAGTACGTTTCACAAAATGTCAAGCAATGTAGATCCAAGATCAAAATCTATATTCTGTGAAGTCTCTTTTGTAGATTGTCCGAAAAATTGGCCTGAAAGGCATTTTTGCAGCCGCATGACTTGCAATGGTAAACAAAAGGCACAGTCCATGTACATGTATATTGTGACTCTTACTGCAGCATATTCAGCTTACGAAATGGAATGTAAGAGAATAGTTAAAATCTAGCGATGGTGCTTCAAGTTAAAGAAGTCACCTGGTGATTCATTTCAAAACATAGAGAGAAATCGATCAAAACCACATGATTTTCAACCTTTGATACAAGATGTGCTTTATTGTCATTTCAATGAATTAATTTTTCAAATGCTAGTTGAAAAATGACCGGGAATAATAATTTGTTGCTTATGTTTAAGTAAACACTGTCAGATTATGTAGCACGTTCATGTAAACAATATGTTATATTTTGTTCCTGTGTTTTGAAACAGGACGATGACAATACCGTGTTGCATTTCTACAATTTCCTCACGGTAATGGGTGTATACATCGGCATTAAAGAGAAGCGACGTGGAAACGTTGATGCTGTGATAATGGAAGGAATGGTAGGAGGAGAATACGACTATGTGAATGTTTTTGAGTAAGCATGTAGTCTTTTCAGTAATTACGAGTGTATATTCAATGGATTCATTAGCTTTATTACGGTGTCTTGGATACCGAATAGCTACGGCTTAAACGGCAGTGCAATAGATTAAAAAATAACAGAAGAGTTCCACAATGTTTTAAAATTTAATAATTCAAAACACATTAATTTACAAACCAAATTATAATATAAATTCCTACTTACACTTCACAGAGTCTAAACAATTGAACTGTCCTAAAATATCACAGTTCTGTTAATCTAGAATCTGACAGTCACGAAGAACACATAAAATTCCTGGTTTCAATAGAACTCAAAAAAGCTGAGAATCCAACGATGACAATGACAGCAGAGGTGTTAATGATGATGCCAAGTAGAATATTTAATCTTGAAATCCTTTCCAGACTTCAGTCGTAAACATCAATCTCACAATTTTTCTCCATCCTCCGACCCTTCGGTGTTTGGGCCCTATCATAACAGGAGAATCGAGTACACCTTGAAACTTCCGGCAATGTTTTCGAGAAGAACACCGGGGAATTCCTAATAAGCATACATGCTGCATTATGACAATGATAACATTATTTTTTTCTTTGAGACCAGGATATGGACCTATCATTCAAACAGTTGGGTACCTACCCTACTATCGATTAAAATTATTCGCTAATTACAAAGTAATTATCATAAATTAATATTCTTTCTAGACTATTGTGCGTACATCTTGTTTGTAAACAAAACATCGAAAGTACTAGGATAGTCAAGTACATTCCGTTACAGCTTTTATTTGCAACTGCATGTTATGATCAAGTACTGAAGTAACTGTTTAAAGTAACACATGCCTGTGAATTCTTCATGGGATGAATAAAACTTTAAAAAGAAATCACTCTAGTGTTCAATATTTCGTATATTGCCTTTTTCAAGAGTTTTGAAACACTTTATGCAACTAGAACATTCTTAGCCGTGTATTACTCTATTCATATTGTTTTACAAGTAGCAATAAACTGTTATATTGGAATTAAACAAAAGGGGCGTCAAAGAGCGGCGAAGACTTATAGAGTTTTAAGTATCATATTGCGGACTTCCTACTCTACCTTTTTTTGAAAAGAAAGCTCAACAACCCACTAGTGTATGACATCATGTAGAGCTACTTCAAGCAAGCAATATATATACCTACTGAATGTTACGGGATATCTAGCTATAAAACAGATCTCTAAACCTATTAGGACCAGTTCACATATACATGTACAATCACAATAATAGTACGAGATTATTATCGTATATAAGGATTGATGAAAACCAAGGCCAATGCTTAAAAGGAGTTGTGCATAGTTGTACTGTAGCTGGCTAGTTCTAAACTTGAGTGCACTCGTGCAAGTTTGTTTTGTATATTTGTATGTATTTGGCCAAGTGGCCCACATAACTAAAGGATTGAAGTAAAGGGGGAGGAAGCCTGAACTAGATTATCAAAATAAAGTATATTTTAATAATTTGTGAATACAAAACTTGCCTTGTGGACCTTAGACATAGCAACAACGTAAGTAAAAACAAATTTATCGTTTCAGAGACAAAGTCGTTTGCGGAGTGTCTTCCCTTGGTCTTGACCATGTTGATGTACTGGGCAAAACGATAGATAAGATCGCATGGCATAAAGCTGGAATATTTAGGGTAGTGCAACATTATTGTCTTTTGTCTTGAAATAGAATGATATTATTGAGTAATTTATAGTTGAGTAATGCATACTATGTCACTACACTCGTTTTATAATTAAATACTTTTATTATTCATCATTACTCTAAAAGAATTAGAATGACCTACAGGTCATACCTGACCAACCCATGACAGTCTGCGCGAAATGCTCGACATGGATCGAAACTTTTTTTGCTATAGATGAATTTTCTGCATGTCAAAGGAGCATTCTACCTCATGATTCAGACTGTTTTAAGGCAAATTGGATCTTTATTATGCGACGAATTTCTTGTTATAGCACATTATGAAGATGCTGTAAGCCCCCCTTTTAGAGTGCCTATCAAACATATATGAGCAGCGCTATGGAAAAAAGGGGGTTTAATGCATCTCCGTGATGCAGTATATTAACCCTTATCCTGCTAAATAACTAAAATGAAATTTTCAGTTTGATAGTAAAAACCCAAATATTGCAATGTCAATGTTATATTTTGGGGAATAATATCTCCTTATCGGACAGTGTAGATCCAAGATCAGACTGCACGTTCTGTGCAGTCTGATCTTGATCTACACTGTCCGCAAAAGGTCAGTGAGTCGCGCTTAGCAGCCTAGGGGTTAAACAAGTCAACACATAATTATTTATCTATGATATCCATTTTGTCTAACAACTGACTGAATCATGAGGTGGACTGGTCTTAACATGCAGAAAAATGACCACTCGCAAAAAGGGACGGCCAAGGTCAGCCTGCGTCGACTGCGCAGGCTGACCGGGGTCGATATCTTTCGCAGATGCATCAAATCTCCTTTTTACAGGGCATGGTTTATATGTTTTATTGTGTTCGGAAAAAACTAGCTAAAGGGAAAGTGAGTACCGGTGACCCCGGCAACAATTCTGCCATGGTTCAAAAGGCCATCAGGTAGCACATGTTCAGCTGAAACAAAGCGATGAAACTTATTTATCTTACCCTGTACATGAAGTCTCTTTTTAATCTTGAATACTCTGAGCATATTTCTAATTTCAACATGAAAAAGTACTATTATGTAATGACGTCTATTCGCTATGTAGTGCCTGAATACTGACCACATACATTATAGATTTTTGGGTCTGATTGCTCGTACAGTTTATTTCTTTCACCAGAGGGATGTCCCAGCAATCACAGTGCAACAACCAGAAGAAGCTATGAAAGTTCTATATGAAAGAGCCGAAGAGAAAAAGGTTTGTTAGCACTGTAAAAGTGGATAAAATTGCGAGTCTAAAGTTTCGCGAATTACTAAATAATGACCTTAAGGGTGTTTTAATTTCCGCGAAAACTACAAAATACGATGTTGCATTAAGGTCGTTTTCGTGCCAGTGTCCTGTACTGATGAACTACATCCCCTTTAATAGGCAGTATCAACCGCCACTAGACTTGTATTCTGGTCCACTTCGATGAAAAAGGTAACCATTGATGTCGACAAGGGGCCCAGTCAATCGCTCCAACGTGACACAGTGTTTATACAAAATATACATTAATGTAGCTTAAATTTACGCTGGTGGATATCTTCGCGATTTTTATCAGCAAGTGAAAATCGCGAAGATTTCCACGACGCGAATAGGTCTATTATCAGTTTTACAGTATTTATGTTTGTTGATTTTGTAAGAATCTAAATTTCAATAAAAATCTTGGGTATTTCAGGACAACAGCTCTCCGGGTAAATCTTAATCCTTACTGTTAACATGGAATGGTTTCCAAATAAATCTGTGCCTAATGATGACCTATTCTTGTTTGTCTCCATTCGTGACTGTTGGTTTTGTTGTCTGACCCTTTTACTCACTTTCGAAAAGGATAATTATAGTGGAAACTATGCACATGGCTCTTGTGAATATTAGCCATACAATGGCAAAAGGGGACTTATGCATCTCCGTGATGCATAATACCAAGCAAGCCATTACATCATTATTAATTCATAAAATCCCTTTTTTCTATAACAGTCGACTAAATCACGAGAAGCACTGATCCCAGGGCCATTCCTATAAGATTAGCTACATTAGATAAGTTGTCTGCAAATGCTTCCAATTTGTCAAAGTCTAATATTTTGTCTTGCGGTAAAGATTAAATGAACTCAATAGTTAGTACACTTCATAGTAATATTCATCATCCGTCAATTTTTTCTCGTATAACAGACTCAGCTATTTGTGTGTCCTACACTTGATGCGTTTGGACCCGATATAGAACTGGGTATAAACGGTAAAGTACAAACATTGAATGCTGCTCTTGCCATTCAGTTATCAAGAGAATGGCTACGATATAAACAACAACAAAATGCGGGTAAGTATCATTAGGTGTAACTTGGATGTTTCCCTTGTAGATGACTTAAATCTTACTAATTTAGTCACTTTTTTTAAATTGAAAACAACATTTTTTGAGTATTTTTACATGCGTGTGTGCAGTTTTGCTGGTGCTTTGAGTTCCGTGCATAATTCTACCTCCGATCTACGATCATTAATTATTAAGTCATGCTCTGGCAAAAGAGGGCTTAATGCATCTCCATCATGCACGATACCAAGCAAGTCATCCGAGGATTATGGATCCATAAAGTCCATTCTGTCTAACAACCGACTGAATCATCCGATAAACTGGTCATTTGGCTTGCAGAAAATTAACCAGAAGCAAAAAGTTTCGGCTGAGGTAAGCCTGCGCAGTCCGCGTGTGTATGAACTTGATTTTTTTCCCGCCTTGAAGATAGAGATTTCCGTTTCTATTTCAGAATACAGGATGGAAAATCGTGGAAACACAGTCCAACCTACTTCCTGCAGCAAAGATTTACCTTTGATAACTGAAACTGAACGGAAAGGTTGGAACTGAAACTTCATTGTGCATTTTTCTAGATCTTCTTTTGTTTTATTTGTTTCAGCTATGGAACCTTGTATGATATGTCTGAACTAATATACTTGAAAGTGCGCTGTTGAAATTCTTCACACTGTGCTAATTGTTTCTTTTTACAAAGGGAAATTATCTAAAGTGGGAAGAAAAATGTCTGTGTGATTTTTTTTTAATGGAGATCATAGCTAGGAAACTAGACTGGTATCAGTCCGTTAAATAGAGCAATTTATTGAAAAAAAAAAAACATTAAAAAAAACTGGAAAACAAATACACTAATATAATGTCCTGGATTTGAGATAAAGGGCGAATAACAACACACTTTTCTGTGGGCTTACTATAGTTGTGTACCTTTTTTTGTTAGAATGACTCAAATGCAGAGCCTGAATGCCAGGCTACTAGGAAACGATCAGTCGCTTGTAGCAAGTAGTAAGCTCTGACACTTGCTTATCTTTCTTAGCAATGTTTTTAACTCTTATCCTGCTAAATAAGTCAATGAAACTTTCAAGCCGATAGTAAAATCCCAAATCTTGTTATTCCAAAGGTATTTTGGCGGAAAGATAATATCGGACAGTGCTTTTTGTGCAGTTTGATCTTAATCTGAACTGTCTACAAAAGATCCTTGAGTCGCGCTTAGCAGCGTAAGGCTTAAAACTTGTCTACCTAAGTTCAATAGTGTACAATATTGTATTGGCATGGATGGAGCTTAATAACTTGTAGCTTGTTATAACATTTCATTAACCCTTATCCTGCTAAATAACTAAAACAATATGTTCAATTCGATAGTAAAAACCCAAATATTGCTATTTCAAAAATATATTTTTGGGAATAATATCTCCTTCTCGGACAGTGTAGATCCAAGATCAGGCTGCACGTTCTGTGCAGTCTAATCTTGATCTACACTGTCCGCAAAAGGTCAGTGAGCAGCTTAGGGGTTAATAAGAATTATTACGATTCTTTTGTTACATTCCAGACCCTATACTGATCGATATATTTTAACTCTTTACTAGACAACAAAATTTAGACTTGTCCAGTTTGAAACCATTTGCATTCTCAAATTTTTGAATGTGTCTTAGCAGAGGTAGTAAACATTGTGTGAAAAGGAGAAAATTCTTTTACTTCAATGTTTTAAAAAGCCTTCTCTTTCAGGGTCGTTACCAGGGATTGTTTGATAATGCAACCGATGCAACCGATGTGTATGCGAAGGGATGTTTAGGAGTATATAAATCATTCATATATTTTGAGAATTCAGTGTCATGACTTTAGTCAAACAATGCTAAATTTGCAACAAGAAAAGTTTAGATTTTTTTTCCTCAGACATTTTGTTTCAATGGATTAATCTTCATCTGTCATTTTTTTCTCCCAAATACACAGGGCTGAAGAACTGTGAGATGATCGGGAGGTGTGATGTCGTGAAACTGGAGGGGATAACTATATATCTTGATTGCGCTCACACACTAGAAAGCATACAGGTTACTTTCCTCTAGCGTTCTCCACAGAACTGCAAAACTTGGTTATAAGAGCACTGCAATGATCAGTAGAAGTTTCATCAATGTCATCAGTTTTTATCAACTCTTTATCAAACAAAAACTAATTAGACTTATTCAAATTGAAAGCATTCGCAGACCAGATATTAGATGTGGGTGAAAAGATAAGGTTTGTGTCTCAAGGTGTAGAAAACATTCTGGAAAAAGGAGAAATGTATTTCTTCCACGTTATAACTTGGGATTCTATGGTAAAGAGTTAAATGCAAATCGTAAGAGCTTTTATTTGAACAAAAGCAGATAAAACAATGTGGACTCTTTTAGACCGGCCATATAATCATGATAACTTCCGTTTTTGGTATCATATGTACGTATTTCTGACTTTGCAGGTTGATATTTAGATTATTGCTTCTTTTAGTTTCACACATTTCATTTATTATATTCATATCAGTAAATTACTAGTATTTCACAGTGAATAACAACGCTAGTGTTGATAAATGTGGTATCATCACCAGTGACGATATAGTTTTAGAATGTTTGCCGGAATTACTTTTTTCCTATATTGCTCATATTGTACCATTCTTGATAATTATTAGAATAAAAAAAAGGTGAATTAGGAATATAATAAATAGGATAATCAACTGGTTGTGTGCGATTTTAAAAAACCTGTCACTCGAATGGGGTTTGATGCGGTAAAAAAAACTCGTCCTTAGGACTCGTTTTTTCAACCGCATCACACCCCATTGTAGTGACAGACTTTTTTTTTTAATATCACACACAACTAGTTGATTATCCTCTATATATTCGTGTTTAATAAATCCAAACACCAAGAAATCGAGAACGTCTTTAACTCTTAGCATGCTAAGCGCAAATCAAGGACCTTTTGCGGACGGTGTAGATCAAGATCAGACTTCACAGAACATGCAGTGTGATCTTCGAGCTACATTTTCCGACAAGGAGATAATCTTCCCCCCAAATACTTTTTGAAATAGCAAAATTTGGCTTTAAACTATAGACTTAAAAGTTTCATTTCAGTAATTAGCAGGTTAAGGGTTTACGGCTGTAATGTTTCATTCTCAATTTTGTTTTAGCGCTGCACTGAATGGTATAACATGAGGTGTACAGAAGTTACTAAGAGCGGGTATAACAATACTTTACTTCCCTTCATTTCTGGTTTTGGAAATATTAGAGGTACATCATTCACTACATCGTCTGTAAGGCAAACTGTAGAAGAACTACTTAACTACATGTATATAAGTCACAGGAAATAAAATATTTTCTTTCTGTATTAAGCATTTGCTTTTAAAAGATTAGTAACCTTCCATCTTTTTCCCCACAATTCTTTCGTATCTTACTTACTGCAGATGATTGGGGGCTATAAAAACTCATATTCGTGTGATTATTGGTTTATCTGTAATATTGTCCTTCAAAAAATCCTATATTTTACATGAATTTCTTACTCTGCTTTGTTACTGCAGAAACGCCTTATAGTGCTTGATATGGTTACTAGTAATATACGACCATAAAAAAAAAAATGAGAAAAAGACACCCGGAAACTTTTTTATCTTTTGACATTCAAGTCCAAAGTGTAATACATTGTTAGTTATGTAAATTGATCATCGTGTCAGGAATTTTTTTTTACATCATTTGTGTCCACATAACATAAACGGAAGGCCAAAGAAGCATCGTTGCCTATAAATGACCCTCCAAAGATCTTTGAAATAAACAATATTTACCAAGACTTGCGAAGGACGCACGCGTCACTGTTATCACAGCTAAGCAAGCTGGCCTGTCATTTCAGAAAAGCGTTACAATGATCTTAATCCGCTTATCTAGTGTAAAATGACGGGTTTTGAAGTCACCTGTCATCCTTACTGATAAAGGTTTGTAAAATCATGCGGAAGTATCCCCCCCTCCAAAAAAATTAACTGATATGAAAAATAAATCGCTGCAAGAAAATGCGAAAACCCATGACACAACAAAATGTTAGTGACATTGTCTGATCAGAGGCGCTTAACACTGTTTTTTCAGCCATGATAATGACTTTAGGCAATAATTTTACACAAATACCTGTACAAGAATATTTAGGTACTAAAATCTCTAATAATGAGGAAATTCTTAAGGCCATTGTATGAAACGAAAATTTTGAACAACCTACAGACGGTTGGGGGGGTAGAAATTAGGCCGCCTTGTTTCAAGGCCTAAGCTTACTTAGCACTTCCATTTCCTTGATAGAACAAATGATCAACTTTAAAAACAAGTATTAAATCTATTTAAACTGCAGATGTAATTACTATATAAAGTGGAAAACATTGCGAAAACAGGATAAGTTGCTCGTTATGAGCAAATTCTCCTTATGTTCAGTATTTTCAGAATTACTCTTTTGTAAGGGAGTCATATGGCCCTTCACGTAGGAAAGTGTTATAGGTCACGTGATAACTGCTTTTCTCATTAGTTTTAAGCATACTTCATGCTGTTCAGTGTAACCCCACTTGAAATAATTTTAATATCTGGGTAGCAATTAAGAAATAACATTTTGCAACTTTTGTTTTTTATTGATGTTTGATAATGATAATGTCATTTCAAAGCAAATAATAGAAAATTATACTGGGATATAAAGAAATAGGATGGGGTGCAAGGTTTCTTCGTTTGGTGAGTCCAGGGAAGCACAGTTCTAAATTTGTAGATAAAGCACTGCCGTTACTAATGGAATAGGAACAATAAAAAAAACTCGGTAATACTTCATGTATTTCTAGCCATATTTTAACTTTAAATCAAACATCAATGAAAAGGTGGGCGTACGTATTGCCGAGGACTTTTTGGTCACGGACGTTTTGGCTAGCTGAAAGTACAAAGTAGGACGTTTTGGCCAAATGTTGTTGTAGGACAGAAAAATACAATAAATGAACTGTCTATGCTCTTAAATCGACAGTTTTAGAAAAAGAAAGCATAGAAATTTCATTTATCTTATTTTCTGCTTTAAAAGAAAGTTTTTTTCCAAAACATATACGAAATATGCATTTAAAAAAAAAGGGCATTTCAGGAATTGCTTGTTATTTTAATACTATCCGATACCATATCAGTAGTGTGAGAGAATGTAAAAGTACTTGTTATGAGCAATTTTACATTTTCCCACAATGTCTGCAGCTGCAGAAGAAAGAGGAATTCGAACATTCCAAGAATTTTTTTTCCAAAGGTATATCAACTAATTTATGCGTTAATCCTGTAACAGGCGATTTCTCCTTTTTCCCCAAAATGTTTTCAAAAGGCATCCACTACAAATGCGTCAAAATGATAGCTGGCCAAAACGTCCCACTTTGTACTTTCAGCTGGCAGAAACGTCCGTGGCCAAAACATTTCAAGCGTCCGTGGCCAAAACCATTCACATTCGAATGAAAATATGCGATCTGTGTTGATATTTTCTAAAAAAAAATACAAGACGAAATCTATTAAAGATGGATAATCAACACAAGTTCAAGTTACATGTTCAGATGCGTGTGAAAAGATTGTGGCAAAAGGGACAAAACTGCTCAATACGAGCAATTCCCTCCTGTACCACTTTTTTCAAAAATGATCTGCTGTCGTACATAAACCTTCGTCTATAGGGGGTGCCTGTAACATAATTATTTAGACATGTCATCGTTGTCATGTGACAGAATGCTTCTTCTTATTTTCAGGATATCGATAAGGAAAATTCTTATGATAGCTATTCCAACCGACAGAAATCCGGAGCGCCTTCTTCAGTCGCTGAGGGTAAACTTTCCCTTTAGCTGTTTTGGGTTTATTTGCTTTTTTTTAAAGACTGGAAAGCCAAATACAGTTCTACCTGCTTTTGCATTTGCAATCGCACCTAAAATTTAACTGTTTTAGCAACAAAAATTTATTTACTGGACCCATTTTCGCGGCTTACTATAACATGGAAAGGAGTCCCGCGCTGCTCATTGGTAGTGTAGTACTCGTATCTTTGAGGCCTCGAGTTCAAGCCTCACTAGAAGCACCGGGTCTTTACACTTTAGGACCCTGGCCTAATACTTTTGAAAGTCAGGACATTTATCAGTAAGTCAGCAGTCGCCATTGTATGACTGAAATAATGTTGAAAACGGCGTTAAACGCAACTCGGAAATATTTTTATCCTAAAGGCTGACTAGAAAGCAGACGATATAGATCTAGGATCAAACTGCGCGTTCTGTGCCGTCTGATCTTGATCTTTTCCGTCCGCAGCGGCCCCTATTTTCGCCTACGGTACTACAAGGGTAAGTTAGATACACTTGTAGTATTGACATGTCTTTGGCGGCATGCAGTGAGCATCCTTAGAAATGAAATGTTACCCTGCGTGGGCAACCTTCATAGATTTTGGACCAATCAGAATAAAACGTTTGACCGGTGTAAAATGGTCGCATAACATTTTCAATTCAGTAGCCAAACAAATGGTAATAAAAAACCGTCTCCGGGAAACAATCGTCAAATATTCCAATGGAAAGGAGAACTACGAGTGAACTTCAGAGAATGGAAAGACGACAAGCCGACAAGGAAGGGTTCAGTTTAATCCTGATGCGATAGAAGTGGTTATGACCTTTTGAATATACAACACGGGTAGGAAACTTCATATTCAGAGCCAATGGCTCTGACGAGAAAATGTTGTGTTGGTCTTCCGTTTCTGAAGATGTCGGCTGAAAAACAACCAAAAAACAGGTAAGCTTGTCATTATTTGCTATCATGTGTTCTTATGTCTTTGAAATTCCAAAAAAGGAGAATGTCATGCAATGCTCTGGTCTTTCAACGTGTTTTCTACACTACGGAAAGTTGTAACAAGCGTACGATGTTGTCTGAATCATTTGTGGCGTGGGTTGACCTTAGCTAAAATAATACGTCACGGACCTAAATTCAGTCTATTATTGCCATACAACTGGCAATTAAAAGAGAGTCTTGCTGTCCCAAAAACGTGAATTAATGTCTTGAAATGTTACATTCACTGCTGGTAAGGAACTGAAAAGTAACAGCACAAAAATGATGAAAATAAAGAAGGGCTCTGATTATGTGGACTGGCTCTGAATATGTAAGTCGGCACCGATCGATGAGGGCTTCCTTTGAAAAATTTGTACAAGCAATTGGTACCGGAGATTAGAATTACCCGACCAGAATGAGCATTATCTTCCGCTAGGTGGCATTTTTCAAATACAGACCTATCTGATTTGGGCATTGTATGTACAGAACCGGACTACTTTTCAAAACGACAACCGTTACTTCGAATTTCAAAATAAAATAAACGTTTACTCAATAAAACGCTACCTGGTACGATTCATCCAGCTATGGTCAGCTAACATGTAACTAATGCACCAGTCATTTATATAAACAGTCCCTACAGGCTTGGGAAATAACTTAGGTATAAGCTCGGACATTCCTCTTTGATAACTCTGTGGAAAAACCCTGCACAAATCCTGGTGTCCCGAAAGTCTATATTTAGAAACTGTTTTCAAAGATGAACAGTAAATCAGTAGTATTTATAAAAACTATTTTTCCTGTTTGAAATAATTACATTTTTAAGAAATCTGGAGCGAAATGCAGGCTAGATTTTTTCACAGAGGTATTGCTTATAGCCATTTTCTCCATTGCTACTTTATTAGCGACGAGTTTTACATTACATACCGCGTATTAATATTTATCCTGTACATAATAGTGATGCGTCATAGCAGACAGGTCAAATCTTCGAAGAATATGACATGCGCAGACAAAACCAGAATGAGATGCAGTGATTCATTGTTACCTTCAGAGTGATCATAATTATCATTAAAATGACCTAGTGGCATTACAACATCCCGAATGAAATCTAAATGCCTACGTCATTTGGTGAGATCATCTTAATCTCAATGGGCAAATTTTCAAAACCAAAAAGGAAAAGACTGGTGAATATGTGTAATTGTTTTCCATGGTGCGGATCAATGGTCTTATAGGCAAGACGTCAACAGGGCTTTGACCATCTCATGTTACAGGTAATCATATTTCAAATATATATGGTCGTGGGTCATGCTCTGCGAAAATAGTGTTTAACGCATGTGCAAAGAGCATCGAACAAGGTCAGCCCATGTAGTTCACGCAGGATTCACATGTGTCGAAACTTTTTGGTTTTGGTAAGTTTTCTGCTTGTCCAAGGACCAACTGCATGATTAGTCGGTTGTTAGACAAAATGGATTTTACGGATCTATACTTTCGTACTGACTTGCATGGTATAATGCATCACGGAGATGCATTAAGCCCCCTATTGCCAGAGCATGGTTCATAATTATTTTTGGGAGGGGAGAAGTGTACTATCCTCATCTTGAACTACATATTTCTGTATGTGATGATATCATCGATAAAAGACCTAGGAAGGTGGGTGAGATGTAGACAAGTCGAGATGTAGACAAGTCGAAGCAAAGATGCTGGTGGGAGTTATAGAAGCGCACTTATAACACCAGAACCGTCAATTTATGATTAAATTTGTTATAATTTCATAGTTTGTAAGAATGCATAAACAGTTTTGTCGTCTTTTTATTTTAGTCTTATTTTCCCTGCTGGTTACCAATGCCCCTTAAAATAAATTCGTACGTCCGATGAGGAAGGAAAGTACATACTTTGTTGAAACAGACTGTACGGAAATGGTTACAAGACCAGGACTCTTTTTCGTCAACCAAAGGAGCCAGACGCAATATCTCTCGGTCTAGAGTCGTTGTCTATGGTATAGATAGTTGAGTATGCTTCACAAAATGACGGTTACGAACACGTTTTGTTTGTCAATGACATCGTTAGACCCAATGTTGACAATGTTATGTAATAGGATAAACATGTGACCTGGTTTTGTTGTCACTCTGTATACAGAATATTCTAGAAATATAAAGAACATTCATTGGTTTTTCACTCTGGTTATTTTTAGAAACAGGATTGTTAGTAAACAAGTTGTTTATCAATCCATGTCTATAAATAGCTTGATGTCGTCGTTCTAGAAAATACTAATCTAGAATTTTCCAAGCTGATATAAATAGGAGTGACTTACTTGGTGATTTTGATTTTGAAGTTAGACTTGTGGCTTTGTGGATACAGAATTAGTGAAAAGAGTTGGATTTAACTTGGGATATACATCTGTAAGTTGGAATTTTCTTTTATTTAAACAGGTTGCTCATATCTACTTGCAAGTGAAACTATTGTCAATTTAAGTTTTAGGAACCAGAAACTTCATTCTTTTTGTAATCAAAACGTAATTCTTACTTTTGAGGGACTTATTCTATTTCTTGTTCTAAGATTAAAAATTGTCAAATTTCATTCAAACTTAACTCCTATTGTACTTTTTTGTTTTTGTTCATTAATAAATATTGTTAATTGTTAAAGGTTTGTTGCTGGTTTTCTTTCTAGTTACGCTTGTCTCGTAACAACATCTTACATTTAGTAACCCTTATCCTGCTAAATAACAGAAATGAAACTTCGAAGCCGATAGTAACACCCCAGATGTTGCTATTTCAAAGATATACTTTAGGGAAAAATATCTCCGTGTCGGACAGTGTAGATCCAAGATCAGACTGCACGTTCTGTGCAGTCTGATCTTGATCTACACTTTCCGCAATATGTCAGTGAGTCGCGCTTAGCAGCCTAATGGTTGATTAACAAGTATCTTTGTAGGAGATAACTGTTAGGCGAATGGAGTAAAATATGCGACCATTTTACATCGTTCAAGTGTTCTATCCTGATTGGTCCAAAATCTGTGTTGGCGGAACACTGCGGGTCACATTTCATTTTTCGGCATGCGCTCCGCTTGACGCCATATACATGCACGTGCTTTACTCACCCTGCCACCCCCAGACTACTTTCCCTAACTACTAACTTGTTTCGCAGTGGTCTAGTCATGAAAATACTAACGTATTTTAGGTATATATTTTGACTTGTTATGAGTTTGTTTTTTCTCGAGATGGCACTTACAAATCTTTACTTGTCTATGTAGATAAACTGACATCTGTTCCGTCCTAATCCGCCATTATTACATTTCAGGATTACCCCTTCGACATTGCCATCTTTCCTGTCCACGTATCCGAAATGGTTGAAACATCACCAGGTATCTCTTACTACTTACCTTGTTATTAAGCCTATTACCATACTTGTCTAAATTGAAAGAATTTGCAGACGGCACTTTAATTGTGGCTCAGAAAATGAGATAATGAAAAGGTAGAAATCATTGTTGGAAAAGGAGACACCGCTGGCTAATACCAGTGAATTCTTCTTATCCAACGATGTTTTCAAAAAGCCCTTGTGGCCGTGAAAAGACAGAATTTTCTGATAAATTGTTTCAGAGAGATAATAAGATTTTGGTAACAATAAATGAATTATGTACTATAACAAGGTGTTTTGACGAATCTGCAAAAATGCGACCAGTGTGAGCCTGCATAGTCTGTCCAGGCTGACCTGAGTCAAAACTTTTTGCTGTTGATAAATTTTCTACATTTTAAAAAAAATCCACCTCATGATAGAACTGGATGTTAGAAAAATAAATGAGCCATGCTCTGTGGAAAGGGGGCTTAATGCAGCTGCGAAAAGTATCGACCCAGGTCAGCCTGCGAAGTCCGCGCAGGCTGACCTGAACCAAAACTTTTCGCTATTGGTCAACTTTCTGTATGTCCAAGGACAAGTCTGTCTCATTATTAAGTGGATATTATGAATCCATAAGTATGTGATGGCTAGCTTAGTACCATGGATCACGGAGATGCATTAAGCCCCCTTTTGTCAGAGCATGGCTCAAATCCATGGTACTTACCGATTTGCTTGTTATGATGGCACCATGCATTGCGAAGATGCTCTTAATTCCCTTTTCTCAGAGCGCTGCTATAATTAAATTTGAGAGGCCCTCTTGAAAAAGATGGTTACATGCATCTTCGTAATGCACTATACCAAGCTAGTTGTTGAATAGGCATAATATAAGTATATTTTGTCTGAGAAAAGGCTGACACATGAGGTAGAATTAAGAAATATGTAATCTTTCTATCGTGGTTTATCGTTCAATAAACCACAGTTGTGAGTTATGAGGCACAATAAATAAATCCACGAGGGCGATAGCCCGATTGGGTTATTCATTGCGTCTCATAACTCACAACGTGGTTTATTGAACGATAAACCACGGTAGAAAGAAGATTATTTCGATTCTAACATGACCAACTCTTAATCAAAGGAAAACAAGTTCATACTTAGAGTAAAAAGCGGATGCAGATTATATTCCATTGAATAACTTACTTACTTACTTATTTTATACAGAATGACGTCACTCTACATAGAATAAAGTAGATTCTAACATGACACGTGAATTCGGCTCTATAAACACAGTGCAACGAAAGCGTGGTAAAATCTACGTCATTCTATGTAGAGTGACGTCATTCTGTATAGAGTGACGTCATTCTGTATAAAGTAAGTAAGTAAGTTATTCAATGGAATATAATCTGCATCCGCGTTTTTACTCTAAGTATGAACTTGTTTTCCTTTCATTAAGAGTTGGTCATGTTAGAATCGAAATAATCTTCTGTCTATCGTGGTTTATCGTTCAATAAACCACGTTGTGAGTTATGAGGCGCAATGAATAACCCACTCGGGCTATTGCCCTCGTGGATTATTTATTGTGCTTCATAACTCACAACTGTGGTTTATTGAACGATAAACCACGATAGAAAGAAGATTATTTCTTAATTTTACCACGTTTTCGTTGCACTGTGTTTATAGAGCCGAATTCACGTGTCATGTTACTAGAATTGTCCTTTAACTCTTTCAGCGCAAACAAATAAACTCGACCTCTTTCGACGGCTCTAAATACAATCTATTGAAACCTACAAAGATTTTGATTGTATAGGCTTGACTACACAGGCGGGCGGCATAGATCAAAGATCAGACTGCACGTTCTGTGCAGTCTAAACTTGATCTCTGCCATCCGCAAAAGTCAATGTTTTCGCCTATGGCGACGAAAGGGTTAAATTCAGGGCCCGGTTTCACGAAAAAACTTAGGTCTGTTGTAAACTTTGCTAAACTCCGCTAACAGACTTATTATACGACCTAAGTTGACTTCATTATTTCAGACGCATTTCACTAATATTGACAGTCTTTAGAAACTTTCTCAAATCCTAAGTTGACTCAACGTTTCAGACTCAGCTCAGCAAGTCAATGGACTTTTAAAGTCATCCTAACAAGCAGTCTGATCTTGATCTACACTGTCCGCAAAAGGTGCCCGAGTCCTGCTTAACAGTCTAAGGGTTAAAACAATTTAATGCTATTACAGCGATAAGTGTATCTCTCCATGCATTCCTAGTGTTGCTTTAGTAAACAATAGGCACAACACTCACGGAAAGAACTTTCGCTGCGAAGGCAGTCAACATACAAGAACCTCTAGTTTACTAGCCATGTGCCATACAGTCTGAGACACCGAGTTAAGGTATATCCGTCACATGATGAGATGTGTAAATTAATAATAAATACAATTGAGCGAAGCTCTAGGATAACGGGTTTAATGCACCTCTGCAGTTGATTGTACTAAGTAAACCGGCTGACTTACGAGATGGAATTCTTCTTTGACATGCAAAATTTACCAATAGCAAAAGGTATTGATTCAGATCAGCCTGTGCGGACTGCATGGGCTGACATCGGCCGATGCTTTTTGCAGATGAATTTAACCGCCTTTTCAAAGGGCATGACTCATTTAAATGTTTGTCGTTTTAGAACATCCAATTTTCCATGCACCTATGAATGTTAGAATCGATGTGGCACGGTTTACGAAAGAAACGTGGGATAAAGCGAACCAGGACCGAATCATGGCTGGTACCCAGAGATCGATTTTCTGTAATTCCATACATGACGGTCTTAGCTTGATTATGGAGGAGAGATCGAAACTGACACATACAGACAAAAATGTTTCCATCCAAGTTCTTGTGACTGGTGGAGTGGCTTTTGTTGGGAAATGTTTGCGTCTACTAGATGGACAAAGTGCCGTTACAAATTGTTGAAGTATATAAACTGACGACCATTATGGATTTTTTTAAATCGATTTTCGTTTATTTATCGTCACCATCAGCAGCGGTTGCCCTTATTGTTGGGGGATAGTGCACAGCGCGAAACCCATCCTAAGTTACGCCTTGTTCTTTAGCGTGTTCAATGTATAACACCTTCACACGGGACATGGATTCAACGTCTAGTCCGAAAGCCTATTACCTAATTTTTGCTGACTAGCAGTGGGAATCGAACCTTCAGTCTGTGCTGAAATTTGTCGCTTAAAAGTCTCACGCCCTACCACTTCAGCTGACCAATGAACAGCATTTTCACACAAGGTGTCGTATTTTTAGACGTAACTTCGAGATGGACACATGGCTGAAACAAATGACTAATTTTCGAAATAATTCACTGGCATTCGGTTTTTTAGTGTCAACTATATTTTGACTATTCATCATACTGTCCTTCTTGCTTCCAAATAGACATTAACCCTTTCGACGCCATAGGCGAAATTCGAGCCTTTTGCGGACGGCATAGATCAAGATCAGACTGCACATAACGTGCAGTCTGATCTTGGATCTATGCCATCCGCTTGATCAGTCAAGCCTATAATATAAAAATCTTTCTGAGACTCATGGGATTGTATTTTTAGCCGTCATAAATGGTCGAGGTTATATATTTGGTGCTGAAAGAGTTCAAACACGTTTAACCCTTTCCCAAACGGCAAGTTTTGGACCAGACCAAACTGAAAGCATTTTGCAGATGACAAATTAACAGTTGCTAAAATGATGATTTTTCTATATGATAGGGTAGAAAACATTGTGGGAAAAGGAGAAAATGCTGGTTACCAGCATTTTCTCCTTTTCCCACAATGTTTTCAAAAGGCTTCTATTCCTGACCCGTAAAAACCAGGGATTATTTGGGAAAGGGTTAAGATAGCCACAACCATTACCATTTTATACCATTACTGTCTAAACAAATTTGCAACTGACAACTTTTCAAAACATCGATGTTAAACAATGAAAATCAGCGGGAGTTAAGGTTACGTGAAAACATGTGAAAACAATGTGATGAAAGAAAAAAATGCTTCTTACGAAAAAAATCTGCGTTGGTCACAATGATAACAAGATTGGCACACAACAAGACGGAAAAGTCGTTTTGAGATGGCATAAAGTTAAATTGGTATTTAATATTACATGTATATACATACACGTGTACTTAACAAGACTGATAAACCGCAAATTTATAAACTATGATTTCTCGGTACTTCGCTGTAAAATTGGGCGGGTCTAGATTTTTTTTTCATATTTCATAACTACATCTATATTGAAATTGTTTTCTCTTTCCTCATAATTATTGACAACTCAATTTGTGAAAATGGTAATATCATGTATTTTATTGTCTGTATATTTATTGTAGAATTAAACTTGGGAACTTATAAACTTTCTCAAACAACATTAACAAGTTAAACTACATTTTTATCAAATACTTATTTCTAAAACTCTGAAATTTTATTGAAATAAAATGTAACAGATACTGTAGATCTGTACCACAACCATTTAGAAACAAATTTATTTAAACTCTTATCCTGCTAATTAAATGAAATAAAACTTTAAAGCCGAAAGAGAGGCCCCAAATGTTACTATTTCAAAGGTATATTTTGGGAAGAATATCTCCGTGTCGGACAGTGTAGATTAAGATCAGACTGCACAGGACGTGCAGTCTGATCTTAATCTATACTGTCCGCAAAAGGTCCTTCAGTTGCGCTAAGCAGCTAAAGGGTTAAGCAACTGACTTGTCCACGGTGAAGGGGCGTAAAGGATATGATGGATCGCAAAATTCCAGCGCCTGGGCCCCGTTTTACTAAGGTAGTTACGAACAAAATTTGCGTAAGTTTTACGTAACTATAGTATGGTTGCATATTTCTGCCACGAGATACGAGATAACTATCATGATTATTTTAGAAAACTATTGCGATTATTCAAGGTTTCCTGGAAATTTTATCTAGATAAAATGCAAAGATAAAATTTCCAGGAAACTTTGATTTATCGCAATAGTTTTCTAAAATAATCCTGACAGTTATCTCGTAATTCTTGGCAGAAATTTGCCACCATACTATAGTTACGTAAAACTTAGGTAAATTTTTTCGTAACTACCTTCGTAAAACGGGGCCTAGTTTTCTAATCCTAAGCATTTACGAATTATTTATACTCATACGGTCACTCGCAAGAATGACTGACCAAAACATTTCCTGCTGTAGAATTTTGATCGATTGCCGCGTATTTGATTTAACCTTTGGGCTGCTAAACGCGACTCAAGGACTTTTTACGGTAGATCAAGATCAGATGGCACAAAACGTGCTGTCTGATCTTGGACTTCTACTGTTCGATAAGGAAATATCTTGTTCCAAAAATTACCTTTGAAAAAGAAAAACCTGGTTTTACTATCAGTTCAAAAGTTAAGTTTCACTTATTTAGCAGGATAAGGGTTACTTATTACCCACTGATCTATTACTCTTACTCGATAAACGTTTCATTATCAGTTTATATTATTGTTTGTGTTTGGGATAACAAGTTCAAAATCACGTAACGTGACGAGATAATTTAAAAACCCAACACAACAATGTTTAAATATATTATTTCTTTATGGTTCTAGGTTTTAAACCTTTATTTCCCAAAAACCATAGGGGTCCGTAGTTTGACTCCTATCACCCATAGACTATAACAAGGGATTTAACTGTATGCAGCCCGTTACTCGCCCCCGGTTACAAAAAAACAACGTATCTTTTCTACCCCATCAGTTATTCTCCTAATTTTTTCTACAGCTGAGAGCCAAAACATTTTTCTACCAGAAAAACACAACTGTTTGTCAGTGGCTAATGCAGTTTGGCTGATACATTCGCTCGAACTTGTAAACTCGCTCAAAAATCTTCGCCATTGACACGGGTTCGTACATTCGATACTGACGTTCGCGCATATAAACCAATGAAATTTCTCGTTCCAAACAGTGTCACCATACTGTCACGTGACAAAAAGGTGTGAGCAGCTGTACGAAATTTCATTGGTTGAATGCACGACTGTTAGTACATATCAACCAATGAAATTTCTCGTTCCAAACAATGTCACATGACAGAAGATGGCTGCAGCTGTTCGAAATAAGAACGTGGATCACAAATTCAACGAATTCTGAGGCGTTTCGTCGTTATTGAAGATAAAAACTATAGGTCAGTAGTATTTTTAAACATGTTTAAAGGGTGGGTGCCGCTATTGCTGCGTTTCATTGGATCTAAAGTGCATGTTATATCTTGAAAACGGATGTACGAACCCGTGTCAATGGCGCAGATTTTTGAGCGAGTTTACAAGTTCGAGCGAATGTATCAGCCAAACTGCATTAGCCACTGACAAACAGTTGTGTTTTTCTGGTAGAAAAATGTTTTAGCTCTCAGCTGTAGAAAAAAATAGGAGAATAACTGATGGGGTAGAAAAGATACGTTGTTTTTTGTAACATGGGGCGAGTAACGGGCTGCATACAGTTAAATCACTTGTTTATAATATATAGCCTATGGGTGCCAGGAATCAAACTACGGACCCCTATGCCAAAAACGAGTAATATTACAGAGTATTAATGAAAGGTTTATCGAGTTAGATTCATACCTATGGATTCATGTAAGTATATTCAGTATTTGTGGTATATTTATAGTGACCTATCTCAGTTTGTTGATTCTGCTCATGGGTATGAGTTGGCATTTGAAATAAAGCCAACAAATGTCAGATTACCGGACGATAAAATTATACAGTTCTCCATTTTTGAAAAGTTTTGGCGACAACAAATTAAACGTGGCTCAATTCATACTTTCTTTTGTTTTGTCTTTTGAAGGGTAGAAAATATTGTGTGAAAAGGAGAAAATGATGGTTACCAGCATTTTCTCCTTTTCACACAAAGTTTTCAAGGTTTTTTTTTTTTGCACAAGGGCGTTAAAAATCGGCTTTGTTTAGTAAAGTGTTAATTGGGTAGGTGTATTTATTTTTATGGCCATCCAGTCTGCAAGTTTTTTGGGAAAGCGCAAGTTGTATGTCCTTATGTAACGAAAGATAGCCAACCTCGACAGTGACGTCACACGGGTACGGGAGGTAACCGAATCAGGGGAAGTAAGCGATGCACCATTTTATGGCCCTAAATCATCGTGACAATTCAACCGTGGTTTATGGCATTTAAGTGGGTGATAATTGTGGAAAATCATGTACATAATTATGAAAATCGTAACCTTGATATAAAAATCCACAATTTTGTTTTCAAAACTCTTTTGGGTCGAAAAATTGGTGCCTATCGGGTATATCATGTGCAGTCTGATCTTCTTCTGCGCTTCCCTTACGAGCGCAGTAAGTCACGCTCAGCAGCCCATGGGCTAGTTTCCCTGAATTTAAATTATTGAAGAGGGACCCGGGTTCGATTCATACTCGAAATTCTTATTTTTCCGTAGGAGTGTCCTTTGGCAAGACACCTCAGAGCTCTAGCATTGTTCTGGTGACACCCAAGACGTGCATGAGTACATAAGGTTTCGCTATGATATAACTGAAATAATGTTGAAATCGGCGTAAAACACTACCCGATCAGTCAACCATTTGGTGGCCCCTTAGATACAGTTTCGTTTACTCGGTAAGGGATTACTCAACATCGCCCTCTGAGAAATGGACTATAAATAATCACAACTCTCACTTTTCCCTATTTCCTGTTCGTTGTAGCTATAAATAGAACATAGTGATCATTTTTGTGGTTATTCCTTTACCACACAATCCTGAGTTTTAACGACCCTAAGAAAAGGAATTTGAAAACATTGTGGAAAAAGGAGAAAATGCTGGTTACCATCATTTTCTCCTTTTCCCACAATGTTTTCTACCCTTTCAAAGAAAAAAAAAAGTCTACTTTGTGCCACATTTATTTTGTCGTCTGCAAATGCTTTCAATTTTGATCAGTCGAAGGCTATGCCGTTTGGTATTTGAGAGTTAAATGTTCACCTATGTTTGAAGTAGTATAAATTCCCCATTCAGATCTCGTCTTACTCATGAAACAAGGGTATAAATATCCAGTTAACACTTTTCCAAACAATCCCTTGTTTTAACGACCCATAGAAAGAAGCACTTTGAGAACACTGTAGGAAAAGAAGAAAATGTTGGTAACCAGCATTTTCTCCTTTTCGCACAATGCTCTCTATATTTTCAAAAACAATTTCCATCATTTCAGCTACGCTTAATTTGTCGTCTGCGAACGCTTACAATTTGAATGCAGTAAATTTTTGTCAGTTCTAGGTCTTTTCCAAACGATCCCATGTTTCATAATCTTGAGCTTTTTTTTTTTCAGAACATTGTGGGAAAAGCAGAAAAATTAAATTATTTTAATGATGGTAACTAGATTCCCCCCCCAACAATCTTTTCAATCTTTTTTTAAAAGTGGAAATCCATAATCTACATTTTCGTCAGCAGACCTTTGTCCAGAACAGTGTCGAGCAAAGTGGACAGTGTAAATCAAAGATCATTTCGGTCAAATAGTGTTTGTTATTACTCCGTCCGTCCGTTCGTTCGTTTTCGTATCCGGGCCATAACTTTTTTCTCTATTACTTAATTTCAGAATAACTTTGCACAAATGTTAACCACATCGAGACGATGCGTCATGCGCAAGAATCATGTCCGTCAACGTTGCAGCAAGGTTAAATATGAGAAGAGATATTTAGATGGTTATGTCCGTGTCTGGCCTGTATATTTTTTTTCAGTAATAAATGAATTTCAATACAACTGTGTAGAATTGTCAACCACATTAAGACAATGTGCTGCACCCAAGAATCATGCCTCTAGGTCAAAGGTCAAAGTTAAGGTATGGTCAAATGTCCATTTTCGTGTCCCGGCCGTAACTTTTTTCCCTATCACTAAATTTCAAAATAACTTTCAACAAATGTTTATCACATCAAGATGATGTATTAGGCGCAGAAGACATATCTGTTGGTTAAAGGTCAAGGTCACAGCAAGATAAATGTGTTTGGGAGTAGTGTTTGTGTCCGCCCTGTAACTTTTTTTAATCATGAATGAATTTCAGTGTAACTTTGTAGAATTGACAACCACATATATGCAATGTGCCACGTCAGTAGTAGAACCATGTCAGTAGCTCAAAGATCAATGTCAAGGCAAGTTCAAATATTATTAATGGGAGAAATTTTGGTTTTGATTTTCGTATCCGGGCTGTTACCTTTTTTGAATAAATTTCAATGCAGAATGGTCAAACACATAATGACAATGTGCCATGTACAAGTCATGCCCATAGGTTAAAGGTCAAAGTCACAGCAAGGTCTTCAGTGGTAGAGTTTGTGTTGGGCCTATTACTTTTTTTACTTTTTTTTTAATTTGCGTGAATTTCAGTAAAATTTTGAAGAATTGTCAACCACATGTAAAGGATATGTGGCGCATCCCTTAGTTGAACGTCAAGGTCAAGGCAAGGTCAGAAGTGTTTGTAAGGTGTAGTAACCATAGTCAATATCTATATGCACAGCTCACAGGAAAAGGTTACTACTTTCGAGGGCATCAGTTACTTCTCAATCACACGTCTGGTTGAATATTTGATTTGTCGTTTGAAAATGCTTTTAATTTGGACAAGTCCAGATTTCTGTAATATACATACGTCGTCGTAAAGGGGTGGGCCGGTTACAGGAATAAACAAAAAGTAGACTACTGATAAATACGATTAGAGGATTTTAAGCTTAAAAAAAAAAAGTGAAATATGAACGTTTGCAAGAACGTACATTTCCCCAGATTCTTTGAGTCTTACAATAGATTGAAATCCTACATATTTTCCCTTTATTGTTTACTAAGGTGACAAAACGGAGTGCACTCCCTAAGGCAAAAACGCGTATAGTCACTTTCAGACAGATGGAATCCTGTATATTTGAATTCTACCGTTGTTGAAGCATTAGGATCAAGCAATAAGCAATAAGTTTTCGTCCTCGCTTTCTCGTGAAATAGTTTACAGTACAGCCGTTGTCAAATGAAGTTGTTTGAAGAAATTACATGTAGCTGCAGATCTTTATTGTTTTCTAATGGCTTTTTGGTCTCACGTTCAAACTGGATGTCTAAGCTCACGTTCAAACTAGATGTTTAAGCTCACGTTCAAACAAGATATCTAAGCTAACATTCAAACCAGATATCTAAGCTCACGTTCAAACCAGATGTCGAAGTTTTGATTGTAGCTGCTTGGCTCTCTGTGTGAGTGGATCTGGTAGTAATTTGACAGATTTTTGTCTCAGGTCTTTTCGAATGGCAAGTAAGACAATCGGCTTTACGGAGTAGCTGAGATATCCGCAGGATATTCCCACAGTCAACCAGCCGTCCCACCAAAGTACCTCATACATGTCCATGAAGGTAAACACGGTATAGGGACACCAACATATAAACATGATAAGCCACAATACAATATAAAAGATGAAGTTCCTATCGAGATGTTTACAGGATTCTTCTCCTTTTATTATATTCAAAACGGCTGTATACTTTCTTGCTTTCTCTTTAACACTTGCGCTTGAAATACTGATGGTCTCAGTGCCGGGTTGTTTGTCTACTAAATCCGATTTCATTTCATAAACAGCTTCATTTTCCTCAGTCAACCGATCTTCAGAACTCTCCGAAAATGATAGTGTACGACTTCTATTTTTAACGACAATATCAGTACAAGTCGCACCCTTTGTAGGATTCCATCTCAATTCAGAACATTTCTGCTGAATCTCTGTAGAGTTGTCTGCCTGAAAGTCAGTCTTGTGTTCCTGATCTGCTCCCAACTCTGCAACAATGATACGTGTTGGTTCTACGTTGTCCACTTCTGATTCATCGTCAACTTGACAAGTTTCTTGCTTGTCTTCAATTTCTGTTTCGAGACATGATTTGGTTTTTACTGCCTGTGTCTTATCTTGGCAAAGTACTGAGTTTATCACAAAATAGGTCATTATTATTGCTAGACCTATAGAGATAAAATACGGTATGAATGTTGCAATTATGTGCAATTTAATTTTCCCTTTCTTGGTACCACACTGATATTCAGACACTTGAATCGTGTACTTTTCTCCTGCTATAAACGGTATTAAAGCCAACAGGACAGCTAGAAAAAGTATCACTGCTGTGGCAACTAATAGAACTAATCTTCTCAGAAACAGTGTGGTGTGTTCATACCGCATGGCTACAATCGAAGCGAACAAGACAGTACTGATGAATCCAAATTGAAATACAAAAACTGTATTGTTAAAAACTCCAAGTAGTCCACACAACGAACTTGGTATAGATTCTATTTTTGAAAATGATATACCGATTGCTGGTAGGATTACGAACACAAAAGCAACAAAATCAGAAACAATAAAATGGAGGTTTAATACCAACGTATCGTCTTTCTTGTTCTTTCTGTACAAAATTACGATTAGTATGTTCAAGGTAAGTCCTGCAACTAACTCTAGTGTACAAATGGATCCAAAAAAGTACGGAAAGAGTTCCTTGTCCAACCAAAAGAGATAAGTATGTCCAAGGACCAAAAACCTTGATTCATCGCTTGAATTTCCTGCCATGTTTCCTATAGATCTAAAAGTGTCCAAGTTAAGACAGTTCCTCGTCAAAAATTCGCACCATTTGATAGCTTAAGCACGTGAGCCAAATCTAAATCATATGTATATATAAAATTCAAATAATGAAAGGTCATAGGCGAGGCCATGGACATGGACATTTTAATCCTCTTCAAGTCATTGTATATAGTTCGGCTGAAATAATTCTCTCATCACCTTTTCGGACTGCAAACTTTGTTTCCTCATTTGTAAAATATAGTCAGGCTGAAACAAGAAACTTTTCCATAATTATGTTAAACATAAGCGACTCTCTGGGAAAAAGGGGGCTTGATGCATCTTCGGAATGAATTGTACCAACCAAGCCATCCCATAATATTAATCTATTTCGTCCAGAAATCGGCTAAATTATGAGGAATTTTAGTCCTTTGACATGCAAAAAAACCAATAGCGAAAAGTTTCGGTTCAGGTCAGCCTGCGCAGAACGCGCAGGCTCACCCAGGTCAATAATTTTTGCTGATGCATTAAACCTTTTTTCTCAGAGAATAGTTTACGTGTAATACTAGCATCGCCGTAGATACGTTGGTTTCTTCATAAATTTGTTCGCTATACAAACGACTTGAAATTTATTTCACCAAAATAACTTAATAGGATTAAATAGGCATCTTTCTAAAATACAAACAACACTTATAAAAATATCTTAATATAATCTTTATTAACGTATTAACGTTTGTGTTTACGTTCCCTTTCGAAGGCATCGCACAAACAAGGGTCTCTGTGTATCGTGTATGGGACATGCGACAACCCATCCCATACCCGTTATCTGAGAACCCGATAGCGATGATACTGTTGCAAAAGTCTTGAAGATTATTGACGTATTACATATGAACAAGACGAATTCATCACTATTACAGATGTGTAGCTAACGAGTCAGAGAGTGTTCAGACGAAAAAAAAAAGAATTGGTACTCAACATAAACATTAAACAAACAAATAGCCAATGTTTGTATACCGCATTTATGGTACAGAATAATACAGTGGCAATTAAGTCGGATTATGGTACAAAGGTTTTGTATGTAATTATTTCAAACTGAATGTCACGAAAACAGGTTACTACGAAGAGCTAGCCACGAACGATTCAGGTAGGCTATGAATCAAGAGGGTGCCTCATATATGTTGGCAATTTAAATCCTAGTTTTAGAATTTTTCTTTTTTACAAGGAACTGGAACTTTGACAAACCGTACTGTACTAATGTTCATTATCAGACTCATATTAACGGCGTTCGCGACAGTTTCCATTTTCACGCTTCGTGTAACTATCACCCTCACCTTTTACTCGAAAAACGGTGAGCACCTAACACAATTGATCCTGCCACACTTGTCAATGTCTGCAGAATGGATAAACCAAGAGCTAAAACGGGTCGTTTCCTGTCAGCAAAATTAAGAAAAAAGTATTTGAATCAAGCCAAATAATTATATGCGAGGCAAGAATCCAATATTACGCTTTCAAAAGATCGGACTGAAAGTCAAAGTGAATCACCTAACTACGTCACCTAACAACCGAAATATGGACACAGATGCTACTACTAGCGCTCTATCTGGCAGACGTATCGTCGAGCTAAAACATCCTTTCAGATGCAGATGCTTTCAGTTTGGTCTGGTCCAAAATTATGTCACTTGGTAAAGACTTGCAGAAAACGAGGGGCTGTACATAACTCTTTCTCCTGTACCAGGTTGTCCCTTAGCTTGATGAGTCTGCGGCAGACAACATTAGAAAACATTGATGTCAAAAGGAGAAATTGCTCCTAACGATTGATTTCTCTTTTTCGCACAATGATTTCTGACCCATCAAAGAACTGTGATACATGAATACCAGGTTTTAGTTTAGCGTCTGCAAATGCGTCAGATTTAGAAGAGTCTAAAATTAGTCGTTTGGAAATAGGTTAAATGCTAACATCAGTATTACATTTATATGCTATGAATCGGTTTATTATGACCAACAAACTTGATTGTTATAAATATTGTTGTATTATTGAAAAAAATTAAGATAATTTACTTCATATAATGTCTTTGTCTTTGACAAACCCTACATTTATTCATTAGTTAGTGCCCCACCCACAAGCTTGAAATGTATTTTTCTAAAAAAATAAGGCTGGTGACCTATTTGTTTTAATCCTGATTCTTTTAGTTTAGTACCTGAATATTATTTATAGAAAAAATATGAAAAATCTGAATGTTAGAACATTTAAAAAAAATAACTTTAAAAGATATTCTTTTGGGTTTTTTTGGTTTTTTTCCAAAATAAAGGTGATTTAGCCATAAGTTAAGGGATTTTTTTTTTAAATATTGATACTCAGTATACTCTAAATTATTTTTTTCATTAGATTTGATGTTTCACCAATACAAAGACATTAAATTTGCTTATAATTGTTGTCATTTAAAAAATGTACATAGACTTAGTTTTCATAGGTGAAATTTCATCCTGAACTGCCGCAATGCAGGGTGTACTAAAAGAAATATTCGTAGAATTTTCCCAAAGCTGGTGACCCCCTCTTTTTATCTCCTATTTTTGTAGATCAGATAATAAACCATCACCAAACAAAGTTTCATGAAATTGTGAATGTTTTGAAAGAATGGTGAACCTGTAGCGATCGTCTTTAATATTCATACTCTCAAATGGTATAAATCATATTTGCATTTTGACTCAAGAAACATTTACTTGTGGCCGCTAGTGGGGCTTCAAATTCGGCTACATTTTGCGTACCGCTTCTGAACGCTAACTGTACCGTATGCCACATTTTTTTAACTTATCAAAACTGCAATCATTTGCAAGCAACATATCGAATGTAGCTCAAACTATGGATTTATGGAATGCTTTTGAAAACCTTGTTGTAAAAAGATAGCATGCTGGTCATCGGCATGTTACCTTTTCCCCCCACAATGTTTTCTCTTTAGGATTTTAAAAGACGGGGTTGTTTGGGAAAGGGTAAAAGAGACTAACAGCAAAATTTGGTAATAACTACTTCGGAGTCAACGACGACTTTAAGCGCTAAGACGGACAGTGTGGACCAAGACAAGACCGCACACAGCGTGCATGTTGCTCTTGAATCTACACTGTCAGGATATTTTGTGAAAGAGTTTGACTATACTAGTCATGATATTAGCATTACCTGGGCTTTTTTTTTTAAATCTCGATAACACATAGTTATTACCTACAACGAAGTATGGGCGTTATATACTCGAATCAAGGTGTCCGCCTGCCTGTTCGTCCGTATGTATCTATTGGTTATACGGTCAGATGGCAAGGCACTTAAAAATTATTCGGCGTAACTTTATGATCTCACTTTTGACCTACTTTCAGTACTAGGAGGAAACGAATGGTTACACATTTTGTGATTGGCCAAGTATAGGTAAACTACGCAAAAAAATAAAGGTCACAGTAGAAATTTACCGACATTGGATAAAAGTGTTCATGACTGGAAAATCACGTAATGATCACATTTACCTGTGTAAAGATGTACTTTTTGGCCATGCAGATGTTAAACTCTAGCTAAACATCCCTAATCTAAATCATATGGGATAAACTAATAGCAATGAGTATTGGCGAGTTTTCTATTTTGGTTAGTGTAAAGGATTTGGTACCCGTTTTTCCTCGCGTAAAACCGAATACGAATTGCGACGGCAGGCTACCGCTCTATTGTCTTACACGAAAGCGGATTGTGAAAACTGATTTCGTTTCTTGTCACAATGAAAAAAGATGTTATGTCGTGAATTTGGTGATTTAATTCGAAACGTGAATAACTATGCCTACCTGGGGGAACAATCGATTTTATTGCGTTGTTAGAGAAGAAAATGGGTTTCTACTAAATTACTCTTAATAAAAGTAGGTGGGTGTGGTCAAGCATTGAGAGGGGTGATAAAACCCCGTCTTTCTGATAACGACAAATGGTCGATGTTTGAAAGGTGCTTCAATTTTGTACAAAAACATGCAAATCTACATTGTTTGCTTTTTAAAGATTTCATCGTATGGTCTAAACAGACCTTTATTTAAACATGATTCATTAATAAAAAAACAGAACAAACGATATATTCCGAAACATGGCAAAATGTCGACTCTCATTTTGCGTTAAACATGAGAATTAATGTATTGCTCAGTAACGCTCATTACGAGAGCTTCCTCATTCTTAAATCTTATTGAAAATTCTGCTTTCAACCATATGCAAAACAATTTAAAAGAGGCTACTTTCAGAACTGTTTTCATCATTTCTCTTCATATTATACTACAAACGATTTTAAATATTCATATCCCAGTGCCTCTTACGCCGTCTGTCTTTTTTAAAAGATATTTCTTGTTATACTGCAAAGCAATTTCTCGCGATCTCATTGGATAATGTGCTCCGAACGTTATATTGAAGTACACTGGCAAAATCCACGGAAAAGCAGTTTCCCTGTCGGGAGTCCCGTATACTCCACTGCACTTTGAACGCAAAACTAAAGATGGCGGCGTCGATCGATACGAGCCGGCCACCAGATAAATTATACTGAGTACACCATATTATTATTACTAGGTTCCCTTGGTGGTTGTTATTAAAGCGGAAAGAATGGATTTTTTTTTTTTTTTAATAAATTAACATATAGTTACATTAGATAATCGTTTGTTGTCATTCTAAAACAAATAAACCGGGTTAAAACGAGCCATTCCTTCGTCATGTAAACAAATCGTGAAGTGTCCAAAGTCAGACATTGTAATGTTAAAATCAAAGCGTTGAAAACACTGGAGTGGTATTTGTCAAGGAAGCCATTGTGTGGAGTTAATAATTTGAAAGAAAAAGAGAAATATTATTCATTTATTGGCTTGAAAGTCAACCTACTAAGCAAATTAATACCTTTGTTTGGTTGAAGGGAGGGTATTCATGACAAAGTAAAGATTATTTGTGTATTGGTGGTCTCCCTTTGATCATTAGGAGGAATCAGGAGTAGCGTCCCTTGACACTAGAATGCATGATGGGTAGAGAGAGAAATCATGTAAATATGTCGAATAAAATTAAGTTTGTACCTGAAAACTATGATTTTGAGATATCTTTGCCCGTAAAGGTTTAATTCCAACTACACAATCAATTATTTCGATCTATAAATATTCATGCACAATCAAATGGAGTAGCGCGCAATCATGGTACGAACAAACCCAGGGACGAACTGGTTTTGGAACGAAAAAGCCCAGGACCAAGCGATCAGTAGACAAATTTTGTGTATATCATTGCGCCATATAGAAGGCTATGAGCGGTGAGGCTATTTTCAAACAAAAAGAAGTATTTCCATGATCGATGGCCTCACCCAGTGTATTTTAACATGCCATTTCCAATTACATATCTGAGTGCTATTGAAAAACTCATTTGTCTTTGCACAAAATACGATACATGGTCTTCAAAATTCAATATTGAACTCATAGTGGCATTGTCTTCGACAAATAGCACAAAAATAAACTAATGGTCGTTTTAGGCAACTAGCGGTCGTTTACTTTTGCCAAAAAATCATAAAATGAATAGTTACTTACCTTGAAGTTGTTTCAATCCAAGTTTGAATAAAAATACGTCGAATGTCCATCGCAGTAACTTCATGTTCCAGACTGCACGTTTTACTAAGGTTTTAATGACTTCATTTTTTCAGTGACGTCAGTTTTCAATATGTTGGGGCACTCGGAAGGGAAATTCGCCTTCGTCAGCGTACTCAATTTAGGTGACCATAAAACGGAAATTTCGCGGAATACACGTTGGGATGGTAAAACTTTGCCGTATAATAAATTCGTTTTATGGTCAGCTGGCAGGGGACTTGGAAACTTGTTCACGGCTGTAGCTGATTATGTCACCCCGAGTCTTCGTACAACTACCGTAATATTGTTCTCGGCTGTGGATGTAATAAGTAATAATAAGGTGTACATGTATTTATTTTGTTGGCGACTCGCTTCTATTTGACGCCGCCATCTTGGATTGTGCATTGAAGTGCATAAGTCTATGGGGCTCCCGATAGGGAAACTGTCGTGTTCCCTGGAGCTCGCCAGTGGACAGCAATATATATTCGGGGCATAATATCCAATCAGATCGCGAGAAATTTCTTTGCAGTATAAAAAACAATTTTGTGTCGTCTTCTCCAATTTTTCAATCAAGTTGCCTGAAAATTTCGGAGCCCTTCCTAGAATGGGAACTTTTTCACCTGCAATTTTCACTATGATTGATTGACCATTACAGGAGTTATTGCCCTTCGACTTTTCCTGATCCAATGACGGGGCACCTTTTATTGAGGGAGGGGGGGCATTCGTCGGTCTGCGACAGTTGTAGCTTTGTTTATCGTGTTGTGCATAGATGCTGCCATAACTAAAATATATTTTGTTTTTCATGTCCGTTAGAAAAATTCCCCTGTTGACCAAGAAATATTTAATCAAGCGTTGTTTAGAATCGAGAATCGTTGAAATAATAGATTAATGGTCGGAAAGTAAATTCTGTACAGCCTGATCTTTAAACGTGTTCCACAAAAGCTTTCAATATAGACGGGCCTTTTGTCGTCTAGTAAGGTATTAATCCATTTTCCCCAGGCTGCTAAGCGCGACTCAAAAACTTTTTGCGGACAGGGTAGATCAGACTGCACAGAACGTGCAGTCTTATCTTCGATCTACACTGTCCGATAAGGAGATACTTTTTCTCTTAAAAGTAACGTTAAAGTGGCTATATTCAGGTTTTTACTATCGGCTTGAAACTACCATTTAACTTATTTAGCAGGTTAAGGGCTAAAGGTACAGGTACACAGGTAAAAAGTTAATTTCTGGTGACATGTCCCGGCAAATATCGTCAAGCACAATAAAAAATATTGATCGAAACTTGCTTTTATTAGGACAATACAATACAATATTATTTTGTTCGCGTAATTAGGCCTGTGGCCAACAACACATATATAAACATTAAATACATCTGCAGTGGTTTGTAACGTGCAATTCAAATAAATTCCATCTATTTTATCACATTTAATGCTAGATTTTTATTGTTAACGTGTTTTGATTTAAATGGATGGGGTGCAGATTTTCTGTATTTAGGTTGTCCTGTAGAACAAGAATGCAAATGAATTATGCTCTGGCAAAAGGGGGTTTAATGCATCTCCGTGATGCATGATACCAAGTAAGCCATCACATACTTCGTGGATCCGTTATAGCCACTTTTCTTAACAATTGACTTAATCATGAGGTAGACTGGGCCTTGGACATACAGAAAATTGACAAATAGCGAAAAGTTTCGGCTCAGGTCAGCCTGCGCGGACTGCGCAGGCTGACCTGGGTCGATACTTTTTGCGATACTTTTTGCAGATGTAGTTCGCCCCCTTTTCATAGAGCATGACTAATCCCTTTCAATTTATCACAAATAAAAAAAAACATGATATTCATCCTCCAACTGTTTACAAATACAATTCAGCCATGCTTTGATGCATGATACCAAGCAGTCACCACATAGTTATAGGCCTCGTTAAGGTCGTAGACCCCTAACGCTTCTAGTGCAACATGGAATAAAATTTCTTGTTAGTTGATAAATAAGGATTTATACTGATATAATACTTTTGCACATTTTTAACCGACCAGAAATTCCTTTGATGTCTATCTTAAAATTATTTGTTGACACTTTTGTTAGTTTCCTGAGAAGGGGGGTAATTATTATCTCCCTTTGTAATGAGAATATAGTGGTTTTAGATTTATAAATGATAATTCTAAGAAGGAAAAAAAGGAAAAAGTGGCTCGGTTAAAGTAGTACAATTATACTAATTTTCAATCACAGCAAATTTTGTAGGATAATATTCTAGTGGAAATAGCTGTTTTCCATTAGGGGTCTACTACATTAACTCCATTTTGTAAACAACCTACTGAATTGTGAGGAACCCTCTTCCTTTGAAATGCAGAAAATTGACCAACGGTATAAAAGTTTCGACTCCTGTCAGCCTGCGCGGACAGCGCAGGCCCACATGAATCGATAATTTTTTAAAGATGCATTAAACCCTTTTTTCACAGAGCATGGCTCAAATATAAATCAACATCAGTTCTTATACAAGTTCGTATATAGGTCAAAGGTGTGTAAAATGATAACATCAATAGCCCTTATCCTGCTAAATAAAGAAAATGAAATTTTCAAACTGATTAGAAAAAGCCAATTTTTTTCTTTTTAAAAGGTATTATAGGGGGAAAGATATCTCCTTATCGGACAGTGTAGATTCAAGATCAGACTGCATGTTCTGTGCAGTCTGATCTTGATCTACACTGTCCGCAGAAGGTCCTTGAGTCGCGCTTAGCAGCCTAAGGGTTAAGTCTTATATACAGGTCGAAACGAGCGTAAAATATAGGTCGCATTGCAATACTCGAAACGAATAGGTGTAAAATATCGGGGGTTTCCCAGGGATTTTTATCCCATTATTACTTAATCCCGAGTTTTAACGACCTTGAGATGAGGACATTTAAAACCATTGTGTGTAATTCTAGCTCATAAATTCTATCATTAAAGTCACATTTAAATTGTCGTCTGCAAATGCTTTTAACTTGGACAATTCTAAAATTTTGCCGTTTGGTAAATAGTTAAGACGACCGTGCCAGTTTCGTCTTTCGACTAAATCTATCACGCTTATGGAACTAGAACGCGTGCACCAGTTACTCGTATTTTAGATGTTGCAGATGTATTTTGTTTACTTTCGATCCGTCAATCGCATGTATATATACCAGCGCTAAAAAAACACCTATATAAAAAAAGAGATAAGTGCACGTTACTTGAATAAAACAAATTATATGGATATGCGAGTATGTATGTGAACATACTCAGAGTGAGTGCATTCGAAGCACCCGATGAGAAATTCTGGAATGTTAACGACGTTCGCGACAGTTTCCATTATGACGCTTCGTGTAACTATCACGCTCACCTTTTACTCGAAACGGTGGGCACCTAACACAGTTGATCTTGCCACACTAAAACGGCTCGTTTCATGTCAGCAAAACGAAGAAAAAGGTATTTGAATCAAGCCAAATAATTATATGCGAGGCAAGAATCAGAAATTACGATTTCAAAAGATCGGACTGAAAGTCAAAGTGAATCACCTAACTACGTCACCTAATAACGGAAATATGTACACAGATGCTACTACCGCTCTATCTAGCAGACGTATCGTCGAGCTAAAACATCTTTTCAGATGCAGATGCTTTTAGTTTGGTCTAGTACAAAATTATGTCACTTGGTAAAGACTTGCAGAAAACAAGGGGCTGTAACTCATTCTCCTTTACCAGGTTGTCCCTTAGCTTGATGAGTCTGCAGCAGACAACATTAGAAAACATTGATGTCAGAAGGAGAAATTGCTCCTAATGATTGATTTCTCCTTTTCGCACAATGATTTCTGACCCATCAAAGAACTGTGATACATGAATACCAGGTTTTGGTTTAGCGTCTGCAAACGCGTCAAATTTAGAAGAGTCTAAAATTAGTCGTTTGGTAATGGGTTAAATGCTAACATTGTTACGGGAGACCACTCCTTCATGCATGGCTTCATCCCGATTTAAATACAATACCTAACAACTGCGTTAGGGAGAATTCTCTTTAGCTCAGTGCGTTACGCTTGTCTCGTAACAGTATTGCATTTATATGCTATGGATTAGTTTATTATGACCAACAAACTAGATTCTTATAAACAGCGTTGAATTGTTGAAAAAATTGAGATAATTTACTTCATATAATGTCTTTGTCTTTGACAAATCCTACATTTACTCATTAGTTAGTGCCCCACCCACAAACTTAAAATGTATTTTCTTGAAAAAAAAGGCTGGTGACCTATTTGTTTAAGCCCGATTCTTTTAGTTTAGTACCTAAATATTATTTACAGAAAAAATAAGAAAAATCTGAATGTTAGAACATTAAAAAAAATAACTTTGATAAAAGATACTATTTTTTTTTTTTTTTTTGTTCTTTTTTTTTTTCCAAAATAAAGGTGTTTTAGCCATAAGTTAAGGTTTTTTTTTTAAAGATTGATACTCAGTATACTCTAAAAAAAATTTTTCATTAAATTTGATGTTTCACCGATACAATGACATAAAATTTGCCTATAATTGTTGTCATTTGAAAAAAAAAATAGACTTAGTTTTCATATGGGAAATTTCATCCTGAACTGCCGCAATGGAGGGTGTACTAAAAGAAATATTTATAGAATTTTCCCAAAGCTGGTGACCCCCCTTTTTTATCTCGTAATTTTGTAGATCAGATAATATAATATCACCAAACAAAGTTTCATGAAATTGTGAATGTTTTCAAAATATGGCGAAACTGTAGCGATTGTCTTTAAAAGTCGAACCGAAAGTGAAAGTAGGTCTACTTGTAAGATAGTATAAATGTAACTTGTAACTGTTGTGTTCGTTTTATCCGCTGGATGGATCGTAGAATGAAGAGTCTTCATGCTTTTTTGAAATGCATTGTCTTAAAACTTAATCTCTAAAACATTGCGCAAATAGGATAGAAATGTTGGTAACAAGCATTTTTACCTTGCTATACAACATTACAATATTTATCACCGTGCATTGAGTAGCCTACAGACCCACACCGGGCGTTAACCAGAGGTTCAGAATCATAAAGCACTCAGAATCGAGAGTGCTATAACACCCTTAGGCTGCTAAGCGCGACGCAGTGCGCTTTTGCGGACAGTGTAAATCAAGATCAGACTGCCCAGAAAATGCAGTTTGATCTCATGAGTAATCTATTTTGTCTGATATAGTGAAATTTTCCATAAAAAAGAAATAGGATGAAATCGCAATATTTGCTTTTTTACTATCGGTTGAAAAGCATGATTTTTAAAGTAGTGTTAGGCTTAAGTATGAAGATCGATTTGTTTTATAAAGTGATAAAAGAATGTTTCACATGTTTCCAGTTAAGCACTTGTGTAAATGTGCGTTACGGACGCACGCCTTTGTTACATCTGGCGTTTCTCACACATAGATGGATGAATTAAGGATTACGACCCCTAACTCATCGGTAAACATCGACGTTTTCGTAAAGGCTATTCAACCAATCTCGGAAGCTTCCGTCTTTTAATTTAAGAGTTAAGGGCCGTAGACCTTAAACCTCTCGCAATTCTTTACCAGACGGCAAAATTTTTAACTCATTCATATCAGTTGAAAACATTTGCAGACGACAACTTTGAAGTGGCATGGGTTATGAGATTTATCTGTGAAAGCTTAAAAAACATTGTGGGAAAAGGAGAAAATGCTGGACATCAGCATCTTTTTTTCCTACAGTGTTTTCAAAAGCCTTCTCTAGCACGGTCGTTCAAACTCCGGATTGTGTGGCGAAAGGTTGATATTAACACAACATGGGTCATATTTTTAGCACATGAAAAAATATTGACACGAAAGAGTAAAGATCTTTTTTTTTCTTTTATGATTTTGTATTGGCGTTTAACGCCATTTTAACAGCTTAAGTCATATCATGGCGGTAAGAGACGCACCCATGTGTTTCCTGGCTTTCTCGCACCATCCTCGGAACCCAGGTTTGAAGCATTACGTTACTCTCCATGCATCACCCTGCGATTACAGAATGAATCGAAACTGGGTCACCGAGGATGTCTCACAACAGTATTGACACAACTTTCTTTCCAAAGCCACTGACTTCTTTTCTCACACGCATCAGAGGTGAGAGGCGAAAACTCGCCGGAAAGAAAATTTGTCGCAAGCGGGTATCGAACCTCAACCTCCAGGTCACAAGTCAGATACGCTAAACACTGAGCTACCCGGCCCGGCAGTAAAGACCTATTTCTAGTGCATGAATAACTAATCTGTCTATATCTCCATCAGCCAGGTCTTTCAGAAACTTTGGATCAGTATTAACTCTTTACCAAACGACAAAATTTTAGACTAGTCCAAATTGAAAGCATTTGCACTCGACAAATTTAACGTGACTCAAAAATTGAAGTTTGTTTTGGGAAGGGTAGAAAACATTGTGGGAAAAGAAGAAAATGCTGGTTACCAGCATTTTCTCCTTTTCCCACAATGTTTTCAAAAGGCCTCTTCCTCAGGGTCGTGAAAACCAGGGATTGTTTGGTAAAGGGTTAACCAACTCTATTCTCGACCTTTATCCTGCTAAATGAATTAAATGAAACTTTAAAGCCGATACTAAAAGCCCGGATTTTGCTTTTTCAAAGGTAATTTTGCAGAAAAAAATATCTCTTGATCGGACAGTGAAGATCAAAGATCAGACTGCACGTTCTGTGCAGTCTGATCTTGATCTTCACTGTCCGCAAAAGGTCAGTGAGTCGCGCTTAGCTGCCAAAGGGTTAAGAATATTCATAGTCTTATCCTGAAGAATTTTTTTAGATTTGAAAGTAACACAAATTCTGATTGGCTAAACCAAATGGTTTAGCCAATCAAAATTTGTTTACTTTCAACTCTAGAAAATGTTGAGAACTATTCATGAGTTCATTAATTACTAGTATGATGAAATTGTAGAAAGTTATGACATTTTGAGCCTCCCCCCTCCCCTCTTCCCAAAATCGCTTTGCATATCATCTCACCCCGCCTACTTATTCTATCAAGAAATGCCCGCCCTGGTAGCTCCGTTGGTTAGCGTATCGGACTCGTGACCAGGCGTTTGTGAGTTCGATACACGGTTGAGGCAAACTTTCTTTCCGGTGATTTTTCGCTCCTCACTTCTGGTGCATATCAGAGAGCAGTCAGTGACTTGGAAAGAAAGTTGTGTCAGCACTGGTGTGAGAAACCCAGGAAACACATGCGTGCACTGACCGCCGTCGTATGACCTAAGCTGTTAAAACGGCTTTTAACTCCAATTCGATCAATCTATCAATATATATTGTAAAACAAGCCTTAGCACTTGAACGATACACACAAACACAAGAAAATACATTACAACATACTTATAACGCTCTACCATACAACAACTTTCTAGGTTTGTCCATATTCAAAGCACCTGCCGGCAAATGAAATTTTCACAATGATGAAACCTGTGTTTGAAATGAGCAAACACCGAGGGAAAAGAAGAAAATGTTGGTTACAGACATTTTCTCCTGTACCCAACTTTTTTTATAAACTTTTTTTTTTAATGGTCGTTTAAATTATGTGATAAAGGGATAAGAGCATAGGAACTGGATAAATAATTTTAAATTGTATGACACAGAGCAACGTACGAGTATTTAGGTTCACTGGGTATGCAACTAGTCGAATTTTTATAAATTAATCTTTGTTTTTTCCGAGGTGGCTTCTTCTTCGGTCTCAGCGCCACAGATTCAACACTTTGTTCAGTACACACACTTTCAGTCAATGATCCGGAAAGATCATTCTCGTCAACATACAATGTACTGTAGGCTGTACTCATTTCATTACAATCGACATCGTAACGGACATCAGCACTTGAATTATTACCAAGAGCTTTACTTTGATCACATCTTTTATCCAACTCTGTGAAGCAGCATTCAGAAGTTCTGAGTTTTTCATCAGTGTCTGTAAGAGTAAGTATGCAAATATCTTTAGCTGATTGAAAAGTTGTTGATTGTGTCACCTTGTTTGTTTCTTGTTTTATAGAGAGTTTTTCGTCATCAGTAATATCGCCAGTGTCTAAGATCGTACTTCGGCATGATATAATTAATCGACTGTTCGTGTTTTCTGAATCTCGTATACTTCGATTCTGTGATGAAACATTCCATTTCGAATTGTACCGTTTGTTATGATTGAAAAATCTTAACAAACTTTTCCAAGATTTATTTAACGTCCTGTACATTTTATTCTTCTTTTCTCCGTCGTGATAATTCGAGTCAATTCTCATTTTCTTTTCTCTGTCGTGTTTCCCTACTGCTCGACTCTCCCCCAAAAACCTCCGTATTCTTCTACTTGATAGTATAAATAAATATACCGCAGAGATTAAAGAAGCACTGAAAAACGCCATAACAAGAACTACGGTTAAGACCATGGTAAAAGATTCCATGTCTCTGTCGTCTGTTGTATTCTCTAACATTTCTGAAAATAATACAAATATAAAACGATGATCCAAAGGGTGAAGGGAAGTTAACCTCAAGATACACACCAAGTTACTATTGAATTATAGAACTAATGTATTCAGACTAAAGATACGTGTTAATAAACTCTACCAGGCGACAAATCTTGGACTTGTCCAAATTTTTGGCATTTTGTCGACAACAAATGAATTGTAACTCTGATAGTGGGGATATTTCTTTAAAAAGGATAGAAAAATGTGTGAAAAGGAGAAAATGCTGGTCACCAGCATTTTCTCCTGTCTCAACATTGTTTTCCAAGCTTTTTTTCGCCAGGGTTGTTAAAACACAGGGCTATTTGGAAATGCGTATATAATATATTTAATTAGCAGCTTAAACGTCGTTTTTGGTCAGAAAATCTCATAAAAGATCAGATAGTTTAGGCTCAGTATCAGACTACAAGTATCATTCAGTCTCATCTTGCTTTGGATTAGCTAAACCAAATGGTTTTTGCCAAACATGAGTTGCATTACTTTCTAAATGGTTGGTAAACACGGGCCCTAAAAAAGTCGGAGGAGCCTGCTAATTCAGTTGTCAGATCCACATTTGATTCTCAGTTGCAAGACAACCAATCTGATGTTCTGAGACAGACCTAGAACAGAATTAAGAGAGGATGCAGAAACCTGTCCAAGATCCACTAATGTTTCTTGCTTACAAGAGATGCAAATTCATTGGATAATGGTAAACTACACCTGAGAGATTTAGATCTACATAATATAGTGGATACAAATGTAGCTTAACCTATAGCTGCATGATTATGCCTTTCAACGCCCCTAGAGACAAATTTTGGAAGCAATGTTGGAAAGTGAACATTTTCTTTTTACCAACAATTGCCAATTTTCAAAAAGCGTTTTCAATATCATTCATACAGTACATAATTACATTAATCCTTCCTTCACAATTAGTGTCGGGTGCTGGATTTAGACTTTCTGACATGTCTCAAAACAGCCTGTGTTAAGTCTTATCCTGCCAAGTTAAGGGTAGGGCACCCGAATGGGATTCGTGTAACATCGCCTTTCATCGCAAAAATCGTACGGATTCGGCAAAGACTCGAGTAATACGTAATCGATGCGGGGAACCAGCGTCTATCGGCCGATCGATTACGGATAATGCGAGTCTTAGTCGAATCCGTACGTTTTTTCTGCGATGAAAGGCGATGTTACACGAATCCAATTACCTAGGGTGCCCTATCCTTAAATGATACCTACAAATCGATAGTAAAAACCCAAAGGTTGCTATTTCAAAGTTATTTTTTGGGGGAGAAATATCTCCTTATCGGTCAGTGTAGATCAAAGATCAGACTGCACGTTCTGTGCAGTCTGATCTTGATCTACACTGTCCGCAAAAGGTCAGTGAGTCGCGCTTAGCAGCCTATGGGTCAATTTGTTTGATACATAACTCATTTTAAAACATTAGTTACAAAACAATACCATTTTCCAGGCTCTCTTCCAGTATTTTGGTACTTCGCATCCCGTTTGTAGGCATGCACACCTTGCTAGAGAAGCCCCCACTTTTTTGGTAACATTCGGTGACCACAAATGTGTCATTATGACATTTGGCGCAGGGCCAGCAGCTTTCCGTTGCGCTTTCTCGAAAATAACCTGTAAAAAGAATTTAAATATTCTGTATCGTTACCTCCTTTGCAAAGAATCCATTGTGGTCTGACCTGAGCTGTGCTCGGGAAAAAAGGGGGTTGAAGGCATCTTCGTAGTACATTTTACCGAGCAAGTCGCTTCATGATATGGAAGAATATAGTCTTAAAAAAACGACTGAATCATGATGCAGAATATTCTTTTGACATCAAAAAAGTTTACCCATAGAATAAAGTTTCGAACCAGGTCAGATGCATAAAACCACCTTTTCACAGAGCATGACTCATTTATAAATCAACCTTTTGAATATTTATACAGAGCTCCAGAAAGAGGGAGTGATTTTGATTTAAAAATTGAAAATATTAACTATTCTCTTCAAAACCCTATGTTATGGGTACTCATTAGAATCGTCTCATTGAGACGATTCTAATGAGTACCCACAACAGAGGGTTTTGAGAGAAATAATGGATTCAGAATACCATCACTGCCTCTTATCTGGAGCTCTGCTTATGTCTTTTTTCATGTTTCACTGTGCTCTTCAAAATTTTGCTGTCTTTTTTTCTTAAGGTGCACAGAGGCTTCTAGTGCAAGTTGTTTTAAATCTGATGTGAAGCCAGAGATCAAAGCCAAAGCAGCAAGATGCTGCACCGCCCAAACATTGTTATGCCTTATCATTTTGTTGGTGTTGTTTATGCCCCGGATTGTTGGTAATTTCGGCCTAAAGTTTTGATTTTTGGCTAGGGCCAACGGCGCCTAGCCTTAGTAACCACGTTTCAGACTTTTGCATGAAAGCTGCAACCACTCTCAACATCATGTATAAATGCATGCTATTATCTGTCTCTGATTTGCTGGAACTGCAACTGCCGTTTTTAATTGGCTTGAAACGACACACCCCTCAAAACCGCCTTACACCTTACGAGCTGGGACTGGTGTTAGCTACCAAAAGGGAAACCCATACAAAAGGGACAGGTATCCATCAAAGTATTTTTCAAACAGTTATTAATGTCCCTTCTTGACTTTGAATGTTCAAATATTTTGATATTTTACAATATCTTTGTCATTACTGTCATTACTGAAGACATTTACTTCAAGCTTGAAGTAGTTGCTAACCATCATATTTACTTTAAACTTGGGCTAGCTGTTAACTATCATAAGGGAGCCCATAAATCAGGAGCAGGTAAACATCTAAATATTTTTGACACAGTAATACCCGGCTTTTCGACTTAAACATTTTCACTTAAAGATGCACCCTTACAACCAGAAAGTAAACAAACCCTGTTAAGACTTTACAATGTGTAGAATCAAGATAGCCGTGTAAACTTGGATAAAAAATCCATATAAGGTGTATGTGATAAAGAGACGCCAGGGATTAGTCTTCGATTTAAACCGGAAACTGTGGTTGTTACGTCTATGGCTAGCCGCAATAGAATGAAATGCATTTTCTATCCGTCGTAATCTGTGTAACCTTGCAACCGTCAGGGGCAACACTTAGCACGAAGGTACCAGAATGATTATAATTTCATAAAATAAAGATAAAATTGGTTACAAAACTCGATGAAAACGAGTAAAGATGCATCTTTAAAGCAACAGCACCTGAGCATTGGCATCCATATTTTTTTTCTTATACTTTTTAACTGGACATTTATGATTAAATGCAAATTGCTTTGTGCATATATGCACTTTCCACTTGCCCTTAGCCATCAGTGCTTTCAGCGCTTTGTTATCCTGAGTGATCTATACTACAGATACAAGGTATAATGCGCCTGATCATGGAGCCGTAGTTTTATGGAAAAGAACGTTATTTCATTTCTGAACAAAAGCATTTGACAATTCTGTTAGGTGGTCAATATTGCCTTATAGATAAAAGCCGTCGTTAACGCTAGTTCCAGATTTTTTCCCTTATCTGGCAAAAACGCAGGCAATTTGAGTTTTCACCAAATGCTGGCACTGTTTTACATTGATATCATTAAAACTTGGCCAAAGCTATTCGAACAACCACAATGGCACGTTAACGATAGCGAAAGCGTTACACGTATTTATAAAATGGGATATAATTATTTGAGATCATTACTAGTATCTATTTATAGATACTGGACTTACTTGAAGTAAGCGTCAAATTTCTATTGCTACTGAGACTATACCCATGTAAAATCAAATAGAGGGTCTTTGGCAATGTTTTTTTTTTTCCAAATCCTTATCATGCTAAATGAGCTAAATGAAACTTTCAAGCCGATAGTGAAAACCCGAACAATGATATTTCAAACTTATGTTTCGGAGAAAAATATCTATTTAACGGACAGTGAAGATCAAAATCAGACTGCACAGAACGTGCAGTCTAATTTTGATCTACACTGTCTGCAAAATGTCAATGAGTCCCGCTCAGTAGCCTTAGGGTTAATTCCTGTTCGGCGGAAGGGAGTCGGGAGAAAAGGCTACATGAAATACCGGTATGTTGTCCAGATCTTCATGAATCCATTACTTACTACCGTTGCAGGCCCTGTCAAATTGAAGTTTTGGGCAACTATGTAAGGGGAGTTTATGAGAAACAAAGTCCTGAAATGACTTGAAATGCTCAAAAACAAACTACAACAAACAAGTTGCTGTTTATATCACAAAATGGGGGTGGAGGGAACAACGGTCAGAATATGATATGTCAATAAAACTAACCAGGGGATTTTACCATTGCCTTCTTGGTGGTACAACGTTATATGAATATCGCAAACCGAACTCTAGACACCTGTTTCGAATACTGTAATTCCAGCCCAGATATAGGTGCATTCCCAATGAAAGAGAGAGTAGAAACAAATAACAATGGATATTCTATCGTTGTCGATATGCACAACGTCTTTCGACATGAGAGACTGGTACTTTCCCAGTGCAATTAATAATAGCAGTATTAGAAGTATGGCAATGGGTGGGTTAGAGGACAGCGTACCTCAAAGTTTTTACCACAAGACAAAATTTTTAACTAAACCAAATTGAAAACTTTTGCAGGTGACAATTTACATTTGGCTCAGTAGACAAAAGTTGTCTTTGAAAGGCTAGAAAATATTGCGGGAAAAGAAGAAAATGCTGGTAACCAGCATTTTCTTCTTTGCCCACAATATTTTCAAGAGTCTTCTTACTCATTATCATTAAAACACGGGATTGGTTGATAAAGGGTTAATACCAGAATGCCCGGAAATAGCTGCTTGATGTGTATAGTCGAATAATTTGTGATATATTCTGACAAAAAGCTAAAATGAAATCGACACTATAGGGATTTGTCCCGCTTTCTAAAATCATCCATTTCATTTCGTTTGGTATATTCTAAAGGCTAAGGATGAGAACAAATCGCCCTGTTGGTCCACCCAAGCTATGTCTCCGCGTATTTTCCACAAAAAAAAAAACGGGTTTCCCAAGCTGTTAGGTGCAAAGCTGTTTCCAGAGGTTGAGATGACTGTCTACCAAACGACAACATTTTGGGCTTGTCCAAATCAAAAGCATTTGCAGACGTCAAATTACTCGTGGCTCGAATTATTGAAACTGTTTTTTTAAAATGACAGAAAACATTCTGGAGAAAAGTAGAAAATGCCGATTACTAGTATTTTCCCCTTTTCCCACTGTGTTTTCAACAGCTATATTGTTCAGGGTCGTTTAAACTCGGAATTGTTTATTGTAAGGCTGAAACTGTCTTACCTTCCATACAGTCACCACAGTCAGTATTTCTAGTTGGGAGACAGTATCTGAGCAACTCCTCATGACGTTTACACGGAGTACACGGGAAACATCGAGCGGTACCTTCCACTGGTGAATACGTGCCTCGTAGACATGGAGCACAAACTGTATCCTTGGTCGGCGAACAGCTTTCCATTACGTATTGACCCGGCTTGCATATTGTACACGGGTTACATTTATTGCCGTATTTGTCGTTAAAATACCCTAATGGACAAGGCTCACATTCAGTGCCACGCCAGAGAGAGCAACGCTTCTTCTGTGTCCCCATTTCACAAGGTGGGCATGTTTTACATTTTTCGTCACCATTCGGTAGAACCTTGATGTACATGTTCCTTTTTGGACATGCTATTAAGCGCCTAGCCTGAATGAAAAAGATTTTTACAATAGTTGACGTATAACAATGTACCAAACAATCCTGTATTGTCTGAAGACGACGGCTTTTGAATACAATGTAGGAGAAAAAGGAAGAACTGGTAACCATTATTTTTACTCCTTTTCCAAGTATGTTTTCTGTCCTTTATTGGTAACTACAGTTTATATGCCGCCTGCGACAGCTTTCAATATAGATGGTGCTTGAATTTTGTCGTTTTGTAAAGAGTTCCAACACAGGTACAGACAGTTTGGTTCTACACGTTGTACAAATAGTGCATCCAAGTGAACAGGTTGATTAACTAAATGGCGTCATACGTCGCTTTCAACATTATTCCAGTCGTCACTGAGACAGGTCATAAAAAATATTCGTGAATGTCCTGGGTCTTACTTTGCTAGGACTCTAGAGTGCCTTGCCCAAGAAAAGTCCCACGAAAAACCCACTGCTTCCAGTGACAAAGTGAACAAAACATTCAGTCTTATAGTGGGATGTGCACTGTCGATATTTTGTGAATCTAATACATTCTGCCCAAAGGTACAGAAACCGTTCAAATTACGTTTATACTTTGCCAAATCTGAAATTTTGAATTCGACCAAATGAGAAGCATTCGCAGATGACAAATTAAATGTGGCTAAAATGGTGATATTTATTAATGAGTAAAAACACATTGTGGGAAAAAAAGATGTTGACATTTTCCTCTTTTCCCACTGTATTTTCAAAAGGCTTCTTCCTTAGGGTCGTTAAAGATCGGGATTGTGCGGTAAAGAGTTTAAAAGTATCGAGTCTTTTTCACTTATTCAGCAATGGTTCAACGACGCCTTTGCCTGTTTCAGAACCTGCAGTTTTATCTATGCTCTACATTGTACGATATTTCATGATTTATTCTGACCTCATAACAGCCTTGAAATCTCGGTATATATGGCCTGCAACACGCGAAAAGAGGCATTCGGACATTTGCGTAAAGTGTCGTCTCGGACTGCGCAGGCTAATCCGAGACGGCATTTTACGACTACATTCGATTTTGTCCTACAGTAGACTTGCGCAAAGCAGAAAATAACACAAGAACGGAAAGTATCGTCTCGGATTAGGCTGCGCGGACTGCGCAGACTGATCGGAGACTACACTTTACGCAATTGTCCGAAAGTCACTTTTCGCGTGTTTCAGACCAGGATATATGTGGGGTCACCGTCTTTTGTTACTGACCTGATATACCTGGTTTTGTATTTGGAAACAATGGTTTTCCATAAGTAGGTTTTTGTTACCATTTACGAGAAATTGTTTTCGGTTTCGTGTCTGCTTCTACAACTACAATTTCAACAATTCATTTCCAAATATTCTTTTATAAACGTACAAAAATATAGGGTAATTCAGACAACATACAACCTACTTGACCCCGTTTATAATTGGAGTGCGACTGATTGCGACAAATTGGTCGCACGATTATCTCAAACAAGCTAATCTCACAACGGATCGCAAAAGCTTTCAAGAATGCAATACAAGTCCTTCAACAAGAGCGAATGGTGGGATTGATGGCATTGTTGCACGATTTGTCTAAACACTGTGCGAGTGGTTGGGTGTTTAGGCCAGTTGCACGATCATGAGATTGGTCGTACCAGTGGTGGTGGAACGAGCCGTAGGTTTATTACCGCCCAAATGTTGATCTAGTCAGATCAACACAGAATTGTGATGAACGAAAGAATTGTCAAAAAAAAAAAAAAGGCTAGAAACACAGACAGTTAGCGACTGCAGCTTCCAGCTTCCTTCAAAAAGGAATGGAGACTATTTTAGTTGCTGACTAATTTTTCATTTAACATATAATTCATGACATTGAGAGCAATATGGAAGTTTACAGATGTAATATGGACCGAAGTGCATTCCAACAATCGATGTATTTTATTGCTAATCGGAATGCAGGGGCAACATAGGAATAAGTTCGTGTTTTTACCGACAGACGTACCCTTTACCTGTCCAATCATACAATGATAAATTCAGAGTTAAACTCCATCAAGACCTTTATTCGCTGACAAATCTTTATATCTTTCTAATTCTATATAACATGTACAAGACTATCCGCTAATTAGCCAAGACAAAAACATGGTTGAGGCCTTAGGTGATGTGGTCTTTACAAAAGATTGTGATTCACGGGTTACTCTCAGAAGAATGTTTAGTAGAGCTGTGAGACCTACTTCAACACTGTTTTTCTCTGAAAAGTGATCCGTTTCAGCAACTTCTTTAGTTCTTTTATATCAGAATAGCCGTGTTTCAGCTGAATATGAATCATGGTCTGTGAAATAGTGGTTTAATGTATCTGCCAAAAGTATCGCTTTAGGTCAGCCTGCACAGTCCGCGCAGGCTGACCTGGGTTGAAACATTTGGCTATTTGTAAATTTTCTACATGTCAAAAGATCATTCTATAACACGATGCAGAAAGGTTTTTTTTTTTTACAAAATGGATCCATATTACATGGTGACTTACTAGGTTTAACGTATTACGAAGCTGAATTGAAGCCCCTTTTGCCACATCGCCTCTCCTATAATATTGGCCTGCAACACGCGAAAAGGGACATTCGGACATTTGCGTAAAGTGTCGTCTCGGATCAGCCTGCGCAGTCCGCGCAGGCTTATCCGAAACGACACTATCCGTTTTTATGTAATTTTTAGTACTGCGCAAGTCTACTGTAGCACAAAATCTAATGAAGTCGTAAAGTGCCGTCTCGGATTAGCCTGCGCAGACTGCGCAGGCTGATCCGAGACGACACTTTACGCAAATGTCCGAATGCCCCTTTTCGCGTGTTGCAGGCCATATATCAGGTAAGTCAATATAATTAAAAACATTAATCTGACCTGGCTCTATTACAAATTTTGACAAGTATGCGTTCGATCATTATCTGTATTGACATTTTCCCAATTTTTTAATCTTAATGCCAAAAGTATCGCTTTAGGTCAGCCTTCGGACTCTTTTTTTCAACCGCATCACACCCCATTCTAGTGACAGATTTTTAATATCACACAGAACCAGTTGATTATCCTCTATTTATTTAATGGGTTTGATTGGTTGGCTTTTAAAGCCGTAAACACTCTGAGTTGTATTGTACGCTCGTATTGTTCGTGTATTTTGGCGGCCATTGAACCTATTCATGTGCTCCTGGAGTTTCTTTACCAGTACTTCCAAAAACACACCGAAGCCACTGGCTGCTTTCCCACATAAATATCATAGAATCAATATTCAGCGATGAGTGAGGAATGAATCTAGTTGCGATGACTATCATCAGTCCTCAGTAAAGGTTTGGCTCTGTTAGGTTCATATCTTACGACCACTTGATCACCAGCCAGTATGTTACCTGGTCAGATATCGGGCCCGACAGAAGCCGGTCTTAGAATCTTGCATCTAACTCTGTACCAGACGGCAGAATTCTATACTTTTCCTCCGTGACGGCATTTGCAGACAATAAATTGAATATGGACCTATCATGAGGTTTGCCTTTGATAGGATTTTAAAAAAAAATGGCGGGGAAAAGGAGAAAATACTGGTCACCAGCATTTTCTCCTTTTCCCGCAATTTTTTTAAATGCATTCTGAAACAGGGTCATTAAAACATGGATTTGTGTGGTAAAAGGTTAAATTGGTTAATAATACTAGAGAAGAATTCAAAAGGCCGTCATCTTTATAAATACAAATTATTATTATCGATGATGAATGAAAAAGGAGTATTCTCATATTTATAAATAACGCTTATTGATAACGATATGTTCAGAAAATTGTACTGCCAGTGTAGATCAAGATCAGGCTGATCAGAACGTGTTAAAATCAGAGCAAAGTCGGTATTTTTAAGGTACATGTACAGCTCTTGTAAAACAAGACTGGTTTCGAATCGACTCGGGACCGTTTGTCTTTGAAAGTTTCATGTAGGTCAGTGCATAGCTCTAGAAACCCTGATTAGGCGGGTGTGTGAAGTTGGCAGTAAGTTCGATAATCGGAGTTCGATATTCAATATCGAAATGAATATGCGGATGAGTTGAATTTCATACCGCAATAATTCCCTTTTTTTTCAAACTCAAGGGATAGTTACGAAAATTAATGAATCCTGATTTGAATATCGAAATGAATTTCATGCTAGCAGCAGATTCGCGGTTTTTTTTTTTTTATGTAGGGGCATATGGATGGTGTATGAAATCGAATGTCGATTTGAATATCGAAATGAATATCATGCCAGCAGCAAATTCGCATTTTTTCATGTATGGGCCTAAGGATGGTGTATGAAATCGAATGTCGATTTGAATATCGAAATGAATTTCATGCCAGCAGCAGATTTGCGTTTTTTTCTGTATAGGCATATGGATGGTCTATGAAATCAAATGTAGATTTGATTATCGAAATGAATTTCATGCTAGCAGCAAATTCGCGTTTTTTCCTGTATGGGTATAAGGATGGTGTATGAAATCGAATGTCGATTTGAATATCGAAATGAATTTCATGCTAGCAGCAAATTCGCGTTTTTTCCTGTATGGGCATAAGGATGGTGTATAAAATCGAATGTCGATTTGAATATCGAACAGAATATCATGCCAGCAGCAAATTCGCATCTTTTCATGTATGGCCATAAGGATGATGTATGAAATCGAATGTCGATTTGAATATCGAACTGAATATCATGCCAGCAGCAGATTCGCGTTTTATTCCTGTATAGTCATGTGGATGGTCTATGAAATCGAATGTAGATTTGAATATCGAAATGAATTTCATGCCAGCAGCAGATTCGCGTTTTTTTCTGTATGGGCATAAGGATGATGTATGAAATCGAATGTCGAATTGAATATCGTAATGAATTTCATGCTAGCAGCAGATTCGCGTTTTTTCCTGTATGGGCATAAGGATGGTGTATGAAATGGAATGTCGATTTGAATATCGAAATGAATATCATGCCAGCAGCAGATTCGCGTTTTTTCCTGTATGGGTATATGGATGGTGTATGAAATGGAATGTCGATTTGAATATCGAAATGAATTTCATGCTAGCAGCAGATTCGCGTTTTTTCCTGTATGGGCATAAGGATGGTGTATGAAGTCGAATGTCGATTTGAATATCGAAATGAATATCATGCCAGCAGCAGATTCGCGTTTATTTCATGTATGGGCATAAGGATGGTGTATGAAGTCGAATGTCGATTTGAATATCGAAATGAATTTCATGCCAGCAGCAGATTCGCTTTTTTTTATGTATGGGCATAAGGATGGTGTATGAAGTCGAATGTCGATTTGAATATCGAAATGAATTTCATGCCAGCAGCAAATTCGCGTTTTTTTATGTATGGGCATAAGGATGGTGTATGAAATCGAATGTCGATTTGAATATCGAAATAAATATCATGCCAGCAGCAAATTCGCATTTTTTCATATATGGGCATAAGGATGATGTATGAAATCGAATGTCGATTTGAATATCGAAATGAATATCATGCCAGCAGCAGATTCGTCTGTCTTTATGTATAGGCATATGGATGGTTTATGAAATCGAATGTCGATTTGAACATCGAAATGAATATCATGCCAGCAGCAGATTCGCGTTTTTTTTATGTATGGGCATCAGGATGGTGTATGAAATCGAATGTCGATTTGAATTTCGAAATGAATATGATGCCTGCGGCAAATTCGCATTTTTAAATATGTATGGGCATAAGGATGGTGTATGATATCGAATGTCGATTTGAATATCGAAATGAATATCATGCTAGCAGCAGATTCGCGTTTTTTTATGTATAGACATAGGGATGCTATATGAAATCGAATGTCGATTTGAATATCGAACTGAATTTCATGCTAGCAGCAAATTTGCTAAAATTCCTGTACGCGCATGAAGATGATGCATGAAATAGAATGTAGATTTGAATATCGAACTTAATTTTATGCAAGCAGCAGATTCAAAAAAACTTTGTAAGGACATGAAAGTGATGAATGAAATCGTTTGTAGGTTTGAAAATCGAACTGAATTTCCTGCTAACAGCTGTACTGGCGTGAAAGTAATGCATGAAACCGAATGTATATTTGAATGTTGAACTGAATTTCATGCTAACAGCAGATTCGCTTGATTTTTTGAACGGGCATAAAGATTGTGTATGCAATTGAATGTAGATTTGAATGTTGAACTGAATTTCATACGGTAATCTTTCTATACGGTCATGTAGATGGATTATTAATCCGAATTGAGATTTCAATTTGGAACTGAATTTCATGCTAGCAGAAGATTCGCTTAAATTTTTAAATGGTCATGTAGATGGATTATTTAGTCGAATTAAGATTTTAATTTGGAACTGAATTTCATGCTAGCAGCAGATACGTAAAAAAAAAAAAAACCTGTATGTTATGCAGATACAGTATGAAATCCAAAGTAGAGTTCAATATCGAACTGAATTTTATGCTTGCAGCAGATTCGCTAAATGTTTGTATGGGCATTGGGATTTTGTATGGAATTGAATATAGAGTTGAATATCGAACTGAATCTTAGGCTAGTAGTGGATTCGCCAATATTTCTTCACGGGCTGTAGATGATGTATGAAATCGAATGTAGGTTTGAATATCGAACTGAATTTCATGCTAGCAGCAGATTCGCCAAAATTTCTGCACGGGCCCGTAGATGATTTATTAAATCGAATGTAGATTTGAATGTTGAAGTGAAGTTCATGCTAGCAGCAGATTCGGAAAAAAATCTATATGGACATATTGATTGTTTATGCAATCAAATGTAGGTTTGAATATCGAAGTGAATTTTCTGTTTGCAGCAGAATCGCAAAAAAAGTCAATATGAGGATGTAGATAATGAGTGAAATCAAATGTTAATTTAGGCACGAAGATGGCGTTTTAAATGAAGAGCAGGTTTTGGATAAGCAAAAATATTTGTAGATTTGCAAAAATATCCATATGGACATATGAATGATATTTGGAATCAAATATCATTTGAAATATCTGTCTGAATTTCATGCAAGAAGCCGATTCGCAAAAATACCAACATTGGCATTTAAATATTGGTATGATTTCATGACGGCATTAGATTCTTTACAGAAAAATTACCCGTACTTATAATTCTTATAAGAAATTAAATATCTATTTGAATATAGATATGAATTTTATGCAAACAACGGATTTGCGAAATTTCCATATGGTCATAGTCAAGGTGTATATAGATGGGGTTTAACACCGAATAACGATTTTGAATGTCATACTAGAATATGGTTCGGAATAATTTCTCTGCGGACATGAAAATGGTCTATGAAATCAAATATAGAATTAATAATTTATACGAGTTTTATGTCGGCAGCTGATCCATGAAATCTTTAAATTTGAGCATGTAAACAGTTTATGAAATCGAATAAAGATTTCACCATCGATTTGAATCTTATGTCAGAAGCAGTTCGGTAAAAACCAACATTAATTTGTGAACATATTACCCTGTCTTATATGAAATTTTGTAGTATCTTTTAAGGGGTCGCTAACTAGAGCACTTCTATTGGTAGTGACTGATCGATCGCTCGATTAATTGATTGATTGATCGAGCGATTGAGTGGTTATTTATTTTATAAATATATATTCACTTGCTCACTTAATGCATTTATTCTAGGCGTCTGTTCATTTGTCCATTTATTCTTTTGTTCCATATTTTTGTTTGGTCCATTTTTTGACCTTGCATTTTGTTATCGTTGCAAAGTTCCAAAACTTGATTTTCATATTTTTTGCAAGTGCCATTTTCAGGTTGTAATTTAGTTGTGCAATGTTTCTCATTCTAACCATTTTTGCTGAATACTTCTTTTTTTTTTTTTCCCTTCTTATCTGTTGTATATATTTCATTACTGTTGTTAAAATGTTCACCGATTTGGAGGAAAAACAATAAAATTGACAATAATGGATATCAATAAATGAATGCTCATGTATAAAGTGTGTACAATCTAATACTGACGCGAGTTTCATGCGAGCAGCAGATTTCCAAACGACATTGTTTTTGCATATATACATGCAAATGGTGTATAACGTCAAATAACGATTTGAATATCAAAATGAATTTCATACTGCAGTATGATACACAAAAATTTCAACGCGGGCATACAGATGGTGTATGCAATCGAATATATTTAGACAAGTGATTTCACCAAACAAACTAGTTATGAAATGAAATCAAACAACATGCCGACGGCCAGATCAAGTATAGTACAAGTTGGCTTCTTTATAAAAGAAGCCAGGAGAGATCAGCATCAATGTTTTCAAATAGTTTATTGGCTTTTAATTTCAATTTATTTTGGTACATGTAAACAAACAAATGAAAAAGCCGCCGCGTAAAAACCTCATGACGGTCATTTGACCTTCTTGTCGCGTTTTCAAGTCGCATGATCTTGTCCAGTGGTCTTCTTTCTCTTTTTTAACGAAATTCTTATTTTTTCTTCTGCTTAGATTTATTTGCTTAACGAAAAATTAGAATTATTTGAGAGGTAATTTGCAACCATGGCAAATTAATATAACAAATTATTTCTGAAATTCGTCATATAAAAATAAACCACGTCTATTTCCAGTTTCGGTTTTTTGATTTCGCTTTATTTACAAAACCATGACGAAACAGACTGTGTATCAGAACAATTTCGCAAGAAAAATGGATATAGACAGCAAATTATGTGGCAGTCTGCCTTTTAAACTCACCACTGTTGGAGAGGTCTGATGACCTCTCCAATAAAGTTTTTGACAAACTGCCTTTCTGAATTGGACCAGCCCGCATTGCTCAGGTGTTAGAGCGTACCTGAATTGTAAACGTCAAGTCTTTGGTTATTATAAGGTGAGAGTTTAAGCCTCACGGCTGACCATCTATAATTACCAATAGTCTTTCGGATGAGACGTTAAACCGATTTCCCGTGTGACGGTGCCATAAACCGAGCACGTTAAAGAACAGGGCGTAACTTAGGGTGGTTGTAACCTGTATTTTGCACTATCCCTCGGAACAAAACTAACAGTCTTAAGGGGGCGTCGCCCATATGGGAAACCGGTGGTGACAATAAATAAACGCAAATTCAATCAATCTTTCTGAGTTGACCAGCCGGCAAAGCTCAACTGATAGAGCGTAGGACATATAAGCATCAAGTCTTGAGTCACTTCAGGGTGTGGGTTCGAGCCCCATGGCTGGCTATCTAAAAATACTAATAGTCTTTCGGATGAGACGTTAAATCGAGGTCCCGTGTGGCAGTACTTTACACTGACAGAAACAGGCTCAACTCAGTGTGGGTTTCGTTCTGTATCCTGCAATAGGCCCTGTAACAAAATATAAAGTCTTCAAGAGGTAGGCCCAGAAACATCCGTCACTAGAGGGGATATCCCCTGTCTTGCTTCCCCACCCCCCACCCCCCCACACACACACTTGTGCCTTCGGCTGTCAGGGAACGCCAAATGCATTCCATTGCATTGCATTCCATAGCCGTACCACTTTTAACAAGTCGACAACAGCCCTGACTTGTAAAAAAATAATTACTGCGCATGTTTCCATGATTTTTCAAATGCGACCAACTGCAGGGTCGTAAGAAGTCGTATTTGTACAGAAGTAGGTAAAATTTGATTTTGAACTCAAATTATTAAATTTGTCTTTAATGGGTCAGAAACATTGTAGGAAAAGGAGAAAGTCACGGTTACCAACATTTTCACGTTTTCCCACAGAAGCCGTCTACCTCAGGATCGTCAAATTCGGAATTATGTGGTTAAAGGTTAATTACATACATGTATACCTCTCCCCACGGAGCAATCACAAATCGATGCTTTTCACCACGATGTTTCATGAGTGTACAAGGGCTTACTAGCGCTTTCTCGATTATTTCAGTTGAAATGAAGGCGAAACAGCTTGCCTGCAGATCCAAAGACGGGTTTTAGATAGTAAGGAACCATGAATATGTGAATTGTCGCCGTTAAACATATTTGGCATTAATCACCACACATTTGAATATAAAAACTGAATAAAAATCATAACAGTTGTAGACCTCTATCTTATTTAGGCCCCCGTCACACCAAACTAGTTCTTAGAACGTCTTACCCCTCCCTGACAAAATCGTCTTACCCCGCCCTGACATAATCGGAAAACGGGTTGCGGGTAGAACGTGTAATTTTTGCCTGATAATGCCTGAAGCCCCTGTCTCACCGAACCTGTTCATAGAAAGTCTTGACCCGGTCAACAAAAATCGTAAATCGGGCTGCGGTCGGGATAGGACGTGTAATTTCTGTCGGTAAAATGCAAACGCACTGCCATTTGATGCCCGACTACACCGCGATAGGATCGAAGTATGGCAGTTCCGTTTGTAGTATGTCAATGTCGTTTTAAGTACGTTGTCACTCCGTCTTATTACAGGGAGGGTTGGACGGCAAAAAATTTGAGCAGGCTCAAAGTTCTGGAGCACCTTTCCCGTCCTTATCCGTCCATTAAGTTCGTAAACAGATCGTGAAAGGTTGCTTATACGTTCACTCCGTTCGAAAACAGTTTAAGTCCGTTTTGCAACTAATTTCGGAACGGAGTGAGAACGAGTTTGGTGTGACGGGGGTATTACCTACAGTTGATAGTAATAAAAATGGGGTAAGTTGTCTCAGAATTTGGGGCGAGTTGTCTTTTGAAGGTAGGGCGAGTTGTCTTGGGGCGAATTTTTTGTGGGGCGAGTTGTCCTTTAGGGCGAGTTGTCCTGCACCCGACAAGTGATACTAGTTTCATGGCGGCAACTGATTCGCGAAACTTTCGATTTGAGCATGTAAATTGTTTATGAAGTCGAATAAAGATTTCATCAGCGATTTAAATCTCATGTCAGCAGCAGATCGAAAAAAACAAGCAGCAAGTTGTGAAAATAGTACCCTGTAATTCATTGCTTCAGAATTCTAGAAGACGAGTCAAGTTGTAAAATAAAAGTGTCGTCGTGATGGTAAGTTCTTATCTGTTATTATTGTGCCTTAAAGATTCTACCCTCTGAAAGCAAACTTGAGTCGGTTATACGTACAGTTTTATGACAAATAGAGTTTTTTTTTAGCTCACATGAGTAGAAATTAAGACCCAGTTTGGACTTTTCATAAGTAGCCGCACTGCCAAATCCAATTTCTTGTATATAACTTTACTTCTCATGTAAAGTGAAAGTTAGTTTAAAAAAAACTTATCTGCTTTAAGCCTTTGTCTTAGTAGCTATTTTTAAACAGGCAACCTTATGCAAATAGTATGAAGTTTCTTAAAAATGGAAATGGGTGAATATATTACTGATGGATGACTACAGAATTCGACTACTACCACTACTACTACTACCACCACTACTTGTACTTAATTAGTCTACACTAGTAAAGGTAATGTCTGTTCACATGACACACTTAGAATATGAAGAATAACAAAAATATGCTGTAATTTTTTGTATGACGTCCAAAGGTTGTGAAAAAGAACATTTACTTACCCTTATTTAGTCTGGGGGTTTTAAGTAATTAGTCAATTATTTTTCTCAATTTCTTTTTTCGACGTAGCTGAGTGATCTTACTTTAGTTCAGTCAGCCTTGCACTGTGTTTTATTGTATCATGTGGTTTTTCAATACCCATAAAACATTGACATAACGTTACTCCTTACATAGTTGCACTCCTTTCTATGTTCTAGTATGAAAACTGTACAAAGATAATTTTATTTCTACATAAAAAAATGACAACATAAATGCATTATACATGAGATAAAATGGACATGATAATGAAACTATGTCAAACTATATTTAAATCTACAGGGTGACACACACACAAAAAAAAAAGGTTATGCATCCCTTATTTCCATTTTGTTCATTCTGTAGATGATTTTATAGCTGATAAATTTCTAATATATATTCAATGCTTTTTATCTACCAATATTGACATTTCACTCACAAAAGAAACTAGTTTCACGTTCACTGGTTTAAATCATTGACCTTTTTGTGAGGTGAATGCTATTTTTGTTTACATGCATACAAGAAAGAACGTATCTTGTGCAATAGACGACTTTTCCCATGCGTTTTAAGAAATTCACAATCATTTTGAATAAACAGCCTATCTGACAACAATAAGTACTTGGGCATATTTAGGTGACAAATTGTTCTAAATTGCTAGCATGAAATTCGGTTCGATATTCAAATCTACATTATATTTCATGCACAGTCTTTATGCCTGTACAGATATTTTAGCAAATTTGCTGCTAGCATGAATTTCAGTTCGATAGTCATACCTACATTCGATTTCATGCATCGTCTATTGCTAGTACAGAAATTTTATCACTGCACTCCGTATTATTGCAACAAACACAAATGCCACGTTTCAAGTCAATCGGACTGGAGATGACAAAGTTATGCTCCGGACAAAGACCTGGATGCCGCCCGCCCGCCTGGACGGCCGCCCGCCCGCCCGTACGCCATGGGTGATCCCATAATACGTCCCGTCTTCGACGGGCGTATAAAAATGAAGATCAAAGTGGAATTACTCAAAATCCGCGCTAGGTAGAGTTATTGTTCTTGCGCAAAGTACTCTGTAATATTGCAACAAACATGCATACCAAGTTTGAAGTCGTTCTGACTTGAGATGACAAAGTTATATTCCGGACAAGCATTAAATGCTGTAAAAATGACGATCAAAAGGAAATAACTCAAAGACAGCACGAGGTAGAGTTACAATTCTTGTGCACTGCACTTCCAAATATTGCAACAAATAAGCATACCATATTTCAAGTCATTCCTACTTAAGATGACAAAGTTATGCTCCGGACAAGCAAGAAATGCTGTAAAAATGAAGGTCGAAGGGGGAATAACTCAAAATTCGTGTTAGGAAGAGTAATGGTTCTTATGCACTGCACTCCGTAATTTTTCAACAATCATGCACACCAAATTTGAAGATGTTTAGGCTAGAGATGACAAAGTTATGTTCCGGACAAGCAGAAAATGCTGTAAAAATGACGATCAAAGGGAAATAACTAATAGACAGTACGAGGTAGAGTTATGGTTCTTTCACCCTGCACTCCGTATTATTGCAACAAACACAAATGCCAAGTTTCAAGTCAATCGGACTGGAGATGACAAAGTTATGCTCCGGACAAAGAACTATTCTATAGAACTTTTAAATTCAAGGGCAAATAACTCCAGTCGTTCTGTTCCGATTAGACCCATAATCAAACTCATCCGAGATCTTATGGTCATAAATATTTTGACCAAGTTTGATGCTGATTGGTTAAAAATTGTAGATGCTAGAGTGTAAACAAAGTCAAATGTAGCAATTTTTCTAGCTCAAGGGCAAATAACTCCAGTTGTTCTAGTCCGATTAGACCCATAATCCAACTCATCCCAGATCTTATGGTCATATATATTTTGACCAAGTTTGGTGCTGATTGGTTGTTATTTGTAGATGCTAGAGTGTAAACAACGTCAAATATAGCAATTTTTCTAATTCAAGGGCAAATAACTCCAGTTGTTCTTGTTCGATTAGACCCATAATCGAACTCATTCGAGATCTTATGATCATATATATTTTGACCAAGTTTGGTGCTGATTGGTTAATATTTGTAGATGCTAGAGTTTAAACAAAAAAATGTGAACGGACGGACGGACGACGGATGGACGGACGAACGGACGGACGACGGACGCCGACGGACGGTGAGTGATCACAATAGCTCATCCCGAGCACGAAGTGCTCAAGTGAGCTAAAAAGGCGAATCTGCTGCTGGCATGATATTCATTGCGACTTTCAAATCTACATTCGGTTTCATACACCATCCTTATGCCATACATTAAAAAACGCGAATCTGCTGCTGGCATGATATCCATTTCGATATTCAAATCGACATTCGATTTCATACACCATCCTTATGCACATACAGGAAAAAACGCGAATCTGCTGCTGGCATGAAATTCATTTCGATATTCAAATCGACATTCGATTTCATACACCATCCATATGCCCATACAGGAAAAAACGCGAATCTGCTGCTGGCATGATATTCATTTCGATATTCAAATCGACATTCCATTTCATACACCATACTTAGGCCCATACAGGAAAAAACGCGAATCTGCTGCTGGCATGATATTCAGTTCGATATTCAAATCGACATTCCATTTCATACACCATCCATATGCCCATACAGGAAAAAACGCAAATTTGCTGCTAGCATGATATTCATTTCGATATTCAAATCGACATTCGACTTCATACACCATCCTTATGCCCATACATAAAAAAACGCGAATCTGCTGCTAGCATAAAATTCATTTCGATATTCAAATCGACATTCGACTTTATACAACATCCTTATGTCCATACAGGAAAAAACGCGAATCTGCTGCTGGCATGATATTCATTTCGATATTCAAATCGACATTCGACTTCATACACCATCCTAATGCCCATACATAAAAAAACGCGAATCTTCTGCTAGCATGAAATTCATTTCGATATTCAAATCTACATTCGACTTCATACACCATCCTTATGCCCATGCAGGAAAAAATGCGAATCTGCTGCTGGCATGAAATTCATTTCGATATTCAAATCGACATTCGATTTCATACACCATCCTTAGGCCCATACAGGAAAAAACGCGAATCTGCTGCTGGCATGAAATTCATTTCGATATTCAAATCGACATTGGACTTTATACACCATCCTTATGTCCATACAGGAAAAAACGCGAATCTGCTGCTGGCATGATATTCATTTAGATATTCAAATCGACATTCGACTTCATACACCATCCTTATGCCCATACATAAAAAAACGCGAATCTTCTGCTAGCATGAAATTCATTTCGATATTCAAATCTACATTCGACTTCATACACCATCCTTATGCCCATACATAAAAAAACGCGAATCTGCTGCTGGCAGGATATTCATTTCGATATTCAAATCGACATTCGATTTCATACACCATCCTTATGCCCATAAATAAAAAAACGCGAATCTGCTGCTGGCATGAAATTCATTTCGATATTCAAATCGACATTCGATTTCATACACCATCCATATGCCCATACAGGAAAAAACGCGAATCTGCTGCTGGCATGATATTCATTTCGATATTCAAATCGATATTCGACTTTATACATCATCCTTATGCCCATACATAAAAAAACGGGAATCTGCTGCTGGCATGAAATTCATTTCGATATTCAAATCGACATTCGACTTCATACACCATCCTTATGTCCATGCAGGAAAAAACGCGAATCAGCTGCTGGCATGATATTCATTTCAATATTCAAATCGACATTCGATTTCATACACCATCCTTATGCCCATACAGGAAAAAACGCGAATCTGCTGCTGGCATGATATTCATTTCGATATTCAAATCGACATTCGATTTCATACACCATCCTTAGGCCCATACATGAAAAAAATGCGAATTTGCTGCTGGCATGATATTCATTTCGATATTCAAATCGACATTCGATTTCATACACCATCCTTATGCCCATACATAAAAAAACGCGAATCTGCTGCTAGCATGAAATTCATTTCGATATTCAAATCGACATTCGATTTCATACACCATCGATATGCCCCTACATAAAAAAAAAAAAACGCGAATCTGCTGCTAGCATGAAATTCATTTCGATATTCAAATCAGGATTCATTAATTTTCGTAACTATCCCTTGAGTTTGAAAAAAAAAGCGAATTTACTGCGGCATGAAATTCAACTCATCCGCATATTCATTTCGATATTGAATATCGAACTCCGATTATCGAACTTACTGCCAACTTCACACACCCGATTAGGCTCGGCATTTGATTTGCTGAAAGGAGAGTCTCGGCGGGTTTTCCCAGCCAATATTTGCTATTTCAAAGGTTTTTCTTTTCCCAGAGAAAAAGATCTCTTTCCCGGACAGTGTAGATCCAAGATCAGACTGCACGTTCTGTGCAGTCTGATCTTGATCTACACTGACCGCTAAAGGTGTTTGAGTCGCGCTTAGCATCCTAAGGGTTACAAACTCTGTATTCTCTTGGTCAAATTTGGAGCAGACAGATTTGACAAACATCCTAGTAAAATAGAGACGATCAACAAGGACTGAAGTTAATTACATAAATTTTATGCATGCAAAAAAGATTGAAGCAAAAAGGGACTGCTCCTTACAAGCAATTTCTGCTTGTGCCACATCAATTGCGAAAGTTGTCTGCCTTGAAATGTAAAACGTCGTCATAGGGAGGTTTAAATGAATGAATCACCAGTCTTGATTATAAGCCAATAACTGTGACGCAATACATGCTGCACATTACTTTAACTCTTTTCTGAACACAGCCAATGGATACTTAAATACCTTTTTTCGTGGATGGCGTAGACAAAGATCAGACTGCATAGAACGTGCATTCTGATCTTGGATCTACATTGTCCGCTATATGGTGATGTACTACAGCCAAAATTACATCTATTTGCAGTTGAACAGTATCTTTAGACCTCGAAAAGGCCAATTCGTTTCATTCTTTCCTAAATTGTTTTAACGACCTTCACGAAGACGGGTTTTGAAAACATTGTGGGAAAAGAAGAAAATGCTGGTGTAACCAGCATTTTCTGCTTTTCCCCACAATGTTTTCTACCCTTTCAAAGACAAATTCGATCATCTGAGCGACACTTATTTCGTCGTTTTGCTTTTAAGATGAACCACTTTACAGTTTTGCCGAATAGTGAAGGGTTAATTGATAATGAAACGGTTAAAACGAAAGAAAACAAATTAAAAGTGGTTGATATTTACCTGACATTTCAAACTAGTATAACACAGGATAGTAGCTAATAATATAAATACCCTACAACATAGACAGTCCATGACCGCAAATGATTTAACATACCGTTAATTTTTGTCTTTGGAAGAACATGGGTTTTTCCCAGTGACTAATTACAGACCTGTAGGCCTATCAAGTTTCACAATCCTTTTTGTACACTACGCATAAGTGTTTTTTTACGCATAAGCTTGAGGTTTAATGGGGAATTTAACAGACATTATAAACGCCAGAGGAGAAGCACGTGCGTCTTCTAAACGTTAATTTTTCCTGTAAAAACCTCTATCGACCTCAAACTTAGTGTTAGATACGTAGTTTTGCTTAACAATTAAATGTGACATAGCGGTTAAAGTATTTCATACAAATAGTATAGACCTGAATATATATAATAAAAGAGAAATGACACTACAAATAGTATTTTCAACGTGCCAACCGGTTTCGCTTACGCTCATCAGGGCAACGCTTTAATGAAACATCGTAACTAACGTCATTTTGACGTCATAGAACAACGGTTAAATACAGTTTAATTTTGGACGAAAAATGTTTATATATGTGTGCTCTCTTAAAAGGGAAAAGTATCGACCAGGTCGGCCTGCGCAGTCCTCCCAGGCTGACCTTGGCCGAAGCTTTTCGCTATTGGTCAATTTTCTGTATCTCCAAGGACCAGTCTACCTCATGATTAAATCGTTTTTTGTTTTTTTTTTAAGTGGTTATTATGGATCCATAATTATTTGATGGTTTGCTTGGTATAACGCATCGCAGAGACACATTAAGCCCCTTTTACCAGAGCATGGGTCATACACACACACACACACACACACACACACACATATATATATATGTGTGTGTGTGTGTGTGTGTGTGTGTGTGTGTGTGTGGCCTGCAACACGCGAAAAGGGGCATTCGGACATTTGCGTAAAGTGTCGTCTCGGATCAGCCTGCGCAGTCTGCGCAGGCTAATCCGAAACGACACTTTCCGTACATATGTAATTTTCTGTTTTGCGCAAGTCTACTGTAGCACAAGATCTAATGTAGTCGTAAAGTGCCGTCTCGGATTAATCCTGCGCCGACTGCGCAGGCTGATCCGAGACGACACTTTACGCAAATGTCCGAATGCCCCTTTTCGCGTGTTGCAAGCCGTATCATATATCATAATATGACATAATCATAAATCTGTTTCAACACTTAACCCTTCAGTTGCTATACATGGGCTTTTGCAGACGGAGAAGATCAATATCAGACTGCAATAAAACTTGCAATCTGATCTTGATTCTATCCCGTCTATTTGTTTAGTCAAGCCTATTAGATAAAGATGATATTATATATCTGAGTTTCAGTAGTTTCAGTTATCGAAAAAGTTCAAGTTTATATGTTTAGCCCAGAAAGAGTTAACTCTGAACTGCCATTAAGGTATGAAAATGAAATTTTCGGAATCATCTTTTTTTTTCGCCCTGGACAGTGTTGATCAGGATCAGACTGCATGAATATGCCTTCTGTGGTCGTTCGATCTATATATAGACCTTGAAAAAAATCATTTGCTATGACATTTATGTTTGTGGCTTAAAAGATCTTTTACGAGCAGGAACATGGTTTCATTCTTTGCCTACCAAGTATGACTGCAATTGTTTTTTGCTGAGACATGTCGATCAATATCAAAACGAAACTTTTAGTCTGATCTCGATCAACAACGTCTGCGATATAAAGGTACTCTATTCTTATATTTGTCCGACATTTGCAATATTTTAGTCCTTTAGCGTGACTGAAGATATGTTAATCATTAACAAACATACATGCATAAGGATCAAAGCTTACACTTTTTAGCTCACCTGAGCACGAAGTGCTCAAGGTGAGCTTTTGTGATCGCCCAATGTCCGTCGTCCGTCGTACGTCGTCCGTCGTGCGTCGTCCGTCGTCCACAATTTCTTTAAACATCTTCTCCTCCTAAACCACTGAGCCAATCTTGATGAAACTTAGCAGGGATGTTTCTTGGGTGAAGCTCTACCAAAATTGTTCAAGAGATTGAATTCCACCCATAACTCTGGTTGCTGTGGCAACCAAAAGGAAAAAAATAGCAAAATCTTTGAAAATCTTCTTCTCTGAAACTAGGAGGCGTAGAGCTTTGATATTTGATACGTAGCATCTCCTAGTAGATCTCTATTAAGTTTGTTCATATGATGCCCCTGGGGTCAAAACTGGCCCCGCCCCGGGGGTCACAAGTTTGAACATAGGAACAAAGGAGGGAAACTTTAAAATTCTTCTTCTCTGAATCTGGAAGGTGTAGAGCTTTGATATTTCATATGTAGCATCTCCTAGTGGACCTCTACTAAGTTTGTTCATATGATGCCCCTGGGGTCAAAACTGGCCCCACCCTGGGGTCACAAGTTTGAAACATAGGAACAAAGGAGGAAAACTTTAAAAACCTTCTTCTCTGAAACTAGAATGTGTAGAGCTTTGATATTTGGTATGTAGCATCTCCTAGTGGACCTTTACCAAGTTTGTTCATATGATGCCCCTGGGGTCAAAACTGGCCCTGTCCCGGGGGTCACAAGTTTAAACATGGGAACAAAGAAGGGAAACTTTAAAATTCTTCTTCTCTGAAACTGTAAGGTGTAGAGCTTTGATATTTGTTATGTAGCATTTCCTAGTAGACCTTTACCAAGTTTGTTCATATGATGCCCCTGGGGTCAAAACTGGCCCTGCCCCGGGGGTCACAAGTTCGAAACATAGGAACAACGAAGGGAAACTTTAAAAATCTTCTTTCCTGAAACTGTAAGGTGTAGAGCTTTGATATTTGGTATTTAGCATTTCCTAGTGGACCTCTACCAAGTTTGTTCATATGATGCCCCTGGGGTCAAAACTGGCCCCAACCCTGGGGTCACAATTTTGAACATGGGAACAAAAAAGGAAAACTTTAAAAATCTTCTTCTCTGAAACTAGAAGGCGTAGAGCTTTGATTTTTAGTATGTAGCATCTTCTAGTGGACCTCTACCAAGTTTGTTCATATGATGCCCCTGGGATCAAAACTGGCCCCACCCTGGGGGGGGTCACAAGTTCGAAACATAGGAACAAAGAACGAAAACTTTAAAAAATCTTCTTCTCTGAAAGTGGAAGGCGTAGAACTTTGATATTTGGTATGTAGCATCTCCTAGTGAACCTCTACCAAGGTTGTTTATTCCCTGAGAGTCAAAACTAGCCCGCCCCGGGGGTCACAAGTTCGAAACATAGGAATAAAGAAGGAAAACTTTAAAATTCTTCTTTGCTGAATCTGGAAGGCGGAGAGCTTTGATATTTGGTATGTAGTGAACCTGTTCTAAGTTTGTTAGCCTACCGGAGCACAACATGTTCAGTGAGTTCAAAATTAGGTCACCTGGGGTCATAAACTAGGTCACTATGTTAAATTAAAGAAATACCTTGTGGGCATTCTAGAGGCCACATTTTTTGCTCAACTGACTTGAAAATTAGTCAGAATGTTTGTCTTGATAAAATCTCACATGAGTCTGAATTTGGATCAACTTGGGTTATAAACTAGGTCACTAGGTCAAATTAAAGATATATAACTCTAGGGCTTTCTAGAGGCCACATTTATTGTTCAATTGATTTGAGAATTGGGTAAAATGTTTCTCTTGAGGAAATCTAGGAATAGTTCAAGATTGGGTCACCTGGGGTAAAAACTAGGTCACTATGTCAACTTAAAGAAATACCTTTAGGGCACTACAGAGGCCACATTTCTTGATCAACTGACTTGAAAATTGGTCAGAATGTTTGTCTTGATAAAATATCACATGAGCCTGAATTTGGGTCAACTGGTATCATAAACGAGGTCACTAGGTCAAATTAAAGAAATATAACTAGGGCTTTCTAGAGGCCACATTTATTGTTCAATTGATTTTAGAATTAAGTAAAATGTTTCTCTTGATGAAATCTAGGATTAGTTCAAAATTGGGTCACCTGGGGTCATAATCTAGGTCACTAGGTCAAATTAAAGATATACCTTTAGGGCACTATAGAGGCCACATTTCTCGCCCAATTGGCTTGAAAATTGGTCAGAATGTTTATCTTGATAAAATCTCACATGCGCCTGAATTTGGGTCACCTTGGGTCATAAACGAGGTCACTAGGTCAAATTAAAGAAATATAACTAGGGCTTTCTAGAGGCCACATTTACTATTCAATTGATTTTAGAATTGGGTAAAATATTTCTCGTGAGGAAATCTAGGATTAGTTCAAAATTGGGTTACCTGGGGTCATAAACTAGGTCACTAGGTCAAATTAAAGAAATACCTTTAGAGCACTGCAGAGGCCACATTTTGCTCAATTGGCTTGAAAATTGGTCAGAATGTTTATCTTGATGAAATATCGGATGAGTATGAAATTGGGTCACCTGGGGTCATAATCTAGGTCACTAGGTCAAATTAAAGAAATACCTTGTGGGCATTCTAGAGGCCACATTTATTGCTCAATTAACTTGAAAATTGTTCAGAATGTTTGTCTTGATCAATTTGTGATGAGTTCTATATTGGGCCACCTATGGTGATAAAGTAGGTCATTATTCTAACTTACGGAAATTCCATGTGGACCCTCTAGAGGCCAAATTTTATGCTCAATTGACCTATCTATTGGTCAGAAATTGAATTATGTACGTGGAGTGAAATTTCGCCTATTGACTCAGGTGAGCGATCCAGGGCCATCATGGCCCTCTTGTTTTACTTTTAACAACATCTATACTTTATCCGTAAGTTTTTTTTTTTTCTGAAAATAATTACGTCATAAATGGAAAGAAGTAGTACATATAGAAGAAATCTTAAAGATACATCTGTGCTTGTTTTCAGACAGCTTTCAGCCAGTTTTTAACCCATTTCATCCTTATTTCATGGAACTATTATCATTCTTATATCGTCATGCTAAACTTTGCCCCTGATGGCTGCAAGATTGCTCAAATTACGACGGATAGAAAATGCACTTCAGACTTTGGAGGCCTTCAAAGCAATCGATTTTGTCGTTCTCGGTTTTAAATGAGGAGAAATCACGTGTGTTTTTCTATCCTTTACACCATATAAGTTATTTATCTATGTTTACACAGCTGAGCTATTCTACACACTTTCAAGTTTTAACAGCGTTTATAGCTGTAAGGATGTATCTTTAAAAGATGGGAACACTTATTTTTTTCAATGGCATTGGGATAAAGTGTAAGTAGAGGAGCAAACCACCGACGTTCTCAAAGTTAAAAAAAAAAGAGTTTGTGTTTGTTTGAACATTATTTTATCCCGTTAGGAAGTATTCAAAGAATACAAAGGTATCATCCCTCTTATTCATGTCATTTCTTGGGTTGAAAAGTTTGAGGATGGGGCTCTGTTGTGTCCCCGTGACCAGCACTGCCAGCCACGTGATCGAACTCGAATTTCCGTGCCACGATATTAACACTTAGGCTGCTAAGCGCGACTCAAAGACCTTTTGCGGACAATATAGATCAAGATCAGACTGCACAGAACGTGCAGTCTGATCTTGGATCTACACTGTCCGATGAGGACATTTTTCCCCCAAAAAAGTTACCTTTAAAATGGCAAAATTGGGATTTTTACTATCGGCTTAATAGTTTCGTTTCACTTATTTAGGAGGTTGAAGTTTAATTAACCTCTTAATTAGAAACCGAAACATGGAGAATCCCATATGTCGTAATGAGTTATTGGGAAATATGTATATACAGCTAATCAATGGCGTAATCAATATTAACCCACATCTCGCGCCGAATAAACCCAACAGACATTTCAGTTCAGAAGGCCCTAAGCATTGCAATTTCATGGCTGCTTTTGTCTATAGTTTATCAGCAACGCAGAGAATGTAGATCATAGATCAGACTGCACGTTTTTGTGCAGAATGATCTTGATCTACGCTGACCGAATAGGCGACTATATAGTCGTAAAAGGTCTTACATGAAGGTTTATTTAATACAAACTTGACTGCAGGTTTTTGCATTATGACGCAATCCCATCGAACCTTGAAGGTGTAACCATGTTCCCTCATAAAGATGTACTCTGAATCTCACCAAGCCCGGTACCTCAGTCGGTAGCATACACGGCTTGAAACCAGTGGGTCAACGATTCGAATCCCAGGTCGGTTAATTTCTTTCCGAGAATTGGTGATGGTCATTGAGACAGTATTCATTCTTCTCTGCTGAATATTGTTTCGACCATGGTACGGTGAGAAAGCAGCCAGTGGCTAAAGAAGAATATTTTGCGAAGTACTGGTAAGAGAAACTGCAGAAAAGCATAGATAGGTGGACTGGCCGTCGCCATATAGAGCTGGAATAATGTTGAAAACGGCTTTAAGATAGTCTGATGGTGTTTCATTCCGTTTTTATCAGTATGTCAGACTTGTCACGGCGTCACTACACTCATTTTCTCCCACACTCGGCTTTTCAATGATTTGCCTTTTGGCATTCCAACGTAACTTTCAAAGGGTTTCATCTTCAGAGTTGTTAAAATACTGAACTGTTTGTCAGAGTTAAATCGAGTTATTGATTTAACCCTTTCCCAAACAATCCCTGGTTTTTACGGGTCAGGAATAGAAGCCTTTTGAAAACATTGTGGGAAGAGGAGAAAATGCTGGTAACCAGCATTTTCTCCTTTTCCCACAATGTTTTCTACCCTATCATATAGAAAAATCATCTTTTTAGCAACTGTTAATTTGTCATCTGCAAAATGCTTTCAATTTGGTCTGGTCCAAAATTTGCCGTTTGGGAAAGGGTTAACTGTGAACATTACCACTCATAATGATAGATGGGCGGCGCTCTCGCAAAGGCAGGTTTGGTTCATTTCCATGATACCTGCAAATCATCACAGCATTATAGATATATCATCTCCATTTTGTCCAACAACCTGCTGAATCATGAGATAGACTAGTCCTTTGACAAGCAGAAAATTCATCAATAGCTAAAAGTTTCGAGCCAGGTCAGTCTGTGCAGGCAGATCTGATTCGATACTTTTTGAAGATACATCAAACCCCCTTTTTACAGTGCATGGCTGATAGATCTATAACATGTTTCAGCTCCCACATTTGAAGTTTTTTCTTCCGAGGTACGGCTGTCAAAAGGAAATCACCTCTACAAAACTCTTAAGGATGATGTTCTTTTTCACAAGTATATCCTTCAATGAACGATCCTTTTTTTAATCTCGACATTTTTTAAATAATAATTCGTTGTACAAATATTTGACTTTGCTGCACCTTGCCTCGAGGATTGGTCAGCACACCTAGAAAACAAAAGGGCCATGATAGCTCTGCAATCGCTCACCTGGCTATTGAAAATCTAGCAACAGGGCAAGGGACTATTTTTCCCCACTAAAGAGGCTACATTCTGACCAAATTTGATTAAGATGTGACGCTACCAAATGTACCTTCAAATTGCTAGAGCTCTACGTCCTATGGTTTGCGACTGTTTTGTTATATTCCGTTATAGATGATTTGACGAACTATTATCAACGTCAAGTTTCAGTAACAACTCACTTTGGGTTCTCGCTGTGGCTTTTTTTTTTTTGCCGAGCCCCGGTAGCTCAGTCGGTAGCGTGCAGGACTTGAGAAAACGGGGTCCAGGGTTCGATCCCCGGCTACGACCCCTGGCTCGGCCAATTTCTTTCCGAGGATTGATGATAGTCACTGCGACAGGATTCATTCCTCTCCCACCGCTGACCATTGTGTCGACGATGATTATCTGGGAAAGCAGCCAGTGGCTTGGAAAGAAAATTGTGCGAAGTACTGGTAAAAGAGACTCCAGGAACTCATGGATAGGTGCACTGGCCGCCGCGATATAACTGAAATAATGTTGAAAACGGCGTTAAACACCATACAATCAATCAATCAATCTTTTTTTTTTTTTTTTTGTAAAGGGGGTGGGGGGGGGAACAGGGAACGGCGGCCATCTTATCGAATGATCTTGACCAGTGTAGCATAGTTTCAATCCCTCCTAGTCCTTAAAACAGTAGTTTCATCAGTTTTTTTTTCTTGGGAAAATCTTTTTTGACAAACGACGTTGGATACCACATGGTAACAAATACCTCGTTTCGCTTAGGTGAGCTGAAAATACTTCAGTTGCATCATCATTTTCTTTTCTTCCAAAATGTGGGAGTGTGCACCATATACAAACATCTGGATGATGGAGGTCCGAAACGGCGCTGTAATTATCAATTCATATCATCTAGTATCTTACAAAAGGTTCTTTTTTATGACTCTTCAAATTCAATGCTTTGCTTGGGGTGATTACAAAATCATAACATCAAGAGTACATATGTATGGCGGTACTATCCAGCCAAAGACTCGATTTATGCCAGTGGCATTCATGATAGTCACTCTGTCCAAGCTTCTGGCTTCTTCTCATTCATAAATATTGGGCGGCACGAAATTCCCAATCTTACGAAATCTACCAAAATCTTTCTCAGAACCTTGCCCTAAAAGATTTGGGAAGATTTGGGAATTTCGTGCTGCCGACGGGGCGGCAAAATATTCGCAAACCTCCCAAAATCCTTCTCAAATCAACCCAAAATCTTTCCCAAATCTATCAAATTCTTGCCCAAATCTCCCCTCATTTCATCGATACCATTCCAGAAAAGTAAATAAATTTCGAACTACTATCTGATTAAAAGATGTAGATCTAAAGTTCTTTTTTCTTTTTTCCCCTGTTTCTTAGCGTCTTCTTATTTCTATAAGTTTTAAGACAATTTTGATGTATACAAGTAGAGATCCATTTTCATAAATTTCCAAATTTCACGTCAAATAAAGAGGTCGATCAAAGCTTATATTTTAAGTTTGTTGAAAAGTAGTGAAAGGTTTTGTGGTGTCCGTGGTCGTAACACAGAGTCAGTATTGTGTACGTTATTAAAGTCAGGTTGAATTAAAAGTATGTCACTATACAAACCAGTATACACGTGTTCTCAATTTGCAGTCGCCGGTCATCTTGTTTGCTTTGAATGAAATACATCCCGTAAATAGATCATTCTTTTTCATCTAATGCTAAGAAAGTGCACAAACTAACGCCGTCTAATTCCATTCATAGTAGATTTTTTACATAGATGAGTAAGATTCGAGACAGACTTGGGAAAGATTTGAGTAGATTTGGGAAATATTTTGTTAGATACACAGGGGATCGCTGGTTCGTTCCCCGCCTCGGCCAATTTCTCTCCGAGGATTGATGATAGTCATTGCAACAGGACTCATTTCTCTCTCACAGCTGATCATTGTTTCGACGATATATGTTGGACAGCAGCCAGTGGCTTGGAAAGAATATTGTGCGGAGTACTGGTAAAAGAAACTCCAGGAGAGCATGGATAGCTGTACTGGCCGCCGCGATATAACTGGAACAAGAGGACCATGATGGTCTTATATCGCTCACCTGAGTACTAAGCAGTAAAGGTCTACAATGAAGATAAATACCAAATATCGAGGTTCAAGGCCAAAGATAATGAAACAAGAGCGGCAAATTGTCGCAAGATAAGCCTGTCCCACCACCAGTTGTCAAGGAGGTATAATAATCGCAAAGGGCAGGTAATGCAACAAATATGTTTACCGAGTCTCAAGTCAATTTGACTTGAGATTTCAAAGTTCTGTTCCGGACAAGCAAGAAATACTGTAAAAATGAAGATCAAAGTGGAATTACTCAAAATCTGCGCTAGGCAGAGTTATTGTTCTTGCGCACTGTACTCGGTAATATTGCAACAAACATGCATACCAAGTTTGAAGTCGTTCTGACTTGAGATGACAAAGTTATATTTCGGACAAGCACTAAATGCTGTAAAAATGACGATCAAAGGGAAATAACTCAAAGACAGCACGAGGTAGAGTTACAATTCTTGTGCACTGCACTTCCACATATTGCAACAAATAAGCATACCATATTTCAAGTCATTCCTACTTGAGATGACAAAGTTTTGCTCCGGACAAGCAAGAAATGCTATAAAAATAAAGGTCAAAGGGGAATAACTCAAAATTCGTGCTAGGAAGAGTTATGGTTCTTGTGCACTGCACTCCGTAATTTTTCAACAATCATGCATACCAAATTCGAAGATGTTCAGGCTTGAGATGACAAAGTTATATTCCGGACAAGCAGAAAATGCTGTAAAAATGACGATCAAAGGGAAATAACTCATAGATAGTATGAGGTAGAGTTATGGTTCTTTCACACTGCACTCCGTATTATTGCAACAACTACAAATGCCAAGTTTCAAGTCAATCGGACTGGAGATGACAAAGTTATGCTTCCGACAAAGAACTATTCTATAGAACTTTTAAATTCAAGGGCAAATAACTCCAGTTGTTCTGGTCCGATTAGATCCATAATTGAACTCATCCGAGATCTTATGGTCATAAGTATTTTGACCAAGTTTGATGCTGATTGGTTAAAAATTGTAGATGCTCGAGTGTAAACAAAGTCAAATATAGCAATTTTTCTAGCTCAAGGGCAAATAACTCCAGTTGTTCTTGTTCGATTACCCCCATAATCGAACTCATCCGAGGTCTTATGGTCATATATATTTTGACCAAGTTTTGTGCTAATTGGTTAATGATTGTAGATGCTCGAGTGTAAACAAAGTCAAATATAGCAATTTTTCTAATTCAAGGGCAAATAACTACAGTTGTTCTGGTCAAATTACCCCCATAATCGAACTCATCCGAGATCTCATGGTCATATATATTTTGACCAAGTTTCGTGCTGATTGGTTAATAATTGTAGATGCTAGAGTGTAAACAAAGTCAAATATAGCAATTTTTCTAGTTTAAGGGCAAATAACTCCAGTTGTTCTGGTCCGATTACACCCATAATCGAACTCATCCGAGATCTCATGGTCATTTATATTTTGATTAAGTTTGGTGCTGATTGGTTGATATTTGTAGATGCTAGAGTGTAAACAAAGTCAAATATAGCAATTTTTCTAATTCAAGGGCAAATAACTCCATTTGTTCTAGTCCGATTAGACCCATAATCGAACTCATCCGAGATCTTATGGTCATATATATTTTGACCAAGTTTGGTGCTGATTGGTTAATATTTGTAGATGCTAGAGTGTAAACAAAGTCAAATAAAGTCAGCTAAAAAAAAGTTTAAAACACCATACAATCAATCAGTCAATCCATCAATCCTGCTTAAATATACTGGTCTACTATATGCTGTATGGTAAATAAGTGATATAGAAAATATAATTTCAATTTGTGTCACAGGATTACCTTTATTACTCTACAAATACAATCATGTTCTTTACTGAAATATTAATTTTGACAAAGTTTTGTGTTATTGTACTATTTATAACTGTTTACTAAATGATAAAACTTTAAACTTGTTTAAATTGAAAGCATTTGCAGACGAAAAAATGTATGCATCTCATACACTGGTTATCAGCATGCAACTCATGCACCGGTTATCAACATTTTCCCCTTTTCAACAATGTTTTCAAAAGCCTTTTCGTTTAGTGTCATTAAAACACAGGATTGTTTGGTAAAGGGTTTTAACTGGAAAACAATTTCAAAACCTTATATCACTATCTGGCATTAATCTTGCAGAACAAGCACTCTGCTCTTTGATCTGTGTTGTATTTTTTCAGTTTATCTGAAATTGATCTTTTACATGATGTACAAAATTTAAAGCCATTAGGATCCAAATACATACGAGCCATACCCTGTGAAAAGGGGGCTTAGTGCATCTGCAAAGCAAAAAGTTTGATCCAGGTCAGCCTGCGCAGATCGTGCAGGCTGACCTGGGCCAAACCTTTTTGCTATTGGTTGATTTTCTGGATGTCAAAGGACCAGCCTATCTCATGATTAACTGGGTTGTTTAAAAAGTGGATATTATCGATCCATAAATATGTGATGGCTTGCTTGGTACCAAGGACCACGGAGATGCATTAAGTCCCCTTTTGCCAGAGCATGGCTCATATTCAATATCAAAATATATAGCAAACTGGGTTAATTCTATCAACATCAAAATACACACTTCACCTCTTTCGAGGGCTGAAAATACAATCCACTAAAACTCGGAGAGGGTTTTATAAAGTAGGTTTGACTACACAAGCAGATGATATAGATCCAGGATCAAACTGCATGTTCTCTGCTGTCTGATCTTGATTTATGCAATCTGCTAAAGTCCCTGTTTCCAACTAAGGTGCTGAACAGTTACAAATATCAGTCTGTCTTCAGATGTCATCTATATAAACCAAATATTCCTCAGATATCCGATCATTTCTTTGATAAATGGCATTCATATACTCCAATATAATTGAGCCATGCTCTGGCAAAAGAGGGTTTAATGCATCTCCATGATACAGTAAATCAAGCAAGTCATTACATAATCATGGATCCATAAAATCCGTTTTGTCCAACAACTGGATAAATCCTGAGTTAGAATGATCCTATAACATGCAGAAAATTTACCAAAAGTAAATAGTTTCCACACTGGTCTGCCTGGGTAGGCTTACCTAGGTCTCTATTCATCAACTATTCCTAAGAATGTTCTTAGTCTTAATCTCTGGAATTTTCTAAATTTGAAAGTAAGGCAACTTCCAATTGGCTAATCGGAAGTTGTGTTACTTTCACATAGAGAAAACCTTGAAGAATATGACTAAGAAAATTCTTCAGAATGGTTGGTAAAAACAGACCAAGTGTCAATACTTTCTACTGATAGAACCCCCTTTTCACAGAGAATAGCTTATATATGGCTTGCAACACGTGAAAAGACGCATTCGGACATTTGCGTAAAGTGTCATCTCGGATCAGCCTGCGCAGTCAGCGCAGGCTAATCCGAGATGGCACTTTACGACTACATTAGATTTTTTGCTACAGTAGACTTACCCAAAACAGAAAATTGCATAAAAACGGAAAGTGTCGTTTTGGATTAGCCTGCGCGGACATTTGCGCAAATGTCCAAATGCCCCTTTTTGCATGTTGCTGGCCATATAATACATGTAATATCATTTTGATAATGTTTTCCACCCTTTCAAAGACAAATTCCATCATTTGAACAGAATTTATTATTTTATCTGCAAATGCTTCAACATGACAAGTCTAAAATGTTATTGCCTGGAAGGAATTCAGCCATTTAGACATATCACCAACTTTTAAAAGAGAAACATTTGCTAAACATTTCAGAGAAAGAAAGATTTTTCATTTGTATTATTAATGGTATGGAAGACTGTGTGTTAAAAGAGCAATTTCTCGCAACAAGCAATAATACTGGCTTTTCTTTCAAGTTGATTTCAAGAGCTATTTATCATAATTACTTTTTTTTTTTCAATGACACAGAAACAGTTATGATAAGCAATTCCTCATTGTTCAACCAATGTCCTTTTCCTTCTTCATGGGTGTTAATACTTAGTTTATATTACAATGTATTGAAAACTATACTGACATGTTCACACTAGTTCAGTTACATAAACATACACAATTACATGTATAATTCAGCATATTAGTAAAATCTGCCACTGAAAAATCTACAACACTACAAAAGCTGTCTAAATAACTCAAAAAAGGTTACAAATAAGTGTAAAATGGTACATATAAAATGGTACAAAAACCAGGAATACAATATTGCACATTGACAAAACTCAGTGATTGAAATTATATATTTACACACACACACACACACACATATGGCCTGCAACATGCGAAAAGGGCCATTCGGTCATTTGCGTAAAGTATCATCTCGGATCAACCTGCGCAATCCGCACAGGCTAATCCGAAACAACACTTTCCATTTTTATGTAATTTTCTGTTTTGCCCAAGTCTATTGTAGCACAAAATCTAATGTAGTCATAAAGTGCCGTCTCTTTATGACACTTTATGCTAATGTCCGAATGCCCCCTTTTCGCGTGTTGCAAGCCATATCATCTGTACTGGTGAATATGTCTCTCTGTAAATGTTTTATGTTGGTTCGTTTGCATTGTATTGTCAATTTCAACTGATCATCTGAATCTTGATTTGTACTGTCTTTGTATTGTAAGTCTCTTTGTTTAACTCTTTACAATACAACAAAATGTTAAAATTGTCTAAATTGAAAGCGTTTGCAGACCACAAATTCAGAACAGCTCAAAAGACAATTTCTGTCTCTGAAATGGTAGAAAACATTGTGGGAAAAGGAGAAATTACCAGCAAGGTAATTCAAGAAGAAATATGCGCAGGTGGACTTGTGTTGGCTGCTGTTCACAGATGGCTGCTGTGCATGTGTGGCTGCTAGCACAGATTTGACTGTGTTGTTTTTCAAACATCATAACAATCATTGTGGTAAGAGAGGCAATTTCTTGTAACTAGCAATTGCTCCTCTTCCCACCATGTCTTCCACAAGAGCACAAGAAATTGAATTCGTAAATTAAAGGGTTAAATATCCTTCAATGATGGTTGAGTGAGGCCTGCATTTTTATATCGTTGTTGTTAGAGACTGGTGAATTGGTGGTTGAAAGCATCGAACATGTTCCACTGGAAGTCCATCTGAGTCTCCGGCCTTTAAATACTTGTTCAATACAGCAAAGATCTGATTGTTGAGAATCTGAAACTTCCTGATTCTATCCACCATTTTCTTCAATTGCTGAAATGAGAAAAGGCAATAAACTGGACTCCCCCATCAACACTGATACTTCTTGGCCCATGTTCACGAACCATTCTTAATCGCATTCTTAGTCTAATTCTCAAGAATTTACTAAATTTCAAAGCAACAAAATGTCTGATTGGGTCAACATTTAGTCAATGGTTTAGCCAATCAGAAATTGTGTTACTTTGAAAATTTAAAATAAGACCAAGGATGCACTTTAAAATGGCTAAAAACCCAGAAGTGTAAAGGGAAACAAAATATTGTTTGACCATTAGAATGCCGAAACGTATGCAAAGGGTTCAAGGAAGAAAGATGTAAAAAGAAAAAATGACATCATGTCAATAGAAAAATTGCCGCTTTCAGATGCTGAAGTTCCCACATTTACCTACTTATTCAAAGAAGGTCAAAAATCTCCTTAACCTACCATAAAGAATGACAGATGATCAAAAGTCATCCAGTATAAAATTTCCTTGATGATGAGGTAGGCTACTTTAAGACCTTTGTGTACCAAACATGACTAAAAGTATGATAATGAAGAAACATGACACATAAAAGAAGGGAAAAATGTTATTTATTGATATTATATATAGTGTGGAAAAGACGTAATGACTTTTCCAAGCAAATGATCCTTTTGCCACAATATTTCCAGAAGTTGTTTACAATAGAGCTCTTTAACTCTCTCAGAAAGACATCTAATGTCCTTGACCACTTTCCGAGAGTGAAAGTACAATCTACAGATTCAGCCAGATTTTGACCTTATAGGCTTCATCAAACAAGAGGACAAAACATATCAAGATCAGACTGCATGTTGTGCAGTCTGATGTTGATCCATGCCTCTCCAAAAGCCCCTGTGTTCCACTGTTTCATTGAACAGGTTAAAGTGTAATACTGATGTGAGGTAATGGGTGAACCTTTACTCTGATACTATGTACTTATCACAAGTTTCTGGACATAAACGTATGAGCCATGCTGGGTGAAAAGGAGGTTTAAGGCATCTTCAAAAAGTATCAACCAATGTCACCCTGTGCATTCTTCGCAGGCAGACCTGGGCCCAAATTTTTTGCTTTGGTAAATATTCTGAAAGTCACATGACCATTCTACTGCATAATTCAACCTGTTTTGATCTTTATTACGCAATAGCTTACTTGGTATAAAGCATTAAGATGATGCATTAATCCCCATTTTCCAAGAAAGCCATTCTAATCAAATTTGTATATCAGTACTTTTATTGGAGATTATTTGAGAAAAGAAATTTGTAATTTCAGATATTGCATATCTTTCAGCTAATCTTTGTCAAAGTATTTTCAAAAGCAAAGAATTAATCCATCATTGGTTTACAAAAAAATAAATGAAAAAAAAACAGACCCAAAACTGAACTTTAATCCAAACAAACAGACCAAAAATTGAACTATAACTCTCACTTGATGAACCTTTCATTATCAGTTTACATTATTCTTTGTTTTTTGGAATACAGGTTTAAGATCACGTACCATGAGATAGTATAGACATTATCGAGTAGGGTTTATAAATTATCTCATCACGGTACATGATTTTAAACCTGTAATCCCCAACACAGACAATAATGTAAACTGATAATAAAAGGTTTATCATGTGAAAGCTATAATAACAATGGTAACAGATTCAAATGAGGTGCTTTGGCAAAAGGAGGTATTGTGCATCTTTTTAATGCATTATACCAAGGAAGTCATCACATAAAATGAATCCAATTTGTCTAAAACCAGCTGAATCATGAGGTAGAATGGTCCTTTGATATGCTGACATGGGTCGATACTCTTTGCAGATACATTAAATCCACTTTTCACTGGGTATATCTCCAAATGTGACATGAATATCTCAGCATTTTATTGGTTAAGTTCAACCATGAAGACTTCCTTATAGCAACCTTGTCACACACAAGATCTGTTTCTTATTCCCCCATAAGTAACTTCTGTTCAACTCAATTAGCCCCTAGCAAAAAAATTATGTATTTTCCTGACCATATCGCATATAAAATATTGTAGGAAAATGAGAAAATGCTGGTAACCAGCATTTTCTCCTTTTGCTACAATTTTTTTTCTTTCTTTTCACAGATAAATCCAAAAAATTTAGCCAAATAAAATTTTTGTCTGCCAATGCTTTTACTGTCGACGAGTCTAATTGATTGATTGATTGTATTGGAGTTTAATGCTGTTTTAACAGCTAGGGTCATATCATGGCGGTCAGTGCACCTACGCATGTGTTTCCTGGCTTTCTCACACCAGTACTGACACAACTTTCTTTCCAAGTCACTCACTACTTTTCTCACAGGCATGAGAGGTGAGAAGTGAAAAATTGCAAGAAATAAGTTTGCCTCAACCAGGTATCAAACTCACAACCACCAGGTCATGAGTTGGATACGCTAATCACTGAGACATCCGGCCTGGCAGACGAGTCTAAAATTTTGGTGTGTGTTGAAGGTTAAAGAACCCGGTAAAAAGTGTAGTCATGTGGCAGAAATAACAATTTAAATATTAACCTTTAACTTCGTGAACTAAAACAAGAGGGCCATGATGGCCCTGTATAGCTCCACTGGCTTTTTAACCCTTTACCACACAAATCAAAGTGTTAATGACCCTGAAAGAGAAGGCTTTCAAAAACATCGTGAGAAAAGGACAACATGTTGTCAGCCAGTATTTTCTCCTTTTCCCACAACGTTTCCTAACCTATCAAAGACAGAAATAGTCATTTAAGCTACATTCAATTTGTCTTTTTGCAATGGCTTTAAACTTGGTACAGTAAAAAAAATTTGTCATTTCTTAAAGTGTAAAATTAACGTATCATGCGCTTAATTGGCACTGACAGAGACATACAGCATAAAAAGTCTGTATGGTAATAAACTTACTTTAAAAACATAACCTCCATCCCACCCGCCAAACAAAAACAGTCATATCTTTTTAAATGCAAAGATAATGTCAGTGAATACAAGCAGGTTTATTCATTAGCATGAAAGGTAAAGTACTGAAAAAATTTGAGTGATAGAAACCTTACTTTAAATTAAACATTCCATTCATGTGAGCATAACCATTAGCATCAAAATAAATCACTCTCCCTTAAAACAGAACATTTCCTCTCCAAAAAGCTTGAATACCAAACTCCAATAATGTATAAGTGCAGTTTGATAATCAAGGGAGGTAAATAGTAACAAACTTTATCTTGTATAACAGGAGTTATTTCCCTTGATTACTATTTTAAATTTCAGTCACTATATAAGCCCATGTTAAACTTGTGATCTCTGGGACGGAGCCAATTTTGACCCCAGGGCTATAATATGAAGGAATTTGATACAGGTCCATTAGATAAAGTTACATGCCAAATTTGGTAGCCCTGGGCCTTATGGTTTCAGACAAGATTTTCAATGATGTTCAATATTTTTCAGTTTTGTTGCCATAGCAACCAGAGTTTTTGAAGGAATCAAATTCTTTAAAGATATTCTAAAGAGGACCATGGCAGGATCATTTCTGTGAAGTTTCATCAAATTTGAATGGGTAGTTTCAGAGAAGAAGTTTGAAAAAAAAGTTAACACACGGACACACGCACGCACGCATGGACGGACGCACGACGGACACCGGGCCATGACATAAGCTCGCTAGCCTTCGGCCAGTGGAGCTAAAAATGAATGGAATCAATCATCACTCATGAAACACTCATTTACTTTAAACCAGTAGAAAAAGCTCAACCCTTTTCCAATCAACAAATTGTCGAATCTTCCAAACTGAAATTAACTGTCAGTGGCAAATTTGAATTTGGTACAAATGAGCTGTGATTTTGTGATAGGGTAGAACACGTTAGGGGAAAAAGAAACAAGAGGACCATGATGGCCCTGAAGTTGCTCACCTGAGTCTTTTGACCAAACATGACCCATTTTCAATCTCTTTCGAGATATTATGACAAACATTCTATCAAGCTTTTATAATTATTGGACTGAAAATTTGGCCACTAGCTTGTACACAAGCTTTTTCTAGAATTTCTCTCAGTGACCTACTTTTTAGCCAAACATAGCCCATTTTCCCATTGTAGATATTAACAAAACAAAGATTCTGACCACCTTTCATAAGTATTGGACAGAAAATGTGTACACAAGATTTTTCCAAGATTTGACATGGGGACCTAGTTTTTTTACCCAATGCGACCCATTTTCAATTTCATCATATTGATCATCAAGACAAACATTCCAACTAATTTTCATAAGTACTGGACAGAAAATGGTGACTCTAAAGCTACACAAGTTATTTTAAAGATTTGACCTGGTGACCTAGTTTTTGACTCCATGTGACCCATTTTCAAATTCATTCAAGATACCATTATGAAAACATTCTGACCAACTTTCGTAAGTATCTGACTGAAAATGTGGCCTCTAGAGGGTACACAAGGTTTTTGTATGATTTGAACAATGACCTAGTTTTTGACCCGTCATGACCCATTTGCAAACTCATCCAAGAAATCATCAAGACACACATTCTGACCAAGTTTCATGAGTGTTGAACTGAAAACATGGCCTCTAGAGTGTTCACATGGTTCTTTTAGATTTGACCTAGTAACCAAGTTTTTGACCAAACATTTTCGAAGTTGTATGAGATATCATTAAGACAAACATTCTGACCAACTTTCAAGTGTTTTGGACCAAAAATGTGGCCTCTAGAGCGTACACAAGGTTTTTCAAGGATTTGACCTGGTGACCTACTTTTTGACCCAACACGAACCATTTTCAAACCCATCCAAGTTATCATCAAGACAAACATTCTGACCAACTTTCAAGAGTATTGGAGCGAAAAAGTGGCCTCTAGAGCGTACACAAGGTTTTACTAAGATTTGACCTAGTGACCTAGTTTTTGACCCAACATGACCAATTTTCCAACCCATCTGAGATATCATCAAGACAAACCTTCTGACCAACTTTCAAGAGTTTTGGACCAAAACTTTGGCCTCTAGAGCGTACACATACTTACCATCTTTCAAGAATTTTGGACTGAAAATGTAGCCTCTAGAGCATATACAAGGTTTTTCAAAGATTTGACCTCGTGACCTAGTTTTTGACCCAACATGACCCATTTTCAACTTGTCCGAGATATCATCAAGACAAACATTCTGACCTACTTTCAAGAGTTTTGGACCAAAAATGTGGCCCCTAGAGCGTACACAAGGTTTTTCTAAGATTTGACCTAGTGACCTAGTTTTTGACCCAACATGACCCATTTTTGAACTTGTTCCAGATATCATCAAGACAAGCATTCTGACAAAGTTTCATGAGTATGGGACTGAAAATGTGGCCTCTAGAGCGTACACAAGGTTTTTCTAAGATTTGACCTAGTGACCTAGTTTTTGACCCGACATGACCCTTTTTCGGTCTTGTCAGAGATATCATCAAGACAAACATTCTGACCAAGTTTCATGAGTATCGGATTGAAAATGTGGCCTTTAGAGCGTACACAAGGTAAAAGTTGACGACGCACGATGGACGACAGACAACGGACACAGCACGATCACAAAAGCTCACCATGAGCACTTCGTGCTCAGGTGAGCTAAAAATGCTGGTTGCCAGCATTTTCTCCTTTTATCACAATGTTTTCAAATATCCTTTTCTTCTTTTTCAGGGTCGTTAAAACTCGGGATTGTGTGGTAAAGGCTTAAATATCTAGAAGATATAACCCATGATCAGGCTACATGAATGCACAGTTTGGTCTTAGTCTGCACTGTTTGCAAGACATCCTAATCACAACATGCATGATCTATTCTAAACTTTCCCAGCTGAATCAAAAAATTTCTTTTCTTTTTTTCAAGGTCTAGAAATAAAAATCCGAAGCAAATGTGGAGTTTAGAATCAATGTATAACCAAACCTATAATCTACAGTCTGATTTCAACTTACTTCATCTGCAAAAGCTAGTCATATAACCTTAACCCTATACCGCACAATGCCAATATTTACCGACCCTGGGAAAGAAGCCTTTTGAAAACATTGTGGGAAAAGGAGAAAATGCTGGAAACAGCATATTATCCTTTTTCCACAATGTTTTCTACCATATCAAAGAAAAAATGCCAAGTTTGAGCCAGACTGAAATTCTCGTCTGCATATGCTTTCAATTTGGACAAGGGTAAATATCAAGTTACCTTGAGAGCACTGGGGATCAGGAAGTTACCTGGAATGTTATAAAGTCAGGTCTATATTTGTCTTGCTATTCAATGCTTTACCACACAATCCTGAAATCCTGCAACTCTGGGAAACAAAGTTTTTGAAAACATTGTGGGAAAGCAGAGAACGCTGTAACCAGCATTTTTCTCTATTTTTCACAAAGTATTCTAGTCCTTCAGAGACAAATTTGAACTTCTGAGCCTCATCAAATGTGTTGTTTATAAATGCTTTCATTTTGGACAAGTATAAAGTTTTCTTATTGTTACAGGGTTAAATACATTTCAGTCTAGTAGGGTGCAGGGTTTAAAACCCATGACTCATCTAACTTACTGTACAATCAGTATATCTTTGATATACTGCATATTTTCTATAAATATAGACCAGGAACTTTAAAATAAATACTGTTAACAAAAATGATAAAAGTCACATGCTTTTTCAATGTGTGTCTACAGGATAACAACAGTGCATGTGTATCTATCAGGAACACATATTATACATTTTTTTCAATCTGATGATGTGTCTAAATGAATTAAAAAACTTACAATAAAAAGTATGAAATGTTTGAAGATTATTCAAACATGACAACATTAACTCTTTAACCAATGACAAAACTTCGCACTTGTCTATATTAAAGGCACTGGCCTATCAGAAATTTGTTGTATCTCAAATAACATGGTTTTTATTAGGAAAGGTATATCTTGGGTACCAGCTTTTCCTCCCCTTCCAACAGTATTTTTAAAGACCCCCTTCCTCAAGGCTGTAAAAATGAGGAAAATAAAGAGTTCTTGTTTGGACTTTGGCCTACATGTCAAAAATGTAACTGAATAGCTTTACAACATTAACCCATTACCACACAATCCCTACTTTTGACGACCCTGAGAAAGAAGCCTTTAGAAAACATTGTGGGAAAAGGAGAAAATGCTGGTAACCAGCATTTTCTCCTTTTCCCACAATGTTTTCTACCCTTCACAAAACAAATTTCAAATTTTCAGTCACTTTTATTTTGTCGTCTGCAAATGCTTTCGATTTGGACAAACCTAAAATTTTGTCGTTTCGTAATGAGTTAAATCATTTCCTCTTGCTGACACAGTGACCTTTGCCTGATAAAAATCAGGGAAAAACCCAAAGGACAGAATTACCTCACCCATTCAAAGTTTCATCTTGCTTCATTAATTTCCTTTTTTCATTATTTGAAACTCTACCCTTAACCCTTTTCTACAAAATCATGACTTTTGATAACCCTGAGAAAGACACCTTTTGAAAGCATTGTGTGAAAAGGAGAAAATGCTGGTAACCAGCATTTTCTCCTTTTCCCACAATGTTTTTCTGTCCTTTCCAGGACAACGTTCAATTTTTGAGTCATATTCATTTTGTCGTCTCCAAATGCTTTCAATTCGGACTTGTCTAAAATTTCCTGGTTTGGTAAAGGGTTAACCCTTTTCCAAACACTCCTGTATTTTAACTTTACTAAGCAAAAAGGGTTTTAAAAAAAAAAAAATAGGAAAAGAAGAAAATGATTTTATCTAACATTTTCTTATTTTCCGTTTTTGTTTTTTATCCATATTCTTACGAATGAAGTCCGTAAAAAAGAAACAAATGAACAAACACATGGCAGAAATAAAGGGACTGGGCAGGATTTGAACCCTTGAACGCCTGCACGAAAGGCCAATACCATAACCAATGAGCTAAAGAGACATCTCTCCAACGCAGTTGTTAGGTACTGTATTTAAATCAGGACGAAGCCATGCATGAAGGAGTGGTCTCCCGTAACACACCCCCTCTTAAAGTCATCATTTATTGATGACTCAAAGCCTTATTAGGCAGTAAGTCTATTACTTAGATAACAAATGTCCGCTTTTGGACAACAAATGGGATTAATGGCTCAATGGCCAATCCCGGATGAGCCCCCATCTTACAAACAAAGTCCGTAATAAAGAAACAAATGAACAAATGCATGGCAGAAATAAAGGGACCGGGCAGGATATGAACCCTAGAACGCCCACACGAAAGGCCAATACCATAACCACTGAGCTTAAGAGACATCTCTCCAACGCAGATGTTAGGTACTGCATTTAAATCGGGATGAAGCCATGCATGAAGAGTGGTCTCCCGTAACAATATCATATCATTTAAGTTACATTTCATTTTGCGTCTGCAAATCCTTTCAATTTGGACAAGTCTAAAATTTTGTCCACCACACAACAAAGTCATGTATTTGCAGATCATACAGATCAGACTGTGCAAAATGTGCAATCTGATCTTGGATCCAACTGCTCTTCATATTTCATTTTCAATCTTCTGGCATACATACATAAAAAATGACAATAAAATCCATGACTGTACAAGCCATTTTCAGACCGTTGAAAATTTATTATAGTCCAGTCTGTTAGCTCGAAAATGTTTACCAGCCGGACGAAAAGTGTGAAAATTTTACATGATGTAAACAATATGTTTCTAAGACGAAAAAACAGGGTGTGCCTGATTTTAAGGCCCTAGATCAATTTTTATTGCGATTTGAAATTCGGATAACTATACCGTCTGAATACTCTTCCTTTGTAGAATAGTAATTTTGTTGTTTCCCGTTTAGTCACAATGTATGATCGACAAAAAATGGTGTTTCAGAAGTATTTTGCCATTTTAAAGGCACTGCTGGATTTAGGGATTGATTTTATGAATATTCTATATTTCTTTCGTATCTGTCTGTTTGTCTGTCCATCCATTTGCGTCTCATTTGCTTGCACTTTACATTCTTAAAAAGAACTGACTTTGAATTTCACTGATAATAATTACAATAACAATGCAATAAAAACTTTAGATCAGCGCGGTATTTTCTACTAATATTCAGAGAAATGGGCGACTGGCCGGACAGCTTAATTGGTACCATATCTGACTCATGGAATAGATTTTGCGGGTTTGATACCTAGTTGCGTCAAACATTCTTACCGGGAATTTTTCGCCTCTCATCTCTGATGCATTTGAGAAAAGTGGTCAGTAGCTTTGAAAAGAAAATTAGGATAGTACTGGTGTGAGATAGCTTAGCTGTTAAAATGGCGTTAAACTCGAATACACTCTAACAAGCAAACAAAACAAAGGAATGTGCCATTAGATGGAGACTGGAGATAAATTACAGAATAACACGAGAAAGCAAGTCATTAGAACTGAATTTACAGTTTTATAAGCAATACAATCTATTGTTAAAATTAATCTGCCTGTCTGCAATTCCCGCTACAGCCGCAAAGAGATGTACATTGGAGCTGGTGGTTTTTACAAACACAGTTTTTCTTACAAAGGGGCATGGCTTTGCACCCGCAACGTATTAGCTCTCTGCAACTCTTCGCCACTTCCGGCAAAGTAGTCCAAATAGACTGCCAAATGCCATCTACCTTAGACCAGCCAAATTGCTCTGGAGATGGCACATTTAGGTATGACTTTAAACTTGATAACCAGATACTGGCTTGGTACAAACTTCTATTGGCATGCAGACATAGAGCATCCTGTGTCGGTGGTTAGTTTTGCATCATTCTTACATTTTTCCCCTGGGCAAATAAGTCTTGCCTCAAGTCGTTCACACGTGTTTGGTTAGTCGAGTGGTCATACATAACACACACAAAGTGCTCAATTAAGGCAAATGCATTTGAATCTACTTTAAAAGGAGTGAAATGGTTTTCTACAGAAAAAGCAGGTGTAACTGCAGGAAAGGCTTTCCACGTCTTCCACGAAGCTTTCTTGCCTCTACCACCAAATTGAGAAGTTGCGTCACAGCCGGTAAAAGCATTGAAAAATGGTACAGATTTGGATATGTCAGGGCCAAGGGTGTTGTACATCAAATTTAGATGATAGTACCTTATATGTCTACCCTTGCCAAATTCAATCTAGATCTGTAGAGATGGACAGATACTTTGGAATTTAGAAAATAACCCTAGACATGTAATGACAACATCGGTATCAACTGTGCTTATCAAGATCTTTGAAGCACCTTTTTGTATCGCATGTAATACATGTAGACACATTCTAGTGTTGGCTTCCTCATGATCAGAACAGGTCATAGGTTCATTACTTCCTTTACTAATTACTGACTGTCCAGATGTAAAGAAAACTTGTTTGTCGGGTGGATATATGAATGAAGAGACGGTGTCGCTCAAGAGAGCAAATAGTTCTTCCTTGTTTTTGGAATCACTTAAGAATTATGCGAAATTGACAGGTAACTTTGCCTGGGGAGATACCTTCCTTCTTGAACCCTTTCCCCGTTTCTCTCTAGTAACTTCTTTCAGACTATCCGGCTTGTATGTATCCCACACAATATCTATTCTGTTGTACTTTAGAAGTTGTCTCTGGGTCCATGGCATGAATATTATATTAGCATAATCTGCAAATGTATGTGCGTCACCTTTCGCTAAGGAATGTATAACTGCTCCGCCATCAAAAACTTTGACATCGCATTCAGGAGGATCAAAACTACTGCACTGACCTAAACAATCCAACAACTCTGATTTGTTATTTGGCAGACGCAGTTTCCCATGTTGAGAGAGAGATGGTGGCCATGGATGGTTTTCGTGAGAAAAGAACTCCTCTATATTACCTTCACGTACCTGACATGCGATAAATAAACGACTGAACAGAGAAAAATCGCTTTTAAGTTCTATAGTTGCTTCTTTGAGCTTTGACTTGAGCTTAATTGGTGCTGTTCTAAAAAGTGGAAGTTTGTTCTTTGTAATAGTAGACTGCATGGGCTTTGTTCTATTAACAAGAATTTCTTGCACATATTTATCATACTGTGACTTTCCTATTGTTTCGATAGTACTAATCGTGTCAACAACAGCTCCATCTGTACATAAATGACTATCAATTGCCATTAGCTCCGAACAACTTTCAAGAAATGGATTCCTGAAATCAGAAATGGTGAGGCATAATTTATTGACTTGCAGTTTGAAAGTTTTCTGTGTTGACAGACCTTCCTCGTGACTCGAATCACTCACAGAATCGCCAATACATGTGTGTTCGAATTCTTTCAAAAGCCGAGCTTGCTCGGGACCTGAAATCATCCATTTTTTAAGAGCACTTGGGTTTTCAGTAAGACCAACGGCACCGCCAACACTTTTTGTAATTTTATTATTTGCTCATGTGCTTGGTCTAAAGGGATCGAAGAAAACCTTTTAATGAAAAGTCCAGCAGGACTGAAATGATTCAAGAAAATCGGTAGGAATAGATTTCATATCTCTGATACGGATTGGCAGCCACCGAGCATAGTTTGTATGATCCAGAGCGAAAAACCATGGCACCAAAGCTTCCATAACTTCAATGTAAAGTTGAAAGTTTCGCTCACGATGGGATTGCACAAAAATCAACACCAAGAGCTCAAGCTGTAGGATAAGGTTCCAGAACTTAAACATTGGTACCTTTTTAAGCATGTCAGCTTTCCAAGTAGAGAATGACTTTTCACTAATTTCTCCTTGTTGGATTTCAAATGCTTCGTGTTGCAGCTTGGCAAGAGCCAAAGTAGTCACCTGATGAGCATGTTCTCGTTACATGAGAAGCATGTAGAAATGATTCTGCTGTACCAATTGGAGCAATTTCAGCTTCGCTCAAAGCATTTGTCCAACTGGAATCCTCAAGAAGGTCTCCTACCATTCTCCACAAGGCTATTTCAGTATGTAACCCGCCCAAAATAACAATAAATGAACTTTCTCCGAAAGAGTCCGGCCATTGCCATTGCACCTGTTTGGCTAAGGCGAAAAGTGGTTGGTCAACAACCATGACAGGAAGTTGTCCTGGGTTAAAAACGGAAATTGTGTCACGAATAACAGTCATTCCATGTCTAATTATCGCAGCAGTGGCGGCCTTTTCGCGGAAAAGAGGCAATAAAGACGATATTCCAGGTAGAATCTTTTCGTCGGGTTGAAGAGACGCATGGTATGCACTCCAAGCTACAAAATATCCTTTTTCAAGGGTCTGTTCAAAAGAAGTGGCTTACAATGTTCGACCCACTCAAGCTCTTTTTGCTTGGCCACTGCAAGATTGCCGCTTATCTTGGTCATTATTGATGGGGGTACAGTGAATGCATCTAGATTGCAATTCACTGCAGGGACGATTCTAACACTATCTGGTAATGCTGGACAATCTGTATTGGTATTTGATGAGATCAACAAAGGTTCTCTTATTCTACCAAGGTTATCAGCAGACGGAAACTGAAAAATACTAATACTTGTCCTATGAAATGATCCTTGTGCAGTAGTTGCAGAAGTATTGTGGTCGATATTGTCCAAAGCCCCAACACTCATGATTCCTGTTTTGAGTTGTGTCGGACAAACTACATTTTCATCACGAAATCTATGACAGAGTGCCGAAGTTATCCCTTCTTGTATTTCTAACAAACAGTGATAACTAACACTTAGACCCAAATCATTCATCTGATTAATCAGTTTTTTGCCACGAGTAAGGGTGTGAATGTTAAGACCGACATACAAAGGAAGCGGTGGTTCACGAAGTCTTGAATGTCGCCGTGAAGTGTTCACTCTAGGAACGCTTTCCTTGGAATTAAAAAGGATCAACTGGCAAATGCTTAAACAAGCTCATGAATTAATGACATTCTGATCTTTTATATTTGGGCCATACATTAGTGAAGACACCAATGACTTGAGACTGGCGAGTACTGAGGATTCCTCACATCCTGTTGGAAAGCTACCAGAAAACTGAAAAAAATCAGTATTAAACATTTCCTCTCGTATGGAGATACATACACGGGACAACGATATGGCTTCTTGAACTAAATCTCTTGATTTCATTGCTTCTTTCAGAAGACGGCGCATTCCCTCATTAAAAACTAAAATTACGTTTTTGCCATCATTCTGCTCTTGGCATTCAGGAAAGAAATGGGTCAAGAGTTTAGTTTTTAGTCTAGATCTGTTAATAGTTTTGGCAAACTTAAAAACGCCAAGTCTCTCTTCATATAGAGAATGCAATTCAGAAAGTTTGTAGATGTATACCCCCTCTTCTATTCCAGCTTCAACGAAGTACACAAGTTCAGCAAAAACCTGAGCCTCTACTAACTTGCTAGATGTTGAAGAAGCAATAGGCGTTTCGATGGTCTTACGTTCGAAACTTCGAAAACGGTTTTTATATCCTAGCATACACTTGCTGTGATATTTTGCTTCTATAGCAACAAGATCTCAATCGGAAATGCGTGATAAAAGATCAATGTCTTGTAACTTTGTGGCCATACCTCGAAGCTGTGTATCTAGGTTGAACGTGGAACAACTATGGAGGAGTCCCTCGGAACTTTCACAAAAGATACATTTTAGTTTGTGACTGGTTGGAGCTGAAACTCCACTAAGTCGCCGAGATTTCCTTTTCGAAGACTCTGCGTCGTCTTTAATTGAACGTGCGTGTCGCTCTCGGGCACGTGCTAGCTTTGAGCTAACAAACTTTAGACGACAAGATTTGTGCCATTTTGCAGAATTAGTAACAAAGTCTTCGGCTCTTTCTTTACCACTAATAATAATTGAAGTTGGCAATTTATCTAAAGATAAAAAACCATTGACAACTTGAAGAAAATCCGTATAGGATTGCTTTGCATTTGGTCGATCGGCAGGACAATCAAATTGCCTTCAGATTTTCCGCATACAATGCAATTGCTCCAATCCATCTTGACAGGTCAGTGACGGAAATAGAACTGACCTCAATTTATTCAGCTTTAAGAAAGTAGCGTACATGAGGGCCTTTCAAAAATTTCGGAACTTAATATAAAAGTGAAAAAATTACTAAAAATGCCCATTCTGGGTATCATTTCGGAAATAATCATTTCTATATTACTGAAAATAAATCAAAATCCACCTACAAAGTAAATAAAAAACAAAATTTCGATAAAAAAATGAAGTTCTCTTAAATATGAAAACGTTTTGAACGACCCTCAGTGATCAAATCATTGTGAGATACGAATACATGTGTTCTGAGAAACGAAAACAAAAGTACAAAGGAAGAGTATTCGGACACTACATCTATCCGAATATATAATAGGCAGTAATTAATGAACTAGGCCACTGAAATCAGGCACACCAGGCGCAAATGACTCGGAATGATGTCCATTAACTGTGTGCAAAATTTGTTGCTTTCGTCTGGAGTGAAAAGATAAAAATGTAATTTTTTCAACATAACTGTTAAAACTGTGCAAAAAAAATAAGAACAATGTATTGTTGCATGTAATTGTTCTTTTTCCCTCCATGTTTTTCTGGGCTATCATTTTCTTGGGTGTACACAGCGTGTACTACTGGGCAATGACAAAACTTAACACCATGCATTCAGCTGTCAATAGGTTGATAGGTTGCCTCTAAATATGCACATATTTTATGCCAAATAAATTTCATTCTATTTTATTATGACAGTAGGATCCTTCTTTGGTTAATAAAATGCAACAAATCCTCACATTGCAATGTATGACTATTACAAACTCTATATAAGGACTCATAGTTTCCATGGCATTCTAGCTACAATGTTACCTCATATTTCCTTAAACTAGATATAGTTTAAATACTCAATTATCCCATCCATGATATGTTTTATTTTTAACATGTTTACATGTATTTTGTGTAATATTGTTCTTGGTGAAACAACAGAAAATATAGTGTTGATTTTACATTTATTGTATTGGCTAAAATGTGTAATGCCCTTGGTGAAAAAGCTATGCTGTTAGCTCATGTAACCAAAATGGCTGTAGCACTATTTACGAAGTAAAAATCTCTGTGTTTAACTCTTTTCCAAACAACAAAATTGGGGATTTGTCTGAATTGATAGCATCTGCAAATTATGACATAAATGTGACCCAAAAAAATTGAAATTTGTAAGTGGAAGGGTACAAAACATTGTGGGAAAATGAGAAAATGCTGGATAGGTACATGACTGAGCTGCACATGCTGTTCCTCTGGTTTTGCCTGTCGCACAGAGAGGGTTTAACCCTTTTTATACAACACGATCCTGACTTTTAACAACCCTGAGAAAGAAGCCTTTTGAAAACATTGTGGGAAAAGGAGAAAATGCTTGGAACCAGATGGTCTGCTTGTGTAGTCAAGCCTACATGGATAAGACTAAAATCTTTTTAAGTTTCAGCAGATAATACATTAAGCAGTTGGAAAAGGTGAAATTAATACGCTATGAGCGGAAAGAAATCATAGCAGGTACTGACTTACTATGAACCTTTTTTATCATTGAACAGGATATTGAAGTTTTGAGTCATTTTTGTAAAACCAGCATGTGCAGCTACTTCAAAATTGTGTCATGGCCCTACATGCACATTCAACCTGCAATTTCACTACACCGTACACCCTTCAACCCTTTACCAGATGAAAAAGTTAAAGACTTGCACAATATAAAACATCTGATTACAAGAAATAAGATGTGGCTGCAATGATGGGATTTGCCTATGAAGGGTGAGAAAACATTGTGGAAAATGCAGAAAACACTGGTTACCAGAATGTTCTCCTTTTCTCACAATGCTTTCAAATAGGTCTTTTCCTCAGATTGTTAAAACTTGGGGTTGTTTAGTAAAGGGTTTAATTTCATACAAGAGGGCCATGATGGCCCTGAAGTCGCTCACCTGAGTCTTTTGACCAAACATGACCCATTTTCAATCTCTTTTGAGATATCATGACAAACAATTTACTAAGCTTTCATAATTATTGGACTGAAAATTTGGCCTCTAGCATATACACAAGCTTTTTCTAGAATTTCTCTCAGTGACCTACTTTTTATCCAACCATAGCCAATTTTCCCACTGTAGATATTATCAAAACAAAGATCCTGGCCACCTTTCATACGTATTGGACAGAAAATGTGGCCTATAGAGCATACACAGGTTTTTTCTAAGATTTGAACTACTGACCTAGTTTCTGACCCAACATGACCAATTTTCGAAGTCATGCGAGATGTTATCAAGTAAAACATTCTGACCAACTTTCAAGAAATTTGGACTGAAACTGTGACCTCTAGAGCATAAACAAGGTTTTTTTTAAGATTTGACCCAGTGACCTAGTTTTTTGCCTGACATGACCCATTTTCAAACTTGTCCAAGATATCATCAAGACAAACATTCTGACCAAATTTCAAGAGTTTTGGACCAAAAATGTGGCCTCTAGAGTGTACACATGGTTTTTCTAAGATATGACCTTGTGACCTACTTTTTGACCAGACATGACCCATTTTAGAACTCATCCGAGATATCATAAAGACAAACATTCTGACCAACTTTCAAGAGCATTGGACTGAAAATGTGGCCTCTAGAGTGTGCACAAGATTTTTCTAAGATTTGACCTAGTGACCTAGTTTTGGCCCAGCATGATCAATTTTCGAACTCGTCTGAGATACCATCAAGACAAACATTCTGACCAAGTTTCATGAGTATCGGACTGAAAATGATGCCTGTATAGCGTACACAAGGTTTTTCTAAGATTTGACCTAGTGACCTAGTTTTTGACCCGACATGACCCATTTTCGAACTCATCTGAGATATCATTGAGGCAAACATTCTGACCAAGTTTCATGAGTATCAGACTATAAATGTGGCCTCTAGAGCCTACACAATGTTTTTCTAAGATTTGACCAAGTGACCTAGTTTTTGACCCGACATGACCCATTTTTAAACTCATCCAAGATATCATCGAGGCAAACATTCTGACCAAGTTCCATGAGTATTGGACTGAAAATGTGGCCTCTAGAGCGTACACAATGTTTTTCTAAGATTTGACCTAGTGACCTAGTTTTTGACCCGACATGACCCATTTTCGAACTCATCCGAGATATCATCGAGACAAACATTCTGACCAACTTTCATGAGTATCGGACTGAAAATGATGCCTGTATAGCGTACACAAGGTTTTTCTAAGATTGGACCTAGTGACCTAGTTTTTGACCCGACATGACCCATTTTCGAACTCGTCCGAGATATCATCGAGACAAACATTCTGACCAAGTTTCATGAGTATCGGACTGAAAATGTGGCCTCTAGAGCGTACATAAGGTAAAAGTTGATGACGGACGACAGATGACAAACGACGGACGCCGGACGCCGGACACAGCACGATATTAAAAGCTCACCATGAACACTTCGTGCTCAGCTGAGCTAAAAAAAACCTAACTTAGTCTGTTCTTTTGAACTGCCAAGTAAAATATCTCCAAAAACCAAAAACTTACTATTCCTTTCACATTTTCATCCTTCATGTCAACTCTGTTCACTTTGAGAATGTGGTAACAGAAGTCTAGTGCTTCAAACCTCCTTTGTTGTCCAAGCAAAACTATGAGAGCGCAACCTGCCCAGTTCAGTCCCTCTCCAAATAACTCCCTATACAAAACAAAAGGTACTCACAATCAGTATGAATGTCAATGAAAAAATGTTTGAATAAGAAGATAAGATTATGACATAGCATTTATGAACATATGAATGGAAGGTAGCCCTTGGATATGAAAGATTGTAGGGATATGTAACTTACCATTTGGAGGCTGCTATAATCTGTAAATGCCTGCAAAATGGTTTCATGCCCAAGTGTGAGGTACTCTGGCATCACAACAAGTTTAAGACATGTATAAACAGCTACAAAACTGGGAGACCTGCAGAAAATTTACCATTAGCAAAAGGTTTTGACTCAGGTCAGCCTAAGCCTACTGCGCAAGCTGACTAGGTACCATACTTTCTGCAGATACTTTTGACCTCCTTTTCAAAGTCCATGACTACTGTTACATTCAGTTAGGCAGCTTTCCTATCTTATCATCAATGTTTTTTTTTTTCAATCTACAAGAAATTACTACAACTCAAAGAAAACTTACTCCACAGTAAACTCATTCTCTCCGACTGGCACACAGAACACAAACTGTATTGCACTCCATAGCCTGTGAAACTCTGTACATTCATCCACGTTCATGACCCCATTGGATGGTTGCATTCCATGCCACAACTGGTCATCCAGGAATGACCTAATTCTTGTTAGAATGACCTCAAACATGGACAGACCACAACACAGACGCTCACGAGTCAGAAGATCTCCCTCTTGTGCTATATCCGATTGCTTTGACAAAATAAATAAGAAAATCAGCATCTATCATTATGTTTTGACCTGACCAATCAAATAAGGATAAAATATGCAACAAAGATGAAAGGAGTAAAAATATCAAACAACAATAAAAAAAAAAATCATATAATCTACTTTCAAAACCAGATGCCATTAAACAGTATCCAATTCACATGCCACTGACAACCAGAGAAATTCCTCATTCTAAGCAGTTTCTCCACATGTCCAAATCTTTTCAGATATTCTCCTTAATAATGTATAAAAGCCCAAATAACAAGGTGGCATTACAAATTCACTGAAACATGATAAACCTCAGAATGCCTTTCAAAAGGATGATTGCATTTGCAAACAGTTAAGATCAGAAATAGACTGCACAGAACTTGCAGTCTGATTTTGGATCTACCAAGTCCAGTTCTTGATATCAAACCAAGGCCAGCTGCAAAATGTTATTGGCATAAAAGTCACAGACAAAATTGTGCTTGTAAGAAATAGATGAACATGTATATTTGAGCCATACTTTTTAAAAAAGGGGTTTAACAACTCAATCCTTTGTTTTAATGACACAACTAAAGAAGGCCTTTGAAAACATTAGGCAAAAAGGAGAAAATGCTGGTAACCACTATTTTCTTCTTTTCCTACCATTGTTTTCGAAAGCTTTCTTTATCAGGTTCATTGATAGTCGAGATTGTGTGGTAAAGGATTAAAGCATCAAAGAGATGCATTACACTCCCTTTTCCCAGAGCATGGCTGATTCGCTTCTTTACCTTTTGATTTCCAAGTTTTCCAATGATTGGTACCACCTGTAAAGCTGCATACTTCTGTTCTAATTTTTTCATCGCAAGCTTCAATTCTTGATCCTTCTCCTTCCTGCTCTCACCCTCTACAATTACAAAGAAATTCAAATGTAGGTGAAGCCAATCTTGAAGTCACTACAGTAAAGGCCTTTCTTTTAGGTGAATAATGACAACAACTCTTGAAGAGGTCCTTTAAAACGAAATGATATATAAAGCTACTTAAAGCATCCCACTTTTTCCCATTTGCTTGTCTTGTAAGAATGGTTAGAACACTAAAATAGCAGTAATTACATTTACCTAGTATGCATCCATTACATATCCAGCCACAATCATAAACAAATGTTTTGGAGTTAAATTATGAATGGTATGTGTTATCTAACTCTTCACTAAAAAAAAATTAGACTTGCCAAAGTTGGAAGCATTTGCAGACAACAAAATTAATGTGACCAACAAGATTGATTTGGCTTTGGCATGGCGGTAAAAAACATTACGGGAAAAAGAGAAAATGCTGGTAAGCAGTATTTATCCTTTTCTCACAATGTTTTCAACAGCAATCTTCCTAGAGGCTGTTTAATTAATTGGTCTTTTATGGTGCTTTCAATATCATTTCAGTCATATCAGGGCGACAACTCACATATTCATGTATGTCCTGGGTTTCACCAGCACTAGGCTAGGGCTCTCACAGAACTAATATAACTATTGCACATGAATCACTTACTTCCCTAATACACATTATGACAAGTCACATATCGAAATTCATATGTAACAGTATCTCTGTTCATTGTTTAAATTATAAAAAATGCAAGCGACAAATCAGCTGCTATCAACGTCATGGCTAATAATGTCTTAGATTTTCTCAAAAGCATTTTATGTCCAAAGTCTGTCTATTAATATTGTTTAAGATGTGGAATAAAGATTTAAAATGCTACACTATGTCTTATGAAAAGCTCTTAGTTTGCTCATCCAGTCCTGTTAACCCCTAAGCTGCTAAGCCCAACTCGAGGACCTTTTGCGGGCAGTGTAGATCAAGATCAGACTGCACAGAACATGCAGTCTGATCTTGGATCTACACTGTCCTGATAAAAAAATATTTACCCCAAAAGAATAACTTTGAAATAGCAATGTTTGGGTTTTTACTATCGGCTTTAAAGTTTCATTCGACTTATTTAGCAGGATATGGGTTAAAAGAAATCCCTAATAGTCACAGGTTGAATATTTTATTGTTTTGGTAATGCTCATATGTCTTTCGTTATAAGAACTTGAGCTTAACAAAGTATCCTAAATTGAATTGAATTGCTATAGCTGCAGATGGTTCCTTACGGGGACAATATACCTTATCACCAGACAATATATACTGACGTCCATAAAAAATGCCTCATCGAAAAAGTGCAATAGCTTTGTACACACCTACAATATATATGTCACTTTTTGCCTACCATAGAATTTTCACTTCTCTAATCTACTGAAGCATGAAATTTCTTGCCAGTCTATTTTGTTTTCTTCAACCATGGCTCATGGCACCATTTTGCCCAGGTGCCCCATGCATTTTCCCACATGGTTATGTCGGTCAAAATTACTCATGTGTATACAGTATTTGATTTACAATTAAGTACTCCAAGCAATATTTTGAAAACATCAATTTCGAAAATGCCAAGACAAAATAATGAAGAAAGAGCACGCATTTTGTGCATGCTTGAAAGCGGTCTTTCTCAAAGTCAAATTGCAAGATGCTTTAACATTGCAAGATCAACAATAGAGCATCTTGTTCGACGGGTAAACAAAACAGGGAGGTTGTCTGATAGACCCCGCCGTGGTGCTCCGCGTGTGACGTCTGTACGACAAGACAATTTCATCCATCAACATCACTTGCGAAACCGTTTCGTCACACCACAATCCACAACGTCGATGGTTATAGGGAATCATGGAAGACATGCAAGGCGACGTTCTCCGGAGCGTGGAATACTGTGCAGGCGGCCATACCATGGTGTTGTTCTAACTGACCGCCACCATCGGGAACGTCGGCAGTGGGCTCAAAACAACATTGGAAGACGTTTGCCTGATGTGGTCTTCAGTGACGAATCCCGTTTTAACCTCTCCTGTGCCGAAGGACGAGTCCGCGTTTACCGTCGACGTAATGAATGGTACACCCAAGGTTGTGTTCTGGAGCACAACCCTTTTGGTGGTGGTGGTGTAATGGTTTGGGCAGCAATAAACCACACATTTAGAACTGACCTAGTGGTTATTAATGGTAATTTAAATGCCAGATGGTATGTAAACCAAGTTCTTCGTCCTGTGGTCGTTCCTATGTTTCAGCAACGCCGTAGCCTTACATTTCAACATGACAATGCGCGCCCCCACACGGCAAGATTTACCAGAAACTTTCTCATGGCCAATAATATTGCCGTGCTGCCATGGCCTGCCAACTCTCCCGATTGTAACCAAATTGAACACACGTGGGACATCCTTGGACGTTGTTTACGTCGACATAACCCACAGCCGCAAAATGTCCAAGAATTGACAAATGCTCTTCGTGAAGAGTGGGCTCGCATTCCACACCTACTGCGTAATCTGTGTGGGTCCATGGGACGTCGACTGCAGGCACTGATAGCAAGTCAAGGAGGCCATACACTGTACTGATGAATTTAAGGGGGTGGGTTTGTTGAAATGGCTGTTAAATTTGTGTAACATTTAGCTAAACGCTTGTGTAATGTGATGTGTGTAGAAATATTGACAAAGTCCATTTTTAAATTACAAAATCATGCATTCGATATTTAATTCATGAAATATGACACGACAGAGGGAGATGAGGCGTTTCTTATGGACGTCAGTATAGATTCTACAGTCTGATCTTGGAACTTCGTTGTCTACTATTTTTGCTCAAACTAACAATTAGGTTTATCAAAGACAAAATACACTGCTTACCTTTGACTTGTATGTAGGGTTTAGGAATTATATTCTGAAATGGTGCTGCATGTTTCAGGTCACACACTTCCTCTTGTGTCTGTAATACACAATCAGTGAATGTATTTGTTCAACTATGGTACTCACTGTGCTGTGTATAGGACTATGCATGAAACACTATACAATAAACAATTTTAGGGAAAACAATTGTTCTTTTTTTTAACAGAAAAATTTCAAAAGGAAAACTAGAAAGATTTCAAAAGGAAAACTAGAGTTAACATAATAGCAAGAGCATCGCATGCCGGTGCAAACACTCAGCTGCAGTTAACTGATTTTCAGTGAAAATTGTAAGTGCTAGAAAAGGGCATACCTGTTGCAAAACTACTTTGATGATTATCTACCCTTGTTGTATGGGTTCCCCTTTTGATAGTTAACAACTAGAGATATTACAGTGTCAAAGTTTTTGTACAACAACACATAAAACCAGGGCTATGACAGTACCTTGACATTTTTTCCAAAAACAGCTGAGCTAATAAAATGTTTTCACAAGTGCAAAGAGGATCATAATTCTACACACAACAAAACCATCACAAGATTCTTGTAAAATTTTCTCTAAATTAGACAATGGATGCTAGAGGACTCTTCAAGGAATCTTGGTAAAACTTGTTACTAAATGCTCAAAATGTGCAGGATACACAGTGACAGAGTATAAATATTAATTTATATGTTTAAAAAAATCTAAAAAACTCCATTTTGAATATTTACCGTCAAACACTGCAAAATATAGGATCTAAAACAAAGGCTTACCAAAGCTTGTTCAACAAGCATTGAGAACAAAATAGCATTGCCAATTTCCCTAAATATTTGGAAGACCTCTGTTCTCATGTCTGGGTACTGGATCAAATCATTGAGTTGAGCTTGGTAGTACCCCATCACACCTGTAAATAGACATAGGTTACTGGCAATAACAAAACAGAATAACAGATAATTCTGTTTGAAGTTATTGGCCCATTATTGTCCAGACACTCACACACACAAATACACACCACACAGTATAACAATAAGATGGAGAGGACATTATCATTTTCCAAAACGATGGAAAATGTTACTGGAAAAGCAAGAAGCTGCTACCTTTACCACACTACCAGTAAACAGCATTTTATTCCTTTCCCAGAATGTTTTCTTCCCTTTCATAGAGAAATCCATCTTTTGAGCCATATTTTCTTTGTGGTCTGCAAATTTCAGTTTTGACAGTTCTTAGACATGTTGTTTTGGTAAAGGTTTGAATGGAAATTGCTGCATGTCAGTATTATTGTATGGCTGAAAATCCATCTTAATTTTAAAGCAGATCATGATTAAATATACAAAAATAGCAACAGTTTCTGTGGTTGTTAAACTAATGAACATTTATGTGCATAATTTTTCTATTCCACTACATGATATCAGAAACCCGATGACAAACTGGACTAATTAATTGACTTACTGTGATATACAGAAATAAATTTGAACACTTTTCTCCTAAGCCACTTTTTCATTTGCAAGATTCCCATACAAAAAAATACAGATTTTTTTGAAGTACCATTTACTAAACCCATTACCACACAGCAAAATTTTGAAAGAATTTAAAGACAATGTTTCAAATGTTTAACAAATGACAGTATTTGTCCTTAAGTAGGTAGAAAATATTGTGGGAAAAGGAGAAAATGCTGGTTACCAGCATTTTCTCCTTTTACCACAAAGTTTTCAAAAAACTTTCTGTTACAACTGAATTGTGTAATAAAGGGTTAAAAGTCAATAATTTTCCGTAGTCCATGACTAAACAAACCTGCACTTTACAGCTGACATACCTGGTGATCCATAATCAAATCTGAGAAGGCGGCAAGTCTGGGGCATCACTTTCATCAGTGTGCTTGTATACTTCATCAGAGGGCCCTTCAGCTGTGCAAATAAAGAAGATACATCATCAAGAAAAAATACTTACACAGTAACAAAAAGACACAACATCATTAAGCATGTACAAAAAGAACTTAAACACAAATACATAGAAAGTTGACATTCATTTGTATTTAACTCTTTTCCAAAATTTCAAGTGTTTTAACAGTCCTGAAAATGAAGGCTTTAGAAAATATTTTGGAAAAAGAAGAAAATGCTGGTTACCAGCATTTTCTCCTTTTCCCAAAATGTTTTATATCCCCTAAAAGACATATCCCATCATTTGAGCCACACTGAATGTGTCCTCTACAAATGCTTTCATCTTGGACAAGAGCAAAATTTTGTCATCTGGTAAAGACTTAATTCACTCATAACCAAGGGTTCTACTCACCATGCGAATTTCAAGACAATCCATCTCATTGGCTGAGACAAAGTGTCTCAAACAATCAGATGGCTAGTCTTGAAACCTAGGAATAAAACATTATTACAAATGGTTGGAGAATATGGCCATAGTATAATTACAGATGGTTGATTAAATGTATCTAGCTAGGGAAACAGAATTCATGTTTATCATCATACATTAGAAAGTTTTTATTACCTGTTCAGAGACTACCTTGAGAAGCTCTTCAATGACAACAGCTATACCTTGGTAACCAAGGAGGCGACACATGGTCCTAAAGTGTGGAGGTCCCACAAACCCAGCATACTGACCAAATATGTTGCTGTAGGAAGTGGTCAGATTCTACAAAATAATTAAATTTTTTACTATCATTATGATAAAAGACTAGACAAAGATGAATGCTAGACTGGATAAGATTATATAGTAAATAGAAATACCCAACACTTGCATAGTAAATAGAAATACACAACAATGGCAAAAAGATTGAGTCCTTATCACATAATATAAAGAACCATAAGAATCAATGCAGAGACAGTAGAATTTTCTTACCTTGCTGTTTAACTTGGAACTAGACTGTATTTTTTGCCTGTTTGAAACATAACCATCTGCAGACCTTATCCCTTTACCACAAAATCCAGACTTCTAGCAACCCTGAAGATGTAGACTTTTAAAAACATTGTGGGAAAAGGAAATATGCTGGTAACCAGCATTTTCTCCTTTTACCACAATGTTTTCTACTCTTTCATAGACCAATTTCATCATTTGATCCACATTTCTTTTGTGGCCTGCTAATGCTTTCAACTTCGACTAGTCTAAAATTTTGTTGTGTGGTGAAGGCTTAACTCTAATTGACCACAGTATCTCTCAATATATCAGACAGTGTTGAAAAGTAATTAGACTTCATGTTCAGCACAATCAGACCTTGATCTTTACTGTCCATGACACATTTTGTATATGAAGATATGAACACTATTACAAATTTTTAAAGACAAGGACACCTGTTGATCACATGTAATTGCTTGCCATAGTTCATACCTTGGTACCCCAAATGTAAGACGGAGAGGGATTGGGTATCTTGTCTCTCTGACTAGCTTCAACAAATGGCAGTTTGGTCTTCACAAACCTGCAAGCGTGCAAAAATAAAAAACAGAGTTTCTTTTCTAAAACGAGAGAGATAATTCATTATAATTCCTGTGGACCTTTACAAAGTACACCTCAAACATTATACTATTTATTACACTACAGACAATACAACTCAAGACAATGTTATGTTGATGCCTATGAAAAGAAATAATCATACATTATCCTTTCATATATTGAGGGAGGTACTTGAGCAATTCTGAACTTAACTCTTTACCAAACATCAGAATTTTGGGATAAACTTAACTGAAAACATTTGCATACAACAAAATAAATGTCACTCAAAAGGTGATTTTTGTTTTTGATGGGGTAGAAAACACTGTGGGAAAAGAAGAAAATGCTGGTTACCAGCATTTTCTCCTTTTCCCACATTGTTTTCAAAAGCCTTCTTTTTTGGGGTCGTTAAAACCTAGGATTGTTTGGTAAAGGGTTAATGCATATACTATACATACAAAGCAACAGAAAGCAAAACAAAATCGCATTTAAATAAAATTATACAATACAAATATTTGCCATCTGTTTCAAATTTTAAAGATCTAAAGTGATTCACTTGCTCCATCAAATGTTGCTTAAGAGATGTCTACAAATACCTACTACCAAATGATAAAAGGACATTCCATACCCTGCAATCATTTACCTGTTTGTTGCTGCATTGTAACAGTAGTTTGGAAGGAAGTCATAGTTGAGTTCCCAGAACACATGTAAGGTGATTCTACCATAGGGTGCAGAGACATTGTGATTGGCCTCCTTCAGCATGGCATCAAAGTCATTCAGTGTTAGGAAATTAGCCATCAGTTTGTGTGTCAGTCTGTTACAGTCAATCAAACCCTCCAGCTCCTTTTGTAGAAAAGGATATTAATTTAACCACTTACTGTGCAAATGACTTTGGAAACCCCTGCCATTAGCAACGTTTTAAAAATATTTTGGGATAGGGATCTGAAATCTTAAAGAGCCAAAGTAGCCCTATGAACATTTCAGGCCACAGTAAGACCCAAATAATTGCAATTTTGTCCTTGTTTTTTGTCTGCAGTGTTTCTACAAAGCATGCAATAAAGATCAAAGATTAGAATGTGTGTTTTGTGCAGACTGATCTTGATCTACACTGGCTGCAAAGGCAACTACAGTAGTTATAGGTGCTTTAAAGGTTAATTTTTCCTAAAACAATCCGTTTTAATCAACTTGTAACAGTTCCAAGTGTAATATGAAATACTGTTTTTTTTTTTAACCTATTAAGTATAATAAATAAAAAAACTTTAGTGGCTTAGAACAAAGTTATCTTTTATAACAAAACACAGCTGGATTGATTAAGATGTAACATAAATATCCCAATATAAAAACATTTAACAACAATTTTTACAAATTAAATCCCAACAATTCTAAGCCTAGTCTAGTTTTGAAACAAACAAAAAGTAACTAGATGACCCTAAGTGTACTCAGTCACTTGCACGATATCAAATAAAATCATATAACTTTACCTAGCAACCCAGAATTATAACAACCCTGAAACAGCATGCTTTTGGAAAAAAAAAGTAGTAACACAAGAAAATGCTGGAACAAACACTTTCTCCTTGTCCCATAATATTTTCCACCCTTTCAAATTCAAGTTCCACTATTTGAACCAAATTTAATGAATCATCTGCAGATGGTTTCAATTTGAACCAGTCTACAGTTTTGTCATTTGGTAAAAAGTTATAAGAAATGCATAGGTGATGGTCCCTAGAGTGATGAAAAGTTTAATCTATGACCTAGTGGCCTAGATTTTGACTCCCAAAGACCTATGTACATCAAACTTGTCCTTGTTATTATCAAGACAAACATTCTCTGTTTTAATTTTAACCAGGACAAAAAATGTACTGAAAACAACGTACATGTACATACTGGTGATAGACAACAATCATGACTAAAACTTTTTGTCATGATGCACTACAAATTCAATGTCAATGTAATTTCAGACAGTTTATCAATGATTCTTACCACAATGCCTGTGATGTCTCCTCCTTCAAATCTAGAGATGGCCACATCTAGGGATTTCTGTAGAGCCGCATTGATCCTCTGACCCACAAGTTTATTAAGGTCAATAGACCTGCCTAGTAGCTGGACATGACGCTGTTTTAATAATGTTTCATATCTGTTGGCTACAGGGTATGTAATACTTATACCATTGTTGGCACACTCTGCTCTGAATCTTTTGTCCAACATAATACTGAAACAGATGAGAGAAAGGAATAATAAAAGTAATTATATTCAAATTATATCACAAGTGAAATTTTGCCGACACTGATGAATATATGACAGAAAGTGATGAAAAGAAACCAACTCAACTAATCAGACAGCTAGCTTTGGAATAATAAGTTTAAAATAACTTCTTTACCATATAACAAAATTTTAGACTTGTCCAATTTGAAATGATTGGCAGATGACAACTTAAATGTGCCTGAAATGATGAAATTTGTCTTTGAGAGAGTAGAAAATATTACTGATTACAGATGCTGATTACCAGCATCTTCTCCTTTCCCCACAATGTTTTCAAAAGCTTTATTTCTCACAGTCTTTAAAACGCAGGAGTATGTAGTAAAGGGGTTACATTTACAATGAATGTCAAGTTAGGCCAGTGAACATTATGCTGGCAACCTTGATAAAACTAAAGTATCATAAAAATGGCAGAGCAAAGACTTCAAGCAAACATTCATAACCAGCCAAAATATTTTTCACGTGAAGAAAGTATATATACATGTGTTATCTGAACAAGAAAAATGATTAACGGACTGATGAACGAAGGGATGGACGGACGACCGATACCACACCATAACATAAGCTCTGCTGATTTTCAGCCAGTAGAACTAAAAAACAGAATTACCTTCCAGCTAAATGCTTATAGTAGGCAAAGATCTGGTCACTCAGCTTGTACACAAACTGATCAAAACAGAGATTCACCTGTAAGAATACAATAATAATATTCCTTGACAGTACAAATCAAAAGCATTGCAGCTCTCTATGTGGTACATGTAGCAGTCAGCATTTTTCTCAAAAACAGTTTTGCGAGAAGAGAAATGATGAAAATATTTGCATTTCTGTGTGTTTTACTTTCACTCATCTTTTCTACAAATACAGAAAGAATGCACACAGGTCACATGAGGAAAATAGGTCAATTGTAACTGTTACAAAAGTTTGGATCAACAATAACACAAAGGCTTCATGAGGGAAAAGGGTAATAAAATCATAAACTAAACTTTGAATAGTAAGCAAAATCAAGAAAACAGCAATAAATGAAGAAATTAGTTACAAGAACAATTTCTCCATTGTCTCAATGTTTACAAATGGTTCAGCAGTACCAAGCATGAAATGGCACATGTATGGCTACAAGAATCAATGTATCTCATGAAGATAGAACTTACCTCTGCTTCAATTTCATCATACAAAAACTGCTGATGGAAGAGTGTCAAGGCATAATGAGCACTGTCATTATAGAGGTCTAGTGGATACAAAATGTATCTGAAATGGACAAAGTATATGAGTGGCAATCTCAAAAAAGGGGGTTTAATGTATCTCAATGATTTGTTATAGCAAGCACATCATCAAATAATAAATTTACATAAAATCAATTATGTATAATAACCAACTGAATCATGAGGTCAAGTAGTCCTTTGACATGCAGAAAATTGACCAACAATTTGACCAACAGCATAATGTTTCGACAAAGGTCAGCCTGCACATACTCCACATGCTGAGCCGGGTCGATACTTTTTGAAGATGTATTAAAAGCCCATTTCACAGAGCATGGCTAATTTCTTAATCAGCCCTTTCAGTTTCACAGCTGAACACAGGGGCTTCTTATGACTGCATAGATGACTGGATAGATAAAGATCAGACTGCACAGAATCAATGCCATCGGCTGTTATGCAATGTGATTCTGAATCCATAATCATGACTGTGATGACTTGCTTGGCATCATCCATCACGGAAATGCAGTAACACATTTTTCCCAGAGCTATGACTCATACATTTGGTACCGAAAGAGTTCACACTTTAACAAATAATCCCAAGATTTAACGACCCTTAACTCATTACCAAACGACAAAATTTTAGGTTTGTCCAAATCGAAAGCATTTGCAGACGACAAAATAAAAGTGACTGAAAATTTGAAATTTGTTTTGTGAAGGGTAGAAAACATTGTGGGAAAAGGAGAAAATGCTGGTTACCAGCATTTTCTCCTTTTCCCACAATGTTTTCTAAAGGCTTCTTTCTCAGGGTCGTCAAAAGTAGGGATTGTGTGGTAATGGGTTAACTAGAAGGCTTTTGAAAACATTTTGGGAAAAGGAGAAAATGCTGGTCACCAGCATTTTCTGCTTTTCCCAAAATGATTTCTAGCCTTTCCAGAACAGATCCCATCATTTCAACCCTTTCCATAACAGATTCCATCATTTCACCCCTTTCCATAACAGACCATATCATTTCATCAAGATTTAATTTGTCGTCTGTTCATACTTTTGACTTGGACATGTCCAAAACTTTTTCATGTGGTAAACAGTTAAACAGAGACTCATACTAAAAAATACAAACGCATACCCCAACAGAGAATTTTCAAATCTACCAAAAACTTGTAAAGGTTTTACAAAGAAAAGAAATCCATAGGAAAGTGTCTTTTCTCAATGAAATGAAAATATAAAGCAAATAAATGTTGCTTTCAACCAAGGGGAGATTGACCTTGGACAGCTAGATTATAAATACAATGCATTAACCTTCACCCTGAGGAGGAAAACTTTATAAAAACGGGGATAAGATGAAAATGATACTTTGTACATTATTCAGTGTTTCACCTATGCCGCAGAATTGCAGGAATCCCACACTTTTGTAAATAATCCCCCACATTTTCTGACACCGTGCTGGACAAGGCCCCCACTTTTAAAAATCACATTATAGCTTACCAACGGTACTTTGATTATATTACTCTCCGTTGTTGAATTTAATAACTAGCATATCACATGTAAACACTAGTAAGAAATGCTATCAATCGCGTTGACATGAAAAAAGTCAGGCGATTTTCATGTCCGAATAATAGCAGTCAATGAGAAATGACTGGTTCCCTGCTTCACTATCAGCTGAAAACCGCATTCATGAGTGACGCGTTTAAGAAAGCGGCCTCCAAATTTTTAGTACTTCAAAACAATTTTATTGAAAAAGTACGAATGTTGGCCACATTGAAACTTAATTGAAGATATTTTTCAACTAATTTATATAAAATTATGTTAATAATTTTTTGTTTTCATCTTTTTTAAGCTATTTGACAGATATCCGGATGTCATATCAGGTCTGGAAAATAAGTGGGCCTTTTTGGTTGCCTTTATTAACGGTGTAGCAATAACATTTTCGTCGTCTGTAATCTAAATCTCTTATTTCTTAAACTGAACCGTTCTCTGCAATCCAGAAATGTCGAAGCGCAAAATAAGTGACTATTTCACTTTGTCCAACGTATCCTCCCCCAGAAAGCTGATTAGAAAGCTGACGAAACCTCGGTCATTATTGATCCCATTGAGGCAGACGTGGGGCCCTCGTGACTCCGTAATCACACACTTTCCAGCAATTGTGGCTGATTGTGGAATTTTTGCATAAGAGAAACAATGGCTGAACGATTCTTTTTCAATGATGTTTTAGTTAGATCTGTATACATTGCCTCATGGACCTCTACACTTTTTGAAAATCCCCCACTTTTTTTTAAAAGCATGTGGGCAAATCCCCCACTTTTTTCAATTCCTGGATGAAACACTGCATTATTTTCTACCTTATCAAAGACAAAAACACAATATTGGGCAAAATCTTCAAGTCACAGGCACATGCTTTTAATATCAATGTATCTGAAACTAAATTGTCTGGTATAAATTTAAGCACTTACTCCATCATTGAAGGCTCTTTGGTTTCCAGTATATGGTCTGTTAATATCCATGGCATGGACATCTCAATGGGAAACTGTAACACATGAAAATATGCATACAGTGCTCTAGACAAGTACGGAAAAATTTAACATTAACCCTTTAACTCTTTACCAAACGACAAAATGTTAAAATAGTCCAAATTGAAAGCAGTAGCAGACGACACAATTTAATATGACTGAAAAATTGAGAATTTTTTGAAAGGGCAGAAAACATTGTGGGAAAAGGAGAAAATGCTGGTTACCAGCATTTTCTCCTTTTTCCATAATGTTTTCAACAGGCCTCTTTCTGAGGGTCGTTAAAAGTCGGGATCGTGGGGTAAAGAGCTAACACACAACCATGTTTAAAGGACTGTAAGGGAGATACCTTTTGAAAATATTGTGTGAAAATGAGACCTGCAATGTGGCTAACTCCAATGTGCTTTGTAATGAAGCAGATCGAGGGGTATTTGTTTTCATAACCATCCATGTGGACGAGTGAATGCTAAGTTAATGTACGTATTGAGTGTACCCAGTCGTGACCGTCAAAACTTTTTTGAAAGTCAAACACAGTCAGAGTCATTTTGTCCTTCTATTATAGTTATTACGTATATGTAAAATTATTCTAAACATGACATTAATGTAAATCATTCATTTTTGAACATTTAAAAAATAACTTTACTGTACTTTTTATTTAACTCTTTACCAAACAACAAAATTTTAGACTTGTCCAAACTGAAAGCATTTGCAGACGACAAATTAAGCATGACTCAAAAACTAAGATTTGTTTTGGGACAGGTAGAAAACATTGTAGGAAAAGGAGAAAATGCTGGTTACCAGCATTTTCTCCTTTTCCTACAATGTTTTCAAAAGGCTTCTTTCTCAAGGTCGTTAAAAGTCGGGATTGTGTGGTAAAGCATAAAACAAAAATAGCTTTTATTGTTATGGGTTTTCTACCCCTTTGATTTTTATCAGTAGTTGATATAATTTTCAATGCATAAACCAGGTAAGAAGGGTAACAAGGTAAGAAGTAGAGTAGTGTATATCTTACCTGTATTCTACGGCCCATAGTCATTTCAAGGAAAAATTCTCTGTACCATAGCTGTGCCAGGTTACAACAATTGTGTAGAGATTCTAGAAAAAACATTTATAAAGGTTTGTATTTGTGTTCATTCACAACATAAAGCTGTTACATAAAACTTCATGATAGGTCTGTCTGATTGGCTAAAACAAAAAGTCTCATCCAATCAGACGGGCTGGTCAAAGATAAAAAATAAATTGGCCTTCAAAGTAAGAGGCAACTTATGTTTCTATCGTTTAACCCATTACCACACAATCCCGATTTGAACGACCCCCCCCCCCCAGGAGTTAAGACTTTTGAAAACATTGTGGGAAAAAGAGAAAATGCTGGTAACCAGCATTTTCTCCTTTTCCCACAATGTTTTCTAACCTTACAGAAACAAATAGTATAACTTGAGCCACATTTAATTTGCATATGCTTTCAGTTGGACCATTCTAAAGTAATGTTGAGTGGTAAAGAGTTGTTTTTTGTAGATAAAGAAACAAAGAAAGATGATGTACATAAACTCTTTACTAAACAACAAAATTTTAAACTCAGCCAAATTCAAAGCATTTGCAGACAACAAAATAATTGTGACTCAAAAATAAAAATTCCATTTGAGAAAGGGTAAATAACATAGTTGAAAAAGGAGAAAATGATGGTTACCAGCATTTTCTCCCTTTTTCACAATGTTTTCAAAAGCCTTTTTCCTCTGTGTGAATAAAACTTGGGATTGTGTGGTAAAGGGTTAAGAAATTACACGTTTTATTATTTCAATACACCTTTCTCAATATAAAAAATCAACATTCAAGTAATTTATGGTTCAATTTTTTTTCAAATCATGAAAATTAATATTTATAGAAATAGTCCTATGCTTGAAATATAATTAATGCATCAAGATATTTATATGAAAAGAAAAACCATAGACTTTGTGCAAAATAAGAAGGAATAAAAGCTATAACAGTTTAAAAAAGGAATGTGTCCATAAACAAGTGAACTATGAGAAAGCTTCAGAGTAACAGAATTACACTAAAGGAACCACTGGGTACTAATCCATGCATCATGCATAAAGAGTATTATTTAGAAGGATGAGGAATTTTGTGAAGAAATGTTAGGCAACATCCATTTCTATGCAGGAAGTTAAAAGTCTAGGTTTCTACATATAAATAATTTGTGACGTGTAGCATGGTGCAATGAAATGAATATTGCCAGTAAGAACAAGAAATATCTTTTAAAAAAGACAGACAGCGTAAGAGGCACTGGGATATGAATATTTAAATTCGTTTGTAGTATAATATGAAGAGAAATGATGAAAACAGTTCTGAAAGTAGCCTCTTTTAAATTGTTTTGCATATGGTTGAAAGCAGAATTTTCAATAAGATTTAAGAATGAAGAAGCTCTCGTAATGAGCATTATTGAGCAATACATTAATTCTCATGTTTAACGTAAAATGAGAGTCGACATTCTGCCATGTTTCAGAATATATCGTTTGTTCTGTTTTTTATTAATGAATCATGTTTAAATAAAGGTCTGTTTAGACCATATGATGAAATCTTTAAAAAGAAAACAAAGTAGATTTGCATGTTTTTGTACAAAAATGAAGCACCTTTCAAACATCGACTATTTGTCGTTATCAGAAGGCGGGGTTCTATCACCACTCTCAATGCTTGACCACACCCACCTACTTTCATTAAGAGTAATTTAGTAGAAACCCAGTTTCTTCGCTAACAACACAATACAATCGATTGTTCCCCCAGGTAGGCACAGTTATTCACGTTTCGAATTAAATTCAAGACATAACATCTTTTTTCATTGTGACAAGAAACGAAATCAGTTGTTTCACAACCCGTTTTCGTGTAAGACAATAGAGCGGTAGCCTGCCGTCGCAATTCGTATTCGGTTTTACTCGAGGAAAAACGGGTACCAAATCTCTTACACCAACCAAAATAGAAAACTCGCCAATACTCATTGCTATTAGTTCATCCATATGATTTAGATTAGGGATGTTTAGCTAGAGTTTAACATCTGCATGGCCAAAAAGTACATCTTTACACAGGTAAATGTGATCATTACGTGATTTTCTAGTCATGAACACTATCCAATGTCGGTAAATTTCTACTGTGACCTTTATTTTTTTGCGTAGTTTACCTATATTTGGCCAATCACAAAATGTGTAACCTTTCATTTCCTCCTAGTACTGAAAGTAGGTCAAAAGTGAGATCATACAGCTACGCCGAAAAAGGACTCTTGAGCTATAATTGTTGAGGCATTTTGGCATGAGGGAACATCCAGAATCCAGCCAAGGAGAACATTCAGAATCTGGTAACACCTTATATAATAAGATTTATCCTGCAATTTCATAAAAGGAGATGAACTCTTTATAAGACAACAAAATTCTTCAAGTAAAGTAAATGTTGGAATTTGTCTTCAAAGGGTCTGAATACATTGTGGAAACAAGGAAAAACGTTGTTTATCAGTATTTTCTTCTTTTCCCACAATTCTTTCGAAAAATCCTTCTTCCTCAGCTTTGTAAAAATGCAGGATTGTTTGGTAAAGGGTTATGTTGCCCCCAGTATACCAAAGGCTGAACTGTTCTAATTTCAGAGCTTGCTTGTCAGTCAGAAATGTATCGCAACTTTTCATGCAATTGAAACGGAAAATTGATTTAGAAACTAATCCGAATCAGCTTCTAATTTACAAAACAGAAGAACATAGGATGCTCAGAAATGATAGAACAAAAATAATTGAATATAAGACTTTTTAGTGCAAAGCTTTCTACGTGTAAATAAGGTTTATAATGACAGAAAGCAGACAAAACATGAAAAGGAAATTTTAAATCTAGTTCATTTAGTCAACATCAACCCCCTCCCTCATGGGGCTGCCTTTAGATTCCCCTATAATGAAGGGCTTTTGAAATCATTAAGAAATTATTAGTTTTTTAACATATCCTGATATCATAATGAATATTCAAGCACATGTAGTTAAAGAGTAAGACAGGTAATTCACTTCATTGTCATTTCCCTATTTTATCATGACAGGGCTTGAAAGCATAAAATATATTTTGCGAAGACAAAAAGAATGATATACAATGTCCACTGTAACTATTTTTAGGGAAGGTAAACTTATATGCATAAAATGTTTATCCCTCTACATGTGTATTTTTCGTCACAATGTAACGTAAAATGGAAATCTTTGAAAGATACATTCTCTGTGTGCTACATTATTGTTGTGTCAATTTTCCAAGCCTAGAACTGCTTTATTTAGGCTAGTACTGCTTGTCTACTTTGCCTATTCATTTTAAGTCCGTAAAAGATGTAAAATACAACTAACTATTTTTTTCACGAGATAAATACACTATGTATCTGATTTAAAAAAATAAAAATGTTGATCAAGACAGCACATTGTGGCAATCAATATGAAATCCTAAAACCTCGCCCTTTTTTTTTTTTTTTTTTGGTAATCCCTAACAACAAGGTCTTTATTCACCAACCATTCTTAAGAATGTTCTTTGTCTTAATCTCCAAGATTTTCTGAATTTGAAAGTAACACAACTTCTGATTGGCTGAACCATTTGGTTCAGCCAATCAGAATTTGTGTTACTTTCAAATTTAGAAAATTCTGGACAATAAGACAAAGAATGTTCTAAAGACAGGTTGGTGAATACGGACCCAGGACAACTTGCATGCACTACAACAGGGTAAGAGATGGATAGGCAGCTATACAGACAATCTGACACAAAGACGAGGGACAGAACATAACACCATTACAACAATTAACTCTACCAAACAGCAAAAATGAAGATTTGTCCAAAGTGAAAGCATTTGCAGATAACAATTCAAATATGACTCAAATGATGGACCTTGTCTTTTATATGGTACATAGTGCAAAAAAGAGATAAAGCTGTTTACCAGTATTTTCCTCCTTTTTCCACAATGTTTTCAAAAAGCTTCTTCCTCAGGGTCGTTTAACTCTGGGTTGTGTGGTACAGGGTAAAGGCATGTAAATGTGTATAAATAATATCTGGCTTTATGAAAGTCAAGAAAACAGTACAGCAGACAGAACTTTTGATGTTGTTTTCTAGGACTATTTTTTGGCAGATTTGCCCACAGGTATCTACAACAAGTAAGAGGGCATCAATGCAAAACTTATTAATGGCAAAAATTACAACTACTGCTTTAAGAAATCCCGACTAAACAAGACAGTTTTTGCGGGACATTTCCCAAAATGCATAAATGTGAAATGATGGGACTTCGATAAAAAAAGAAACTAAATCATAAGACTTGTTACCATTGAAGTTAAGAAGGTAACTCCAAAAGAACGAATTTTTGTGGAAATGATCAATAGCAATAAAATGTGGTAAATCAAGCTCCTTTCTCAAAGTTTTCTTGCCACCTGCGCTTCTATCGTTGATCAGCGACTCAAGCATGGTTCGCACCATATACAACTGCAAAAAGGAACATCACATGCAAAATTTACCAATTGCCTCATACAATAACTTCTAATGAAAGTTTTGATAAAAGAAGATATAAAAACCACTAAAGAGAACAAATAAATTTGGTACACAGGTATCCTACAACACAGTGCACAAATTAGAGTAACTCTATCAAACCATCTTCCAACTTTCACGCCATATTCAAAGCGATCTGCGCATCAAAATGTGGTGAAATATCTGCTCATGACACTGTGGGCAACTGCAGTTCATATTGAGAGCAGTTTAAATTATTATCAAAATGCAACAACTAAGCAGTCTGATCATTGATCTACACTGTTTATAGTCTGACCTTAACAGCCACAACATTTAAAAATATTAATATCCTTCATGTAGCACAGACAATTTCATTTGATTCATGCTCTGTAAAAAGCAGGTTTAACTCTTTACCAAACGACAAAATTTTTGACTGGACCAATTTGATAGCATTTACAGACAACAAATTACATGTAGATGAAATGATGATTTATGTCTTTGATAAGATAGAAAACATTGTGGGAAAAGGAAAAAATGCTGGTTACCAGCATTTTCTCTTTTTCCCACAATGTTTTCTACAGACTTCTTTCTCAGGGTCGCTAAAAGTCGGGATTGTGTGGTAAAGAGTTAATGCAATTGCTAAAAGTATTGACCCAGGTCAGCCTGTGCAGTTTGCCCAGGCTGACCTCAGTTGAAAATTGTTGCTATTGGTCAATTTTCTGCATGTCCATGGACCATTCTATCCCATGATTCAGTCAGTTGTTGGATAAATTTGATCTAATGGTTCCATAATTATGTGATGACTTGGTACATCACATCGATGCATTAAAAAACCTCTTTTTGCCAGAGTGCTGCTCATCTGTTTCTCACAAAAAAAGCCAAGAGCTAAATCTATGGAATGTTAGTTTCTGCCTATCAATGTGTAACTACATGCATGCATCAATTAATTGAAAAGCTCTTGAAACAAGTGAAGAAAAACTCCATAAAATGTCTTCTGTAGCAATAAACATTTCCATTTCTATTGCATAAGAGCTGTGAAAAAAATCTGTTGTTTTTAATATAAATCTTCCTATGACAATTTTAGATGTTTTTGCTGGCAGTGCAGATTGTGGTCGGACTGCAAATAACAATATGAAATTACACAAAACAGTTCTTCCATTTGTGTTATTTTTCTATCCAACCTCTATCTTATTTAGTCTTAATTCATATGAGCTATACGCTTTAAAAATGAGGTTTAATGTATCTCTGTGATCCATTGTACCCAGAAAATTATCACATAATGATGGATCCATAAAATCCACTTTGTTTAACAACCAACTGAATCATGAGGTAAACTAATTCTTTGACATGCAAAAAATTGACCAATAGCAAAAAGGTCTGCCAGCTCAGACAGTGCAGGCTATCCTGGGTCAAAAGCTGTTGCAGATGCATTAAATCCTGTTTTCACAGAGCATGGCTCATATTCAAATTGTTTCCAACAATGGCCAGGAACTGCATGGTAAAAAACAGCCAGCTTTCTGAAATAATAAAACTATGGGTCAGTGTATCTACAGCTGGGAAAATAGAACTCTGAATTTATCATTTCATACAGTGTTGTGATCTGGAATACAGCAACAATGAAAACATGCATGGTTTGGAATTGTCATAATAACAATGAAAACTAGGTTGGTTTTTCAAGTTTTCTGCCTTATATTTGGAACAAACAACTTAAAGAAATATGAGCCATGTTTACCACAGCAAGAATAGCAACAGTTCATGAGAACAAGTACAGGCTACTAAAGTCTGTTCAATTTTATATTTGATTATCTATTCAAGGAGCTTACAATCCCATTGAGGATGTTAGCCTGCATGGTTTTGGATTGAAATCACTACTGCTAGGTTTTGACATAACTCTGTGCCATATCTCTACAAGGTAGTTTACAAATTCTATACTGGGACTTGTACAAGTTACAGGGAGATACAGTTGGATGAAACAAAGTCTTTTTTAACTCTTTACAAAACGAAAAAATTTTAGACTGGTCCAAATTGAAAGCATTTGCAGACGACAAAATAAACGTGACTCAAAAATTGAACCTTGACTTTCGAAGCATAGAAAACATTGTGGGAAAAGGAGAAAATGCTGGTTACCAGCATTTTCTCCTTTTCTCACAGTGTTTTCAGAAGGCTTCTTCTTCTGGGTCGTTAAACCAGGGATTGTCTGGTAAAGGGTTAACAGTAGGGAAATCTTTAAGAGACAGCAAGAGTAGCAAACAAAAAGCAACAGCTCCTTTTTTCATATTTAAAAACTTTCTAAATAAATGAATCATACAGAAACAAGCAGATTTTTTTAAAAGTAAAATCTGAAAACCAAACTAGTTTTGCACCACCACCAAAAAAACTTGTTTTATGATGAAAGACAAATGTTAATAAACAGGAAAAAACTAATCCCTTGTGAAAATATTCAAGTGCTTCATAGATAGTTTCTTTATGTGTTATTTGCTGCAATTGGATTACACTTGTCTACACAATTTTCAATGCACTACAATTTATACTGTTTCAAAGCATACTTATACTGTTTCAAAACATACTGGAAACTTATACAAGTTACACAAAGGATGAATATTTGAAGAAAAGGAAGGCTTTTTCAAGATTTGAAATACTTTTTGGAAAAAGGATCAATTGAAAGCCAATGCACCTTTTCTAGCACCTTTTCTAAATTTTTTTTTTTTTTTTTTTTCAAAAAAAAATAGGTTATGTGAGAGGTAGAAAATGTATTTCTACATTAATGGGATAAAACAAGGTAACATTTCAAATTTCACTTCATCCTTCATATTGTGGCTTCATTCTGCTGTGAAATCAAAAATGAAGAGGGAAAAAAATTGAAACCACTGTCACAATGCATATTTTCATCCATAATAAATCCACTGTTATAAGGTTTTATATTTTTGTAAATGTGGCACTTGAATATTTTTATCTAAATCATGCAATGACAAAGTCATACAAGTGTCTCAACACAGACACTTAAACTGGTGCACTGTGTCTGTATTCAGCACACTGTTGCAAGTATATCTAAACAGTTTTGCATATATTTACCATTGAAATTTAAGAGGTAGGACCAAAAGAACGAGTTCTTATGAAAATTATCAATGGCCAGAAAGTGTTGATAATCAATATCTTTTCTCAATGTTTTCTTTCCTCCAGTATTCTTTTCTGCTATGAGGGATTCTAGCATGGTTCTCACCATGTACAACTGAAATACAAATGAATGTTAACTCTTTACAAAATTTACAAAATTTTAGACTGGCTCAAATTGACAGCATTTGCAGAAGACAAATTAGATGTTTTTCTATTTCAAATGGTGGGAATTGTCTTTAACATAGTAGAAAGCATGATGGGAGAAAAAATGAATAATATGACTCAAAAATTGAAATTTGTTTTTGAAAGGATAAAAAACCTTATGGGAAAAGGAGAAATGCTGGTTACCAGCATTTTCTCCTTTTCTCACATTGTTTTCAAAACTCTTTTCCTTATGTTTGTTAAAACTGGGGACTGTTCAATTAAGAGTTAGAGGCAAGAAAATGTATTCATGAAAGGTTTAAATTCAATCCAAAGGTTGAGTAGATGACAAGTTGTCTGATTGGCTAAAATAAAATGTCTCAAAACACTTCCATAGAAATTACTCTTTCCTTATTTATTGCCACAGAAGCAACTTTTCATTTCCAAGCCTATATGAGCAAACTGTCATATTCTTGTGCTAAATATGGAAAATGACTATTACCCTTTTTTCAATAGAATTACATAGCCAGGGTTTCTTCCTGAACCCTTTATCAACAATCCTATCTTGTCACAACCCTGACAAAGAAGGTATTGGAAAACATTGTGGGAAAAGGAGAAGTTGCTGGTAACAAGCATTTTCTCCCTTTAAATCGTAATTTTCTAACCTTATAAAGACAATTTCCAACATTTTGGCAGCAATTAATTTTTCATCCACATAGCTTTCAAATTGGATGAGCCTAAAATTTTCTTGTTTCATAAAGAGTAAAGCTTCTGCAAAAAAGGTAGAAAGCCTAACCTCCATGACAATTAGACAGCATTCTGAAACTTGTTAAGAGAAAATCATTCAGGATGGTTTGTAAACAAAATTCAATTATTACCCAAATACTTGATTCATATGATTGAAAGAAACTTATATTGTGCTTTGTCATCTAAGAACAAATGAAATAATGTAAAACACATGAGAGTAAGTGACCTACTCTTTGACCCTACATGACCAAATTTCAAACCTGCCTAAGATTTCAACAAGACAAACATTCTGACCAAGTTTCAAGAGTATTAGGCTGAAAATGTTGCCTCTACACTGCACACAAGGTTTTTCAAAGATTTGGCCAATTGACTACTTTTCGATCTGACCTGACCCAATTTCAAAATCGAGATATCATCAAGACAACCTTTCTGACCAAGTAGCATAAGTATCAGGCTGAGAATGTGGCCTCTAGAGTGCACACAAGTCTTTTCTAAGATATGGTCCAGTAACCTAATTTTTGACCCGATGTGACCCAATTTCGATCTTGTCCTAGATATCATCGAGACAAACACTCTGACCTAGTCCCATGACCATCAGGCTGAAAATATGGTCTCTAGAGTGCACACAAGGTTTTTCTAAGATTTGGCCCAATGACCTACTTTTTGACCCGACATAACCTTGTTTCGAACTTATTTGAGCTATCATTAAGACAAATATTCCGACTAGGATTCATGAGTATCAGGGTGAAAATGTGACCTCTAGAGTGCACACAAAGTTTTTCTAAGATTTGGCCCAGTGGCCTACATTTTGACCCCACTTGACCCATTTTCCAACTTGTCCCAGATTTTATCAAGGCAATCATTCTGACCACGTTTCATGAGTGTCTGACAGCAAATGTGGCCTCTAGAGTGCACACAAGGTAAATGTTGACAACCACATGATGCACCACAGATAACAGACACAGCTAGATCACAAAAGCTCACCTTGAGCTTTTCATGCTCAGGTGAGCTAGAAATGCAGCATGACATTAAGAACTAATAGATTCCCTGTTCTTCTGTATTTGAAATAATCCAACACAGATTACAAACCTTGGGACGAAAATGCATCCCAAAAATTCATACATACATATAGCTGTTATGCAATAATTTCCAGATTTCTGTTACATTCTTTTTCAAGATAAAAGAATAGTTTAAAAGGAATATAAACTGTTTTACTAGACCTTACACAAATTTTAGATATTTTAGGTATTTGTTCCTAATAACTTAGTACATTTTCTCCTAGCTAATGGTTGCCCTTCAACATATCCTTCAATGACAATGTTCCCACTTTGTTTTTTGTGTATCAAACCTTTACTTATGTTAATTATACACATTTTGCAGTCGATTTTTTGACTTGCCTTCTACAAATTCCAATAACAGTTGAACTATTTGAGCTAAACAAAGACGATTTAACTAAAATTTGTCTATTACAGATGATACATACCTGTGTTGTTGAAGGTCCAACATTTCTTCTTGGTACTTTGATGAAGAACCCTTCATCTGGGTCCTTTTTACCTCTCATGGCAGGATCTTCATGGGGTTCCACACCCCTTAACCAGTCCACACAAGTATTTCGTACAGCCATTATAATACTATTGTTAAAAAGAATAACAGATAGTGAGTTTTGTATTAAAACAGCTAGATAAGTACTTTCAGAGTCAATAATGAAGTCATGGAATTTCATAGTTATTCTGTGTTTGAATGATCTTGAATAAGAACTGTATGACAACTTGCAACAAGCATCTTGCATGTAAGTAAATAAAAGTGGCTACTGGGAGTAAAGCATTTTATTTTATGCTTTTCAGCAACTCAACGGAAATTAATGGTGGATTATAAGGTTTGATACCTCATGGTTACGACCAGGTAAATTAACCGATTTCATAGCAACAAGTTCAGAATTACATGGATTCTTGCACCAATCCATGTTTATACTTTTACTTTTTATACTTTTCCAAGGATGTTTTCAAAAGCCTTCTTCCTCAGGGTCGTTAAAATAGGGGAATTGCTCTGTAAAGGGTCAAGAGAACTTGAGGTTCATAAACATGACTGAACCAAAAAATCTATGAACCAATCCATACATAGGGATACAAAGCAATAGTTTACCCTCTAATGATATCATACCTCTTTAGGTGGACATCAGTAACAGGCAAAATCAATGAAGCGATGAATAAGTAGTTTAAAATGGAGTAATTTACACATTAATGACATCATTCCTCTTTTTGATGGACTTCCTGACAGGCAAAAATCAACAAAGCACTGAAGAAATAGGTTCAAAAGCAATAATTTACACTTTGATGACATCATTCCTCTTTTTAATGGACTTCCTGCCAGGCAAAAATCGATGAAGCAAAGAATAAATAGGTTACAAAGCAATTACTTACACTTTAATGACATCATTCCTCTTTTTGATGGACTTCCTGACCGGATCTCTCAAGACAAGCTGTACAAAGTCTTGTAACTCTGCATATATGTGTCTCCTTATGGCATCCATGAACACAGACTCCATACGCAGCATCAGGAGTTGTAGCCCCTTGATCATGGCAATCACTTCTATCATTGCAAACTTCTCACTGCTACTATAATTGTACCTTATGGACTGTATGAAGAGGAAAAGAAAAATCAGGAATAATAAATATATTCAGAAGATGAAAAAGACCAGTCCTTGTTAAGGTGATTTAAATCAAATCTGTTAAAGCTTTCCAAAACCACAAATATTGGGCTCCTGTTAATTGAAAGCATTTGCAGATAATAAATTTAAAATTGATAAAACTAAGCTTAAGTTCTCTGATAAGGCTGAAAACATTGTGGGAAATGCTGGTTACCAGCTTATTCTCCTTATCCCACATTTTCTTCCATCCTCATAGTTGTTAAAACTCAGGACTGAGTGGTAAAGGGTTAAGGACAATAAGATTAAAATGCTGAGTATCGGCAGGACTTGAACTCAATTACCTCCTGATACACACTTGCTGAACATGACTTTGAAAATGTTCATGTAAAATGTGCAGAATCAACATGAAGTCAGGTCTATATAAATAAGAGGGCAATTTCTTTTGCCACAATGATTTAAAGAGTACTCTATAGTGCACTGATACACTTTTGCAAGACATGACTTTAAAAATGTTCTTACAAAATAAGGAGAATCAACATAAAGTCAGGACTACTTAAATAAAATGTCAAGGGCAATTTCTTCTTTTGCCACAATGTTTTCAAGAGTGCTCTATTGAAAAACAAAAACAAAAAAGATGCCTTAGAGAGTTTTTTGTTAGAGATTAGAAGTAATTTTCATAGGTTAAGTATGCAAGACAGATTAATTACTGCCTTTGTTAGTTAAGTAATGCAATATGGGAAGTTTATGTAACTTCTTGTAACTCCATTTTGTTAGTTAATCTTGAAAATGTCTAAATTATCTCACAATACAAAATGGTTCTAGTCCCTTTTAATCCTTTACCACACAATCCAGAGTTTTAACAACCATGAGGGAAAAGGCCCTTAAAAACTTTATGGAAAAATGAGAAAATACTGATAACCAACATTATCTCTTTCCCCACAATATTTTCTACCCTTCCTCAGGCAAATTTCAGTTTTTGGATTCTGTTTAACTCTTTACCAAACAACCAAACAACAAAATTGTAGGCTAGTCCAAATTCAAAAGCATTTGAAGACAACAAAATAAAAGCGACTCAAAAATTGAAAATTTTGTTTGGGAAGGGTAGAAAACATTGTGGGAAAAGGAGAAAATGCTGGTTACCAGCATTTTCTCCTTTTCCCACAATGTTTTCAAATGCCTTTTTCTTACAGGTCAGTAAAACTTGGGATTGTATGGTAAAGGGTTAATTTTTTTTCCTGCAAATGCTTTCAGTTTGGACCAATCTTAAATTTTGTCTTTTGATAGAGAGTTATTCCAGGTCACAATCTTGTTTCAAAATTCTTTTATAAAAAATCTAACCCTTTCGTATTCTTCAGCCTCTGCTGGACAGTCTTTATTCTGATGTGGATCTGTTGGGTTGAATAGTTTCCAAGAACACTGAAAATAGGTGAGCAAATATCCAATCACTTTTTAGTACAATTATAGTTTCAAATGAAATCAATGAAAATAGAAATGCTCAAGTAACAATAAATAATTTAGCCATGCTCTTTGAAAAAATGGGGTTTCATGCATCTGCAAAAAGTATCGACCCAGGTCAGGAGGCTGCAAACCTTTGCTATTGGTCATTTTTCTGCATGTCAAAGGACCAATCTACCTCATTATTCATTTGTTTTTTTGACAAAGTGGATTTTATGGATCCATAATTATGTGATGAATTGCTTGGTAAAATGAATCAGAGAGATGCATTAAACCCCCTTTTTCTAGATTTGTATCTAACAACATAACTTAACCTATGCTTGCCACAACATAATTAAGATATTTTCTTAATTCTTTTTCATGTGGACTATACTATACTAATAAACCTATGCAGTGTGTTTATGAATAATGGGAGACAGCAGTGCAGGGTTACTACCCTCAGCCTCTATTACCTGGAATGATCAGTGCTAGTCTCTAGAATTATCTGCACCTTGGCACAAATGCAGGTTACATTTACAGGAATTAATCTTAAGTATATCTCTATAAGGTGTTGAACTTAGTTTGCGATCAATTTGAAAAAATAGGCCCTTGCACACGTATACAGCTTGACACAATTTTCAAGTGTGTGCTCAAACTGTTGTGCTTCAGGTATCAAAAAAAGTCAGAAATAAGATACATATTAACCCATTACCACACAATCACGAATTTTAACGACGCTGAGGAAGGAACCTTTTGAAAACATTTTGGGAAAAGGAGTAAAATGCTGGTAACCAGCATTTTCTCCTTTTCCCAGAATGTATTCTACCCTATCAAAGACAGGTTCTTTCATTTGAACCCCATGTAAATTGTCGTCTACAAATGCTTTCAATTTGGACAAGTCTAAAATTTTGTCATTTGGTAAAGAGTTAAATAATTCAGCTAGATGAAAGAAAAGCAATGGAAGTTAGGAACCTCACCAGTTCTATGACCAACTGTGTCACAGCAGACAGGAGGTGTGGGCCTTTCAGTACTAAACCACACATCTTCATTTTCAGTATTCAGTTTATTGCAGAGGGTTACAAAGTCATATTTGTGTGATGAAAATGTCTTTTAAATGCTATGAAAAATATAGTAGGTAATGGACCAATTGCTTGCAAAAAGCAATTTCTCCTCTTACCACAAGGTTCAAAAAGGATTTCTACTGAAAGGTCTCATAAAAATGCTCTGTGAAACACATCTGCGAAAAAGGATCAACCCAGGTCAGCCTGCGAAGTCCATGCAGGCTGACCTGGGTCAAAAATTTTTATTATTGGTCGATTTTTCACAAGCCAAAGGACCAGTCAACCTCATGATTCAGTTGGTTGTTAGATAAAATTGATTTTATGGATCCACATAATGTGATGACTTGTTTGGTATAATGCATTAAACCTCGTGTTTCCAAAGCACCGTTTAAATGTATTTGTATGGTACTTGAATACAAGCCTTACCAGTTCCATGACCTGTTGGGTCCAGGCAGACAGAAGATGTAAGCCTTTCAATGCTAAATCACACAAGTCTTTGTTTTCTGCATCTGTCCTTGGCCCTTCTCTAGTTGTGGTTATTGCCTAGGATAAAATACAGCTCTGGTAATATACATGTGTAAGTGCTACAGTATGATTTTGATCATCAAGCATAAAATGGTTGGTATTTATCAGATAATGAGAGTTTGTATTCATCCCTTCAAAGAAGTCTTGCTGTTAACTAAATTTATTATATACCTTTCAGAGATCTGAGTAAAATATGGGCGTTATATAACTCACAAATACAACTTGACAGAAATTTTTTCTGTATCCGTCTAGCATCATGTGTAGAACATAATCATGCGCATAGACTACTTCTGTGTGTTAATGTTCAGCTCTTTCAGCCAAATCCCTAAACATTCAGCTAGCATGGTGATGCACGAAACCCAATTTATTGTTTCGTCATGCCTATAAGCTTATATGTTTTGCCTAAGTTTGATTAATCATGGTAAATAAATACAGGTTCATTTTGTATCATTATCAAAATGCCACAGACTCTGGTCCTCTCAGCCCAATTTTTTTATGAAGACGCATCAGTCACAAAAGTTTGTAGGAGACATTCTGACTGAAATGGTCTGAAAATAGAATGTCTTGCACACTAAGGTTGATACCCAGAGGGTTTTCAGGTCTTTGTAATTAAGTACAATGGAAAAAATTGAGATGAAGAGTAAGGAAGTCAAGAAGAAAAGTTGAGCCATACTCTGGGAAAAGGGGCTTCAATGCAAGATTTAACCCTTTACTCCATACATACTCATTTTGACGTATCAACAACAGACAGCTTTTGAAAACATTGTGGGAAAAGGAGCAATTGCTCGTAATGAGCAATTTCTCCTTTTCCCACAATGTTTTCCACTCAATCAGATATTTGTATCCTCATTTGTCCATATTTTTGATATCATATCTTTATTTGCTGCTGAAATGGAAGAGCCTCAAATTGGCATATCAGGTAAAGGGTTAAGATTTCCAATGGGAAGAGATGCTTCCACTGAAGAGGGCAAATATTCTAATTAAAGAGACCTAAGGGTGTTAGTTAAGTGAGGAAAAATGTCTTCTCTTTTGTGCTTCTTGTACTACAAACTGTTAGTAGTATCTAATCTTTGAAAAAAGCCTGTCTGCTGTAATGGGTGAATCGATGAAAATCAAATGCAGGATTTGAAGGAATATGACTCATCAAACAAAACTGCACTTCTCATCAATTGCAATATGCAGATACTTAACTCTTTACCACATGACAAAAATTTAGACTTGTCCACATCAAAAGTATTTGCAGACAAGTATGTAAATGTGGCTCAAATGATGGAACATGGTTTTGATAGGGTAGAAAACATTGTGGGAAAAGGAGAAAATGCTGGTAACCAGCATTTTCTCCTTTTCCTACAATGTTTTCAAAGGGCTTCTTCCTCAGGGTTGTTAAAACTCGGGATTGTGTGGTAAAGGGTTAAACCTTTAAACTGTCATCTTGGTGATGTCTATGATTGATCTGAGAATACAAGCTTTGCAAAAAAAAAAAACTGATTTGCAAGTACTACACTGATCTGTTTCAGCAGAAAGATTTTAACACTGCCAACAGGAAATGGTGTTCATAGTCTACCCAGTCACCACAGTCAAACCAGAAGTCAAAAAACTGTGCATTTCACATCTACAACCACAACTGATAAGCATTACCTTGTCATCTTCATAAACATAGCTTCCTATAACAAACTGAAAATTGACAGAAATTCTGACTTTTTTTTGCAACTATATTTACAGAATTTCCTGTGAGTGTTTTTGTCAGAGTCTGAGGACTTACAGGCAAAATGTCTAAATTCTTACACAACAAGTACAAAATGTTATTAAAATTTAAAGCAAGTGCTACCATGCTTGCACTTGTCCATTTGGCTTAACTTAAAGTTTAGACAGGTGAATTAGTTAAGTCGTTCAAAACACTCCCAATATTCTTTCTTGTGTTGGCAGCACAAATTTTGAAAAATGTCACAAAATAACAACAAGCCAAGAGTAAGTATTTTTTTCAAATAGCCACAAGTTTTTCCCACTACATGCTGATACACTTGTCTTCAGTTAAATGAAAGTCAATTTCAATGTAAAAAGCCTTCACAGTAAAAGCATCTTTTTGCCACTTTACTTGTTATTTTGGCTAGTATAGATCAATATCAGTATGCACAAAACATGCATTAGGATTCTTGATCTACACTGTCCACTTTGCTGAGACATTGTGGACAAAAATAACCTTGACATACCATCTATTTGGGTCCCATTTCTAAACCAACACATGTTGGGTTTTACTGAGTGAACTATCTGTTAATTAAACTTGTATATTTCATTGAGTGAAAATCACCATCAATATTTTCACTCGTGGCTGAGCCTCTCATGAAAATTTCAGCTGATGTTCACTCAATAACATAAATTTCAATCTTCCACAAAAGAACCCCAAATATCTTCTATCTCACCTCATTACTGTGCCTTGACAGTTGACTGATGTAGGACATATGGTCTTCTCTAATAGGCTCCAGATTTGCCAAAATGTTTGACTGTGGACTCATCTGACTGGACTCACAGGCTGGCCATTTTGAAGGGTCAAAGTTCATGCTGTTTTTGATGTACGCAAATGGGGCAACCTGCATATCTCCATACAATGGGACAATCTCAAGGGTCTAGATATCAAAATGACAATTACAGAAAGTAAGTTTTCTATCATCAGAAAAAGCCTAAGTGTTGCAATTGTAAGTAGACAGGAAAATATTACTGGTTTCTTTGAGCTGTGGTGAAATAAATACAACTGATTTGAGCTAGTTTAGAATTTCCCCTTTCTTTCTCATTCAACACTGCCAAAACCTTTTGAGAACCTGCTAAACACAGACATGCTTAAAACAGCAGCTTAATGTAATTGCATCAAAACTATCCTATTCAAAACCTAGATTGTATCTAAACAAATGTAAAACTTCAAGTGAAAAGCTTCAAAACTTTTTCAAACTTGCAACAAGATGAAATTTATTCAGAATTTCTTTTATATTAGAATCATCACTGCAACTTGTTGCAAAAAATTACACTCAAAAAAGTGCAGAAGACTTTGTATTTCAGCTTAAAAATGATAAATTTGTTTTCCATTCATTTTATTTTTTTCTCCTGTACAAGACAGTCAAATTGTAACTGCTTGACTGCTTTCTGTCATAACCCTTATCCTGCTAAATAAGTGAAATGAAATCTTCGAGCCAATAGTAAAAACCCAAATTTTTCTATTTCAAAGGTATATTTTGGGGAAAGATATTTTCTTCTCAGGCAGTGTACATTCAAGATCAGACTGCACGTTCTGTGCAGTCTGATCTTGATCCACACTGTCCACAAAAGGTTCTTGGGTCTTGCTTCGCAGCCTAGGGGTTAATTAGACTAAAGCTACCAGTAAAATGATAACCACCTTTAAAATTTTGTCTATTTTCCCAATATTGATCCTCTTTTTCTGGTCCATTTTATATATTGGATTATCTTTGTTATCCATCATGAAAAGTCCAAAAGCCATTACCTGAAATTATGAGCAAAGTTTAAACATAAGTCATGCTCTTTGTTAAATTGGTATATTATATTTCATGTGTCTATTTTTAGAAATGTTATGGGTAAAGAAATGTCGTAATTTAAGCTGGGGGGAATTATTTCCCCGTCACAGTGAATATTTTCCTCCTGCCGAAAATCTGGAACTACTTTTTTAAGTTTTTTAAGTTTTTAAGTTTTAAAAGTGGCATTCTTTGACAAAATAATCAGAGGAAATATAATATATAATTTATTTCATCAGCTTGTGGTTAATATGGGGAAATATTTGCCTCAAAAGGGAAAGGTCCGCGAAAATAACTCATGCCTTACGGCACTCGTTATTTTCGCATACCTTTCCCTTTTTCGGCAAATATTTCCCCATATTAACCACAAGCTGATGAAATAAACTCTATTTATTGCATCTGCAAAAAGTATCCAAAAAGGTCAGCCATCTGACCTTGGTCCATACTCTTTACTAGGGATAAGTATTTTGCATGGAAAAGGACCATGCTACCTCATGATTCAGCCTTTTTTCTTTTTTTTTTGACAGAATGGACCCATATCATGGAAAAACTTGCTTGGTATATTGCATTATAACAATCCATTAAACTCTCTTCTCCCAGAGAGCCACTCACATGATTTTGTACTTGATAATGATTCAAAAGTAAGCTCAATTTCTCATTGTTAACTCCCAGTACATTAAGGACAATACAGGGTGCATATGTAGCTATTGTAATCAAAGACCAGGCTCCCACAGAATAACTGAACATTCTCTGCAGTCTGACCACTGATTTGTAGTTTGTTCTTTTGAAAAATATGCTTTTAAGACTGGCAGACACACTTACAGAGAGGAAACAGATTCACACAGTAGGAGGAACAGACAGAAAGATGGATATCTGGAAGCATTAAATATTTACCAAACCATAGAATTTTAGACTTGTCCAAACTGAAAGCATTTGCAGATGACCAAATAAGGATGACCCAAAAAATGAAATCTGTGTTTGGGAGGGAAGAAAACCTTGTGGGAGAATGAGAAAATGCTGGTTACCAGCATTTTCTCTTTTTCTACAAGTCTTTCAAAAGCTTTCTTCCCAAGGCTTGTTCAAACACAGGTTTGTTTGGTAAAGGGTAAAACATCTCTGTCAGAGCTAATTTTACACCCAACAAATACTAGAGCAGGTTATAAAGTAAGAAATATTTTATAGAGAGAATAGGTTTTTAACAAATAACACAGAAACATATGAGCCACGCTCTGTGAAAAGGGGGCTTAATGCATCTGCGAAAAGTTTCGACCCAGGTCAGCCTGCGCAGCCCACGCAGGCTGACCTGGGCCGAAACTTTTCGCTTTTGGTCGATTTTCTGCATGTCAAAGGATCAGTCTACCTCGTGATTGAGTCGGTTGTTAAAAAACGTTGCTATTATGGATCCATAAGTACGTGATGGCTTTCTTGGTATGATAGATTACGGAGATGCATTAAGCCCCCCTTTTGCCAGAGCACGGCTCATATCTAATAGCTAAATAAAATTGCTTTTATCAAGCAAATGCAAAATACAATCGCTTTTATTGTGGAATTGCTCCTATTTCAACCAAATCATCCTCAAAAACTAGGACATTGGAGTCTCTCATACTGACTGACAAGCCTGCTTCAAATACTTGGCAGTGTTAACTTAAAACCTGACTTACTTTAACAAGCATATATTTTTCAGTGGGATCTAGATACATCTTGTTCTCATACATTTGCACACATATACTGATCACGTCAGCCAATAGCTCCTCATAGCCAGGTATCTGCATTAAGTTGGCCTGTAGTGAGTCTCTGATCTTGTTTTGGGTTGCAAGGAACATGGAGAGATTCTGAGATTCTTCAAGTGTTGCAGGGTCTGCCATTACCTTCAAGAACTGGGCTGCCCTATTTAACAAGTAAAAAAAGTTTGACTCCTTAACATGACAAAAATTAATGATCCTGTTGTTTTACTTAAGGAATGAAGAGGATTTTTTTTTGTCCTCATTGAGGTATGAAAAAAAAAAACCCTATCGCATTGAAAAAGTGTGATTGGGTTTTTTTTTTTCATACTTCCATGAAAACAAAAAAAAAAAAAAAAACCTCTTCATTCCTTATAATTCACTATCACAGACGACAGACACACACATAAATGATGTCGTTATTAACTGCATTTTTTTTTGTAAATCCAACATTTTGGTTTCTACTTTCTAATGTGAATTTCACTGGTAAAAACTTTCATAGCACAGGACAACTGCTCATTCATAATGTAAAAATGTAATTCATGACATCATCATAGCACTCAACATTGCTGAGTTAGAACTACTGTTAGAAGCTTACTGTGCTGGGAGTAAGTTGAAAATTAGATAATTCATACCCAGTAAACTGACAATGAGTTTAATGTTTTCTCTTATACTCTATAAATTTGTTGGATATTTTTTTCAATTTATGATATTCAGAGAAAATAAACTTAGCTACATTAGAACTTCGGACTTGATATAAAATGAGAAAGAAAAACATTATGTAATCTCGTATACATGATTGTTTACATTAGTTTAACAGCAGAATTAGTTCCAGCACTGCATGATTTTTTTTTTTCATGGAGCTATGAAAAAAAAAAAAATTCAGCCAATCAGAACACACCAATATTCATGAAAATAACTGATTATGAATTATAACCCTGTAAAAAATGGCTCTAAAAATATTTGAAGAAAGTGTGAAAATGCTGGCCACCAGTATTTCCTCCTTTTCCCAAGATGTTTTTGCCTTTTCAATGATAATTACCATCACTTTTTCCAAAAACTTTCAACATGAACCAGTCTAAAATTTTGATATCTAATAGAAAGTTAACAGCTGAATAAAACAAACATGTTATTCAATACAAAAAAAAAACCCAGTCAAACACTGCAATCAAAGGTTACTTTTGTCTTTGAAGTCTTTTGTTTTTTTCACTGCAACTGTTTAAAAAAAAAGAAATTGATACTGAAACTGAGGTTAATTAATCTATAAAATTATACAAAACGACTTTAACCCTTTACCACAAAAATCTCGGCTTTTAACGTCCCTGAAGAAGCTTTTGAAAAACAATGTGGAAAGAAGAGAAAATGCTGGTAACCAGCATTTTCTTCTTTTCCCACAATGTTTTCTATCCTATCAAAAACGGAAATCATCATTTGAGTTACATTTAATTTGTTGTCTGCAAAATGTATTGCTTTCAATTTGATAGAGTACAAAATTCTGTCATTCGGCAAGAGTTAAATACAGGTAATTGCTTTAGCTTTGAAGCATGTAGTACTAAATTATTTCTTTCATACGTGTGGTTTAAGCTTTTTTTCAGTTTTTCTTCCTATGTTTCAAACAAAAAGAAAAGAGAGAGAAAGCAGAAGACATACAAGAAAGGAGAAAATCATTTATGAACAAAAACATCTAGCACATACAAACTAACATCTACAGCTTCAACGAATTACTATGACTTTTCCTTTCCACAATTCCTGATCTATCATGTACTGCATGTAAGCAAGTTAGACTATACAGATTAAAAAGGAAGCAGAATAAATAAGTTACATTAATGCATGTTCTTGATACATTTATGTATCTATAATTATTCAACAATATACAAATACATGTACACAGGTTTTGTATAAAAAATGAAACCTATCACTCATGACAAGAAATAAAAGTACCGAATGGATCTATTATGGATAGACGGGAAAAATATTTTAAATAATCAAAAGCTGAAAATGAAATATCTATCATTTGAGCCACATAGGTTTTGTTGGCTGCAAATGCTTTCAAGTTAGACATGTAGAAGAAAATTTCCTCTGATCAAGCTTTAAGATCAATTAAAATTTCCTCCAATCAAGTTTTAAGATAAATTAATAAGAACTACATATATACAATTATCTGTGTAAATATCGGTGTCATTCAACACCCCAATAGTCTTAGCTTGTGCATGCAACAGGAATGCTTTACAGTGATTATTATTCTAAAAGAAATAAATATAAGTAACACTTTTTCTGTATGACTCTTTTTTTTTACTTTTTTGCAAATCATTAATTTCAAAGATTTTAAAATAACTTTGTTCTAGAAGTGAGGTGTATGCTAGCCGGATATGAGTGCTGCTATTATAACAAAATATTGCAAGGGAAAGGGGTGGCATTTTCAGTTGAATATCAGCATTTTGACCCATTGAACAGCAAACGTTCCAATTTATGACATTTGCTAGTGTTTTCATTTGTTTCCTTTTCTTTGAAGAAAAATTTTTGTATTGTAAAAATCTTACTGCTTTTTTTCTAAGACATATTAATATAAGTCAAAAGAAATTTAGGTTTTGACAAAAAAGACTGATAATTATCTCCCTTTAACTCTTTACCACACAAGAAAATTTTTGACTGGTCCAAATTGAAAGCATTTGCAGACGACAAAATAAAGGTGACTGAAAAATTAAAATTTGGTTTGGGAAGAGTAGAAAACACTGTGGGAAAAGGAGAAAATGCTGGTTACCAGCATTTTCTCCTTTTCCCACAATGTTTTCCAAAGGCTTCTTTCTCAGGGGCGTCAAAAGTAGGGATTGTGTGGTAATGGGTTAACCCTTTACCTAACAATCATGTATTTCTACAACCCTGGGGAAGAAGGCTTTAGAACATTTGGTAACAAACAATTTCTGCTTTTCCCACTATGTTTTCTAACCTGTCACAGACAAATCCAATCACTTGAGCCTTCTTGGACTAGTCATACGAATGAGCCATACTCTGTCAAAATGGGGTCTCATACACCTGCAAAAAGTATTGACCCAGGGATCAAAACTTTTTATTATTTGTAAATTTTATGCATGTCCAAGGACAGTTCTACCTCAATATCAAGTCAAATGTCAGACTTGATGGATATCATGGATCTCTAATCATGTGATGTCTTCCTTGGTATAATGCATTACGGAGATGAAAGAAGCCCCCTTTTCCAAGAGCTTGGCTCAAATGCTTTCATTGTGGAGGAGTCTGCACAAACTTTACAGTCTAACCTTGAACATACAATGTGCAAACATTGATCTATTTCTTGCTTTAACAGCATGTTACTGCTTAAAAAAAGTAACAATACCTCTTAGCTGATCAGATGGCTCAAAGTAGAAATAAACTATGCTGGTAACCAGCAATTTCCCCTTTTCCAAAAATATTTTCTACCTTTTAAACTCAAATCTCATTAAATGAATCACATTTGTCATCTGCAACATTCTTCCAACTTATGCAAGTCTGAAATTTTGTCCTTTAGAAAGAGTTAAAACAATAGATATAATGTTTAGTGAATACAGCCCCTATCTTTGGTGGTCTCAAATTAGACAAGTCCTAATGTTAGCATAATTGGTTCCTGCCATTTGCAATACAATATTTGTAATGGGCGATCATTTTGTGATTTGAATAAGTCCAAATACTACACAAGGAAAGTTAGGGATTGGTAAATGCTCTTTGGGGAGAAAAGAAGGAAATACCTTTTGTACTGAGAAAAATCATTACTAAGTCCAGTTTTGAACTTCAGAATTTCGTTTAATTCATAAATCATATTAATGACTTTAGCCAGTGCAAGCTTGTAGGTTGATGACAGAAAATCTTCCTTCTTTTTCTTGTGACAAAGCCTCTTGAATTCCCCCGCTAACATTTCTATGGCCCTTTCCTGAGAAACAGATTTTCTTACAAATTACAAATTGATCATTGCATACAAATTAATGACAACAGGAGAGAAACTGATCCATTGGATTACTTTCTCCAAATGAGAATATCCTGTTCAAATGCAGTCAACTCTGGTGCCTAGAAATGAATCAAAATGAATGAATTAGCAAATTCTAAGTAGAGTGTGTGTATATCATTTATATAGACTGAACCGTAACTATACTAGATCCAGTTTACATTGGCACAGAATCAGGTCAAAACTTTGGAAAATTGGTATGAAATCGAGCTGGTACACAAACTGCTACTATCTAAACTAATTCTATTAGCACCAAATAAGGGTCTTGCATTTTTGTTACCTTCAGGAAGAAGGCCTCTAAAACCATTATGTGACAAGGAGAAAATGTTGGTAAGCAGCATTTTCTCCTTTTCCCACAATTTTTTCCACTCTTTCAAAATGAACTCCTATCCTTTCAGCAAACTCAAATGCACTGTATGAAAAAGCTTTCAAAATGGAAAAATCTAAAACTAGGTTATCAGGCAAAGGTTTAACCCTTTACCACACAATCCATAGTTTTAACAACCCTGGGGAAGAAAGCTTATAAAACACTGTGGGAAAAGGAGAAAATGCTGGTAACCAGCATTCTTCTCCTTTTACCACAATGTTTTCTACCCCATCAGACAGATGAAGTCCGTTTATATCAATTCTGAATAGCGTCTGCAAATGTTTTCAATTTGAATCAAACATAATCCTCCTTAATTCAACTCTTTTTATTTTATCTTATCATCTTGTTAAAACCTTTCTTAGCTCAAAATATTCACTTTACCCATCATTCAATACAGACATGAGCACTAAATGATCCAAAGCTGTCAATGCATCATAAAACAACATTCATTCATTCAGTTTGAATGAGTCTAAATTTTCGTTATGTGGTAGAGTTAATTCAGTGATTATTTTGCCATTTTTCTGCTGTCTAATCTTGATCTATAGCATACTCATTAACCCTTTACCAAACAACAAATGCTTAGACTCCTCCAAATTGAAAGCATTTGCAGACAACAATTAAAATGTGATTCAAATGATGGAATTTGCCTTTGATAGGTTAGAAAACATTGTTGGAAAAGGAGAAAATGCTGGTCACCAGCATTTTCTCCTTTTCCCACAATGTTTTCAAATGGCCTCTTCCTTGAGGCTGTTAAAAGTCGGCACTGTGTAGTAAAGGGTTTAAGTTCGTAAGCACAACTGGGGTTGTGCTTGGTGTTCTAAGATTTAACACCTTACCACACAGTCCTGAGTTTTAACAACGCTGAGAGAGAAAAATTTCGAAAATGTTGTCAGAATAGGAGAAAATGCTGGTAACCAGCATTTTTTCCTTTTCCCACATTTTCTGTCTGATCGAAGACCACTTCCACAATAAGAGTCATATTTAATTTGTCATCTACAATTGCTTTGGGTCTGAAACTTTGTTGCGTAGTAAAGGGTAAAATATGATTGCCCAGGACACATCTTTCCATGCTTTCTATGTAAATGCCAGAATATGTATTATGTACATTATGAACAAATAATTTGAGAGGACTGTACAAGAATTTCAGGCTACCATAAAATTTTACTAAGTCACACAGTAGGTTCAACCCATTCTGACAGGTTTACAACTCTAGATAAATATAAATCCCCCATAATATTCAATGCCTTTGTTCTGAAACGTACTATTTCTTATCAAAATTTTCAAGTTGACAAATACTATGATGATTAAAACAAGACCATGTACACATAAAACCAAAGCCCATCAAATTTTTTTCATGAAACTCAGATAACCCTCACAGTAAATTTCAAATTTAAGTTTAAAGTGCATGTTTTTTTTGTCTTTTTTAATTCTAGTGTACCTTTAACCTTCAAACCATTGACTTAAGCAATAATGACCTGTCAGATACAGACTAATTTAGAAAAGACGAAACTACAGGCCCTGGGGCCTGAATCGCTATAATGGCAGTGATTTTGCATATTTTCAAGCATACATCATTATATAGGCATGGTGAAATGAACAAATAAAAAAATAGTTCAAGTACAATATTTTAAAAAGAATTGCTTGAAATCGAGACAAATACATAATATGATAGGCTTTCACTACTCATTGTGTTAAAACATCCCAGCAAGTTTCAAAAAAATGCAACCAATAATGTGGACTGTGTTGAGTAAACAAGAGTAAGGCATCAAATGGCTGCTTGCAAGTTTCAATAGAACTGGATAAAAAATGTGGACTATTAACACGTAAATAAGAAATGTAAATTTTCAACTTCACATGGTTACTTTTCCCATACAAACTGTCAGATTTATGCTCAAAATGGATGTGTTTCAAGCTATTTCAGATATAAAGCAACCGTGGAAGTTTCATAAAATCCAACCACAAATGCAGACTTTATCACCTAAACAAGAAATGTAAATTCTAAATGGCTACTTTCACCTTACTAATTTTCAGATTTTTTTTCCAAAACAGTAGGGATCCAGCTTTTGATGATATAAAGAAAAGAAATGACCACAAAAGCAGACATTATCCCAGAAAAAAAGAATTGTAAATTTTCAACTTAAAATACATGTAGCTGATTTTCCCTAACTGAGAGGGAAGACAGACAAGACAGACCAACAGATAGATAATGGAAACCAAGCCATGACATACACTGTAAGCTCTCCTGGCTGAAAGCCAGAAGAGCTAAAAACTACATGCAGTTTAAGTGAAAGAAAAGCAGTCAACCCTTTACCAAACAATCTAGGCTTTAAAGACCCTGAGGAAAATAGACTTTTCAAAACATTGCGGGAAATGGATAAAATGCTGGTTACCAGCATTTTCTCTATTTCCCACCATGTTTTCTATACTATAAAAAATAAGTTCCATCATCTGATCCACATTCAAAGTGTCATCTACAAATGCTTTCAATCTGGTCAAGTCCCAGAATTTGTTGTCTGGTAAAGGGCCAATTAACAAAGACATCAAAGCACCAAGGTTATACACACGACCCATGCACCTACAAACTACATATACATGTACATTATACCTCCTATAAGCTGAATAATCATTCTTGACACTAGCTTTCATGTTTTTCAGCTCATCCAGAACAGCAAACATGTTGATAAATTTCCCAAGAGTCAGCAGATAGGCTTCTGACACAAAGTCATTTCTTTTTTCTTTGTGACATAGTCGCTTCACTTCCCCTGAAAACCTCTCAATTGCTCTTTTCTGTCAGAAAGAAGTATCATTTTACATTACATATATAAAATATATATAGAAAAGATGTTATGTATACATATACAACTGAATCATGAGGTAAACTGGTCCTTTGACATGCAGATCATTGACCAACAGCAAAAAATTTCTCCAAGCGGTCAGCATGCACAGACTGTCAGGCCAATATTCGCCAATACTGACCTAGGTCAATACTTTTTGCAAATGCATTAAACTCCCTTTTCATAAAGCATGGCTCAAATATTTATGTATGGTTATTTTCTAGATACAGATATCATTTTGTTGTAATATCTACTGTTTACCCTTCACCAGATGATCATGTGTCTCTGTGACCCTAGGGCAGACGGCTTTTGTAAACATTGTTAGAGAAGGAGAAAATGCACAGTACCAGTTTTTTCGACTCTTTCATAGACAAATCCTATTATCTGAGCAGTGTTTCATATGCTGTCTGCAAAAAATCTTTAAATCTGGATGAGCCTTAAATTTTGTTTTGTGGTAAAGAGTTAACTGTTTACCATGCAAAAAAATTTTAGACTTGTCCAAATTCAAAGCATATGCAGACCATAAATTCAGTGAGACTTAAATGATTTAGGTCTTTGAAAGATTAGAAAACAGTGTGGTAATAGGATAAAAATGCTGATTACCATCATTTTCTCTTTATCTCACAGTGTTTTCAAAAGCCTTTTTCTCAGGGTGTTAAAACTAAGGATTTTTCAGTAAAAGTTTAAAATCCCCATTTATTCTGGTGTGCCCTGCATACATTTATTATCCATCAGTTTCTACAATGCCAACTGTATGGCATTCAGGTAAAATTACTGTTGCAAACTGTCCCCGTACAATCGCTATAGTTCTATTATTTTTTTAACTCTTTACCACACAGTCCTGAGTTTTGATGACCCCAAGAAAGAAGCTATCTGAAAACATTTTCAGAAAAGGAGAAAATGCTGGTGACCAGCATTTTCTCCTTTTCCCTAAATGTTTTTTTTTACCTTTAAAAAGGCAAATTTCTGTTTTGAGTCATAGTTATTTTTGTCATCTGCAAAAGCTTTGAATAAGGGAAAGTCTAAAACCTTGTCATTTGGTATAGGGTAAACCAATAACTATATAAGCTGTTCTGAGATATACCTATCTTAATAACACAACACAGAAGAGACCCACTTGCATATATATATAAAGTGCCATTTTTAACTCTTTACAAAATGACAAAATTATAGGCTGGTCCAAATTGAAAACATTTGCTGACAACATAAATAACAATTAGTTGAAATGGTGGTAGTTGTCTGTGAAAGTGTAGAAAACCTTGTGAGAAAAGGAGAAAATGCTGGTAACCAGCATTTTCTACTTCTCCAACAAGGTTTTCAAAAGGCTATTCCCCCTCGTTGTTACCTCTCAGGATTATGTGGTAAATAGTTAATCGTATTAAAAAAAAAAATGTGAGAAAAGTGGCAACTCCTTGCAATGAGCAACAATGCCTACTCGTTTTCAAACAGTTTTTTCAGAAGTCAGACCAGTGTGACTGTGTGAGAGGTGAAAAAGTTTTTCTAGTGCTGCAATGGCTTTACAATCTGCATACACCTTTCTATTTCATCCTGTAGGAGATTACTTTTGGAAGCATCCTAGCAAAGGTAGAAATTACTAACAATAATTCCCTTTGCCAAAATCCATTCATTTACTTATCATTATGTATTCATGACTTATACATGAACTCTCTACCAAACAGGGGTCCTGTGTTGCCCAGTGGTAAAGTGTAGGACTCATAACCTGGAGGTCCCAGGTTCGAGCCTCACTGGCTCCACTGGGCTTTTTCACAAGATTGTCCTTGGGCAAGACACTTCAGAGCCCCAGCCTAGTACTGGTGAAACCCAGGAAAACATGAATATGTGAGCTATCGCCATGATATGACTGAAATATTGTTGAAAGCGGCGTAAAACACCTTTCAAACAAACAAACAAACTTTACCAAACAATCCTGAGTTTTTATGACCTTGAAAAAAAAAAAGACATATGAAAACATTGTGGGAAAAGGAGACAAGAGGGCCATGATGGCCCTGAAATCGCTCACCTGAGTCATTTGACCAAACATGACCCATTTTCAATCTCTTTTGAGATATTATGACAAACATTCTACCAAGATTTTCATGAGTTATTGACCCAAAATGACCCACTTGCAAACTGGTGCAAGACCAATATTCTGACCAAGTTTCATGAGTATTGCATTAAAAAATGAGGCCTCTAGAAAGTAAACAAGGTTTTCGAAGATTTGACCTAATGACCTAGTTTTTGATCCAACATTACCCATTTTCGAACTCTTTCAAGATATTATCAAGACAAATGTTCTGACCAACTTTTAAGAGTTTTGGACTAAAAATGTGGCCTCTACAGCATACACAAGGTTTTTCTAAGATTTGGTCTAGTGACCTAGTTTTTGATCAGACATTACCCATTATCAAACACTTTTTGAGATATCACTAAGACAAATATTCTGACCAAGTTTCACGAGTATTGGACTGAAAATGTGGCCTCTAGAGCGTACAAAAGGTTTTTCCAATTTTTGACCTAGTGACCCAGTTTTTGACCCCACATGACCCAAATTTAAACTCATTCAAGGTCTCATCAAGACAAACTTTCTGACCGAGTTTCAGGAGTATCAGACTGAAAATGTGTCCTACAGAGCGTACACAAGGTTTTTCTAAGATTTGACATAGTTTTTGACCACACATGACCCATTATCAAACTCGCCTGAGCTATTATCAAGGCAAACATTCTGACCAAGTTTGAAGACTTTTGGATTGTAAATGTGGCCTCTAGAGCGTACACAAGGTTTTTCTAAGATTTGACCTGGTGACCTAGTTTTTGACCCAAAATGACCCATTTTCAAACTTGTTTGAGATATCATCAAGGCAAATATTCTGAACAACTTTCAGGAGTATTGGACAGAAAATGTGGCCTCTAGAGCATACACAAGATTTTTCTAAGATTTGACCTAGTGACCTAGTTTCTGACCCAACATGACCCATTTTCGAACTCATCAGAGATTTTATTGAGACAAACATTCTGACCAAGTTTCATGAGTATCGGACTGAAAATGTGGCCTCTAGAGCGTATACAAGCTTTTTCTAAGATTTGACCAAGTGACCCAGTTTTTGACCCGATATGACCCATTTTCGAACTCGTCTGAGATATCATCAAGACAAACATTCTGACCAACTTTCAGGAGTGTTGGACAGAAAATGTGGCCTCTAGAGTGTACACAAGATTTTTCTAAGATTTGACCTGGTGACCTAGTTTTTAACCCGACATGACCCATTTTCAAACTCATCCGAGATATCATCAAGGCAAACATTCTGACCAACTTTCAGAAGTATTGGACACAAAAATTGGGCCTCTACAGCATACACAAGATTTTTCTAAGATTTGACCTAGTGACCTAGTTTTTGACCAGAAATGACCCATTTTCAAACTTGTCCGAGATTTTATTGAGACAAACATTCTGACCAACTCTGAGTATCGGACTGAAAATGTGGCCTCTAGAGCGTACACAAGGTGAAAAGTTGACGCCGGACGCCGGACACAGCACAATCACAATAGCTCCCCATGAGCACTTCGTGCTCAGGTGAGCTAAAAATGTTGGTAATCAGCAATGTTCCTTTTCCTATAATCTTTTCTGCCCTTCCAAACACAATTGCCATCATGTGTGCCACAATTTATATGACTTTTGCAAATGCTTTCCAATACGACAATTCTAAAGATTTGTCGTATGGTAAGAATTAACTCTTTACCACACAAATCCGACTTTTAACGACCCTGAGAAAGAAGCCTATAAAAAACATTGTGGGAAAAGGAGAAAATGCTGGTAACCAGCATTTTCTCCTTTTCCCACAATGTTTTCTACTCTTCTAAAGTCACTTTTCAATTTTTGAGTCATGTTTATTTTGTCGTCTGCAAATGCTTTCAATTCGGACAAGTCTAAAATTTTGTCGTTTGGTATAGAGTTAATTAAAACTGCCTATTACTATTGTATGTCTTACAGTTGTCTGCTGAAAATTTACCTCCAAGCTAATGAGTAAAGCAATTCTTTTAACTCTTTATCAGATGACAAAATTGTAGACTGGTCCAAATTGAAAGAGCTTACATTACAGATGACAAGTGAAATGTGACTCAAATGATGGATTGTCTTTTAAGGATAGAAAACATTGTGGAAAAATTAGGAAGTGCTGGTTTCTAATATTTTCTCCTTGATCCGTAATATTTTATAAAAGCATCTCACTAAAGGTTTTTTAACTATTTTCCACACAATCCCGACTTAACTACCCTAAGAAAGAAGCCTTTTGAAAACATTGTAGGAAAAGGAGAAAATGCTGGTAACCAGCATTTTCTCCTTTTCCCACAATGTTTTCTACCCTTCCCAAGACAAATTTCAATTTTTGAGCCATATGTATGTTGCGTCTGCAAATGCTTTCAATTTGGACTGGTCTACAATTTTGTCGTTTGGTAAAGAGTTAAACTAGAAATTGTTTGGTAAAGGGTTTAAGCGCAATCTGACCTGGAAATACATGAAGTTTCTCAGTTTGGAGACCTGGGGATCTAGCACCTCTACAATTTTCTGGTATATCTCAACTCTGTTTTCCTGCTCGTTGCTCTTCACCTAGTAACAGAAATTGCTAAGCCTGTATTTATCTGACTTTTATATCTACCATATAGTATTACAAATCAACAATACAGGCTAATTTGACTTATGAAAATTTTGTTATAAACCACATGGGGAAACAACCAACTGAAGGAGAGAGTGTTACCAATTTTTAATGACACAGGGCTTCCCCTGCAAGTTTTAATTTTTGCGCCATCAAATTCGCCAGCTCATAAAAATTGGGGCCAGTATGAGCCAACTGAGGTAGCCACAAAGTACATTAGACACTTCAGTTTATTGGCCCATGTTAAAGCTACTAAATCCATTGCTCAGTTGTACATGCTTACTTATGTTCCTTTTTCCCCAAGGGTTATCAAGGTTGTGAGCTGCAGGGACACAGAAGTTGTATTTGAACAGAAATACAGCGCTGTAATTCTATAACTGCCAACCTGTTAGAAATCCTTGAGTTTTAATGAAATTAAAGAAGAAATTTGGAATTGTGTGGTAAAAGGTTAATATATCATTTCTTTTTCTCTGAAAAAATACTACAGGTTACATTTGTTAAAAGGTCCTTTTATTCTGGTCTTTTCTCTCTGTATGAGTGTCCTATACCTTCTCTGACACTTGTTCCAGTGCTATCACTGTAAGACAGAGTAGCCTACAAAGTGCAACCCCCCTCCCCCTCCCCCGCCATCGTTCAGCATTTTCATGTCATAAAACCACCCGAGTTTTTTCGTCATTATTAGACAGGTATTTTAGCACCCACTTATAGTTTTATAGATACATTTGTGTAAATTTATTGTTTGAAGTCATTATCAAAGCTATAAAGACAGTCTGAAGAGCTTCTGATCAGACAACGTCAAACTGACATGTTGTTGTGTCATGGGTTTTCACGTTTTTTCGACGATCCATTTTTCATGTCAGTTAATTTACAGAAAAGTTTTTCCGCCTTATTTGATATAAAATGTTTGTTACGGGTTGCAACTAACTTCAAAATCTGTCATTTCTAAGCTAGATAAGCAGATCGATAACATTATCACGTTTTTCATTAATGACATCGTTAAACACACACAATAAAATGCTAGCCAGTGACAGGATGCTGACCAGATAAGGCATAATCAAGGCGCGGCTTTAGAAATCATGGGCGGTGACTAAATCTTGTATCTGATGTCTGATTGGTTCACAGTAGATAGTGTGTGAAAATTCTGTGTGCGCAACGGGGCGTGGCGAAATCGATATTTGATTGATTAGCATTGCGTGGTGTGTATGCAAGTATGGTGTGTAATTAGACATAACCGTTAATGAATGCCAGCTTGATTAGGTGTGATAAACAGTCACGCGGGCTTCCTTTACGCTTGATACATATTGTTTATGTCGGAGTTAAGATCTTTTAATGATTGTTTATAGACATTTGCTTGTCGCCAGTACATTCGCCAGTGCTTCATTTTTGGTGCCAATTTTTCTTAATTTTCGCATTTGGCGCCACTGGCGATCGACAGCGGGAGCCCTGATGACACCACAACAATTTCACCCTTAAACACACGACAAAATTTCAGACTCATCAAAATTTAAAGCATTTGCACATGACAGATAAAACATGTCTCAAATGATGAAAATCATCTGGCAAAGAGCAGACAACATCATGGAAAGAAGATAAAATACTGGTTACCAGCATTTTCTTCTTTTCCCACAATGTTTTCAAAAGCCTTCTTCTTCAGGGGTGTTAAAAGTTGGGATTGTTTGGTAAAGGGTTAATCTTTACCAGGTGGGATTCAATAACACACATTTCTGAGGAATGGGGTGACAATTACTCTCATGATACTGTCATCTATATCCTTCCAAACATGGTGAAAAATACCTAACTTCTCAATCCAAACCCATCAATTCTGATAAATCTTGCTACAATGTATTCTTCAGAAAATACATGTATGAAGACAAATGGCAGGGTTGTAAAATTTCACTCACCCCCTCGCATTAGGGGACAAGTCTAAAAAATACCTGACTTCCCCGACCAGGTGAGTGCAATTTCTGACATCATGCACTTAAAGTCAGTTAAACTTGACAAAATTTCAGACAAAGAACTGCTAATCTAGCAGAAGTTTACATCTAATATTGATTGATGTGCATTCTTTTTAAATCCGGAATACCATTATTTTTAAATCTGGAAGACCATCTGTTTGTTTACATTTACACCGATTGTTGTTAGAAAATGTATTCCTATCTTTGCCTTGTAATGAACAGCTAGTTTACTGAAAAGCTAAAACCAGACATGATAACATTTCTTGTCATTTATTTCAGTTCAAAATTAAGAGTAAGTATAATTAATTACATGACTTTTAATTACAACATAATGTTTATCACCTAAAATTGAACATTAATCATATCAGACAAATACTGTATTCACAATAAAAGAAGGGCAAGTGAGAAACTCTGCAGGGAAAGTAACTTTTTGTAACTACTCACCCTGCAAGAGTAGATAAAAAATATTTTTACTCCCCTGAAATGGTATACTAATAGTTACAATACAGTGCATATATCACAAGTACCTGAGGTAAGGCCCTAGAACAACATCTCCAGGTGTACATCATAACAGCATACTCTTTACCTTCTTCTAACAATTTGTTCTGCAAATACATACAATTTTTTACAAAGCAAATATAAGAGAAAAAATACCTACAGCTGCCTGTCAGCAGATTAGAGTCTTGAAAGTTCGAATACTGGAAGAAGGTCGTAAGTTGAATTATCACTGTGTATTAGAATATCAGTGTCCATGGATTTCTCAAAAAAAAAAAGAGTTTGATTTGTTCACTAGAATTTCTATTTTTCTAGCCAAATTACAAATTTCTAGACTTGTCCAAATTGGCAGTCCTTGCAGACTGGAAATTCAATGCGGTAGATGAGATGGGACTTTTCTTTGAAAATATAAAAACATTGTGGGAAAGGGAGAAAATACTCATTACCAGCCTATTCTCTTTTTTCCATAATGTTTTCAAAAACCTTCTTTCTCAGGGTCGCTATAACACCAAATTGTTTGGAAAAGTGTTAACTAAGTTTTTACATGGTCTTTCAACCTATCTGTGTAGAATTAACCCTATACCAAACAATCCCAAGTTTTAACAACCCTAATGGGAGAGACTTTTGAAACCATTGTGGGAAAAGGAGATGCTGGTAACCAGCATTTACTTCTTTTTCCAGTTTTTTTCTCTATCAAAGATAAATTTCATCATTTCGCTCACCTTAAATTCGTCGCTTGCAAAAACTACCATTTAGACTGGTGTAAAATTTGTTGTTTAAAGAGTTAAGCAAAATCTTTTTGCTCCAAATGATGCCTAGCTATGCAGTCATCAATAATTAAAAATCACACATGTATCTTGTTTTTTAATGTTGAAAACTAACTCACCAGATCTGCATGGACTGTGGCTTCTTCTATATAACGTGCAACACCAGTCACGTACGCTGCTCTGTCCTCAAAGTTTGTGTCAAAATTGGTCTGATAGTGTATTGAGAGAGACAAGGCCTCGATACATGGCTGCTGATCTGGGAGTGGTAATTCATCCAAAACATCCACATTCTGCAGCGCATCTGTCAATGTTATCTTCTCTCCCGAGGCCATTGTGGCCTACTGAAGTTAGAAATACAATCCAACCTGTATTAAACCTTTGCCATATGATCAAGGGTTTTCAAAACACTGCAAAAAAGTTTAGAAAATGCAGAGTAAACGGTAAACAGTGGAAGGACTGAAAGATAGCGTCTGTGAAAGCGAAAAAAAGAGGTCCATGGAAATACCGAATTACACCAAATGTACCAAATTATACCGAATTACACAAAATTATACCTACAAAACACTTATTAGATAAATATTAGATTAATTAGACTTGTTAAGAGTAGTGCTGTGTGGCTCTCAACAATATAATTTGGTAAAAAAAAACGTACCGAATTACACCTTTATACTGAATTTGGTATAGATCTCGGTGAACTCTGAAGAAAATTGCATACCGAATTACGCTAGATGATATGTTGTACATACAAGTAAATATAATTTGACTGGTTTATTTAACAAAACCTACATTATTAAGTGTAATTCTATGCGACGTTGAGCAGTATAATTCGGTACCTGGTTAAAATCGACGTACCGCTGTTTTTATTTCTCCAAATACCGAATTACACTTTTCTTCTGAATCATATCGAATTACATGGTATATTACCGAATTATACCAGAAAAAACTCGGGTTAACTTCCTTTTGTTTAAGTTTTCATATCGATCATGACATTATATTATAATGTATCGTCGAGTGTCCTTATTCCGTTAGTGTCCTTGAACCGGTGATTTTTGTGTACATCTCGTAAAGCACATAGTTTGATGATGTCACACGGTATTTGTGCTCATAACCCTTACCAATATTCGAATGTTTTATTGCCCTTGAATTTCAGACAAACACAAGACAAATACATGTGAAAATCAACTAATAATCTTATTTAAAAGAAATTTATATCTTTTTTCTTAAATCTGAATAGTGTTCCTTCTCAAAAAATGCAAAGATCTTCGACGTTCTGCTGTAAATACTACCGAACTACCGGAATTAGGTCACGCCATATTTGCACAAGAAGGTCGATGGCATGTTTTTTATTTATGCACATTGAACATGAAAATTGTTATCGAAGTTATTCTTTTCATATGAAAGTGATCAGAAATGATTTTTTTATGAAGGCAAGTAATTTCTAGCTCATGTTTGTGTCTCAGTTCTTTATTTCATTGTGTTGTTTCCTTATCATCACGGAATACGGACACTCGAGGCTATAATAGGCTGCTCAGCGCGACTCAAGGACCTGTTGTTGACAGTGTAGATCAAGATCAGACTGCACAGAACCTGCAGTCTGATTTTCCACCTACACTTTCTGATAAGGAGACTTAACAAGTCTAATTAATCTAACATTTATCTAATAAGTGTCTTGTAGTTATAATTCGGTGTTATAGAGTGTAAAAAAAAAAGGCCTAACAGTAACAACAAAATAACAACAAAACGAAAGGCCTCTCAGATATCAAGTCCACACTGTTGCGCCTTAACAACAATATTGAGAAAGCATGAAAGTTTCTGCTTTTTGAATTTCCTATGATTATTTGTAAATCATTTACCAAACATACCTTTAACCAAAGTCCCGTTTTCAATATTAAATTCGATTAGATCTAACACGGAAGCAAATGGCGAAGGTATTACTTCCGGTATTGGTTTGACAGCATGTTTATTGTGCGGGTCTTTTTTTTGGGGGGGGAAGAAGGGGGGGGTGAAATAACGCAGACATATTTAGTTCAAATGTTTCTCTACCACATTTTCTCTAGATTTTGTTCGATTAATATGACCTATTGTATGGTTTGGGAAAGCTATGAACAATTTGAATATAGGTTAAAAGCTGAATTTGCTTTTAATTTAAAAAATGAATGTTCTTATTTTCTACTTTAGTAGGGTACTGGTTCATTACACTTCAACCAAATCACGCAATATCAGACTTTTCCAAATTCAAAGTATTTGCAGGATGTTTCATAAGGGTTACGGGTGCTTCATACCCTTCACAATTTACCAGTTTCTTCAGGTCTTTTTTGATGGTGAAAAAAAGCAGCGCCGTGGCAAAAGGGGTCAATGCAGGGGTCAAAAAACAAGTCAGGGTAGACTGATCCTTTGACACACAGAAAAATTGATCTTGATTGCTGCTTTATCTGGTGCGTTTTTTTTTTTTTTTTTTTTTTTTTTTTTAATGCATTAAACCTTCTTTTCACAGCATGTCTCGACTGGAAATTATTCGAAACGGACATGTATATGATAGTATTTTGTAAACGTAAAACGTTTAATTCCCTCCCAGACAACAAGATTTTGGACTTTTTAGCCACGGCTCAGTCGTACTGAAAATATTTCCACAATTGGCCTGCAATACGCGAAAAGGGGCATTCGGACATTTGCGTAAAGTGTCGTTCCAGACCAGTCCGCGTAGGCTAATCGGAAACGACACGTTCCGTTCTTTTGTAATCTTCTGTTTTGCGCAAGTCTACTGTAGGACAAAATCTAATATAGTCGGAATGTGCCTTCTCGGATTAGCCTGCGCGGATTGCGCAGGCTAATCCGAGACGACATTTTACGGAAATGTCCGAATGTCCCTTTTCGCGTGTTGCAGGCCAATTATTATTGAAAGTCTTAGCTATTGATAACTAAAATGTGGCTGTTATGATAGGATTATTCCCTAACTGCAGGAATGGAAACAAATTGAGAAATAGAAAATAACCATTTTTGTTTTTTCCTCAAATTGTTCCAAAATGTCTTCTTCCTCACGGGGCCGTTCAAAATTGGATTGTTTGGTTAAAGGATAATGAGAGAAATTGAAATTGCCGATGCATCAAATATGGTTGCTGAAGAACCATTGAATGTCAGCATCTATTAGGAATCGTTTATACACAGTGTATATATACATACGATCCCTGACTCTGTGAAAGAAAGCGCACTTAAACCTTCGTCGGGGCATATATGAATAGTATTTGAAAATAATGCTTTTTGTTAACCTCTTACCAATCAATCCATACTTTAAGAACCTATGTGAAAACATTGGTTTAAAAATATTTTATTCAACAGTAGAGAACATACTCAACATAGTTTACAAAAGACAATACAACAGTTTAACAAATATACTGAAGAAATGGGTAAGAACGAAAGCTGAAGCTTATAGAGTTTTCCTCCAAAATTTCGGACATAGGTTATTACACGATCATATCAATATAAATTTAATATTTACAGAATAGAGAATTTAGATAAAGCAAGAAAGACAACAAAAATATCAAAAGCAGAATGGCGTGGAATGTTATTGGTAGAGATTTTTACTGGCGATATCTATATATACAAGCTGAGGGCTATAGTAAGTTCCAGCTTGACTATCACTACTGATAAAAGGAGTGGTTGCTAACACAGTTGATGGTAAATGAAACTAGTACATTATGAGCTGACCAGGTTTGGTACAGCCTGCGTTCCGGCCCGACCTTTTTTCCCTTGAATATAATCGGACGTTACTTTGTCAAAAGTAAGGTAATAATTACGGATCTGTATGGACAATAAACATAATCAGGGGAACTAGCTCCAAAGAGAGTCAATGGAATTTTGTGTCCTCAACACATCCGGGAACTTACGAGCTAGAGCCTTCGACAAAAAAAAAAGCAAACAAAGGTATGTGTCGAAAGATTTTTTTCAATATTTATTTCTTTGTTAGCGATTTATGGATAAATTCGGTAATGCTATCGTGTGTAGATATGATTCAAGGTCTACGGCCCCTAACTCATCGGTAAACATCGACGTTTTCGTAAAGGCTATATGGCCAATCTCGGCAGCTTCCGTCTCGTAGACTCACTAACTCATCGGTAAATATCGTGTAACATCGACGTTTTCGTAAAGGGTATTCGGCCAATCTCGGCAGCTGCCGTTTTTTAATATGAGAGTTAGGGTCCGTAGACCTTAACTTTATTCACCGTCAGGATTGGCCGTAGAAATAATGCAGTGTTTGAATATAACTTTGCACAGAACTGTAAATCCACCAATTTCTGTCAACACGGAGATTCGGGGGGGAGGGGGGGCGGGCACATTTATTTTTTCATTTTTCTTCAAATCTATAGCCTTCAGACCCTCTGAATCACCATCCCTGATAACATCAAGCATGAAAAAAGATCAAAAAGGAAAAAATTACCGGTGACGAAATCGTTCCGAGAGAAGGATTGATTAAAAGATTTATTACCGCCTAGACCAAGGGTAGGTTTAGCATGGCATGTCGTAGAAGGTAATATGCGATAAAGCACAATCATGGTTTCGCAGTTTAAAAATGAACATACTATGGGAAACGGAGAAAATGCTGGAAACCAGCATTTTCTCCATTTCCCACAATGTTCTCTTTCAAAAGATTTGTGCCATGCTCTGTGAAATGGGGGCTTAATGCATCTGCGAAAAGTATCGACCTAGGTCAGCCTGCGCAGTCCGCTATTGGTCAGTTTTCTGTATGTCCAAGGACCAGTTTACCAAAAGAATAAGTCGGTTGTTTAAAAAAGTGGCTACTATATATCCATAATTATGTTATGGCTTGCCTCATGCATCACGGAGATGCATTAAGCCCCCTTTTGCCAGAGCATGGCTCAATTTATTTGTCGTCTTCAAAGGTTTTCAATTTGGATCTAAACTTTTGTCGTTTAACGAGTTAAAGAGTTTTTTTTTAACAAAGTTATCACTGCATTCATAGGGGGAGTCCATACTAAATTACACTTTTACCCGTGTATAATGGCGACTATTGAAAACAATATTATTCAGTCCTAATTTTCCTTTTCTCGTCATATTTTCTGCCGGTTCAGCAACATTATGATATCATTCGGGTAACGTCTTAACCTTTACCAAACGATAAACGTTTAGACTTGTTCAACTATATAACGCATTCACAGACGACCAACAGAAAGACAAGTTAGAAAACATTGTGGGAAAAGAAGAAAATGCTGGTTACCAGCGTTTTATTCTTTTACCACATGTTTTCAAACCGAGTCTCGGTAGCTCAGTCAGTAGCGTACAGGGCTTGAGACCAAGGGTGGCTGGATCGATCCTCGGTTCGGCCAGTTTCTTCCGAGGATTGATGACAGTTATTGTGATAGGATTCATTCACCGCTGACCATTGCATTGACGATGGTTATGTGGGAAAGCAGCCAGTGGCTTGGAAAGAATATTGTGCGGCGTACTGGTAAAAGAAATCCCTGGAAAGCATGGATAGGTGCACTGGCCGCCGCAATACAACTGTAATAATGTTTAAACGGCGTTAAACACCATACAATCAATCAACCACATGTTTTCAAAGTCCTTTTTTTTTCCTACAGTCTCTTGCTATGAGTACACGGGATTGTTTGGTACAGGCTAAATTTGTCGTCTGCAAACGCTTCGAACATGTACAAACGAAATATTTTGTCCAGTGGTAAAGGATCATTCGACTCTTGCTTATCCCCACTCGTTTGACTTTATTTTTTTTCTGTAGTTTCTGAACATTTAAAGGATGTCAATAACACGGAACTTCAGCCTTTATACAAGAAGATGTAATTACGGAATTGATCGAGTTTTGACGAGTGGACTTGATGAACGGATCACACGCGGTTTTCCCAATGAGGTGTCTGACTGGGGAAAAAGAGAGTGAGAGATGGGTCAGAATTAAAGTCAGTCTTAGGCAACGGAACTATCATTATATTTTAACATGATATTTTCAAATTAACCAATCATAACCGGTCACGTGACTACTCAAAACATTGCATCGTGACTTCTCACTTCTCTGCGAGGTGGTGGAGCAAGGAGCAAGAAATCCTGTACGAGCTCGAGAAAGACAAAAAAAAAAAAATGGAGATGGAAAAGCCAGCAACCAACCAACATTATCTTCTTTCCCCCACAGTTTTCAAAAGCCTCCTTGCTCATAGGTATGAAAACTTGGGATTGTTTGGTAAAGGGTTAACTCTTTACCAAACAGCAAAAATTCAGACTGGTCCAAACTCAAAGAATCATGCAGACAGAAAAATAAAGTTGACTCAAAAATTGAAATTTGCTTTTGGAAGGGTAAAAAAGCATTGTGGGAAATGGAGAACTTGATGCTGGATATCAGCATTTTCTCCTTTTCCCACAATGTTTTCAAAAGGCCTATGTCTCCAAGTGGTTGAAACTTTAGATTGTTTGGTAGCGGGTTCAAGTCTACATTTCTTGTTAAAGTTCCCCACGAAATCCCACACTTAAACAACTCTGGGAGTTTCTGAAAACATAGTGGGACGAGGAGAAATTGCAGGTAACCAGCGTTTTCTCCATTTCCTAGGTTTTCTACCCTTTCAAAGATAAATGCCATGATTTGAGCAGCATTTAATTTGCCGTCTGCTAATGCTTTCAATTTGGGCCAGTCTAGAACCTTGTCATTTGGTAAAGACTGAACCTTTCATCAGAAATCAACTTTTTACCATACTACAAGAAAATTTTACACTGCACTATAAAGAAAGCAGTTGCAGATACAAGGGCTGTTCGATAAATTAATGGAATTGGTGGTTAAATCCACGTTTTTTTTTTTTTTTCATATTTGAGGCTAAAACTTATATAATATTGTGAACACAATATACACTTAATGTAGAAATTTTGCAGTTTTAAAACAATTTAAACAGTGCAAAATATGCTTAACCATAGTAACCCGTGTAATGCGCACTGCCAGGCTCCAATATTCTCTCGACTTGAAAAGTGTTATTTCGGGTACAATAAACATTCAGAAATGAGTAAAGATAATGCCAATCGTGCACACGGTCATACAATATCATCATGGCGTTTTCGTAAAATATCATCGCTGCTGTACTTCCGGTTACTTTAATAAAATAGGTTTTGTTTCGTCAGTACCAAGATCATTAAAGCTTGGAATTGAATGGTAGGCCTAAATGATTCAAGTAAAGTTGAGCTTAAAATAAATATCAGAAACAGAAATATGTAAAATTTCTGAGGCCATTATCCCCATGAGGTGTTGATTATAACTGAATTTAAGTTGAGGTTAATTTAGATAAATAATGTTGCATATACCATAGGCCTCTGAAACTCCATTGGTCTATCAAGGGATAACGAAATTTTCATTGTCGGGCACTGTTACTATAAATAGCACATTGGGAAGCTTTTTAATTTTTTTGAGATGAGAGCTCTTGCTTGATGGCAAGAGCAGTTTGGAACTTTCGAAGGTCAGGATACAGAAGAAAAATCATTAATGAACCCATCTGCAACGGTAACTAGGTTCATAGATCCGTTTTCGTTTAAATATTATCTCTGAAAGGGGACGGGGGTCAAATTTTGTTTGATTTCGTTGCTCACCTTGTCTTACTATATACGATACAGAGGGAGTCCCCAATGTGCTATTTATAGAAACGGTGTCAATGAAAATTTGAGTATATATTCCGTGATATACAGGCGATGCACCAATGTGCTATAAGTGTTCGATGATCGACCAAGGACAATTTTATTGTTCCGTGATAGACCAATAGAGCTTCAAAGGCCTGTGCATATACATTGTATGTAAGTTGTCTCAAATGTCTTTAATTGTCCCCATGAGATGTTGACATAATTCATATGTGTTGATTATAGTTGAATCTAATCTGAGCTAAATTTAGATAACTAATGTTGCATATAAGTAGTCTAATGTTGCATATAAGTAGTCTCAAATGTCTTTAATTGTCCCCATGAGATGTTGACATAATTAATAAATATTTTTAATTAACCAAATATATTACAGAAACAGAATTTCTACATAAAACTTTTCTCAGGCTTTGTTACTTAGAGATGTTAACCTAACGGGAAATACCAAAACCAGTATTGTTCATAAAAGCTCTCAAAGTCCAAATGAGATGTGTGTTACATTTGTCTGTCTGTCTGTCTGTCATGGTTTTGTATCCACTCCATGGCTCTTGATCCCCTAATGTTATAAGATATTTCATACACATGTCTAATTTGATGCGACTACATACAAAGCAGGGGTACACCAGGTGACAGTCCGTATTTAAAGCTTACATTTACTAAAATATTTCTTGAACCCCTTGTCTGATAGTTAAAATATTTTACACACATCTCTCATTAATGGTGTGAAATGACATACAGAGCGAAGGCAGAATCCTACTGGAAACATAATTTTCTTATTCCAGTGATGTTTATATGGTTACAGATAATGTTTTCAATAGTTTTACCACATATAATTCTTTTACATTGTGGTACAATTGGCTTACAAATACAGTATTTTAGTGCCCATTATCCTACTATGACGATCTTGCCAAATTGCATGATGCCAAATTATTATATGTACACACTCAGTCCTAAAGTTGACTACAATGAGTTGGATGGTATCCAATGACACCCCTGCAATATTTATGCAAATAATACTTTGTGACCATACATTGATCTTTTACAAGGAAAGATTATATGTGTGAACATAAAGGGGGACCAGTATCCTTGGACATGCATTTTAGATTGTGCGTAAAGGAAAAAATGCTAGTTACCACTATCTTTTCCTTATCCCATAATGTTTTCTGGGTTATTAAAACTTGGGATTGTCTGATAAAGGGCTGATATGATACATATTGCTAGAGCACAGCGGTGCTGAATTGGGTCGAGTTTGTAATAAGCTACAGAGGTGTGTCATAAAAAGCCAACATCATAAGACAGCTACATAGAGTTCCATAGATTTATTGTATCGAAGCTGCAACAGCAACAGATATTGTATTGAGTCACGTTTGTAACACGCTACCGTATAACAATGGAACCCCATAGCTGTGTAATAAACAATGAAACACTGTAAGCCAGCTACATGTCGTACAAAATATCTGTTGTATTGAAGTTGCAACAATATATTTAAGAGAAATGACTTGCCTATACTATGAACACCATTTATACGCTAAATAACTAGAATGAAACTTTCATTTCGATAGTATAAACCTAAATATTGCTATTTTAAGGTTTTGTTTTATTAGGGAATAATATCTCCTTCTCGGCCAGTGTACATCCAAGATCAGACTGCAAGTTCTGTGCAGTCTGATTTGGATCTACACTGTCCGCAAAAGGTCAGTGAGTAGCGCTTAGCAGCCTAAGGGTTAAGATTACAATGTCGTAGCAAATAATTGGATTTTTTGGGCGATATTACAGAGCATTTTAGTGGAAGATGTAGATTTAAAATCAGACATTACGTTCTGTCCATGCCTGATGTTTCATTTGGGACCCTTTTCAATTGGCATTAGGTAAACACTACAGTAATATCATGACTAAAAGCTAGCTGTTCCTGGGCAAAGAACCTTAACTCTATAACAAACAACAGAATTTTATACTAGTCCAAATTGAAAGCATTTGAGAGTGACAAATGTTTGGAGACGGAACAAGGCATTTTCATTTATGAATAAAAGGTTACATTTACAAGTTTGGCTCGAAATATACATTTCACTCATGAGAACTCAGTTGATCACCGGGGGTGGTGTGGGGGGGTGGTGTTTGCCGAATGGACTAGCCTTCGTGAGCCTTTACTGAGATTAACTGAAATAATATAACACTTCGGTTAACGAACTTTCCCCTTTTATTAAAAAAATTTTTTTTTTCTTTGGATGAAACTATTTTTGGCTTTATAAGATTACGTTCTATTTTTTCCCCTCACTCAATTATCACCCATCACAAATCGGGCGATTCCGTATCTGTATGTTGGTTAACAGATCACCTGAGCTTTGCCGAATAACCCAATCTACATCGAGCACGTGATTGCTCCGATAGTAATCAGAATTCATTTAACATATAAAAACCAAATTTCAGTTGAATTTTTTCGAAAACAAGTAAGCTGTTTCAGGCAAATGTTTAACTCGAAGTTACATCTGGCCAATTATCATTTCATTGATCTTGTTTGCAATACTGATTGCCAGTATATTCACTCCAACCATTTGTTTCGGCACTGTACCGATCAAGTAGACGCAAACATTTCCCCACAAAAGCCACTCCACCAGTCACAAGAACGTGGATGGAAGCATTTTTATTTGTCTGTACCAGTTTCAATCTCTCCTCCATAATCAAGCCAAGACCTTCATGTATGGAATTACAGAAAATGGATCTTTGAGTACCAGCCACTATTCGGTCCTGGTTCGCTTTATCCCACGTTTCCTTCGTAAACCTTGCCATATCGATTCTAATATTCATAGGCGCATGGAAAATTGGATGTTCTAAAATGACATATATTCACGTATCGTTATACAATGCATATGAGCCATGTTCTGGCAAAAGGGGGCTTGATACATTATACCTCCGAAGTCATTATATAATTATGGATCCATAAAATCCATTTCGTTTAACAACAGACTGAATCATGAAGTACACTGGTCCTTTGACTTGCAGAAAATTGACAGATAGCGAAAAGTGTCGGCCAAGGTCAGCCTGCGCGGACTGCGCAGGCTGACCTGGTTCGATACTTTTCGCAGATGCATTTAGCCCCCTTTTCACAGAACATTGCTCATATGTAATAAGACCCATGATATTATAATGAGTATTGTGGTATTTTGCAGGCGAGCAGGCACACACGGCCCACATTGCGCGAGTAGATGCAGCTGCACTCAATGAGCCATTTCTGTTGTCATTGCCATAGGTCCGTTTACTGTCTTCACGCCGAGCCCCGGTAGCTCTGTCGGTAGCGTACATGACTTGAGAACAGGGGGTCGCTGGTTCAATCCCCGGCACGGCCAATTTCTTCCCGAGGATTGATGATGGTCATTGCGTCAGGATTCATTCCTAACTCACCGCTAATCATTGTTTCGACAATGGTTATGTGGGAAAGCAGCCAGAAAGAGTATTGTGCGGGGTACTGGTAACAGAAACTCGGCCGCCGCGATATAACTGAAATAATATTGAAAACACCATACAATCAATCAATTACCGTCTTCACCATAATCTTTGATCGTTTGGAAGTAGCCAAATTTCGCAACCAAAGCGTTGCAAAAAGGCACTTGCTTACTCGTGTTATGCTTACACTAAAGGTATATGTATACTTAGATTTTTTCTTAGGAAACACAGTACTTAGTTGCAAATTACATGCAGATAGCGAGAAACCCCATCATTAATCTCCGCTTCCTGGTTTAGTTTTGAGATCCTCAGTTCACTTGCGCCATTTTACGACGGTCCACCTCCATATAGAAAACTGCGGCTGTACTTTTCAGTTACCTAATGCTGTTTTGTTTGATTTACTCATTTTACAAAATCTCATTATCTAACCTTCCTGGGTGAATAAATGAAAACATGAAAAGAGTATGAGGTTTTGTCTGAAAATTAAAGTAACAATAGCTGCCCAAAGTAAACAAAGCAAGTATAAAATGCATTTAAATTAAAAGCATACCATTTAAAAGTATGGAAACTATTGAGAAGATGACAATGTAATTTTGTGTATATTTCGCCTGAATTTGTTGAAATTCATTTTTTCTGCCAGCGATTAATACTTAGACTACAAAATAACATATTGTCATTTTCACAATATTTACCAAACGTCGGTATGATTTTAATTAAACGCATTTTTACACGTGCTTTGTGTTTTTGGCGGCTGTTTGGCCGTTAAGAGATACCTGGTGATGTTTCAACTTTTTCAGATACGTGGACGGGAAAGATGGCAATGTCGAATGGGTAATCCTGCAATGTAATAATGCACCTAAAAGTCGAACAATTGACTAGCTAGTTTCTAGTACACCCTGAAAGAAAATTGCTCTAAATCTCATTTTATCACGAAATTGTTTTATTTCCTAAAAAAATTTACAAAGATCTAAAGAGAGGGAAAATGTCCTCCAATATCCACATGGAAAAAACATTCGTTCAAAGCAGCAATGTGGCAAGTAATTACCTCTTTTCAAAGCTGTCAATTGGAAGAATGGAGACGGAAAATATGCTCAGTTCCATAAATAAGTGTGCACTTAATTTTCTTTTATTTCTCGTCGCATGTTTTACTGAAGACCAACAAATTTGGTATCATACTTTAGTTCAGAGTCTGTAGAAAATGCCAGGCTAATCAGAGTTTGACTAACAGAAAGTTTAAGTTAGGTTTTTGCAGTTTAAATGAAGGTGGTACTAAAACCAAAGTTGAAAAAGTACTCAAAGACTAAGGTAACATTAAAGTTAGGTTTTTCTTAAAGTTCTTGTAATTTTTCAATCAATATCTTGTATGGCCACCTCTGCTATCGACACAGGCAATTATTCGACGTCGCATAGACCTTACATCACGTAAAATCATTGCATCAGGAATGCTATTCCATTCCTGAACGAGAGCGGTGGCCAAAACCTAACTTTAATGTTATCTTAGTCTTTGAGTACTTTGGCAACTTTGATTTTAATACCACCTTCATTTAAACTGCAAAAACCTAACTTAAACTTTCTGTTAGTCAAAATCTGATTAGCCTGACATTTTCTACAGACTCTGAACTAAAATATGACACCAAATTTGTTGGTCTTCAGTAAAACATGCGACGAGAAATAAAAGAAAATTAAGTGCACACTTATTTACGGAACTGAGTATATAATTTTCTTTTACAGATCGAAACGGAAAATTTCCTATTTAGTTTCACGTCTGTCTGTCTGTCTGTCTGTCTCGCTCTCTTTCTTCGTTACTTATTTCCTCTGATGAACCATTTTCTATGGCTTTTATAAATCCATATTAAACTGCAACAAAGTCTGTAGAAAAAACAAAAAAAAAACAAACTTGTAAGTTGATTTTTACCTTAAGCGGCCGAAGAAGGCGGTCAGCACTCCTGTCAGTTGGAATAGCAATTAGTAAAATTTTCTTCATCGCTACTCTGTATATATAAACAGAATGATTTTGCACAGTAAATATTTATAAAATGAACTCTTACCAAACGACAAAGTTTTAGAATTTTCCAAATTCAATCCAATTTGAGGGGATTTGCCTTTGAAAAGATAGAAAAAAAATGTGGGAAAAGGAGAAAATGCTGATACCAGCAATTTCTCCTTTTCCCACAACGTTTTCAAATGCCTTCTTTAAGGTCTTCAAAACTCGTGATTGTGTAGTAATAAGTTAAAGACGCTAACATCAACGTGAAGTTCTATTGCAGACAAATAACAATCAGGATCTCGGAACAAGAAGTATAGAAATCGCGTGCTGTGGTTATTTGCTGAAAGAAAAGAGGTAAAGATCTTGAAAGTTTCTGACGTGTTTCAAAGAACACTTTGCACAGTGATAAAATCTGAATTTTGCGTAGGTAAACGATTACCATGGGTCCCTGCGTGGCTCAGTTGTAAAATGAACAACTCGTAACATTGAGACCCTCGGTTCGAGACCAACTGGACACACTGGGTTTTGGATGGGAGTATCCCTGGGCAAAAAACTTCACAGCCCTAGCCTAGCACTAGTGAAACCACTAGCCATACACGAATATGTGTGCTGTCGCTGTGATTATGGCTAAAACAATGTTGAAAGCGGCGTAAAACACCAATCACCAAGCAACGAATTGCATGGTATAGGAAAATTATGGTGAATTATTTCTCGAATTCCATTCATCTCAAATTTGGTAATTTAGTAAAGTTCCGCATCTACAGTTTTTGTGAAGCAAGAGATCAAGATCAGACAGCAGCATTTGATTTGGGGTGATAATTTTTGCCTTTTTTGTTAATTCGTTCTGCGCCCAATATTATGAACTCTTAGTTTCAGTCGATTATATTGTCAGCCGTCGAAAGAGGTGGAAAGATTTTTGAAAATCCTATAGGATTATATAAATAGAGGATATTTGTTTTTTTCGGTGAAAGATCGAAATTTATTTCATCGAGTGAACACGATCGGTAATATTTTCACGAGTGGCATCTTTATTTCATCGAGTGAACACCATCGGTAATATTTTCACGAGTGGCATCTTTATTTCATCGAGTGAACACCATCGGTAATATTTTCACGAGTGGCTGCGCCACTCGTGAAAATATTACCGATGGTGTTCACTCGATGAAATAAATTTCGATCTTTCACCGAAAAAAAAATATTCTATTTATTTCATGCTTTTAAACCTTTCTGGGAGGAGCTTTATCAAAATCCAGTACAGTTCTTTTCCGTTATTCCCCGTGGCGTACCCCTCCCGCATAGCAACGCATTACAATATTACGTCAAGCGCGAGAAATGTAAGGTAAATGACGTCATATTTCCATCTGGTTGTGAGGCACGCGCAATTTACCTGGGCAACAAGAACATGAAAATCGGTATTTTCACTGGTCGTACTCGTGTAATATCGAAAAGTATTTTCACTGCTATTTCTCGATATCCTACCGGAAAGCATGAAATAAACAAGAGGACTGTCTAGATCCAACGTACAGTCTGAGCTTTATCTATGCTATCCGCAAAAATCCATAGTTTCAATATTGTAAGGAAAGTACCGGTTATATTTGAGCCATTCTCTGGCAATAGGGGGCTTAATGCATCTCCGTGATCCATGATACCACGCATGTCATCACATAATAACGGATCCATAAAATCCATGTTGTCCAACAACTGACTGAATCTTGAGGTACACTGGTCCTTGGACATGCAGGAAATTGACCAATAGCGAAAAGTTTCGGCCCGGGTCAGCCTGCTCGGACTGCGCAGGCTGACCTGGGTCGATACTTTTCGCAGATGCATTAAGCCCCTTTTTCACAGAAAATGGGTCATTTACAAAAGTAGAAATGGTGACATACCCGCTGTGATTAGCATCTGTACACCTCTTGTCGAACCATTCAATGCAGTTCTAAAACATGGTTTAGAAGGAAGTAGTACATATTAGTACTGGAACAATACTGACAGGGAAATATTTCTAAAAGCAAAACTTGTTCTCGTATCAAATAAAATGAATGAAGAAACGAAGGAATATAAGTAAAAAGCTTTGTGCTTCACACAGAAACCGCAAGGTAGTCGGACTTAAAATTATTAATTCAGCAAAATGACAATGCCTTGTACATTGTTATATTTGCAGGCTAGTACCTTGCAAAAGAAAGAAAGAAAGAGCAAACGAACGAAAGAAAGAAAGAACCCTGCAGAAGCAGATGACTTTACAGGTAGAGCATAATCGGCTTGAGGCGATGGCCAAATCAGTTAACCCTAACAAAGGCATAGGCGAAGACAGGATCTTTTACGGGCAGTATAGATGAAAGATCAGATTGCAAAGAAGTGAAGTCTGATCTTTGAATCTATACTGCCCGCTTGTTTAGTTACACATATATGATTAATCATTTTCAGAGTTTCAGTAGATTGTATTAATTTTTTAAGCCGTTGAAAGCTCCAGTTTATAGAGCCTTTATTTGGCACTGAAATATTAGTAGTTAACAATCTCTTTCATTTGATACTATGTTTTGGTGTCCACTTTCAGTGCCGTTATGTAGCTCAGATGCAGTGGCCGCATGACTGCGTCTTCACGTTATTTATCGGCTTCAATACATAAAGGAACATGTATTTTCAGTTTTTAGCTCCACTGGCCGAAGGCGAGCGAACTTATGTCATGGCCTTGTGTCCATCCAACTCTTGTTTCAAACATCTTCTTCTCTGAAACTACCCATCCAATTTCTGTGACCAAACTTCACAGAATGATCATGCCATGGTCCTCTTCAGAATTTGTTGAAAGAATTTAATTTAATAAAAATATTGAGCCTAGAGCTACCAAATTTGGCAGGTAGCTTCCTCTAATGAATCTGTGCCAACATTCTCCAAATCATAGCCCTGGTGTTGGAATTGGCCCCGCCCCGGGGGTCCCATTTTTCACATAGGGTTACAGAAAAAACTTTAGAAATCTTCTGGTTCTAAACGATAAGGCCTAAGGCTACTTAATTTGGCATGTAGCTTCATCTAATAGACCTCTGTCACAACTTTTTCATAGGGTTTACTATTATAAACAGAAAACAGAACTTACATGTAAATTGTGTATAAGGCTAATAATATTTTTATCCGATCGGTCATGGTAGTGCTCTAAATATCTATAAAACAATATCTATAGGCCTACCATGTGTACATACATGTACGTTGAAAAGTTTTATATTCTATAAATCATGCAACATGATAATAATCGAGGTTTAATTTACTGTCTAAAACATGTGAAAAGATCAACCTGTATGCTTTCTAGTGTATGAGCACAATCAAGATGAATGGTCATCCCTTCCAGTTTCACGATGTCACACTTCCCGATCACTCTACAGTTCTTCAGTCCTACATGTCCAAAAAACATTGATTTTACAGGCGTTGATTAATTTATCGTGATCAAGTAGCGAAATGCCGGGAAAGACATCTTTTTAAACTTCTAATAGTCTTATTTGTTAAACGCAGTTATTTGGTGAATAAGAGAACACCGGTTGTTTAAAATAGATAAGCAAAGAGAAAATACAAGTAAGCAAATACAAGTATATTTATATACATCGATGAAGTAAAAAAAAAAATAGAATCATAATCCACTAGGTCTAAAAAGTTGTACTAATGAAAGGTCTGAAATGTAATATAAAAAGATTCTGAAAAGCGGGATTATGTCGTAATCTTTACTAAGTTCTAAGTAGCGAAGCTTCAGCTTTTTAGCTTTCTTTGTCACTGCTATTAGTCTAGTAACAAAGTTTTCAAAAATCCTTCTTTACAAACACTGGAAAACAACGAGAACAACAACAGCAACATTTTATCTAGAACGTGTAGTGAGGCCTTAATTCTAACCTTTTCGTTCAGTTCCTGTTATCAAAGGTAAATCTGTGTCAGTAGAATTAGGTGAGGTTGTGTATGTGTGGTTTCCAATTCTGCATTCTGAAGTAGAAATGAAAAGCAGAATGTTCAGGTGAAAAGTTCAGATTTAACTTCTGAACGATGAACTTAGGTCTGAAACTATTACTAAACCATAGACAGAGTGAAAATCATAGAGGTTGGATTCCAGCAACTGTAAGACCAATCAACCGTAAGACCACACATTGACGACAGAACGAAATCATGTCGGTTGGATTTTTGCAAATTGACCACAATACACAGACCAGATCCTTCAAAAGCTGGAAGTACGTTTAGTAGGGCTGGTGCATATCGAATATGACAAAATCCTAAAGCCCGAAAAACATTAAATATCTCACTATCATAAAAAGCTTTCCCATTACTATGAGTATAATAAGTTTTCTCCCCTTCTGCTACAGCATCGAATAGACGTATTTATTATTGAATTGTTGGATGACATTATTCATTAAACTCAAAGCATTAATAAAAACTGCGTTCATGCGTGAACTATTCTTTTAATACCTTCTGTAGAATTCAAAGAAAATAAATGGATTGATTACCCGCATTTTGTTGCTTTTGTCGCAGCCAAACTCTTGATAACTGAAGGGCAAGGGCGGCATTCAATGTTTGTACTTTACCATCTATACCCAGTTCTATATCGGGTCCAAAGGCATCAAGTTTAGGACACACAGATAGCAGAGTCTGTTATACAGGAAAATGACACGTCAATGATGACATTTCAAAAAGTTCAAAAGTCAAGCAAACAAATTTTCTTCTGACCCAGCTACCTATTGTAATGTTTGTGGTATTGCACTCGCAGTCTGTTATATTCAAATGAATGCCATCCGCAAATAAGAGTCTAAAAATCACAATGATACATGTACATTGATATCTTTAGAAAAAGTAGTAAAAAGAACGAACAACAGTTCCAGTATATACTATTCTTGAGCAGAACGGCACTCAACTAAAAAACATAGAACACCAACAAACCTCTTTCTCTTTCGCTCTTTGATACAAAACTTTCATAGCTTCTTCTGGCTGTTGCACTGTGAATGCTGGTACGTGTCTCTGGCCAAAGAAACAAAATCTTTGATAAATCAGATCCATATTTTGTAAACATTTAGAAACTTTTTTTGTCTCTGGCGAAAGGCCGCCTAAGACGGCGATATTTTCATTTTAACAAAATACTCCTTTGTATTTTCTACCTTTTAAAGACAAATCAAATCAACTGTTTAAGCCACATTTAGTTGGTCCTATGCAAATGCTTTCATAACGCTTGAGGCTTCGATGTTTGGTGAAAAGTTTGAATAAGACTTTTTGCGATCAATCTAGATTAAGATCAGACAGCACAGAATTAGCAGTCTGATCTTGGATCTACACCCTCCGATAAGAAGATACTTTTCAAAAAAAGAAGTTTGAAACAAAATTACTTTTGCTTTTACTATCGGATTGAAAGTTTTATTTTACTTATTTAACAGGATAAGGGTTAATGTATTAAGAAAATGAATCACTTTAGAAACAATTGAGATTTTATGACAAAAGTAATGCAAGACTACCCTAAATATTCCAGCTTTATGCCACGCTATCTTATCTATTGTTGTGCCCAGCACATCAACATGGTCAAGACCAAGGGAAGAAACTCCGCAAACGGCTTTGTCTCTGAAACGACAAATTTGATTTAACTTCGGTTCTTGCACTTAAGCCACACAAGGAAGCTCTGTTCTCACTAGTAATAATGATATGAATTTTATGATAAAAAAGACTTAAATGTTCCACATGATGAAAATAAAAATTGTTTGAAATGTATCACTAAAACGGATGTCCCTGCAACATGCAAAGGTCACAGTCATGGTATAGTTCCAAAGTCAGACAAGGGCCTATAGATAGACAGTTATTGACAAAAACATTTTTATATATACTCATATATATACAATCTATATGCGAAATTTTGCACAGCACTGTGACCTTGACCTTTGGAGCTGGCAACACGTTTTGCCCGCGACATGTTGTCTGTTCACGGCAATCATTTGTGCCAAATTATTTTGAAATCCAACGATGCACAGCAAGGTTAAGGGCCGGATATGAACACCATAATATTCAGAAATCTAACCATGTATGTGACACTTATGGACAGGATAGGAACACCCGTCATCACTATAATTGTAGCAAATATTGACGAAGTTCAACCAAGTACTGTGACCTTGACCTTAGAGCTGTTGTTGGACGCAACACATTGTCTGTCCATGGTGATTATTCGTGCCAAAAACCTTTATACTTGGACTATGCACCTGCAAGTTATAGGCGGTACAGGAACACCTGTCATCACTATAATTGTAGCGAAATTGACGAGGTTTAACCAAGCACTGTGACCGTTACCTTTACGCTGGCGACGCAGTAGATGCACGCGACACATTGTCTATCTATGGTAATTATTTGTGTCGAATAATTTTAGAATCGGACAATGTACCTGGAAGTTATTGGCCGGACAGGAATAACTCTCATCAATATAATTGTCGTAAGTATTGACGAACTTCAACCAAGCACTGTGACCTTGACCTTTAAGCTGGCGACGCGGTTGTTGCACACAACACGTTATCTACCCATGGTAATTGTTCGTGCTAAGTTATTGAAGAATCAGATCCTGCACCTGGAGGTAATAGGCCGGACAGAAAAATATCATCACTACAATTGTAGCAAATATTGACGAAGTTCAACCAATCACTGAGACCTTGACTTTTAAGCTGGTGACACGTTGTCCATTCATGGTAGTTATTTGTGTCAAATTATTTTAGAATCGGATCATGCACCTGGAAGTTATTGGTCGGACAGGAACACCTCTCATCACTTTAATTTTAGCAAATATTGACGAAGTTCAACCAAGCACTGTGACCTTGACCATTAAGCTGGCAAGCAGTTGTTGCACGCGACACATTGTCTATCCAAGGTTATCATTTGCGCCAAATTATTTTAGAATTGAACCATGCACCTGGAAGTTATAGGCCGGACACGAGCATCACTATTTACAGAATACACACATATACTCGCATACAAACAAAGAAACGGACATGGTTAACACTATAAGCCTATAAGGCCCCCCCCACACACACATTTCATGGCGGGGGCATAAAAACCGACCAGGCACAATTCTACAGGAACATAAATACAGAATCCTAGTATTCTCTAGTTATTCTTAAACTCAATCTTAGTCGTTTTGTAAATTATCCTTTAAGTGTCATGTGGCAATATTGATTTCTTACAGAAAGTCTATCTAGCGTCACTATTTTTTGTATTGTAGATGCCTCTTCCTTTTTCAAAAGCAAGTAAACAAACAAACAAACTAAAATGAAAGATTAAGAAGCTTGCAAAATGGTACCTAAACAATAGAATTACTTCGTCTTGCATCAACATAATTTGACACAAAATCAAGGTTGAAAAAAAATAATGATTTAACATTTCGCACGGAGAAGACAATACGCTTACTCAAAAATATTCGTATAGTCGTATTCCCCTCCCAACATTCCTTCCATTATCACAGCATCAACGTTACCACGCCGCTTCTCTTTAATTCCGATATATAAGCTCATTATCATGAGAAAATTGTAAAAATGCATCAAGGTATTGTCATCATCCTGTTTCAAAGCAAAGACACAAAATAAAGTACATGTTAAATGTTATAATTATTCAATTGTTTCTTTCATTCCCTCTTTTTGTACGTTTTTTGTACTTGAAAAGTGATCTAAAGTGATTTGTATTGTATTGTATTGTATTGTATTGTATTGTATTGTATTGTATTATGGCGCCGCATGCGTGGCGGCACTATATTTTTATTCGCTTTTGAAAAGTGCCTGTGGAGGTAGCCATATCGTTTACTAGGCTTCCAGTCATTTCGTACCTAGGTCATTTCGTACCTAGGCTATTTCGTACGATTTTGGTCATTTCGTACGGATCCACCTATACTTTTTATTTAGGTCATTTCTTACTCACGTTGATCATTTCGTACCCACTTTGGTCATTTCATACCCAGTTTTTAATATCAATTTGGTAATTTAGTACCTAGTTTTAATACTATTTTCTTGTGTTGTTTGCCGAATGACAACTGCTTTTGTACATAGCTCCAATTGAAAATAATTCAATATTAATAGTTTTCATGAACATTGGCGAGTTCTGATTGGCTGAAAATTTTTTTTCATAGCTCCATGAAAAAAAAAAATTTAGCAGTGCCGGAACTACTTTTGCAGTCAAAGTAATGTAAACAAACATGTATATACGAGATTTCATAATGTTTTTTCGGTCTGATTTTATATCGAGTCCGAAGATTAAATTGCTAGCTGAATTTGTTTTTTCTGAATACTGAAAAAAAAGTCCAACAGTAAATTCAAAGCGAGAGCTGAAAACTCATTGTTACTCTGCTGGGTTTAAACGATCTTATTTTCAACTTAATTCTAGTGTATTGAACTTCTAATAATAAATCCACTCAATCTGCAAACGTTCAATACTGTAATGACGTCATGAATTACGTCATTTGACGCCATGAAGGAGCAGTTTTACCGCGCTTTCAAATATCAATGAAAAGGACAGTAAATAAATACGCAATGTTGGATTTACACAAAAAGAGCAGTTAGTATTATTTAAGTGCATATTTGTTGTCTGTGATATTGAATTATAAGGAATGAAGAGAATTTTTTTTTTTTTTGTTTTCATGGAGGTATGAAGAAAAAACCTAATCACACTTTTGTATGAAACCGCTTCGCGGTTTCATACAGTGTGATTAGGTTTTTTTTTCATACCTCAATGAAAACAAAAAAATTCTCTTCATTCCTTAATTATGTTAAATTTCGCCTATATGGACTGGTTCTGTGTTTTTTTTTAACATACGTGTAAAACTACGGTACTTTCATTACCAGATCGAGCCCGTACCAACTTTGTTTTCCTATTTGGACTGATTTTTTTGTTTTTTAACATATAAAACACCGTACTTTCATTGCCAGATCGATAAAAACCAGATCGTATCAACTTTGTTGTTTGGAAAAACTATAAAATACATTTCGAGAAAATAGTCACAGATCAAATATTATCTGTCACAAATTTTCGAAGCCGCCATTTTGAATCAAGTTCAATCAAGTTGGAAAAGTTTAAGTGGAATTTTCATGCTCTTCGTCCCGAAAGCACTCTATGTGGTACAACTGCATGTATATTTTTGTTCTAGTAGTGTAGGGATTGCAGAAATATTGTCGCTCTCACGATCGTGTTCTCAAGATCAGCAATCGGTAAATAGGTCAATCGCAGTAGGTCAACATAGATTTTTGCGTTTGTATACATAAATTTTACACTTCTAATGTTATTACTTAAATGTACTACATGACAATTGTTCGTTTGTCAACTAACGTCTTACTACGGCGACGATTTTGTCCCCATATGCAAATAATTGGGGTGTTTGATAAGGCAAAATGAGTCACGTGAAATCTTCTTGTTCAAAACCGGACGGCCGAGAGTTTTGATATTTGGTGTGTAGTATCACCACATTGACCTCTACCAAGTATGTTCAAATGATGCCCCCTGGAGTCGGAAACTGGCCTCCACCCAGATGTCACAAGTTCGCACATGGGCTTATTTATTGCAAACTTTAAAAATCTTCTTGTCCAAAACCAGAATGCCCAGAGCTTTTATATTTGGTGTGCAACATCACCACATTTACCTCTACCAATTGTATTTAAATGATGCCCCTGGGGTAAAAAATGGCCCAGCCCGAGGGGATACAAGTTCGCACATAGGCTTAAATTATGCAAACTTTAAAAATCTTCTTGTCCAAAACCAGATAGCCCAGAGTTTAAATATTTGTCATGTAGTATCACCACGTGGACCTCTACGAAGTTTGTTCAGGTGATGCCCTTGGCGTAAAAGATTAACCCGCTGTAATGTGCCCTATTTCAGAAACAACTGATTTGCGGCGCCATTAATGTTATGCATCATTATTTTCTTGTTTATGTGTTTTACCTAACATCTTCTGTGGACATGGAGAAACAAACTAGAGTTTTCCCTTTTGGATGCTCAACCTTCTTACAAATTTGTCTGCACTACGGTAGGAAGTAAAACAATTTCGGTGACAATTAAATTCAATACCCAGTCCCGATTTCTCTAGGTTTAATATATGGCTGTACCAAATACTTCTATGCTTATTTGGGTCATAATTTGAGACACAGTCTTTTATTCTATCTGCACAGGTAGACATACGCTTTGGGTTTGTGATTTGAACATGAGAATTATGTGCACATGGTAAAAGTATTGTAACACCACATTTTTTCTGTACATAGCGGCAACATGTTAACATTGACTATATGAAATTTGCACAGCAAGCCATTTTTTTGTTTTATGTGATATATGTGGGGTTAATTCTTCCTATACCTGGTGGAGTGTTCCAATTCGACAATCTATCGGTAATCTCTTCAGGTAACCTGTGGCCAATAACAGCCACATAATGTTCTTAGACATGCTGTTAATGTAAGGGATCCTTACATGCCATAAAACCAACTAACAGCCTGAAGCTAAAATTTGGGCCTACTTTACTTCTTGAATATATTCTGTTCAATTACTATGAAGCTTTAAGTTTCAAGCTCACCTTCAGATGTTTTAGCTGGCCGTAAATTTCCCAGAAGTAATCGCTAAATTCACGATATGAAAGTGGCTTCCCGTTCAGTCGAATTCGTTCTCTTACTTCGCGGATGTGCGGAGAGCTGAAAAAGAATATTTTTGTAAACTTTACATACTTAAATGTCTACCTTGTACGGGTTTTACAAACATGGTCTTACTAGTAAAGAAGGTTTGAGGATTACTTTCGGAGATTCTCCGCAAAGTTTGTATGGTGGCATATTTCTGCCACGAGATACGAGATAACTACTGCGATAATTTTAGAGAACTATCGTGATAATACAAACTTTCATGGAAATATTATCTAGCTAATAAAAAGTTTCACGATAAAAATCTCGCGATAGTTCTAACTGTTATCATGATTTTTTTTCTTTCGTGCCCACAACTAACATTCACGATATCTATAATTAGATACGGTTTCGGAACATCTTTGTCTACAACTTTATGAATTCTCCTTTTCCCTGAATGGTTTTAAAGTTGTTCGTAGGAGGCATTTCGAGTCGTCTTTGTGTTTAACAGACTTCTGTTCATTTAAAGTGTGGTCAACATTTACTAATTAATCTACAATTGTAAAAAATTCGAATTTTTACTTACTACCATCTTGTGAAGTCAAAAACCACCGAGTCCATCCAAATGGTGAATTTTCGATTTATAGATATCGAGAAACGGGTTGAACTATTACGATAATTTTATCTCGAATGTCAGCTTCGTGCACGATTGAGAAATTTAGCGATAAAATATTTACTAATCAATGTGCAATTTTCTCGATAACAAAATTATGGTGATATTTTTTTCAGGAAATTTTTCACTAGCTAGACAAAATTTTCATGATACTTTGATTTATCGCGATAGTTTTCTAAAATTATCCTGATAGTTACCCCGTATCTCGTGGCAGAAATATGCCACTATAAGTTTCTTTTAATGTTTTTCAACCAAAAAACGCAGACAACACTGTGTTCTGTTTACCTAAAGAACAACGTTTTATAACCATAGTGACGAATAATACTCTCTGTGAACGCGCATGTCGAACCTTTGCCCTTTGTACCGGTCACGTGGATAGCACTAAGCTGGTCAATGTCGTGTTGCTGAAATAGAGGTAGATCATAATTAAACAAGGGGGCCTTGATTGACCTGTATCGCTCCACTTTCTTTTAAATAAATGTATCATGGGCTTAATTGGCACTGACAAAGTCATGAATCATAAAAAGTTTGTTTGGCAATAAACTTTTATACAGGAAAATAGACTAGCCCCCCCCCCCCCGAAAAAAAAAGCCATATTTTTTTTCAAATATAAAGATGATGCAAGTCTAATCAAGATCGTTCTTACCAAATATAAGTTTAGTCTAATAAAGAGTGCTTTGGCAAGAAGATTAAGAAAACTTTAGTCGCAAAAACATTTTTTCAATTGCATGAATGGTAAAGTTGTGGAACAAAAAAAATGAATGATACAAAGCTCACTTCACATTAGATATTCAACTCATCTGAGCATAACAATTAAACTCAAAGTAAATTACTCTCACTGGAAACTGAATATTTTTTTTCTAAAATACTTGAATAGTTACGAAAGCCTACAAGGGTCAAAATGAAGGTAAAATGTTTTTCAAAAACACGTAATAACGTGAATTTAAAACACGTTATAACGCAAAAAAAGTCGCACTAACGCGAAAAATCTCGTAATAACGTGAATTTAAAAAACGTAATAACGCAAAAAAAAGTTGACGAATTTTTTCGCATAACTACGACTTTTAAACACGTTACGAGATTTTTCGCATTATTACGACTTTTAAACAACTTATTACGTGTTTTAAAACACGTTATTACGGGATTTTTCGCGTTAGTGCGACTTTTTTTTTTGCGTTATAACGTGTTTTAAATTCACGTTATTACGTGTTTTTGATAAAAAATTTTACCTTCATTTTGACCCTTGTTGGCTTTCGTAAATAGTACCCAACACAAATCATTTTATAACGCAGTTTAATTATCAAGGGAGGTAAATGGTAGCAACTAACATGTCTGTTATGAGTGACCAGCAGTTATTTCCCTTGCACAAGTATACAGACGCTTCTATCCATAAACGAATAGTAGTATTTCGACTATTCTATTTGAATAATCTACCAGGGTTTTTGGCTAGAGGGGCCCGATTCACCAATCAGTCTAAATTTTGGTGGTGTAATGTTCCTCCTAGTGAATTTAGAACTAGATTTCCTTTTTTCTTTCAGAGTTGTTGACAATTACAGCAGCAAACTATAGCTGGAAAATATATATCGAATATGCTTCTTCTAACCTTCATGTATTCAGTATTGTTCTTCGTCTAGCAAAAACATTTCCAAACAGTATCTGGGCTGCTACTTAAAAAACAGATGTATCTTTCTGTATCCCAAAAGAAAGAATTGTTTGATTGAAGCGTGGTTCAAACAGTTACCATTTACGAACAAAATGAAATGAGGCACTAGGAACATATTAACCTGCTGAAAGTATCTGTAAACCACTGTGTACCTCTACAGGTTTTCTTTATCAACATCTACTTGACACCACAAATTATTTTCATAAATGTTTCTGGTTTGATGTTCTAGTTATACTACCATAAAACTTGTATAGTGACAGTCATTAAAGTCAACTCACCGTTATTGAAAGTTCCTTTAGTAATATCCACACATTTGGAATATTGCGCTTGTTGCTTTGATCTATGTTTCCACGAACATGCTTCATTAGGCTTTTACTTCTCACTAAATCATGAAGCTGTTTGATGGCAGCCTACAATATTGTTATTAGACGTATTCATTGTTTGGTCTGCATTCAAATTTGCGCTAGTCATCTGTCTTTAAATTGGAAGTATCAAGGTCTTGAAAATAGCCATCCAGACGATGGAATACTATATGGTCTGCAACATGCGAAAGGGGGCTTTCGGACATTTGCGTAAAGTGTCGTCCTCGAATCAGCCTGCGCAATTCGCGCAGGCTAATGTGAGACGGCACTTTTTGACTACATTATTAGTTGTACGGTCAGGTGGCAGGGGACTTGGAAACTTGTTCACGGCTGGAGGCGAAGGCGAGGTGGCGACATGATTCACCACAGCCGTGAACAAGTTTCCAAGTCCCCTGCCACCTGACCGTACAACGAATTTATTATACTGCAAAGTTTTACCATTCCAACGTCTGTTAAAGATGCCCGTCTACAGCCGATGAGCAAAAACGCTGTTAAATTTCAAACAATTTAGAATGGTACAGAAATCAGTCCTTTGTGTAAACATAGATAAATTACTGACATATATGGTGTACTTGAAAAAAAGAAACACAGAGATTTGTATTAGAAACCGAACATTGGTCAGAAGAAAAGTGGCTGACGATCGGAGCTGTAAACAATGGCGGTGCGTCACGGAAATTTATCGTTGGTTTCCGCCTAGAGTCGGATACGGTGTAATTTGCATATATAGGCTGCGACCTCCGTCTGAAAATCGAGGCTGCAACAGAGAAGCCTCCATTTTCCTTCGTTTACCTCATTAGACACAGGGCGAAGGTCAAATATAGTCACGTGACAGAATGCATGATCATCATACGAATCTACCCGAGTGTATAACGGACATATCGAAATCTTCGATTCAAACACCGGAAACGACGAGTCTTGTTTACATGGAAGGCCGCAACTCAGCGAAATGCATTTTCTATCGACCGTAATCTAAGCAACCTTGCAACCGTGAGGCGCAATATTTGGCATGAAGATATGAGAATAACTATAGTTTGATAAAATAAAGACAAAATGAGTTAAAACTGGCTGAAAATGAGTATCAGGGCATCTTTAAGCGAATTTTACCTGTTTTTTGGTTTAAAAAATCGAGGACGCTGACGAAGTAGAATTTCCCTTCTGAGTGTCCCAATTCAATGAAAACTGACGTCATTGGGAATTGACGTCACTCAGACCTTGGTAATACGTGCTAAAACGTGCAGCTTGGCGCATAATCTTGATGTTAATCTTGATCGACGCCGCCATTTTGGATGTTGTGTTGAAAGTGTAGTCATGTATACGGGGCTTCCGAAAGGGAAACTGCTTTTACGTTGGTTTTGCCAGTGTACATGATATATATGTTCGGGGCATATTATCCAATCAGATCACGAGAAATTTCTTTGCAGTATAATAATAGATTATGTCCTACAGTAGACTTGCGTGAAACAGAAAATCACACACGATCGGAAAGTATCGTCTCGGATCAGCCTGCGCAGTCCGCGCAGGCTAAACTGAGACGGAACTTTTTGACTACATTAGATTATGTCCTACTGTAGACTTGCGTGAAACAGAAAATCACACACGATCGGAAAGTATCGTCTCGGATCAGCCTGCGCGGACTGCACAGGCTGATCCGAGACGACACTTTACGCAAATGTCCAAATGCCCCTTCGCGTGTTGCAGGCCATTATTATAGATCTATCATATTAATTTTTATATCGGACTCCGACGTAGAAAAAAAATTGATACTCATTATCTTCTGCTAGGTGGCATTTTTCAAATACGTATCTTTCTAATTTGGGCATTCTTTGTACAGATTCGGACTACTTTTCGATATCGCGATTGATGCAGCGAATTTCAAAATAAGATAAACGTTTATTAAAAAATTCAGGCTGGTTTTCCATTTGTCAGTCATGCTACCACGTCGTCCGTTTGCAATTGAGGTGTCCTTTTGTTGCAATCGGAACCCCTTTTCCACATAATAAATTGGCCTGCAACACGCGAAAAGGGGCATTCGGACATTTGCGTAAGTTGTCGTCTCGGATCAGCCTGCGTAGTCCGCGCAGACTAATCCGAAACGAAACTTTCCTATTTTATGTACTTTTCTGTTTTGCACAAGTCTACAGTAGAACAAAATCTAAAGTAGTCATAATGTGTCGTCTCGGATTAGCCTGCGTGGACTGCGCAGGCTGATCCGAGACGACACTTTGCGCAAATGTCCGAATGCCCCTTTTCGCGTGTTGCAGGCCATATAAGAACTGACCACGCGATCTGTCTTTTGAAACTGAATTCTGAACAGCAAACATATCAGATGAAATAGAACATAGTTTGTTTTTAATGGCGGATGCTTTATTTTTAAATATAAAATACAAAAGGAAAACACATATAGTGGGAGAGGGGTATCATAAGGAATATAAATGACTATGGCATCTTTATACTATCACTGCACAAATTAGAATTAACTGAGGAATATGTCCATGTTTCTTTAGACTGAACAGAGTCCAACTTGTCGTCGTCCTAGAATGTGCTGAAGCCGAAATTACAAAAGGATCGACTACATGAGTCAATAAGTCCAAAACTTCTTTTTGCTTGTACCGTAATACCGTCCGATTGTTCGTTGCGATGAAAAAGAACGCCGCATGTAGCGAACTGTTTTGTCGCAATCGGACCGTTGCATTGACGGACAACGCAGTCGGATGTACATTGAAAATTCATATTGAAAATAATCCCAACAAGCCCAACATGGGGGTCATTTTTTGTTCGGTTAAAGTCTTTGACAAACCCTACACAAACCCAACTTTTTCCCGAATCTATTTTTAGGAACTCTATACAAAATTTGCAGAAAGTAATGTTTTTTTCCTTTATTTTTTTAATAATGTTTCCTATTTGAAATTATTATCTTTTAAGAAATGTGGAGGAATCAAAGCAGTCCTGACTCTCCACAAACGTATTATTTACCGGATTGCTACTTTTTAGCGGGGAGTTATTCTCATCGTCAATCTATATTTATCAGGGTAGTGGTGCGTCATAGAAGACCGGTCAATTCAAAACAAACCCTGAAAGACCTTCGAGCCATTCGGTCAGTGGTTTCGAATACTAATCTCAACAGAAGTGGTATAAAACATGAAGCCATGCGGAAAATAAGATTGAGACCATATACTGTACAACAGAAAACGTATAACAGAACATTGGACAAATCACTATATAGACTTTGAAAATTTGTATAAAAGTGATAAAAGCGAATTCTGAGGAAAGGTATATTTCTATATTATTTGCACGAAAAACAACGTCAGGGCCTCATATTCAAAAAAAGTGAGGTACTAACGCCATGCACTTGTGCGGTTAGGTTTGCTGTTCTAAGGTACCTTTTACTAAACTGTGTATTGCGTACACACATAGCATCCCTGCTTTACCCAAAGGTATGAGCTGGCGTTAAGTTATGCGAATATTTACTCAAATCGTAAATTTATGCAGTTTAGTGAAGCTTGTTTCAGACTTATCTAAGCTGCGTACACAACTTTCCTGTATACGCAGTTTAGTGAAAGGTACCCCTTGTCACAATGCGAAACCGTTGGAAAAAGTTAAGCTTCAGAACAAAAAATAAACACTGCTTGAATGGGGGAAATGCTCTTTCTAGCGAAAGGAAAATTCTAATTTTGGCTGTGAGAGTGGGGGGAGAGGGGTGGGGGGGGGGAGGGGGAGGGGGGGGGGAGGGGGTGTCCCTGTGTTCCTATGAACATCAAGCTACCTATTCCTACCATCTTTGGCGTTTGTTTTGGTGCGGTAGGCCTTTTTAGTGATGTAAAATTTGCTAACCTAATACTTGTAATAAAGATGATATTTATCCTTCAAAACTGGAATGTGGAAAAAAAGCAAGAGAAATTATCTATGGGTGTTTTCTATATACAAGTTCACATGTATAATAAAAAGAGGAAAAATACATTGTTCAATTTATTTTGTTACCTCGTACTCCACTTTTGATTTGTCTGTCATTTTGAGTGGTTCTCTTGCTGACTAAGAGAAAAAAAGATATGCATGAGTTATAAAATGTAATATAAATATACTCGTAAATAAGGAGTCCGTAGCTTAATAGTTGAGCCCATAGATTTCATAATGCAGAGGTTCATGGTGCGAGCCGTGCTGGCGGCGTGTTTGGTCGCAACATTGCAGAGCTGTACTATAGAAATGCTAAAGCTTTAGGATTCCACCTTGCATAGTGAAATGCCATCACGCCTAACTGAAATTATCTTGATCAAAGAGGCTACAAGCGAAATTTTGTCTTTCAGTGACCATTGTTTTTCAGTAAATCTGCATAAAGTATCGACCCAGGTTAGCCTGCGCAGGCTGACCTTCGTCGAAATTTTTGGCTATTTGTCACTTTTCTGCATGTCAAATGACCGTTCAACATCATTATTCAGCCGTTTTCAGACAAATGGATTTTACTGATCCATGATTATGTGATGACTTGCTTGGAAATGCATTAAATACCCTTTTGCCAGAAAATAATTGTCGCTGAAAGAGTTACCATGACGCTTGCATTTACTGAGATTACAGTTTCGATTGTCCCTCTGTGAAAGCTCAATCGACAATAGTTCTTAAGGTTCATGTAAAGTGTTTGACTGTTGCCATATACACATCTTCTGTTCAAAGTAAAACAAGTGTCTGTTCCAAAATTGCTCTTACATGCTTTTAGTTCATGATAATAAAATGTTATAGATACAATGTATGTGACTGAAAGAGTAACTTACCAACTAAAAAAACTCATTAATAGTTGAAAATGTGCACTTTACCTTGAAACCGGCAACTTTCTTCTGGAAGATAATATCCCCCATTAAATGGATACAAAAGAAAGCACATTATCTTGTTGAGGTATTGCTACCTTCAAAAATTTCCTTAATTTCGAAGTTAGGGCGGTATTCATAAATAAAGACACAAAGCTTTCTTTCATAGAGGCCGCCATTTGCAAAATTGGTCGACTCATTTTCCACGCTAAAATTGACAGATATTGTCGATGACTTTTAAAGCAAATGTATGACTAATACAAAACCTGATATGGAATTAGTGTATCAGAAGTGAATGTTACATCGATCGTAGATTTTGTTCTTCAAACGAGCCGATTGAAAACGGTTTCTCTCTTTTCCGGTTTCTTTTTCCTCCATCTTGGCAGATTTGGAATTGATCCGCATTTACGAATTTATGTCAAAACGGTTTTTCTTTATATCCATTTTTGTATAGAAAAGATCATACTCATTCATTTGACAACTACTTAAGAAAAAACGATCGTACAATTTGATAAAACGACTGATGATATTGGGAACTATATTTAGCGAAAATCAGCCCAGCAGGGGAACCAGTTCCCCGAAAAATACATGTGGAACGATGCATTTGGAAAGATCTGCTCTGCAAATACAAATTAAAAGATTGCTGCTGCGCTAAAAGAGAAATATTTGTCTGTTGAAGGGTAAAATATGACTGGTAAGCTTCGATCGTCCACAAAAACTGAAACAAACCGTCCTTAGTACGAACGTGTCCCTGTCGGAAGTCAATGTTGTTTACGTTTTGAGAATTATATTGAAATGATTTTTTTTTTTTTTGAATAAGTGTTGTGGTGCATACATAAATTAAGATAGGTATTTATTTAACCTGTATTAGCGTATCTTAAATAAGTATTAAATAAAAACCGAATAAACATTTGGGAAGAGTATAGTGTCCCAGCGGGGCAATATTTTACGTCGGTATGGTGTCGTGTTTTGATAACCGTACATTGATTCTTGAAGATACAACAATTAGCCTGTTACGAACCTACCTACATGGCTAAGACCCACTAGAAATCCAAAAGAGGATTTGGAATGCCTGCAGGACGCAACACCAGGTTGAATAATTTCAGGAAACTCAAAGTCCTACATTATTCCTGTGTTTTGATTTCTCCCATGAAAATAAAACTTCAGAAGAGGGCATCACTGCGACAATATACGGTAAATGTAATAAAAGAAAATTAATGTCCCCATCGTGCCCAGTTGTTTGAAGGGAACTGCGAAATCTATACAGATGTATTTTATATAGCTGTTGGTTCGCTAAAGTTATGCCTGAAAAAAGGGTAAATATAAAGGGATATCGAATAATAAACATTCAGTGTTTGGAAAATGAAATGAATGTCTTTATTAAACATTGCATTTCAAGTGATAAATGTACTGAAGTGGCACAGAAGGGACACAATTGCATCAATACTGCATATGAAAAAAAGGACACAATGATTAGCGCCAGTATTGGAACTAAAAATTGTAGGTTGTTGGGAAAGGTGTTTGTAATGGACATGGAAATTTCAACAATGACTTGAGGGTATTGTTATCTGTTTTATATACTGAAATTATCCGTGAAAGTTAATTACTGCATGAAATTACTATGTCCACTAAGTCTTGTGTGTTTGATCTTATGAATACACCATACTTTTTACTGGAAAAAAGTAGTTCCAACATGGATGACATTTCAATAAAGGTAAAATGTCAAACTTATTGACTTAAATATGTGCCTTTTTAAAGTAAGTAAATGATTTTTAGTACTGGCAGTACCTGGTATGTGCCATAGTCTATGTTTTCTCCAAAACTTAACCAATTTGTCTTGTCACTGTCATTTTCTAGGTTTTTGACATAGCCAACTTTTTCCAAATTGTTTAAGTTATATTATGTTTGGTCAGTGGGTAAAATTATGCAAAACAGCTTCTACTCATGCAGAGGTTTAATTTGATATATGGTTTTCCTGAATCAATTTCAATAATTACAGAATTATTGATGTATGAAATATAGGCAAAGAAACACTTTACGTGAACCTTAAAGCTACTCCAATGTTTAATTAAGTTGATCTTGAAAAGCAGTATACGACTTTAAAATACGCAGAATCATTTTGAATCAACAGGTGACTTATGCCTACTCTTCATTAGCAATTACTTCTTTTACTGCAATGTTTCCTAAAGTAATCTGCTGCGATGCATAAGCAGTCGCCTACAAGTGATAATGTCTTCGAGAGATACCTCACAATTTCGATCATGCTAACGTGCAATCATTTAACTCTTTACCACACAATCCCGAGTTTAAACTCGAGAAGAAAGCTTTTTGAAAACATTGTAGGAAAATGAGAAAATGCTGGTAACCAGCATTTTCTCCTTTTTCCACAATGTTTTCTTTCCTTTCTAAGCCAACTTTCTCCATTTGAGCCACATTAAAATTGTCGTCTGCAACTGCTTTCATTTTAGACCAGTCTAACATTTTGTGGTTTTGTAAAGAGTTAAATGTGTTAAGTTTTTGACGGCAGTTCTTACTGCTAGTTTGTGCGATCAGGGTCAGTGCTTATGAAACATTTTCATGCTCAACTCAGATGAGGATGAAATTTCAAAATTATGTAAAATTGATTTGATACTCTTCACAAGGCAACTTTTTGACTTTTCGAACTTCTCTATACTTCCTCTTGTGAAATGAAAGTCTTTACTTCTCATTGTGGTACTTGCAAAAGCACTTATAAAATTGAAAGTTTGATTGATTAATTGATTGATTGATGCTTAACGCCGTTTTCAACATTATTTCAGTTATATCGCGGCGGCAGGTGCACCTATCCATGCTTTCCTGGATTTTCTTTTACCAGTACTCCGTACAATATACTTTCCAAGCCACTGGCTGCTTTTCACATAACCATCGTCGAAAAAATGAGATCAGCGGTGAGAGAGGAATGAATCCTGTCGCAATGACTATCATCAGTCCTCGGAAAGAAATTGGCCGAGCCGGCGATCGAACCAGCGACCCCTTGTTCTTGAGTCCTGTATGCTAACGACTGCACTACCGGGGCTTGGCTTGAAATTTTGAGTACAAACTCAGTTGAGCATAAGTTGTAGTTTTTATGTGCACGGGCCCAAACGTACTGCTGCACTTTTACCTGAGAAAAAATAAATAAATCACAAATCTGTGTTAAATACAGTAATAAGTTACTCTTCATCACACAATCCCGAGTGTTAACGACCCTTATAAGGACGGCTCCAGAAAACAAAGTAGGGAAAAGGAGAAAATGCTGGTAACCAGCATTTTCTTCATTTTCCCACTATGTTTTCTAACCTATCAAAATCATATTACATCGTTTAAGCCACATTAAAATTGTTGTCTACAAATGCTTTGAATTTGGATCAGTCCAAAATGTTGTCGGTAAATTTTGATAAAGAGTAAGGTGAAAAAGTTAGAAAAGTAGTACCGTATAAGTCTATTCCATTTGCACATAACACTATGAACACATCCAAGATTCTTCGGCGAAGTGATACAACAGGGGTAAATTCATAACAAAATTTATCGACCGTGAACATCCACTTTATTAGCGAGGTATACTATTTCAAAGGTCCAGTAGCGCCCAAAAATAAACACTGCGGTTTGTATTGGTATTGGACTTTAACACCATTTTAACAGCTTAGGTCATATCATAGTGGTCAGTGACGCACCCATGTGTTTCCTGGCTTTTCCACTGACTACTTTTCTCACATGCATCAGAGGTGAGAGGCGAAAAATTGCCGGAAAGAACATTCGCCGCAACCGGGTATCGAATCTGCAACCTCCAGGTCACGACTCAGGTACGCTAACCACTAAGCTGCCCGGCCGGGCAAAAAAAACACTGCGGACGTTAAAATACACTTATATTTAAGTCATACCATTGAAAGTATGATAGTTATTTTTAAGATGACAATCTATTATTGTAAGGTCGGTCCAACTGGTAGTTTCTGGCAGAAAAATACATTTTAAGACGAGGTAAAAAGTACACAAAAGATAGGGAGACATGGAAAAGCTCTTCTTCGATTTAAAATTAATTTTTCTGTCAGCGAGTAACACTTGGACCGACCTTAGAATAGCAGGTTGTGGTTCTCACAATAATTTCAACACTATTAAAACGGTAGTTTGAACCCAATTTAACACCCGCATCGTTCACTTTTGGCATCTATTGGGCCTTTGACCAAGCCTATGTTTTTATTACTTAGTGGGAGGATTCTTTTGAAACCCTTGTTATATAAGGAGAAAAATGCTTGTAGCTAGCATTTTCTCCTTTTCCCAAAATGTTTTCGAGACTTTCAAGTAAAATACCATTATCTGAGCTGCGATTAATTTGGTGTCTGTAAATGAGCCATACTCTGTGGAAAAGGGGTTTAGTGCATCTAAAAAAAATTGCAACTCATGTCACACTGTGCAGTCCGCGCAGGCTGACATGAGTCGAAACTTTTTTGCTATTAGTAAATTTTCTACAAGTCAAGGACAATTCTACCCCAAGATATTGTCGGTTGTTAGGCAAAATGGATTTTATGGATCCATGATTATGACTTGCATCACTCAGATGCATTAGACCCCCATTTTCCAAAGGAGCGCTGAAACGCTTTTAATATTGACGAGTCTAAAATTTTGTTGTCTGGTAAAGGTTTAAAGCTAGACACGTAGTAATTTTATAGTGATGACTGAAACTAAAGAAGGAGTAGCGTAGAATGTAGATTAAGATCAAACTGCACGTATGTGCCGGCTGATCTTTGTTCACATTGCAAAGTACATGGATCCATGGTTCAAAGTCCATAATAGCGTAAGGTAGAAAAAGGTGAACAGTGACTGAATGGACAGTTATATTAATCAGTATAAATCCCTCAAATTCAGTCTGACGTTATGGCTGAAAGACGATCAATCGTTGGATTGAATTATTTTGACAAAAGATAGAAAATTTCGTATTAAAAATGTCCTTTTAATCCGTTGTCCCTTTACCCCGAAAAACCGAGCCCCCGTAGCGAAGTCAGCTACAAGACTTGACGCCAGGGGGTCGCTGGTTGGATTCCCCAGCTCGACAATTTCTTTCCAAGGATTAATGATAGTAATTGCGACAGGATGCATTTGCTATCATTGTTTCCACGGTGGTTATGTGGGAAAGCAGCCAGTGGCTTGGAAAGAATGTTGTGCGAGGTATTGGTTAAAAGAAACTCCAGAAAGGCATGGATAGGTGCTCTGGCCACCGTGTTATAAGAGAAACTATGTTAGAAACGGCGTTAAACAACATACGAACAATCAATCATGGCCCCGAAAATGTTAAGCATGACATCAAAAGGGCGCATTTGTAAACCACAATATAGATATAGCTGAAACGATAGTAATTGTCTATGAAAGTAGAAAACCTTGTGGGAAAATGAGAAAATGCTGGTTACCAGCATTTTCTCATTTTCCCACAAGGTTTTCAAAAGGCTTTTTCCTCTGGGTCGTTAAGATTCGAGATTGTATAGTAAAGGTTTAACCCTTTACCATACAAGCTTGAAATTTAATGGCAACGAGAAAAGTGTCTTTCAAAAACCCTGTGGGAAAAGGAGAAAATACTGGTAACCTGTATTTTCTTCTTTTTCATCGTTGGGTTTTATCCTTACAAATACAGATCCCATCCTTTGAGCAATGTATAACTTGTCCGTTGTCTGCGCATGTCATATTCTTCAAAGATTCTACCTGTCTGCTATGACGCATCACCCATCCCCGTATACCTGGGAAAAGTAGGGCTTATACCGAAGCTATTAGCCTGTTACCCAAGCATGTAGAGGCTGTTTTAATAAATGGCCAGTGCATAGGTTACATGCAAGCCGATCATACCTGAATGAATCGCACTAGATAGCGTTTCATTGAGTAAACGTTTATTTTATTTTGAAATTCAAAGTAACGGTTGTTGTTTTGAAAAGTAGTCCGGTCTTGTACCCAGAATGCCCAAATTAGATAGATGTGTATTTGTAGAATGCCATCTAGCGGGAGATAGTGATAACTTGTCGTCTGCAAATGTTTCAGTTTTAAAACGGCTCAGCTTTTGTCGTCTGGTAAAGCATTGAATGAATGTGAGCCGTGCTCCGTGAAAAGAGGATCTGATGTTCTGCAAAAAGTATTGACTCAGGTCAGACTGCGAATCCACGTAGGCTGACCTATAACGAATATCTTGTGCATATCAAAGGATCACTCTACCTTATAATTTAGTCGGTTGTTAGACAAGTTGTATTTTGTAGATCCATATTAATGAGATCACTGGCTTCGCCTTGGTATGATGCACCACGGAGATGCGTTAAACCCTTTTTGCCAGAGCATGATTCATATATGGCCTGCAACACGCGAAAAGGTGCATTCGGACATTTGCGTAAAGTGTTTTCCCGGATCAGCCTGCAGAGTCCTCGCAGGCTAATCCAAGACGACACTTTCCGATCGTGTGTGATTTTCTGTTTCAAGCAAGCCTACTGTAGGACAAAATCTAATATTGACGTAAAGTGCCGTCTCGGATTAGCCTGCGCGGACTGCGCAGGCTGATCCGAGACGACACTTTACGCAAATGTGCGAAAGCCCCTTTTCGCATGTTGCAGACCAATTATATTAGTCCTTTTCGTGCAAACTCTCTCAGACATTTGAATGCACTCATCTCTTGGACGAATCATGCTATATGTGCCTTTTCCGATCCTTACCCTGGGTCCTGGCTACGGCACTTCAGAGACCTAGACTCAATAGTGAAACGTCAACGATGCTTCTTTTCATGTTTGGAAGTTTATTGTGCACTGCAGGCCTACCGTCTCAAAAGCTATTTTGAATTTCCATGCGAAAAGCTTCGGCGCCTCTGTTTCGTCCGTGTAATCTGTATTGCAGCAAAATGCAATAATTTTTAGTGACACATATGACCAAGGACAAGTTATTAAACGTTTCACTGTACCTGAAGGGCTTTTAGGAGTCGTTTATAAAACTAAAATCTCGAAAAAACTAACGAAATTAATTGTGTTCAGCAGCCATTTGTGTATTTTCGGAAACGTAAATGTCTCGAGTGAAAGATTAATTAAACTGGTTTTTCTTATGTTTAGCGTTTATGTCGTAAATATTTGAGCCATGCTCTGACAAAAAGAGGGCTTAATGCATCTCCGTGATACACTATACCAAGCACGTCATTACATAATTATGAAACCATAAAATCTATTTTGTTTAACAATCAATTGAATCATGTGGCAGACTAGTTCTTTGGCCTACAGAAAATTGACCTATAACGAAAAGTTTCGGCTCAGGTCAGCCTGCGCAGTCCGCGCAGGCTGACCTGGTCGATACTTTTCGCATATGCATTAAGCCCCCTTTTCACAGAGCATGATTCAATTGTATTATTATTAAATACACAAATAACAGGTATGGTCTTATTCCAGTTTTGTCGTGAATTTGTTAAAATATGAGAATTTAAAGGTGGCCCTTCAGATTTTGGGACGAAAATTTTACAAAAATACAAAAAAGTCATCCTTATACTCCCAAAGCCTTTTAATTTTCATTCATAAAACCCCAGTAGCCGAAAACCATCCGACAATAAGAGAAATTAGAGATTTACTACGGCCCAGGTCGACACCGACGGGAAACACGGTCTATTTTTACATGAGCAATTTGCTCATTTACATACCGGAAATACACAGACGAAGCTTCAAACATAGCGTCCGAAGAAGACATTATGGAAAATAATTACATGTTTATGTTATGGAATTTAGGCGTCATTAGTCACGTGCCAGTCACTTGACATTCCCACAATGCTTTTTTGATTTCTGGCGCGAAATCTAAAAATACCTTAAGAGGCTACGTAGCCTTTTAAGGGAACACCATAATTTTTTTTTTTTTTTTTTGTAATTTTATGATTCTTAATTATTGATGATTTGTATTGTTTTTTCATATAAATTTCAGTGATATATATATTTTTTAATTTGGTGAGATGTGAAAAATCTAAATACCCACCTTTAAAAGTGTACACAAAATCTGTGCGGAGATTTCTCCCATTTTTTTAGCAATATGTACCCGGATGCGACCCGTTAAAAGGTGAGATCGCATTTGTGGACAATTATATGTACTATTCAGACATCCAGCCTAGTTTGATATGACTTAGGGAAAACATGGAAAAGTATGCTATCTACATGAGATGAATTAATTCTGAAAGCGACTTAATACACCATCCAATCAGTCATCTTTCCTTTTATATTTTTCGAACTTGTGTCTTCGCAATAGAGTTAATTGGGTATTACTGTATGTGATCATTCGTCTCGTATAACTTTCATTGGGAACAAGTCTTTAACACATTACTGTACAAGTACTTTTTTACAATCCAGAGAAACAGAGAACGCTGTTTCATTTGGTCATTGGTTCATTATCCATCTGTATATTTTTTGTTCTCTAGCTCTCTTTCCTATAGTGTGTGAGAGGGTGGATGGTTGATTGGGTGCTGGCGTGGATGAGGGTATTTGATTGAGAGAGTGATCACCTCTTTTGTAAGGGAAACAGGCTGATGTGATAAAAGTGAAACGTAATGTCGGGTAATGTAGGTAACAGTTTTATTTTAAGACATAAATTACAACAACAACAAACACACACAATTTTTATGCTTCATTGTCTTCTTCATAATCTCTTGTAAGGGCGCTGAATTTGTCATTTGGACCTCAAATCAATCAATGTTAGTTTGCCACATGTCATACGAAAACTGGTAAATGTAAATGAGAGATCGTGAAGAACACATTGAAGCATTAAAGTTTTGTGTGTTAATTCTTGTTTTTTTCTCTTTTTGTTTTGGTAAGTTATGCCTAAACATCGGTGACAATCAACATATTCAGAGCAGGTTCACATAATCAAAGCCGGTTCACATAATCGGAGCCTTTGTTTTTCTATGTCAATTTTGAGTTAATTCTTACCGATTCTTTGCCAGCGTTGAGAAGAAAAGTTCAAGACAATATTTCACACTTTTAGGACAGAAAACTCTCTCTTATTTGCCAGTTTAATTGCAATATCAGTCTAAAATTAGGTCCTTGACGTATTATTTCGGCTACGGTCAACCCACGGCACAAATGATTCAGACAGTACTGCACACATTCTACAACTTACCATGGTGTAGAAAACACGTTAAAAGACCAGAGCATTGCATGACATTCTCCTTTTTTCGAAATTCAAAGACATAAGAGCTCATTAGAACAAAGAATGAAGAGCTTGCCTGTTTTTCATTGTTTTTGAGCCGATTTTTTCGGAACCGGAAGACCAACACAACATTTTATCGTCAGAGCCACTGGCTCTGAATATGAAGTTTCCTACCCATGTGAGAGAAAAAACAATGATACAACTTGAAAGTGTATAGAATGGCATAGCTGTGATAACATATATACTGAACCAAAAAAGAAACTTCCGATTTCCATACACACTTTTTTTTTTTTTTTTTAATGTAATGAAAAGAAATCAACATGTCCAATGCCATACATATGTTCGGGCGAAGGATTATGCGTCAAATAAAACCAGTTATAACTGAATTGTACGCATTACACAAAAAAGAAAACGTTAAATCCGATTTTCTCTTGTATCCATGGACCAGTATAATCCATGTTTATACAATCATACCTTTCAGTCTGAGTTTATAGGCTTTGTTGTCAATAAGAAAAAGACGTTTAAAAAAAAAAAAAGAATTTTATTAAGTTTTCTTTCTTTTTGATATGCCTAGAATTCCACCAAATTTACGTGAACGTGCCATTGGAATGCTTAATGCTGGTATGAGGTTGCTAGGGTTGTTGGCAGTTCTAGCCGTTCTATTCGATACTTTAGGCAACGTTTCCAAGCAACAGGGCATACGGAAGACTTACCACGTAGTGGACGTCCGCGAGTCACGACGCCTAGTCAAGACCGCTATATCATGACCACACACCTACGCAATCGTTTTCAAACTGCCACTGTCACTGCTGCTAACACCCCTGGTACATATAACAACCGAATATCTGCCCAAACTGTACGCAATCGTCTGCGCGAAGGTGGTCTATGTGGACGTCGTCCTTACGTTGGCTGTGTATTGACGCGGCGTCACCGTGTAAATCGTGTTAATTGGGCACGTACACACCATCGCTGGATAAGGCAACAATGGAATAGCGTTCTTTTCTCCGACGAGTCGAGATTTTCCACTCATCGAAGTGATGGCAGGGTTCGTGTATACCGTAGAAGAAATGAAAGTTATGCCGACTGTCGTGTACCTGAATGAGATCGTTTTGGGGGCGCAGGTTCCGTCTTGGTCTGGGCAGGCATTGCGCATGATTATCGCACACCTCTCGTTGTGATCTATGGGAATTCGAATGGCCAACGCTACCGAGACGAGATTCTTGCGAGGCACGTCATCCCACTGTTTCAAAATAATGCCAATATCACTCTGTTTCAACATGATAATGCCACAAGCCATGTACAGCTAGAGATACTGTAAATTCCTCAGGACGAATAATATTGCATTCATTAATGATTGGCCCGCCAAAAGTCCAGATCTGAATCTCATCGAACACCAGCGTGTTAGACGTCGTCCTATTCCACCGTCGAACATCAATGAGCTAACACAAGCTTTAATCCAGGAGTGGAATAACATTCCACAGGCAGAAATCAACACACTTGTCGGTTCTATGCGCCAACGATGCCAGGCAGTACTCGATGCTCAAGGTCGTCATACCCGGTATTAATATGTGATTTTGGTCTACGACCACTACCACATTTAATCAACCATTTCATCAGTTTTCCGTGAACGTAGAGCGATAAAATTTTACACACAAATTCACACTGAAATACTCTTGGGATACAAGTAAAAATAATTCAACCCTTCCTTCCATATTTACGTATATCTGCACTTAAACACAGCGGAAGTTACTTATTTTGTTCAGTATATATACTGAACCAAAAAAGAAACTTTCCCTGTGTTTAAGTGCAGATATACACAAATATGAAAATCAGGATTAAACTAGATTTATATGCATTGAAAGAGTATTTTATTGCAACTTTGTGTGAAAAAAAATTATTGCTGAGGGTTTATCCAAAAGTAGTGAAATGGTAGTTAAAATGCGGAAGGGGTCGCTCACCAAAATCACAAATTAATACCGGGTATGACCACCTTCAGCATGAAGGACTGCCTGGCATCGTTGGCGCATAGAACGGATAAGTGTATTGATTTCGGCTTGTGGAATGTTGTTCCATTCCTGAATTAAGGCTTGTCTTAGCTGAATGACGTTTGACGGTGGAATAGGGCGACGTCTAACACGCTGGTTCAAATTATCCTAAAGGTGTTCAATGGGATTCAGATCAGGGCTTTTGGCAGACCAGTCATTAATAAATGCAATGTTATTCGCCATGAGGAAATTCACATTGTCCCTAGCTGTATGGTTTGTGGCATTATCATGCTGAAACAGAGTGATATTGGCATTATTTTGAAACAGTGGGATAACGTGCCTCGCAAAAATTTCATCTCGGAAGCGTTGGGCATTCAAATTCCCTTCGATAACGATGAGATTAGTGCAAAAACCATGTGCAATGCCCGCCCAGACCAAGACAGAACCCCCTACCCTAAAACGATCTCGTTCAAGTACGCAACAGTCGGCATAACGTTCATTTCTCCTACGGTATACTCGAACCCTGCCATCACCTCGATGAATGGAAAACCTGGACTCGTCAGAGAAAAGAACGCTATTCCATTGTTGTCTAAGCCAGCGTTGGTGTGTACGTGCCCAATTAACACGATTTACGCGGTGACGTCGCGTCAAAACACAACCAACGTATGGACGACGTGCACGTAGCCCACCCTCGCGCAAGCGATTGCGCACAGTTTGGGCAGATATACGGTTGTTATGTGTACCAGGGGTGTTAGCAGCAGTGGCTGTGGCAGTTTGGAAGCGATTGCGCAGGTGGGTGTTCTGAATATAGCGGTCTTGGCCGCGCGTCGTGACGCGAGGACGTCCACTACGTGGTCGATCTTCCGTACGCTCTGTTGCTTGAAAACGTTGCCTAAGGTGTCGAATAGCACGAGTAGAACATCCAATATTCATAGCAACAGCATTCATCGTCATACCAGCATTAAGCATGCCAATGGCACGTTCGCGTAAATTTTGCGGAATTCTAGGCATATCAAAAATAAAGAAAACTAAAAAGAATTTAATTTTTTTCAACGTCTTTTTCTTATTGACATGAAAGTCTATAAAATTAGACTGAAAGGTTTAAAAAAATATACACGAATTATACTGGTCCATGCATGCATGTGAAAATCGCTTTCAGCGGGTTTCTTCTGCAAAATGCTTTCAATCGAGTTAAAATTTGTTTTATCGGACACATAATCGTTCGCCCGAATATATGTAGGCCATCTGATATTTTGATTTTTTTAATAACATTGCATTTGCACTTAAACACAGGGGAAGTTTCTTTTTGGGTTCAGTATATTACTGCTCAGTATCTAAGTTATCTAATTTTATTCAAAATACATGCTGGAACATTTCAAAAACTTATTTGCCACACTGATAAGTACCTGTACCGTTTCATCTAAAAAACCCTTTTTTTTTATACATGAAGATTTCCTTTGAGTGATCTGTGACAAGACAAGTTATGAATATACGAGGGGTGATCAGAAAGAACGTGGACCAGGGCCGGTATCTGAATATTGTTATAAAAAACAACTTGGAGTGTTCACTATTTTTGAAAGTAACCTCCTTTGAGTTCTATGCATGTATTCATTCTTGATTTCGACGCGCGAAGCACGTGAGGAGCGCGTCACGTGACGTTACTATGAAGGACCCGGTCGTAGCGAGGGTTAGCTCCTCTCTGCTCTCGTAGTGTATGCCACATAGAAAATCTTTCAAAACAGGAACTAGTCGGAGGTCACATGGAGTCAGGACTAAATTATAAGGAGCGTTGGCAAGTGTTTCTTTGTTTAGTTTTTGCAAAGTTTCCAGTACAAGTGTGGCTTTGTGAGCTAGGGCGTTATCTTGGTGTAAAGTGACGTCACTCCGCAGGACTTCTGGCTGTGTTTTTCGGATGGTGTTCGTGAAATTTATTTGAATAATGTGGGCATAAAACTCAGAATTGACTGTAGTATGTAAAGATACAACATGATTTAGAAGAAAAACAGGAGAACAGAAATACTTGATGTAGATAACTTTATCAAGTGACTTAGAAAGGTTGGCTTTACTAGCGGAAGGCGATGTTGGATGTTTCAATACGCTGCTTTGTCGTTTAGATTCAGTGTCGGTAAGGTGTACCTATGTTTCATCGCATGTTACAATACGATCAGTAAAGTTTGACCCCTCTACCCTATTGCGTTCTGAAATTTCTTAACAGATTTCGACCCTAACCCCCATTTTCTCGGGCGTCAGTTGCCGAGGTACCCACATTGTGCACACACGCGACATTCCAAGACTCTCAGTCAAAATCTCCTGAGTACTTATATATGAAATGTCAAATGTGTCAGCTATTTTCCTGACAGCATCTCGGCGATCTTGTTTTACATGCTGCTCTACATCCGTTATGATTTTGTCTGTGACTGATGTTGATGGACGGCCAGATTTAGGGTCATCTTTAACAGTATCGCACCCTTGTCTAAACCGGTCCGATCCATCTACGAATATCAGATTCCTTGAGTGCAGAGTCCCCTTAAACTGTTTCTAAATCGGTTTTGATTTCCGATAAATACTTTCCGAGTTTGACGCAAAACTTTATGATTACTCTCGTCTCAAATAAAACGTCGTCCGATATTTTGGACCACTAATGCAGTATATGACGTCATTAAAATGACGTCATACTTTACCTACTTTAATATGACAACATTTGAAAGCGTGAGTCAGTTACCAGATAATTAATGCTCATCTATGCAAATTTGTGTAATCCTAAGTGTAGTAGTTTTCAAAATAACGAGGTGGTCCACGATCTTTCTGATCACCCCACGTACAAGTACCAATGCTTTTTTTCTCAATAAAGAACAACTGAACAGAAAATTATCAACCTCCAAACAAATATTTGCTTATCCAGTAGAAAGATATTTACATGAAATTCAAGAAAACTATAAAAGTGTCACAGAAAACATGATTTTGCCTGCAACATGTCGTCTGTTCATGGCAATTATTGGTGCTAAATTATTTTGAAATCCAACGATGCTCATCAAAGTTACAAAATGCACAATCTTACAATACAAATCAAAGTTAAGGGCCAGAAATGAACAAGACCTTTTCCAAGAACACACACACACACACACACACACACACACACACACACACACACACACCCCCATAGGCAGGGGTAACACTTATGGCGGGGGCATGATAAGAGCAGTTGCCTGCATACATAAGCGAAGCGAATTTCTGAGAAACTCTGATCTGTGTTTGCTGTTGAGTCATTTTCAACAAAGAATAAAAAAATCATGAGAAAAGTAGTCTGCTGCATACACTGCTGATAATCTGCGCCCAAAGTATACTTACGGGAGATAACTGAAACACATCGGGCGGAGTTTTCCTTATACATTGTGAGACCCCATTACATGTTCTTATTTGTTCTACTAACTACCATTAAAATGTCTCCACAGGTTAAGGAATAATGGCCTGCACAAGATTTTACCACCAGGGGAGATCACTGAAAATAGATGGCATAAGCCAGAGTAAGGTTTCTTAAATGCACCTCTCCTTGACGTCCTAAACTCCCTATTCATTACCAATAAAATATCTCAACTGGTAGAAGAGTTTTGACATTGAAAAAATATATCAACCATGGAAGATAACTCAAAAATACATGCAGAGTTGTCTGTCTTATATGCGACATGCCTACTTACTGACCTTTACAGCTTGATGAAGTATTATATATATATATATATATATATATATATATATATATATATATATATGTGTGTGTGTGTGTGTGTGTGTGTGTGTGTGTGTGTGTGTGTGTGTGTGTGTGTGTGTGTGTGTGTGTGTGTGTGGGTGGGTGGGTGTGTGTGGGTGGGTGTTAAAGGGTATAGCCTGCACAAAATTTAGCTCTTAGAGTCAACTGAGAACAGGTCTAAAATGTAAAAAACTAAAGTTTATAAACCCTAAGCAAATAACAAAATTTTAGACAAGTCCAAATTCAAAGCATTTGCAGATGACAAATGTCACGGCGGGGAATCACGTGACACAACAACAACAACAACAACAACAATGGCGGACATTTGAAGAAATTCCCCCGCTTAAGGTAAGAAAATCTTCAATAATTCTGTCAATACGTGACCGATTGGAATTTGGTTTGAAGCAGAGAAGGCGGAAAAACGCCACGGATTTGCTGGATGTGGTAGATCTTTTAAACAACACCTGATAAAAAAGTTATTGACGAGCAAACAAATTTTTACCCTGGATAACGTTCACGTCGAAAATAAATAAAACACACAAACAGGCCACTTTTCTTGTTTTAGTGCATTTATTGTGTTCCTGTATGCATAAAATGTGGAGAGCATGAATGAAAAGTCTTGTCACTATCAATATTCTTTATTAGAATACGATTTTCTAGGTAAACAACGTTATTTTCAAAAATGATATAGTTCACGTCAGGAAATTTTTTATGATAACGTTCACGTCATAAGTAGCATTTCATATTAAAATAGTTCTATCATGAATACTGGTGTGATTTGAAAGGACAGAGAGAGAGAGAGAGAGAGAGAGAGAGAGAGAGTAAATCAAATATGCCGTATAACTTGCAGAATCATATAACATGCAGAATTGATTTAGATAACCAGATATAAATTAATATGCATTTATTAACTATTATATATAGAAATAAAGTCAACATGTTTCTGTTTCGATTAGTCTCTATGGAAAATCCCCTGACCTTAATCAAACAGTTAAGAAATTGATTAATGAGTATATATATATATTTAGTGAAATTTTGATTATACACGGCTTTTTCCAAATATATATGCTTCCAGATAATGGCACGTATTTTAGTCAAGCGTTCATTTTAGCTGTAAAGGATTTAAAATTTTTTGTGGTGGAGAATGTTAAAATTGGTCCACATTGGAAAGATTTGTGTACGACATCCTTCCAAAAGCGCTAAATTTTCGAGTAACATTTGGTTAGGCTGCAAAGGCTACGTCCTCGTCGTAACGTTGAGTCTGAAAACATTATTAAATGGCTAAGCGTTCAACACTTTGTTGCTAACTGTTGTGAATTCTTTTGAATAAACAACTGTCTTCCACTATAGAACTATGTTGAGAGGTTATTATTACGGTTCTCTTGCATATATATCAGGCACATAGGAAGCATTTCAAGATGGGGGGGGGGGGGGCTAACTTCGAAATACTGAGATTTTTTGCGTGGTTGTTGCATTGCACTAAAAAACCCATATTTTAGTTACTATGATTTTCAAAATTATTGAATTATTGGGGGGGGGGGGGGTTCTGAGCCCCCCCCCCCCCCCCACGTTCCTACGGGCCTGTATATGCAAGAATTTTATTTCATTTATAACTGAAATGAAATTCGAAAGAATAAATCCAAATAGATCTATTACTTTCTTTTTAAGAGGGGGGAGGATAATGCTGATCGGACTGTGAATGGTCTCACTACACGATTCTGATCTTGATCTACACTGTCTGCAATAGATCCCTGCACCAGCTTCAGAAGCTGTGAGGTGTAACAGTCAAGTTAATGTATTTGAACTTTGCCTCCCTTTCGTAAAATTTCCAAAATCATGTAGGCCTATACAAAATTTAACTAGACTATATGCTAGATTTGTGTATTGTTTGCAATAATTCTTTATCAACAGTATGGATATCTGTAATACTAATAAAGAAAAGAACTAATATTTCGTCTTGTTCTTTACACAAGAAATTAAAAGCACATCTATCAAAATTTGTTTTGAGAATATAGGAAAACATTGCGGAAAAAGGAGAAAATACTGGTTACCAGTATTTTTCACTTTTGCACGAATTTTTTAAAAGGCGTTTTCCCACGATGCTTTCACAGGCTTTCTTTCTCAATGTCAGATGATTTCAGGTTTTGTTTCAGAAAGTGTAGGTTATAATCAGATATATTGAGTACACATTAAGAATATCTTGTGTGTTCGAAAACACATGGATTGTTTCCCCTGTTAATAAATACGGTATTACTTCCCTTATTTCACTCGTCGAGCAGGTTAATTTGTAATTCCAAATTTCCTGCAATATACAAAATAAATCTTTTTGAAATTTAAATATGTAGTAATAATTAACCAATAAAACAAGTATTTATAGTAATTTACTCGTTGTATTTTAGCTGAAACGCTCTGGCGAGGAAATTCTCCCATGGCGTGCCGAAACTACGTGATTTCCCGATCTTCGTGTGTAAAGAAAGACAAATTTCACAGTAATTATGATATATTACGCATTGAGATTGAACCACAGTAGAAATGTAGCATATTTACACAATCATAATAAATTTTTGTCCTTTTCAATCGATATATTATTGCTCTGGCGAGCAAAGTTTCATATCTCATACTTATGTCATAAGAGTTGTCTCCCTTTGTTATTTATCACAATTTCAAAGGCAAATATCTTGCAAAGTACGATTTTTCTATCGATGAAACATTAATATGTGATGTAAAATGCATATATCAATATATTTTACTAGTTAATATATTATTTCACTGCTATGGAACAGCTGTGGCGTGCAAAAACTCCCATGGCGTATCCATGGCGTATAAATTCTCCATGGCGTATTTTAGTAGGAACCCAGCGCGTAATCAGTACTAAATAAGAATACATTTTGTACATGCTTTAAACAGCTACATACGACACGTAACACATTTAAATATGGCTAAAATCAAGACAATTTCATAATTTTAAGTATGCATTAACATGATATTCAAGACAACATGACGCAACTAAGATGATGAAATATGTATATTCTATATTCTACTTATGACGTGAACGTTATCATAAAAATTTCCTGACGTGAACTATATCATTTTAGAAAATAACATTGTTTACTTAGAAAATCGTTCAGGAATCGGTATCATCGGTACTCGCTTTCGTTGGTTTAGTATCCAAATACTGTCATCAGTTGATTCAGTTGTGAATTTATTCACGATCATATAAGCGGGTATGGTCTATCCTCCATCTTTGTTTGGTTATAATATCGCCTCATTAGTCCGACATCTTGTGCCTGTTAATCAAAATTATTTCATATTCAAGGGACTGTCAACTTAGTGAACATGTGATTTTTTTTAACGTTATGTCATGTTACGTATACATCATAATATATACACACAGCTGTAGCTCTGATAAATGTTCCAATTTACAACAATTATTGTTCACGTACATGTTTATTTCCATCCGTAATACATCTGTGCGCTGGGAACTACGCACTTACATCTTGAACATAACTAATTAGTCCATGCCAACATGGCATCTGTCCGCTTGAAGATTTGTTGTTCTTCATCACTGTTGTTGACAGTTTGTCGGTTCTTGACAACGGACATCTCAACATCTTCCGTCTTGGAAGGTGACTGTTTTTCATTTACCCCCTCGAGGTCATGATCATTAGCCAAATGATTACCAACAGAACGGTCTATGGATTTGCATTTTATTATATGCTTCAATACACAGACAATAATAATCATGGCGACGACTGTGGCGCCAACAAGTAATGCAACAATAGTCCAATTTACACTACTAATTTTGGATGTTCCAAATTCAGTATCCTCATACATGCTAACTTCATGGAGAAAGTTTTGCATAGGAATTTCTCTTAAGTTCGCTAAATGAGGTGGCAATGTCAATGACTTAAATTTCACGAATTCATCATGTGTAACATTCAAAAACGAGAATTCAGGAATATTATGACCTTTCAACAAAGTATCAAGTGGATCTATCCTATCATACTTTGTTTATTGAAATAGATTGGTAACTGTAAATAATCACTAGAAGCCTTACAGGTGTCATTTAATTTCACAATGCCCAAAATATGGTTCAACCAGAATGTCACTACTGACGTCTGATAAACAATTTATTGTAAATGTCAAAGGTTTGTTTGTGATAACGGTCCAAAACCCAGATGACAAATGTCGGGCAAAAGGTAGCTTTTGATTCAAAACAACCAACTGTTTACAAAACATTTTAATGTCATGCTTGTTTCTCATGAACAAAGCAATAACGCAGAAGTTGTTTACGTTCGCTTGATAAAAAGCTGTTTCAGGATTGAAAATTGTGAGTAATGATTATTACACGAGTGATACTTACTTTTGGACAAAAATGTGAACATTGTTCTGTCCCTAGATACCATGAAAGAATCAGATTCTAAACTATACTTAACTAAAACATGACTACCCTTTATAGGTTTAAGAATCGGTAAGTTATACACCTTATACACATCATATTTCTGATTTGTATTCAACAAAGGAATCTTAAGTATTATCCTAACTTCATTATCTTGCAGATAAGTTACAGACGTCAGAGTTTTGTAGAAATACCAAATACTATCCCGCGGACTACTTGGTAATTCAAAATTACTTGGAAGTCTAGATTCAATTTTAATTAACATTTCTCTTAGATTATTTGGAGAAATAGTATTTGTTGACAAATGTTGCAAAGACAACATGTTGAGCTCTAATTTAAAGTTTTCAAGATAAGACATTGCATCTTGTGTCATAAGTCTAATTTCATCAAGAATTAATTTAAACTGCAAATATGTATGCAAAAATTGTTCTAATCTAACAAATTTCTTATCAAATTATTCTTCCAGTATACTTATCTCTCTATCTAGACGTTGGACAACAATAATTTTTAAATCCATTATTGAACGTCTGTTTTCTATGACTTGAACTCTAGTCAAGTTCAAAACTGACATACACGCGTTTAAGTCATGTATAACACGTTTTGGTTACGAGCCAAAATATTTACATTTCTGTTTACATTTTCAAGATCAGATTCAGAAACAGTACCAAACAATGTACTCATTAATTGACCTACAAATGGTAGTACAGATCGTTTGTTCCTATGATTACCCAATGCTAACGTACGGTAATCATCAAAACTGTTATACACTGAAGTATAAGCATCTGTTAACATCTCAGCTTCAACTTGTAAACTTTTCAAAGTTTCTACATAGCCAGTTAATTCTGATTTTTCATAAAATCCTGATATGGTTGACATTACCTCGTCGGTAACGTTTAGGTCACTCTCAATTTGATCAATTAACTTCTTAAATGAACTTAAGTCATGGGCAAATGTTACATACCAATGTACATCATTGATAAATATTTCATTTGTTTTCCGAAAAACAACGTTTTCGATACAAACACACCAAAAACTTGTCTAACGAACACTAACCCTAAGGTAAATAGAATATTCATAATTTTACCCTGTAGCTGATTTTCTCCCATTTTTTTTCCAAGATCAGCCGGCACGGCACCAATAAACACACAGCTTGTTACGTAGTGGTTAGTACTTCGCTCCTTCTTCTACTTCGCGTTGTGTTTCTTTGATAAAAGAAAAGTCCAAGCTTGTGTTTTTCAGTTTTAATAATGCAGAAACTCATTTGGCCCAGTCACACCACCAGTCTACTCCACCGAGTCAGACCCAAACACTGACTCCCAGACAGCCTGTCTGGAACTGACCAGACTGCATTGCACAGTGGAACTGAACCGCACTGGACTGCCTGCACTGTCTGACTGACTCAACTCCAAAACCCAACTCCAGCTGAGCTCCAAAACTGAACTGAACATACTCCCAAACACCCAGTATATATACAGAATGCAAGGCCTTGACGACATTGCATTCTTACGCATACTATCACCTGTTGTTTGTACAACAGCATTCCAGTTTACAGTTAGGAAGCTGTAACCCAAAATAATGTGTCAGAGTTTGATGAATGCACCAAAACTTAGGAGTCCAATAAACAGCTTGACCTTAAACATTACGAAAGGTCTCCCTGACATTTAGATTCAACAATGCAAAACAAATGTATGACCAGTGCCAAAACTGTAAACACATTGACATTAAATAAAACCCATCTGTTGTTTAATGCCAAATTATACTTGAATGGTGTCCAATATAAATAACCATGTAGAAATGCATGTAGAACGGCAAGTCATCCAGTTCACAAGTACTCGCCAGTAATTAACCCCTAATCGACTTATTAGTTATAATCAGGTTTGACTGGTCACTATGTTACAGAAGAGTGTCCACGGCATTGTCGTCCAAGAAATGGACCACGATTCGAGCACGGTGGGGCCTAGCATTGTCATCCATGAAAATTGGTCGTGATGCTAATGGGTGATCATCAAAATGCTGCACTACAGCAGCTTCCAGGATGTTATCTCGGTAGCGCTGTCCATTTAGAGTTTCTGGATCGGTATCATCGGTCCAGCTTACAGTCATAGGAGATGCAGTCCCACACCATCACAGAGCCCCCACCACAAGGCACGGTTGGAAGAATGTTCTGCTGCTGGTAAGCTGCCCTTGGCTCCTTCCAGACACCCCTCCGTCCGTCTGTGGCGTGGAGCAGGAAGCGACTCTCATCCGAGAAGTGGACCCTCCTCCAAGACCGGATGTTCCGGGTGGAACGTGCTCTGCACCATCTCAAAGTTCTTGCATGTGTGTGGGAGTCAGAAGTGGCTATTTGACAGGTCGATAAGCCCGTAGCCCGTTGGCATGGAGACGTCTTCTAACCGTGCTCATTGAGACTCGAACATCCAGTGGCCACTCATGTCGAAAAACCCCACTATGTAGTCGTGGCATGCGTCGGACGAGTCAAACAAGAGCTCGGTCATCATGTCAAACTAGTCTTCTTTGGCTGACTCGAATGTGGTTTGTCTCGAACATATCCAGTTTCAACATGCTTGCGCAAAAGCCTCCTCACAACAGAATGGTTGATGTTCAAATTTTCAGCAATTGCTCTGCAAGACATTCCAGTTCTATTCATACCAATACTTTGCCAACGAGTCTCTTCTGGTAGATGGCGTCTTCCCACCATGACGGAAAATCAATGTCAATAAAAAGAATGTCTTAGCACAGCTTAAAACACCCTCAGGTACATGTACTTTCAAACTGATTCAATTGCAAACTGCAATTTTCAAAATGGGACACCATGTGTTTGCATGGAGGCACCGTGCCTTCACGGTTGAGTAGAGCACAAATTACACGTACTGTATACATGCCTAATGTATTGACCTTCAGTACAAAATAAACAGAGGCTGAAATATTTGCTACTTGTGATTTCCAGGTGTGTGATATTTATATCAAGTATTACCACAACAACGGTAAATGGCAATGGACTAAATATGTCCCAAATACTGGTTATAAAAAGTATTCAAACTACCATATTACCCTTAAGTATAAGTCTGGCCACTTTGATCTTCTGAAAAATAGAGTTATGCAACTGTGTATCTGTTCGACCTGATATGACACAAAGAACTAATGACATTGATCCAAATAATTCAGTAGAACATGATCAAAATTTAATAAGATCCAGTAACATTGATGAGGGAGGAGATGTCTCCAGAAACCAGAAAGAGCCTGCACTGGGAAATGCAAGAATAAGAAACTTTGCACGAAATGAATCTGGTGAAACTGGTACCAAAACTGACCAGTCATACAGATTTTCTAAAGGAATGAAGGAGAACACGCGCAAACGTAATATTGGCAATAATGAACCAACGGTGTTTAATCTTTCCTCAAAAAAATTGACATATCATCAAGAGAAGGTACTCAACTACGGCCTTAAGTTTGTTCCTACAAACTTGAATATTGATTTGACAGAGCTTATAACGGATTTAAAAGAATGGGAAAGGCGAATGAGATTAGCTGAATACTTTGCCGATAAGGATGACAGTAGCCAAGACTTCAATGAAAACCAGTACAGAAAGAAATCGGATTGGACACCTCCAGAAGGAAGGGATAAATGGCTTGATCTATATTTAGAATCTGTTTCGAAAGAAATTATCCAAAATATAAATCGACATTCACAAACCAATATGTCTGACAAAGAGTTAGGAGCAATACAAGAACTAGTAATGGACAATTCGATTGTAATACGTCCAGCAGACAAGGGTAGTGGCATTGCTATTATTGACACAGATGAGTACATTAATAAAATAGAAAAAGAATTACAGGATACAACAACATACAAACAAATGGATCGATATATCACAAAGGATGTCGCTAAGAAAGAAAAAAAAAAAGTAAATAGACTACACAGAAATGCATACATAACTAAAGACATGAAAAATTATATGCTACCTAAAAATGCACGGCCGGGAAAGGTTAAAGGCAATCCAAAGATCCACAAGCCGGATATACCATACAGAATTATTATTAGTGGTATCGGGCATGCTACAGAAAAGATAGCAGAGATAGCAGAAAAAGAGCTCGACCAACATGTTAAATCATTACCTTCTTTTATTCAAGACACTTTTGATTTTATTAATAAACTAAAAACTTTGCCACAACCCTTACCGAATAACGCGATACTTTTCTGTATGGATGTTAAGTCCCTTTACCCAAGTGTACCAAAATCAGAAGGGAGAAGAGCTTGCGAGATGGCCCTTAACACCAGGAGTGATCAAACAATTCCAACGGAGGAGGTCATAGAAATGATAGACTTGATATTAGAAAATAATAATTTCGAATTCAATGGAAAATACTACCTACAAATTGATGGAACAGCAATAGGCAGTCGGCTAGGAATGAACTATGCATCCACATATATGGGGGAATAGGAAAAGAACCTTTTATCTAAAGCTAAAATGGATCCGCAAGCATACTTCAGATATGTGGATGATGTTTGGGGTATTTGGTTACATGGGGAACAATCCTTGAAAGAATTTCACGAGTTAGCTAATTCTATCCATCCAAGAATAAAGGTAGACCTTAGATATGCTTACGACCAGATAGAGTTCCTAGATACCTTGACGAAGATAGAAAATGGATTCATTACTACAAGACTGTATGAAAAGCCAACAGACAGACACCTATACTTACATCGTAAATCAGACCACCCGAGATCAGTGAAAAAGTCAATACCATACGGATTAGCAATTAGGGCCAAAAGAATTAGTCAGACAGAGAAGGAATATGTTAAAAAAAGAAAAAAGATAAAAGAGAGGTTGGTTCACAGAGGGTATAAAGGGTACGAGGTGGAAGTCGGATTAAAAAAGGCCGATGTAAAGAACCGAGATTGTCTCCTGAAAGACCGAAAGAAAAGTAGCTCGAAAATGACAAGAGTTCCATTGGTACTGACATACTGTAGATCCCTACCGAACATCAAAAAGATTTTAGAAAGCAATCAAAGAATCCTAAAGAAGTCAGATAGGCTAAAGAAAATTTTCAAGGACTTACCAATAATTTCCTACAAAAGAGACCAAAACTTAGCTGACCTGTTAGTGCACAAGAAAACAAACAAATCTTTAAAAGGTAAATCACCAATTATGAAATACAAGGAACATGAGATAAAGGGATGTGGGAGGAATTGTAAAATCTGTACAATGCATGTTATTTCGCCTATCGTAGATAAAACAGGTAATCCGGTCAAAACAGATTTATCAATCAACTGCCGTTCGCAAAATATTGTATATGGGATCTATTGTGCCGAATGTGAAAGTCTGGTGTACGTTGGTGAAACGAGGAATATGCTAAAGACCAGAATCTACAACCATCTGTCTAATATAAGAAGCAAAAATATACACGAACCTGTTCCGAGACATTTCAATCAAAATGACCATAGCATAAAGGATTTCTACTATGTCGGGCTGGAGCGGATGAAAGAAGAAAGGACCATCTACCGACGCCAGAGAGAGGCTCGATTAATAGAGAAACATTGCCTGGCCGAACAAGGTCTTAACATTAGGCAGATGAACATTAAACATTGCTAACTATACATGTATTTGTCCTGCGGCTGGTGGGTCTGGTTCTTTGGGCATTTGCGCGGTGTCGCCTCGGATTAGCCTACGAATCCCTCGCGGGCTGATCCGTGGCGGCACAGTACGTCTACATTGGATTTTGTCTTGGTGTGGGCTTTTATGGGACGGTGAGTCGAACGGTTTTGGACGATGTCGTTTCGGATCGGCCTGTGAGGTATGCGCAGACTGATCCGGTGCGGCACTTTGGGTAGGTGCCTGGAGGCCCGGGTATGCTTGTCGCAGGTCATTGTTTCTTTACTGTTCGAGTTGGAGAGATTGTTATGTGTGTTGTACTGAGCAAGGGCCACCCTTCACAGTTAACGCAGGCTGTCTTGGATCGGTACTATACTCATTCTTTTATTTAACACCTTGTCAAGCGACGGGATTTCGGATTTGTTCTATTGGAGGGCATTTGCGGACGACAGATTGGGTGAGTGACTGAGGTTGGAGTCTGTTTTGGGAGGGGTGGATGGCAGTGTGGGAGTGGGAGAGCATTTTCTTCTTTTCCCGTGATGTTTTTAGGAACTTTCTCTCTCGGGATCCTTAAATATTGGGATTGTTCGGTAAAGGATTAAATGGAATAGGAGATCGGGTGAATGTCGTAGGGCCTGGGAGGAAGGCCTTTTTGGAGCGCTGTGGGAGGGGGAGGAATGCTGGTAAACTAGCATTTTCTTCTTTTTCTGCAGTGTTTTCTGCCCTTTTATGGACGGATTCTATCATTTTGGTCGAATCTGGTTTGCCGTCAGTAAATGCTTTCAATTTGGAGAAGTCTACAATTTTGTGATTTGGTAATGAAGTAACAAACACATTCAATGTTGTATAAAATTGTTGGTTGTTTTAGAATGTACATTTCCTTCTTTAACTCTTTACCACACAATCCGGGGTTTTCACGACCCTGGGGAAGAGGCCTTCTGAGGACATTGTGGGAAAGGGAGAAAATGTTGGTAACTAGCATTTTATTCTTCTCCCACAATGTTTTCAACCCTTCCCAAGTCGGATTTCAATATTTGAGTCGCATTGGTTTTGTCGTCTGCAGGTGCTTTGAATTTGACTGGTCTAGGATAATGGTGTTTGGTAAAGAGTTAAACCTATGCAATAAATTTATATTTGGTATCTGGTCCATTATTGTGGGCTCGATCCTTTGCCGATTGGTGGGTATGATCTATGCTTTGTAGGGGGGTGGGGGGGTCTTGATGCATCTGCAAAAGGTATCGACCCATGACAGTGCAGGCTGGCATGGGCTAAAATCTTCCAGTTATCTGCATGTCCAAGTAATATTCTACCTCCTGATTCAGTCGGTTGTTAGACAAGGTGGACTTTATGGGTCCGTGATTATGTACTGATTTGCTTGGTATTCTGTATCACGGAGATGCATTAGGCCCCCTTTTGCTGGAGCGTGGGTCGGATGCATTTTTGGTCTGGGTTCGGGCCCATTTGGCGGGATTAAAGCTGCAATGACTTCATCCCGGGACTTGGTATTAATTGTTTACGTGACGTCAACGTTACCTTGACGTTGCGTAAACAACTGTTACTGCAGGCATTGTATCACAGGATCACACTAGAAGAAGGCGGTTGTACCGCCGAAAGCTCGTGTACATTATTATAATTAAAAGTTACATTTCTCAAGAAGAGGATATCATGTGTTTCAAACATAGATAGAAATTTATTTTTTGTTGGTGTATTGATGAAATAATTAAATTAACATTTCGTCTGATATAATTTATCTTTCATCTAATCCCGTTTCACGATTTTCATCTCCCATTTCGCATTTTTTCAAATGCGTTTTTACCGTTCATTGGTCAAAAGCTTTGGCGCGTCTTTTGATAGCAAATTCACGTGAGTTATAACTCGCTGTGTCATAACCAATTGTGTGACGTCAGCGCATGGCGATCCGGAAAATGTGGAAGCTTTTTTAATTTTTTTGAGATGAGAGCTCTTGCTTGATGGCAAGAGCCGTTTGGAACTTTCGAGGGTCAGGGTACAGAAGAAAAATCATTTGTGAATCCATCTGCACCGGTAACTTGGTTTATATTTCCATTTTCTGTTAAATATTATCTCTGAAAGGGGACGGGGATCAATTTTTTTTTTTTCGATTTCGTTGTACAACTTGTCTTACTATACTGTATACGATATAGAGGGAGTCACCAATGTGCTATTTATAGAAACGGTGTTAATGAAAATTTGAGTATTGTTATGTATTAGGTTATACAGTGACCTGTTTTCAGAATATTCTAGAAACATGAAGAACATTTATTGGTTTTTCCATTGTGGTTATGTTTAGAAACAGGTTGTTATTTAACAAGCTGTTTACCAATCTATGATGTCATCTTTCTAGAAAAGACTAATCTAGAATTTTCCAAGCTGATATAAATAAGAGTGACTTACTTGGTGGATTTGGATTTTGAAGTTAGACTTGTGGTTTGAGGATACAGAATTAGTGCAAAGTGTTGGATTTAATTTGGAATATACATCCGTAAGTTGGAATTATCTTTTTATTAAACAGGTTGCTCATATCTATCTGCAAGTTAAAACTATTGTTAATTTAGGTTTTAGGAACCAGAAATTTCATACTTTTTGTAGTCTAAACTTAATTCTTAATTTTGAGGGACTTATTCTATTTCTTGTTCTAATTTTAAGAATTGTCAAAATTTCATTCAAACTTAACTCTTGTTGTACTATTTTGTCTTTATTCATTAATAAATATTGTTAATTGTTTAAAGCTTGTTGCTGGTTTTCTTTCTCGTTACGCTTGGCTCCTAACAGTATATATTCCGTGATATACAGGCGATGCACCAATGTGCTATAAGTGTTCGATGATCGACCAAGGACAATTTTAGTGTTCCGTGATAGACCAATAGAGCTTCAAAGGCCTGTGGTTACACCCTGCCAGGTCAATTCTTAAAGCCTATATGTATTATCTTACGCATAGTCTGGGCTTATTTGGAGTTCACGTAGAATTTCTGGAACTTTCTTTTCATGAATTCCTAATTGGACCTGATAATGTCCGCCAGAGACCACAAACTGGATATCAACATGTCGTGAGAAGAGTATCTTACATGTAGTATCGTACCTCAAATTGCACGAAATTATCGGTCTAAATCCCTTGTTGTTAAAGGGGAACTACCTTGAAATAAAAGAAACTTTGTAATTAAATGTTTATTTCTTAACAGTGAGAAATGGAGAAATTTCCCGTTTTTAGTAATTACTCCATTTCCTTCAGACCGCCAACACAACAACAATAGCGACCGCAGTCGGACCCATTGACGGGACGTTGCACCGAATAAACATGCATGCCTGCGATAGAACCACAGAAACGGTAATATTCAGGTCATCGGAGCTGCTATGTTATGCATTCACATATAGTGACAAACTGTAATGGAAAAAAATGCTATTGAAAGCAGGTTTCTTTGCATGTGAATGACGCACAACAGCTCGCCTTTTTGGCAAAGAATGACCCTTGGAAACACTTGCCATCCCTGCTGACTGCAATTTACTTGCAGATGTAATATATCCTAATCGATATCCTCTACTTACAGCTTTAACAGCAGCCCAACTAAAAAAAAAGGGAAGGGAACTGCGGAAGTGTCGAACATCCAATCGACACTTGAAATCATAGAGTGTGACAGTCAAACACGCATTAGCTGGTCTAAAGTCATGCAAAGTAAGTGGCGCGATTTGGAGAAATCCAGGCCACTTCTAAGCAGAACAGTCAAGATTTCTTGAGGTTATGTCTGTCGACGTAAAGAAATTGGGTTGAACCACTCAAATATCAAGTTAAATTTAATAAACTATTATTCGTTATAGTTCTCCTTTAAATTCAGTTTATCATTGCCTTATTTCGCGACTATGACAAAGGTCTAATAAGGCTTTGAGTCATCAATAAATGGTGACTTTAAGAGGGGGTGTGTTACGGGAGACCACTCCTTTATGCATGGCTTCGTCCCGATTTAAGTACAATACCTAACAACTGCGTTAGGGAGATATTTCTTTAGCTCAGTGGTTAAGGTAGTGGTCTTTTAAACCTCGGAAAACGAGGATCTTGTCCGCCATGGGTTCGAATCCCGCCAGATGCGGTTTGTGTTTCAGCCATGCAATTCTTCATTTGTTTCTTTGTTATGGACTTTGTTCGTAAGACTTGAAACTTCTGATATTTCAATTGTTATTCAACACATTGTAAAACTGACCAATAAAATTGATCGTTTTGGTAGTTTTGAGGTGATAATTGACAAAAACTTAAGAAATAAACCAGAACCATAGTTCCTTTACCTTCAGATACAAACTGCTTGGTCTGTAAACAACAAGGTCAACCCTGATATTGAATTTGATCCAGTTTCCTTGTCGAATCCAGCTTCTCGCAAACTAATCCAACCCTTAAGTACCAACCTGATGACAGCTTGCCCACCAGTACCTGTAAAAACCCCTCTTACAAATCAAGTACTCATGTTTGTAAATATCAATGATCATGAGAAAAAGAAATTTCCACAAATAATGAAAAAAAAAAAACAGAAAATAGAGTCCAGCATAAGGCAGTTTCATCGATGGCTGTTCGAGGTACCACTGAAAGAAGCAAGAGAAATTTGGCATATTCTGCCAACAGAGCTAGAGAATTTCATTGGCTCATTTCTGATATCAATAAAGAAAGCAGACGGATTGGTGCACAAACCCGACATGCTGGCAAGCTACCATAGTAACACTGAGTCTGAATGGTGATAAATTTTGGTGATGAAGACGGAGAAAAGTTATAAAACCAGCAATTTCTTGCTGTTTAAGAAGGAAAAACTTTAAATTCAGCAATTTCTTCCGTTTTGCAAGAAATTTCTGACATGTAACTTCTGCGATAAAAAAGATAAATAGAAAGAAGTTACTTACCAGTTCCCGAAAGAAACTTTGGAAGATTTAACTATCTGCTACAGCCATGACAAGGATGATAGCCTGGGTAATAACAATCCCATGTCTATGAATATCTAGTTAATTGCACAGTGCTCAAAAGACATGAAACCACTATTTAAGACCCCTTTTTTTATCATAGTGAATCTTCATGATTATCCACTATGGTCTTACATTTCCAGCATTATTTCCAATAAAAAAAAGTAATCTATTAGGAAAGAAATACCATGCTTATCTTAAGGTACCTATGCTTTTACCTTTGTGCATCATTGTGCCCACATACAACGGCATATTGTATATATCACAATTATAGTGTTTCACGCTGCTTTCAACAATATTTATGTAACATAAAGGCACGTACTTTATAAATTTCAACAGAATTGGACAATTGTTTTGCCAAAGGACAAATGCATGTGAATGACCACTGACCAGCATTTGCTGCATCTATGCTTGGGCTTGAACCTATGACAACCAGATCCAGGATCGAAAGTCCAACACCTTATTTTGCCCTTATTATTGCATCTCAGAATCACACACCCTATGTACAAATTCATCTTTAACATAACAATCCTAAGTTTAAGCAACCTGAAACTAAAAGCTTTTGAAAACATTGTGGGAAAGACAATGCAGGTAATCAGCATTCTCTCATTTTCGAATCAAAGTTTTTCTACTATTTTTGCCCTTATTGTTTTGCCTGGCCTAGAAGCTGGGTGGTTGGCGCATCTGACTCGTGATCTGAAGTTGCGAGTTTGATACCCGGTTGAGACAAACTTTCTTTCCGGCAATTTTTCACCTCTCACCTCTGATGTACGTGACAAAAGTAGTCAGTGACTTGGAAAGAAAGTTCAGTCAGTACTGGTGTGAGAAAGCAAGGAAATACCTGCGTAGGAGCACTGACGTGTGATATTACCTAAGCTGTTAAAACGGCATTAAACTCCAATTCAATAAATCAAAACCTCAATGTTTTTCTACTTTTGCAAATTCTATCATTTGGACCATGTCTTTCGTGTCATTTACAAATAAAATACTTTTCATTTGAACGAGTAAGTATTGAATATTTTGCCTGTTAAGAGTCATCTGATAACAATAGTAGCAATTGCAAAGCAGTACATTCCTGGTTGCATTCCAGTTTGATGGTGCATTCTATAGGTCAGTCTTCTGTAGAATGACAATTGAGTCTAACATAGGTCTTTGTTTCTTAAAGAATATTGCTCTTTTCTTTTAATTTTGAAAGGTATCTCGGAGAAAAGAAGTTTTCGTTTAGTATGGTAAAAGATGAGGAATTTGAGACTAGCAGGTCTGTGCTTTCAGCCAAGAGAAAAGACCTAAAACAAAGAGGAAAAGGTAATAGTTCAAATGTTGCCGAAACACTTCATGAAGATGAAAGAAGAATTCTATATGAAAAAGGACTTTTAGGCACAGATGATCCAGAGAAAACCTCCAGTCTCACCCGATACACCCCTCTTTTCACATGCAATTCCACATGATCCGACCACACAGAAATGCAGACTGTTGTATTATTCACATAAAAAATAAGCTCCATCTGCAATTCAAAAAAAAAACATTAGCCTCCCATCTTCTCTTATTCTACGGGTAACTTGCTCAAGTACCAACTTCTTAGCTCATGCATGTTGGGATTTGACACCTTATGTCAATGCTTTCATTTAAGCGTAAGCAGACATAATACATGTACTGCAAATTTCCATATAACACCCAAAAAACGGACACCGTGTGATTTTGGGGTACATCCGGTCTGTATTGAATACAGCCCGGATTTACCAACCGTTTTATAAGAATATCTTAGCCACATTCTCAAGAATATTCTAAAATTGCAAGTAATGCCAGATTGGCTTAACATATATATACATGTAAAGTGGCAAAGCCACGTCGAAAGGAGTGAGTTGAAAATGACTGTGGGTCTAAGTTTAAAGCCGAGATACAAGTACGTAATTTTTTTTTAAATAAATGATATGAAACATAATTCCCGTCTGGTAATACAAAAAATGTACCTGAAGGGTGTGATAGATTCAAATCTTTATATTGGTGATAAGCCGTTACTGGACATAACCTTTTATCCTTTAACGGTATTAATGGAGTTGTTACTTTTCTTTCTCCAAATTAGATGGTTTTTGTCCAAGTAAAATGAACTAACAAAAATTCATTACAATCTTGTACATTGTTTTTATGCAGAAATTTACCACATTCGATATCTTTTTCAGAAGAAGGGACTAAATTAGACTTACGAGCCACTGGAAAGAAGGCAACTAGAAAAAGACACCGGTAAACAATGTTCGAATTATCTTTGAAATCAAGAAGCTGATAATTTTTTAGCAAGATCTGGAGAGTGATAGGTTCGGCCCGTTTGACTGAATGAGGGTTTAATCTCGCCAAACCCCTAAATGTAAGATTCAAGGTAAAATCTGTAAACTGACTGGTATCAAAACCTAACAAAGCGTGCAAAGTCTTGACACCAGCCAAATAATTCTTGATACTCTCAACAGACTTGAATGATCTAGATAAAAACTGTGCATATAATCTTAACGTCAGTCGTGAAACTGGTAAAAACGTCAAATCAAAATACAGGCAAAATAAAATAAAGGCCTCCCATTGAGCAATTAAATTTGCATGTGTGCCAGAAGCGAAGGCTGACTTCGTTGAATGTTGCATTTGTCCCCTTAGATCTTTTAACTGAAGACCTGAAAAAAGAACTACCACTGATGAGTGAAACGGAAGTAATCTTCTAAAACAGAATCTTCAATTAAAGAATCCTTATTTTCAAAAGCAGGAAAAAAAGAATGTTTGAATTTATCATGAAGATGCCACCTAGACAAGGAGTCTGCTGTTCGGTTTTGAACACCTTCTAAATGCCAGGCTCTAAAATGAAAATCATACACGGAGGATATGAAACATATTTCTATCAAACATTGCTGTAAAAAGGGATTTCTAGTTTTGCCAGAATTGATAGCAATACAAGCAGCTTGGTTATCACAATAAATTTGCACTTTTTTCCCACTCAAAAAGGGGGCCCATATATGTAAGCAAACCATAACTGATAATAATTCCAAGGCACTGATATGCAGTTTTTGCTCAGTGATGATGGGAGGAAACTGTGAATGGAAATATCTACATCCCATAACTCCACCACAACCTGACAAACAACTATCTGAACTAAAAATTAAATCGGGATCACACCAAGATCCATGATCTATCAATGAAATGCCATTAAAAACTGGTAAAAATTTGTCCCAGCAGGAATTTCAAACAATTTGACTGAAGGGTCCAGTTTGTAACATTCCCTCAACCAATTCAAAATTCTGTTGATGAAAACACGACTTGATTTCACACAAGCACCAACAAAATTTAATTTCCCCAATACCTTTTGGATCTCTTGTAAAGAAGCAACATGTTTATGCTGCCAAGACTGAATAAGTAAAAGAACCTCAGATAACTTTTCAGGAGGCACGGACATAGTCATAGTGTCTGTGTTAAATAAAATACCTAAGAATATCATTTTATTTGACGGTTCACAGCACTTATCGAGCGCTTCTTCAAGCCCGCTACGTTTAAAAATATCTTATTGTCTGAAAGGCAAAAAAGGCATGATCTTTTCTTTCAACGCCACCAAAATCATCCAAGTAATTAAAAACTGCAAGACCAATATTCAAGAACATGAATGAGAAGGCATTTGTTACTCTTTGGCAAATATGAGCCGATGAACGTAAACCTATTGGTAACACTGTATCACAAAAGATATTGTTATGCCATTTGAAAGCGACCAAATTGTAGTCTGACGGATAAATACTGATCTGTCGATAAGCTCTTCTTAGATCTAGTTTGAACATCAAGGACCCTTGACCCTTATTTTGAATAAAAGTAACAAAATCATCTATTTTTGGGGAAAAATAGTTCAATTTTTACCCCTAAATAGAAATCTTTCAAAACATGACTATTTACACTATCACCTGTTTTCGGGTAACTAAGATCTAAAATTATCCTTCTATCAGTGGAATCAGATTTTGGTACAGAATTTAAGGGAGATAACCTAATATTATCTTTGAAAGGATTCTGTTTAAATGGACCCAGTATTGCACCATGAGAAGCTTCCTTAATTAAATACTTGTGAATAGCTTCAGGAAATTCACGAGCTCCCTTATGATTTTTACAATAAGTGGATTTGAGACTAGATGAATCATTAGCCTTGGGTAAATTATTGTCTCGAATGTAGCCAGTGGGAAACCCGTATTTCTAAAACCTGTCGATCACTGTAACCGTGAAGCATTCTCCTCATAAATTCAGTATCAAACTTGCTATTCACTGGAACACGACAACCCAAAAAATTGAATTTACCTGAATTTTTAACCAAGTAATGGAGCTTCAATTTCTGTGTGGAATCAGATAAAAGAATAGGTTTAACTTGTGAACATGTCTTGCGCTTATTAGAGTGCTTGCAAAAAACATTGTTAAAAAATAAAGAAGTTGATTTACAGAAATCTGGTAAAAACATATCAGCTTCATTATTAAATTTTTCAAGCTTCTGCTTATTGAAAGAAAAAGGTCATAATGTGTAATGAGGACAAACAGAGGAACATTCTGGATGATTCCACTCCTTTTTATCCTTCTGCCAACAAGAGGCACAAATATGCTTTGCAAAACGAGTACGCCCTTTCACTTGCATGGTGTGCGAGTCTTTTTGCGGACACTTGTTTCGCTGAAACTTGGCACAAAACCAGAGTTTCTCTTCAGCTTTAAAAGGAGCAGAACACCCTTGGGACATGTCAGTTTTGGGTTTGAATTTATTACTATGGGAAGTTAGTATTGCATTCTCAACATACATGAAATCATCTCCCCATTTTCTGTAACCAAGCTGTATTTCGCGCAAGATCGCGGCATACAGAGATTTGATCACAGAAAATTCAAAAGCATTATTCAAATACATAAGTCTTTTTAATAATTCCAGACGAGCGGACTTTTCAGTGCTGGAAATGCTTACCTGGGATATAATTTCTAACTCTCCTGCTACAAATAAATTCAAATCTAACTTGTCAAATTCAATGCTATTGTTTACAAATTCAAATCTCAAATGAGAATGAGGGTACATTTGGGGACGAGAAACAAAATCAGAAGCCTTTGCAGAAATTCCTGACTTTCTGTCTTTCCTAACTTCACATTTCCCAGCATTAGAAAGTTCAGATTCTTCATCAGAATCTTCCTCACTGCTGTCAACAGCAAATAACCCCAACTTAGAAAGTTTTTTTGGGCTCTGGATCTTAATTTTGCGTCTTGGCGAAGATTGTCCAAACTAAACATTTTACCTTTTCCTGGCTTGGTTTCATCCCCTCGACTTGTAGGTCGGTGAAGATCTTTTTCGGCCGCTTCAACTTCTTCTCACAAGCGTCTAAGCTCTTGTTCTTCCCGTAGTTTCTGTAGCCGTTCTCGTAGTTCGTCCCGTTCCGTCTCGAACGCAGATTTCACGGAAGTAGACTTCACTGGTTCCCCGCTGTGTAGTTCTGGTTCCCGCAACTGAACAGCTGAGTTATCGGGGCTACCGGCGGGAGAAAAAACAGATTCTCCGAACCCATCTTCGTGAAGTTTTTTATAGTCTTTAATCGGACGATCACATGTAGATTTTGCGGCCATGTCACACGTAAGTTAATGTCCAATATTGTAACGCAATATAGCAAAGTACAAAAGTCCACAAAAGTTTTAAATATATATGATTAAATAAGTCCACAAAATTGTAACTAGGTATCCTTCAGGAACCTGAAGTGACGAATAGATCTAGTTAACCTCGAAAGAAATTAGTCCGTAATAAAATGAAGAGGTATTGCCGAAATAATTCTGAGAACAAAGGTACAGCTGAAAACTCTGTTCTTAAGGTAAACTAAATTATACTACTAAAATTGAAACAAGTACAACAAGTTGACTGTCACGAAATAACAAAGGCTGTGACAAAGGGCGCGAAATCCGTGCAATTTATATGCCAGCGGATGAACACAATTTGGCACTGGCCTATCAGAAACTTGTTGTTTATGCAAATTAACTGGTTTTTTCGAGTCATCACAAAACCATGCCCATTCGGCATACCTCGGGTGATGGGAGCCATCAAATCCCTGGGCTGTATCTGGTGGATTGATATGCACCAGATCGGTACATACCCGGAAATACGCCGGTTTACCGTTCTGAAAATTGTAAGGCTCCTCTTAAAAAAGAAAACTTGAGTTTCAATTTTCTATCGAAATCTTTCTAACTATATTTCAGTTGAGTTGGCAAACAGTTCGTACATTCATTATTTATCAATTCCAATTGAAGTTTTCACCGGCAGATAAACAGATGTGAATAACTTCATCGAGGTTGTTTATGTCGTTGCTAAACGACTGACAGTGGCGTGCCATGTATAAGATCACGTGGTTCGCAGTTCAAATGGAAACGACCGTTATACGGACGAGGTTAGATGTAGGTACGGAATCGGCCGAGTTGTGACGAGTGATCAAATCCCTCGGCTGTATCTGGTAGCTTGATGTGCACCTACACGGTACATTTCATCGCCGGATATACGCCGGTTAACCGTTCTGAAAATTGTAAGGCTCCTCTTAAAAAAGAAAACTTGATTCTCAATTTTCTATCGAAGTCTTTCTAACTATATTTCAGATGACAAACAGTTCGTACATTCATTTTGATTGAAGTTTTCACCGACAGATAGATAGATGTGAATAACTTCATCAAGGTTGTTTATTCCGTTGCTAAACGACTTACAGTGGCACCGCCATGTATAAGATCACGTGATTGGCAGTTCATATGGAAACGACCGTTATACAGACGAGGTTAGATGTAGGTACGGAATCGGCCGAGTTGTAACGAGTGCCTACCAACCCTTCACATACATATGCAGTACCCTTTACTCTCAAACTACATTTTTAACTGAAACTCTATGATACTTTGTTATGAGTCGGACAACGCTGTACACCTGCACCACTGTCTCCAGGCTTACAAGTAGTGTTACTTTGTTCCTACTTTTTCTACTTGTTTGTCCTGTTCCTACTTTTTTCCAAAAAACTCCTACTATTCTCACTTTTTCATGGAAATGAACATAAAAAAAATGTATCTTTCAAAGTAGGCCTTTTCAAGCATGTTGCAGAGTGAAACAAGATATTTGATATGGCCTGCAACAGGTGAAAAGGGGCGTTCGGACATTTGCATAAAGTGTCGTCTCGGATCAGCCTGGGCAATCCGCGCAGGCTAATCCGAGACAACATTTTCCGTTCTTGTTCTAATCCAAGACCACACTTTCCGTTCTTGTGTAATTTTCAGTTTTGCGCAAATCTACTGTAGGACTTAATTGATTGTAGTCGGAAAAAGTCGTCTCGGATCAGCCTGCGCTTTACGCAAATGTCCGAATGCCCCTTTTTGCGTGTTGCAGGCCATATGATGGCAGATGGCATATTCTACTAATTATAGAGTGTTTGAACATGCCACTGTTGACCTCTTATGCAAGCTGCATGATGCCTTTCTGGGAAATGGGTCTCAACAATTGGCCATTCATGCCATAGAGGATGACAGCAAGATCTACGATTAAAAAGAGCTCAGAGTCGCCTGAAGTTAGACAGCCCTTATATCATGTGACTAGAGTTTTTATATATACATCCTGTAAGGAATCAAACAGCAGTCACACTAACTAGTATGTCAGACCCACTTGTAATGGGTAGTTTTAGAGAAGAAGTTGTTTGAAATTACTATAGGTAGTTTGCAGTTTATAGGGACCCCCTGAATTTTGAAATATCTTGAAAAATTCCTTATCAATTTTTATGAAACTTTTCAAGGTCTGTTAAAATGACCTTACCAACTCTCACAGGGAAAATTAGAATTTTTCTTCTGCAAGAAAGAACGTTTTGCCTATTCCAGTAGTGTTAAATTTTTGCCCTGAAGCTTAACATTCTCCAACGGTTTGGCACAGTAACCATAACAGTAAACATAAGCGCATGACTTCAGTACCTCAATGCAGTTAAATATGAGGCCCTGAAATGGGGGGGGGGGGGGAAATTGTACAAATAATATAGTTCTGTACTTTACCATACATATCGCTCTCGTCACTTTTATTCAAACTTCGAAGTCTAAAATGATTTGCCCAATGTTTTCCTATATGGTGTCTGTTATCCAATATTTGATTAAATTTTATTTACGGCATGGCTTCAAGTTTTTATACCACTTCTGTTGAGATATGTGTTCCAAACCACCTGACACTTAGATTTAAAGGCCTTTCATGGTTTGTTTTGAATCGTTTTTCGCTATAATTTTTTCAGTTCGCCCAATATTAGCTCAATTGTATTATGGTCACTCTCATAGGGTGGTAATCTTAAAGACACTGTGTCCCTTTGACCGTAAAAATTCATCTACAACAATACTTTTGAGCTTGTTTATGGAACTTAACCACTTCATACAATGCACTCTTCATTTTACTGTTGTATGCAATACCACATGATGTGAGCCAGAGTTTGAATGGGTTTCGAGAAAAAACATCTATGGTTGGGCGTGGAAAAGAAAACAAAGTGTAAACAGGTGTGTGCAAGTCTCCAATATTGAATCATTAAAATAAAACCCATATGAAAAAACGAAATCAGGGCCTCAAAAGTTGAAGTTTTTACTATTCAAACAATAGACGACCACAGTTACTGTACTTACATGAGAACTGTTTTCATAAACAGGTAAACCCTTTACTCGGAATAGCCTTCAACCCTCCCACCGTTTTTAAGTTATTTTGTTCATACTTTTTAACATTGCATTGAATGCAAAAAGAAACTGAAATTTCTCTTTTGAAAAGTAGAAAGCATTGTGAAAAAAGGAGAAAATTCTGGTCAGCAGTAACATGTACGGGGGTTTAGGCCGACTACGAGCACTGGAATGCTTGTTTAAAGCCGAGATATTTCAATAAAACAACTCAAGACTCCATTGTTTTTCCAGAACTACTTTTATATCAATTAATTTGGTATCACTACAATTGGAATGTGAGTAATTCGGTTCCCGCGGTTATTTTCATGAATGGACCTACTTTTTATTTAGTACTATGAAATGTTATTAATGAGTTCATGACATACCTCCCTTGAAAATTTAAGAGTCCTTGAATGTATTGTTATTAGTTAGCCTGGACAAACTTTAAGAAACTAAAACTAATCTACATGATTACAGGAGAAAATAAGAAAAAAAAAAACTTTCTTTCGTCATTACTTCAAAACTTTTCCATTGCTGGAATCTTTCACTTTCTCTGAAAACAACAGGGATTATTATGCCCTTTAAAACATGTTATCAGGTTAACACTAATCTTTTATTTACATATGTATATAAGCGCTTTGTTTTATAGGTCGAGACGTTCTGGTTTTTTCCTAATTCTATCAGGATAGCGTCTTCCTTTTTTCATTGGTGTAGCACACGCTGTATTTGATGGTTTTACTGGTGTTTCTGGTACATACTGGTTATTGTCTTCCATGGTTGGATTTTGAATAACTGGTGGAGGGTTTGTATTTGGTGATGATGGTCTAATTTGATCTGTGTGTCTTCTCCACACCATATCGTTACCCATACTGACCTTATATGAGAGTGGGCCAGTTCTACTATAAACAAGACCTTCCTCCCACTTTTGGTTGTTCCCGTAGTCCCGGACAAGTATAGGTTCGCCAATTTCGTATTGCCTAACTGTTGAGTCCATCTTAGAACCCATCATTTGATGTTGCTTCCTATTTACTACATCTCTGGTATTTGGTTTTAAAATGTCCAAACGCGTTCTGATATTTTTCCCATAGAGAAGCATAGACGGAGTTTCATTGGTTGTCTTATGCGGTGTTATGCGATATTTGCACAAGAACGCATTGAGTTTTTGATTTAATGTTAAGTCTTGGTTGTTCGCCTTGATCGCGTTCTTAAATGATTGAACGAAACGTTCTGCTTGACCGTTTGTCCTTGGATGGAATGGAGCAGAAGTGATATGGCGAATAGCATTGGTTTCCATGAACCTCTTGAATTCTTCAGAGCGAAACTGTGGTCCATTGTCCGACACGATTTCACACGGAATCCCTTGACGCGCAAACAATGTTTTCAACACATTTACTGTTGCGGTAGTTGTTGTCGACTGCATGTGAAACACCTCTGGCCATTTCGAATATGCGTCAACGACTATCAAAAACATAGCTCCCTTGAACGGACCAGCAAAATCAATGTGTAAACGATACCATGGACTGCCTGGCCAACTCCATGGGTGAACTTGGCTGCTGGGAGGCGCGTTTTTCATTGATTTACAACCGGCACATGACTTACACAAATTTTCAATGTCTTTGTCTAGTCCAGGCCACCATACATATGATCTTGCCAAGGATTTCATTTTTACAACTCCAATGTGTCCTGAATGTATTTCGTTTAGAACACTTTGCCTTAAACATTCAGGTATGACAACGCGATTTCCCCAAAGTACACAACCTTGGTGAACATTCAGTTCGGACATCCTTTGTTTATATGGCTTTAGTGAAGGGTCAACAGTTTCAGGAAAGTGCCCTTGCATTACCATGTCAAACACCTGCGGTAGAACAGAATCTTTCTTAGTTTTCTGACTAATGCATGTACTAGTAACTGGTAGGCTTTGAAAGTGCTCTATATAAAACACATCTGTTGGGTCATCCAGATCGTCAGGCTCCTCTGACAGAGGTAAATGCAAAAGAGCGTCCGCGCTGGCATGCTGTTTTGTTCCCCTGTGTTGAATTTCATAAGTGTATCCAGACAAGAATACTGCATACCATTGTAATCTTGCAGCAGTCATGGCTGGAAGTTGTTTTGCTGGATTCAAAATACTTAGTAAAGGCTTATGATCTGTCACCAGGGTGAATTTTTGTCCATACAAGTATGTTTCAAATTTTCTTACTCCCCAATAGAGTGACAAGGCTTCCTTATCAATCTGAGAGTATCCTTTTTTCCGCCTTGTTTAATGTCCTGGATGCAAATGCAATTGGTCTCTCTGAACCGTCCGGAAAAGTATGGGATAATACACACCCTATCCCATAACAGCTAGCATCACAAGCCAATTTGAGTGGTTTTTCTGGATCATAGTGGCATAACACTTGTTCAGAACATATTGCTTCCTTAATCATTAAGAATGAGTTTTCACAGTTCTCAGTCCAGTTCCATTTGACTTTGCTCTGAAGTAGTTCATGTAATGGAGCAGCAATAGTCGACAAATTTTGGATGAATCTGTGATAATAGTTCACAAGTCCTAAAAATGAACGTAGCTCTGACACATTCTCCGGTCGCCTCACTTCAAGCATAGCTTTTACTTTACTTGGAGATTTGTGAAGTCCCTTTTTGTCAATCTCATGTCCACAATAGCTAATTCTTTCTTGAAAGAATAAACACTTCTTTAGGTTTGCCCTTAGACCATATTGTTTCAAACGTTCAAGAACAGATTTCAAGTTATTCAGATGCTCTTCATCATCTTTTCCTGATATGATTATGTCATCAAGAATACATTTTGTGAACGGTATTTTCTGGAGAACTTGATCAATGGCTCGTTGCCATAGCGACGGAGCAGAAGCTACTCCAAATGCCAATCTATTGTGACGATATAATCCTTTGTGTGTGTTTATCGTTAAATATTCCTTTGAGTTATCATCGACTTCCATTTGCAGGTATGCTTGTGTCAAATCAATTTTGGAAAATTTTTCACCTCCAGACAAACTAGCGAAGATGCCTTCTATTTTTGGAAGTGGATATTTGTCTACACACAAACCAGGGTTTAATGTTACATGATAGTCCCCACAAATTCGAACATCAGTGCCATTGGATTTCATAACAGGAACTATGGGTATCGACCAATCGCTAAGGTCAACAGGTTGAATGATACCCTCTTTCTCCAATCTATCTAGTTCTGCTTCAATTTTTGGTCTTGATGAATATGGAACATTTCTTGCTTTGAGAAATCTGGGCTGTGTACCCTCTTTCAATTTCAGACTAGCTGTGATATTTTTAAGTTTCCCAATTCCTGCTGAGAATACTTCCCCGTTAGCTTCTAGTATAGAGGAGAGCTTTTGCTCGGGACGTAGTGATTTGATCTCTGTCCAATTTAATTTGAGTTTTTCAAGCCAGTCCCTTTCAAAGAGTGAGGGCACATTTTGAGGAACTACATACAGATCTAGATCAGCAGTCTGGTTGTTAATGGATACTTTTGTTCTGATTTTACCAAGTGGTTTCACTGTATGATCGGAATAACTCCTTAAAACTGTTGATGTCTGCTGTAGTTTACATTCACTGAACTTGGAGTCATATAGCATTTTAGAGATAATTGATAATGCTGTCCCAGTGTCCAATTCCATTTTAATGATACTTGTGCCTACTTTTGGTTTTAACATGATGGCATTGGCATGAGTGTCATTGTCATTCAGTTGGTTTACATGAAGAATTGGTTCTTCATCAACCATTTCATCAAGTTGGTTGACATTTCTTCTCTGCTGTCGTTTTTTCTTGAGACATGCACGCTCGATGTGTCCCTTCTTCGAACAAAAATTGCAGATAGAGTCAATGTGTTTACAGTTTTGTGGTGAATGTTCTCCATTACACCTGTAACAGGGCTTTTGTGCAGGTTTATCCAGTTTTGGTTTATTTTTAGATTTCGGTTTGTGTTTGGGTACCTTTGCATGTACGTTATGTACTGTTTCCTGCCTGTTGTGAACTTCAGCAGCATCCCTGGCTGCTGTTTCCATAGCCACGGAAAGCTGAATGGCTTTGTTCAGATCAAGGTCAGTTTCGGACAGTAACCTCTTTTGGATGAATTCCTGTCTTAATCCACAAACTAGCCTGTCTCTCAAAGTGTCGTTCAATGTCCCACCAAAATTGCAGTTAATTGACAGACGCCTTAATTCTGCCACAAAATCCATGACTGATTCGCTGGGACCTTGGTTTTCTTTAGTGGAACCGGTATCGTTCGGCTATGACCGACGGTTTGCGGTTTAGTTGAGCATTCAGAAGTTTAACCAGTTGATTGTAGGTTTTAACGGAAGGTTTATCAGGTGCACATAAATTTCTTAGAAGAGAATACGTTTTTGGTCCAATCAGACTAAGAAGCGATGCCTTCTTCTTGTCGTTTTCGACGTCGTTTGCTTCGAAAAATTGACCCAAACGTTTGGAGTACGATTCCCATGTTTCCAGATTTTCATCGAAATTTTCGATGTTTCCTATCCTTGCCGTCGCCATTCTATAGGCTGGGTTATGGTCGATGGTTTTTACCTCGTCGCCAATAACATGTACGGGGGTTTAGGCCGACTACGAGCACTGGAATGCTTGTATAAAGCTGAGATATTTCAATAAAACAACTCAAGACTCCATTGTTTTTCCAGAACTACTTTTATATCAATTAATTTGGTATCACTACAATTGGAATGTGAGTAATTCGGTTCCCGCGGTTATTTTTATGAATGGACCTACTTTTTATTTAGTACTATGAAATGTTATTAATGAGTTCATGACAAGCAGCATTTTCTTTTTTTTCAACAATGTTTTCAGAAGCCATTTTTCTCAGGGTTGTAAAAACTCTGGATTGTTTTGGAGAGGGTTAAAATGCCTTAATTGCCATAGATCTGCGTGTAGTGTCTTTCTGACCAACAGCGAATGAGAAGTTTTTCTTTTATGTTATAATAATAAACAGGTGTCCTGCTGGCTGAAGTTATATGATTCCCACTCTGTGCCCTGTACTGAATGAGTGGATTCTTGCTTGGGGTGCTGGGCTTTTTTGCTGAAATGTCCTTTGGTAAGACATTTCAGAGTCCTGGCCTAATACACATGAATATGTGAGCTGTTGCTGTGATAAGACTGTAATAGTGTTGAAAGCAGCACAACACACTTGTAAATGAATTAATTTGATGATAAAAAAATTTCTGTATTCATGATTCTTGTGTATTGGTCAGGATTTTGGATGGATTCCCACTGACTTAGAACAGACCACAGTAAGAGATGCCTCCATTTTACGTCTCTAGTCAGTGACAAATAACATTATTAAAATAAGAGTTGAATTTTAATTTTTATCATCTGAACACAAATAGTTAACTCTTTCCTGCACAATCCCGAGTCTTACCGACCCTGAGAAAGAAGGCTCATGACAACATTGTGGAAAAAGAAGAAAGAGCTGCTAACCAGCATTTACTCCTTGTCCCACAATGTTTTCTACTCTTTCTGATGAAAGTCCCATCTTCTGTTCAACATTTAATTTGTAGCCTGCAAATGCTATCACTTTTGACCTGTCCAAAATGTTGTTGTTCTGTAAATAGTTACAGGATAGGAGAAGCCAAACCTATTAACCCTTTACCAAACAATCCCATGTTTTAACAACCCTGGGACAGCCTTTTGAAAACAGTGTGAGAAAAGATGAAAATGCTGGTAACCAGCATTTTCTTCTTTTCCCACAATGTTTTCTACCCTTTACCATTTCAATTTTTGAGGTACGCTTCATACATTGTCTGAAAATGCCTTCAATTAGACAAGTCAAGAATTTTGTTGTTTGGTAAAGGGTTAAGCTTTTACCAAGTGATCCTGTATCTTAACAAGCCTGTGGTAGAAAAACTTTAGAAAGCATTTGTGGAAATGGAGAAAAAGAATTAATTGTTCAAATGGTCTTGGTCACGTGACCAAGATGGCCACTGTTACTACATTTATCAGACATCTTTGAAAATAGTCTCGACTAGAACAGCGAGTCAGATGACCTTCAATCTTAGTATTAATTATTGCCAAATTTATAGGGATCATCAGTACCACAAAGTCTGCTTAAATGATTGACTTAGGATGATCTTCGACCTTCTTTTGGATAGGTAAACTTTGGGCTTCTGCATTTCTCCACCAAATGGTTTAGCCAATCAGACGTTGTGTTACTTTCACATTTAGAAAATTCTTGAGAATAACATTAATAACGTTCTTTTGATTGCTTGTTTAATACAGACCCTCAACTGAGTTCGAAGCATAGAAATGATATGAAATCCCTGTAAAAAGAATGGAGTGTTAGTGGCTGTTGTTGTTGAAATTCTCCAGGGTCGATAAGTCTAAGAAATCTAAAGCAATGATCCAAAATATATCGTTGAATTTTAGGTCACAGGATTTCAGCAATGACTTTTATTTAGCAATATCTTTTCAGAGGAGAGGGTAGCATGCTTAAATAGGCAGTGTAGTAATCCTCCTCCTCAGAGCATGCCAGTCACATCCAACAACTTCAGTTAGACTTGATAGTGCCATAATACAGTCCTAGTTTGTCAGATAAACGCTTATGGAATACAACAAAGCGAGATATTGAGAAATAGGTCAGATAACATTTGAAAAACAAAGAAATTTCATTTATGAAAAAGGTATGTAGGATAGTTAAACAAAGCGAGAGAGTAATTCGTAATACTCTTAACTTTTGGAAAGTACAATTCTTTTGAGATATTCCCGCATTAAAATCCGCAGTTCGCTGTCTGCTCTTGTCTTCGGCGTCCGCTAAAATACTCAGTCTCCATTATCAAAGACTGATCAATCAGGGAAAAAAACATGAAGATCACATTGCGAAATGGCCATATTTAATATAGAAAAAGAAATAGTTCACGTTTGAGCAGAATAACACAATTTTTAGCACCTGTGGCCCAATATCGGATCGAAGTCTAGGGAATTTCATATTTTCTAATCGATCCCATCTTTTGAGACATCTTCACTTAGTGATATTATAATTAACCCTTTACCAAACAATCCCGTTCGAATGATCCTGACGAACAACGTTTTTAGAAAACACTGTGGGAAAAGCAGAAAATGCTGGTAACCAGCATTTTCTCCATTTTCCACAATGGTTTCTATCATTTCAAGAATAAACACCAGTATCTGAGCCACGGTCAATTTATTGTCTACAAAAACTTTCACGTTGGACAAGTATAAAATGTGTCTCGGTAGTGACTTTCGATTTCTTAGCTTTATCCCCGTTGATGTTTCTCTAGGGCGAGTTGAACTTTGAGAGAATTATAGACGGAATATCGACATCGAGATAGTGTTTCAACAGCACACTGGTGACTCCAGCAACACCGACGGTCGTCAAGCCCTGTAAGGCCCGTATACTCAGCCAGAATCCCGGAATCCTGCAGGGAAAAAAGAAATGATAGCGGCTTTGGTAAAAAGGGGATTTATGCATCTCCGTGATGCTTTATATCAAATAAGTCGTCATATAATCATGGATCCGTAATATCCATTTTGTCCAACAACCGACTGGATAATGAGGTAGTATGATCCTTGGACATGAAGCTAAGAAAATTTACAAATAGCAAAATGTTTCAACTCATGTCAGCCTGCACAGACTGCGCAGGCTGACATGAGTCGATACTTTTTGCAAATTCATTAAACCCCCTTTTCAAAAAGGATGATTCAAACTGTATCGACTTGCTTTTCACTACTACGGTTAACACTGTATTTTTTAACATGTAGAATGCTTTGGGCTACACTAAACATTTCATGCAGACAACACAAATACATATCAGACTGCACAGAAGCCTAATGGTCGTGCCTTTCAAATTTACAGCATTTACAAAAAGATAATAACAACAACAACAACAATAATAATAATAATTATTATTATTATCATCATCATCCATCATCATCATCATCCATCACCATCATAAATGGTGTTTCACGCCGCTTTCAAGATTATTTTACAAGCATCATAAAAGTGTAAAATTACATTTGTTTTTGAAGAGACGAGCGGGAAAAAATGATAAAAAGACAGGAAAACACATTTTACTTACTACAGTTTGTAAGACATTGTATCACAAGTAGCCTTTACTTTTTACGACTAATTGCGCATTTTCCTATGTTATCAAAAAGCCCTCTACTTTTGGGTGTGAAAGTTTTGTTAGTTAAAATTTAACGATGGCAAGTGAAGGAAAACTACAGCTAGTACAAAACTGTAGACTCCTTCTGTCAGATCAGTTCAATTAATAGCGAGCTATAGGTATAAAAATGTTATACATGAATAACCAACCTTTTGTCTGCCTCTTGAATGTAACCTTTGATATAATTATGTCTGGCATATAGATATACAACTCCAAGTAAAGCTGCAGGTACTGTTGAGAAAAGAAAAATAATTGAGCCATGCTCTGACAAAAGGGTGCTTAAAGCATCTGAGAAAGAAAAAAAAAGTATCGACCAAAATCAGCCTGCACAGTCCGCTAACCTGGGTCGAAACTTTTTTGCTTTTATAAATTTTCTTTTCATAGGATCGGTGTACCTCATGCTTCACTCGGTTACTAAACAAAATCAATTTTATAAATTCATTATACTGTAATGACTTGCTTGCCACTTGGTATCATTTAGATCTATCATAGAGATGCATTAAACTCCCTTTTGCCAAAGCATAGCTCAAATACATGTAATCTATCAAACAGCATTCAGTCCCGTAATGTAGATCCTTTTTAGATGTTTCTGTCTAATTTTTATGTAATTTAGATTCATTGTTGAACTTTATACAATATACAATACGCAGATATGACTTGTTGATTTTAACCATTGTTTTCATCCTGCTGCACATGTTAATTTTAGGTCGATTAAAAAGAAGTATGGGAGAAACGAATCATGAACATTTAAGATATATTAAAACGTGCTTCTTTTAAATTTCCCCTAAAGCTCCTTCAAAAACTACAGTTGCTTTGCTGTCACTGTAATTCAAGAACAGACTACGCAAAACCTGCAGTTTGATCTTCATCTACACTGGCCCATTTGCTGAGACATTCTGGACGAAAGAAACTTTGAAATCTGCAATTATTTTGGGCTTAATTTCTAGATGAAAATGTCCCTGTGAGTAATCTGGTGCTCTATTTAAAGAGTTCATGTTTCTTTAAAGGGTAAAGCCGTATAAATATGTACCTAATATGATTTAAACATATTTTCATATTCAAGCCATGCTCTGTAAAAATGGGGTTTAATAAATCTGCAAAAAGTATCGACTCATGTCAGTCTGCGCGTACATGAGTCGAATTATTTTTTGCTATCGGGTTAATTTTCTGCGTGTTCCTAGGACTATTCTACCTCATGAAATCAGTCGGTCGTTGGACAAAGCTGATTTTATGTATTAGTTATCATGTGATTGCTTGCTTGGTATAATACATCACGAAGATGTATTAAATCCGCTTTGCACAGAACATGGCTCATTCCTTTCTTTTTTTAACAAGAATACGTCATTTATATAATATGAGTCATGCTCTGGCAAAAGGGGGCTTAATGTATCTCCGTGATGCATGATACTAAGCAAGCGATCACATACTGATGGATCCATAATAGCCACATCTTTTAACAACCAACTTAATCATGAGGTACACTAGGCTCTGGACATACAGAAAAATGGCCAATAGCGAAAAGTTTCGGCCCATGTCAGCCTGTGCGGATTGCGCAGGATGACCTGGGTCGATACTTTTAGCAGATGCATTAAGCCCACTTTTCACACAGCACGGCTCATTATAAGTTACATACAAAAAAAGATTTGAAAGAAAGTTGATGCTTATAAAGTTAGTTCATTTCCTCATCGGACAGGTGATGAGCGCTTGTTTTTGTAAATTTTATATGTCATGCTCTGTGAATAGGGGGCTTATAGCATTTGCAAAAAGTATCGACCAGGTCAGCCTGCGCAGTCCGCGCAGGCTGACCTTGGCCGAGACTTTTTGCTATAGGTCAATTTTCCGCACGTCAAAGGAACAGATTACCTTAAGATTCAGTCGGTTGTTTGATATAATTGACTTTATGTACCCATGATCATGTGGTGACTTACTTGGTATCATGCAACACGGAGATGTCCATTAACCCCCTTTTGCCAGAGTATTGCTCATATATGGCCTGCAACACGCGAAAAGGGGCATTCGGACACTTTCGTAAAGTGTCATTTCGGATCAGCCTGCGCAGTCCGCGCAGGCTAATCCGGAACGACACTCTCCGTTTTTATGTAATTTTCTGTTTTGATAAAGTCTAATGTAGGACAAAATCTAGTGTAGTCGTAAAGTGCCGTCTCGGATTAGCCTGCGCGGACTGCGTAGGCTGATCCGAGACGACACTTTACGCAAATGTCGGAATGCCCCTTTTCGCGTATTGCAAGCCATTATTATAAGATAGCAATTCAAGACAGAAGATATTGTGTCCAGTCAAAGAAAAAGCGAGAGAAATATAATAACAAAGATCTATTGATGGATTTAAGGATAGGGCACCCTAATGGGATGCGTGTAACATCGCCTTTTATTGCCGAAAAACGTACGGATTCGGCTAAGATTCTGGTAATCCGTAATCGATGCGGGGATTCAGCGTCTATCGGCCGATCGACTACGGATTACCCGAGCCTTGGCGGAATCCGTAAGTTTTTTCGGCGACGAAAGGCGATGTTACACGTATCCCATTAGGTAGCCCTATCCTTAAATGAAAAGCCGCGAACTTTTTGTAGCATCTCTTAAACATATGAGTTATTCTCTGTGAAAAGGGGGTTTTATGCATGTTCGAGATGCATTATACCAAGCAAGTCATCACATAATTATGGATCCACAAAATCCATTTTGTCTTACAACTGACTGATTCATGAGGTAGATAGGTAAATTTACACGCAGGAAATTTACCAGTAGCAAAAGGTTTCGACCCATGTCAGCCTTTGCAGACTGCGCAGGCTGGCATAGGTCGACACTTTTTGCAGATGCATTAAGCTCCCTTTTCACAGAACACTGCCCATACGTAGATGAAAATGGTTTGACTAATAACATAATGACATACCTTGATGACAAAATATGCCTCCGGTCCATAGAACAATTTGAAATGGTAATCCAAATTCTAAGCAATTCTGCCTACAAGTATTAAAAGAACAACTTGTCAATTTACGGAGTATTTGTTTGTTTGTATTGTGTTTCACGCCGCTATCAACACTATTTCAGTTATATCGCGGCGGTCAATATACCTATTCATGGTTTCCTTGGGATTACATTTACCAGTGCTAGCAGTGCTCCCAGCACAATATTCTCTTCAAGCCACTAGCAGCACAATATTCTCTCCAATCACTGGCTGCTTTCTTACATAAACATCTTCGAAACGATATTCAGCAGTGAGAGAGAAATGAATCCTGACACAATGACTATCATCAAACCCCGGAAAGAAATTGGCTGATCTAGGGATTCAAACCAGCGATCCCCTAGTTTCAAGCCCTTACCAACTGAATATCGGGCTTGACATTTTATCGAGTAAGATTGTCCGTCAGAACCAGAGATTATATTGGCAAACAGGTGAACTATCCAATTAATAAGTGAATCTATCTTAATAGAAAGGTAAAGAGCTCCGAAGGTGTCATAAGTTTTTTGTTTTTTTTTAATATCGTTAAATTAAGAAATACTAATTCGATAAGACGAAATGAAAATTCGTTATAACGAAATCTAATTTCGAGGAAACGAAACACTTGTTCATTTTATCGAAATGCTACTTCGAGAAAGTGAAATAGGCATATTCGGACTACTCATCAGTTTTCCTACGACAAGTATCGAGTGCATGTGATCTGAATACCGTTTCATCAAAAGAGGATTTCCTTAAAACGAATTGTAATTACGTTAAAACGATTTTATATTTCGTTTTATCGAAATATTGGTTCGGAATCGCAAATTGGATTTCGTTTAACAGAAATAGAATATGGAAGTGTCCAAAGTTTTATCTGGTGTAGGGTTGTCATCTCCACAATAATGCAGAAACGGTTTACCTGAAAATAATTGCACTCATAATGTTAAATCGTTTTTTGATTGGTCGAAATCGGGTCATGTGACGAAAAACCCGTCATACCATTTTTCGATGAACGCATTGGGACTACTTTCGGTTTTTCCAAGTTGTTGTGTATTATCTAATTTTAGATTTCATGCAAGCTCTTTAGTGCTATTTTTAGAGTTCCATCGATGAATCAGTAAAATGCTGAAAGATTGATTTCTTTTGCTTAAAAAACTTGAAAAAGATAACTCCCGAATAAACCTGGACAAATTGATGAATATTAATCTTTATTTGCACCCTAAACTCATAAAAAATACACCGTGCAAAAGGTGAATCAAGTATTGAATGGTAGACGTCATCAGTCACATCATTCAATACGTCAGCGGTCGATTTCTATGAAGTCAAGGTCACTTAGTTAAATTTGGTGCACTGTGTAACGAGAAAATTTACTCTTGCTTAGATGAAGTTGATTTCTTGTTTCATGACGGAGATGTTCTTAGTTTGTTTATCGCGAGGATTAAGTTTTTAAAAAAAAGCATTGTTAACTGATGACTATTGATCAGAAAAAAACTCACCGTGGATTTGAAAGTTTAGTGAAAGCTAGGAGTGTTGGAGAAAGGATCGGAAGAAGTGAATGCAGTGTGTCAAAAATTTTAAAATGTTGGCGTGATAGAGATGATATTTAAAACAAGCCTAGAACTGGGAAACCAAAAAGAGTTGAGGAATTAACAACTGTGACACCGTTTTTCACGTTCTAATGAGTGGTTCACAAAATGTTGGCGTCATTCGATTCATAGCTTTCAAGAAAACTCGGATAGTCTTATAGGGATCGGCTACAGGTAGCCATCGAGAACAGATCTGCCGACGGTATGTACACCTATTCTTTACAAAATATATATGAAAAGGTCTCTCGAATGAATATATCCTCCGCGCAGCCTCGAGTGTAGAAAGTTGATTGGATTTTTCATAGACAGAATCAGAAATTTTGTTCGATAAATCATCGAAAGTATTGATTTCAAAGTCAGCAAAATGGCCGTCATCGACTGAAAAATATGTTGCAAAGCTCGTAAAAATAGATTGTATTCATGCCTGTGCCACCAAGTATCCGCCAAAGAAATTAACTCTTGTTTACTGTCGTATATTTGTCCGTGATTTTTTTCTCTCTATTATTTTCGAAAATTGATTCAAGTGAACAGCGAGTGCAATTATAAGGGTTGAGTGCAGATTTTTGTGTTTTCATCGAGATATAAAATGCAATTGCCTTATTACATGGCAAATAACGCACTCAACCCTTAAATTAATGTAGCAGTAGATGTAATTGCTCGTATGATCAATCTGAACTAGCGCTCCTTTAACTTTCAGAAATATAACCATGCCAGTCAATACACTGTACTTGGAGATTACCGATGTACTCGAACAAACAAAATACGTAAGTACTCACTGAGCACGTAGAGCTCGAATAAAATCTGGTGGTCCCGTTGTATCTGGTGGATTGATCTTATGTTTACGTCTAAGATTAGCAACTTCTGTAGCAGCTACACCTGTGACAAAAATTACAATAGTAGGCCTAGTCCTCTTTGTTTGTTTGCAAGATGGTCAAAAGCCTTTACTCTTTCAGCGGCATATGTATAAACACGGCCCCCTTCGACGTCTGAAGATGGAGATCTACAATTCATTGGCAGATTTTTATCTCACAGGCCGGACTTAAAAAGAAGACAGTATAGATCAAAGATCAGACTGCACGTTTTGTGCAGTCTGGCCTTGATCTAAGCCGTCCACAAAAGGCTTTTTTCCGCCACTGCCATATTTTGTTGAAATAAATTTAACTTGTAGAAAGATTTCTATTGGGGAGGGCCATTTAGCCTTCCGTATTCAATCTTTCAAACTGTGGCACTATAAAGCCTGTTCTTAAAAGTGGATGTCCGGTGAAGCTGGCATATTTATGCAAAGATGTTAAAAAAGGGTCTACTAGCAAAGAAAACTTTGTCAGGCGTAGACTCTGGACTCTGTACACATACGTATACATGTATCAAAATCGGGTATAAATCTAACTCGATAAACTTTTCATTACCACTTTATATTATTGCCCGTTTTTAGGAATACAGGTTTAAAATCTAGAACCGTGATGAGATGATACAAACATTATTGTGTTGGGTTTTTGAGTTATCTCGTCACGGTGCGTGGTTTAAAACTTGTTATCCCAAACACAAACAATAATATAAATAGATAATGAGGCGTTTATCGAGTGAGAGTAATATTTATAAAATGATAATCGTCTATTCATCGTTGCCACCGGTTGTATATATTGGCGACGCCCACAGAAAGCTGGTAGCTATGTAACGGGGACAGTGCAAGATATAGAATGTTTTAACCCTTAGCCTAAGCTGCTATATTTATAAATCAAACGAAATTTCCACTGAATAGTGAAAAAATAAAAATATTGCGATTTCAAGGTTGATTTTACCGGGAAACAAATATTGTATCGGACAGGGTAGATCCAAGATCAGACTGCATGTTCTGTGCAGTCTGATCTTAATCTACTCTTTCCGCATTTATTGAGTCGCGCCTAGCAGCCTAGAGGTTTAAACACATGCTCTGTCAAAAGCGCAGTCTGATCTTTAATCTATCCCGTGCGTTTATTTAGTCAAGTCTGGCGTAAGTTATATAGTGTAAAACATTTTCCCTAGAGTAGTTGTGGTGGATTGAGTTAGAAATCAACCATTGTTCAGATGTTGAGTTTAACAAAATTTAGCTTTACATTTGGCGCTGAGAGTAACACTGTCGCACGACATCAGATTAATGTTTACACCGGGTACAAAACATGTTTCAAACATGGAGTCAAATTGCATACCTTGCTGTAGAGCATGTGCTATAGATACTAAACCAACGCAGGCTAGATCCTCCACTTTGATATTTACTGACATTTTAGAGACGTTCTAGATCTATATGCACATATACATGTATATATGTATGGCTTCTGTCTATTTATAGCACAGCATAAGGGAGTTCAATAGTACTTTGTTAAAAAGTAGTCATCCGGGTTATCTGTGGCTTAAACCTTTACCACACAATACCAATGTTTAACGATCTTTAAGAAGAAAGCCTTTGAAAACATAGTGGGAAAAAGAGAAAACGCTGGTAATGAGCATTTTCTCCTTTTCACACAACGTTTAAAACTACACTTTCAAATGCAAATTATTTAAGGTTTGAGTACAGATTTTTGTGTTTTCATCGAGATATAAAATGCAATTGCCTTATTACATGGCTTAACATAACGCCCTTCGGTTGAGTGCAGATTTTTGTGTTTTCATCGAGATATAAAATGCAATTGCCTTATTACATGGCTTAACATAACGGCCTTCGGTTGAGTGCAGATTTTTGTGTTTTCATCGAGATATAAAATGCAGTTGCCTTATTACATGGCAAATAACGCCCAAAGGGCGTTATGTTAAGCTTTCTCGATGAAAACACAAAAATCTGCACTCAACCCTTATAATTGCACTCGCTGTTCACTTGAATCAGTTTTCGAAAATGATATACAGAAAAAAATCACGGACAAATACGACAGTAAACAAGAGTTAATTTCTTTGGCGGAAACTTGGTGGCACGGGCATGAATACACAATCTATTTTTAGCTTTGCAACATATTTTTCAGTTGAAGACGGCCATTTTGCTGACTTTGAAATCAATACTTTCGATGATTTATCAAACAAGATAGAAATTTCTGATTCTGTCTATGAAAAATCTAATCAGCTATCTAAAACCGAGGCTGAGCGGACGATATGTTCATTCGAGTGACCTTTTTATAGATATTTTTTAAAGAATAGGTGTACATACCGTCGGCAGATCTGTTCTCGATGCGTATCTACCTGTAGCCGATATAAGGCTATCCGAGTTTTCTTGAAAGCTATGAATCGAATGACGCCAACGTTTTGTGAACCACTTATTAGAATGTAAAAAAGGGACTTACAGCTGTTAATTCCTCAATTATTTGGTTTCCCAGTTCTAGGCTTGTTTTAAATATCATCTCTATCACGCCAACATTTTAAAATTGACACACTGCATATACTTTATCCGATCCTTTCTCCAACACTCCTAGCTTTCACTTAACTTTCTATCAAATCCACGATGAGTTTTTTCTGATCAATAGTCATCAGTTTACCATGCTTTTTTTTTTTAAAACTTAATCCTCGCGATAAACAAACTCAGTACAACTCCGTCATGAAACAAGAAATCAACTTCATTTAAGCAAGAGTAAATTTTCTGTTTACACAGTGCACCTAATTTAACTTAGTGACCTTGGCTTCATAGAAATCGACCGCTGACGTATTGAATGGTGTAACTGATGACGTCTACCATTCAATACTTGATTCACTTTTGACACGGTGTATTTTTTTATGAGTAGGGTGCGAATAAAAAATACTATTCATTAATTTGTCCAGGTTTATTCGCGAGTTTTTTTTTTTTTAAGTTTTTTTAAGCAAAAGAAATCAATCTTTCAGCATTTTATTTATTCAGCGATGGAACTCTAAAAATAGCACTAAAGAGCTTGCATTAAATCTAAAATCGTTCTCATATTCTTCGAAGATTCGACCTGTCTGCTATGACGCATCACCCATCCCCCGAATATTCGGGAAAGGTAGGGCTTACAGCGAAGTTATTAGCCTATTACCCAAGCATGTAGGGGCTGTTTTAATAAATGGCCGATGCATAGGTTACATGCTAGCCGATCACAGCTGAATGAATCGCAGCAGGTAGCGTTTTATTGAGTAAACATTTATTTTATTTTGAAATTCAAAGTAACGGTTGTTGTTTTGAAAAGTAGTCCGGTTCTGTACCCATAATGCCCATATTAGATAGATGTGTATTTGTAAAATGCCATCTAGCGGAAGATAATGAATCTAAAATTAGATAATATACAACAACTTGGAAAAACCGAAAGTAGTCCCATTGCGTTCATCGAAAGATGGTATGACGGTTTTTTCGTCACATGACCCGATTTCGACAAATCCAAAAACGATTTAACATAATGAGTGCAATTATATGAGTATGACCACATATTGTCTGTAAATGCCTTCAGTCTGGGCAAGTATAAGATTTTGTCGATGAGTATAAGAGTTTTTAAAAAAGCGGAAATGCACGCAGCATAGCACAGGGGAGTTAAATACAACTTTCCGAGAAAAGACACAACCCGGGTTATCTACCTCAACTGACTCACATGATGTCATAGATAGACGGCGTAAATTTGTCAGCAAATGGGCAGGGGCCTCTAGAATAAACATGTCTACATTTTTACCAATCACAAATTTCTATTTATTCATTTGTTATCAGTACCAAAAAGTAGGTCGAAAGCCAGCGCATTCAGTCACGCCGAATAAGTGTGATATCTTTGAGCCTACTTTGCTACTTCCCAATTTTGATCATTATTTCTATGAGATATATGCCCAGTTGGCCTTCACAAAAAGGTAAAAAAAAAAGTGGCATGAGGACCCTTAACTCTTTACTAAAGGACAAATTTTTAGACATGTCCAAATTGAAAGCACTTGCAGATGACAAAGAAAATGTGACTCTAATGATTAGATTCGCTCTTAATGGTGGAGAAAAGATTGTGGAAAAAGGAGAAAGTGTTGGTAAGCGTTTTCTTCTTTTCCCGAAAATGTTTTCAAAAGCCGTCTTCCGAAGGGCCATTAAATGTCGGGAATGTGTGGTAAAGCCTTACACGTTTTTGCTGTTTCTCCCCAAACACAACTACCCTTGGGAAATCATGGTATAAAGAGACTCAGACAACTAGCTGTCCATAGACTATGTTTCAAATTGTGGTCACACACTGGTCAAATTGCTCCCCCGATAAATAGTAAAATTCTGCCCATTTTCACGTGAAATCATCAAAACAACATCAGAAACACATTTTATCCCTTTCCTTGCATCTTTCATCTTTTCTAATAAAACAGTGTAGCAAAAACAATTGACGTTTAATTTTTTTCAAGTATGGCTACGCACGATCAGAATGCATTCCGTTCCGGTATTAAACCAAATGTAATGGCCGGCTACTTCCTCTCTTTCTGCTGACATTCACTGCAAAAAAAAAATCTCTCAATCGACAAGGTTTTCCTTTCAACGTAGATCAAAGGTCCTTCCCCAAGACACTTGAAAGAAGTCTAATACAAGAGGGCTTACTCTAACACAGAACGTTGAGAGAGAGAGAGAGAGAGAGAGAGAGAGAGAGAGAGATGTGTGTGTGTGTGTGTGTGTGTGTGTGTATATCTTCGAAATCAACTCATAATCAACTCATTTAGTGTAAAATGTAGAACTTCTACATCGAAATCAGCTCATTTAGCGCAAAATATAGAATTTCGACATCGAAATAAACTCATTTAGTGCAAAATTTACAGAACGTTGGTACCTGTATATAATTTTGTCTTCGGGATCAACTCATTTAGTGCGAAATATAGAATTTCGACATCGAATTCAACTCATTTAGCGCAAAATATAAAACTTCGACATCGAAACCAACTCAATTAGTGCAAAATATATACAACATCGACATTGAAACTAACTCATTTAGCGAAAAATGTAGAGCTTCGACATTGAAATCAACTCATTTAGCGCAAAATGTAGAGCTTCGACATCGAAATCAATTTATTTAGCGCAAAATACACAGTTTTCACACCGAAATAAACTCATTTAGTGCAAAATAAGAGTTTCGACATCGACATCAGCTCATTTAGCGCAAAATGTATAACTTCGACATCGACATCACCTCATTTAAAGCGTCAAATATATAACTCCTACATCTTTCAACGGCTGAAAATACAATCCCATGAAACTCAGTTAGATTCTTATTTTATTAGCCCGACTATAGATCCTAGATCAGAGCACACGTTCTGTGCAGTCTGATCATGATCTATGCCGTCCAGAAAGCCATTATTTTCGGCATTGACACAGAGTTAAAAAATTATGTTTACAGAGGAGAACCACGTATACGAGAGAATTTACTGTATATTTAAGACTTGTTATATTTAGCGTTCAGATTGACCTGTTCATGACAAAATTTTGACTTGTCCAAACCCAAAGCGTTTGCAGACGACAAAATGACTTGGCTCAAGTGGTGGAAGCCGACTTTGAAGGCGTAGAAAACATTATTTTAAAAAGAGAAAATGTTTGTATCCAGCATGTTCTGCTTTTCCCAAAATACTGTAAAGTTCCTTCTTCCTCAAAGTCGTTAACATTCGAGATATGTGTTGTAAAGATTTGAAAAGACTACTATTTTAAGGTTGTTGCTAAAAGATCTACTGCGTGTAACGAGCAGCTCTCTCTCTCTCTCTCTCTCTCTCTCTCTCTTCTTTAGCCGTATTGTTTTCACGTATGTTTATGTATTAAACTTTAATTCTTGTCGCTTATCCATATCTGTAGGAGAACCTTTTTCAGAGTCGTCTGCTGCAAGGTTGGCCCATAAGATAAGAACCTAATTTGGGAAATGCTGAGATAAGCACTATGTCTGCCTTTGTCGACCAGTTTCTCTTAGTTGATCCCTTTCTGAAGAAATTTTAAACATGAATTCCAGGATCCTTTTGCATGATTTTTTGCATCCCCTTTCTCATAAACTTGTGATGCAAATCAATACCTTTCTCTGTATTCTGTATTTTGTATGACCAATTTATAGGTATACCGTACATAGGAAGTGCTACCTTTTTCCATCAAGGAAGACAGTCGCCTATCATTCCATGTATGACAAAGGGGGAAGTGCTTTCAGGCCAAGTGTACATATAGGCACTCATGATAGAGCAGAATATAAGCTAGATGCTACTTTCTTCTTTCAGATAGAACAATGAATGTGTTTGTTATTGTTTTTCTTGGACTTTTGTCCGTTGATTGTGGACGTACTGGTTAGAAAAGTTTGTCTTTTTTGTATGTTAATGAATATTTGGACGGATTTCAGGATAAACCAAGGAACTTTCAGGGGAGATTTTGAAGTTTATTTGTCACTAATTCCAACTAACGTTCACCCCCTTTTACATTAAATTGCAATGATAGCAGATCATCACGTTTCACTATAATATGGCCAATTTAAACCTTGGTAGTGTTTTCTAGTGGTAGTACCATTTCTATCAGAGAAAAGCAGTACTTTATGCAGACGTCACACTGTCCCGAAATCACTACATTCCAAGTACGACATCGGGATAAGTGTTTCTTTCGGAGAGTGCATGGTCATACAGATAAGCTCTAGGCTTCATTCAGACAAAACAATGAATGTCTTCGCCGTTGTTATCCTTGGATTAATGGCCTTTGACTATGGGCGTACTGGTTAGAAAAGTTTGTCTTTCTTATATTGTAATGATTTTCAGGTTACTGCGAGAAACTTTCGAAGGAGGTCAGAGGTCGTATTCACTAACTATATGAATAATTTTTTATTACATAACCTACCTTGTTTTAGTGTAATATACCCTTTACGAATTTTCTTTTATCATATACCTAAAAGTTTTCCCGGGAAAATAAATGCGTCGCACGCGGATAAAATATCACACAGGACAGGAAAAAAAAAATCCGTATCTACACACTGTGAAATACGGTTCCAAATATAGCATGATGACGTTGTGATGACGTAACTCACGAGCGGAATACGTATGTATCTATTTGGAATTTGGTTGGTCAAGATTTTACGCTGTAATATTCATCCGCCATTCATAAAAACGAAGTCACTTTTTACTACACCATTATTTATGTTATTTTGCTTACCGTTTTCGAATAAAATGTCAACAATTGCGATATTTTTCCGTTGAAAGGTGAAGGTATGTAATAAAAGGAATATTTTGCTGAAGTAACTTTCCTGGCGCTAGTATTTGCTTCTCGCCGCGCAAGAAAATTTTCATATCACGCTCGACCTTCGATCTCGCGAGATATCATATTTTCTCACGCGGCTCGAATCAAATACATGCACCAGGAAAGTCACTACAGCATAATATTCTGTATATCTTATACACGTTTGATATTGTGTGATGTCACATTTGACGTCATTTTGTACGTATTTCATAGAAGTGAATGGGTTTTATGTATATTACCGCAGGTTAATCTATAGATGGTTTTGCATCTTCTGAGCTATTATTTGTGAAATATTGTTATGTGATAAAAATCTGACATTCGTTGGCATTTGAGATAAGATTTTATTAAACTGGCAAGATAAAATGTTATTAAGCTCGCCAAAGGCTCACCTAATAACATTTTCCCTAGACTCGTTTAATAGAATTTTATCTCAAACACCAAATCATGTCAGATCCTATATAACCTCAAACCTTCCCTGAATGTAAAGTAAACAAGAGTGACCTCCCATTATTCTATAATAGACGGGCAGAATTCTGCCCGTTTTCAGTAGCCTATCCCTATACTTTTTTGCTGTATCAAGGGAGGTAGCCAAACTAGTATAAGCATGGTTGGGAATATTTTGTTTTCAAATTTTGTGAAAAAAAAAAAAAACCGCACATACCTCGGTTTTCCGTAATTCTTTATTTAGAAAAACTGTATGCAAAGATTTGTAGTCGACAAATCTTTAATATTATTTTTCCCGTTTGAAATTATTAATTTTTTAAGAAATTTGGAGCGATAAAAACTGGTTTCATTTTTCCAACAGACATCGGCTTTCTACTTTTTATCGGCAGTGTTTTGACTTTACGCGACATGCATTAATATAAATCCTGTACAGGATAGTGATGCGTTATAGCAAACAGGTCAATCTTCAAAGAATATTACATACGCAGACAACGTTGTTGTACACATATCATGCATCAAACGTTGTATTTGTTACAGCGATTTTTTTTTCATTTGATCTGTCTTTCACTTTTAGACATTATCACAAATATATTGTATAAAGTGCAGCGTCTGAAAATACCGTGGAATTACTACTTTTAGGCGCTAGCATAAGTGTAGTCTAGTCCCTCCCCCGCTTCTAAACCTTTGTGTCTGTCCTTCTTGCTTCTTTGGTATGCAGTCGCTTTTTTGTGATTGTTTGTATTAGGTCAGTAGGACTTTATTATTCATTGAGGGTTAAAAACGGTACTACTGGAGGTGTATAGCTCTCTGAATTGAAATGTTTGTGTCTTGGCTCCTCAGAAGTTATGTCATCCGATCTGAGACAATTGTGATACCAAAAACTCGGTCTTTTCTAGGACAAATGCGATTTTAGATGTCTTTTGGCAGTGTTCATGTTTATCAAGATTAGATTTGGAAGATCAAGCAGTCAAGGACTTTATACACTAGCCTGCAACATCTTTACCCATCAGATAAAATGTCTTGGCACTTAGAATATGACCAACAATGTAACTCTTTAACCTAAAGACAACAAAATTTTTGACATATTTTAAGTGGAAAGCTTTTGCAGACTTCACATTCAATATGCTGAAGTTATGACAATTCTCTTTGAAAGATATAAACCATTGTGGGTAAAAGAAAAAAAAAATCTGATTTCCAGAACTTTCTCCATTTGCCGAAATGCTCTCAAAATCCGAATTCCCTATTGGGCGTTCAAAACGCGGTATTGTTCGGAAAGGGGTAAACATGTTTTGAGAACACAACATCTGACCTAAATTGGATCTAGTCTGTAAAATGTTGTGTGCGACAGTTTGACCAGAACAGTGAAGCTTTAATATCATAGGACGAGTTTATAATTTGAACATATTCATTTCAAGTCATGTTGCTCTGAGAATTAGTATAAGTTGTAGAACCTTAACCTTTTATCACACAATTCCGAATTTTAAAGACCCTGAGACAGAATAGTGAAACATTGTGAGAAAAGGAGAAAATGCTTATAACCAGCAGTTTCTTCTTTTCCCACAATGTTTTCTAACTTTCAAAGACAAATCTCACAAGTTGACTTATATTTGCTATATCGATTGCAGCTACTTTGGACTTAGACCAGTCCAAAACTTTTTCGTGTGGTAAAAAATTCAACTTATTCGCATACATGTATTTCTTTTATCTATTTCCTGATTACAGTAAATACACCAAACAATATGGTGGTATTCTGTTCACATAGAGACGATAGAATAAAACAATTAGTTTTTTCGATAAACCCAGGGTCATTGTTTTAAACCAAATTACTTATACCGATGTCGTTTTAAACCAAACTACTTATACCGATGTCGTTTCAGGTTTACAAATTTCAAGACCTTGTTTTCTAATCGATCATGAAAAAAATGTCATTGGATAGCTGTACACCTGGAGCATTTGCGCATTTTGAAGACCCTGGAATAGACTGGCTTGTTCCTGTTGTTGTTGTTGTTGTTGTTGTTGTTGTTGTTAAAAGCTAGTACGACTGAACTATTTCTATATTTTTCACGATTTTAATCACATTCTGTACACTAAATCGTTCATTGTATCGAAGTTTATAAAAATCCGATAATGCCAATTAATTAGCATGGGATAGTACATGTATTTGCATTCGAGGGTAAGGCTTTAATGAGGTAGCATGGGACAGTATTTGCGTTCGAGGTTAAAGTTTTAATGAGGTAGCATGGGTCAATATTCGCATTCGACGTTAAGGCTTTAATGAGGTCGCAGTCACAGGCACTTGTATTTTTATGTAATTTTCGCTCAATATTACGATTAAACATTATTCCGCTAAATAAATGAAATGAAACTTGCAAACTGATAGTAAAAAACAGCCAAATTTTGCTATTTCAAAGGCTTTTTTGGAGAAAAGATACTTCTTTTCTTCTCATCTTATCTTCTCATCGGACAGTGTAGATCCGAGATCAGACTGCACTTTCTGTGCAGTCTGATCTTGATCTACACTGTCTGCAAAAGGTCCTTGAGTCACGCTTAGCAGCCTGAGGGTTAAAGAGAGCCATGCATATCAAACCACAAGTGCCTGCGGTTGTAGATCATGATTTTATGTGCTTTTGTGGACAGTGTTAGCTCTTTACCAATCGGGAGAAAAAAGCCTGGTAACGCTGAAAGCTTTAAGTACTGCACTATAACTATGACAAAATAATGATTTCAGGTTTCACTATTATTTTATTTTTGTAGTCCCGACATTTTCACAATACGTAGCAGTTGGTAGAATCGATGATTCTGAACTAGATGAAGCCTCGGGCCTAGCTGCTAGCCGTAAATTTCCAGGGGTTCTATACACTCACAATGATCACGGAGACCGACCTAGGCTGTTTGCGGTAAATGCATCGACTGCGCACGTACATGCAACCCTGGAAATCAGGTAAAAATTAGTTATTATGGCTGCATGTGCCTTATTGTGCCACTTCGAATGTAAATCAATGGCGAATGCTAATGACATTAACGCGGAAAGATATATTTGACGATCGGAAGATCAAAGATATAAAATATGTCAATTTGAAAATAGATTTTTGTCTATTTTAGATAATTTACTGTACATGATTTTCTCTCCAATTGATTGAAACACAATCCTGTCATAATTTAGGTCTATACAATGATTTTTTTTTTTTGTGTGTTTGTTAACTATGGCGTTAAATACGTCGCAATATTGTATTTGGTAATATATGTCTTCCATATTAAAAATTTATATTCTATAGTAAGATATTTATTGTCTGTAATTTAATTTATTATGTGTGAATGATATATATATTGTGTATTAAAATATTCATTGTGTATAAAAAAAAAACTTATTGAGTAAAAAAACATATATTGGGTATAGAATAAATTTATTGTGTATAAATATTTTTTATCTATTCGGTTAAAAGATATACAGGTGTATAAAAAATATTTATTGTGTATAAAAATATTTATTGGGTAAAAAAAATTTATATGGTGTATAAAACAAATTTGTTGTGTATAAAAATATTTATTAAGTAAAAAAGATACATATATATTGTGTATAAAATATTTTTATAGTGTATTAAAAATATTTATGTGTATAAGTCACGAAAATATTTCTGTGCGAATTTAAAATTCATTCCCTAGAAAAAAAATATATGGTATCAGGAGAACTCGTACCCTAGAGAACTTATACCCTTATCTCGAAGGTAATAAGTTTTTGTGCGTCCTTCCGATCTCCTGTCGAACGGCATCCGACTCAGACCTCTGAAAACATTGGTAACCGGCATTTTCTCCTTTGCCCACAATGATTTTTCTACATATCAAGCAACTTTCAGTTTTTCAGTCTCATTTATTCCATTCTCTGCAAAATTCTTAAAGTTGGACAAGTCTAAAATGTGTTATTTGGTAAAGTGTTATTGTTGTATAAATAGTACTTTTCACAGCTGTAGTTGAGGTTGCAGCCTGTAAAGATCATGATTAGACTACACAACGTTGCAGTCTGATCTGTGCTCTACACTGTCCTCTTTGAGACATCGTGAGTAATAGCAACACTGAAATTCAATTATTCGGGCCTTTAGAAGACTTAAGATGTTGGGTAACTTTAGAGTTCTAAGGGTTGTTATGATAATATTATACATATATCTGGAATAACTTTAACCCTTTACAAACAATCCTGAGCTTTCATGACCTTGAAAAAGGCTTTTGAAAACATAGTGGGAAAAGGAGAAAAAGCTGGTAATCAGCATTTTCTCCTTTTCGAACAACGATTTCTAATCTTTCTAATACAATTCCTGGTAATGTGAGCCACGTTTAATGTGACATTTACAAAGATTTTCATTTGCACGATAACACTTTTCCACCCTGTAAATAGTAAATCCTTATCAGATGGAAAAAATTTAGACTTCTCCATATTGGCTGAAAAGATAGAATTTGTCTTTGAAAGGGTGGAAGAAGATATGCTGGTTAACAGAGTTTTCTGCATGTCCAAGGACCATCCTACCTCATGATTTTGTTGGTTGTAAGACATAATGGATTTTTATAGATCAATAATTATTAAAAGATTCTGCTTGATATCATGTATCACCGAGATGCATTTAACCCCCTTTTTCCAGAGCTTGGCTCATTCGTTAGCATATGGCCTACAACACGCGAAAAGGGGCTTTCGGACATTTGCGTAAAGTGTCGTCTCGGATCAGCCTGCGCAGTCCGCGCAGGCTAATCCGAGACGGTACTTTACGACTACATTAGATTTTGTTCTTCATTAGGCTTGTGCAAAACAGAAAATTACATAAAAACGGAAAGTGTCATTTCGGATAAGCCTGCGCGGACTGCGCAGGCTGATCCGAGACGACACTTTACGCAAATGTCCGAATGCCCCTTTTCGCGTGTTGCAGGCCATATTATAGTCTCAAGTGTATTTCAAGAGTCGTTATGAAGTATGTTGAATACATCGCATTTATTTGTTATAATCCAATGGAGAAATAAATATTATGTAGTATTTTTGGTCCTTCAGTGTTATTGTTTATATCTCTGCAGGATCCTGCGTGGCTCATAGATGAAGATGTAGGATGTAAGATATAAGCAAAAGATCCTTGCATTCTAAATTCATGAGTCACGAAGTCAAATTGTGGAATATGTCTCTGAAAAAGAAATCATTATTAGAAAACGAGAAAATGCTGGTTTCCAGTATTTTATCCTTTTCCAACGATATTCTCAAAAGCGTTTTCTCGTTTTCTAATAATGATTTCTGTTCCAGAGACATATTCCACAATTTGACCCATATTTGATATGTAGTCTTTAAATGCTTTGGATTTGGACAAGTCCAGAATTGTTCCGTCTGATAAAGTGCAGTTGTCTCAGAGATACTGGCCTTTACCATGGAAACTAAAAACTCTTTATGCACGAAAGGGCTTGTGAGAAAATGTGTCAAAACATAGAAATTCCCTTTATTTAGTAAGTTTTCTGTTTGCCATAATGTATTTTGAAGTTGTTTGCTGACTTGCTCCTTCTGGCTTTGGAGCCGAGCCTAGGTAGCTCATTCAGTACTCAGTAGCGTACAGGACTTGAGAACAGGGGGTCGCAAGTGGGATCTCCGGCTCAGCCAATTTATTTCTAAGAATTGATGATAGTCATTGCAACAGAATTCATTCCTCTCACACCGCTGGCCAATGTTTCCACGATGTTTATTTGGGAAATTAGCCAGTGGCTTGGAAAGAATAGTGTGCGGAGTACTGATAAGAAGAAACTCCAGGAAAGCACGTATAGGTGCACTGGCCGCCGCGATGTGACTAAAATATTGTTGAAGACGGCGTTAAACACCATATAATAATCAATCAACGCTCTGCCTTAGGGTCTTTTTCGTGCTTTTGTTGATGAGAACTACTGAATCCTGATCCTTGCAAAGCGTTGCATTCTTTCTGAACTGCAATTTTGCATGTTAAAACTGTAGGCACAGTTGCCGAGTCAGATGCCCGTTCGACAGGGGATCGGAGGACGCACGAAAACTCATTACGCTCGAGATAAGGGTACGAGTACTCCAGGGTACGAGTTCTCCTGATATCATAGATCTATATATTTTTTTCTTAAGGAATGAAGAGAACTTTTTTTTTTTGTTTTCATGGAGGTATGAAAAAAAAACCTAATCACACTTTTGTATGAAACCGTTTCGCGGTTTCATACAAAAGTGTGATTAGGTTTTTTTTTTTCATACCTCCATGAAAAACAAAAAAAAAATCTCTTCATTCCTTATAATTTAATATCACAGACAACAAATATGTACTTAAATAATACTAACTGTTTTTTTTTTTTTGTAAATCCAACATTGCGTATTTATTTTATGTCCATTTCATACATAATCCATAGCGCGGTAAAACTGCTGGTTCATGACGTAACAATGATGTAATTTCGTGACGTCATTATAGTATTGAACACTTGCAGGTTTAGTAGATTTATTATTAGAGGTACAGTACGCTAGAACTAAGTTGAAAATAAGATTGTTAGAACCAAGCAAAGTGACAATGAGTTTTCAGCTCTTTCTTTGAATTTACTGTTGGATATTTTTTTTTTTTTTTTTTTTCGATATTTAGAAAAAATAAATTCAGCTAGCAATTTGAACTTCGGACTCGATAAAGATCTAAAATCCGAAAGAAAAACATTGTGAAATCTCTTATACATGTTTGTTTACATTACTTTGACTGCAAAAGTAGTTCCGGTACTGCATATTTTTTTTTTCATGGAGCTACGAAAAATTTTTTTCAGCCAATCAAAACTCGCCAATGTTCATGAAAAAAACTAATATTAAATTATTAGCAAATGAATTTTAATTTGGCACATAAATATTTTCGTGACTTATACCCATTAATATTTTCTATACAAAATAAAAATATTTTATATACATATATATTTTTTTACTCAATAAATGTTTTTCATACGTAATAAACTTATTTTATACATCCTATAAAATTTTTACCTAATAAATATTTCCTTACGCACAAAATAATTTTTATACACAATATATATCTTTTAACTCAATAAATAATTCTTATACACAATAATTTATTTTATATCCAATATATTTTTTTTACTCACTTAATTTTTTTATACACAACGAATTTTTTATATACAATATATATATCATTCACACATAATAAATTATTTTATTGACAATAAATATCTTACTATAGAATATAAATTTTTAATATGGAAGACATATATTACCAGATACTATACTGCAACTGTTTCACGCCATAGTTAACTGGTAAATTCATTCTTATTCTAATGCACTTTTTTGAGGGGAAGTCTCAACAAAAAAAAGGGGTTAGAAGCATGAAATAGATAGGGTGTTCTTTCGGTGAAAAGATCGAAATTTAATTCATCTAGTGAACAGCATCGATAATATTTCACGAGTGGCGCAGTGGCGCAGCCACGAGTGATAATATTATCGATGATTTTCACACTGAATGGTCTTTTACGCTGTTTTCAACATTATTTCAGTTAAATCGCGGCAGCCAGTGCACCTATCAATGCTTTCCTGGAGTTTATTCACAACTCTTAGCAACGGCCAGTTATAACCCAGTTGCCCATCCTGCGCATGCGCAGGCGATAACCCGGGCCTGCACCAAACCATTGCTTATCGATACTCTAATGAACGGCAGCCTCCTTATTTTAACTACTTTTCCTGAGGAAAGTTGCTTAAAACACATTTAACAGACTGGTCAGCATGAAACTCTGAATACCAGATCCAAAAACTATAAGTTGTTGGCTGAACTATTAAGTTCATTCTTAAAAACAACTGCTTCTTTTACACTGGTCTTTTTTCCAGTCCGGCCAAGCATACAGACTGGGAGGACATTGCTGTGGGGCCTTGTGGTCGTGGAAGCACGAAGACTTGCATATTTATACTCGATGACGGTCTGTACAGGAATTCGGGTGCAAGAACTGTGTATAGGGTGGTGGAACCCGATAGCCTTGTCAGTCAAACCCTGACCCCAGACTCCGTGTTAAAATACAAGTAAATATGAAAATACGCTCCCTGTCCTGAAATAAAAGTTCGATAATGAAAGAGTAAGATAAAAATATTTCAGGACTTAGGATTATTTAAGCTCTTATTGTCACACACGCACATGGGCTTCCATACCATATTTCTTATGAATTATTTGAAATGGGAACGGTGTTAGTTTTCTTTCCTGTTTGTGCTTTTGTTTGTTTGATCTGTCAGTCGCTATTTTCAAGGCCGTTTTCAACAATATTTCAGAGTATGTGTTTATGGTCACTGTAACTATTTACTTGTTTCTTTGATCTCATTATCCCTACGTATTTCATATCGTTTTTGAAACAAATTCTTGCAATCTTTATCAACCCTTTATGTTAAAGACTTTATGGAAGAAGCCTATTGAAAACATTATTGGGAAAAGAAGAAAATACTGGTAACCAACATTTTCCCCTTTCCAGACCATGTTTTCTACCACTTGAAAGAGAAAGTCAAATCATTTGAGCCATACCTCATTTGTCGCCCGCAAGTGCTTTCAAATCGGACAAGTCCAAAATTTTATTGTTTGGTAAAGAATCAGTTACCCATGTCAAGGCACTTTCAAAGCCACTTGCTGGTTTCACACATCCACAAAGCAAGTACTGTATGCCCAGTGTAATGCTAAACCTATATCCCATTTCAGCTGGACAGAGCCCGGTGCCAACACCCTGATGGTAGATCCCATGGGCGAATTATACGTCATAGCAAATGTAGACGGAGGGCGTGGTATGATAGTTAACCTACCCGCAGCCTCCTGGGGACAGACGCAACCAGTTTATGTTGAGTCTGGTGCCTTCTACGCCATGTATTCGCCCCATACTGATCCAGAAGGTGAACTTTTGACTTTCAGTTCCCTCGGTCTGTCCAAAATGTCTGATATTATGTTAAATGTTGAAACAAGAAAGAGCGACAGGGATTGAATGCAGTCAAGCCTGGTCAATCGACCGTCTTTATAAGAGGGCACCTTCCTTAATAAGACACCCTGTAACACCCGTCCCTATTTACGCAATTCTGAATCTTGATAAAAGCGCCACCTACCCTTTACTCAACCGCCGGTCACTCTTTACAGCACGGATATTATCATAACACCAACAAAATCAGACAAAAGTTCGGTACTTGTTCTACAGGCCCAGTGAGCGGCAAAAAAGTCAACATTTTGGTAGCCTAACTGCTGGCAAATTCGATTATATCATTTGAAAGTATGGATATTGTTTTCAGTTTGACAATGTTTTATACTTAATCGTCAATCTTGTGTCAATTGTTTACAGAAACACACACACCAAAACAACCACAAAAATGCCGAAAAGGGAGAAAATTCTGGTTATCGGCAATTTCTACTTTTTTTCACAATAATTTCAACTGCCTTTTTTCTCAGGATCATTTAAACAGGCACTCGTTTTGGTAAAGGCTTAAGTTAAATAGACTCCAAGGTAGGACTCCAAATGGGTGTTGCTTCAAACACAGAACTTTGAGACCATCGTGTGTAAAAGAGCGGCTACTGGTATCAAATGATGCAACCTGTTACATTTTTTCCCATATTATTTACACATTTGAGATCCCTTTTTCTTTCCATGTAGTATTCAGTGGCGTAGCTGCCATGTACGCACATACGCACGTGCGTACACATTGGAGCCGCAAGTATGAGTTTAAATACTTAAAAACGGCTTCGGAGAGCTCATTTTTGTGGTATTTGTCGAAGACAATACCACTATGAGTTCAATATTGAATTTAGAAGACCATGTATCGTATTTTGTGCAAAGCCGAAGGAAATAAACCCAATTAAACTCAATTTTTCTCACGCAAACGAGTTTTTGGTAGCACTCAGATATGTTATTGGAAATGGCATGTTAAAATACAATGGGTGAGGCCATCAATCGTGGAAATACTAATTTTTTATTGAAAACAGCTTCACTCGCTCATAGCCTTCTATTGGCGCAATGATACAAAATTTGTCTACCGATCACTTGGTCCTGGGCTTTTTCGTTCTAAAACAGCTCGTCCCATGGCTTGTTCATCCAATGATTGCGCGCTACTCCGTTTGATTGGGCATGAATATTTATAGATCGAAATAATTGATTGTAATGTTGGGAATTAAATGTTAGCGGCCAAAGATATTTCAAAATCATAGTTTTCAGGTACAAACTTAATTTTATTCTATATATTCACATGGTTTCTCTCTCTATCCATTATGCATCCTACTGTCAAGGGACGTTACTCCTGACTCCTCCTAATGATCAAAGGGAGACCACCAATACACAAATAATCCTAATTTGTCATGAGTATTCTCCCTTCAACCAAAAAAGGTATTCATTTGCTTAGTAGGTTGACTTCCAAGCCAATATTTGAATAATATTTCTCATTTTCTTTCAAATTATTAATTCCACTCGATGGCTTCCTTGACAAATACCACTTCAGTGTTCTCAACGCTTTGCCTTATCTTCGTTTTCGCCCCTTAACCCCCGTTGGGGGAGGACCCCCAAACCCCCCTTCCAATGTGCGTACTGTCATTTAGGCTCCAGCTACGCCACTGGTATTTGAATTATTGTTGTTGCTGTTGTTGTTGTTGTAGGTTTAGAATATTTGGGGTGATAGTTTGTTAAAAATCATCAGCATCTGTAACTTTCTTGTTTACAGCCGGAGACATCTCTCCAAACGGCAAGGAGGTTTTGGTGAAGGACTTTGATAAGATATACTACTACGCGCCTGTAGACGGGGACTACTTATCCGCTCTCACGCATCCAGGTGTTGAATTACCCTATCATAAAGAGAGACTCGGCGAATCGGTTTGTTGGTCCGCAGATGGATCATCATACTACACTTTAGGGGAGGGTGTCAATGCTGTCCTATACAGATATGACAGACAATAGTTATAAGAGAGGATGTAGAATAGAAAATCATGATAGTTATGAAAAAATAATTATAAATAAATAAATAATAAATAAATGGACTTAATTTTTGTCATTGCCAGACTTTATTCTTTCTGTTTATAGATATAAACCAGCATGTCGCAGTAACAAGTCGGGCTACAAGAAACATTTCTTCGGATATTCTTTGCCTCTTAGGTCCTTTATAAAGGAAGTCTAGTTAGCTAGTTACTTACTAAAACCGCTTGAAGACTAAATGATTTGGAAAGCCCAAGCCAGAACCTTTTTAAATCAGTATTCCATCACGTGATCTACTTTATAGTGGGGACGTAACGCCACTACACACAAGGGGGTAATGCAATAAAAAATGGTATTACAACGAACATGCCTTTTTTGCTACGTTAGTGAAAAAAAAAAAACTTCTTGTCATTAACTATTATGGTGCAAAGCAAAACTGTGGTTGCTTTTTTTAAAGACAATATCGATCAAATTCAGGCTACCTCAAAGTTTACCGAAGTAGAAGATCAAGATCAGACTGTACTGAACGCGCAGACTGATTTTAAGTCTAGATCGACACTTTCCGCTTATTTAATAGGTATACTGGCAAGAAAAGCACTCGAATTGCAGTGATTGTTTTCTTGATTGAACAAGTCTATTCATTTCTTTACTTCTTTTACGGTTAAATCCTATTTATGCATATTGTCTACTTTTGTTGACATTCTCTTTCTCCCATAATATACTGATATATACTGATAAGTCTATGTGTGTATTCATGAAAGTTGATGTCCAGTCTCATGATAAACCTTTGATAAGTCCTAACAGAGAAAGGTGAGCCGTGTTCTTCTTGTTTACTCAGTAAATCTGTTTTCTTTGTTAGATTCATTTTATTACTGAACCTCTTCACATCATGTTCGCTGATATTACATGTTTCAAAATACAGACTTACATTTAGTAATTATTTTGTAAAGATTTGTCCACAAAAGTAGACAATAAGTGCGAAAGGGTACGTCTACTTTCACTTGCAGTAACTACGTGATTCTGTTTTTGTCCTATGAATTTCAAGGTAAATGAAATTATTTCAATGCTGGAACAGGAGACTCTGCCTGCAAGAGCAGACACATTTGTTTTAGCACATTCATTTCAGTTACTTTTAAATGAATTATGTAACAATAAATGACTAGTGTTGTATCTTATACAAAGGAGGGATGTTCATAGAGATGTTTTGATGGCCTCAACCGATGTCCCTTAAGCTTTGTACGCTGAAACTTATACATGTTGTATCATGTAATATTAAACTTATTGGTAAAGGTTTGTACGATGTGTGATCAGAGAGAACGTGGACCAGTACTTGTATCGTTAAATATTATTATAAAAATAAACTTTTAACGTTTACTGTTTTTTTTTTAAGTAACGTCCTTTGTATTCTATACACTTATTCATTCTTGGTTCCCATGCGCGAGACACGTGAGCGAGCCCGTCAAATGACATTTACTCTTAACGACCCATTCATAGCGAGGGGTAGCTCCTCTCTGCTTTCTTAGTGCGTGCCACGGAGAGAATCTTTCAAAAGGAACTAGCAAGAAGTAACATGGGATCAGGACTGGACTTTAGGGAGGATGGTCTCGTGTTTATATGTTTAGTTTTTGCAAAGTTTACTGTACACGATTGGCAAAATTGTGAGCTGGGGCGTTATCTTGGTGTAAAATGACGCCTCTTCGCATCCAAGGTCTGGCTTTTTTTTTCGTATGGCTTTTATCAAATACATTTAAATAATGTGGGCATGATACTCATAATTGACTGTAGTATTTATAATAAACATGATTTAGAAGAAAATACTGAGAAGAGAAAACGTGATGCACGTAACTTTACCAACTGACTTAGAAAATTGGTTTTAACAGGGGACAGCGATTTTGGATTTCTAGACACTGCTTTGTTGTTAAGGTTCATGCTCGTTAAAGAGTACATATGCTTCGTTGCAAGTTACAACACGATTAATATAGTTTTAACCCTCTACCCTGCGCAAACACGCGAAATTCCAAGATTGTCACTTAAAATCTCCTGAGCACTTCCATATGATATGCTAAATGTATCAGCTATTTCCCTAAAAGTAACACATCGATTTGCTTTACATGCTGCCATATACATCCGTAAAGCTTTTGTCTGTGACTGATAGTGAATGGACGGCCAGATTTATGGTTATCTTTAACAGTATACGTGGCGCCCTTCTCTACATCAGTTCGATCCATTTACAAATACCAGATTTCTTGAGTGCAGAGTCCCTTTAACTTTCTCTAAATCAGCGTTAATTTCCAATAAATACTGTCCAGTCTGAGATAAAACTTTATAAATACAGACATTTTGAACCACTAATTAATGCAGTATATGACGTACGTCATCAAAATGACGCCATAGTTTACCTGTTGGATTATGACGACATTTGAAAGCATGGGTTAATTACCAGATAATTAATGCTCATCTGTACATTTTTTTTTTAATCTTACGTGAAGTAATTTTCAAAATAAAGAGGTGGCCCACGTTCTTTCTGACTACCCCTCGTATTTTGCTCGCTTATTCCAAGCGGGTGGGCCGAGTCTGGTAACGGAGTCGGTAGCGTACAGGGCTCAAGAACAGGGGGTCGCTGGTTCGATCCCCGGCTCGGCCAATCTCCTTCCAGGGACTGATGATAGTCACTGCGACAGGATTCATTCCTCTCTCACCGCTGATCATTGTTTCGACGAGGGTTATGTGGGAAAGCAGCCAGTGGTTTGGAGAGAATATTGTGCAGAGTACTGGTAAAACGAAACTACAGGAAAGCATGGATAGGTGCAATGGCTGCCGCGATGTAACTGAAATAATGTTGAGAACGGCGTTAAACACCATACAACCAACCAATCCAAGCGGGTGGTTATTCTGACTGGAAGAGGGTTTTGTTAGGAAATCGGTGACATTCTAATTATTACTCAGAACTAGAAGTTAACAGTTTCATACTTTCTTAAATATCACTTGTGATTGGAAGTGATTAACGATTCTTAAAACGGTTAAAAATAGCCAAATGTAACCTTTTCGTAGGATAGCCAAAGTTTGCAGTATCATCAACATCCAGAAGAAGACTCTGTGATCTATAACGCATCATTTGTTAAAAGTTCTGTGATCAATATGGTCTTTAACCCTTTACCAAACTATAATATTTGGGACCCGTCGAAATTGAAAGTGTTTGCAGACAACAAATAAAATGTGGCTAAACATTGTGGAAAACGGAAAAATGTTGCTTATCAGCATTTTCTCCATTCCCACCATATTTTAATTAGTATTCTTCATGGTCGTCAAAACTCGGAATTTTATGGTAAAGGGTTGAAAGAGTGTTTTAGAAGACAGCAGACTTGGTTCATTAGGCCTATCATGTGAAAGAATTTTGCTCCTGACATGTAATAGCCACTATCATCGTGTTGACTATTATGCTATCATTGCGCAAGTAAAAAAAAAATCTGGATAAAACCATGGTAAAAGGGGCTTAGGCCTTGGATACTTGGGACTTGAAGCCTCAGATATTCCCACTGACACTTTACCTGGTGGCAGCGAGTTTCACTCCCTGATGGTTCTGGAAAAACATGACTCCCTTCGATAGTCAACTTAGCAGGATGGTAGGCCTACAATGAAACTCTTCTCATTGGTGTTTCTAGAGCGTCTCGCTTGCTGGGTCTGCATGTCACACTATAGGCATGTTGTTCCGTTGAACAATTGTGAAGAAAGCATGTTCGAATTATGACCAAAAAGATCCACACAGTCAGAGTAGGCCTAATGGACGTATGCTAGCGTGTATTGAACAAAAATTCAACACTACGGTTAAAAAAAATCGCTGGTGAAGCAAAGTGATGCGAAATACTTCAGGTAAAGAATAGCGCTTAGATCTATATGTCTATGGTCATGACCAAACTTTTATACTTGAATTAAAAAGGTAGTTTTCTGTTATTAGATAATAATGAACATTCCATGATGCAGATTATTACTTTGAAGACTTGTTGATAATTTGTTAGCTGAAAGCGAGAAAAAGTAAGAATGGCATAATGAATTTCAGACATGAAATATATGTGGAATATTGTGTATGAATTGCGGTAGTTTGCTATTTAATAAAGTTCTACTGTTCTTTTGAAAACATTCCAATCCTGAGAAAAAAAAAAAACATCTGAAAAATGTACCTTAGACGATAGTATGCAATCTAAGTCCACACATTTCTTCTGTTTCTCCATAAAACAATCTTGATTTTGACTGACTGCTTTCTTAAATGATTCAGGGGCTAGAAATAAGTGACTTCTGATCAAGTTTCGAAGCTGCTCTGTTTTGACCAAATGAGCTAACCCGGACGGCAACTGCTTTATCCACAACATACATACCGATACGCACCGGTAATATAATGAATAAATCTGGCATTTTACCAATGACATCAATACCATTGGCATATTTATCACTTCGACTCTGACATTTTTAACTCTGGTATTTTATCTGTGGCATTTTAGTATCTGGCACTTTTTACCTATGACATTTTTACCTACATTCCATTAAACACAGGAAATACGCATGCCATTGTAGAAAATATTGCGGCAAATAACAATGAACTATTTTAATGTGTTGTGCATTAAAAAATCCTACAATATTTTTGAGCAGGTATTCAAATCTAGTTGGCCGGAATATGCCATGTACTTTTACCTTGGGGTTAAAAAACGCGATGATTCCTCAGGAGAAAACGCAGGTTTTAGAGACTTCCAAGGGACATAACCGTTGTAAGATTGGACGGCCTTAACCTAGTTCGTTCTGTGGTAGTTTAGCCTGTGTCTAAAACAAGGAAGTCAACAATTCGTCTGTTGGAGGTGATTATTTACATATTTAATTGACCACTCATATACATTGTAGTTTATGAAAAAAAAGTATAATTGTATTTATTTTTGTATCCTAGATTAGAAATAGTGGTAATTGTAAAGATATTTACTGTCAAGTCATAAGGTAACTAGTTTTCGTGTGCTTGCTTCAGCTATTGGGAAAAAAAGAGATTTTGGCTACTAGTACGCCAAGAGAAATTAGTCTCGCTCGTGTTTTTATTTACGAGTTACTAAAATTTTGTGAGATCTCAGGGGTCAAATTTAACTTTTTTTTCAACTAGCAAAAATTTGCTAGTGACCATTTTTTCTACTAGCCAAAATCAATTTTGTACTAGCAATATTTTAACCCATTGCCACTCAGTCCCGTGTTTTAACGACTCTGAAATGAGAAACTTATGAAAACATTGTGGGAAAAGGAGAAATTGCTCATAATGAGCAATTTCTCCATTTCCCACAATGTTTTCTACATTATTAGAGAATTAACTTTCCTTTGTACCAAATGCAGACGCTTTCAATTTGGGAGAGTCTAAATACTGTTGAGTGAGTCTCCTCTGTTTGCTCATACAATATTATAGCTCAGACTCTACACATTCTGCATGGCAAAGAAATATCCTTTGTTTGAACAAACTGTTTGATCATTAATTTATATTAAATAAAAATTCCGGCGATGTCACGGAATCCGGCCTATTGCCGAAAAAACTGGATATTTTCCGCTCCATACTCTCAGCGAGGCAATGCAGACGTATAAACAACGTCAGAATCGTCTACGCGCTTTAAATATCGGATACATGTATCTACAATATCGCAACAAGCGTCTCTACGAAAACCGGTCACGTGGTCGGTGATACTCTCAAAGGATAGTTCTACACCGCATACGGCAATTCAGTGTACACGAAAAACGATCACATTTATGGATTAATTCAGATTTTTAAGCGGTATGTTTGCCCATTTTCCGGCGCACTCGCAAATTATTTCGAGTGCTAGAATTTGGCACTCGCATTTTTTCATTTCAGCTCGCATTTTGCGAGTTTGCGACCGTTAAATTTGAACCTTGGATCTGTAAACCGAACTAGGTTATGTACAGAACTATTTTGTGTCCAGTAGATGCAGAGGAATTTTGAGACTCGATCTTGTATTACTCTTTACCAGGCAGCAGCATTTTTGATTTGTCTTGAATCGAAAGCATTTGCACACAGCAATTTGAATGGGATCAAGCTTGTTTCATCTATCAAAGTGAAGAAAACAGTTTGAGAAAATGCTGGTATCCAGCATTTTCTCCTTTTTCCCAGAATGTTTTCCAAAGTCTTCTTCTGTTGGTAATGGAAAGAACAGGTGAATAGTGAGCGACAGTGTCTCAAATCATATATTACACACTAGTATACTATACTGAGAGGTAAACGACTCGGAAACATAATTCTACAAGAAAATCATGTCACAATTTCTGATATTTCAAGACTTAAAAGCACCTAAACTGTGAAACCTTTCGGTTATTGTGCAACATACACTTCAGTTCCATTAACTTAAAAGTATGTATGCACTAATATTAGACCATAAAATGCTTTTCAATTGTACAAACCTTTTTCTATCTGAAAATGTCAAGCTGTCTGAACTTTAATCCACTATGCATTTGGCAAACCTCGGGTGATCTGATGATCAAGTCCCTTGGGTGTATTACGTAGCTTAATATGCTCCTACATGGTACATTTCTTTACTGAAAATACACTGTTTTACCATTTGAAATTTTAAGGCTTCCCTTAAAAAAGAAAACATGAGTCACAATTTTCTATAGATGTCTTTCTAAAAATATTTCCGTGAACAAACAGTTTGTACAATCAATTTTTATCAAACTGGCTGGGAGCTGTCAGCTACAGATCAATATATGTGAATAACTTCACTGTGGTTGTTCATGTCATTGCTAAGCCCTTTACATGGGCCATATTCAAGATCATGTGACTGGTAGTTCAAAATGGAAACCTCCTTCATACGGACGACGTAACATGTAGGTATGGAATGGCCGAGTTGTGACGAGTGATCCATTTTTGTGTACTTTGCAGATTTTGTAATATGTTTCTTATTGGTCGAGGTCAGGCACACCTCCATGGATAACCAATGAAATTATGCCTTTCAAAGTAATCAAGGTATGTCAAAACACAGGTCAGACTGCAGTGCTCCAGCCAGGGTTAAAAAAAGGGCAGGGTGGTGGGGCTGAGAAGGACACTTTGAGACTTAAAGTGCCAAGTGGGGATAATATGAGAGTGGGTGTACCCCTTCACCCAAGAAAATTTTATAAATTTGGACCCTATTTACAATCTCTCCTGTAATTTCTGACAAAAAAAAGGATTTTTAAAACAAAAGTAATTCTGTTATACTGGCTTATATGGACCTTTTATTTTCATCTGAACAAGAAAACCATTTTCTAGAACTCATTTTCTAGAATGGTTTAGCCATATGTGGGAAAGTAGCCAGTAACTAAGAAAGAATATTGTGTGGAGTACAGGTAAAAGGAGTCCAGGAAAGCATGGATATGTGCCCTTGCAGCCATGATATAACTGAAATAATTTTAGAAAACGGAATTAAACACCATACACTATATCAATCTATTGTTTTCTCGTTAAGAGTGAAAGGGTGTTTTTTTTATTTAATTTGTGACAAAATGGCTCTGAAAATATAGATTTAAGATCAGGTGGGCTGAGACATTTTTTTGCAATCTGATTTTGATCATCAATGTCTACAAAAGCATTGAAAATTGTGCTTTATCCTCTATGGAATTATATCTTTGGTTTAAATCTATAAAAGACGAGAGAATTTTGGACTTGTTTAAATGGAAAGCATTTGCTTACAAAACATTAAATTTGGAACGATGACCCTGAAGAAAATGGTTTAGAAAACATTGTGTTAAAAGGGAGGGCATGGGTAACCAGCATTTTCTCCTTTTCTGATGATTTATTTTCTTACCTTTTTGGTAACAAATTTCATCAAGTCAGATCTAAATTGTGATCTGCAAATGCTTTCAATATGGACACGTCCAAAATTTTGTGAAGAGTTTTAACCAGTAAAGTACCTTTCACAACCATAGTTGCCTTTGCTGCCACTTTAGATCAAGATCAGACTGCAGTCTAATCTTTGATATACACTGTCTGCTTTAATGAAACTCTTTACACAAAAGCCACCATGATATTTAATTACACAGGTCTAAATTCGAAGTTGAATATGTCTGCTGGGTTTATTTTGCACTCCAAGGGTTAAAATTCTAAAACTTCAAGCAATTGCATTAAGATGAATTACCCAGGCAGGTCATTCTGTTGTTGTGAGAGATGAAGGGTTTATCCTCTGTAGCTTAAAACAAATTGGATTATAATTCTTCTTTTTTGTTCGGCTTCTAATGTATTTCTTTCAATGTATGATTCTTTACAGGCCAATGGATTTGAGTGACTGTTAATGGATGGTAATGTGCCTCTGAAATACTGGCTACAGAGTATAAATTTGTTTCAATATTATGGTAATTTTTGTGAACATGGAATATTGACCAAAGAACAGTGCCAGTCTTTGAATGACTCTCAACTTTCATCCATTGGAATATCATCACCTAGTCATCGTGATAGAATTTTGAATCATTTACCTGCCAATCAGTTCTGGATGGATGAGACATCACCAGCCAGTCCACCACCATCTTTACCTCAGAAAACCAAAAATGTCCGAGATTCTTTCTTATACAAGGATAATAACCAAATAAATGCTATAAGTTTGAACGATGATGAAGACTCAAATACTGTACGACCTACACCAGCCCCTAGACCAGTTCCAAGGCCTAGAACTACAGTGAAAAATTCTACAAAACCAAAACCAGTGCCTCGGCAAAGACAAAGAATTAGCAAATCCAACCTAGATGATTCTGGAGAACTTCAGACAGACAGCTTGAAAGAGAGAGGATCTAGTGAAATCAACAAGCTGAAGATTGATATTTTAGGAGCCTGTACAGAGGAAACATCTACAGATAAAGCCAAAAGTAAACCAGAAGAAGACCCAGTAATTAAAAGTATTGACAGATTTCAGAATGATGACAGTGTAAATCACACTTGTACAAGCAAAGACATTGATAGCTCTAAGACTGAGGAGGCTGAACAAAACCCAGATAAATCCAGGCATAATTCTGGTGACTATTTCAATGTTAACTCTATGAATGAATTGATCACTGAAAATCAACCCTTTGAACAGCCATGTGCAAGCAATTTCTGCAACAGGGATACCACATTTGAAAATGTGGAATATGATCATGAGCTACATATTTTTAAAGTTAGGGAGGACTTAGCTCCAGACATAATTCCACCTATTTATGAAGCAGCTGCTGATTTATCCCAAAAAGAGAGCAAAAGTTTCACAGGAATAAAAGATTCAGGTGAGCTTGAGTCAGCTTGTAGATCACCATCCACCACTGAAGTAGTTCCTTCTAAAGTGAAAGATGAAGATGAAGAGTCACAACTGTATGAACCAATTTGGGTAAAACCCAGGAGGAGACCACCAGATCCTAAAGCTAGAGATTCATCCCTATTGCAGTTTTCACACACAAAAGATAATGCAGATTTCACAAGTTCTGGGAAAAGTTTGTGCTTGTCTCAGTTTCAGGACAGTGATAGTTATTCTACTTCTTTTGACATGCCACCTCCAAGTTTTCCACCTCCTCCTTTACCTGGAGATCAACAAAACAATGTTCTACAAGACTTTGATCCACTGGCAGAAGAACAACAGCTTCCTCCATTGCCAGAAAGACCGGTTCCAACAACAAAGAATATACCATTTCAAGTGTATGAAAATGTTCACAAATTTGCATTAAGTGGTCAGTCTGCCACATTACCTAGTAATCAAAACATGGAACCAGATATCTTATCACCAAATTTCCTTGGAACTCACCAAAATACTCAACCAGTGTCAAATGATCCATTCCAGCATGTGGATCCTTTTGCTGAGGTCCACCTAGACTGTGAAGATTTAGCTGAAGCAAACCCAACATCATGTGGAAACAACAGTTCAGAATCATCAACTTTTGGCACAGTGTTAAGCTTCAGTCCAAAAACAAGTTCTGAAGCTCCCTCTGACGCTATTTATGAGATGGCTGAAGATCCTGACTTTGATCCCTTTGGTCTGAAGTCAGGTGCTCAGTTGCCAAGATCTGTGTCCAGTGGGAGTAGTGGCAGTAGTCATAGGTTGGATCTTGTACCTCCCGCCCCTGTGTGGTATGAACAAGTGTATGTGAGAAGTTCTGTGTACTCTGTTGCAAGGGGTAAGTTAATTATTTGTTTATACTTCCTTATGAAATAGTATTTAACCCTGAGCTCCACACTAAATTACTAAAATGGCTGATCCATTCTAGCAGCAGTTTGAGACAAAAACTTAAATGTAGCTCAAATAATAGGATTTGTCTTTTACAGGATAGAAAACATTATGGTGAAAGGAGAAAATGCTGGTACCCATCATTTTCTCATTTTCCCACAATGTTTTCAAAGTTTCACTTCCCTGTGCTCGTTAAAAAGGTGGTTTTCTCTACTAAATGTTCAAAGCACATAACTCAACCTGAACTGTTTCTGCAGAAAGTGTAGACTAATACAAATCTGCAAAAAATGTGCAATCTGATCTTGGATCTACAAAGTTTTGAAAACATGATTGTAAACTTGAAAGTATGGAAAACCAAGTAGAATTAAGCCTTCATACTATGTGAAGATGTAAAATTAACTCTTTCCCTAGTTTTAACGACCCTGAGGAAGAGGGCTTTTGAAAACATTGTGGAAAAAGGAGAAAATGCTGGTAACCAGCATTTTCTCCTTTTCCCACAATGTTTTCTACCCTATTTAATACTAATTCCAACATTTGAATCACATTTAATTTGTCGTCTGCAAATGTTTTCAATTTGGACAAGTCTAAAATTTTGTCGTTTGGTAAAGAGTTTAAAGTCACAAAGCCAAAAGGGTAGATTCTAAATTGCTTAACCGTTCAGCTGCTAAATAAATGAAGTGAAAATTTCCACTCAATAGTAAAAGCCCAAATATTTGCGATTTCAAAGTTGATATATCCAGAGAAAAAAATACAGCATCGTACAGTGTAGAGCAAAGATCAGACTGCACATTCCGTAGTCTGATCTTAATCTACACTGTCCGGAAAGGGCTCCAAGTGAGGATTTTTATCAAGAGGAAATTTTCCATTTGTTACAATGTTTGCTAAGCTTCCCATCTGCAAGATACAGAAGATTGTGTGCAGGAAGAAGTGTGTTGACTATAATATTTTGTGTTCATAAATTGGTAGTTTTGTCCAACTATTAATGTTTAAGCCTTTACTGCACAATGTTGACTTTCAACAACCCTGGGAAAGAAGCCTTTCGAAAACATCGTGGAAAAAGGAGAAAATGCTGGTTACCAGCATTTTCTCCTTTTCCCACAATGTTTTCAACCCTATCAAAGAAAATTTGCACAATTTGAGCTACATTGAAATTGTTGTCTGCAAATGCTTTCAATTTGGACGAGGCTAAAATTTTGCAGTCTGGTAAAGGGTTCAGTCTGCACTTTATCTTCTTGTTAATTCTTAAAGTGCTTAGTATTATCAAAGTGGAATGGACCAAGACTCTTAACTTTTTACCAAACATCAAAATTTTAGACTTGTCCAAATTGAAAGCATTTGCATAAGACAATTTAAATTTAGCTGAAATGATGAACTTTTTTTTTCGGAAGGGTAGAAAACATTGGGGAAAAGAAGAAAATCCTGGTATCCAGCATTGTCTCCTTTTCCCACAATGTTTGCAAAAACATTTCTCTGGATTGTTAGAACTTGGGACTCTGTGGTAAAGGGTTAATTAGTAAAACAAAACTAAAATTTGTAATTTCAAGGTTTCTTTTGCCGGCATATTTTTGCACTGTAAGTAATTGTATAGATTTAAAGTTAGACTGCTTATTCTGTGCAGTCTAATCTTGATCTATACAGTCTTGAAAAAGCCAGCCTGATCTGAATCTACATTGTTACCAAGCAACTGAAGTTGTGCATAGAGCCTAAAAAGGTTAACCCTTTACCACAGGACAAAAATGTAGACTAGTCCAAAGTGAGGGCAATTGCAGATGATAATTTAACCCTTTACCAAACGACAAAATTCTAGACTGGTCCAAATTGAAAGCATTTGCAGATGACAAAATTAATGTGACTCAAAAATTGAAACTTGTTATAAAAGGGTAGAAAACATTGTGGGAAAAGGAGAAAATGCTGGTTACCAGCATATTCTCCTTTTCCAACAATGTTTTCAAAAGGCTTCTTTCTCAGAGTAGTGAAAACCAGGGATTGTCTGGTAAAGGGTTAAAATTAATGTGGATCAAATAATGGGATATATGTTTGTGAAAGGGTAGAAAAAAACTGTGGGAAAAGGAGAAAATGCTGCTTGCCAGAATTTTCTCTTTTTCCCTCAACGTTTGCATAAGACTTCTACACCAGGGTGGTCAGAAGTCAGGATTGCATGGTAAAGTGTTAAAGAAACCATAATTTTAGAGAAAGAAAAGGCAAGATTGTATGAGTGGAAGAATCTTGCCAAACCGGTAACCAAATTCAGGATTGATTTATTTTCAAGACATTAATTTTGTATGACAAATTCACTGTTTCTCAAATAATTGAATTTGTTTTTCAAAGAGGTGGAAGGCATGTTGGTAAGGGAGAAAATCCTGCTTAACCTATGCGTTCTCCTTTTCCCGCAACATCTCAGAAACATTTTTCCCCTTGATAGAAAATATAAGGGATATTTTGATAAAAAGTTAACTCTTAAGTAAGTGAAGGACAAACTTAGATGTTTTATGGACAGTGTAGTACACATATTATATACTGTGCAGAAAGACCAGGTTTGATCTACACTTTTTTTTATACAAGTATATGGGAATTAACCCTTTACCACACAATGACGCCTTTTGACGCCCCTAAAAAAGAGGCCTTTTGAAAACATTGTGGGAAAAGGAGAAAATGCTGGTAACCAGCATTTTCTCCTTTTCCCACAAAGTTTTCTACCCTATCAAAGAAAAGTTGCGTCATTTGAACCACTATGAAATTGTCGTCTGCAAATGCTTTCAATTTGGATAGGTCTTAAATTTTGCCGTGTGGTAAAGGGTTAAAAGATCCAAAAACGAGCCTTGACTTTGCTGAACTGGTTATAACTTCTTTACCAAACAACAGAATTCTAGACTAGTCCAAATTAAAAGCATAAATTTGCAAACAACAGATTAGTTAATGGTTCAAATTAAGTTATTGGTCTTTTAAAGAGGGTAGAAAACGTGGGTAAATGTTGGTAACCAGCATTTTCTCCTTTTCCCACAGTGTTTTCAAAACCTTTTTCTTCAGGGTCATTAAAACACAGCATAATGCTGATGGTATCATACATGATTGTATTAAGTTACCTCAACCCGTTTACCAAATGAAACGTCTACTGCATCAGGGATCTTATATACACATGTATATAAGATCGATCCCTGACTGCATACAGCGTAAGTGAATAGAGGTCTAGATAAGAGCAGGTAGAAACTTCTAAAAAGACTCCTACTCCTCTATGCTGTAGGTACTTATTAGAATCATGCAGATGAATGAGTGCTGACAATACAGTATTTAGTGAATAATCAGAGACACAATGTAAATACTTTTTAAATCAGAATATATTCTAATTCATCCTTATAATCCATACATCTAGAGTCAAATTTGTCTTTGCATCAGAGACAATCTTCTTGTAAAACTGCTCAGTCTAACATTTTGTGAGAAAAGTGTACCAAAATCAGGTAAAATGCCAAATTTTGTTTTGAGAATGTTTGAGGAATTATACCATGAAATGGGGGTATTATGCATTTAGCATGGTTTAATTTGTTTCCTTAGTAATCTGATAGCTCTTTACCAAACAACAAAAATTTAGACTACTGTAGTCCAAACTGAAAGCTTTTGCAGACGACAAAATAAATGTGAATCAATAAATGAAAATGAAAAATTAAATTTAATTTGGGAAGGGTACAGAACAGTGAGGGAAAAGGAGAAAATGCTGGTTACCAGCATTTTTAGCTCCACTGGCCGAAGGCCAGAGAGCTATTGTCATGGCGTTGTGTCCGTCGTGCGTGCGTCCGTCTGTCCGTCCGTTCGTCCATCCGTCCGTGCGTGCGTGCGTCCGTAAACTTTTACTTTAAAAAACTTCTCCTCAAAAACTATTGACTGGATTTTTACCAAATTTCACAGGAATGTTCCTTTGGTGGTCCTCTTTCAAATTCCTTCAAATAATTGTGTTCCATGAAGAATTCTGGTTGCCATGGCAACCAAAGTAAAAAACCTTTAAAAATCTTCTCCTCCCAAACTGCTATTTGGATAGCATTATTATTTTGCAGGAATGTTCCTTAGATACAGGTTTACAGAATTCCTTAAAAAAAAAAAGATCTGTCAAAAAACATGGCTTTTATGGGAGACTCATTTTCCTTTTATGGTATAAAGTAAAATCTTTGAAAAATTTCTTCTCTAAAACTATTCATTGGATTTCATTGTTGTTTTGCAGGTAAGTTCCTATGGTGGTTGTCTACCAAATTGTTTCTTCAGTGAGCTAAAATGCAGGATTGAATGATAATTGTTAAAAACTTCCATTCGCCATTATAGAAATATCAGGCCTGTGGAGCGATACAGGCACTCAAGCGCCTCTAGTTTCCTTTTCCCACAAGCTTTTCTAAAGCTTTCTATCTCAGTGTTGTTAAAAATCTTGAATGTGTGGTAAAGCGTTAACCAGGAAATAATTTTGTGAATGTACTTCTTATCTGATACTTAGTGACCACGGTCATTGTATTGTTCTTATTGTTTATAACTTTTTATCAAAATGATAAAATTTTAGACAAGTTTACACACGGCATGTTCAGACAGTTTAACTCTTTACCACACAATCCAGACCTTTAACGACCCTTAGAAAGAAGCCTATAGAAAACATTGTGGGAAAAGGAGAAAATGCTGGTAACCAGCATTTTCTCCTTTTTCCACAATATTTTCTACCCTATCAAAGTCAGAAATCATCATGTTAACAAGATTTAATTGTTGTCTGCAGATGCTTTGAATTTTGTCCAGTCCAAAAATTTGTCGTTTGGTAAAGAGTTAAATGTGGGTCAGATGATAGAGTTTGTCTTTGCAGGGTAGAAAACATTGTGAGAAAGAGGAGTATATGCTGTTTAATAGCAATCTCTCGTTTTCCCTCTATCGTCTCAAAAGATCGTCTTTGTCAGGATACTAAAAACAAGAAATTGTGTTGCAGTAAAGAGCTAACTCTTTATACCAGACAATCCCATTTCTCACAACCCTGGGGATAAGGGGTTTTGTAAACATTGTAGGAAATGAGAAAATAAGTGCTAGTAAATGGCTATTTCCTCTTTTTCAACAGTGTTTTTATTTCTTTACCACATAATCTCAAGCTTTAACAAACCTGAGAAAGAAAGCTCATGTTCTCTGGTTTCCTGTTTTCTCCTGTTTCAACAATGTTTCCTTCTCAATTAAAGGCAAGTTTCATCATTTGAGCAACCTTTGATATGTTGCTTGCAGATGCTTTGAATCTGGACAAGTCTTAAGTTTTACTTATAGTAAATTGTTAATTGAGCTGTGTATACATGTACTTTTTTATCTCCAATATTTTCAATATAGACAGTTCTAAAACTTAATATCCAAATCTTACACTGCCAGCAAAATTAATTGTGCTCTTTCTGAGAGAGTTTTTTTTAACAACTTTATTTGTATTTTCTACATAATGTACAAACGTTTTTTTCGATGTGTATTACAGTTATATTCAGTATAATATATTGGATACGAACAATAATGAATAGAAATAAAGTTGAATGAAAGTTCGGATTGAAGACATTAGTCAGCACACATGTGCTTTTCGCTTTTTTGTAATGAAGGTCTTTTCTGTCTGATTATGTTGAGAGAGTTGACCAAGATCAGATTGCTGTGTTTTGTTCATGTAGCTTTCAAAGGAAATGTTTTGCTCATGTAGATTCAAAGATCCTACAGTCGCTTATAGAGATAATGTCATCCTTCTAAACCTCTGTTTGACAATGAAGTTACAGACTTACACATGTCCAACTCAAAAACATTTGCAGGAAATAAAATGAATTTAGCTCAAATGATGATATTTGTCTATGAAAAGGAAGAAGACTGTGGGAAAAGGAGAAAATACTTGTTACCAGCATTTTCTCCTTTTCCCACAATATTTTCAAAGGCCTTCTTCCTTGGCGTCGTCTAAACATAAAACATAGGATTGGGTAATTATCAGCTTTTTCTCCTTTTCCCCACAATGTTTTCAAAAGCCTTCTTCCTCAGGGTCATCTAAGCATTGGATTGGGTGGTAAAGAGTCCATCATGTAGCAGCCTTGAATTTAGAATGTATCATAATTCAGAAATCCTGTTTCTACCCCTGTGCTCTATGCATGCTCTGTGCTGTCTAATCTTTATCTACCTGCACTTTGCACAAAAGCTCTGTGACATACCCTTTACTCACAAATATTTAAGTTATTACCCCAAAACGAATCGCAGCTGAAAACTTTATGTAAATTATAGATAAGTGACGTAAATTTAACTTCAGCACACAATAGATGCAAAAACATAGAGGCAAAAGAAGTAATAGCTTTTTAAAAACAGTATCTCCTTTTGCTTTGACTCTTTTTACCTGATCCTTATCCGGACCTATTCTATGATACCAAGTCATAATGACCCCGAAAAAGAAAGCTTGTAACCAGCATGTTCTCCTTTTACCACAATGTTTTCTAACTTTTTAAAGAAAAGCCCCGTCAATTGAACCACATTTGATTTATTGTCAGCAAATGTTATCAATATGGTAGTGTATAATTGAACCATGCTCTGGAAAAAGGGGGCTTAATGCGTCTCCGTGACCCATGATACCAAGCAGCTTATTTACATGATCACGGATCCATAAGAGCCTATTTTGTCTGACTGAATTATGAAGTAAAATGGTCCTTGGACATGCAGGAAATTGACTTATAGCAAAAAGTTTTGGCACAGGTAAGCCTGCGCGGACTGCGCAGGTGGGCAGGCTGTCCTGAGTGGATACTATTTTGCACGAAGCCTCCATTTCACAGAGCATGGCTCAATTATTTTTTCACCTGGTAAAGAGTTAGTGCTTTCAACATAAGACTCCTGCTAGACAAAATAGCTCCTCTATGTGTGATCTTCTGATAAGAAATTTTTGCAGTTTAATTCTTTAACCCACACAATCTCGAGTTTTAACGACCCTGGTGAAAAGGGCTTTTGAAAACATTGTGGAAAAGGAAAGAATGGTGGTGTATTTTCTCCTTTTCCCATAATGTTTTCTACCCTCTCAAAGACAAATCTCAACATTTGAGCCAAATTCGATTTGCTGTATGCTAATGCTTTCAGTTTAAGCCTTTACCATGCAATCCACGACCCTGGAAGGGAAGTTTTTTTGAAAACATTGTAGGGAAAGGAGAATATGCTGGTTACAAGCATTTTTTCTTTTTCCCATAATGTTTTCTACCCAATGAAATACAGAATTCATCAGTTTAGCTACATTGAATTTGTCGAATGCAGATGCTTTCAATTTGAACCAATCTATAATTTTGTCATCCGGTAAAGAGTTAAGAAAAGTCTAAATATCTTTAGCAGCTGGTAAAGAGATGACAACCCACTTACATGTTCTATTGTTTCTTGTGTAAGTGCTTTTAATATCATGCTAATATAAAGGTATTTCAGCTATGTTGTAAGTGCTTGAGTCCTACAACTTGTGTAGTTTTGTTATTGTGAATGTTTCACCCAACAACAAACTTTAAAGTGACTATAATACTTGATTTCAATTAATTATGACCCAAATTACGGAAGTTGAATATTTGTGTTTAACCCTTAACCACATGACTACACTCTACACTTGTCCAAATTGAAAGCATTTGCAGAACACAAAATAAAGTTATGGTTCATATGATGAGATTAGTGTCTAATAGGGTGAAAATCATAGTGGGAAAAAGAGAAAATGCTGGTAACCAGTATTTTCTTAGTTTTCCCACAATGTATTTTCAACAGGCAACTTTCTCAGGGTTGCTAAATTTTGGGATTGTGTCATGAAGGGTTAAGTCAATAAATTAGCAGTGTCTTTGGCCCCAAAGAATGAGAAGTTTCAGATTTGTTTCTGGAAATGAATCATGGTTAGGAGAAAATTAGGTCAGGTAAAAATTGTAAACATTGGTGGAACCATGATAGTTTATCACTAGGGTCATTTGCATACCCCAGCTAAAAATAGCTACATGTTGTTTCAACATGGGAAATGGCGCTTTTGTGTATTTGTAGTATCATGTCTTTTCCCCTTCTTTCAGCAATCCAAAAAATGCTAAATGTGAATGTGTTCATGTATATTTGAAATAATACATTTTTTTTGTCTTTGAAATCATTTCACTGTACTCTCCATATAAAATTCCGACATCCTCGTCTCCTCGACTGAATTGCTGTTGGGGTTCTTTTGACATAGATTGTTGCTACAGGTATACCTGTGTAGAGTATCTCCACTCCACTTTCTTGCTAGCCGCATGAACATGCAAAGCAAAGGTCACTTGACAATCATGCGATATCCTCGATTGAACGATTGAACAGTCGCAAAATCCCAAATTGCATTTTCTGTCGGTTGTAATCTATGCAGTCTCCCAAACGCCAGGGGTAATATTTGTCATGAAGCCACCAGAATGACTATGGTGTGATAAAATACTGACAAAATGGGTTTTTGGTAATTTATGGGGAACTAGTGGTGGATTATAAGGTTTGATAAATTGTGGTTATGACCAGTAAAATTTACTGTAAATATTTCTGGAACTCTTCAGTTTAAGATACGGAAATAGTAGTTCACGTGTGCTAGTTACCAAGGTAAATAGTTCGCTTTACTTAATACTGTAATGGGGGTAGGTATGCCACTGGGAATTACCAAAAACAACTGCACTGGATTTTGATGAAAATCCCAACAAAAAAGGGGTTAGAAGTATTAAATAAATAGAACATTTGTTTTTTTCAGTGAAAGATCATAATTTATTTCATCTAGTAAATATTAGTAAATTTTTCATGAGTGGCTGTGCCACTCTTAAAGATATTACCGTTGATGTTTACTGGATGAAATATTTAATTTTGAGCTTTCACTGGAAAAAAATAGAAATTCCCTATATATTTGGCTTAAAATGAGTAGTGTAGTAACTTCAAGAGTTGTCTTTATTGTTTTCATTGAAAGTGTTTTGCAGATGGCAAATCTAGTGTAACTTCATTGCAAGTAAATTTAGTAAACATTTTTATAAAATACGGATAAATTTGATGAATGGGAGTTAAAATTTTGTCAAACAATCTCGACTGTATTAATGACACATAGAAAGAAGACTTGAAAAACAATGTGGGAAAAGGACAAAATGCTGGTAATCAGCATTTTCTTATTTTACTACAAAGTTTTCTTATCTTTCAAAGATAAATTCAATCGTTTGAGCCAGATTTACTTCTTTGTCCGAAAAATACTTTCAGTTTGGCAGAGTCCAAACTTTTATTGCCTGGGAAATAGTTAAAAACAATTGTTCATAGATACAGGAGAAAACACTGTGACTGAAGGAGGAACTGCTTGATACATGTATATGCAATTTCTCAATTTCATATAACAGTCTCAAAGGTTGTCTACTGAAGGAGAAAAAAATGTCAAAGTTTTATTGTGGTAGTGTTTTGTAATAAGGGACTTGGTTACAAAAAGGTAGCAATTTGGTGTACAATACTTCATTAGTGTCCCTATAAATGTTGGCTTTTAAAGTCTGTTATCTCAAACTTTGTCCTTTCTTGTTTGCTGTCCTATCATATCAAAATAACTACAAAAAAGGTTATCTGAATTTTAAACTCTGGGTCTTACCTTTTTCTCTGTGTAAAAATATGCTCTCTTTTGTCAGTTAAACCCATTTCACTTTGGCTTTTCAGCAGCTGTAGGGCTCTCTGGGATCACCTTTCCAAAAAAAAAAATTGACTGGTTCTCTTGCTACTACAGCAAGATCATCACAACAAACTCCAAAAACTGCATAAGGTCGAGGATTTCCAAGTTTTGCATGTAGCTCTATCAAGTGGGACTTTACCAAGATACCGAAAATTATAGCCCTAAAATTTGGCCCAACCCTAGCAGTCACAAGTTTTACATTGGCCTGTATAGTGGAAACTTTAATTCATCTTGTTCCTGACCATAAGACATAGCTTTACCAAATTTTGCATGCACATTCATCTAGACTGGACCTCTACCAAGATTGTTCAAACTGGAGCCCTTTGGTCACATTTGGCTCTGTCCAAGATTGTACATAGGCATATACAGTGAAAATTTTAAAGATCTTCTCTTTCCTGACCTTGAGATGCTGTTGTCTGCGCATGTCATATTCCTTGAAAATTCAACCTGTGTGTGATGATGCATCACTATTTCCTGTACAGGAGAAATAATTACACCGCTAATAAAGTAGCAAATGTGAAAATGGCTATAAACAATACATCTATGGAAAAATGTAGTCTGTTTTTGGCTCCAAATATCATGAAAATTCAATTGTTTCGAAAGGGATAAAGTTTTCACAAATACTCTTGTTTTTAAACTGCACATCTTTGAATACAGTTTCTAAATATAGACTTTAGGGAAACAAGGGTTTGTGTAGGGTTTTTCAACAGACTTATCAACAAAAAGGGTCTTGGCTTATATCGAAGCTATTAACCAAGCCTGTAGGGGGTGTTTTTATAAATGGCTGGTGCACAGGTTACATGCTGGCAGACCGTACCAGGTAGCCGTTCTGTTCCCAGAATGCCCAAATCAGATCGATATGTATTTAAACAAGATGTCTGTTTGTAAAACAGTCATGCCCCCCTACTGCCACATTGATACAGGAAGTGGCACAGTTCATAAACTGATATCAAAAGAATTGATTGGGAAATATCGATGTCATCTTTTTGATTTATAGCCCACTTCAATTGTTAAACGTGATAATCTGTCAACAGTTCGCATAATTATACACACCGCCATGTGTATACATACAAGATTGTAAACAGTCGCCGATACACAGACTGGGTTATCGATTTTCTTCTCGGCACACACGTTCGACTTCCGCTTTTTCCCAGTCGACTTCGATGCTTACTATGTCCCCAATAATACGCGAATAAAATGTTGGAGCCACAAGTTGAGCCACATATGATGATTTTTGAGACACTTTAATTTTTTTTGAGCAAATGGCTCAAGTGGCGAACGGCAGCACGGGCCCTGAATCATCTGGTGGTCACTGTGACCTTGACCTTTCACGGATTAACATTAAAATCAATAGGGATCATTTACACTCCAAGATGAATATCTGTACAGAATTTGAAGGACCTAGGTCAATTCTGTGTGTAGTTATCATCTGGACAAGGTTTGGTCTACATATCATTAAGTTGGAGGCCACTGTGACCTTGACCTTTGATGGATTAATCTCAAAACCGATAGGGATCATTTACACTCCAAGATGAATATCTGTACAGAATTTGAAGGACCTAGGTCAATTCTGTGTCTAGTTATCATCTGCACAAGGTTTGGTCTATATATCATTAAGTTGAAGGCCATTGTGACCTTGACCTTTGATGGATTAATTTCAAAATCGATAGGGATCATCTACACTCCAAGACAAATGTCTGTGCCAAATTTGACAAATCTAGGTCAATTCTGTGTCTAGTTATCATCCAGACAAGGTTTGGTCTATATATCAACATGTTGACGGTCACTGTGACCTTGACATTTGACCGATTGACCTCAAAATCAATAAGGATCATCTACACTCCGAGACGCATGTCTGTGCCAAGTTTGACGAACTTAGGTCAATTCTGTGTCTAGTTATCATCCAGACAAGGTTTGGTCTATATATCCACATGTTGACGGTCACTGTGACCTTGACATTTGACCGATTGACCTCAAAATCAATAGGGATCATCTACACTCCAAGACGCATGTCTGTGCCAAATGTGACGAACCTAGGTCAATTCTATGTCTAGTTATAATTCGGACAAGGTTTGGTCTATATATCAACATGTTGACGGTCACTGTGACCTTGACATTTGACCTATTGACCTCAAAATCAATAGGGATCATCTACACTCCGAGACGCATGTCTGTGCCAAATTTGACGAACCTAGGTCAATTCTTGTCTAGTTATCATCCAGACAAGGTTTGGTCTATATATCAACATGTTGACGGTCACTGTGACCTTGACATTTGACCGATTGACCTCAAAATCAATAGGGATCATCTACACTCCAAGACGCATGTCTGTGCCAAATTTGACGAACCTAGGTCAATTCTGTGTCTAGTTATTATCCGGACAAGGTAAGGTCTACTGACCAACGGACGGACGGACGGACGGACGGACGGACGGACGGTGCGTCCGACAGACCGACCAACCGACCGTCGGACCGACTGACATGTGCAAAGCAATATACCCCCACTTCATTGAATGGGGGGGCATAAAAATGCCACCTAGCTGGAAGATAATGCTTGAGATACAGCTATTACAAATATTTTGTGAGTGTTGTCATCTGACAGGGCTCTTTCAAAATTGTTCAAATTGAAACCCTGGTGTCAAAATTTTCCCCATCCCATGGTTCATAACTTTTTATTGTGCTTATAGAGTGAAAAATAAAAAAAATCTTGCTCCTATACATAAATCCTAGGGCTACCGACTTTCATTTCGGATCACTTCCGAATTTGTTCAGAATTTAGCACCATGATTGAAATTAGCCCGCCTCACTTCCATAATTATGAGTCTCTTTCTGTTAAAAAGTGAGGAACTTTCACTGCACAGTTTCAGAGATACGAAAATTGAAATTGTGTAAAAGAGTGAATTTACAGCCATGACTCAAACTGCATCATCATATCCCAAATTGAAAAAGGTATCAATCTTATTCCATAAGTACATGTTATCATATTCATACATGCCAATATTTACTCTAAATATCCGAAATATTTGTATCCAATAAAGTATAAGTAGGCATTTCTGTAACTTTTTCAATTTCTGATGAAGCCGAATGATATTTATTTACAGTGTCAGTGTGCTTCAGTCTCCTTTGTTTCCTAGATGTAGTTAACTCTCTTTTAGAATTTTTTATAGTTATTTATTTTCTTGCAAAGATCAACGAAAGCATTATAAACACTATGGGCAGACATGTGCACACAAAAAACTACCGTGAACCCCCTTAAGATTTTTATTAGATTAAAATATTAGTGATGTTTGTTGTCAGATACATTGGTTGATACTGGTGATTTTTTTTAAACAACCCCAAAATTTTTGTCCACCGTTTCTCCAGAGATCGGTACCTGATTTACTTTTTTTTTTTACCACAACCCTAATCCTGAGAAAAATCACTTGTTTGATTGATGTGATCAATGAATCATGGTAGTTCAGCTCTGATGCAGCCCAAAACTGAGACACCATAAATTTGATTATTAAAAAAAATAAGTTTTTTCAAGATGTAACAAAAAAGTGCTGGAAATGAGATCTTGCTCATACATGATACAATATCGACTTTTAATTTACAATATTAACTGTAATCACATTGCAGCCGCATAGCCTTTATTATTGTAACACAATATAAATAGCCTACAGTGCTGAGTTCACTGGATGTCACACACATAAAGCTAAGAGATTGTTGATAAATGTACTTGAAATTTCAACTTGGTGTGTTTCTGTTACAATTGCACGTTTTTCTCATAATGTTTTCAAAAACTTTGGAATTCAGGGACAGGAAATGTCATTTTATAATGCAGTTAGTTGAATATACATTTATACATTCTTTTATTACTTGTACTATGTGACCAGTCATGTTTTTATAGTGTTAGTTTACACTCAGTTCCCTGATTTGTCCAGCATTATTCATTTCAGTATAATGTTGTAAATTGAAATGACATAACTGCATTGTCTACATGAAAATAGTTGTATTTACATGAAAAATAAGCAGCTTAAACCTGTCAATACTGACCTGGTATTTTAATGAACCCCCCCAAAGGCTTTCATAAACTTTCGGAGAAAAGAAGAATATACTGGTAACCAGAATTTTCTCCCAATCTTATGCTATTTTTTATTCATTCTTAAAAAAAAAAACTCATCATTTCAGTCTTGCTGAATTTCTTGTCTAGAAAATTTTAGGCTTTCTGAACTTAAGGTCTACGGCCCCTAACTCTCATACTAAAAGACGGAAGCTGCAGAGATTGGCTGAATAGCCTTTATGAAAACATCGCTGTTACGCGATATTTACCAATGAGTTAGTGAGTCTACGGCCCCTAACTCTCATATTAAAAGAGGGAAGCTGCCGAGATTGGCCGAATAGCCTTTTACAAAAACGTCAATGTTTACCGATGAGTTAGGGGCCGTAGACCTAAACTCTTTACCAAACGACAAGATTTTAAACTTGTCCAGATTGAAGGCATTTGCAGATGACAAAATAAAAATGACTCGAACATAGAAATTGTTTACAGGAGGGTAGAAAACATTGTTGGAAAAGGAGAAAATGCTGTTTCCAAAAGCTTTTTTCTTCAGGGTCATTTTAAGTCGGGATTACAGTGCGGTAAATATTTAAAGCAGTAGCAGATGACAAATTCAGTGTGACTCAAATGATGAAACTTGTGTTTTCAAAAGGTTTGAAAACATTAGAGGAAAAGTAGAAAATGCTGGTTATCAGCATTTTCTCCTTTTATCACATTGTCTTTAAAAGCATTTATCCTCCTGGTTGTTTCAACACAGGATGTTCTTGTAAAGTGTTCAAATGTGCAGGTTTATTAATAAATGGAGATTAGTGGAAATTTAGAGCTCAGAATACTTATTTGTTTGGTTGTTTGTATGGTCTTCGCCAGAAGACAAAATTTTGTAACAACCAAATTGAAAGCATTGACAGACAACAAATTAAAGGTAGTTCTACTAATGATTTCTGTCTTTGATATATTAGAAAACATTGTGGGAAAAGGAGGAAATGCTGGTTACCAGCATTTTTTCCGTCTCCTACTATGTTTTCAAATGGCTTCTTTTCCAGGGTCGTCAAAACTGGTCATTGTGCAGTAAATTTAATGCCATTTTCTACATTTGAAGCTGTATTGTGGCAGCCATTGCAGCTTAAGATCCATGCTTTCCTGGATTGACAACAGCACACATTCCTCATCTCAGCATTGGACATAATGTTTTCAGGGCTACCCTGCAGAGATTTTCACTCGCTATTCTTTTTTGTGAAATATTTGTCTAATATAACTGAAAATCATATAATTAATCATACTGACACAAAATTTTGAACTAAAATAAATGTCAAGAAATGTTATCTTGTCTGATTTTTAGCTTTTTATTGAACTGCCTGTTCATTACCATCATGTAAAGAGAAGAAGTCATTTTCTAAAGGTAAAAGTAAACAAACAGATGGCGTTCCCATACAACACTACTAAAAATAGATTATCTATACCATCACATTTTCTGATCAAATGACTAACCGTTCCAGCACAAAATAAGCTAATCATTTACGTAATTATCTTCTCACATGCATAACCTTCTTAGTAATACATCTGTAGTGAGTTAGGTCAGTTTAGTGAAAAATAGGTCATGCCACTTCTTCAGATTTTTTAGAAAAGCACTGAACCAGTTGGGGGGCGGCAACTAAATCTGGTATGCGATTCCTGATTGGTTGGCCATAGAGATTGTGTGAAAATTTTGTGTGCACACCATTTGATGCAGATGGGGCATGGCGAAATTGACATTTTTTTTATTAGCATTCTATGGTGTGTTATGCATGTATGGTGTGTAATATGAAAAAGGCAAAGCCTCAATACGAGCGACGTGAATGATTTGTGGAACAAATACTAGTATCTATTAATTCGAATGACGACCTAGATTCTAGATCTTGAAATCAAAGGGTTTTGAGTTCGAATTCTGGCTTTGCCAAAACTAATTTTGAGCGTTGTCAAAAGTAGAAAGGATTTTTCTTTCGTAGATTTATACATGTGAAATAGGGCAAACTGTCCCTGATTTCCTTTACAAAATAAAGACAGTTCCTTGACAGTTTTGTTAATTTATGTCCAGAAAAAAATAACTTGGAGTGATTACTGGTTCACATACTTTTAAAGACCATTTTTAAAACGAGCACATTTCCTCACTGCATGTAGATCTAGATCTATATAAGAGAGACTTTGATTTTTACGAGGAATCGGTCAGTAGGTTGAGGAGACTATTGAGCAGAGTACTGGTAAAAGGAACTTAAGGAACGTATGGTAGGTGCACTTGCCGCCACAATGAATATACACACAAAAAACAAACAAACAAACAAACAAACAAACTAAAACAGATTTTTTTTTTTTCATTTCTTCGTTAGTGCACAGGTCTACTCATGTTTTACCTGGAGTTTCTTTAAAATCAGAGTGCGTAGATCGCTAAAATCAGATTTTATGCAGCTTTCCTTTTTCATCCCATCTGCTTTCCTACACGTCCATCATTGAAACAGTGATCAGTGTAGATAAAGGAATGAATTCTGTCGCAATGACTAGATCTAGATCTATCATCAGTCCTAGGGATGAAAATTGCCGAGTTACCGGATAGATATCCAACTTATGGCAAAAAAAAAAATCCAAGCTTTTAAATTTATCAACAAGCTATTGTAACATTAGATCTAAATAAATATATTTGAGCCATGTTGCGGTAAAAGAGGGTTTAATGCATCTCCGTGATGTATGATACTACGCAAGTCATCACATAATTATACATCCATATTGTATGATAACTGACTGAATCAAAAGGCATGCATACTGGTCCTTTGACATGTAGAACATTGAAAAATAAATCTAGCAAAGAGTTTTGACCCAGGTTAGCTTGCGCGGACTGCACAGGCAGACCTGGGTCGATAGTTTTTGCAGATGTACTAAGCCCTCTTTTTACAGATCATAAATCCGGCTTTCTCTGTTTAAATGGTATTTTAAAACAGTCAAAAAACTAATTTAGTAATGATTTCTACGACACAATATTTTCCGCGAAAAAACGGCTCGTGCATGACGTAAGAAAAGTATGATTAATGACGTCATTATTTGCTAGCATAGATTATTGCGTATGTTTATACACAAATAGACGCTTAATACGCTGTAAGTAAGTAAGAAATTAGATAATCTGTACTCATTAAACCGATAATGATTTTTAAGTAATCATCCCATCAGTAGATAATTATTGTCATCTTTGACCAATCAGGTACTTGTGCGAAAGATTGTCATACGTGTGACGCTGTGCGACTAACCGGAAGACACTCAATTTTTAGTCATACCTATTTAGATTTAGACTAAAACCCATAACGAAGTCGGAATTTCATTTTTAAAAATCTAGAACGGTGTTACTGCAAAACGAGCTTTGCTTGTTACGGGCTTTGCCCGTAACTCGCTATCGCTCGTTATTAACTTGACAATACCTCACAAAGGGATGTAAACTTCCACCAGATTAGGAGTTGTGAGTCTGAAATTCTTTCGATGTTTGCTGAATTATACGGGCTTTAGGTGCATGTTATAGGTCAGAAAATATCCTCGGGTGCCCAAACTGCACCACTCTAAGCTTTATCTGGCAACAAAAATATAAATAGATGATATACAAAAGGAAAAAAAAATGCAGGAGTCAAATGTGTTCTTTTTCCATCAATCCCCATCAAAATTCATGTGTACAATAATTTTAAACTTCCAAAACTTGATAAAACTTAACTGCATGTCAAACAAACAACCGCCATTTTTGGTGTGCCTAACTCCGCCACCTGGAGTAACTGAACAAATTCTCCCAAGTCTCGAAAAATTAGGCCATATTATTAATGTTATTATTTTTTTGAACAAATGTAACTTCAACACTGAGCAGTTTCAAAATAAATAACTGCAGGAGTTTGTCATTGCTTTTATGCGATCCACTAGTTCTAGTAGCATCAATGAAGGTGGTTTACCAATGGTTATTGTTTGAGGATGCACTTTTCCTTGTAACCTGTACCTGAGAGTGGTGCGAGATACATTAAATATATAGCGGCCCTGTTAATTGGCATGTTCTTCTCTAAAATTTCTTGTTCAGCTTTCTGAGGTGCAACATGGGAATATTGCTTATTTGTTCTTCTGATCTTTCATGAGTTGGGCTTAAATTAGAATGGAGAAAGCAAATATTAGTTAAGGACCGTGGGACCAAAACCTATATAAAGATTTGCTTGGCCTTAGAGAAATTTGCTTTGTCACATGATTTTCATTCATAAAATGTAAACATTCGCAGACAAAGCATTTCAGACGTGTTTACAGTTGTATATCATGACTTTAGAGGTGATTTTTGACGAAAAAAAATTGCATTACGAAAATACACAGGAAAACAGTGAATGGACATAAAAATCGAGATAAATATCTGCTTACATCTCAGGAATCCATTGGAATGTATTTACTATGGTGTAGTAAAAACTTTTCTGACTGTCATTCCCGCGCACACTGAAACATCGCGAGATTTTGATGAAAATAGGAAAGGTGGCGGAGTTAGGGCAGGGGCGCAGTTAGGGCACCCGACGATACATTCATCTGCTCGGGTGAGTCTGGAATTTTTTGTACCCACACAATGTCAAAGATTACTTGCCAAATTGTGGGACCTGTCAAGTGGAATTTTACACCCTTGGTTTTGAAAGGACCCGGAGGGAAAGAAGCCAGTGAAGTGAAAAGAGTGTTATGAAAGTACTGGTAAAATTTACATTTGGAAAACAAGGAATGGTGCACTTGCTGCTGTGATATGAAAGAAATGATGTTGAAAAATAGCATTAACCTTTTACCACCCAATTCTGAGTTTTAATAACCTTGAGGAAAAGTCCTTTTTAAAACACTGTGGGAAACAGAGTGAATGCTGGTGACCAGCATGTTGTCCTTTTCCCAAAAACATTTTTATCTGTTTATTTCACAAATCCTATTATTTCAGCCACATTTAACCCTTTAATAAACAATCCCGGGTTTTCACGACCCTGGGAAAGAAACCTTCTGAAAACATTGTGGGAAAAGGAGAAAATGCTGGTAACCAGCATTTTCTCCGTTTCCCACAATGTTTTCTACCCTTCCCAAACCAAATTTCAATTTTTGAGTCAAATTAATTTTGTCGTCTGCAAATGCTTCCAACTTGGACTAGTCTAAAATTATGTCGTTTGGTAAAGAGTTAGGCTGCAGATACTGGTTCTTCTAATTTCAACAAGTCTAAAACTTTTTCGTGTAGTAGAGATTTTACACATAAGGATCAAGTCCTTGATTCAGATGCTAAATTTGTTTGTTTGTTTGAATGGTGTTTTTCAGCACTTAAAACTTTTAACATTATTTCAGTCATATCATGGCGACAGCTCACATATTCATGTTTTCCTGGGTTTCACCAGTACTAGGCTGGGGTTCTGAAGTGTTTTGCCCAAGGACACTCCTGTGAAAAGCCCAGTGGAGCCAATAAGGCTCGAAACAGGGGCCTCCAGGTCACGAGTCCTACACTTAACCACTGAGCCACACAGGACCCCCTTCAGATGCTAAAAGAAAATAAGCACATTGTCAGATTGCAATAAGATCCATTTTGTATGTGAAGGAAGTACTTAGCGGTATCATTTATATATATTCATCACAGGGTCAGTTATCCTTGTTAATTTCCGATTTACTAAATACTTGGGTTAATCATCACTTTTCCTTTCCTTAAAGGTGGGTATTTAGATTTTTCACATCTCACCAAATTAAAAAATATATATATATATCACTGAAATTTATATGAAAAAACAATACAAATCATCAATAATTAAGAATCTTAAAATTACAAAAAAAAATATTTTTTTGATGGTGTTCCCTTAAAAGGCTACGTAGCCTCTTAAGGTATTTTTAGATTTCGCGCCAAAAATCAAAAAAGCATTGTGGGAATGTCAAGTGACTGGCACGTGACTAATGACGCTTAAATTCCATAACATAACAAAAATATAATTATTTTCCATAATGTCTTCTTAGGACGCTATGTTTGAAGCTTCGTCTGTGTATTTCCTATATGTAAATGAGCGAGTTGCTCTTATAAAAATAGACCGTGTTTCCTGTCGGTGTCGACCTGGGCCGTAGCAAATCTCTAATTTCTCTTATTGTCGGATGGTTTTCGACTACCGGGGTTTTATGAATGAAAATTTAAAGGCTATGGGAGTATAAGGATGATTTTTTTGTATTTTTGTAAAATTTTCGTCCCAAAATCTGAAGGGCCACCTTTAAATATTTGAAAGTTAAATAAAATCTTGGTATTGTAACTAACAGTCCAACAGACACTATGAGTCTAGAAATAAGAATCAAAATTAATGGTATTTAACCCTTACCACACAGTCCCGAGTTTAACTACCCTGAGAAGTAGGTCTTTTGAAAACATTATGGGAAAAGGAGAAAATGCTGGTAATCAGCATTTTCTCCTTTTCCCACAATGTTTTCTAGACAATCTGATACAAATCCCATCATTTATGCCCTATAAATGTTGTTGTCTGCAAGTACTTTCAAATTGGACCCTTCTAAAATATTGTTGTTTGGGAAAAAGTTTAAGGTTTGTGTTGTCCAGTATGTCTCAGCAAAGTGTACAGTGTAGATTGAAGATCAGACTGCAGACCTTTTGTGCAGTTTAATAATTATGTTCAAACCAATGTCATTTGATGATAGTCATATAAAATAACAGAAATTTTCAGTCTGCTTTACAAGTAAGAATGCTTGTATTCAGCCTATAACCCATTATAAAGTTCATTGCTTATGCACTAAGTGTGAAGTCTGATCTTGATTTTATATTGTCTGCTTTTTTGTCCTTTAAAATAATGTTCATAAACACCAAGTCCATTTTATATTTTACAAGGGTTAAAAAAAAAAGTGTTACATGTACATAAATTATCATTCTTACTGGAAAGTGGTGCAGAAGCAGTTGTAGTTGCTCATTATTGAATGGCACTGACCTGCTACGCCGTTAACTCTACCAATTTACAACAAAATTCTTGACTTGTCCAAATAGACAGCATTTGTAGATGGCAAGTTTGATTTTATGAAGTGATGTGATTTGGCTTTGGAAGGGTAGAAAACATTGTGGGGGGTTGTGTAAATTTGGGTTTGTATGGTAAAGCGTTAAAATGTGTAGTTTCATCAATAAAAGCATGACCCATTTGTGATCTTTTAAATTTCACCCTTGAGTTTATAGTTCTTTTCATCCCATTGTCATATTCCTCGAAGATTCAACCTGTCTGCTATGACGCATCGCTATAATCGCCTGTACAGGAGAAATTATCATGCCGCCAATAAAGTAGCAATGGAGAAAATGGCTATAAACTATACATGTGTGGAAAAATGTAGCCTGTATTTTCCTCCAAATCATGAAAATTCAATTCTTTCAAAAGGGAAAAATAGTTTTCACAAATACCCTTGTTTTACTGCACATCTTTGAATACAGTCTCTTTTAATATAGACTTTAGGGAAACCAGGATTCATGCAGGGTTTTTCAACAGACTTATAAACAAGAAGTGTCTTGGCTTATATCGAAGCTATTAACCAAGTCTGTAGGGGGTGTTTTTATACACCGCCGGAGGCAACGTATATTGGCGTCATCTTCTCCGTCTGTCTGTCCGTCCTTCCCTTTGTCCGTCTGTATGTACATCCATTTCTTGTGAACGCAACTCCTCCCACATTTCTGGACGGATTTGGATAGAATTTTCACAGAATGTTTCTCATCATGTGACCTATAGCATATTGTCAGGGTTTTGCGATTTGTGGTTGCGTCATGGAAAAGGGGGGCTTCATGTTATATTTCATTCCATTTCTTGTGAAAACAACTCCTCCAACATTTCTTGACAGATTTGGATAAAATTTTCACAGAATGTTTCTCATCATGCGACCTAGCGCATATTGTCAGGGTTTTGCAATTAATAGCTGCGTCATGGAAAAAGGGGGCTTCATGTTATATTTCATTTCATTTCTTGTGAACGCAGCTCCCCACATTTCTTGACGGATTTTGATCAAATTTTCACAGAATGTTTCTCATCATGTGACCTAGCGCATATTGTCAAGGTTTTGCGATTTATAGCTGCATCATGGAAAAAGGGATCTTCATGTTATATTTCATTTTTCACTAATATCTCTTTAATTACCGGACATATCTCAACGGATTTGCATGAAATTTTCACAGATCATGTGACCTAGCACATATTGTCAGGGTTTTGGAATTTATTGCTGTGTTATGGAAAAAGGGGGCTTCATGTCAAATTTAATTTTTCATCAATGTATCTCCAACTAATGGACATCATTTCATGAAACTTCATATTTTTATTGGTTAATCAAAGCCAATGACCAATGAGTCCGTCGTGCATCCGTTTGTCCATCCATCAGTCTGTGCATAAACCTTTTAGATCACAAGTAACACAATATAATCCATTGAGCTATCCAGGCAAGTGCAAGAAATTCCAACACTTTAGTCTCTATAGCTAGCTGCTTGAAATAGCAGCCATGTGGCGGCGTATTTTGTGATGACGGCAGTCTTGTTATAAATGGCCGGTGCATAGGTTACATGCTAGCTGACCTTAGCTGAATGACTCATATCAGGTAGCGTTTTATTGAGTAAACATTTATTTTATTTTGAATTTCAAAGTAACGGTTATCGGTTGTCATTTTGAAAAGTAGGCCAGGTCTGTACCCATAATGCCCAAATCAGATAGATGTGTATTTGAAAAATGCCACCTAGTGGAAGATGATGCTTTTAATCCTTAAAGTGCAGAATAAACCCAGTGGGTATTTTCATTCTTGAACAAAGCCTAGATAACTGGTGTTTCGTGGTTGCCTTTTGTTTGTAGTGCTTCAGCAAAGTGGACAGTTCAAAGATCAGACTGCACGTTTTGTCCAGTTTGATTTGATCTACAATGGACACAAAGGCAACTTAGTTGTGAAAGATTCTTTAAGGGTTAATATCCTATGACCGTGACAGAGGCTGTTGTTAGTTTAAACATAATTTTATTTTACATTGACTGTGAATCAAGTTCTTACAACTGAAATATTAATCACTCTTGATGCCTACTTCCTGAAAACCTTAACCAGTGCTTGCACTGTGTCATGGGTAGTTCCAAAGATCAACCCCGTTCATCATGGGATTCAAACCTGGAACACTTCGATGTGAGAGGTTGACGCTCTAGCCTTCACCATTTGTCTCCTACTTCTGACAGTATTCATCCCATTAGCTTGCTGCTTTCCTGCATAACTATTGTCAAGACAGCGATCAGTAGTGGAGAGGAAAGAATCCTGTCACAATGAATGCCATCAATCTTTAGAATGAATCTCATCAAGCTTGGGATGCAAACCTGCAACCCCCTGCTTTAAAGTCATGTGCGCTAACAACAATTACTGTGCTACAGTGCTAGACCAATGATAAATGGTAATCTGAAAATGAAACAGACTGGATTCGAATCTTATAATGGGCTGAGGATAAACCTTTTGAAACACTCACTTCATGTTGCAGGAAGTACTAGTTTCTTTTTCAGTAGCAGTCCTCAAGAGTGATTAACCCTTGTAGCACTGAACCTGGAAAAAATTGCTTATGCAGACAGTGCAGATCAAAATCAGACTGCACAGAAGGTGCAGTTTGATCATAGATCTTCAATATTGGCTTCTTTGCCAGATATTTTTACACTACAGCTTTGAAATTGTAATATCTGCACCTTCATTTATTTTTCACAATAGATGTAAAATAATTAAGTTTAATCTTAGCAGATATCAAGCACACAACACCATTTACTTCACAGTCATGACATTTTTGCTGTGACTCAATTGAGATCATGTTTGTAAAGCTAGATTTGTATAGGACAGGGACATCGTAATTTTTGTCAAGTGGTCATTGATTAAGGATATGTTGTTGATCATAGTTTATATTTACCATCATGGGAACTTGCCCATTTTTCTTTGTCTTTGCAGGAATATATGTACATGTACCTGCAGTTTGTAGGTCTTATAGGACTTTACCTTTGGTACATCACATGAAACAAAGTGGCTTGAGCATGAATACTACTAATTTTTACCTTATTAATTTATATTGGACTGGTCCTAAGAAAAGACAACTGTAATTATATAATTGATATTCAGTGGATATAGAAGAATGAAAGATGAGAGGCTTTGAGTTAGGACACTTGGGCATGGAAGAAACAGTATGAAAAAAATTACTAAATTACTATGCTCTTTTCAATTTTCTGCTACCTGCAAAGCCTTGGTATTTGATAAGACAAAGATGGATCACATGAAACAATTAAGAAGTGGTGTTAGAGATGGTTTGCAAAGAATCTCAATATTCATGGGAGCTAGAATTAGACAACCTTTTGTCAAAAAGCATCCCAGATTCAACAGAAATGAATTTGGCAAAAGTGTTTTTGTGTCGGAGCCTTTCAATGCTATTCAGTTACCAAGTTTACTGGATTTGAAGTTAAAAAGAAAAAATGGAGATAGAAGATCAGCATCACTACCTCAGATGGATAATATTTCTTGTACAAATTAGATTTATAATGATTTCAGAATCATACCTCTCTTAATCAAATATATGCATTTTCTTTCCATGTTTCACTGGAAAGTGGAATAGGCAGTTTCAGAGCGAGAGGGAAACAGTTGAAGTTTAGGTTACAAGAGAGAGACAGGTAGAGAGGTAGAAAGATAGAGAGAGGCAAAAGAGAGAGAGACAGAGAGAGAGACAGAGAGAGAGAGAGGATTTTCTGTGACTGTTCTGGTATTAGATGTGTGATCTACTTTTCCATTTAATCCCTGACAGCAGGCATGGTCACATAGGAGGGACCATTGGTTACCAATTACTGTCACATAGAAGGTTCCTTAGGTAGAAATAGGTGGGGGGGGGGGATCTTTGGGTAGCCAATCACTGTTACAAAGTGGAGTGTTTAAGTTACCAATCACTGTCATATGGGGGTCCTTGGGTTATCGATCACAGTGTCGCAAAGGAGGGTCCCTTAGGTTTCTATAATCCAGGGATATGCCCGTCAGACTAAAGCTATGAAAGAAGATTTTTTTAATGAAATTTTTTAAAAATTATGAGGTAATTATTTGTCAATGCCAAATAAGTTACAAACTAGCTCAAAAACTGCACTGAAGTGAACATAAAGTCATCCCCCACTCTGCTACACAGTTCTATCATATTTTTCTAAGATCTATCATAGCCTATGATACAAACTTAGGGGATCAGAAAAATTTAACTTTGTAAAATTTTGTTACCAAGTTTGATCCTGCTGATCCTTCAAACATAAAGAATTGCAGCAATCTCCTCCTTACACAACCAAGTTACACATTCCATGCATGCTAATATTCCTGCCAATTCCCGAGAGTCAACTTTTTTGATGACAGTTTCAAAACCCAATCACTGCGATTTAGGGGTACCTACAGCATGTTTGTGATCCTTACTTTCAAGATGTCTTAAAATTGTACCGATCGATAGGGTTTTAGAACAGTGTGGGACATGATGTTTTTCTCTTGATTGTACCTCAACCAGTGGAATTTTTTAAGCTATTTTTACTCTGAGCTTCATAGTAAGGGCTAATCACTTGGAGAATCATTTTGTTGCCCTTCAACTAAATTTCTGAATTGCTTGTCCGAAACAGTTATAAAGAGAGTGTAAATGCAGTCTAGATTTGAGGGTCATCTACACGATATCGATTTAAGAACACGCATACACCAGTCTGAATGATTTAGTGTCCCTTGTTGACTACTGAAAACGAAAGTGAAAATTTGTTTCATGTAATCACCGATCCTTTACTTTGGATGCGATTTTTTCTTGTGTTTAGTGATATATAGTGAGATTTCTCTGATTTTTCCGCAATAATATCGTGGAGTTGTGGCATCGGCATATCACTTTCAAACAGGAGGGTAAATGGGTTACAAAGTCACTGTCACATAGGGTCCTAATGGATTACCAGTCATTAACACAATTATAGAAGTGTCATAGGTTATTTTGACTTAGAGCAATTAATTTAACCCGTTACCGCATGATTCCATGTCTAAATGCCCCTGAGGAAGAAGGCTTAGAAAACATGGTGGGAAAAGGAGAAAATGCTAGCATTTTCTCCTTTTCCCACAAAGTTTTCTACTTTACCTGCATCATGTTCAAGGATTAAGATATATTTAATTTTCTGATGCCAGATGCTTTTAATTTCAGTCTAAAATTTCAATGTGTGGAAAAGATTTATAGTGAAGCTAAAACAGGTGAAATGATGTGATATTCAACCTTTCAGCCAAGCTTGGACATGCATATAAATTAAATGAGAACACTTACATGTTTGTATTACATAAAATCCATGTATAGCTATTTCAAATCTGTTATGGTCTAAATATTCTAGAAAATATGAGACACTTTAGATTCAAGAATTTTGATAACATCAAAATAAAAGCAAAAGATCTTGCTCACCTTGGTTAACCCAGCACCCTATACAACTATAATTACATATGAGGCTAGTGTAGATTGAGGTCAGATTGCAAAAATGTACAGTCTGATCTTGATCTACCCTGTCTGCTTTCTAGGGACATTTTAGAGAACAGCAAACTTGAAATTGAAATTAATTTGGTCTTTTCTCTAGAATGAAAATTTCTGTTAGATTTATGTGTGTTGGTTTGAGGATTAATTATTTCTAATTGTAACTGAGTGCAGTTCTGTTACATCAAGATAGGGGTACTGTGATCTACTTGTATCACTCTGGTGATTTGAACCAACATCTTCTAAAAATATATGCTAGACCAGTATTTGTATCACTTCTGTAAGACTTTGCAACTGACTGTGATGCCAATTTTGGCTAGTAACCCTTGTAAAAAGAATGTTACTATAGCAGCAAACAAGTAACAAATGTAAAGTCATTAACATTTAGTGTGCTCCCAGCCTTCTTTAGTCTTTAGATCATAGTAATACATTAAGTTAACCCTTAACATGCATGACACTTACTAAAGATACATTTGTGGAAAGTGTAATTTAGGATCAGACTGTGCAAAACATACAGCCTGATCATTGATTTACCATGTCTGATACTTGAAGACATGATACCACACTGTGCAAACAGCCTTGAGTAGGATAATTATAGGTAGCTTTTGTTTACAGACTGCAAATTATATTCATAGTGAGCTTGGAGTATAATGATTCATACGCAGGCATGAAGATATAAATGACTGTTGATCAGATATCATTAGAATAAATATGTACACAATGAAACTAATCAGTATATTAACCCTTAGCCTGCTAGATTGACTTCCACATCAATGTCTTCATATGAAACCTAAGTTGTGAAAGGCATTTTAACCCTTTACCACACAATCCTGACTTCTAACAACCCTGGTAAAAAGACCTTTGAAAAATTTATCGGGAAAGAAGAAAATGATGGTTACCATCATTTTCTCCTTACCTTTGCAGAAACTAATCTTGTTATTTTAATTATATTCAATCTGTTGTCTGCAAATGCTTTTTATTTGTGAGAGGTGTAAGATTTTCTCGTCTAGTAAAGAGTTGAGTGAGCTGGCCTTCATTATTCTAGGTGCAACTTCATGTCCCTTTGCAGCAAACATAACTCTGATATATAATCTCAACCTCTTCCAATCGCTGAAAATACAATCCACTGACTCAAAGAAAATTTTTCATTTCATAGGGTTGAATAACAAGCATCACCAGCCTGCACAGAAGTGCAGTTTTACCTTGATCTATGCTATCCATCAAAGCTCCTGTTTTTGGCAGATGGCTTTGAACGAGATAAAACTAACCCTTATTCTGCTAAATGAGTGATATGAAACTTATAAGCCGATATTAAAAACCCAAATTTTGCTATTTCAAAGGTACTTTTGGACGGAAAATATGCCTTTATTGGACTGTGTAGATCAAAGATCAGACTGCACGTTTAGTGCAATCTGATCTTGATCCTCACTGTCCATAAAAGGTCAGTGAGTCACGCTTAGCCGCCTAAGGGTTAATGTAGATGTTTGCACAGATTAGGGAACTGAACATGTCATCAGATTTTTTAGCAAAGTCTGCTATTTTATATAATTAACTACTGGTATACATTTCCTTGCATTCTCATTTTATCATTACAGTGAAAAAGACAAACATTTCGTCAAATGGTAGAAGTTGCTGACAATGAGCAATTTATCCTTTTTCAAAATGTGTGGCTCATAAGATGAAAATTTCCTGTCTTAGTAACAGACATGTTTTTTTCAGTAGCACTTTTCTTACTTCTGTTTTCTAATTTTCTAAAAATCTATTTGTACATTTTGGTATGGATTATGGTATGGATTAATCTTATAAGCTATTAATCTGACTTCATAATCGGATTTCAAAATATAGATCTGTTGTGTTGACAAAAATGCTAACATTGACAGTGTTAAGTTTGCTTTAGCTATGTACGTCTGTCCTACTTTTTAGGTCAACTGGCTGTCGTTCTTCCGTCCATCTGCCTGTCAGTCCGTCCATCTGTTAGTCTTTTTTATGTATACATAATAAAGCCTGCACTTGAGGTCGGACTTTCATGAAACTCGTACAGTTTCTTTATATCATCAGTCGCTTGAGCCCTATTGAATTTGAAAAAGTTGAAATTTACATTTCTTCTTTACATAATAGTAAAGTCTGCATTTTGTTGGTTGGATTTTCATGAAACTTGCACAGTTTCCTAATATGTTATCAATAGCTTGGACAGTATTGATTTTAAAAAATTTAAATCTGACAATAAGTAAAGGAAAAGTAGCCTTTTAAAGTTGAAAAATTTACATTTCTTGTTTTCACAATAAAGTCTGCATTTGTGATTAGATTTTTTTTGAAACTTGCACAGTTTAGGAAAAAAAGCCGTTTAATGACTAGTCTTGATTACCTAACAAAGTCCATTGGTCACATTTCTTTGAAACTTGCAGTGATTGTTTAATACAATGAGTGCTAAAACCCTATCAAATTTGACTGGATTCCTAACAATTGGTTTTGAGAAACTGCACATGTACTTTGATTGTTTCACTTTTTGTAAATCACCATGCCTACTTATGCTATCTTAGTGGGTTCAAACCCTGTTGCGACAACTCCCACCACTCCATTTTTAGAAAACTCTGAGTTATTACCTTAGCCCTGTCATCATCTGTGTCGTTGTTGTGGTGGAAAAACTTTGAAATTTTACGGTATCTCTGTTATTACTGAAGATATTTACTTCAAACATGGATGCATCAGCTGTTTTTTTTAAATGGGGAACCCATATAACAAGGGCAGGTAACCATCAAAGTATTTTTGTCACTGACAATCAATCACCAGCAGCCAAGCATTGGCACCCACATGCAGTGCTTTTGTGTGTGGATTTGTCTTTTTTCTTTTTGCATCATGAATTTGTGATGTATGTTAGGAAAAAGCAAAATCACTGCAAGAAGAGTGATTTAGGCCCTTGAAGGCCTCTAGTTTTTTTTTTTTTTAACAGCAGACCTTTAATAAATGTGACACACATGAAAATTTCTTTTAAGAAGCAGTTGTTTTAAATTGGGGGTTCACAAGTTTTGCTCAGGATGTGCAGCCTTATCTTGAATCTATTGCCTTACATAGCTTGATTTGCAGTCTGGAACAGTATACTGTACACTTTAACTTAAAAAAGAGTAAAATTAGTTTGGATAGCAGCAAAAAGTTTTACCCTTCACCACACAATTCCGTGCTAATTGGCATCCCTCAGGAAGATGCCTTTGAAAACATCTTGGGAATAGGAGAAAATGCTGGGAACCACCATTTTCTCCTTTTCCCAGAATGTTTTCTGTCATATCAACAACAAATCACATCATATGCATCAAAATTCTTTTGTCTTCTGCAATACAAGTTAGACTAGTCAATAATTTCGTCATATGATAAAGAGTTGAAAGTTAGATAGATCAGGATCGCACTGTACAAAAGCGCTATTGGTCTACAGTGATACATGTAGTGAATTAATATTTTTTAATTTTTGTGTCAGTGTGGTGTTTTATGAGATGGTTTGACCATCTTGGTCTTGAAGTTATAAGGCATAATTATGTATGATTTTGGTTTAATTCTACCTGACAATAAAATTTTAGATTTGTCTAAATTGAAAGCATTAATGCAGACGACAAATTTAATGTGACTCAAATAATGGTTTTTGTCTTTGAATAGTAGAAAACATTTTTGGGAAAAGTAGAAAAACCAGGCTTATTCTGTAGGGTAGTTTGGTAAAGGGTTGTGTGGTTGTGCGGTCTGTAAAAGCAACTTAACCCTTTACCACAAGGCAAAATTTAAGACCTGTCCAAATTGAAAGCATTTGCAGACGACAATTTCATAGTGGCTCAAATGACGCAACTTTTCTTTGATAGGGTAGAAAACTTTGTGGGAAAAGGAGAAAATGCTGGTTACCAGCATTTTCTCCTTTCCCCACAATGTTTTCAAAAGGCCTCTTCTTCAGGGGCGTTAAAAGGCATCATTGTGTGGTAAAGGGTTAAGTTATGTACAACAGTCAGAGGTCATTTAGAGAACTTTAAATAATACTAAGACATTCACCAGTTTTGTTTTTAAATGACAAGCATCAGAGGCGCATAACATTTCTTTTAGAAGAAGCCATGATGAATCAGAAATATGCTTCTTTAATATCGACATTAAATTTTGTTTTTTCCATTGAATGGTGTCTCTATTTTTCTTTCTAGACTTCAAGCACAATTTTAACATAATGTCAATAACTGTCATGTAGAAAAGAAAATTATAGTTGTTTTGGAGGACAGTTTAAGTCCGTATCAAAATTTAATGATCACGCAGCACGGAACACACACTTTGGTCTTGCATGTATATGTGCACTGTTTGATAAGTTTATGAGATGACCAAAGATATTCTTTCTTTGAAACAGTTCAAATTTCTGCTCTGGGAAATATGCAAAGGGAGAAAACTCTGGTAATACTATTACATTCAAACAGAATAATTTACCATACTAAATCCTGACATATGTCCTTTTTCGCTATGCAATTCTGCATTTTAACGACTTCGACAGAATAGGCTTTTGAAAATATTGTGGAAACAGGAGAAAATGCTTGTAACTAGAATTTTCTCCTTTTCCCACAATGTTTAAAAAAAAAATCCTCCCCAGGCTAGTTAAAACACGGAATAGTGTGATAATGAGTAAGGGGATGGCATTTGTTTTTAGCTCCACTGGCCGAAAGCCAGCGAGCTATTGTCATGGCGTTGTGTCTGTCGTGCGTGCGTGCGTGCGTGCGTCCGTCAGTTCGTTCGTCCGTTCGTCCGTGCGTGCGTCCGTAAACTTTTTCTTTAAAAAACTTCTCCTCAAAAACTATTGACTGGATTTTAACCAAATTTCACAGGAATGTTCCTTTGGTGGTCCTCTTTCAAATTCCTTCAAATAATTGTGTTCCATGAAGAATTCTGGTTGCCATGGCAACCAAAGTAAAAAACCTTTAAAAATCTTCTCCTCCCAAACCGCTATTTGGATAGCATTATTATTTTGCAGGAATGTTCCTTAGATACAGGTTTACAGAATTCCTTAAAAAAAAAAATGATCTGTCAAAAAACATGGCTTTTATGGGAGACTCATTTTCCTTTTATGGTATAAAGTAAAATCTTTGAAAAATTTCTTCTCTAAAACTATTCATTGGATTTCATTGTTGTTTTGCAGGTAAGTTCCTATGGTGGTTGTCTACCAAATTGTTTCTATGGTGGTTGTCTACCAAATTCCTTCTAAAATCAAAGTGCTGTAAGCACTGTAATCGGTCGTCACTGAATGATTATTGGTTGGTTGGATGTATTGGAGTTTAACGCCACTTTAACAAGCGAGCTATTGTCATGGCATTGTGTCCGTTGTCCATCCGTCCATCCTTTCGTCCGTTCCTTCGTCCGTGCGTGCGTCTGTAAACTTTTTCTTTAAAAAACTTCTCCTCAGAAACTATTGACTGGATTTTTACCAAATTTCTTAGGAATGTTCCTTTGGTGGTCCTCTTTCAAATTCCTTCAAATAATTGTGTTCCATGAAGAATTCTGGTTGTTGCGTCCGTCCGTCCGTCCGTCCGTCCGTTCGTCCGTCCGTTTGTCTGTGCGTGGCTGGTTACCATTTTTTTCTTCTTTTCTCACAAGTTTTTTCCATACCCTTTTTCTTCAGTGAGCTAAAATGCAGGATTGAATGATAATTGTTAAAAACTTCCTTTCGCCATTATAGAAATATCAGGCCTGTGGAGCGATACATGCGCTCAAACGCCTCTAGTTTAAAGTTTAGAAAACATTGAGATATAAAGAACCAGTGTTTAGTAAAAGGTTAATGGATGCAATCAGTTTTGTGATATTTATAAACTGAGATGGAAAAAGCTAGTGTTATCAATTCTATTGTTAAAACAAAGGTTAATATTTATCATTCTGAACCCTAATAGTAGAGCACCTGAAGATAAATCCAACAGACATTTTCAGTCCAATAGTGAGACATAAATAATAGCATTGGAACTGTTACTTTAGTCTGTGATGTTGAAGCAAATAGGACAGTGTAGATCAGGGATCAGACTGCATAACTTTGTCTTGTGATATACACCATTTTCAACAGTTAATGTGCTTAGTTTTCATGACAGAACTGTTGAAATCTAAATTGTTCTTTACTTTGTAAAGGTTGTTTACATTTGATAAGTATTACAGCCCATTGCCCTTTACCACACAATTTGAAGTTTTAATGACACTTAGAGAAAAGGCATTTGGAAACCTGGTGGGAAAAGCTGGTAATCTCATTTCTCCTCTTCCCACCATATTTTCTACCCTACCATAGACCAAGACTGTTATTTGAAGCAGATTTGTCATCTGCAAACTTTAACTCTTTACCACACAATCCTGACTTTTAACAACCCTGAGGAAGAAGTCTTTTGAAAACATTATGGGTAAAGGAGAAAATGCTGGTATCCAGCATTTTCTCCTTATCCCACAATGTTTTCTAACCTATCAAGGACAAAAATCATCATTTGAGTTACATTGAGTTTGTCGTCTGCAAATGCCTTCAATTTGGTCTAGTCTAAAATATTGTCGTTTGGTAAAGAGTTAATGGTTTCAATGTGGAGAAGTCTAAAATTTTGTCATTTAGTTTAGAGGACCAAAACTCCCTTGTTTGTTTGGCTTATGAAGGTGAAATTTTCAAAATACTATTGAACTTAACTCTTTACTGAACAAAATATTTTAGACTTGCCCAAATTAAAAGCTTTTGCGGAAGACAAAATAATTGTGACTCAAAAATAGGGAACTAGCATTTTATCCTTTTTATACGCCCGTCGAAGACGGGACGTATCATGGGATCACCCATGGCGTACGGGCGGGCGGGCGTCTGGGTGGGCGGGCGGCGTCCAGTTCTTGTCCGGAGCATAAATTTGTCATTTCCAGTCCGATTGACTTGAAACTTGGTATGTGTGTTTGTTGCAATTATACGGAGTGCAGTGCGAAAGAACTATAACTCTACCTGGTGCAGTCTTTGAGTTATTTCCCTTTGATCGTCATTTTTACAGCATTTTCTGCTTGTCCGGAGCATAACTTTGTCATCTCTGGTCTGATTGACTTGAAACTTAGCATGTGTGTTTGTTGCAATCATAGGGAGTGCAGTGCAAAAGAACCATAACTCTACCTGGTGCTGTCTTTGAGTAATTTCCCTTTGATCGTCATTTTTACAGCATTTTCTGCTTGTCCGGAGCATAACTTTGTCATCTCCAGTCCGTCTGACTTGAAACTTGGCATTTGTGTTTGTTGCAATAATACAGAGTGCAGTGCGAAAGAACCATAACTCTACCCCGTGCTGTCTTTGAGTTATTTCCCTTTGATTGACTTGAAACTTAGCATGTGTGTTTGTTGCAATCATAGGGAGTGCAGTGCAAAAGAACCATAACTCTACCTGGTGCTGTCTTTGAGTTATTTCCCTTTGATCGTCATTTTTACAGCATTTTCTGCTTGTCCGGAGCATAACTTTGTCATCTTCAGTCTGATTGACTTGAAACTTGGCATTTGTGTTTGTTGCAATAATACAGAGTGCAGTGCAAAAGAACCATAACTCTACCTGGTGCTGTCTTTGAGTTATTTCCCTTTGATCGTCATTTTTACAGCATTTTCTGCTTGTCCGGAGCATAACTTTGTTATCTCCAGTCCATTTGACTTGAAACTTGGCATTTGTGTTTGTTGCAATAATACGGAGTCCAGTGCAAAAGAACCATAACTCTACCTGGTGCTGTCTTTGATTTATTTCCCTTTGATCGTCATTTTTACAGGATTTCTTGCTTGTCCGGAATATAACTTTGTCATCTCTAGTCTGAACATCTTCAAATTTGGTATGCATGATTGTTGAAAATTTACGGAGTGCTGTGCACAAGAATCATAACTCTTCCTAGCATGAATTTTGAGTTATTTCCCTTTGATCATCACTTTTACAGCATTTAGTGCTTGTCCGGAATATAACTTTGTCATCTCAAGTCAGAGTGACTTCAAACTTGGTATGCATGTTTGTTGCAATATTACGGAGTACAGTGCGCAAGAACAATAACTCTACCTAGTGCGGATTTTGAGTAATTCCACTTTGATCTTCATTTTTACAGTATTTCTTGCTTGTCTGGAACGGAACTTTGTCACCTCAAGTCAAATTGACTTGAGACTTTGGTAAACATGTTTGTTGCATTACCTGCCCTTTACCATTATTATACCCCCTCGACAACTGGTGGTGGGACAGGTGTATCTTGCGACAATTTGCCGCTCTTGTTCCACAATGTTTTCAAAAGGATTGTCTCTCAAGGGTTGTTAAAACCTGAGATTGGTAAACATTAGTGAACCTACTGTAGCATCATATGGTAACCAGTCTGCCCCCTTTGTGAGCAGTGGAATGAAAGAGAAGCATGTCTGTTAATGGGATGGAAGTTGTCCAACTTTGATTCAGATTTGTTCTTCTTTCATCATAAAATGCAAAAAGGGCCAGGGAATTGTGCAAACATTAAAACTGCAATCAAATAGAGACCTGAAACAATCCATAGAATTGCAAATCCAGCTTTTACCCTGAAAGCGCCTTACACAACTACAGTTGCCCTTGCGGCCTTTGTAGATCAAGATCAGACTGCACAAAACTTGCAGTCTGATCTTTGATCTATACTGTCCACTTTACTGAAACACTATTAACAAAAACAACCATGAAATTGTAATTATTTAGCTTTTATTTCTAGACTGAAAATGTCACTTGGGTTTATTCAGCACTTTAAGGGTAACAATGACTAACATCTGCTGAGGCTAAAGTACTACTGGCAATTGAATACTGGTTTGACTTGGCAGGCAATACAGGTTGATATGTATTTGACCAACCACAATAGGGATAAAGCAATAGAAGTTATTGCAAGCAAGGAAGTTTATTGTGACAGTTGCTATTATCTTTATCAATACAGACCCTTGTCTTACCTAACCATCTTTTAAAAGTTGCCATATCATCCAGACATAATATCGATGAGATTGATACACATCTTATTTCATGCATAAAAGCTTTGGTGTCAATAAACATCGCAGGACTTTGGTTTTTCCACAGTTTGTTATTATGGATGCAAGAATTTTGTTAATTCAATAGCTGCACCTGCATATGGTGTGTTGTGATAAATAATAGAGGGAAATGTATAATGAAACCAAAAGGTATCTACAGATAAGGGATAGTTGCATAAAATGACAATGATTTATAGCCAGTGTTCAGTGTATGGCAATTTTTGTACCTGTGTTATAGATTGTAGACAGTTTTTTCTTTCTATTTTAGCTGGAGAAAAAGTGTTGGTGTATTTTTTTGAAATCTTAGAGGTGTTTGTGCTAACCTTTTTGTTGTTCGATTTTGTCACCCAATGTTAAATCATTTGGGAAGAAGCTAATTGAATGTTACTCCTGCTGAAGGAGAGATTTTTTCCGGAAGCCTTAATTTCAGATAACAGTGTTCCCGCAGCTTTTTCAGACAAGGGATTTTTGTCACCCCTAAATTAACAAATTTGAAAAACTGGGGGTAACTTTTTCTGTAGATTTTCTGTAATAGCTTGGGGTTTCACTCTGCTTTTACCAAATCAATGATTTATTATCTGCTTTACGACGTATATGACAAATGTTTGCGCATCTTACTGCGCATGTATTTTTGTCGTGGATATTGAATCAAAAGTGTACCTATGTATCTTTTGCACTTAAAGGTAATACTATTGGTGCACTGAAATAAGTAGCACTTTATTCGGGTAGTACTGGTGAAGAGAAAAAAAATTATCTTTGAACTGTTACCGTGAAATAATTAAAATGCTGCTGACATGGCGTTACACACCAAACAAGGAAACATAGGCAAGAAATTGGAAGCTGTGGAAGTATAGCTGTTTCAACTTTTAAAACTATTATTGGAAAAGGAGAAATCGTTCCTATTGAGCAATTTTTTCCTTTTCCCACTATGTCTGCTGAGCTTTTATCCTATTTTTTTCCTTGAAAAAATAACTTCCACAGTGACCTTCAACCTTGTTTTCTGACAAAATAAGTACGAACAGGTGCCATTTTTATTTCTTATTGTCTAGAATTATAAATACTATAAGTATGGAAATTTTAAGAAAAATCTGTCCATTAGAAAGTATGTATTTATTTAAGATTAACCCTTAATTCAGTCAAATTATCTCCCTTTTTAACTCAATGATCCATATATATAACATGCGTATTTGTACATTTACCTTGCTCAAAACCAGGCTTTTATATATTTTTTTGTGCAAAAATATTAGAATTTTCATTAAAATGATGTATATTTGTATATTTTTTCTGTAATTTCCTGTTTAACTGACTATTAAAGAAAGGCACTTTAAATCCAATATAAGCTGAATTTTGGAACTGTATATACCTTTTTCAAAGGCAAATTTCTCAGAAACGAGCACAGTGACCCACATCTTTTTTTACTTTAATCTTCTAGAGACATGATGAGCTTTGTATGTGCAAAGTTTTAAAAAAATCTGTCTGTTAGAAAAATTTGTAATATACGTCGTTAAAACTAGTATACTGTATTTATCATTAATTTAATGCTCATGTAGGCCTTGCTGTATAATATCTCATTATTGTGCCGATTCTAATTCTAAATTACATAATATATGACATGAATAAATCATGAATAAGAAGTCTGTCTCTTCTAATCTGATTAAGCAGTCTTGGAATTTTGATAAAGAATTTAATTTTACAATGTTTGATGAATACAGGCCAAGATTGATTCTTTTCTACCATAATTTTTTAGCTCCACTGGCCGAAGGCCAGCGGGCTTATGTCATGGCCTGGTGTCCGTCCGTGCGTTAACTTTTATTTCAAACATCTTCTTCTCTGAAACTACTCATCCAATTTTGATGAAACTTAACAGAAATGATGCTGCCATGGTCCTCTTCAGAATTTCTTGAAAGAATTTGATTCCTTCAAAAATCCTGGTTGCCATGGCAACAAAACTGAAAAATATTGAAAATCTTTGAAAATCTTCTTGTCTGAAACCATAAGGCCTAGGGCTACCAAATTTGGCATGTAGCTTTATCTAGTGGACCTCTACCAAGTTTCTTCAAATTATAGCCCTGGGGTCAAATTTGGCCCCACCACGGGGGTCACAAGTTTTGTATGGGCTTATTTAGGGAAAACTTTGAAATTCTTCTGGTACCTAGCCATAGGGCCTAGGGCTACCAAATTTGGCATGTTGCTTTATCAAGTGGGCGTCTACCAAGAGTGCCTAAATTATAGCCCTGGGGTCAAATTTGGCCCAGCCCCGGGGGTCACAAGTTTTATATGGGCTTATATGGGGAAAACTTTAAAAATCTACTGGTACCTAGCCATAAGGCCTAGGGCTACCAAATTTTGCATGTAGCTTTGTCTAGTGGATGTCTACCAAGGGTGCCCAAATTATTGCTCTAGGGTCAAATTTGGCCCCGCCCTGGGGATTACAAGTTTTACATGGGCTTATATGGGGAAAACTTTAAAAATCTACTGGTACCTAGCCATAAGGCCTAGGGCTACCAAATTTTGCATGTAGCTTTATCTAGAGGGTCTCTACCAAGAGGGCCCAAATCATAGCCTTGGGGTCATGTTTGGCCCCACCCCAGGAGTCTCAAGTTTTACATGGGCTTTTATAGTGAAAATTTTATAAATCTTCTTATAACTAACTATAGGACCTAGAGCTACTAAATTTAGTCCTGTCTCAGGGGTCTCATGTTTTACAGGTCCTTTTATTGAGGAAAGTCTTCTTGTTTATAACCACACATTCTAGACCTGTATTATTTGGTATGGGGCTTTATTATGTGGACCTCCACCAGGATTCAAGTGATTATAGCTTTGTGTTCAAAAATGGCTTTGCCCTAGGGTCATAACTCTCTCGTAGGATTTTATAAAAAAAAAATCTGTATGTTTTCTAGTTTGAAACCAATTTGCCAAGTATTGTAATGTTTGGCTTGTAGGGTTTTTACTTTTTAGCCAGTGGAGCGATACAGGGCCATGATGGCCCTCTTGTTTTTTTTCCTCATCAGTAGCTTAGAACATTGTGGAAAAGGGAGAAAATAAAGGTCACATCCATCAAAGGGTTTTTGTATTCTAGTCTTTTACCTTTGTATGAATGTCCAGTACCTTTTCTGTAATACTTGTTTTGACGCTAACACTGTAAGACAAGAATTTACGACTTAAAACTCCAACCACGCTTTTCTCCCCTCCCCTGACTAATTTTAGGTTGTTATTAATATATGATCGTTTAAAAGAAAACACCAAAATTTCTTACTAATTATTAAACAGAGATTTTAGCTTCCACTTATTGTTGTAAACAGAGATTTGTGTAAATTTGCTGTTTAAATTCATTATTTAAGATGAAAAGACAATTTGAAGTGCCTCTGATCAGATGATGTCAAACAGACCTTAAAGTGTTGTGGCATGGGTTTTTGCATTTATTTTTCAGGGATCTATTTTTCATGTCAGATGATTTTTGGAGAAGTGTTACTGCATGATTTGACACAAATTCGTCAGGGTAGCAGGAAAATTTTTAGATGACTCCCCAGCTTGATTAGCTGTGATAAACAGATCTGCACTGCGTACATCCTTCAAATTTGATACTGATTGTGGTTATTAACAGTGTATATCACAAATTCTTCTGACCTACAGATTTTTTTTAAAACTTTGGACATACAAAGCTCATCAGGTCTCTTAGGACTGATTACTGTAAAATATCACTCTCTTGCACTATGGATCATTCCCATTCACCTCTGTAGTTGGCTCAGAAAGTAGTCCGTCATCACGTGATATTTTAGTCACATGACCATAACTCAAAATGGTGACACAAACGCCGGTAAAAGAAAGACTAATCAATTGTTTTGTGTGCTGTTCAAACAGCATACGGCCAATCAAACTTAGTGGTAGGAAATGTGAAAAAGAGGGATTTTCTGAAAAGCTTAAATGTCTTTTAAAGGACGATAACTTGTTTTTTAATCTTACAAACTTAGATCCATTGGTGTGTCGAAAGTGTTGTCATCATTCATGGGCGCAGCCATCTTTTTTACAATTGGCGTAAGATTCTGATCAGTAAAGAAGCTCGAAAAAATAGTTCCATTGTATACAGGTAAATTCATCAGTTTGAATGCACCTATAATGTATCCGGAATCATATTTTCTTTGTCTGCTTAATTATGTTGCACATGAAACAGTTAAACAGTAACAAAACATGTTTTCCTCAGTTTGACAAGATTCTTGTCATTTAGCCCGTTGCAGAGATGTATGGTGAGAGTAACGAATGACAACTCTGCTTGGAGATCGGTAAAATATATATGGGTTACCATGCTCGTTTATCTGAAATTTGCCTTTGGAAATGGTATATATATAGTTCCAAAATTTAGCTTATATTTGATTTAACATGTTTTTCTTTAATAGTTAAACAGAAAATTAATGGAAAAAAGATGCAAATGTACATCATTTTAATGAAAACTCATTTAGTTTTGCACAAAAAATATATAAAAGCCTGGTTTTGCGCATGGTAAATGTACAAATATGCATGTTATATAATGTTACAGACCATTGAGTAAAAAAGGGAGATAATTGACTGAATTAATGGTTAATCTTTAATAAATACACTCTTTGTAAAGGACAGATTTTTGTTACAATTTCCACACTTATAGTAGTTATAATTCCAAACATTTAGAAAAAATAATGGCACCTATACATGCTTATTTCTTCAGAAAACAGTGATGAAGGTCACTGTGGAAATTAATTTTTTCAAGGAAAAAAATAGGATAAAAGCTCAGCAGACATAGTGGTGAAAGCAGAAATTGCTCATTATGAGTGGTGTGTAATGCCGTGTCGACAGTATTATAATTATTTCACAGTGACAGTTCACAGATATCCATTTTTATCTCTTTACTAATACTACCCAAAGAAAGTGTTACTTGTTTCAGTGCACCAATAGTATTACCATATGTGCGAAAAATACATAAGTGCAATTTTGATTCACTATCCATGACAAAAACACATGCACAGTATGGATGGGCGTGAATATTTGTGGTATACATCGTTATAGCCCATATTTCTACAAGACACACACAAGCTTATTTATATGAAGCTTTAGCCAACAGTCTCATGCCTCAGACTGACACTTAGGCAGATATTTTTGAGTGTCAAAAAGGGCATTATCTTCCTCTAGGTGGCATTTTTCAAATGTATACCTATCTGATATTGGTATCTTGGGTACAGAACCCAGCTACTGTTCAAAACGACAACTGTAACTTCGAACTTCAAAATAAAATAAACGTTTACTCAATAAAACACTACCTGGTACGATTCATCCAGCTGTGGTTAGCTAGCATGTAACCTATGAACCAGTCATTTATAAATACAGCCCCTACAGGCTTTGGAAATAGTGTCATATAAGCCCAGACATTTCTTGTTGACAAGTCTGTGGAAAAACCCTTCACAAGTCCTGGTTTCCACAGTTTCTACACCTAGAAACCATGGTTTTCCTAAAGTCTGTAGTTAAAAACGATATTCAAATATATGTAGTAAAACAACAGTATTTGTAAAGAGTCTTTTTCCTGTTTGACATAATTAAATTTTCAAGAAATTTGAAGCGAAAAGCAAGCTAGATTTTTCTGTTTTCTCGATTGCTACTTTATTAACTGCAGATTTTTTGTTTACACACTGCATATTAATATTTATCCTGTACAGGATAATGATGCGTCATAGCAGACATGTCTTTGTCTTACAAGAATATGACATGCGTACACAAAGTAAAAGCGGGTCATTTCCAACTTAATGCATCAAACTCCAGGTCCTGGGTCAAATGAGAACCCTACACTCTCTTGCTTGAACTACAAGTCTTCTTTCAAGTTAATAATGTTTTCTTGGGTCATTTCATAAGGATTAAAACTTAATGGCAATATTTACTATGTTCGCGTGCTGCAATGCTAAGTGAATGAAAAGCCTGCCAAAGTACTGATGTTGTACTATATGGCAATGTTTACTTCAGGAGCCCTAGGTTGTGCATGAACGAAAACCCTGAAAAATTATGGAGGCCATACAGAGTGCTAATAACAGTACATGCACTATCCATTGGGATTTTCAATTTCTAAAAATTACCTTACTCCCGAAAGAAGTTTGTTCTCAGTCAATGTTTTGATTCACAATTTTTGTGCTTGTCACTATGCACGTATGTGATTGGAGGACTTTAAATTTCATTCGTGACTTTATTCACTTCTGCTGTGCATGACATGCACATATTTTAAGATGTGACTCATGTTTTGTACGTGATTCAAGTGCCATAGGAACTCTGGATAAATACTTATAGTTTACAAGGATGTATCGAATACGTTATAATAATAATGCATGTAAACTCTTGAAGCTTCTTTCACAACTTTACATGTCTTTGTGGCCAGTGTAGATCAAGGTCATTATGCAGTCTGATCCTTTATCTGCAATGTTTGAGAGCTTTGCTAAGACATTAGGGGCAAGAGCAAATTTACAACTGTAATTATTTGGGTTGTATTTTCTAGATTGAAAATATAAGTACCCTTTTTATAGTACTTTAAGAGTTAACCCTTTACCATTCTGTCCCGAGTTTTTTTACGATCAAGGGGAAGAAGCCTTTTGAAAACATTGTGGGAAAAGGAGAAAATGCAGGAAACCAACATTCTCTCCTTTTTCCACAATGTTTCCTACCCTATCAGAGACAAATTCCAACATTTAGGCCTCATTTGAATTGCTGTCTGCAAATGCTTTCAATTTGGATAAGTCTAAATTTTTGTCTCGTGGCAGAGAGATAACCCATTAGCTGCACGAAGTGCTCAGTGTGAGTTATTGTGAGTGTTCTTCTTCCGTCTTTGGTTGTGTATTGTGCAACATGGGTTGTCCGTCGTGCAGTCGTCAACATTTATCTTGTGTGCACTCTAGAGGCCACACTTTAAGTCAGATACTTATGAAACATGTTCAGAATGTTTGTCTTGATAGAATCTCAGACAAGTTCAAAATTGGGTCATGTGGGGTAAAATAGTAAGTCACTGGGCCAAATCTTAGAAAAAGCTTGTGTGCACTCTAGAGACCATATTTTCAGCCTGATACTCTTGAAACTCATTCAGAATGTTCTTACTGTTAATACCTTGGTTAAGCTTGAAATTGGGATATGTGGTGTCAAAAACTAGGTCACTTGGCCAAATCTTTGAAAAACTTTGTGTGGACTAGAGAGGCCACATTTTCAGCCTGATAGTAATGAAACTTGCTCAGAGTGTTTCTGTTGATGATATCTCAAACAAGTTTAAAATTGGGTCATGTCAGGTCAAAAAGTAGGTGTTAGGACAAAATTTAAAAAAACCTTGTATGCAGTAGAGGCCACATTTTTAGCTGATACTCTTGAATCATGGTCAGAATATTAAGATTGATGATATCTCAGACATGTTGGATATTGGGTAATGTAGGTTCAAAAAGTAGGTCACCAGGCCAAATCTTAGAAAAGCCTTGTGTGCACTCCAGAGGCCACATATTCAGCCTGATACTCATGAAACTTGGTCAGAAAGGTTATCTTGGTTTAAATGTATTTATTTTACATTGATTGAGAAACAAGATCTTACAGTGTATACTAATCTCTCTCAATTCTGCCTCCTGGGAACTACACCAGTACTCGCACTGAAATTGTGGGCCAGTAAACAATCCCAAAGTTGATGCAGCTTCCGGCTATTGAACTTCGGACCTTAGGGTTACGAGGCCAACGCTCTACCTCACAACCACGGACACCACATTATAGGTTACCTTGATTAGGTCACAGGGTCGAACCTTTGAAAAACCTTTAGGCCCTACAGGTCAAGTTTTCAGTCTGGTAGTCATGAAAGTTGGTCAGAAAGTATGTCTTGATGATATGAAGGATAATTTCGAAAATTGATCCATTGGGGTCAAAAACTAGGTTACTGAGTCAAGTCATAGGAAAACATTGTGTACACTTTAGAGGCCACATTTTCAGTCCAATACTCATGAAAAGTGGTCAAAATGTTTGTCTTGATGATATCTCAGACAAGTTCGAAAATGGGTCACAAACTAAACAGGAGGTCACTAAGACAAGTGTAAAAAAAGCTTGTGTCCATTCTAGAGACAACATTTTCAGTCCAGTACTCATGAAAGTGTGTCAGAAAGTATATCTTTTTGTTATCTTGGATGATTTCGAAAATGTGTGTATTGGGGTCAAAAACTAGGTCACTGGGTCAAATCATAGAAAAAGCTTGTGTACACTCTAGAGGCCAGTACTCATGAAAGTTGGTCAAAATATTTTCTTGTCTGATGTCTTGGGCGAGTTCGAGAATGGGTCACCTACCAAAAAGAAGGTCATGGAGAGAAATTGTAGAAAAAGCTTGTGCACACTCTAGAGGCCACATTTTCAGTCCAGTACTCATGAAAGTTTGTTAGAATGTTTGTCATAATATCTTTGATGAGATTGGAAATAGGTCATGTTTGGTCAAAAGGCTTAGGTGAGCGACTTCAGGGCCATCATGGCCCTCTTGTTTACAAAATCTTACAGTTTTTGCCCGAAGTATTATTGAACAAATTGTTAGATTTATAAGACACTTTGTGATGTGCATAAATCAGCACCAAAATTTGACTCCCTTTTACCAAGCAACCCAATGTTTTAGTGACCCTGAGGAAAAAGCTTTTGTAAAAATTGTGGGAAAAGAAAAAATGATTGTAACCAGCATTTTCCCCATTTCCCACAAAAGCTTCTACTCTTCGTAAGATAGACTTTGTAATTTCATCCACATTTCGTTGTCACAGGCAAAAGTTTTAATGCTGTCTGCTCTAAAATGGCATCTTGACATAGAGTTGAATTTATTGTATCGATATTGTATCAAGGTTTGAAGCACAAGGTATTGTCTGGTCTTCGATGTACAGTTGCAAGTAGCAAGATCAGACTGCACAAATATCTTGGATATATGTGTATACAAGTGTTGGTTATGAGAGTCTGTAGGACTGGCAGAAATGGCTCAAAAATGCAACAGTTGGAAATTTTGCTGGTCAGTTTATTAAACCCTTTACCAAACAATACAGGGTTTTAAAGGCCCTGAAGAAGAATGCTTTTGAAAATATTGTTGGAAAAGGAGAAACGCTGGTAACAAGCACTTTCTCTTTTTCCGTCATATCTTTCTACCATTGTAAAGATGAATCCCAATATGGGGCAACACTGTAATTTTCTTTTTAAATGCTTTAAGTTATTTAAATGAACAAAATATGTCAATGGACATAACATGTAAGTTGCAAGCTTAATTTTGGTGATGTGTAATAGCGACATTGTTATAAAGAGGAAGGAGATAGGAAAGGCATTGTTCACTGAAAGTTGATCTTCTTGTTACTTCCTTGTGCATGAAAATGAATCCAAAAGTTTACAAAAAATAAAATATATATAGTCAATGTGATGTTGATCATTAAATACCATCAGAGAACCGATTCAACTCAAAGCCAATATTGCCATCTCAACCCTTAACCCTTTCCCACTCGACAAAATTCTGGACTGGTCCAATTTGAAAGCATTCACAAACAGCAAATTAAATGTTGCTAAAATTATGATTTCTGTCTTAAATAAGGTAGAAAACTTTGTGGGGAAAGGAAAAAAATGCTGGTTACCAGCATTTTCTCGTTTTCCCACAATGTTTTCAAAAGCCTTGTCTTTTAGCGTTGTTAAAAGTCAGGATTGTGTGGTAAAGGGTTAAAATACCTTTCATAAGTTTTGTTGTCTTTGCGGTCAGTGTAGATCAAGATCAGACTGCACAAAACATGAAGTCTGATTTTTGATCTTAATATGATCTTAATAAATACTGTCCACTTTGCTAAATACTATAAACAACAAGAACCAAAAAATTGCAATTATTTTGCTTTTGTTTCTAGACAAAAAATGTCTGTAGAATTTGTTTGGCGCTGTAAGAGTTTAAGCTGTTGACGTTGCCTAGGGTAGAAAACATTGTGGGAAAAGGAGAAAATGCTGGTTACCAGTATTTCTCCTTACTCCATAATGCTTTCAAAAGCTTTCTTTTTCAAGGTTGGTAAAACTGGGGATTGTGTTGGAAATAGTTAAGCTGTTGATTTTACATTTGTTGGCAAAATATTTATATTGATTAGATTTGAGCATTTTCTGGAGTTTAGAGACAAGAGTATTGACATGAGATATATATTAATGGTAGGCTTACTCTGAGCAATTTCTTTTTTGCCACAATGTTTTCAAACACTCCAAACAAGTCCAAATTCCCTGATGGGCTTGTAATCTGTTGACTTGCGTTAAGTGACTGTATACAGAATTGGATTAGACATGAAAAGAATATCTGAGTGGATTGTTGATTTTCAATGTCTGATATTTTTTAAAGATATTGATTCTTGTAGCGCTGAACCTAGATTGAACTGCTTATCCTGACAGAATAAATTAAGATCAGATTGCACTGAATAAGCAGTCTGATATGATCTCCGCACCTTAACCAGATAGCCTAACAGAAACAGTTTTGAAATTACAATATCTGCATCTAAGTTCTGAGAATGTGCATGTCATTTATTGGGCAGCACAAGGGTTAACTCAGGGACTTTTGACTGTCCCCCTGAATTCAAAGGTCGCTTTTGTTTATTTAGTATACAATGGTTAATTTATGATAAAAGTGATAGAAGAGAAGAGCAGTTCAATTTCCTTCCCTTTCTTTTCTCTTTAGATTTATTTCAAGTCCATGTATTTAACCCTTTACCACACAATCCCAACTTTTAACGATAGTACAGAAGAAGGCTTTTGAAAACATTGTGGGAAAAGGAGAAAATGCTGGTAACCAGCATTTTTTCCATTTTCCACAATGTTTTCTAGCCATCTAACATCAAATTTCAATTTTTGAGTCACATTTATTTTGTTGTCTTCAAATGCTTTCAATTTGGACCAATCTACAGTTTTGTTGTTTGGTAAAGAGTTAAATTATTTCCACTTTATAAGCAACCATTTTTTTGCACACTCTTCAGTAATAATACAAAAACTAAATTTTGAATTTTTAAGACTATGTAAACCAATATCAGAGTGCAGAATAATAATCTGTGCAGTCTCAGATCCAGGTTTACTCTGCGTCAAATAGCACCTTGTACAACCCTAAACCCCATACAATCACAAGCTTCAATGACCCTGTGAAAGAAGCCTTTTGAACACATTGTGGGAAGAGGAGAAAAAAATGCTGGTAACCAGCATTGCCTCCTTTTCCGACAATGTTTTCTACCCTATCAAAGACAGAAATCACCGTTTGAACCATAATTTTGTAAATTGTTGTTTGCAAATGCTTTCAAGTTTGGACAAGTCTACATTTTGGTTGTGTGTTAACCCTTTACCACACAATGACACCTTTTAACGCCCCTGAAAAAGAGGCCTTTTGAAAACATTGTGGGAAAAGGAGAAAATGCTGGTAACCAGCATTTTCTCCTTTTCCCACAAAGTTTTCTACCCTATCAAAGAAAAGTTGCGTCATTTGAGCCACTATGAAATTGTCCACTGCAAATGCTTTCAATTTGGATAGGTCTTAAATTTTGCCGTGTGGTAAAGGGTTAAAGAGTTGGCATAGCTAAATTATAAGTAAGTGAAAGTGCAGGAGATGATAAGTACTGAAATCATCCAACTTGGATCAAGTTGGTATATGTTTTGTGAGGTTGCTAGATTAAAAACTTGGATCAATGCTCTGCTCTTGCAGATGATATATACCAAGATTGGACTGCACAGAGCATGCATATTCTGATCGTGGATCTGTTCTGTCAGTGCCCCATTTTTCAGCTCAACTGAGAACGAAGTGCTCAAGGTGAGCTTTTGTGATTGAACTGTGTCCGGCCTCTGTCATCCATTGTGCAGTCATAAACATTTATAAATGTCATAAACATTTACCTTGTGTGTACTCTAGATGCCACAAATTCAGTTAGAAACTCATGAAACTTGGTCAGAATGTTTGCCTTGATAATACCTTGGGCAAGTATGAAATTGGGTCATGTCGGGTCAAAATGTAGGTCACCAGGCAAAATCTTAGAAAAAACCTGTGTTCACTCTAGAGGCCACATTTTCAGCCGTGCACTCTTGAAACTTGGTGAGAATGTTTGTATTGATGATATCTTAGACAAGTTTGAAATTAGGTGACCTCGGATCAAAAAGTAGGTCACAGGACAAAATCTTAGAAAAACTTGTGTGAACTGTAGAGGCCACATTTTCAGTGTGATACTTTTGAAACTTGGTCAGGATGTTTGTCTTGATGATATCTCAGACAAGTTAAAAAATGGGTCATGTAGGGTCAAAAAGTAGGTCACAGAGCTAAATCTTAGAAAAAGCGTGGGTGCACTCTAGAGGCCACAGTTTTGGCCTAATGCTCTTGAAAATTGGTCAGATTGTTTGTCTTGATATCTTGGACAAGTTTGAAATTGGGTCACATTGGGCCGAAAGGTAGGTCACAGGGATAAATATTAGAAAAAGCTTGTGTGTTTTCTAGAGGCCACATTTGCAGCCAGATACTCCTGAAACTTGGTCAGATTGTTTGTTTTGATATCTCGAACAAGTTTTAAATTGGGTTATGTCAGGTCAAAAAGTAGGTCACAGGGTTAAATCCTAGAAAACCTTATGTGCACTCAAGAAGCCACATTTTCAGTCAGATATTTATGAAACTTGGTCAGAATGTTTGTCGTGATGATATCTTGGACAGGTTTTAAATTGGGTCTTGTAGGGTCCAAAAGTAGGTCACTGGGCTGAATCTTAAAAAACCTTGTGTAAAGTCTAGAGGTCACATATTCAGCCTGATACTCATGAAACTTGGTCATAATATTTTTCTTGATGATACTCTGGACAGGTTATTAATTGGGTCATGTTCGGTCAAAAAGTAGGTCACTTGGCTAAATCAGAGAAAAGCCTCGTTTGCACTCTAGAGGCCACATTTTCAGCTTGATATTCATGAAATTCGAACAGAATGTTTGTCCTGATAATACCTTGATGAAGTTCGAAATTGGGTCATTTTGGTCAAAAAGTAGGTCACTTGGCCAAATCTGAGAAAAACCTTGTGTCCAGTCTGGAGGCCACATTTACTACCTGATACTTATGAAACTAGGTTAGAAAGGTTGTCTTTCTGAAATCTCGGACAAGTTTGAAATTGAGTCACAATAGATCAAAAATTAGGTTACTGGTCCAAATCTTAGAAAAAACTTGTGTGCAGTCTAGAGACCGAATTTTCAGTCTGATACTCATGAAACATTATCAGAATGTTTGTCTTGATGATATATCTGACAAGTTCAAAATTAGGTCAAATTGGTCAAAAGGTAGATCACTTACATGCATGCATTTTACTTCGTTAGAACCATGATCTCTTCAGCTTTATTAACCTTAGATGACGTTACTTAGTTGAGCGCTTTAGGGCCAAATTGGCCCTCTTGTTTTATCAGGGTTCGAACCCTGGCTCAGCCAATTTCTTTTTGAGAATTGATGATATTCATTGCGACAGGATTCATTCCTCTCCCACTGCTGATCAATTGGTTTCGACGATTGTTGTGTGGGAAAGCAGCCAGTGGCTTGGAAAGAAAATTGTGCGGAGTACTGGTAAAAGAGACTCCAGGAAAGCATGGATATGTGCACTGGCTGCCATGATATAACTGAAATAATGTTGAAAACGGCATTAAACACCATACAATCAATCAACCTCTTGTTTTAAATCTTACTGACTGAAACAACTTTGCACAAATGCATTAGACGCTCATTTTAGTTTTAAGGACTTTAAGGGGTTTCAAGTTTTATTTGGGTGTATTATTCCAACAAATTGACATGAAATTGACCTCTATGCAAAGAATAATTTAAGTGTGAATATTTATATCATCGGGTATAATCGGACGGTACGGAAATTCTGTTTACGGTAAATGTCGGGATTTGACCCTTACAGTGCCATAGTCAAAATATTAGAGCTTTGGCGGATGACATGGATCAAGATCAGACTGCACAGAAAATGCATCTTAGATCTATGTCACCCGCCACGTATTGCCAATTTAAATCAACAAAATCGTTATTTTTTAAAGACACGACAAATCTCTTAGCCGTATAAGAGTTAAAAATCGTGCACATAGTTCCGCATGCAGACGACATTACCCGAAGCTAAGTTTGGACAATAATTCAAGCATGAAATTTATGGTAATAGAGGTCATTTATTTCATGTCAATTTGTTCGAGTAATAATTACTTTGAGTACAAAGATTATATTATGATAGAATCTTTTTTCCTTGTCGCTGAGTTTGTAATCTCTTTATGCACTCATTCTCAAATTATGGGCAAAAGCATGTCACACGGTTATTTCAGATTTGCTTGACATTGTGGAAGGTTGCATTATATTATTTTATATTTTTTGAGGTAGCTCTTCCTATACATTAGCCCGGCCGGGTGGCTCAGTGGTTAGCATATCTGACTCGTGACCTGGAGGTTGCTGGTTTGATACCCGGTTGCGGCGAACTTTCTTTCTGGCGATTTTTCGCCTCTCACCTCTGATGCATGTGAGAAAAGTAGTCAGTGGCTTTGGAAAGAAAGTTGTGTTAGTACTGGTGTGAGAAAGCCAGGAAACATGTGGGTCTGTCACTGACCGCCATGATATGACCTAAGCTGTTAAAATGGCGTTAAACTCCAATACAAACCAAAACCAAATCCTATACATTAACTAAGAAACGTCATTAAATGTTCGAAATTTAAGTTGGTTGAAAAGTTGCACTTTAAAAGCAGCAACTGCCTCCCCGCCACCGTGTTTTCATGTATTTGAAACATGGAATCTCTTGTGAAATATCTGGTATTTTCATTTCTCATGTTGATCTTAATTTTACATACTTACAACAGGATATCAGCCAAAGATAAAATGTACTAACACGAAGAATTATGATATTTTTATGGTTGATTTTTGTCACAACTTCATTGTATTTTAATTGACTTTTGCCATGGAAGTGTATGGGAGGTCTTATTTGGTTTAAATTGAAAGATAAACCATAATCTATGGTATATGAACCTATTTTATTTCGGTGATGAAAACACTTGATACTGATACAATTGAAAAAATATGGATATTTATACTAATTTGCATCTCTTAACCCTTTACCACACAATGACGCCTTTTAACGCCCCTGAAGAAGAGGCCTTTTGAAAACATTGTGGGAAAAGGAGAAAATGCTGGTAACCAGCATTTTCTCCTTTTCCCACAAAGTTTTCTACCCTATCAAAGAAAAGTTGCTTCATTTGAGCCACTATGATATTGTCGTCTGCAAATGCTTTCAATTTGGATAGGTCTAAAATTTTGCCATGTGGTAAAGGGTTAAAGAGTCTGCTTTTTTCATTGAAGCCTTACATGACCGCCACAAGTTTTGTACTGTTCATTTTCAATTGTCCATCAACCATTCAAATGTACATCATATATCACATATTATTTCAAGAAAAGTTAATGTAGTCTACAGCCACACTAAATCTAAAAATTGTAAACACATACTTCAAAACCCTTTTACGTGATTATATCCTGACGGGACACACGAGTGATTTAAATGAAGACAACAAAGATCTGTTTTACCCGAAAATTATAGTTCATCATGTGTTCAATGATTGTCATATGATTATAATAGACAGAAACGCTCAACTTTCTATTTTATATAGAAATTTTAGTGAAGATCAATATGTGTTTTCCAGTTTCTCACTACTTTAAATTGGCCGTTAATTTGAGAGTGAGTGTCTGTATCATATGACATAGTTACCATTTAGGTAAATAATATTTAGTTGTTAAACTCAGCGTACCCACTCTGCACAATTCTAGACTGGTCGAGTCTACCACTCTGCACAATTCTAGACTGGTCCATATTTACAGCAATTACAGATGACTTGTTAATCAAGTAGATTTTGTCTTCCAAAGGATAGAAAACATTGTGGGAAAAGGAAAAAATCCTGGTTACCAGTATTTCTTCCTTTTTCTACAATGTTTTCGAAATAATTTTTCTTCAGCGTTGGGGGGAAAAAAAAAACACCCAGGTTTTTTGTGGTTAAGGGTTAAACACACCACAAGGAAAAAATCCTAACTGGAAAATGATGATTTAGACCTATTAGCATGCTGTGTAGTTCTGCATGGCTCTGTGGTAAGATGTAAGATTCGTAACTTGGAGGACCTGGATTTGATCCTCACTTGAAACACTTCGTTTCCCATGGAATGTCTCCTTGGGCAAGACTCTTCAGAGCCCTAACCTAGTACTGGTGAAACGTAGGACATAAATGAATAAGTGAGCTGTCACAGTGATACAACTGAAATAACATTGAAAGATGTGTAAAACTCAGTCCAATCAATCAATAATCACTCTGTATGAAGTATCCATCTGAGATAGTGATCATACAAGAATTGTGTTTGATTCGAAAGTACCTGAAGAGATTGAGGGACCTCAAATCTATGAAAATATTGGATTTCTGGAAAGATCACAAAGCATGGATGACATTTATAATCATATGAACGGAACTCTGCGTCACAGATTAAATGACGGCAGTGATTTGGTATCATCTAATAGGTCAACATGGAGCACATTTTCTTGGTACAGTTCAACAGGTAAACTGTATTTGTTGATTAATCCTTTATCATTTAGTCCACATTTAATTTGTCGTCTGCAAATGCTTTCATTTTGCACATGTCTAAAGTTTTTTTGTCTGGTAAAGAGTTAAACAAGAATGTGATGTTATCTTTTCGTCATTTGAAAATTCTGTTTTTTATTTTGTGTTAAGCCATAATTAGCCCTATACGATGCAATCCTGAGATTTAATGAGCCAGAGAAAGAGGCCTTTGGTAACCAGCATTTTCTCCCTTTGCCACAATGCTTTCTTACCCTTCCAAAGAAAGAATTCAGTTTTTGAGTCATGTTTAATTTGTCCGCTGCAAATTCTTGAATTTGGACCAGTCTAATATTTTGTCCTTTGCTAAAACGTCAAACAAATGTGCCGTTTATGTCTTGTTGTATTTGAGGTCAGAATGTCTGAAAATATTCTGAAAGTGAATGGGTTGGACTCTTTATTAGAAGACATTATCTTAGACTTGTCCAAGTTAAAACTGATTGCAAATGACACGTTGCTGTTACTCAAATCATAGAAATACTCTAGCAAAGGGTTAATGGGTAAAAAAGGTAGAAAACCTATAGAAAAGAAGAAAATGCTGGTTACCAGCAATTTCCTTTCCCACATTGTTTAAAAAGCATAGACTGAATATTGCAGCAGGGTGAAAAAGAAGTCAATTCCAACATGTACTAGGAAAGCTGTCACCGTAAGGGTCTCGACAGGCTGGTCAGCCTAGTGGTTAGCGTATCTGACACTGGTGGTTGTGAGTTGGATACCCTGTTCAGGCAAACTTTCTTTCTACAGTGACTGCTTGCATAGACATGTGCTTGCTGTATAATACAGGTACATTTTAATATAATTGCCTTGGTTCCAGGAGAAGGCAAACATCTTTGACACTTTACGACACAGCAAAATTTTAGACTTGCCATAATTGAAAGCATTTCAAGATGATTTATTACATGTAGCTCAAAAGATGATTGCTGTCTTTGAAAAGGTCAAAAATAGTGTGGGAAAAAGAGAAAATGCTGGTCACCAGCATTTTCTCCTTTTTCCACAATGTTTTTGAAAGACTTCTTTTTCAAGGTATTTCAAAACTCAGGATTGTATGGTAAAGGCATTTATGACAGAAGGACAAGGAAGAAATTTCGAAACTTCTCACTAGAATTTAAGATAGTACATATGTGTTGAACAAGGAAGAGACTGTCAGATTTGGTTGTATATGAAGGATCATTATGTATGTTGATGTTATGATACACTTAAACATCAATAAGTATATGACAATTTAAAGGATGTTAAACTTTTCTATCAGATTTGAGGGTTTTAGAAATTTTGTGTGATTTATCATTTTAAGGTAACTTTGTGTTGGTAGAATGACTAGCTGTCAAAGATAGTCTGGTATGTTTCTTGAAGTTAAGCAGGAAGTTGTACAATTTGTTGAATGTTTAAGTTTTTAAAAATTAGGAAAAATTGAAAAGGATTCCATTAACTCTTCAGCAAATTCCAAAATTTTAGACTTGTCCAGATTCAAAGCATTTGCAGACAGCAAAATAACTGTGACTCAAAAATTGAAATTCGTCTTTAGAAGGATATAAGACAAACCCAATCATTTCATCATTTGAGCCACATTTAATTTGTCATCTGCTATTGATTTTAATTTGGATAAGACTAAAATTTTGTTGTCTGATAAAGATTGAAAGGTATTCAGTAGCACCTGTAGAAAACTGTTTATTTTTGCTTGCAGTTGAAATCTTTTGAAAATGTGACATAATGAGACATTGCTCCTAACAGGCAATTTCTGCTTTTGATACACCATTTTCACATTATGGTCAAGTTTAATCCATATATTACACAGGTTGTTTTTACCTGTCATCGCACAATGCCGAGTTTTTACCTCCCGGAGGTAGAAAACCTTTGAAAATATTGAGGGAAAAAGAGGAAATGCTAGTAAGTTGCATTCCTCCTTTTCCCACAATGTTTTCTACCCCATCATTGTCAAATCTTATCATTTGGGCGATGTCTAAGTTGTTGTCAGCTCATATTCTTCATTTGGATCCGTCTAAAATTTTGTTCATTGGTAAGGGTTATAGATGTGTGCTGTGATTTTGTTTAACTCTTAACCAAACAACAAATTTTGAATCCGTCAAATTGAAAGCATGTGCAGACGACAATTTAAATGTGGCTCAAACGATGGAATTTGTTTCTGATGGGCTAGAAAACATAGTGGGAAAAGGAGAAAATGCTGGTTACCAGCATTTTCTCCTTTTCCCACTATGTTTTCAAAAGCCTTCTTTATCAGGGTCGTTAAAACTCGGTATTGTGTGGTAAAGGGTAAAGGTGATTAGCTAAAGGTCCAGTAGCAGCCAAAAGTAAACAATGCGGGTGTTAAAGTGCATTTAGACTAAAATCATACCATTTAAGGGTACGGAAATTATTTTGAAGACGACTGTTCAGTTGGTCCATGTCCCTGGCAGAAAAATGTGAAAATTAGGTAGAAAAATGAATTTGAAAACCAGGTAAAAAGTAAACAAAAGATAGAGCAACTTAGCATTTTTTTTACCTAGTTTTCCCTTTTCTGCCAGCAACTAACACATGCACCTATGGTAGAATAACAGATTGTTATCTTCACAATAATTTCCATACTTTGGAATGGTACGATTTAAATCTAAATATATTTTAACATTCACATTGTTTACCTTTGGCAACTGCTGGGCCTTTAAACATTCATAACAAAAAAGTTTGTAACTTGTGCAGCTCTTTTAAAAATCAAACAAATTACAGACTCTACCATTTCTGTACTAATGTGCTATTTTAAGATATATCACAAATAACATGAAAGTGAAACATTTGAAAGAGAAAATACACTAAATATTGATAATATTGAAAACATTATATGAAATCCTAAATGTTGTCCTAATGTGGCTTGACTGGATTTGTCCTTAGTAAAGTAAAAATACTTGTTGGTAAAGTAGAAAAAGCCGGTAACCAACTGGCATGTTTTGCCTTTTCCTACATTTTTCTCCAAGCCATCTTTATCAGGGATGTAATACAAGGGATTGTTTTGGCCAATTGAAGGGCTAAAGTCTTTGCTACTAGGACTAGATTCTGTGCAAGTGCATCAGTATGCAGGCTGCTGTTCATGTAGATTTGTTTCTATTTATAGAAGATGGGGACTCCAGTAGCAATGGCAGTGTTGAAGATCTATTAGACAGATATACAGAGGATGTTGATAGTAGTACCATGTCTCCTGTAGAGCTGTTGCCTCCAACAGCTCTGTCGGTAAGATGTTCATCTAATTTCATATTATCAAACTCCATTTCCAATAGTCTTTCAGATGTATTATGGTGACAATACATTTATCCCTGAGACCAGTGCTCTTTGGGGTAAATCTGTTACAGAAATTCATCAGTGAATATCATGTCATGATTTCCAGTTGAAGTTATTATTTCATGGTGAAATAATAGGATTGAATCTTGCTCTATGTACAGTTTTGTATCTTTTTCTAAGAACTAACTTGTTTTATATTCATTATTGATAAGGCTGGGTTATCCCTTTACCACATGACCAAAAATTCTGAACTTGTCTAAATTCAGCCAAGCCCTGGTAGCTCAGTCGGTATCGTACAGGACTTGAGAACAGGGGCTCGCTGGTTTGATTCCTGGCATGGCTAATTTCTTTCCAAGAACTGAGGATAGTCATTGCTACAGGACTTATTCCTCTCTCACAGCTGACCATTGTTTTAATGATGGTTATGTGGGATAGCAGCCAGTGGCTTGGAAAGAATATTGTTTACAGTACTGGCAAAAGAAACTCAAGGAAAGCATGGATAAGTGCACTGGCTTGCACAATATAACTGAAATAATGTTGAAAATGGCATTAAACACCTTTCAGTCAATTGTCCAAATTGAAAGCGTATCCAGACGAAAAAGTATTATGTATCTAAAATTTTGTGACTTGTCTTTGAAAGGATGTAACAGTTGTGGGAAAAGCAGAAAATGCTAATTACCAGCATTCTTTTCTATATAATGATTGCAAAAGTGGTTAAACAAAAAAAAACGAAAAAAAAAACCAAGCTTGTTTTGTAAATATGGCGATGCAACTGTGTTAATGACGTTCTTATATTAGTCCCAACATTGACCTGCATGCCAATTTAAGATATTGTGCAAGATAATGATGTTGTTGAACAATGAGTCTGTGCAGTGGAGTCTGTGGTACTCACTGAATAATGGTTGCCAGTTTGCTTGTTCCTGAGCATATGTAGACCTACAGGGCATATGGGTTTACCTACAGTTCCTGTTAGTTCTAATTTATTGATCTGTACTTTTCTGATATTTTATCCCAAGTTAAAGCTTTTTAATAATGTCACCACAAAATTTTTGATAAGGCTTGTCATTCTGAAATCAACATTAAATATATGGTTATGGAATGATGCTATGAAATGCAACACACTGTTACGAGATAATGAGCTTTTGCCTTAATGAAAAAATTTTTATAATACCCTTAAATGGAAACTGGTTTCTGTTGTAGCACTGTAATGAGGCATTGAACTTTTTGCTTTTACAGAAAAGCGGTAAAATACACTCAAATGGAAACTAGTCTCCTTTCTAGCACTGTTATAGACAGTGAACTTTTTCCTGGACAGAATGCAAAATAACTCCAAAATACACTCTAATGGAAACTGTTATGTATATTGATTTTTTGTACCATTGTCTTGAGAAAAGAGTGAGCTTTATCCGTTACAGGATAAATAGCTGCAAACTGTACTCAAATGGAAATTTTTCTCTATTGCAGGCTAGGAAAAAGGAGAGAAGTGGATATCTGTTCAAACAAGGAGGGTAAGCGTGTGTAACGACATACTGTAAAATCACCTATATCTATACTTCCTGACCTACAAAACTTGAAGTGGCTAAGTGTTAAATATCTTATCTACAGTTAATTCATCACCTTATATATGAGCCATGCTCTGGCAAAAGGGGGTTTAACTCTTTACCACACAGTCCCGACTTTTAACGACCCCAGAGAAAAAGGCCTTGGAAAACATTGTGGGAAAAGAAGAAAATGCTGGTAACCAGCATTTTCTCCTTTTATCCACAATGTTTTCTATGCTATCAAGGACAAACTTCGTCATTTGGGACGACTTAAATTTGCCCTCAGCAAAATGCTTTCAGTCTGGACCAGTCTAAAATTTTGTTGTGTGGTAAAGAGTTAACCCTTTTGTTCTCAGCATTATTTTGCTTCATCGGCAGAATATCTCACCCTTCGAGTCATTAATTGCTTGAAAAAACCTCAAAAGATCAATTTTGTTTTTGTTTTTGACATGGACATTAATTTCCAGTTAAATGATATCTTGGTTCTGTCTGTTATGGTAATAGATCTAAAGTATATATAGAAGTGTGCTTGAAACAGGGCTTGAGAACGAAAGGGCTAATGCATTTCTGAGATGCATCATACCAAGCAAGTCATTACATAGTTATGGATCCATAAAATCCATTTTGTCTAATAAACAACTGAAATGTGAAGTAGACTGGTCCTTTGACATGCAGAAAATTAACCAGTAGCAAAAGGTTTCAACCCACGTCAGTTCTGCATATGCTGATCTGGTCAGTATTTGTTGCAGATGCATTAAACCTGCTTGTCACAGAGCATATATAGGACTGTTTTGTATGACAGTGTTAAGGTTATTTGGCTATGTGTTTACTCTTTTCTACACAACCCCTAGCTTTTAGCTCACCTGAGAACAAAGTGCTCAAGGTAAGTTTTTGTGATAGAGCTGTGTCCGTTGTCTGTCATGCATCGCCCTTCGTGCATTGTCCATTGTCCGCACATCAGCAGTTTCTTTGTGTGCACTCTAGAGGTCACATTTTCAGTCAGATACTCATGAAACTTGGTCAGAATGTTTGTCTTGATAAAATCTCAGACAAGGTTGAAATTGGGTCACATCGTGGCTTAACCTTAAAAAAATGTTTTGTGTACTCTAGAGGCCACATTTTCGACCTTAAAATAATGAAACTTGGTCAGAATGTTCGTCTTAATGATATCTTGGACAAGTTCGAAATGGGAAGGGGGGGGTGTCATTAGGTAAAATAGTATTTCATAGGGCCAAATCTTAGAAAACCTCAGCCCAAAACTCATGAATCTTGATCTAAATATTTTTCTTGATAATATCTCAGACACTTATGGTCAAAATGTAGGTCACTGGGCCAAATCGTAGAAAAAACCTTGTGTGCACTCTTTACGCAACATTTTCACCATGATACTCATGAAACTTGGTCAAAATTTTTGTCTTGATAAAATCTTACACAAGTATGAAATTGGGGCACTTCCAGTCAAAAAGTAGGTCACTGGGCCAAATCTTAGAAAAACCTTTTGTGCCCTCTAGAGGCCACATTTTGAGCCCAATACTCAGGAAACTTGGTCAAAATTTTTGTCTTGCGATATCTTAAATATGTTCCAAATCAGGTTACATCGGGTCAAAAAATAGGTCAGAGGACCAAATCCTAGAAAAATCTTGTTTGCACTTGCTCTTGTTTGCCACGTTTTCAGCCCAAAACACATGAAACTTGGTCAGAATCTTTGTCTTGATAAAATCTAGTACAAGTTCAAAATTTGGTCATGTCAGATCAAAAAGTAGGTCATTTCGTCAAACCTTAGATAAACCTTGTTTGCCCTCTAAAAGCCTTATTTTCAGTTTGGTACCATGGAATTTTGTCATATTATGTTTGTCTTGATGATATATCAGACAAGTTCCAAATTGGGTAACCTTTGGTCAAAAAGTAGGACACTGGGACAAATCTTAGAAAAACCTTGTGTGCAGTTTAGAGGCCACATTTTCAGTCTGATACTCATGAAATATTGTCAGAATGTTTATCTTGATGATGTTTCTCACAAGTTTTAAAATAAGTCAAGTTGGTAAGAAAAAAAGTCACTTACAGTCATGTGTTTTAGATCCGTACAACTGGGGTCTCCTTAGCTTTATCAGTCCTAGATGACTTTACTCAGGTGAGGGCTTTAGGGCCAATGACCCTCTTGTTATGATTTAGGAAAAAAGCTTAATGTAAGCCATGTGGTTAAAAGAGAAAATGCAGGTTAACAAGCATTTTTTCTTTTCTATTAAGGTTTTCTTCACTTTCACAGACAATTATCATTTTAGCTACATTTAATTTGTTGTCTGCAAATGCTTTGATTTTTTTCACATGTCTAGAAGTTTATCCTTCAGTAATTTAAAGGGTTGACCCCTTATGGATTAATCCTCTGTGTTAATGACCCTGAGTTACAAATCTTTTGAAAACAATGGAAAAGAAAAAATTTATGGCAAACAGCATTTTTTACTCACCTGAGCACGACATGCTCAAAGTAAGGTTTTGTGATTGTGCTCTGTTTGTCCTCAGTCATGTGTTGTTGGGAGTGCATCATCTTTTGTACATTGTAGAGGCTACATTTCCAGTCTGATAGTCATGAAACTTGGTCAGAATGTTTCTCTTGACGATATCTAGGATGAGATTGAAAATGGGTCAAGTTAGATAAAAAACACAAGGTCAAATTTTTAAAAATCTTGTGTACACTCCTAAAGGCCACATTTGTTGTCCAATACTCAGGTTAGAAAAACTTGTGTACATTCTTGAGGTGACAATTTGATACAAAACCAATGACAGTTTTCATACTGTTTTTTAGAAATAGTATGTTTTATTTTTTATATCAGAAGAGATTTGAAATGGGTTATATTGGGTCAAAAAGCTCAGGTGAGCAACTCAGGGCCTCTTGTTTTCATTTTCCACAATGTTTTCTACAGTTTTAGGGAAATTTCCATTATTTTGGCCTCATTTATTATCTGCAGTTAAATCTTTTCCAAATTACACAAGTTTGGCCTAGCCTAAATTGAAAGCATTTTTGCTGCTAACAAATTAACAGAGGCTCAGATGATGGAAATCTTATCTCAATGTGTAGAAAACAATGTGAGAAAAGGAAAACGTTTCTGTTAACCTGCTTTTTCTTCTTGTTTCATAATGTTTCATGATTGTTAAAACTCCGGGTTGTGAGGTAAAGGATGAAATGCTTTAACCCTTTACCACACAATCCCGAATTTTAACGACCCTGAGGAAAAGGCCTTTTGAAAACATTGTGGGAAAAGAAGAAAATGCTGGTAACCAGCATTTTCTCCTTTTCCCACAGTGTTTTCTATTCTATCAAAGACAGAAATCATCATTTGAGCTACATTTCAGTTGTTGTCTGCAAACCCTTTCGGTTTGGTCGAGTCTAAAATTTTGTCGTTTGGTAAAGGCTTATGTATGGATGATTAAAAAATTTTGTAGTCAGGTTTATCATATGACCATACAAATATGATTACCTGTGTACAGATGGATTGCTCTGGAAACATTGAGGAAAAGGAGCAATGGATTGCATTCCAAGAAAAGCATTGTGAGGTAAAGGGTTGAATGCTTTGAGTATGGACAATTAAAAAATGTTGTTATCTTGTAAATAGTCATGTTACTCACTTGATCATACAAATATGATCGTTTGTCTGGGTGGATTGCTTGCTCTTAACTCTTTACCACACAGCAAAATTTTAGACTGGTACAACTTGAAAGCATTTGCAGACGACACTTGAAATGTGGCTCAAATGATAAAATCTGTCTTTGATAGGGTTGAAAAAATTGTGGGAAAAGGAGAAAATGTTGGTCACCAGCATTTTCTCCTTTTCATTCAATGTTTTCAAAAGGCTTCTTTCAAAGGGTCGCTAAAACTCAGGATTGCTTTGTAAAGGGTTAAAACATTGAGGAAAAGGAGCGATGGATTGCTGTTCAAGAAAAGCATTGTCATGTAATGTCTCGGTGTTGTTATTTTGCCACTGTGTACTGGTACACTTCCTTGATTCCCTTTGTACCAGATGACAATTGGTATTTCAGTCCAAATTAACCCTTTACAATACAATCCTGAGTTGTAACAACCCTGAAAAAGAGGACTTTTCACAAGATTGTGGGTAAATGAGAGAATGCTGGTAACCAGTATTTTCTCGTTTTCCAACAATATTTTTTGTTCTTTCAAAGACATATCCAATCATTTTAGCCACACTGAATTTGCAGTCTGCCAATGCTTTGAATCTGGACAAGTAAAAAATTAAGTTTTTTGGTAAAGAGTTTAAAGTATTTGCAGATGACAAATTGTATGTTAACCAATTACCACTCAATCCCTACTTTTGACGACCCTGAGAAAGAAGCCTTTAGAAAACATTGTGGGAAAAGGAGAAAATGCTGGTAACCAGCATTTTCTCCTTTTCCCACAATGTTTTCTACTCTTCACAAAACAACTTTCAAATTTTCAGTCACCTGTATTTTGTCGTCTGCAAATGCTTTCGATTTGGACAAGCCTAAAATTTTGTCGTTTGGTAATGAGTTAATCAAATGATTTGGGTTTTCTTGATTGATTGATTGCAATGTGCCAGATCTTAAAGAAAACTTGTGTGCACTCTAGAAGCCACAATTTCAGCCTGATACTCTTGAAACTTTGTCAGAATATTTTTGTTGATAATATCTTTGGACAAGTTTGAAATTCTATCTTTGGGCCAAAAAGTAGGTCACTGGTCCAAATCTTAGAAAAACCTTGTGTGCGCTCTAGAGATCACATTTTAAGCAAGAAACTCATGAAAGTAGGTCAGAGTGTTTATCCTAATGATTTCTTGGACAAGATTGAAATTTGGTCACATTTGGACAAAAAATTGGTCACTGGGCCAAATCTTGGAAAAACCTTGTGTCCACTCTATTGGCCACATTTTCAGCCAAATACTCATGAAACCAGGTTGGAGTATTTATCTTGATTATATCTCAGACAAGTATGAAATTTAGTCATGTCGGGTCATAAAGTAGGTCACTGGGCCAAAACTTTGAAAGACCTTGTGTGCGGTCTAGAGGCCATTTTTTCAGCCAGATACTTCAGAACTTGTTGAGAATGTTCTTGTTGATATCTTAGACAAGATTGAAATTGGGTCATGTCTGGTCAAAAAGTAGGTCATTTATGCTCATGTGTTTTATATCATAAAAATCAGGATCTCTAAAGCTTTATCATTCCTAGATGACTTTACTCAGGTGAGCGCTTTAGGGCCAATGGCCCTCTTATTTACTGATGGTCAATTTGGTTTAGCCCTAAACAAATGAAACACTATCCACATTATACTATACACTTTGCTGGTATAAAAATCTGTTTTGATCTACTGTGGTGACATAATTGAGGCTTTTACTACAGAATGTACAAGTATTTACAATAGACCTTGAGTAACAGTTACACATCAGTAAATAATTAAGTCCCCTGTTCACCGGTAGTGACCACCAGGTTTCACATGGTTATGTTTGGTTATGTTGTATCAGATTACAGCTTGGGACAATTATACACTTGCATGAACTGGTACTGAAACCTGAACTAGATATGATCCTATGTTACAAAGACCATGAGGAAGAAAGCTATAAAAACATTGTTGGGGTTGGTGAAAATGCTGTTAATAGGAGTTGCTTCTTTTCCCAAATTTTTTTTCCTACCCTTTCAAAGATAAATCTTGTCATTTGAGCCACATTTACTTTGTCCTATGCAAATGCTTTTAATAAGGAAGAGTCTAAAACTTTCTTGTCTGGCATAATATTCAGAACAAAAATGATATTTTAGGTATAAGGCATTTTTAGCTGTTATAAGCCATCTTCTTATGGTAGTACAACTTATTGTTACCTTTGTACATTACAATGATTTAAAATATCTGTAAATGAATTATTTTAGGATAGTTTTGTCCTTCGTTACTTTCAGAGTGAAGCAAAATCGAGGCTGGAGAAGAAGATGGGTAATCTTCGATGGCAAGTCACTGAGATACTATTCCAGCTCAAAGGTAAGGTCAACCACGTAACCCTGTGCCACACAGTCCCAAGTTTTAACAACCCTGAGAAAGAAAGCTTTTGAAGTCTTTGCTAATGTGTTATTGAGTTATTGTGGGAATAGGAGAAAATGCTAGTAACCAGCATTTTCTCCTTTTCCAACACTGTTTTCTACCCTTTGAAAGGTTAATCACATCATTTGAAATTGAATTGTCATCTGCAAGTGCTTTCAATTTGGACAGGTCTAAAATTTTGTCATTTGGTAAAGATTTAAATCACCTTTCACAACTTCAGTTGCCTTTGCAGCCACCAAAGATGAAGATCAGACAGTAGAAAAGATGCAGTCTGATCTTTAATCTTCAATGTCTGTTCTGCTGAGGTATGTTAGAAGACAAGGTGTCCAACTGTATAACTTGTCGGGTTCAGCCTGTATTACCAGTCTAGTCCAATATCCTGTCATATGTCAGTATTTCTCCTGAACTGGAACTACTGTTATTTTTGTCCTGTTTTGCAGTAATTTAAAAGTACTAGATTGCTGAGACATTTTTGTAACACTGTTTAAAATCAAGTGTTTTAATCTGTTTGCAGGATCAAGTATCCAAAAGGATTGTACCTTTATCCTGCATGACAAATGTGGAGATGGATGTCAAGGTAAGGCAACCTGTTTTCTAATGAACACAGAAACTTTACCCTATACCACAAAATCCCTTCCTGGAACAGCCCTGAAGAAGTTTACTTTTTGAACACACAGAGAAAAAGCTGTTAATCCTTTACCACACTTTTAATGACCCTGGGAAAGATGTTTTCTATTCTATCAAAGAAAAATTGCACCATTTGAGTCAAAATGAAATAGTCGTCTGCAAATGCTTTCAATTTGGACAAGGCTAAAATTTTGTCAACTGGTAAAGGGTTAACCGGCTGTTTTCTCCATACTTCAATTTCAGAGACAATTTTACAAAGTCTCTACATTGATTTTTAAACTGTCCTCTGCAGATGCTTCTTGTCTCCTCATGAACATGTGAAACCTAATTCATTACCAAAAAGTTCCTTGATTGAACATCTGTGGAGAAGCAGCCCTTTGAAAAAAGAATTACTTGAAGAAAAGAAGAAAGCACTGGTATCCAAAACCCAGCGTTTTCTTCCTTACTCACAATGCATTCTATTATTTTTACAGACAAATCCAATCATGGAACCACATTTGATTTGTTGTCTTCAAATGTTTTCAATATAGAAAAATCTTCTGGTAAAGAGTTTAAGGACTTACATTTTGCTGCCATATTTGAATTTTTTCAACTTCTCCTTTTACAGCTGTGTATTGTTGTCTTGTCCAACATCGTACACATCATGTACATATTTCTAGAATGCCATAATGTTTACCTAAGTTTAAAAAATATGCAATATTTTCAATGTTACCTAGCCTGACATTTGAATCACAGTGATTTATCTTACAAAGGCACTGTGTTGAAATATATTGATTCTTTTTATGGTTGAGATAAGGGTAAAATATTTGAAAACATCATGATGCTACAGAGAACATGTTATGTGTGTTGTAGATATATCAAAATGTTTATAGAATTTTAGCTAGACCGTTTTTGAAAAAAAGCTGATACGTTGGCATAGCCTTGTCATCTATTTTTGTGTTAATGTCGTAGTGGTTTGAAAACTGGCATTTTCTCGTATCTTTGTTGTAATTAAAGATATTTGTGAACTCTCAAAAGGGTAACCCATACAACAAGGGTAGGTAGCCCTGAAATATTTCTGGCACAGTCATGCTCCTTTTTCGTTTACCATGTGCAGTGCCCCTGTTAGAGTATCCAACAGATAGTATCACTAGCATGTAATGGGTCAACAAGTTTGTTTTTCTTTTTTCACTGAAGCTTCATGAAATGGTAGCAATAGCCAAATGTGAATTACTTGTAAGTACATTCATTAACTCTTGGAGCTCTAAAAACAACATTGGTCACTTCTGTTGACAGTGTAGATCAAGATTTGATCACAGGGATCTTACATCAAAACTGTCTGTGACTCTGTGAAAGATTCTGGTAAAAAAATGCCATGAAATTGTGGTGTCCTTTTTCTTGGTTGCTGGCTGAAAATGTCTTTTTTACATATATCTAGCACTCTAAGGGTAAAAGAGAAAAATAGCATCTCAACATCTTTATAATATCAAAGTACCTATAAAATCTGTGTTTGATGCATGATGGTTAAAGTTTCTCTAACCTTCTATAAAAAAATCCAACGTTTTTACCACCTTAATGAGGCTGGCTGTTGAAAGCATTCGGAGAAACCCATGTTTATAACAACTGGGAGAAAAAATCGTTTTTAAAACAGTGAAAACAGTCCTACGTACAAGCCCACTTTCTCTGAAAATCCCAGATTCTGGTGGAACAGTTACCTTGTCAAGCATTCTGATAGGACAGTATAATTTATTGCATGTAATTAGTCTGAATCAGTCTGACCAGAAACTCTGTTCTCTGGGTCATTGTGTGAAACTTGATCCTAAAACTGATAAGCCTGGAAAGTCTTGCATTCAGAGCACTTGAATTTGTCCAGTTCCAAGAAATGATTTTGAACATGTTCCAGTTCCCTTGCATGTAAGGTACATGGGATGGTAGACTAACAATCTTTTTATGTAAGCACAATAAACTTTTGAATTTTGCTGTCATTGAAAGTTCAATTAGAAATTCATAGCAGAATGTAGGTTTTAGATTTATTCAGAAATGTACTTATATTGCAGTTATGGTCATTATTGATACTGTATCATTATTTTATGAAAAAGTTCAAAATTTTGAGGGATTAAGGTTTATATATTTGAGTCTTGCCTTGCTGTCGCAACTTTACCGACAAAACTTTTGCTTCTCATGATAGATTTTTAAGAAATCAAAAGAAAGGCCATACATGGTATTGCCCTTTACTAAATCAAATCATTTACTAAATAAGCTAGGACTTAAAGACACATCCTTACAGCTAGAGAGAAGAAACTCTGTTAAAACTTGAAAGTGTGTAGACCTACTCAGCTATGTAAACATAGATAAATATCCAATACATGTATGTATGGTGTAAGGGATTTGTTCTTACTTAAAACCCTAAAAAAGACAACAGCGCTGTCTTGAAAGGCATCCAAACAATGATAATGAATTTTCTATCGGTCATAATCTGCGCACCTTATAGCTATCAGGGGCAAAATTCGGCATGAAGATACATGAATGGTTATAGATTCATAAAATAAAGATGAAATAGGTTGAAAACTGGCTGAAAAGTAGTATAGATGTATCCTTAACTCCTAAAGCTCCTGAAATTGTAGATACTTGCTTCCTTTTTCTTGATCTGATGTTTTTGCTTTCAAAGGGGTTGAAATGACTACAATATTTAGTGTACGTTTTTAACCCTTTCCTACATTGATATGGACGAAAATAGTGTTGAAAATGGGATAAAATCCTATTCTAAAAACTTCTGGGGTTTTCTACATGAGAGGGGAAGTTGATCTTTGACAGCCGGCGAGTAAACTCTACCAGGAAAGTTTGAAAATGGACTTTGTCAAATGGTATTTTTTGCTGTTTCATTAGAAACTACATGACTGTTAAACTGATCACATGATTCTTTCTTAGTGCATGGGGGCCATCACAGTCTCATATTCCTGGTAACTCAGTGCGTTACATCCAAGGCTTGAAATTAGGGGGTTGCAGGTTTGAAACCACAGCTCAGCCATTTCCTTCTTCAAGATTGATTGATAGTCACTGTGACTCAATTCACTCGCCTCTCACTGCTGATCATGGTTAGGAAAATAGTTATGTAGGAAAGATGCCAGTGGCTGGGGAAAGAATATGGTTTAAAGTCCTTGTAAAAGCAAACCAAGGTAAGGATGGACAGAGAATTTGGTCTCTTTGATTTACCTGAAATAATGTTAAAATTGGCAGTAGACACCAACCAATCAAGTAATACATGTCTATAACCTGAGCCTTTTTCATACTTATAACTGTCATTGTGTGTTCTACCAAATAGAAAAGGACAAAGAAGTTTTCAGATACACATGAGGCTAACATTGCAAAATATTAGTTCTGTTATCAATGTAAAAGACAGTAGGGTTATGTGACAGTACGTAGATCTCTATATGTCAAATTCAGACAAAGTTTCATAAAGATTCTAATTTAACAATGGTTTGAAATTATGGCCTAGTCTTAGATAACTGATAGAATAGTAAACCAGGCACTCATAATGAAGATTGGCATGAAAGTTCATTCAAGACAGAGGCATCATTAGGGTGATCAAGACAAAAAGTTAATCCAACTGACTTTTAACTCAACAACCAAGTCTTTAATAGACCTAGATACTGCCAATAGAGTGATGATGTATCAAATATAAATTTCACTTAGTTTCATTGCTTTTGGCTATACATGGGCTTTTTACAAAGTTGGTATCAAGCAGACACAGTTCAAATGCACGAAAAGTTTGGTCTTCAGAGTATCAAAACAAAGAATTTGTCATCCATATGGATACTGGACAATGGGACTGTCTAATGATCAGAAAGCTCTTAGTAAAAAAGATTTGCTTATCACTTGTAACATCTCTAGTAGATGACATCTAGTATTACCCAAAATATTTCCCTACTTTCGTTTTCTTAATGATTTAAACGATGATAAAACATTAGTGGCTTAAGTTCCATAACTTCAACTGCTATTTTTTAAAATTTATCTCTTTGAAGTGTATTAGTTGACCCAATAATCATTGTAAGCACCCACACTGGTGTCTCTGTTCATTGACAGGGTATATTTGACTGTCAAAACCTAGTGTATTCATCGATTGTCACAAAGTAATACACTGACTGTTCAAGCACATTGACCTTTTGAATATTAATGGTTTTATCTGATTCAAAGTATGGGTCAGAAGTGCCTACTCTCTGTATACTGGTTGAAGAGATCAAATTGGTCATTTAAATACATAGTGCTACATTTAACTTTCCCAATATACATGTAATACATTTCTCCATAATCCCCAGGGTCATATATATGAAATGGGGCTGAGAAATGGGGTCTTGAATTCCAATATTTTTAACTTGAGTTTCAAGTGCATGTCTAAAACTTGAGAAACCTGAGTTACAAACCTTATACCCCCAGAAGCCTTATGGACTTATGAGCGTTTGACCTAAAATGACCCATACCTAAAGTTGCTTTGGATATTTTTACTCGGCACCCTAAATTCTGACAACAAGAGGCCTGTATCATTCTATATACAGCCAAGAAACTCATGTACAGGTTATTTTGAAAAATTTAGAACTAAACTTATCCTGTGACAAAAGTTTTTTTGAGACTGGAAATGTGAAAAACTGAATAAAAGGGCTATGATGATCTTTGTTGCTAACATGAAAACCATCTGTGTAAGTTTTGTTCTTTTTTTCTATACAATGAATGTACACACTCTTTATGAAGTTTAACCTAGTGAAATGGGCTGAATTCACTTGCACAAAATTTACTTTGCTATAATATGACACAGATTTAAATATGAAAGTGGAGGTTTAATTACAATGTGTTCACATGCTAATATAGTGCATGGAAGTATTTATGCTTGTTATATGCCTATTTGTCTTTTTGACAGCAGACATGTACACAATGGTAAATATTCATCCTTTAATGAAGGAAACTGTCAAGGTCTTTGCCAGTTTAGGATAAGAGCCATGTAGTAGGCTTCCTTTCTTTTCTTACATTAAAAACAATGTCTTGAGAGTCTTTGTGGCAATTTTTAAGTGTACATGCTTTCAAAAAATTAATGACACGTTAATTTGTCAGAATAATGGAATAGTTCCAATGTAATTTTTTAGTGGATTTCTAAGGCATCACAGTAGTTGAGAAATACCAGTTTGCTTACATGTGTAAAGCTTTGATCTTTTCTCATAACATACTTTGCTCATGGAGCAAAACACTTGTTTTAAGTAAATATACTTTTGCATGGCCTTCAGAGGTAGTGAAAATATACTTACACCTGCCAGGATTTATGCCAGAAGTATCTCTACAAGTACTTTTACTTATGTTTAGTATGGTAAATGTTTGTACATGAGTGGAGCCATAGTTAAATCTAGCACAAAAATTAATGGTCATAGCTTAATCTGAGGCTTTCAGACAACTCTGCTTCTCAGGACTTTCAGTCCTTTGATTTTCAAAAAAAAAAAAGATCCACAGAACAGAATGATGTTGATGACAACAAGCATTAATTTCCTTATCAAACTGTATTTTTAATCTCTTATTTGGTAGACTTCAATCAGATATTGAAACATGTAAAAGCTGTTGTTTTATGTCTCAATTTTTAACCACCTGTTTTGTCAATCTTGCTTTTTTGTGTGTTTCAAAACCTTTAGAGACAGGGAAAAGGTTTACAGGTAGAAAAGGGTCTGATATGCAGTAATGCCAGGACCCAGAATTGTTCATCTTATCTTTAGGGATTTCCTAGGGGCCGGGGTCAGACACACAGGACTGTTTAGATAATGGGCTGACTATGACATTTATAGCCCATTACAGTGATTATCAAGCCATTAGCATAACAGTATCCAAAAGTACCGTAGCCTCAATTTTGAGGCTGATTTTGGGCTTGTACGTAGGACTGAAAAGGAGAAGGTGCTAGTAACCAGGATTCTGTCCTTTTCATTCAACATTTCAAACCTTTTCAAAGATCATTCCCATTGTTTGAGCCACACTTAAGGGTTAACTTTGCAACATGGATAAGTTTGATTTATTTTTCCTAATGGGAAAAGTGTTCACCCTTGACCAAACAAGTGTTAGTTTTAGCAAGCCTGATTTAGAAGGGCTTAGAAAACTTTGTGTAAAAAGGAGAAAATGCTGGTAACCAGCATTTTCTCTTTTTACAACAATGTTTTCTACTATATCAAAAACATTTTTCTGTCATTTGAGCCACAATTAAAGTCCCAGTAATGACCTAAAGTAAACAAAGATGTTAAAATGGATCTAATTTCAAATCATACCACTTAAAAGTATGTAAATTATTGTGAAGATGACAATCTGTTATTACACAGCTGGTCCAAGTGTTAGTCAGTGGCAGGAAAGTGAACTTTAAAATCAGGTATAAAGTAAACAAAAGAAAAGAGCGACCAGGCAGCTTTTTGCCTAGTTTTAAAATTCACTTTCCTGCCAGTGAGTAACACATGGACCAATATTACAATTACAGATTATCATATTTACCAAATTTCCTACTTTTAAATGGTATGATTTAATTTAGATTCATTTTATGACCCCCATTGTTTACTTTTAGCCACTACTTGGACTTAATGTGTTGTCTGCAAATTTTTCAATTTGGACAAGTCTAATTTTTGTAGCTTGGTAAAGAGTTAAGTTCTCACTAAAACACTTTATATATCACTTTCAGATTTGTATTTCTTTCTATGGCATGGTACAGGTCCTTTCTGTTGTTGAAAGGTCTAACTAAGGTTTCCTTTTGGTCTTATTTCAGTGGTTTTCTGATTTCTATCTTAAGTACTGTTTTTCTGATTTCTATCTTAAGTACTGCATATCTGCCAGCCATTCTACCTATTCACTGTAAGTGCTATGAATCCTTTAGCAAACAATCTGAATTTTACCGGGCCTAAGAATGAAGGCTTTTGAAAACTTTTTGGGAAAAGGAGAAAATGCAGGTAACCAGCATCAAGGATAAATTTTGTCATTTGTGCCGCTTTTGATTTGTTGTCTGCAAATCCTTTCAATTTGAACCAGTCTAAAATTTTGCTGTTTGGTAAAGAGTTAGTACTGAAAAGAAAAAAGGTATTGCCTTCAGTAAGAAAGGTAGATATCGTTGTAATTTTGGAGCTGGATTGGCTGCAGTGTCTCAAAAATTATTGGATATTGTAGAGGGAAGATAAGACCGAGCTGTCAAATAGTTTTGTAAAGTTAACCACATGTAAAGGTGACTGAAAAATTTTGTCAACTTTTTTTTCATGACTGGAAAGGTCCATTTCATTTATCAGTGCTTGGTTGGTTTAGAACACAATGGACAGTCATAGATTAAAACAGTAAAGGCATTATAATTTCTGCCTGCATGCTGACCAGTTGGAAAGCATTGTGACATACAGAGAAATTGCTCATTATGGGCAAAGTCTTCCCTTTTGCACAATGTCTTCATGTATTTTCGTGTTTCTAACTATAGTTCATTTTGGTTATCCATAATGTTACAAGGATGTGATGCAGCCTTTTTATGTACATTTCAGTAGATGTCTGCTGCAAACTATTTCAGAAAGTTTTTATTTTAAAGAGAAAGTTCATTCGGGTTGAACATTTCTCTTATATAACGGCATATAATTTCTATTCTACAGGGAAATCATCTTTCACGTATAATCTCACCAACAGATTTTTTTGTAAGTTCTAGTAGTGTTGACCTTAGTGCCCCGGTTGAAATCTAACAGTCCTTGTATTAGTCTAATATTAAATATATTGTGCATGAGTAGTAAACAGTGTCATGATGAAGTGTCGATCTTGAATAAGATTGGGGGGGCGGGGAGGGAAAGTCTTGGTGGTAATTGACCTAGAAAAATTTTGAATGCAGATTGCATTCTTTGGACAAAAAGGTGCTGTTTTTTGTATCGAAATTCAAATTGAAAGCAGTTGCAGACGACAAAAAAAACGTAGCTCAAATGATGATTTTTGTCTCTGATAGGGTAGAAAAAATTGTGGGAAAAGTAGAAAATGCTGGTTACCAGCATTTTCTCCTTTTCCCACAATGTTTTAAAAAGCTTTCTTTTTTAGGGTCGTTAAAAGTCGGGATTGTGTGGTAAAGAGTTAAAAGATTTAGACTTAAGAAATAATTTGAGCTGCATTCAGTATGTTGTCTGCAAATGCTTTCAGTTTGGTCAGATCCAAAATTTTTGTCATTTTGGAAAGTGTTAAAGGCTCATACCCTTTTCAATTTTTAGCTAACCTCTGCACGCAGTGCTGAAGGTGAGCTTTTGTGATTGTGCTGTGTCCATCGTGCTTCATGCCTTGACGGTTGTGGGGTCATCAACAATAACCTTGTTTGCACACTAGAGGCCACATTTTGTGTCAGATACTCATGAATACTTATTCAGAATGTTTGTTTTGATAAAGTCTCGGACATGTGTGAAATAGTGTCACATCAGGTCAAAAAGTAGGTCACTAGACCAAATCTTAGACAAACCTTGTGTGCACTCTAGAGGCCACATTTTCAACCTTAAACTAATGAAACTTGGTCAGAATACATTATTTGTTTTGATGATATCTCGAACATGTTCGGTCAGACAGAAAGTCACTGGACCAAATCCTAGAAAAATCTTGTGTGCACTCTAGAGGCCACATTTTCACCCCTTAACTCATGAAACTTGATCTGAATGCTTGTCTTGATGATATCTCGGACAGTTTTGAAATTGGCTCACTCTTGGTCAAAAAGAAGGTCACTGAGCCAATTCTTACAAAAAACTGTGTGCACTCTAGAGGCTATATTTTCAGTCAGATACTCATGAAACTTGGTCAGAATGTTTGTCTTAATAAAACCCAGAAGGATTATGAAATTGGGTCACTTCCAGTCAAAGAGTAAGACACTTAGCTGAATCTTAGAAAAGCCTTGTGTGCACTCTAGAAGCCACACTTTGAGCCCAATACTCTTGAAACTTAGTCAGAATATTTATCTTGATGATAATTTTGACAGGTTCCAAATTGGGTCTCATCGGGTCAAAAGTAGGTCAGAGGACCAAATGCTAGAAAAACCTTTTATGCACTCTATAGGTCACATTTTCAGTCTGAAACGCACAAAACTGTCAAAATCTTTGTCTTCATGGAATCTACTACAATTTTGAAATTAGGTCATGTCAGGTCAAAAAGTATGTCATTGGGGCAAATCTTTTTCTAGAGGCCACATTTTCAGCCTGGTACTCATGAAAGTTAGTCAGAATGTTTGTCTTGATGATATATCAGACAAGTTCAAAGATAGGTCAAGTTGGTCACAGATTAGGTCACTCACATTCATGTGTTTTACGTCATCACATCCAGGATCTCCTCAGCTTTATCAATCCCAGTTGACTTTACTCAGGTGAGCGTGTTATGGCAAATGGCCTTCTTGTTTGTTTAATATTATGATATTGCTATGTTCTGTTAATTGTTTGAACTTACCAAAACAAAACAAAACAAAAAAATGTTTTAGTTCAATATTCGCATAATATTCTGCATAATGTTTTCATAGAGGCAGGGGTTTCAGATGAAGCCTCCAGGTTTGAATCTTCTGATGAAGAAGAAAGGGCCAGTAATGTCTTTTATATCACATATAATCCTTCTTAACTGTTTTTATTGTAATCTTTTTGTTCATATCTTTTTTAGCACAAAAAATCTACTTTAATCATCATGTAATAAAGATATTTGCGCTAAATGACCAAAGCTGTCGATGCACCATAAAACAACATTAATTCATTCATTCAGAAGAAGAAAGGGGTAGGAGGGAAGGGAGAACTATCTGAACACACCATAATTCTTTATACATTGCTGTGTGGGCAATTCTTTAGACATGTTTAAAATTCTTTGGACATATTGAAAATACAGGAATTGTATGTGCAAATGTTAACCATGTAGAATAATTTGTCTAGTGCAAGAGGCATGTCTGTAGGTTAAAGGTCAAGGTAACAGCACTTCAAATATGCCTCTTGGGATCTTTAATTTTTTAAAAAAAAATTATGGATAAATTTCAGTACAACTTCACAGATTTGTGAACCTCATGAAAACAATGTGTCGTGTGCAAGAGAAATCTGTAGGTTAAAGGTCATTGCAAGATCTAATATGTTTAAAAAGAGAAATTTTGGATGGTTATGTTTATGTCCAGCCTGTAACTGTTTTAACTAGGAATGAATTTCAATATAATTGTGCAGAATTATCAACCACATAAAGACAATGTTTCGTGTGTAAAAACATGTCTAGGTCTAAGGTTAAGATCGCAGCAAGATCAAATGTCTGATTTCGTGTCCAGGCCAGTACTTTTTTCCCCTATTTCTTAATTTCAAAACAACTTTGCACAAATGTTAATCACATCAGGACCGTAAGTCATGCACAAGAGTCTCATCTGTAGGTTACAGGTCAAGGTCACAGCAAGGTCAATTGTGTTTTTTGGAGGGTCAGTATTCATGTCAACCGTGTAACTTTTTTAATTATGAATGAATTTCAGTATTACTTAGCAAAATTGTCAACCACATATAAAGGATGTGTTGTAGGCAGGAGCCATGTCAGTATGTCAAAGGTCAAGGTCACAGCAAGGTCAGAAGTGTTTGTTAGATTGTGTTTGTAGTCAGTGTTCATGTTCACAGCTCACAGGAGAGGTTATAATACTTGTTGGGGCATCAGACACTTCTCAATGACACATCTTGTTCAAATAGCAGTCTTTAGGTAGGGCATGAAAATCAGATTTGTACATTGTTTAATAAACCCTTTAACAAACAATCCCAACTTTTAATGACCATGAAGAAGAAGGCTTTTGAGAACATTGGGGGAAAGTGAGTAAATGCTGGATACCAGCATCATCTCCTTTTTCCTTATTGCATTCTGTCCTTTCTTTAAGACATATTTATCAATTTGATACTTAATTAATCTTTTGTTTGTATAATATATTATGCTTTCAATTCGGATCAGTTTAAAATTTGGCAATTAGTATAGAATAAAGCTATTTATTCAGCAGGAGGCAGTTCTTTGGTAAAAAATGATAGTTTATGTTTTTAATTTCAGTCTGAAAGGTGGATGAATATTGTTTTAGAATATGATATTGGTTTAGTGTAGTTATTTGCCCTCTATAGAAGTAAAATATTTAAAAAGAAACAATGTGGAGAAACTGTCATGATGTGTATAGAGTTATTATTATATTTGATATTTTATTTGTATGCCAACCAAAGATGAAGAAGGTTAGTCCTTTTCTATAGAGTGTGTGATATTTTTATTAGTTCTTTTGTTTGTAGTAGTAGGCTAGATTTTTATTAATCAGTTTTAGTTTTTGATTATGAACGTATCAATATGGTTTTTGTTTGTGATTGGGTATATAATGTATGTATATAAAAAAAAATTATCAAATACTTTGTATTAACTTATTTTTAAACTTCCTGATATTTTCCTCAGCAAACCACTTTCAAACAATAGTGATAATCAGTAGGAATTAAGGGTTAATAGATATGTGCAGCACTCTGGTAAAAGGGGTTGAATGCATCTCCATGAACCATCATACTAAGCAAGTTATCACATAGTTCTCAACCCATAAAATCCATTTTGTTCAAAACCAACTAAATCTAATCCGAGAAAAAGTCCTATGAGTTTCAGAACATTAACAGACGGCAAAAAATTTCGAGCCAGGTGTTGATACTTTTTGTAGATACATTAAACTCTCTTTTCACAAAGCATGGCTCATAATAAATACGTGTAAAATGAGTGAGGCAAAAGGAGAAATTGCCTTAATAAGCAAACATTCCTCTTGTCACAGTGCTTTCTAAAATAGTTTGCTCTGTGACAGTTATATCATCTCTACAAAGTCTTGAGTTGGGGGTATTCTTGTATCAGCAACACCTCTGCTGAAGCATGTGAGAAAAGTAGTCGGTGGCTTTGGAAAGAAAGTTGTGTTAGTACTGGTGTGAGAAAGCCAGGAAACACGTGTGCGTCACCGACCGCCATGATATGACCTTAGCTATTAAAGTGGCGTTAAACCCCAATACAACCAATACAACCATGTATCAGCAAAATGAGACATTCCTCATTTTTGACATTCATTATGTTCCTTACATGATTATGGTTCATGATGTGTCTTTGCATTATGGATTCTGTTTATAACAATTCATTCTTGATGGAATGGTGAGTGGCTTATTTTTTGCATAAGCTATTTTATAGATTACAGACTTCTGATGGACAAAATTAATGTTATTATACAGTGTCCAGGGGTGCAGGAATGAAATCATAAATAATGCTTGACAAATGCTTGTTATATTCCACTAGTCCTTTTATCTGATGATCAGTCAGAGAAAAAGGTCCAGTCACAATAGATATAAAACTCTATCAAAATTCTTTAATTTGATAACTGAAATTAGTTCTTAACATAAACAAATATCTTTGAAATATGTATGAGGCAGCAGTTCAAACATGTGAAAGCTACCTTTTTGGTCTATAGCATGTTAACTCTTTACCACACAATCCCAACTTTAACGACCCTGAGAAAGAAGCCTATAGAAAACATTGTGGGAAAAGGAGAAAATGCTGGTAACCAGCATTTTCTCCTTTTCCCACAATATTTTCTACCCTATCAAAGTCAGAAATCATCATATCAACAAGATTTAATTTGTTGTCTGAAGATGCTTTGAATTTGGTCCAGTCCAAAAATTTGTCGTTTGGTAAAAGAGTTAAAGCAGTCAAAAATGTGGTGTTTGCCATCCTTCAACACAACCTTTTTTAGTGGGGAAGAGTCATTTTTATGATGTAGATACTGTAATACATGACATCATTGTTATGAGTGCATATTAAGTTAATTTCCAAACTACCTAATTCGTATGGATGCTTTAAGTTGCTGGTTTGTAAAGAAAGTTACATTATGTGCACTCTAGCGGCTACGTTTTCAGTCAGATACTTATGAAACTTGGTCAGAAACAAGGTCAAAATTGGGTCACAGTGGGTCAAAAAGTAGGTCAATGGGCCAGATCTTAGAGAAACCTTGTGGCCAATCTAGAGGCCACATTTTCAGCCCGAGACTCTTGAAACTGGATCAGAATGTTTGTCTTGATGACATCTTGGACAAGATAAAAAAAAAAAAAGAGTAGGTTATTGAGCCAAATCTTTCAGAAAACTTGTGTGCACACCAGGGGCCATATTTTCAGGTAGACATTCATGAAATTAGGTCAGAGTGTTTGTCTTAATAAAATCTTGGATACTCTTGAAACTTTGTCAGAATGTTTGTCTCCATAACAAGTTTGAAATAGGGTCATATCAGGTCAAAAAGTTGGTCACTGGGCAAAATCTCTGAAAAATCTTGTGAGCGCCATAGAGGCCACATTTTCAGCCTGATACTCTTGAAACTCTGTCAGAATGTTTCAAATTAGTTCATGTTGGGTAAAAAAGTAGGTCACCGGGTCAAATCAAAGAAAAACTTTATGTGCTTTCTACAGGCCACATTTATAGCCTAATACTTATGGAACTATGTCAGAATGTTTGTCTACATGATATCTCGAGCAAGATTAAAATTTGGTCATGTTGAGTAAAAAATTAGGTCACCAGACGGAGCCTGATGCTCATGAAACTAGGTCAGAGTGTTTGTCTTAATGATATCTCATCTAAATTTGAAATTGGGTCATGTTTGGTCAAAAAGTAGGTCACTGGGCCAAATCTTATAAAAACCTTGTTTGCAGTCTAGAGGCTACATTTTCAGCCTGATACTCTTGAAACTTGGTCAGAATGTTTGTCTTGTTGATACCTGGGACAAGTTTGAAATTGGGTCATGTCTGATAAAAAAGTAGGTCACTAACATTCATGTGTTGTACATCATCACAATCAGGATCTCTGCAGCTTTATCAACCCTAGATTACTTTACTCAGGTGAGCACTTTAAGGCCAATGGCCCTCTTGTTCTTCTTATCTTACATGTCATTTGAAAAGGGATAAAATTGACTTTTTCAATAAAAGCTTTAAGAAAATGACCATTCATGTAACATCCTGTACTTGTCTGATCCAACTGCAGCTGACTTGTTTTCTTTCTGGGTGTATTGATATTATTTTATGCTTATTTTAAATGCTTCCTCTTTACCAAATGTCAAGTTTTGGCTGGATCAAATTGATAACATTTGCAAACGAAAAATTGAATGTAGCTCAAGTGATGATTTCTGTCCTTGATAGGATAGAAAACATTATGGGAAAAGGAGCATTTTCTCATTTTGGCACATTGTTTTCAAAAGCCTCCTCTTTCAGGGTTGTTAAAACTTAGGATCATGTGGTAAAGAGTTGAAGGCTTTTTTTCTTATCTTAAACTGTAAAGCCTTTTGTCAATTTCAAAGGTGAGGTGTAAATAAATCTTGATGTCACTGTGCTGAAAGTGCTGAACTAAAATAGTTAAGACTCAATTCTGTGTGAAGTACATAACATCTAAGCTTTTTTATGCCCTCAAGATGTCTTTTAAAACAAAAAAGCTTCATTTCTATGGAGTACCATACCAGGGCCATTTTTTATGTTCTTAGAGTAGGGTCGTTACAATATTCTAATTATGTTTGCCATATTAAAATTTTGTTTATTTTGGCCCTTCAAAGCATAACTTGTCTGCCTCGGCACACTTTTTACAATGATATACAAACTTCCAGAATGCCGTATGTTACTCTTCTTTAGGTATAATATGTTGAAGACACTGGTAGGCTACACTTCCAATACTGCTAAGAGATTCAAACTGACAATTCCTGGTACCATTTCCTTTAGCCATGGGAAGAACCAAAAGTCACATGATGGCAGGTCAAAGCTGTAATAGAAAAGATGTTGCAAAACATTAAGCCCACATTCTTTCAAAAACTTCTGTACCATGGTGGATTCATATGCTGATGCGTTATCATGCACCAAATTTTATCCTTTGGACGCCAATGCATGGTCTGCATTTGTGATAGTATCAACAACTTGTGTCAGAATGTTTCCTCTACAAAATCTCAAGGTAAAAGATCTACCTTTGGGAACTGGTATTTGAAGAACAGGCCTCTTGAATCAAAGAAAATTGCATATAACATGCAATTTGAGGTCATATTTCAACAAGAGATAATAGGTCTTTCACCATCAGAAGTAAACCAAACCATACTTTTAGGCTTTATTAGACTATGGTTCAAAATGTTTGTTCCAGGTTTCATCACCTGTAACAGTTACTATTTGTTCCAAATAACTTAGATCACATTTATCATACTTTGCGATTACTTTTATGTAATGCCAGCCTAACCTTAGTTTGTTTCTGCTCATCTGTGAGCAAATTAGGGACCCAAAACATACGGACCTTCTGAAGCCTAAGGCATTCTTGTATTTAGATCTTTAAAATACTAGATGCTGTTACAGGTATATGGACAGGTATATGGACTATCTCTTGCATTGTACTCGTATGTTGTGCATCTTCATCAATTGATAGTTTCATACCAGCAACATTTTTTTCCGTCAAAACAGAAGGGAATTGGCCTCCAATAAGGTCATTTTCAATTGACTTGCAACCATCTTTAAAACACTGGACCCATTTATAAACTGGACTGAGCTTCAACACATCCTTTCTATAAACTTCCTGAAAAGTGGCATGAATTTCTACTGATGAAGACCTGAGCTGTGCCTGAATTTTACAGTGTACCCTATGTTCAGATGTAACTTCCATCACATTGAAAGCAATATTTCAATCTTGCGTAATAAACCACCTATTGTAAAATCTCAGCGCGTATGCAGAAGGACCATGTGTATTGATTATCTTGACACCAATCAATAGGGGAATCCTTACGCTATCGCTGTGTAATTTCTTGGTCGCATTAAAGACTTAATATACATGTATTCTACGAATATAAGAAATGGCCCTCATATAACAAGTGGAGGCAATGGCTTTCAGCTCTTCAAATTGTGGGCAGATTGACAACATTGCTCATCCTTAGCTTCAGCATCATCCAGACACTATACCATCAGGATTCATTTCTGTTCTTGTCTGAGGAAGGCACTCAGGCCCTTCAATTCTTGACTGCACCTATTATAATATTGTACATTACAGGGAAACATCATAATGGAAGTGAGCAATTCAGTAAAGTTTCAAAGGCTGTGCAGTACACTGTAAATATAAATTCTGAACAACATGTTGAAAGTATTGTCTTAATTCATGTTGAAAGCATCTCTCCTGGTCAGGATCAACATTTAAGATTTACCTGTCAACTTTTTAAAAAAAAAAACTGCAGTACTGTCAGAACAAGAAAGGTCGTTACTGCAGTCTGAGTCAATAATTTGACAGCTCAGCAGTATCTACTCCAGCGAAAAAACTTCTCACGAAAATTAGATATTGATACTTACCGGTATTAATCAACTACCTCATGCTGCATATGTTCTGAGTGTCAATTAAGTTGATGCAGCAGGTAATTCTTAATGTGCCAGATTGCAAGTTTTTTAGGGTTCAACCAATCTGCCTTATTTCTCTTAGCACCAAATCAAATATTTTTTTTTGGGGGGGGGGGTACAAAATGCAGTTTGAAATGATTTCTGTACAGCATTAATGTTCAAGAAATCAGTATGAAGTATTGTGGTGAATTCCAGCAGGGCAAATTTTTATGTCTGCTGCTAGGGAAGAACTGCTTGTTAAAAGCAACTGCTCTTTTTGCCAGAATGTGTTCCTTACATTTTATGACAAACATAATTGCTTCGTTTATCTAAATATTTTTCCTGCATGTCGGATTATTTAATCCTGAAATTTCATGTGTTATTATCATAATGGTTCCATTAGCTGCCATAATGTTTAGATATCTATTGTATACTTTTTGCTTTTGAATAAACCTTTTAAGTTCTTTTTAAAATTATAATAAGTTACCTTTGCAGCCTGTGTAGATCAACATCAGAATGCACATTGTCTACATTATCCCCTTTGATTATACACTTTAGACAAAAGGGACCATGAAATGTTACCTATTGAGGTCTAACATCCATACCACACAATCCCGAGTTTTAACGACCTTGATGAAAAAGACCTTAATTGAAACCATTGTTTGAAAAGGAGAAAATGCTGGTGACCACAAGGTTTTCACCTCTTTAAAATACAATTTTCACCATTTGAGCCAAATTTAATTTGTCATCAGCAAAATGCTGAAGATTTGGTCAATGATTTTGTCCTTGGTAAAGAGTTTATTTGTTTTTTTCTTTGCTCTGATGTTAATTCTTATAATGCATGTTTCCATTTGCATGACCAAATGATAAACTAATTAGGCCTCAGTAAACAGAATTAAACAGATAAAGTTGAAAATATCTTTGTAAAATATAAAGCGAAATTCATCAGACTTCTATAATTAAAGATTGTTGTTTTATTAGGAGTGGTCACATAGTGTTGGCAATTTCTCATTTTTCCACAATTGTTTAAAAATTTTCCACTGCAAGACAACAAAAACTTTTCACCAATGTCAGAATTTCTAGATTTGTCTAATTTGAAAACATTTTCAGATGGCAACCCTGGCTCAAAAACTGAAATTTGCCTTTGGAAGGGTATTAAAAAAATGTGGGAAAAAGAGCAACACTGGTAAGCAGCATTTTCTCCTTTTCCTACAATGCTTTCCAATGCCTTTTGAAAGTCGGGGTTGCATGGTAAAGGCTTGCAATTTTGTAACATCTTTGTTATAATTATGATGAACAGAAAAAAGGATATGTGAGAAAGAGCAAAACTTATTGTTTCTTTCAAGCAATTACATCATTACATCATTAAAATTCTTTTATTTTGCTAACCAGTGCTTAGAAGTTTCTGAAAACATCTGGGGTTGTTATGGGTCAATTTTCTAGCTGAATGACTAATAGCAGATATGTGACTTACTGTATTTGAGCCATGCTCTTTGAAAAGGGGGCTTAATGCATCTGCGAAAAGTTTTGACCCAGGTCAGCTTGCAAAGGCTGCACAGGCAATGTTGCCTGATCTGAAACTTCCAGGTAAAAGAACTTACCTTTGGGAACTGGTATTTGAAGAAAGGGCTTCTTGAATCAAAGAAAATTGTATATGGTATGCAATTTAAAGTAATATTTTGGTGAGTAATAATAGGTCTTTCATTGTCAGAGGAGGCATTCCAGCAGTTTGTAGATCATTGTAAAATGTCTGCTGAGGCAGATTGGTTATGCTATGAAGGGCTCAAATAAACAAAATTTTAATATTTCAAACATAATTACAATGACTGGCCTACTCTACAAACATAGAAAATGGCCCTCATTTAATAATCGAAAGAGCTGAAGCCTGCAATGCGTGTGCAGGCTGACCTGAGCCAAAACCTTTCTCTAATGGTCATTTTTCTGTATGTCCAAGGAACAGTCTACTTCATGATTAAGTGAGTCGTTAAAAAGAAAAGTGGCTATTATGGATTCTAAGTATATGACAGCTTGCTTAGTATCATGCATCACATAGATGCATTAAACCCATTTTGCCAGAGCGAGGCTCATTTAAATTTAGCTTCTTACCCCACTTTAAGGGCAGCTCAATACTCATTTACGATCTGAATATCAGCATGAAAGATCAGACTCTACAGAAAACGCAGAATAGGGAAATATGTAGTCTTATCTTCTGTATTTTTTTATCCCCAGATGATTGTGGCTAAGTGAGTTTTGGACATTTGTTTATCCTTTTATTTTTTTTTTTTATAAATTTCTGTTTCATGTTATTGGCCTAATCTTAAGAGTAACACCTTTTTCATGAAAGTTTCATTATTTTCCGAACAGGAAAAAGTTTGAGCCATGCACTGAGAAAAGGGGGCTTAATGCATCTGCAAAAACTGTCGACCAATGTCAGCCTGTGCAATCTCATCAGACTGAAATAAATTGAAATTAGTTGAAACTTTTTGCTATTTGTAAATTTTTTACATACCCAAGGACAATTCTACCTCATCATTCAGTCAGTTATTAGACTAAAAAGACTTTATGGATCCATAATTATGTGAGGACTTGCTTGGTATAGTGCTTCAAGGAGATGCATTAAATCCCTTTTTGCCAGTGTATGGCTCATGTTTATAGAGATACAGAAAAAAGAAAAAAGAGAGTAATTGGGAAATGTTAACATAAAACTAGTAGTTCAATGAAAGAAGTTATATAGTGCTAGTAAGTTACTACCCATTAATACCAAATATAAATACCAAAATAATAAGGGCTTGAAAATGGAGTCTATTGAAAACGTTGTTGAAAAAGGACAAATGCTGGTAACTGGTATTTTGCCATTTTTCAACAATGTTTTTTATGCTTTCACAAGGACAAATCCTATGCTTGAAGCTAAATTGTATCTATCATGTGAGTGTCGTTACAATAAGGGGAAGTCCAAAATTTTATAGTTGGTAAAGAATCAACTCTTGAATGAACTGTCTTAACTCTTTACCAAACGACAAAATTTCAGACTGGTTCGATTTGAAAGCATTTGCAGACGACAAATCAAATGTGAATAAAAAATTGAAATTAGTATTTGGAAGGGTAGAAAACATTATGGGAAAAGGAGAAAATGCTGGTTACCAGCATTTTCTTCTTTTCCCATAATGTTTTCAAAAGCTTTCTCTCTCAGGGTCATTAAAAGGCGGGATTGTGTGGTAAAGAGTTAAATAAATTTTAGACTGGTCCCCATTGAATGCATTTTCACATGACAATTTATTGTTTCTTAAAGGATTGGATTTGTCTGTAGAAAAAATGGCAGGTAAAGGAGAAAGTGCTGTTTACCAGCATTTTCACCTTTTCCCTCTGTGTTTTTGAAAGGTTTCATCTCAGGGTCATAAAAACGTAGGATTATTTGGTAAAGGGTTTATCAGCAATACATTGATATTTTTGTTAATGATTTATTATCCTATTTTTTCCTTTCAGCCAAACAATTCAAGACAGTTCAAATTCAAATTGCACTGTACCAATAGAGTGTTCCTGTTTGCCACAGACAACTTGGGTAAGCGATAAACCCATAGAGTGCCACAGTAAATAAAATTGATTAGTTTGTTTCGTGTTTAACTGCAATTAAAATGGGTGGCATATAGTGTTACACCTGTCTGTGTGTCTGCACCGACACATATTACTCTCAGATGATAATCTTAGCCTTTGTTGACATATGCAATATTGCAAAACAAACACATAACAGGTAAGACAGGTTAAACGCATTGCTATATTACATAAACAGTACAATGTGCATTGTAGAAGAATAGAATACCTGTTTCCCCTATTACATGTATTATGAAATCTGCCAACGGTAAAAAGACCTTGTTTTCGTCTGAGAGTAATAGTTGTGTGTATGTATGTATGTATGTAAGGATGTATGTATGTATGTATGTATGTATGTATGTATGTATGTATGCATGCATGTATGCATGCATGCATGCATTTATGTATATATGTATACATGCACATATTTATGTATGTATGTATGTTCAGTAAACAGTGCTGTTTGTGTTCGGGCCAATAATTCCAGGTGCATGGTCCAGTTCTAAAACAATTTGGCACTAATGATCACCATGGATCAATGATGTGTCACACGCAACAACCATGTCATCAGCTCAAAGGTCAAAGTAGCAGTGCAGGGGCATCCGTGTCAGTGACACATTTCTAAGTTCAGTTATTGTGGTGGCCAGTGCACCTATCCTTGCTTTCTTGGAAGGTGTTTTACAAGTACCCAATTAACTCTTTACCTCAAGAAAAAAATTACAGGCTTGCTCAGTTTGAAAGCATTCTGCATTATGACAAAATGAATGTTGCTCAAAAATAGAAATTTGTATTTTGAAGGGTAGAAAACACTGTGGGAAAAGGAGAAAATGCTAGTTACCAGCTTATTGTCCTTATCCTGCTATGACTTCAAAAGCCTTCTTCAGATTGTGAAAACTCTGGATTGTGCAGTAAAGAATTAAGCCAGTCATATAGGAACATTCATTGGGCAAAGCATTTTCCCTTGTTGTCAAACGGATTTAACCCTTTAACGCACAATTCAGAGTTTTAATGACCTTGGCAAAGGTGGCATCTGAAAACATTTTCTTCTTTTCCTCCAATGTTTAGTACCCTTCCAGAAACAAGCTTAATTTTTGAGTAAGATTTGATTTGTTGTCTGCAATTAAAAAATTGACCAGTCTAAAATTTTGTCATTTGGTAAAGAGCTAATAGTAGTATTTATGAGAATGACATTCAGGCCCATCAAATCACAACGAAATATCTAGATAGGTTTGCGAACTATCAGACCTTGGTAGCATATTCTGCTACACCCTTGAGTACTAGTTCATAGTAGGATATTGATAGTGAGACCTGGAAATGAATTGTGACTATAGATGAGTTGTAACTATAAATGCATACTGATATTTGAAAAATCAGATTAAAACTTCAGGACTTTTTGAACTCTTTATCAGACAACAAAATTTTAGACTTGTCTAAATTAAAAGCATTTGCAGACAGCATTACAAATATGAGTCAGATGAAAGAATTTGTCTTTGATAGGATAGAAAACATTGTGGGAAAAGGAGAAAACGCTGGTTACCAGCATTTTCTCCTTTTCCCATGATATTTTCGAAAGGCTTCCGTCTCGGGGTCATTAAAACACGGGATTGTATGGTAATCGGTTAAAGGATAAATGCAAATATCTGTTTAGTCTAAAGTCTTCATTGATACATTAAACCTTTTGTCACACAATCCTGAATTTTAACAGGATTTTGAAAACATCGTGGGAAAAGGAGAATGCGCTGGTAATTATCATTTTCTCCTTTTCCCACAATGTTTTCTATCCTTTCACAGAAAAATCTCATAATTATACCCCCCACCTACAAAGTAGAAGGGGGTAAACTGGTTTTACCATGTCTGTCCATCCATCCGTCCATCAATCTGTCTGTCTGTAGACATTTCATTTCCATGCTCCAACTCAAAATTTGTTTGACCTAGGACCTAAACCTTTATATAAGTGTTGCTCATGACCCAAGGAGGTGCCCTAATGTTTTAAAGTCACATACTTATTAGGTTAAAGGTCATGGTCACAGGTGAACTTTGTTTGAAAATGGTTTCATTTCTGTGATTGTGCTGCTTCAGTGACAAGGTGCTGGTTGGGGGAATTGTCGGCTTTGCTACAGTTCCAGTCAGAGCCAAACTTGATTTGTCAACTGCACATACTTTCACTATGGACAACTTTACAATTTTGTTGTCTGTTAAAGAGTTCAACCCCTAACCGCACAATCCCGAGTTTTAACGACCCTTAAGGCTTGGTCAGACAGGCTAATGGATATGTAATGGAGAAAAATGGACAAAAACATGCAGAATTTGGTTATCCGGTGACAAAATTCATCTCCTCTGCCGCCCGAGGCTCACATGATCGGTGTGTGGAGCGAAGAAGCCACACAATGACTGCACAAGTACTGCACATGTAATGGAAAAAACGCACGTTTACCGGATATGTACCAGATAATAAACGGTCTATTAACGGGTATCACCGTACGAGTAACAGACTTGTACCGGATAAAACGGAAGTGCAAGTCATGAGAACCGGACAAATCGTTCTTCCAACGTACGATGAACGGAAATGTACCGAACACCAACGTACGAGGAACGTACCGGTCTCGTGACATGTCGAGGATATAAAAAGTCAGATGCATCCAAAGTCTGTCATTTGCTCGTTTCTGTCCGTTTTGTCCGGTGGAAATTTTTGAACTTGCTCAAAACTTCTCACCTGACGGAATGGATGTCGCCGGACAAGTAGCAGATTCACCGGATAAGAAACAGACATAAAACGGATACGGACAGGCACGAACGGATGAAATGATTTTTTATCCGTTACTCGTCCGTTAGCTCGGTGTGACCAAACCTTTAGAAAGAAAGTTTTTCTCTTTTACAGCCAAATCTCATAATTCCAGCCACGTTTGAATTGTCATCTGCAAATGCTTTCAATTTGGATCAATCCAAATTTTTTATCATTTGGTAAAGAGTTAATGAACTCTTTAATTTCTTGGGTATTTAGTATAGCAGCAGTTCTGTTTCCACTACTATATCATCTTGTTGGTTTTCAAGAGAATATTAATTTTATTGATTTTTTTTTTTTTCATTTTATTTCAGATGATTGCAAAATGTGGTGTAGTACACTGATGGAGGCAATCTTGACATATAAGGTAATATGATATAATCCTAGTTAACTCTTTACCAAACAACACAATTTTAGACTTGTCCAAATTGCTGAGCCCCGGTAGCTCAGTCGGAAGCGTGCAGGACTTTAGAACACAGGGTCAAGGGTTTGATCCCTGGCTACGACCCCTGGCTTGGCCAATTTCTTTCCGAGGATTGATGATAGTCACTGCGACAGGATTCATTCCTCTCCCACCGCTGACCATTGTTTCGACAATGATTATGTGGGAAAGCAGCCAGTGGCTTGGAAAGAAAATTGTGCGGAGTAATGGTAAAAGAGACTCCAGGAAAGCATGGATAGGTGCACTGACCACTGCGATATAACTGAAATAATGTTGAAAATGGTGTTAAACACCATACAATCAATCAATTAAACTAGTCCAAATTGGAAGTATTTGCAGATGACAAAACTAATGTGACTCAAAAATTGAAATTTGTTTTGGGAAGGGTAGAAAACATTGTGGGAAAAGGAGAAAATGCTGGTTACCAGCATTTTCTCCTTTTCCCAGAATGTTTTCAGAAGGCTTCTTTCTCAGGGTCGTTAAAACTCGTGATTGTTTGGTAAATGGTTAACTCTTTACCAAACAAAAGTATTTTTGACCTGTCCAGCTTGAAAGCTTTTTGCAGACGACAAATCAAAGTGACTCTTAAACTGAAATCTCTCTTCTGAAGGGAAGAAAACATGAGAGAAGGAAAAAAATGCTGGTTACAAGCATTTTCTTCTTTTCCCACAATGTTTTCAAAAGCTTTTTTTTCTTCAGAGTTGTTAAAATTTGGGATTTTTTTGGTAAAGGGTTAACAGTAAGCATGCATGCAATAACTATAAATACAATATGGATGTGTGGATTGAGATCAGACTGCATAGGTGTCTACTTTGTTGAGCTGAAATATTGCAATTTTTGGTACTTTTTTTCTTGACTACAAACCATCCAATTTGTTTATATGGCATTTCAAAGTGTTCACTTTCTAGAAATTTCTCTAGCAGCAAACCAATAAGATCTTAACCATGTACCAGACATTCATGGCATGAGGACCCTGAGAAAGATAGCTTTTGAAAACATTGTGGGAAAAGGAGAAAATGCTGTAAACCAGCATTTTCTCCTTTTCTCCAAATTGTTTTCTACCTCCAAAAGACAAATTTTCTGTTTTGAGTAAAATTTGATTTGTCATAGATCTGTGAATGCTTTCATTGCTAATTTTTTTTTGTCTGGTGAAGAGTTAAATTTACTTACAGGAACCTGTTCAGTTTTGCTCTTACAAATTACTGTAACATTAAGAGCACCTTACAGAAGGGAAGTTTGTGTTGAAATCGTTAAAATCATTAGCCATGCTTTTATATGAAAAGGAAGAAGATAATACATGTACATTTATAAACACAAAAACTGTTTCCTTGTTACATGTATACTATTTTTCCGGCCTATTTTTCTGATAATCACAAGATGTACTTCTTATCTGCCTTACTTACAGAAAACAAGACAAGAAATGCTTCCTATTGGATTGAAATTAAATTTTAGCAACAGCAGCAGTATCAAATTTTCTTAACCCTTTCCACACTGTCCCAAGGTTTAACGACCCTGAAAAAGAAGCCTGATGAAAACATTTAGGTTAAATGAGAAAATGCTGGTAATCATCATTTTCTCCTTCTCCTGTAATGTTTTCTACTCTTTCAGGAGCAAACTCCATCGTTGGAGCCACATTTAATCTGTCGTCTGCAACTGCTTTCAATTCAGATCTGTCAGAAATTTTGTCCTTTGGTAAAGGGTTAGTCTATTCCTTTAAACTCCTTTTTAACAACCAGGTTATGATTTCATTGGTAGTAAAATACTGATTAATTGAGCATTTCCTTGGCTATGTTTATGATGAAAAGCAGCCAGTACCTTAGAGATAATGTTGTATTAACTTGGACAAATTAGTTATAAAACATTCTTGGTAAAGGAAAAAATACACCTATCAAGCAGGTTCCCCTTTTTTTCAACAACATTTTTTCGAATTCAGAGAGACCTTTTTCTTACCCATATTTTGGTATGTTTTCCTACATATTCTATAGACAGCTCTAGTCAGATCTATATTGGATTTTGTTGGAGGCTCATCTTTTTTTAATTTATGAAAGCTGAAGTACTTCGAAACTTCAGATTTTGTTTTTGCACCCAGGTGGGGATAAATTTCAAGCTGTCTGATTGCATCAGTTGCCATTTTCGTCAATGTGTTTTCATGTTGTCACATCATTAGAGTTGCATCCCTTGGTTAAGTTCAGTCTTACGTGGGTTTAGTCTGATGATCAATTTTTAACTCACATGAGCACAAAAGTCTCAAGATGAGCTTTTATGATAGTGTTGTGTCTGTTGTATGTCTTTAATCGTTCAGTCGTCAAGGCGTCAACAATTACCTTGTGTGCACTGTAGAAGCCACATAATCATGTAACATGGTCAGAATGTTTGTCTCGATAATATCTTTGACAAGTTCAAAATTAGGTCATGTTGGGTGAAAAGGTAGAACATAAGGTCAAATCTTAGAGAAGTCTTGTGTGCAGTCTAGAGGCCACATTTTCAGCCTGATACTCATGAAACGTAATCAGAATGTTTGTCTTGATAGTATTTCCGACAAGTTTGAAATTGGGTCATGTTGGGTCAGAAAGTAGGTAACTGAACAGAAAAAACCTTATGTGCACACTGAAGGCCACCTTTTCAGTCTGATACTCTTGAAACATGGTAAGAATGTTTGTCATGATGATATCTCCAACAAATCTGAAATTAGCTCACTTCAGGTCAGAAAGAAGGTCAATTGGACAAATCTTAGAAAAAACGTTGTGTGCATTCTAGACATCACATTCTCAGTCTGATATTGATGAAACTTTGTCAGAATGCTTGCCTTGATGATATCTTGGACAAGTTTGAAGTTGGGTCATATTGGGGCAAAGAGTAGTTGACTGGGACAAATCATAGAAAAACCTTTCATGCAGTCTAGAAGCCACATTAAATTTTCAGTCTGATACTCATGAAACTAGGTCAGAATGTTTGTCTTGATGATATATTTGACAAGATTGAAATTTGGTCACATTAACTCTTTACCAGACAAAAGTTTTATGCTTGACCAAATTGAAAGCATCTGCTGACGATAAATTAAACGTTGCACAAATTATGAATGTGTCTTTGGAAGGGTAGAAAACATTGTGGGAAAAAGGAGAAAATGGTGGTTACCAGCACTTTCTCCTTTTTCCACAAGATTTTCAGAAGTCCTTTTCCTTGGGGTCGTTAAAAGTCGGGATTGTGTGGTAAAGCGTTAAGTCAAAAAGTAGGTCACCCGGTCAAATCTTAGAAAAACCTTGTGTGCACTCTAGAGACCACATTTTCAGTATGATACTCGTATACTTCAATATGAATTGTTTTCATTAATATTGGCAAGTTCTGATTGGCTGAAAAATTTTTTTTCACAGCTCCATGAAAAAAAAAAAAATTTTGCAGTGCCGGAACTACTTCTGCTGTCAAACCAATGTAAACAAATATGTGTACGAGATTTCACAATGTTATTCTTTCTAATTTTATGTCAAGTCCAAAGTTCAAATGCTAGCTAAGTTTAGTTTTTCTGAATATCATAAATTGAAAAAAAATATCCAACAGTAAATCCAAAGAGAGACCTTAAAACTCATTGTCACTTTACTGGGTTTGAACTGTCTAATTTTCATTTACTTCCAGCATATCAAATTTCTAGTAATAGATCTACTAAATCTGCAAAGTTTAGTGCTATGATGAAGTCATAAATTACGTATATAAAGCAGTTTTACGGCTCTTTGAAATACTAATGAAATAGGCATTAAATAAATACGCAACATAGGATTTACAAAAAACAGCAATTATTATTATTTTAGTGCGTATTTGTTGTCAGTGATATTGAAAGAAGGAATGAAGAGAATATTTTTTGTATGAACACTATTGTATGAAACCGCGATTTCATACAGTGTGATTAGGTTTTTTTGTCATACCTCCATGAAAACTGAAAACATTCTCTTCATTTCTTAAATTATTTTTGAAAATGTTTGTCTTCATGATATGTCAGACAAGTTTTAAAATTGGGTCATGTTGGGTCAAAAAGTAGTTGACTGGGAAAAATCTTAGAAAAAACTTGTGTGCAATCTAGAAACTATATTCTGGTACTCATAAACCTCACTCAGAAAGTTTTTTTTTTTTTTATGTTATCTCCGACACGTTTGAAAGTGGGTTATGGTTTTCAATAGTTTATCGAGAAATAATGGTGGAATATGGTTTGATATTTCATGGTTACTACCAGTGAAAAATACTGATTTCCTATTTTCAAACTCTTCAATTAAAGGCAGAAACAGCAGTTCCCGCACACTAGTGACCTAGGTAAACAGTGCGTTGCCATTCAACAAGACGGAAATATGACGTAATTTACGTGTCCTACTGTACATTTCTCACTCATAATATTGCAATGCGTTGCTATGTGGAGGTGGTACCCCATGGGGTATTGCCCAAAATAACTTCGATGGATTTTGATGAAAATCCCAACAAAAAAGGAGTTAGAAGCATGAAATAGATAGAGTATTTGTTTTTTTCAGTGAAAGATCAAAATTTATTTCATGGAGTGAAAATCATCGGTAATATTTTCATGGAAATGAACAAATATCATCTATTTATTTTGTGAACCAGACATCAGTTAGATCAGGGTCAGTGCTTGTAAAACTATTTTCATGCTCAACTAAGCTGAGCTTGAAATGAAAAAGTTCTATGAATTTAATTTGATAAATATTATGAAGTAATTTTGGAACTGTAGAGCTTTTCTTTGTTTCTATCCATTGAATCAAGGTATTCATTTTAAGTTTTCATACCATCTGAAACATATATGAGGCTGTAAAGTTTGAGCACAAACTCATTTGACCATGGACTGAAGTTCCATAAGCATATGAATAAAGATAGAGCTTGTTCTAAAAATTGTATGTTATTTCGTGCCATCCGGTAGTTTAATGAGAAATAACGGTGAAATATTTTTCGATATTTCATGGTCACGACCGGTGAAAAATACCGATTTTATTTCTTAACTCTTCAATTGAAGGCGGAAAAGAAGTTCCCGAGCACTAGTTACCTATGTAAAATGTGCATGCCGCTCAATTAGATGGAAATATGACGTAATTTATTGCGCTTGATGTAATACTGTAATGTATTGTTATGCGGAGGGGCTATGCCACAGGGATTACGGCACAGAACTGTACTGGATTATGATGTACGTCCCCCGAAAAAGGGTAAGAAGCATGAAATAAATAGAATATTTGTTCTTTTCAGTGAAAGATTGAAATTTATTTCATCTTGTGAATATCATCGGCAATATTTTTACTTGTGGCTGTGCCACTTAAAATAAATTTCGATCTTTCACCCAGAAAAAAACACCAAATATCCTCTATATATTCTGAATGAGAAACTGAATTATTTCATTTAATTATGTCTTTTATGTACAGAAACCAGATGGAGGTGAGGTTCCAGGAGGCGATATGGCAAGCCCAGACATGGCTGTATGTAGGGTTTACTTACTTTTCACTCACCACCTCCCTAATTAACCTTTACCACAAGATCCTGAGTTTTAATGACACTTAGGAAAAAGCCTTTTGAAAACAATGAGAGCAAAGGAGAAAATGCTGGTAAACAGCAATTTTTCCTTTTCCCACAATGTTTTCTATCCTGTCAAAGACAAGTTCCATCATTTGAGTCACATTTAAATGAGCCATGCTCTGTGAAAAGGGGGCTTAATGCATTTGCGAAAAGTATCGACCCAGGTCAGCCTGCGCAGTCCGTGCAGGCTGACCTGGGCCGAAACTGCGCTATTGGTCAATTTTCTGCATGTACAAGGACCAGTCTTCCTCATGATTAAGTCCGTTGTTAAAAGAAGTGGCTGTTGTGGATGAATAGGTATTTGACGGCTTGCTTGGTACCATGGATTAAGAAGATGCACTAAGCCCCCTTTTGCCAGAGCATGGCTCATTATTTTAATTGTTGTCTGCAAATACTTTCAATTTGGACCATTCTAGAATTCAGTCGTTTGGTAAAAAGTTAACTCATCATTTCCCTTATTAATCCTTTACCACAAAATGCCGACTCTTTATGACCCTGAGAAAGAAGCCTTTTGAAAACATTGTGGGAGAAAGAAAAAATGCTGGTAACCAGCATTTTCTCCTTTTCCCACAAAGAAAGATTACTCCATTTGAGGCACAATTAAATTGTTGTCTGCAATTGCTTTCAGTTTGGACAAGGCCAAAATTTTGTTGTTTGGTAACGGGTCAATTGTGAAACTGGTTTTTATGAAGCACATTACAACAGTGGGTGTTGTAGACACTGTAGGTCAAGGATAGGCTGCACACAATGTGCAGTAGATCTTGGATCTACATAGCCTGAATGCTTGTGAAAATTATGACTAATACAGCATTGATGAATTGAAGAGATTTTCATGATAAAGAATCATTCATTCAGCTGTTGTTGAGGTAAATCCTAATTTTCTGTGAGGACATTGTGCAACTGTCAGGAGATCTTACACCACTTGTTACAAGCATATTCTCCATTGACTCAAATATTATACATGTGTTCATGTTTTGAATCATATTTAGAGTTGATTATCCATATTTCAAGGTCATATGTTACAGGGATTGATGTGCTTATTTTATTGTCTTGTAGGACTGGATCAAGTTGGACAAGAACCGCTTGAAGTTTTATGTTGTCTTGAAAAAACACAAGTTATGCTATTACCAAAATGAAGAGGTAAGTTTTTTTTTATGCTTTATACCCTTAGAGAACCAACGTTACTCGTTACCATACAACAAAGTTTTAGACTTGTCCAAATTGAAAACATTTGCAGACGACAACTTGAATGTAGCTCAAATGATAATTTTTTTTTTGTCTTTGATATGTTAGAAAACATTGTAGGAAAAGGAGAAAATGCTGGTTACCAGCATTTTCTCCTTTTCCTACAATGTTTTCAAAAGCCTTCTTCAAGGTCGTTAAAACTCAGGATTCTGTGGTAAAGGGTTAACTTTGATGAGACAGAACAGATTAAGATGGTTCTTCACAGCCAATGCTGATCCTGATCATGAGTTCACACTTTCTGCTGTACATAGATGACAAAATTTTGAACTCACTGGAAGGCATTTATTGTCAACAGAATGACAAGGGTTTCAGGGATGAGATTTGTCTCTGAAAAGGTAGAAAACTTTGTTGGAAAAGCAGAAAATACTGGTTCCCAGCATCTTGTCATTTTACTTAACTTAGTCTTACTTAGTTGATTCTGAGTGAAGGGTGATTAGGCTTATAATCTATCCATCTATATTTGTGTAATCAAGTTTAGTTGATGTAATATTTGGGTTGTCTAAATCCAAAGCTATGCTCTACATTTTAGTACTCCAAAACATGTCCAAACTTTTTTTGTTAGGTTTTGATGTCGAAGATTGAACTGTTTTCTCTGGCGTTTGTTTTGTGTTCATTCCTAGCATTTTCTCCTTTTCATGATCTTTTCTAAGACTTTGTTTCTTTTTGTTGTTAAAACATAGCATTGTTTAGTAAAGTATTACACCAGAAACAGGCTTTAAGTTGAATTTGGTGTCTTTTCCTTTTCTGACTGAAACTGTCAGTTTGGTTTATTTGGCTCTGTGAGGGTTTAGTCAGGGTTTGTGTAACTAACACTTTACCAAACAACAAAATTTTAGACTAGTTGAAATTGAAAGCATTAGCAGACAACAAAATAAAAGTGACTGAAAAATTGAAATTTGTTTTGGGGAAGGGTAGAAAACATTGTGGGAAAAGGAGAAAATGCTGGTTACCAGCATTTTCTCCTTTTCCCACTATATTTTCAAAAGGCTTCCTTCTCAGGGTGGTTAAAAGTCGGGATTGTGTGGTAAAGGGTTAAAACAGATTTATTCAATCCTTATAGAGGATTATTAACTCTTTACCAAATGACAAAATTTTAGACTAGTCCAAATTTAAAGCATTGCAGATAACAAAATTAATAATTGCTCAAATGAAAATAAATGTACTCCTTTTTAAAAGGATAGAAACAATTGTGGAAGATAATCTGACTGATGAGTAAATACTTGAATAAGTATATTGATTGATTAATTGATTGATTGATTGATTGATCGATCAATTGTAAAGAAATGATATTTCATCACAAATATCTTGTGTGTTGCTGTGTTTGGTTGAAAAGGACTGTAATGTAGATTTCTAAATCTTTTTTATTACCATCACTTTTTTCATTCATCGTTCATCAGGAAATGACTAGTTTGACTTTTTAAAAAAGAATCCTAGTTGTGTTCTATAGACCTTTGGAAGGAAATCATTTGAAAAGATTGTGGGAAAAGGAGAAAGCACTGGTGTCTCCATTTTCCACAATATTAACTACCATTTGTAACACTATTCTCATCATTTGAGTCGAATTTTATATGTTGACCCTATATCAAACAATCCAGAATTGAACAACCCTGAGTAAGAAAGCTTTAGAAAACATTGTAGGAAAAGGAGAAAATGCTGGTAAGCAGCATTTTCACCTTCCCCCACAATGTTTTCTTCCCTTTAAAATGAAACTTTTACCTCATGCGGAACATTTGGTTTGTCGTCTGCAAATGCTTTCAAATTGGACCAGACAAGAGTTTCGTCCTTTGGGAAATATAACTGCAAATGCTGTCAATTTTGATGTCTTAAATTCGATAAAGATTTAAAGTTAACATGAAAGGTTACAGCACTACTTTGTATCTTGTTTTGTTTGCTACAGGATTATAGCATGGCATCCCCTCTACATGAAATAGACATGAAACTTGCATCTATAAAAGAGATAGAGAGAACAAAACTACAGCTTTCCACACACTATTGTACATTCATGTACGTGAGTTTTACTGTTTCAAACACATAATTGAACCATACCGAGCAAAAGGAGTTTTAACTCTTTACCACACAATCCCAACTTTTAACGACCCTAAGAAAGAAGCCTTGTGAAAACATTGTAGGAAAAGGAGAAAATGCTGATAACCAGCATTTTCTCCTTTTCCCACAATATTTTCTACCCTGCCCAAAACAAATTTCAAATTTTCAGTCACATTTGTCATCTGCAAATACTTTCAATTTGAACCAGTCTACAATTTTGTCGTTTGGTAAAGAGATAATTGAACCATACCGAGCAAAAGCGGGTTTTAATGCAACTCCATAATGCATTGTGCAAAACAAGTCATCATACAATTTTGGATCCATAGAATCCATTTTGTCTTAATCATGAGGTACACTGTCCTTTAACATGCAAAAAATTGACCAATAGCAAAAAGTTTTGGCGCAGGTCTGCCTCGCAGAGTACACAGGATGATGAGTGTTGATACTTTTTGCAAATGTCTGCAGCCCCTAACTCTCATATTAAAAGATGGAAGCTGCGGAGATTGCCTGGATAGCCTTTACGAAAACGTCGATGTTAAACGATATTTACCGATGAGTTAGTGAGTCTATGGCCCCTAACTCTCATATAAAAGACAGAAGCTGCCGAGATTGGCCGAATAGCCTGTACAAAAACATTGATGTTTACCGATGAGTTAGGCTCTGTAGACCTTAAAACCCCCCTTCTCACAGAGCATGGCTCATATTTCAGATAATTATATGTTACTCAAAATTTTAGAAAATTTTATTTTATATTTTTGATAAATTTTATTCAAAATTTGATCTATATGAAATTTTACATGCTGTGTATGTTTTAAACCATGTTCAAATTGTTTCAGTTATACCCCCATTCCGCTGGGCGGGGATTCCGCTATGTTTCAAAATTTTTGTCAAAACGTCTTGAATCTTAGGAGAAACGGCAACAGCGCTGTAGAAACGCCTTGATTGTAGTAGTAGAGTATGGAAAGCATCATGAAAGCCAATTTAAACCTCCATTCCCCAAACGGAGATTCCGCTACGCTTTAAAATTTTAGTAAAAATAGCAAAAGAATATCTGGAGCGGCAACAGCACAGTAGAAATGCTTTGATTGTAGTAGATGTTACCGAAAGCTTCATGATTGCCACTTCACAGCACTTGTTTTGACCTTGCTCAAAATTTGGAAAGACAGTGTAGAATGGGGGTAATATTATTAATACAACATATTCATAGAGCCTATTGATTTTAATATGAAGGAACATTAAAAAAAAAATAAATTGGTATTAACCCTTTACCCCACGGCAAAATTTAAGACCTATCCAAATTGAAAGCATTTGCAGACGACAATTTCATAGTGGCTCAAATGACGCAACTTTCCTTTGATAGGGTAGAAAACTTTGTGGGTAAAGGAGAAAATGCTGGTTACCAGCATTTTCTCCTTTTCCCACAATGTTTTCAAAATGCCTCTTCTTCAGGACGTTAAAAGGCGTCATTGTGTGGTAAAGGGTTAACAGAAGGAAGCTTTGAAAAGTAGAAAGTTTTACTTCCTTAACCCTTTCCTGCAATGTATATTCTTATTTTGCTCGTACTAGTGATATATTTTACTTAAAAAAAACTTAATTTATATTACAAATGGAAAAATTGCTTAAAATTAGCACTGTTTTTTTTTTAGGGGGTTTTCTTTCTTAAATGGCAAAGGGTTGATGGTTATGGGTTGGGATTTTATTGGTTTTTACATGTTATGAATTTTCTTATCTTTGAAACTTGAAACTTTTGTAATGAGGGTAATCCAAAATTTAATTTTATGATCTTCATCATAAGACACTTCTTCCTTGTGCTGATTCTCTTTTGAAATGATTGGTTATGGAATTGAATGGAATTGAAAGAAAGATAAAGTTCTATTAAATTTTACAAGATGTCAAAACTTTGGACTCATCTAATTTGAAACACTTGCAGACAACAAGTTTAATGTGACTAAAATTACAGGAATTTAACTAGGAAGGGTAGAAAGCATTGTAGGAAAAGGAGAAAATGCTGGTTTCCAGCATTTTCTCCTTTTCCCACAAAGTTTTCAAAAGGCTTGTACCTCAGGGTCGTTTAAGTCAGGATATTATGGTTAGGGGTTATAAGTAAATATGTTACCCCAACACACACCTATTGGATTTAGGGAAGTGCAAGGAAAATAAAGTTTTTCAAAATAGCCAGAGTCTAGGCTCTCACCTATTTCTTTGATATAACTTTGCAGATTGCATTTTGAGAGTTCATCTGATGCCTCTAACTGGAAGATGGCGATTGAGGAGTCTATAACAGATGCTTTAGGTGATAATTCGGTAAGTTTTATGTGTTTTCTCAACTCAAGACTGAACAAGAGTCATTTTAGCACCCCCCCCCAACAGAATTTTGGGATATGCTGAAATCAGCCTGTATGTCTGTGCATCTGCCTGCCTGTCAGTGGATGTACATGTACTGTTTTATCGAAAGGGTGACCTGGTCAGTTTGAGCTGTGAAAGTTTGATATCTAGTTGTTAATCTCATTAAAAACAGGTGTTGACTATGTTGTAAATAAGAATTTTGTTTTGCAAATGTCTCCTTCATATTTGATGTTATTGAATTGAAACTATTTACACCTATCAATTAGAAACTGTTGATTTGCAAGACTTTAATTTCACAAATGTCCACTTTTACCCATTGCCGCAGGGTCTGGACTTTTATGACCTTGAGATAGAAAGCCTAAGAAAACATAGTGGGAAAAGGAGATAATGTTGGAAACTGGCATTTTCTTCTTTTTCCACAATGTTTTCAACCCTTCCCAAACCAAATTTCAATTTTGTTTTTGTTTGGAAAAGAGTTAATTCTTGAAGAATGAGCTCTTTTTTTGTTACAGCATATGTTTATCGATGTATACCAGTTACATTGAAAGCAACAGATATATGGAGATAAAGAAAATAAAAAAACTATGTTGGTTTATCATGAACAATAACTTGATTTGTCACATTGTGTAGATGAAGAAAAAGGTTACAGAAATCATTGAAATACAAAATGAGAAATATACAAACAGCCAAACAAAATTGAATATATATGATTTGGCTTTTGACTATTTGGATTATTTTTGGTTTGAGTTTTTTTTTCAAGCTTTGTATCAGGTACATTGTATTTCCATGACTGTACCACACTATTTCCGAGTTTTAATGACCCTGAAGAAGAAAGCCTATAAAACATTGGGTGAAAAGGAGAAAATGCTGGTAACCAGCATTTTCTCCTTTTTCCACAATGTTTTCTGCCTTTTCCAATAGAATTTTCTCTATTTTAGTCACATTAAAATTGTAGTCTGTAAATGCTTCGGATCTGGATAATTCTGAATTTTTGTCATTTGGGAAGGATTTAATTAGCCCTACCCCTTTATCAATATTTTCCTTTAAACCCTGATACAATTCTACTTTTCTACATCTCTTTATCACAGGTGCTAGATCAAGTGAAAGAAAACATAGACAATTGTAAATGTGCAGACTGTGGTGCTTATGGTAATTACAACTTTTTTGTTTCCTGTAGCTCTCTGTCTAATAATTTCATCTTTAACAGTTCCTGAAGAGACGGCTTTTGAAAGCATAGTAGGAAATGGAGATTATGGTGATAACCAGCTCTCCTCCATTTACAGTAATGCTGCTTATACTGCAAAAGATATATCCTATTATTTTATCCACATTTAGTTTTTGCCTGCAGATATTTTCATAATAGAAAAGAGTAAAATTTTTGCTGTCTGGTAAAGCCATATTTTGAATTATTTGATCTTGATTCTATTTCAAGTACATATTTGATAAGAATTGAAGAGGAAATTTATAAATGAAAGAACTCCAATAAATTTTTTTTACTATTTGAAAAGTACCCCCACCACATACTACTCGAGGATAGATTTTTGCCTTTTTACCTTTTAACACTTTACCAAACAACAAAATTTTAGACTGGTCTAAATTGAAAGCATTTGCAGATTACAAAACAAATGTGGACTAAATGATGAACTTTGTATTTGAAAGGATTGAAAACATTGTGAAAAAAGGAGAAAATGCTCCTTTTCCCACAATGTCTTCAAAAGTCTTATTCATGGCGGGCGTTATAAGCTGGAATTGTGTGATAAAGGGTTAAATGACTTGAACCTTTCAAAACAAAGATTTTTGAAGAAGTGCAAGAACAATATGATTGAGCACATAATTAGATTTGCATAATATCAAGTAAACAGTGTGACCAAAAATGAGTTTGTATTTGTGATATTTCAAAGTCATACAGAAAAATAATCAATTAGATAATACAATATTTGAAGCCCCAATAGCTGCTAAAAGTAGACAAAGTGGGTGTTGAAATGCATTTAGATTTAAATCATACCATTGAAAAGAATGGAAATTATTGTGAAGGTGACAATTGGTCAGTGTACAGTTGGTCCAAGTATCAGTCATAGTCATTGAGACAGGATTAATTCCTCTCTCACCGCTGACTAGTTTTGATGATGGAAAGCAGCCAGTGGCTTGGAAAGAATATTGTGCGGAACACTGGGAAAAGAAGGTCCAGGAAAGTATAGATAGGTGCACTGGCCACCACAAGATAACTGGAATAATATTGAAAACAATGTTAAACACTATACAATCAATCAATCTACCAAGTATTTGTCAAAGACAGAAAATGAAATTTAGAAGTATATCAAAAGTTGCCAGGTCTTTCTATCTTTTCTGTACTTTTTAACTGATTTTGAAATTAATTTTTCTGCCAGCGACTTACACTTGAACTGACTGTACAGTAACAGATTGTCATCTTCACAACAATTTTCATATTTTCTGAAGGCACAATTTAAATTCAAATGCATTGTAACTCCTGCTATATTTCCTTTGGCCACTACTGGGCCTTTAATTACAGGTGTTTATGTTCTTTTGTTGTGCAGCTTGGTTCCTTTATAATTGAAGACTTAATGATTTAATGTTTAGATGGATACCTGCTTTGTTTACATTCAGATGCTAATTGGGCCTCAATGAACCTTGGTATAGTGCTATGTTTGAAGTGTGCTGGAATACACAGAGGATTTGATCATAAACTGTCCAAAATCAGGTCCCTAAGAATGGATACCAAAGTATGGAATTCCAGTCTGATAGAGGTAAAATCTTGTAATGTCTTGATCTTATGTGATGTGGATTCTTTGAGTGTTTTATGTAACCTTTTACCACACAATGCTTTGCTTTTATGACCATTTGGAAGATAGGCCTTTAACTCTTTCAGCCCCATAGGCAAAAACAGTGACTTTTGCTGACGGCATAGATTAAGATCAGACTGTACAAAACATGCAGTCTGATCTTTGATCTATACCGTCTGCTTGTGAAGTCAAGCCTACACAATCAAAATCTTTGTAAGTTTTAATAGATTGTATTTAGAGCTGTCGAGAGAGGTCAAGTTTATTTATTTGGCCCTGAAAGAGTTAACATTGTCAGAAAAGGCGAAAATGCTTTTTCCCGTAATGTTTTCTACACTGACAAAGACAGATCTCGTCATATGAGCCACACTTACTTTACTGTCTGCCATTTGTTTCAATTTGGACAAGTCCAAAATTTTATTGTTTTGTAAAGAGTTAAAATGCTGTTTTTGAATGAATTGATAAATTATGATGAATCATCATATGGCCTGCAACAGGGGCATTCAGAAATTTGCGGAAAGTGTTATCTCAGATCAGCCTGTGCAGGCTAAACTGAAATGACACTCTCCATTTTTATGCAATTTTCTGTTTTGCGCAACTCTACTGAAGAACAAAATCTCATGTAGGTGTAAAGTGCCATCTCGGATTAGCCTGCTTGGACTGCGCAGGCTGATCCAAGACGACAATTTACGTAAATATCTGAATGCCTCTTTACATGTGATGCAAGCCATATCGTCTTTGCTTTATCAGAAGTTAAATGATAACTTATAGAATAAATTTACATTGCTGAAAACGTTGAAGAAAGTTAGGCCACTTTGAGAAGACATAAACAAGAGGGAAAGAGAATTTTGAAAATCAATAAATTTATCAGAATTTCATTGAATTGTTTAATACAGAAAAAAAAAGAGAAAGTTTTTAAACTTGATTGAGCAAACTTGTTTCGGAGAAACTTAAAAGAAACTCAATGATAATGCTTGGAAAAATATTCATATTTTGTTTGTTTTTATTTCATGCTTTTTGGTAATTTATCGGGAAATAATGGTGGATTATAAGGTTTGATAATTCATGGTCACAACCAGTGAAATTAACTGTAAATATTTCCATCACTCTTTAATTGAAGGAAATTGTAGGTTCTGAACACTAGTTACCTCGGTGAACACTGCGTGCCATTCAACCAGACGAGCATTTCCAACATTTCTCTTGCTTTACTTAATATTATAATGCATTCTTATGTGGGGGTATGTATGCCACAGGATTTACTAAATAAAAACAATTGTACTGGATTTTGATGAAAGTCCCAACAAAAAAAGGGCTAAAAGCATGAAATAAATAGAATATTTGTTTTTTTCAGTAAAAGACTTAAATTTATTTCATCAAGTGAACATTATTGTTAATACTTTTACTTGTGGCTGCACCACACATGAAAATATTACCGATGATGTTCACTGAATGAAATAAATTTTGATCTTGCACCGAAAAAAGACAAATATCCTCTATGTAATCTGTGGCTAGTATGAAGCTTTTTATCATGGCTTTCATGCTTGAAATTTAAAATAGATAAGATTACAGTGAAAATATGTAAGACTGAAATAAACTGTGTAAGTTTGATCATGGCTTTTGTCAGTAATAGAAATTTTTAGGCAGTTTTGATTGTTTGATATGATATATCTATCAAAAATAGTGCATAATTTTGCCAGATGTTAAACTTTGTTTTTCTATTTTATTCAGATGTTCAAAGAAATTGGAAACAGAAATGCAAACAAGTTTTGGTTAGGACGTTTACCAACAGGAAGTTCACTCTCACCAGGGGATTCTCTGGATAAAAGGAAGTCTTTTATTCATAAGAAATATAAAGAAAAATTGTATTGTGATATGCATCCAAAGGCAAACAACCAAAAACTTCTAAATGAGGTATGTATTTGTCATATTTTTCAGTGATTTATTTTTGTGTAATGATCATTTGAAATGGTATTTGCAGAGTTGAATCTAGGGTGCAGGATTGGTAAAATTATGCTCCTTAAAAGCAGTTGGCACAAATGAAAAAAATTAATGGGCCAAATCTCACAGATCCTTTTCATTTGTGGCGCTACACCAAAATTCCAGTACATAATATGTGAAATGTTAATAGAATCTTTTGGCATCTGCATATTATGTCCACATGATAAAATCAATATTGATCTTTACCTTTTAAGGTTGCCATTGTCAGGTATTTTTTAACTGTTTAGCTTATGTGTTGGCATACACAGTGAAACAACTTTATGTCAAACATCAAGATTGAAAACAATGCCTTTCAAACAGTCAGTGCTGAGTTTGTAGTGTGTAGGTATGTCAAAAATTGTTATCAGATACTTCCATGGTGGATGAAAACCATTCAGGGATGTTTTTTGTAGTGTTTTCTGATTATACGAAAAGTTACATGATCTAGATTTGACCAGCTGGGTAGCTCAGTGGTTAGCGTTTCTGACTCGTGACCTGGGGGTTGTGGGTGCTGCTTGCAGCAAACTTTCCAGCAGTTTTTTTGCCTTTCACCTCTGATGCATGTGAGAAAGTAGTCAGTGGTTTGGAAACAAAAATAGGTCAGTACTGGTGTGAGAAAGACAGGAAACAGAAGTGTAAGTGCACTGGCCACAATGCTGTTCTGACCTAAGCTGCTAAAACAGCATTAAACTTTAATACAAACTAAAAAACATGGTTGGAAAAATTACCGGTTAAGTCAATTTGCCATTTTTTAGCTCTACTGGCTGAAAATCAGGAGGACTTATGAAGTGGTTTCTGTCTTCTGTTCGTCCATCTGTCTGTTGGTCTTCTTCTTGTTTACTTGATATAGTCTGCATTTGTGGTTAGGTTTTTGTGAAACTTGCACAGTTTGTTACATTATCAATAGCTTGAACCCTATTGATTTTGAAAAGAATCTGACATGTTAAAAGGAAATAGTAGCCAATTAAAGTTGAAAATTTACATTTCTTGTTCATGCGATAAAGTCTGCATTTGTGGTCAGATTTTCGTGAGATTCACACAACTTCCTTATATCATCAGTAGCTTGAAGTCTATTGATTTAAAAAAAAATCTGACAATTTGTAAGGGAACAAGTAGCCATTAAGGTTGAAAAATTAATATTTCTTGTTTATGTAATACAGTCCGCATTTTTAATACAATTCCTTTTAAACTTGCACAGATCATATTATATTATCAAGGGATTGAACCCTATTAAAGATAAAGAAAATCCAGCAATCATTTAGGAAAAACAGCCATTACTTGACTTAGTCTAAATCACTCAACACAGTCCAGATTATAGGTCACGTTTTTTTTTTTTAAACTTGCCAGGATTATTTAACTCATAATCACACAATTCCGAGTTTTAAGACCCTGAGAAAGAAGCCTTTGGAAAATATTGAAGGAATTGGAGGAAATGCTGGTTGCCAGCATTTTCTCCTTTACTCACAATTTTTTTAACATATCAAAGACAAGTTCTTTCATTTGAACGGCAATTATTTTGTGATTTGCAGATTCAATGCTTTCAATGTGGACAAATCTACACTGTTGTCGTGTGATAAAGAGTTAATACAATGAGTATTGAAACCCCTTTAAATTTGGCTGGATTCCAAACAATTGCTTGTGAGAAATTGTACTTCAATTATTCCAATATTTGTTCAGTTCACTATGCCTACATAATAATGTATGCTAGAAAATAAGCAAAATCACTGCCAGTAGCGTGATTCAGGCCCTCAAGGGCCTCTAGCTAATGGTTCAGAAAAAAATTCTGTTTCAAATTAGAACAGGTTTTTTATGTGGCAGACACTTACCACAACAAAGGATTGGTTTTTATTTTTCAGAATGTAAATCAAATTATTCAGAAATATTATTTTAAAGATAAAGTACATGGAAAATAGATCAATGTAAAAACATGAAACACAAATTCCCATGACAAAACAAACGTCAATTTGACATCCTCCAATCACAGCCTCTGCAGACTGTCTTTTCAGCCTTTATAATGATTTTAAACAGCAGATTTACAAGCATACTGACTTCAGACTAAATTGTATAAAACAGTAAAACAGGAGCTAAGATCTCAATGTAATCACAAAGAAAAGACTCATCAGGATCATGTTATGTTACAGGCTTTACTGGAGGCAGCCCAGACAGATAATGTGTTGTTAACTATGCAGATATTGTTGTCGGGTGCTGATGTAAGTTACTTTTTAATTATCTAACTGTGCAATAATTCAGTCCTGTTTATTGTATACTGGGTCCTGGTAGTGCAATTAGTAGCATAAAGGACAATACCAGCGAGTCACTGGTTTGAATCACCAGCGGATCCAATTTCTTTCCAAGACTTGATGATAGTCATTGCAACAGAATTCGTTCTTCTCTCACCGCAGATCATTGTTTTGACAATTGTAATGTGGGAAAGTAGCCAGTGGCTTTTGGGAAGAATATTGTTCAAAGAACTGGATAAAAGGACTTTCAGGAAAGCATTTATATGTGCAATGCTGGCTACCATACTAAAATTATGTTGAAAATGGCTTTAACTCTTTACCACACAATTCCGACTTTTAACGAGCCTTAGAAATAAAGCTTTTGAAAACATTGTGGGAAAAGGAGAAAATGCTGGTTACCAGCATTTTCTACTTTTCCCACAATGTTTTCTATCCCTCCCAAGTCGTTTTAATTATAATAATGTACACGAGCTTTCGGCGGTACAACCGCCTTCTTCTAGTGTGGTCCTGTGATACAATGCCTGCAGTAACAGTTCAAGTCGAATTTAAATTTTTGTTTCACAATCATTTTGTTGTCCGGAAATGCTTTCAGTTTGGGCTAGTCCAAAATTTTGTCGTTTGATAAAGAGTTAAACATCAATACAATCAATCAGTCAGCCTGTTTAGGGTAAACTTCTATGTAGATGATATTTACAGCCAGTTGTGACTTGGAGACCCTGGGCTTTGATTATCAACATGTAGTGTAATACTTTAATTCTATACCAAACCTGTGTTTTCATGTCCCTGAGGAAGAGGCCTTTTGAAAACATTGTCGGAAAAGGAGAAAATGCTGGTGTTGTTTTAGATATACAAAAACATCACAAAATATGAAAAAAATGATAAATACTGGAAGGAAAGGAACTTTGTTTTACAAAAGTAATTAAACATGGAGAAATGAACAGTTTCTTGTCACGAACAATTGCCTTTGTCCAAGCCTTGTTTTCCAAAGATCAAATTGTATTTTTTGTGTAGTCTCATCTTGATTACACTGTCTGGAAATACATTTACCCTTGACCACATAACCATGAGTTTTACCATCACTGTAAGAAAAATTGCTTTTGAAAACATTGTGGGAAAAGTAGAAAATGCTTGTAACAAGGATTTCCTCCTTTTCCCTCAGTGTTTCCTACCCTTTTGTAAACAGAATTCATTTTTCGAGTCACATTTATTTTGTTGTCTGCAAATACTTTCAATTTGGACAAGTCTAAAAGTTTGTCATCCGATGAAGAGTTGCATGTAAGCCTTTATTATACCCCCGCAAAATTAATGTTTTGCGGGGGTATATTGGAATCAGCCGGTCTGTCCGTCCGTCCGTGTGTCCGTCTTTGTACAAAATACTAGTAATTTTGTGTCGCAAACTCCTACAGTTTTCCTTCAATTGTATTGAAACTTTGCACATATATTGATCATATATTGAAGATTTGCATGACGCAATTTTCAAGTGTCAACTCCTCCTGGTTGAGGAATTATCTCCCCTTGAACTTGACACTTCCTTTTCCTTAACATCCATCTGTCTATAAAATACTAGTAATTTTGTGTCGCAAACTCCTCCTACAGTTTTCCTTCAATTGTATTGAAACTTTGCACATATATTGATCATATATTGAAGGTTTGCAAGACGCAATTTTCAAGTGTCAACTCCTCCTGGTTGAGGAATTATCTCCCCTTGAACTTGACACTTTTTTCTGTCAAAGCGCTGGTGGGGGTATTAAGTCACATTCAGTGACAGCTCTAGTCTTAGCTTAGTCTGGATTTATTTTTAGATATTTTCTTGTTCTCTTTCAGGTTTTATATACGAGACCAAACAATCCAAATTCTACTGGTAATGGCTTTGTATTATTCTTAGCTAACCTGAACACAAAGCTCTCCTTGGGAGCTTTTAACCCTTTACCAGACGACAGAGTTTCAGAATTGTCCAATTTGAAAGCATTTACAGACGACAAAATAGATGTGACTCAAAATTTGAAATTTGCTTATGGAAAGGCAGAAAACATTGTTGGAAAAGGAGAAAATGCTGGTTACCAGCATTTTCTCCTTTTCCTACAATGTTTTCAAAAGGCCTTTTCTTTAGGGTTAAAAGTCGGGATTGTGTGTTAAAAGGTTAAGACAAATATAGGAGTCTGTCCAGTGAAATGCATTATTAGGCATCCTTCTGATATCTTCTATTGTCCTCTAACAAATGCACATGAAGTACTATCCAATTGAAATTGAAAATTTTTAATTATGCTAAAGTATATTTCTTGAACTCTTTACCAAATGACAAAATTTGAGACTTCTCCAATATGATGGCTTTTGCAGGCAACAAAATATACTTGACTAAGAAATTAAATTTTATGTTTGAAAGGTTAGAAAACTTCGTGGGAAAAGGAGAAAATGCTGGTTACCAGCATTTTCATCCTTTCCTACAATGTCTTTAAAAGACCTCTTCCTGAGGGTCGTCAAAAGTCGGGATTGTGTGGTTAAGGATTACCAACATTTTTATCTTTCCCCACAATGTTTTTTAAAGGCTTCCTCATGAGGGTTGTCAAAAGTCAGGATTGTGTGGTAAAGGATTAACCCTTTACTAAATAGTCACGTGTTTTCACGACCTTGTGGAAAAATCTTTTTTGAGGTTGAAAATCTTGAATTACCCTGAAGTATATTTCTTTAACCCTTTACCAAACAACCATGTGTTTTCATGACCCTGTGGAGGAAAACATTTTAATAAAGAATAAGGGTAATGGACAAAATGCTGGTTACCAGCATTTTTTCCTTTACCCACAATGTTTTCTACAGCCTAAAAGACAAATGCCATCTGTAGAGCCAGATCTAATTTTTCATTTGTAATTGCTTTGAATTGGGACAAATTTAAAGACTGATACCTGGTACGGAACTAAATATTGAGAAATGCAGGCATACATTGTGTCCTTGATGTGAAGGAAACGAGAAGTTGACATGCTTCCGAAATAAACTCAATACATTTTTAAAGTACAGAAATAAGGCCATAATAATTGCAATATCATGGTAGCTTTTGTTTCAGGAAAGCATACAGTGTAGATCAACGATTAGACAGCACATTTTGTGCATTCTAATCTGTAGCTACCCAGGTTGCAATAGCAACTATAGTTGTAAAAGGTGCCTTAACTCATTACCAAACGACAATATTTTAGGCTTGTCAAAATTGAAAGCATTTGCAGATGACAAAATAAAAGTGACTGAAAATTTGAAATTTGTTTTGTGAAGGGTAGAAAACATTGTGGGAAAAGGAGAAAATGCTGGTAACCAGCATTTTCTCCTTTTCCCACAATGTTTTCTAAAGGCTTCTTTCTCAGGGTCGTCAAAAGTAGGGATTGTGTGGTAATGGGTTAAGGGTTATACAATTGTTGTTGAGTATTCCTGATATAAACACCTCTAAAATTTGTCATATTATTAAGAGCCAAATGCAGCAGTTCACTGTTTACCATGTAAATTTACATTTTAACTTGAATCACATACATTCCCTTGTTTTCTGTGTAAGACAGTAATTGTCACATATTTCCTTGTGTGGACTTTTCTTCCATGCTTTTGTGGGATTCAATATTTGACATCATTTTATACTACATTTAGAAGGGTAAATCAGGTTTTATTCATGGGAATTTTCATATTATTTATCCAAATTCTGACTTCTAATTCTTCTGATATAGTTTGGGATTAAAAAAAAAAGTTACCTGACATTCCTTGGCTTTTGAGAAAAAATTCTATTACACTTGTTAAGAGAAGAATTTATGAAGTTAACCAAAGCCTGGCTCAATAATATTTTTCTAGACATGTTCAACGAAATTCAATCTCAAGTGCTGACTAAAGACCCTACATAACTGTTACAGATTCTTGGAATCCCAATGAAGAATGGAGAATATAAATATGATAGCTCCATCAGCTACAGTTTTTTTATCCTCTTGCCACAGATTTTTTTTTTCCTCCTTTAGCCCATTACCTCACAATCCCGACTTTTAACAACCCTGAGAAAGAAGCCTTTTGAAAACATTTTGGAAACATTTTCGGAAAAGGAGAACATGCTGGTAACCTTTTCCCACAATGTATTCTGCCCTGTCACATTCGTTTTGTTGTCCGCAAAAGCTTTCCATGTAGCTGAGCCCAAAGTTTTATCATTTGGTAAAGGGTTAGACAAGTTGTTTACAAATGTTCAAATCTGTGTTGATTAACTCATTACCAAACGACAAAATTTTAGGTTTGTCCAAATCGAAAGCATTTGCAGGAGACAAAATAAAAGTGACTGAAAATTTGAAATTTGTTTTGTGAAGGGTAGAAAACATTGTGGGAAAAGGAGAAAATGCTGGTTACCAGCATTTTCTCCTTTTCCCACAATTTTTTCCAAAGGCTTCTTTCTCAGGGTCGTTAAAAGTAGGGATTGTGTGGTAATGGGTTAACCCTATTTTACATGGATGTTTTCAAAGTTGTCTGTGACAATTTTGTTTCAGTCATTATAATTGTTTTGCTTTTGTTTTTGCAAAACATGTTTTGACATATTTATTTTTCCATAGAAAATTTGTTTCTGGAGGTAATGAGTGAATTTGCAAAGAGAACACTTATCAGCATTTAGATTATACCTTTTTTTTTTTTGTTTTTTTTTCAGCATTTGATTTGGCAAAAGTAGCTCGTCAAAGAATTCAGATGGTATGATAATTATTCTCTTAGTTATTGCTATCATAGATAAGCTTTTTAAGCCATTTGTTCATTAATTCTTTGCAAGATGACAAAGTTTTAGACTTCTCAAAATTTAAAGGCATTTGCAGATGAATAGTTCATTGTGACCCAAAGGATAAGATTTGTTTTTGAAAGGGTAGAAAACCTTGTGGGAAAAAGAGAAAATGGTGATTACTAGCATTTTCTCTCTTTCCCACAATGTCTTCAAGAACCCTTTTCCTTAGGGTTGTTTAAAAACTGGATCATTTGGTCAAAGTAAATTAACTTTTTAACTGTATCTGACCCTTACAGTGCTTTTCATGACTGTAGTTGCCTTTGTGGCTAGTGCAGATCAAGATCAGGCTGCACAAAACATGCAGCCTGATCTTTGATCTACACTGTTGAAACACTCTAGACTAGAGCAACTTTAAAATTGTGATTACTAAAGTCAATTTCTACTCTGAAAATATTTTTCGGGGGGTTATAGGCTAAGTTCCTTAGTTCTTTAAAATTTTAGAGATGACCTTCTTTTGAAAGCACTTGCAGATGACAAGTTAGATGTGGTCTGAATAATGGCTTTCTCTCTCAGGGTCGTTTAAAGCTAGGATTTTGTGGTAAAGGGTTAAACATTTTTCAAAACATTGTTGAAAAGGAGAAATGGTCCTCTTTTCACAATGCTTTCAAAATCTTTCTTCTTCAGGGACTTTTGTGATATAGTAAAGGAAAAGTGCAGAAGTTGCATGGATCTAAAACAAGTGGTTCATGGATCTAAAAATAGTTATTTGAAAGAGAGAAAACACTGTTTTCAAAAGCCTTCTTTCTCAGGGTTGTTAAACCTCGGGACTGTTTGGTAAAAGGTAATTGTAAATATCTCAGCATCTATCATTGCATATCAGGTCTCTAAACACTTTGAGAGATCATTGCAACAATATGAGACATTGCTTGTCATGAGGGAGTCCTCCATTTGTATCATTTTTTGTTGGTGCAGCACTTGTTACATATTCTCTACACTTCTTATTAATTAGGAATATGATTTCATTATGTCTGTTGCCCTATCAAAAATCATACTTTTCTTTCATTTCAGGAGTTTTTATTACAAAACGGTGGAGACAGTAAGTTGTATTATAAGATTATAAATCAGCAATAAGCCTTAACTCCCTATCAGTTTCCAATCTTTACCAAATGACGAAACTTTGGACAAGTCTAAATTTAGAGCATTTGCATACAACAAATCAAACGGGGCTCAAGTGATGAAATTTGTCTTTGAAACATTGTGGGAAAAGAATAAAATGCTGGTTACCAACATTTTCTCCTTTTTCCACAATGTTTTCAAAAGGTTTCTTCCTCAGGGTCACTATATTTTGCAATTGTGTGGTAGTTAATTGTTGGCATTTGTCTTTGAAAGGGATTGAAAAAAAATAAAGAAAAGCAAAATGTGGTTTTAGCACAATCTTTCAAATAATCTTTTAGAAAGTGATCTTCCTCAGGATGTATAAAAACCAATCATTTGGTAAAGGGCATAGTTGTTACAGCCTAAGCTGATACATGCATAGACTCTACCTCTTGTTCAGAAACAGATCATTCATTTGAACATCTTTTTGACCCAAGAAGAGCTTCACTATCCCTTTATCATAGAATGCCGACTTTTAACGACTCTGAGGAAGAAGCCTTTACAAAACATTGTAGCAAAAGAAGAAAATGCTGGTAACCAGCATTTTCTCCTTTTCCCACAATGTTTTCTACCCTATCAAAGAAATATCATATTATTTGAGCCACTTTCAAATTTTTGTCTGCTAATGCTTTCAATTTTGACAGGTCTACCAGTATAATTTTGTCGTTTGGTAAAAAGTTAATTGTGAATTTTAGTTAGATCTAGTTTGAATGGTGGTTTTTTTTTTTTTATGCTGCTTTCTGGAATATTTTTACCAAAAAACTGAAATTCCTTGCTTATTCATGCCTGTCCTGGGTTTCACCAGCACTTGACTGGGGTTGTGCAGTGCCCTGCCACAGGACATCCCCATGTTAACTGGGACAACAGCTGAAGCCATTATTTCTTGATTCCAAACCCTTATACACAGAACCACAGAGGCCTTCGAGTTAAATCTTTACCAAACGACAAAATTTTAGACTTGTCCAAATTGAAAGCATTGGAAGACAGCTAAAACAATATTGCGAAAATGATGGAATCTATCTGAAAGAAATCAAAACATTATCTGAAAAATGAAAAAAATGCTTGTGACAAGCATTTTCTCCCTTTCCCACAACATAACTGACAGCCTTATCCCTTAAAGCAGTTTAAACACAGGATTGTTTGATAAAAGAGTACTAAACACAGGATTGTTTGATAAAAGAGTACTAAAGCCTTTATATTTAAGAAATTGCTGCAGTAGTAGGCCATAGTATCTGGTAATAGTGTATGGATTTATTAACACTTTTTAGGGAAAAAGATGACCCTTGGAGGTAAGGTTTTAACTCATTACCTCCTGCATATAACTTGTGTTTTTGCCTTACAACTGCTCATCATTGAAACATTGAAAGAAATGGAAAATTTGTTCCATAGAGCAATTTTTCATTTTGCCGCTATGTTTTTACACAATATTCATGTATTAACCCTTTACCACACAATCCAGAGTTCTAACCATCGTAGAAAAGTTTTTTTTTGTGAAAACATTGTTGGAAAAGGAGAAAATACTTGTAACTAGCATTTTGTCCTTTTTCCTCAATGTTCTCTAGCCTTACAAAGGCAAATCTCCTCTTTTGAGCAATACATATAGTTAATTTGTTCTCTGCAGATGCTTTTGATTTGGACAGGTCCAAAATGTTGACAATTCGTAGAGTCAGACCTGAGTTCACATAGATTACTCCTATGTTACATGGATATTTTAAAAGTTGTCTGCAGAAGTTTTTTTTACAGGAGGTTATGAGTTGAAGTAAAGAAAATTAGCAGTGCTCTGGAAAAAGGGCGTTTAATGCATCTATGTGATGCACAATATGGCTTGCAACATGTGAAAAGGGGCATTCGGACATTTGCGTAAAGTGTTGTCTTGGATCAGCCTGCGCAGGCTAATCCGAGATGGCACTTTATGTCTACATTAGATTTTGTTCTTCAGTAGACTTGCGCAAAACAGAAAAATACATAAAAACGGAAAGTGTCGTCTCGGATTAACCTGCGCGGAATGCGCAGGCTGATCCAAGACAACACTTTACGCAAATGTCCGAATGCCCCTTTTCGCGTGTTGCAAGCCATATGGATCCAATTCGACCAAAAATGGACTAAATCATGAGATAGAATATTAGTACTTTCATGTCCAGGCAATTGACTTATGAAAAGAAAATTGCAACCCAGATCAGCCTGCACTGACTGCACAGGCTGACTTGGGTTAATACTTTTTGCAGATGCATCAAATTCCCTTTTCCAGAGCATGACTCAAATATATGCACACACCTGTACAATAGTCTTCTGCGTTGGTCATGAAGCCTGCATGTTCCTTCAATAAAAAGCATTCCTTTTGAATCATTGGTAATGTACTCCAAACAGCCTGCAGTTTGGCTCTGTTTGAATCCTTTTATCTCCTGCAGATTACTTTTGGCATGATAAAGCAGACCACTTTTTGAAAGGTTTTGGGAAAAGTAGAGTTTGCTCATAACTAGTAATTTCTCCTTTTGCCACATTTTCCCACACTTATTTCCTGGTATTACACCTCAACTTGTGTTTATTAACCATATTTTACATGGACATGTTGAAATTTGTTTGCTACAAATTTATGTCATGAATTCAGCTATATTCTTCAAGGAGCATGTTCCTAATGCTAGGTTTACACCATGTTCCTGGCAGCTATAGCAGCAACATTTCAGACAACCTGGATGAAACAGAATTGATGTAATACAATGCAGTGGAACGTGATAAGCAAACTTGTCATACGGTGATTGCCTTAGTTTGCCATGGTTGCTGTGCCAGATTTTTAAACTGTCAAAAAGATTGTCATGGCAGTACTGGTGCACTTGAGAAACCTAACAGACAGTAGTGGAACAGGTTGATTGCTACAGAACTTACCACCACGAAATAAGCCGTAACAAGACTTGGAGACAATCCATGTTGAGATGTTGAAGCACTGTTTTCACTGGTATTTCACGGTTATTTCAAGTTTTGTCAGGTTTTGTTGCATTTCTTAGAGGTTCTCCTGGCAAGCCCAGCTATGTCTCAGCCATTTTATCGAGTTCTATCAAGGCATGTCCCATCATGTGCCAGTGTATGGATCAGGTATATTTTGACCTGTTGTGTTTTACTATGGCCTGACCAGACGTGTGTAGTCTCAGAGCATATAAAAGCTGCAATAGAAAAATGAGTCCATGGAGTCAAAGTTGGCATTTTGTGAGCCACAAAAGAAAGGCAAGGTTCATCTTAACTGCACTAGGTCGCGTAGCTCATTGGTTAGAGTATCTGACTTGTAACCTTGTGGTTGTGAGTTTGATATCTGTTGAGGCAAACTTTCTTTCAGGCAAGTTTTTGCCTCTCACCTCTGATGTATGTGAGAAAAGTAGTCAATTACTTGTAAAGAAAGTCAATTTCAATACTGGTGTGAGGAAGCCAGGAAATACATGTGCAGGTGCACCTCCATGATATGACCTAAGCTGTTAAAACGGCATTAAATTTGAATACAAACAAATCATCGTAACTGCACCACCACCCATACCACCAGTGGAGGACCAGATTCAACCTGATGATCCACGAGGGCCTGATGTCTTTCAATCTCCTGAGTCAGGGCTCTCCATTCATCTCCAACACTTCATCAGTGTATGCTTTTACAATGCATTGCACACTTCTCCCTTCGTATGGCAGATCTGGCTGCTTTACTTACTGAATTGCACAGGAAAGTGATGAGTCATTGTCACTTATGGTTAGATGTCTGTTAGATGTTAGAGTCAGGAATAACTTCAACCATGTTGTTAGACAAAGCAGTACCTCTTGTCCTATCTCTCAATGACTCGTGTTACCCTTTCCAGGATTTTGTCAAAGGACCTCTGGAGCCATTCTTACATAGTCCTGGAATGTGTTGATATCTTCAGGGCAAACCTCTCTGGTGAGAATTGTTGACCACTGGTCGAGATGTTGTTTCCTTGGTTCTATATCCATTCACACACCCACATGGATCTTGGTTTTCTCTTCCTCCTTTTTCCTCTTGCCTACTGCAATATGGCATTCAGTTCCTGCTGCATTCTATCTCTTTCTGAGACAAAGATTGTATGTATGCACCAAGCAAATACAAAATCTTCATCTTTGCATGTCATACTGACAAATCAAAGTCGTAGACTACAGTGATAATTACGGCTTGGGATGCCTTCATTTTATTCTGTGGACACAAATATGCTTAAAAAATACATGTCAACCATGTTCCATTTCTCAAAAACCTTGACAGAATGTGAAGAATGTGTTAGACCTTGATAGGAATGTTCAAAGCGTGAGATGGCCAATCAGAACTTGACGGGCTGGAATGGAACATACAAGGATCCATGGTGGAATGCATGTTGAATCACAGTAGATCTTTTGGCACCATGGAATTGAATAATCCCTTTCTTTCACGGCTTGTTACGGATACTGTGAAGTATCATAAAGAAACCTATCCAGACCTAAACTAACTTCGGAAATAAAGAAAAGGGCAACCATAATTTCACAGCACACTAAGTTTTGGACGAACAGGGCCGACAGGGTCACTGGGAATATGGTGTAAATGTAGCATTAGCTTTTTACCAGACAATCTCATGTTTTAATGATGCTGACATGCAAGGTCTTTTGTAAACATTGTGGGAAAAGGAGAAAATGCTGGTAACCAGCATTTTCTCCTTTTACATAAATGTGTTCTATTCACAGACAAATCTCATCATTTGAACCACATATGGTATGTTGTCTGCAAATGCTTTGAAAATGCACAGGTCTAAAGTTTTGTTGTGTGGTAAAGGGTTAAAGATGCAGTCTGTCTAGCAAAGGATTGAAGATTGCTGAGCTGTGATATTACAAAAAAAAAAAAAATTGCTGCAAAAAAATCTTAACGTACATCTGAGAAAAAAAAAAAGGAAGGACAAGGCTTAAAGGAAATTATGCTTTCCAAGACTTTACCCAAAAACTCTGTACTAAACAAAGAAAAGACTGTACTTTTAATCTTTGTCCACTATAAATTTTGATTGTTTCTTGACTTCAAAGTAGCAGCTGTAGTTTGAGGAGTACCTCCATACGATCCATACAAAAGGGGGCACAATGCATCTCCATGATGCATGATACTAGGCAAGTCATCACAGTATAATGGATCCATAGAATTCATTTTGTTTAACAGCCTACTGAATCATGTGGTACACAGGTCCTTTTAGCTGTAGACAATTGACCATTTGCAAACAGTTTTGGCCATCAACACAGGCTGGCCCGGGTGGATACTTCTTGCAGATGCATTAAGCCCCCTTTTTACAGAGCATGGGTCATATGTATTTGACAAGTGACAAAAGCTTATATGTTTGCTCTTGTATTCAATCATCATGATGTTAATTGTTTTGTTAACCATCAGATTCCCTTCAGATTTAGAAATGACTTGGAGTAAATTATACTTCATTGTTTCAGTTTCCTTTTGTTGCTTTTCAGAATCACAAAACTTCATGCCTGGATCTGAAGAAGCAGTAAGTGGCATTTTATGCTTAAGATTTGGCTATTAACCAACATACAAATTGAAATTACTCATCCAACCAGGTAACAAAGAACACTGTGGCAAAAAGAATACAATTTTATACTCAGAGTAATATCCTTCCTTCAGTTGAATTCCACACTCTTGTCTGACCAGTTTTTGGGTAATAGTGAATTCATTCTTTATGACAATGATAATATTTGTTTCCACTCAGTAAAAGTAAATGAACAGATAATTGTATAGCATACCATTTTTTTTTTAATACTTACTGGTTTGCAATTTTGCTATTTACAGTACAGTTATTCAGTCTGACAGTAAAATGGATTTTTGTTTTTAATTTTTAGTCATTGGTTGCAAGTTTGAGAGCTGCAATACAGTATCAGGGAATACTGCAGAAAACTGGCTCAAGTATGAAAGGTGAAGTTCTAATAAGATTTCTAACTGTTTAACTTTTTACCAGACAACAAAGTTTTAGCCTTGTCCAAATTGAAAGCATTTGCAGATGACAATTTCATTGTGGGTCAAATGGTGCAATTTTTATTTGATAGGGAAGAAAACAACATGGGAAAGGGAGAAAATGCTGGTAAGCAGCATTTCCTCCTTTTCCCACGATGTTTGTTAACCCTTTACCACACAATCCCAACTTAACGACCCTGAGAAAGACTGCTTTTGAAAACATTGTGGAAAAAGAGAAAATGCTGGTAACCAGCATTTTTTTCTTTTCCCACAATGTTTTTTACTCCATAATAGACAGATTTCAGATATTGAGTAACAATGAATTTGTCGTCTGCAAATGCTTTCATTTTGGACATGTCTGAAATTTTGTTGTCTGGTAAAGAGTTAAAGGCATTTTCCCATGGCCGTTAAAGGACGGTATTGTGCGGTTATGGGTTGACACTTTACCACACAATTGCTAGTTTTGAAGATCCTTTTTAGAAGAAGGCTTTTGAAAACCTTGTGGAAAAAGGAGAAAATGCTGGTAATCAGTGTTTTCTACTTTTCCCCATTGTTTTCTACCTGTTCAAAGGCAAATTCCGTTATTTTAGTCATATTAAATTTGTTCTCTGCTAATGCTTTCAATTTGGACAGGTCTAAAAATTTGCTCTTAGGTAAAGATTTCTGACACTGTATAAATTTTGTTCTTGATCAGTTTTGCATGCACAGCGATATGCTTTATTTATGCTTTTAATAATACCATTTAAATGCTCCAACTATCTCATCTTTGAAAGATAAAAACCGTGAGCTATGCTCTGGCAAAAAGGTCTTCAATGCATTTTGGTGATGCATTATACTGAGTACATCGTCACTTCAGTATGGGTCAGTAAAACCAACATCCAACTGAATCCTGACGTAGAATGGTCCTTTCACTATCTGAAAGTTTACAATTAGCAAAAAGTTTCAACCCATGTCAGAATGTGCATACCGCACAGGCTGACATGGGTCGGTACACTGTGCAGATGCATTAATTAAACTCACTTTTCACTGACATGGCTCATGCACTTTGTGCATTTCTACACTGAACAAAGCATATTAGAATAACAACTAAATTTACTATGAGAACATATGGTCTGTAACACGCGAAAAGGGGCATTCAGTCATTTGCGTAAAGTGTTGTCTCGGATCAGCCTGCGCAGTCCGCGCAGGCTAATCCGAGACGGCACTTTACGTCAACACTAGATTTTGTCCTACAGTAGACTTGCGTGAAACAGAAAATCACACACGATCGGAAAGGGACTGCACAGGCTGGTCCGGGACGACACTTTACGCAAATATCCGAATGCCCCTATTCATGCTTTGCAGGCCATATTTCTTCATGGTATAGAATGTAAATTAAAAATTGAAGCAGATTATGTGTAAAGAAAGAGTTTGGAGGTTAACCTTCCAAATTTCCTACACAAACAAATGAAAACTTAACGAGGACCAAAATTTGCAGACATATTTGTTCTACGTGCAATACCTGTGCAATATAGATCATCGCACAACTTGACAAAAATGATACATTACTGCTGCATAATATTACTCACCTTTCTTGGAAATGATGGTGACAATTAAGAATTAATGATAATTGCTGAATGGAAACTACGTGAGATTGCTTTATCTTTCCATGTATTTATCAGTCTCAGGATAAACATAGGTAATTTCTTTTTGTAGATTTCTTGAAACGATGGTGTATACTAGAGCATGGTCACCTCAGTTACTTCGTTAGTGAAGAGGTAGGTGTGACTTGTAGTTTTTTAATTAACCCTTTAAGCATCATTAGGTAAATGAAAGTTATTTAGTCAAACCTTTAAGACAAAAATATTGCTGAGCTTCAGTGGGTTGTATTTTTAGCTGTCAAAAAAGATAGAGTTAATGTGATTGACACAGACAGAGGTAGGAAGTGTTATTGTAGTATATTTTAGCAATTAAGGCAGCGATTAAGAAAGTATGCGTTTTTGATGCAAAAAAATGAAAGGCTGACGCAATGAAATTAATACATTGCGTTTTCCTTGATATAACATAAATCAGAATTAAAAAGTAAACCTTGATTTTGCAACACAGTTTGTACAAGGTCATTGTTTTTTATTTTTACCTTCAGTACCATGCTGTCGTATAAACTTTTGTGACATCTACAAAGGGGAACAACATGTGAAGAAAAATTATGGGTTAAAGACCATGACCCTTAAAATTTCTGAATGATTCCTAAAATTCCAAACAGGGACTCACAGATGACCCCCAAAACTCGTTACCAAATGACAAAATTTTAGACTTGTCCAAATTGAAAGTATTTGCAGACGAAAAAATAAATGTGAATCAAAAATTGAATTTTGTTTTGAGAAGGGTAGAAAACATTTTGGGAAAAGGAGAAAATGCTGGTTACCAGCATTTTCTCCTTTTCCCAGAATGTTTTCTAAGGGCTTCTTTCTTAGGGTCGCTAAAAGTCGGGATTGTGTGGTAAAGGGTTAACTAACACGTAAGTGAATACAGGGAATCTGTTTGTCATCAATGATCATGAATTTAAATCTAAAGATTGTTTATTATTCCTATATGCTGAAAACAGAGGTTATTTCCTCATGACTTGATTCTTTTTCTGTGCGACTAGGTCACAAGTAATGTCAACAACGTGAGTCTGCCATATATTGATATCGGGGATGCAACATCTGCAATACGTGCATAAACTTATTCACTTTTCCCTTGAAATGATAGTTACTTTGCAATCAAGGGTTGAGATATGCATACCTTTTTAAAAAGAAATGGTAGCACTAGTATGTATGAGGTCTTTTCAGATAACTGATCATCTTTTAATGTTAAGGTTGCTAAGCACATATCAGTGCATTTTTGTTTTCAATGGAGATCAAGGTTTGCCTGTATGAGATTCTCCAGCAATATAAATTTTGAAATCACAATGGTTGGGTATTTACTTCGCATTTATATGTATATGTAGGCTTGAAATTTGTTTAACCCATTACCACACAATCCCTACTTTTGACGACCCTGAGAAAGAAGCCTTTAGAAAACATTGTGGGAAAAGGAGAAAATGCTGGTAACCAGCATTTTCTCCTTTTCCCACAATGTTTTCTACCCTTCACAAAACAAATTTCAAATTTTCAGTCACTTTTATTATGTCGTCTGCAAATGCTTTCGATTTGGACAAGCCAAAAATTTTGTTGTTTGGTAATGAGTTAAATTTATTAGCATTATAAGGGTCAACGATGAAAAATAAATAAAAGTGAACGGGAAAACAGGGTAGATCTGTCACATCAGGATCATCGCTTCAAGTTAAAAAACTCATGGACATGATGGTTTGTTTTTTTGCTTTTTTATTTTGCAATATCTCTATATCATTCGCAGAGCAAGGTGGAGAAGGACCGTATTGACAATGATTCCATTTTGTGTATACAGTCCACATCAAATGACAAGTAAGTGTATACGTACATTTGCATCACTTCCATGATCATTGGCTGCATAACTCTTAACAAACAATTCAGAGTTTTAACAAGTCTTATGAAATAACTATTTTATTTAAGATTGACTTGAAATGAGGATTCAAATAGTACAGTGAAAATATGGGTACCAAGTACATGGAGAAGGGTATTTACAGCTGGTTGAAAAAATACATAAGCATTATTGAGTTAGAGATATACTGTCCTAGAAAATACCAGACTGTTTGAATCCAAGAGCAGTTTACTCTAGTCTACTGTCTGGGTTGGCATAACCAATTGCCAAAATCACTATTAAGGATTAAAGTTTCCAGCTGGTGACTATGAATACGAAAAGAGCTGATATTTGCTATCATAAGAAATGTGATAAGATGATACTGTTATTAAAATAAAATTATAGATTGTGATATTCTTATCAGTTTTGTATATTAAACACCTGAACTGTAGATTCAGAGTACACAAACCTGCCAATCATATTTACTGGGTATCCTAAACTTAACCATTGCATCTCCTGTAATTATCCGCTAGATGAAGATTTGATAATAGTCACCCTTGGCTAGTTACCGGGTAGTCATGTTCTGTAAATAGAATAGATGAGCAATTACAATTTTTTGGAAGTTAGACCGAAATACAGGGTGACCCCAAAAAAATGCCACCCATAAAATTGTCGATAGATTTCACAGTCCTTTCTGCAATCCATCCATATTTGGTACAAATGAACTTCAGTCTATGCCTGACTTGTCCACTAACTTTCAGCCATGAATGTCCAACAGTCTTTGTTTTATCTCCATTCCATGATATGCTCCAAATGTGCACCTTTGCATTGCAAGCGACATGTAAAATTGACTGTAACTCTGACACACTCATCCCTCAGTATTAACTGCTTTGAGTGAACTCAAAGAGTAACATCTTCTTGGGGACAACCCCACCAAAAGATTGTCTGCAGAGGCCTGGGTGCCCTCCATCAAGTCCACTGCATGGGTTGCAATATCAAAACATGGGATCATCGGTCCCTAGTGGTTTGAAGGCCAGAATGAACGGTCAATCACAATCAATAGTGAACGCTACCTAGTGGTTGTTAAGAAGTTTTGGGCAGACGAAGAGTTGTTGTTAGGGATGAATAGTGGTTTCAACAGGATGGAGCAACTCCGTAACTTCAAATGACTCGTTGGAATGGCTGCTGGGACACTTTGGTGATCGTCTCATAGGTAGGAGGTGTGATCCTGAATGGGCTTCACACTCATCGGACCTTAACCCCCCAGATTTATTCCTGTGGGGTTGTCTCAAAGATAATGTCTATCAGAACAACCCCTAGACTATTCCTGAACTGAAGAGAGCCATCACCGCCAAAATCAGGGCAATACTGAGGGAGGAATGTGTGTCCGAGTTATTGACAATTTTGCATGTCGTATCCAGCTGCGCTTGCATCGCAGATATGCACATTTGGAGCATATCATGGAACGGCAATAAAACAAAGACTGTTAGACATTCATGGCTGAAACTTGGTGGACACATCAGGCATAGACTAAAGTTTATTTGTACCAAAAATGGTTGGATTGCAGAAAAGATTGTGAATTTTATTAGCGATTTCATGGGTGGCATTTTTTGGGGGGTTGCCCTGTAAATGCAGTTTCAAGGTTGCTTTTGTGCAGAATCTCTCAATAAAGCAAACAGTGTAGATAAAAGATCAGACTGCAAATTTTGTTCAGTTCTGATCTTGATCTACACTGGCCATAAAGGCAACAAAAGTTGTGACAGATGCTGTAAGGGTTCAGGTTTTGTGCTGCTTTCTTGTATCATGTATCTCACTTAATGCACTTATTTACAGACAACATCCTTATTGTTTTGAAATAAGCAGTAGACGCAACAATAGAACTTACTTGTTTTCTGCTCTGACACAACAAGAACAACAGCAATGGCTTACAAAGATTTCTCAGGTTTGTTATATCTTGTATGTATAACATCAATACTTCTAGATACACATTTGAAACAGACAACTTGGAAAACACCGGTGTAAATCAGGAAAATTGATGTGAGGTTTTGTTTATCAAACAATCACATATTTTAATGACCAGGAGGAAATGGTTTTGGAAAATACTGTGGGAAAATACTGTGGGAAAATACTGTGGGAAAAGGGGAAGTTGATGGTATATAGCATTTTCTCCTTTTCTCCCGATGTTTTCTGCCTATCATTTGAGCCACATATAATTTCTTGTCTGAAAATACTTTTAGTATAGATGCATTTTAAATATTACCATCTGGTATAGACAATAAAAACAAGATTTCAAGTGAAAACATTGCTGTTTAAGGGAAAATTGTTCATTTCAAATCTTGTCTGGTGCAGGACCAGTAAAAGGTGGTCCACAAGAGGTAATCCTTTGATACTGAAAACCAGTATTGCACTTTAAATGGCATCAAAAACATTTACATGAAGAAAAGTGTACGTTAATAACTGCAGTTATTGATAAGGGTCAGAAATAACAACAAACAGAGTAGTTGCGTGACATGAGATACTTTTTTATTAACTTTTTTATGAACTAATACTTTTGAAAACATTGTGACAAAATAACTTGATTACTAAAAGCAAAGCAGTTTTGTGTTTTACCTAAGGTATTTCTTACCTATGACATAGGTATTCTGTCCAGTACATTTAATTGAACCCATGAAGAACAAGACTATATCACTTGCTGGCTATGCATTCATGAAAACAGGAATTAATTCTGTAAGTATTAAATTAGCTTATATCTTTTTAGTCTATGATCTCTATCAAAATTATGTAAACAATGATCTGCTACCTGAATGTTCATACTATCTGATCTTGGTGCACAATTGTTGACACCCAATGAAATGTTTAAGCATATATATTTCAAGTAAATAAGGGGACTCTGAATGATGTTTGGTTCTGTTTTTTTCTCGTTCTGTTAGCTCACCTGAGCACAAGGTGAGCTTTTGAGATCATGCTGTGTCCAGCGTCCGTTGTGCGTTGTCCGCCGTGCGTCGTCAACTTTTACCTTGTGTACGCTCTAGAGGCCACTTTTTCAGTCTGATACTCATGAAACTTGGTCAGAATGTTTGCCTTGATGAAATCTCGGATGTGTTCGAAAATGGGTCATGTCTGGTCAAAATCTAGGCAACTAGGTCAAATCCTAGAAAGAAAAAAAACTTGTGTACACTGTAGAGGCCACATTGTCATTCTGATATTCATGAAAGTTTGTCAGCATGTTTGCATTGATATTTTGGACGAGTTTGAAAATGAGTCATGTTGGGTCAAAAACTAGGTCACTAGGTCAAATCTTAGAAAAACCTTGTGTACGCTCTAGAGGCCACATTTTCAGACCATTACTCTTGAAACTTGGTCAGAATGTTTTTCTTGATAATATCTTGGATGAGTTTGAAGATTGGTCACGTCAAAACTAGGTCATTTGGTCAAATAGAGGCCACATTTTCAGTTCAGTACTCATTGATTGGATGGCATCACTTTTTGAAACAAATTTGCAGAATACGACTTTGTAAACATCAGTGTGAAATGTGGACAATCAACCTGATTTACAGTGTTATTCATATATACATGTAAAAACACTGAGGTAAATGACAAATTGACACTTGATTTTATGGTTTTTAATGATAAATAAAAAAGTGTACTCTTCTTCTCTGAGAAGTCTGTGTTTTTAAATTGAGTTAATTCTGTTTTCAGAACTGGCAGAGATCTTGGTTTGTCCTAGAAGATCGTAAGCTGTACTTTACAGATAAGGTATGACAAAGTCGCATGCATTCCTATTTAATCCTTTCAGCACCTTAGGCCAAAACAGGAGTTTTTGCAGATGGTGTAGATCAACATCAGACAGCAGAGAATTTTTAGTCTGATCTTGGATCTCTACTGGCCGCTTGTTTAGTCAAGCCTATAAGGGAAAACTCTCTTTGAGTTTCAGCACAGGCTATTGGTTGACTCATCCTAAATACTTATTACATATAGCACAATGAACAATTATTTGAAGGAAACTTAAAATACGGTATTTCAACAGTTTTGTAAAGGAGCATTTGCTTTTTACAGGTAGTGCCTTTTGTCCAAGAATTGTTTTCCAAAGATGTAAAGCATAGGAGTGTAAAAAGTCATTCTTTAATTGTATATGTGTTGAATTCATGAAGAAGTAAAATGATTGAAATACTTATACTGGTGTAATCAAATTTTGCCAACGCAAGGGAAACTGCTCTTTCGGATTGCACAAAACAATAGTAATTTTCTTTATGGTTAAATATCTATGCACTTGTATTCAAATACTTTTTTAAAAATAAGTTTTACCACTTAAACATCTAAATTTATCTGTCAAAACATCGTTAGAAGTGAGACAGTACATAGTCGCCATCTATAAAAAGAGTAAGCCAATTTCGACAACTCTGGTTTTCCAAAAATTAGAGGCCCAAGAGAGGGTAAAATGAAATAAAAAATTCACAGCATCATTTCAGCAATATTCATTGCATCCCTTGGATATTAACTCTACATTTACTTTCTACGAGAAAACCTGAAGGACATAAAACAAAACGCAGCTCTCAGAAAACAAAATCGACAGTTATGTGATTTTTCGTGTTACAATTATTTCTGCTGTGGCACTGAAATATTACAATCTAACTTAGTATGACAGTGTTGAGGATAAAGAGGCTGTAAATCTAAAACAGATAACCTTTTATAGCTCACAGAAAAGGCTATTTTCTTGTCTTTGTAGTGATTTTTATACCTGATTCAGTCTATTTTCTTAGGAAAAAATGAATAAGGACCCCTCTGTCTTTCATATGGGTATATTTCCCTTTAGGTGCCCCATGCGAAACTTCGGCTATTAAAGTTCAAAAGATAACCTTTCAAACCGAAAATAGACGAAACAAAAAAAGTTTTAAGCTAAAAGTATCTTTTAAAATCTGCATATAAAGGAGACACCAGAAAAGTGATAATAAAATGGCGGGGAAAAGCATGTGAGAGGTCGCTTATGAACTTTTTTCCTATTGATAGGTATTTTTCTGTCATTAGATTCAAATGACAGTTCAAAACACCTTTGCTGCTAAGATGTTAATCATTTCCGTGAATGGATGATGTCACAGATACGAATATATTGCCCGAGAACATAGTTGGCGAAATTCGATTACGAGTGAAATTCGCTTACGCTCCTATACCTAGACTGAAAGTCCGTATATTTATCTTCATATTTTTTAGCTATTTGGTCAGGAATAACTTAACTCTTTACCAAACAACAAAATTTTGGACTGAACCAAACTGAAAGCATTTGCAGAAGACAAATGTTGCTAAACTGATAATTTTCTCCTTTAGAGTAGAAAAATTGTGTGAAAGGAAGAAAATGCTGGTAACCACCATTTTCTCCTTTTCCCTGAATGTTTGCAAAAGCCTTCTTTTTCAAACTTGTTAAAACTCGGTGATTGTGTTGTAAAGGGTTAAGTGCTTAACCCTGCAAATAACCCACAGCAAATGTTTTGACATAAGTCGGTGTGCACAGACTGTGCAGGCTTAACCCTTTACCACACAATGGCGCCTTTTAACACCCCTGAAGAAGAGGCCTTTTGAAAACATTGTGGGAAAAGGAGAAAATGCTGGTAACCAGCATTTTCTCCTTTTCCCACAAAGTTTTCTACCCTATCAAAGAAAAGTTGTGTCATTTGAGCCACTATGAATTATCGTCTGCAAATGCTTCCAATTCGGATAGGTCTTAAATTTTGCCGTGTGGTAAAGGGTTAAATGGACCAATACTTTTTGCAGATGCATTAAACACTCATTTGTATGTCAAACCTTGATGTATATTAACTCTTTACCAAATGACAAAATTTTGGACTAGTCCAAATTGAAAGCATTTGCAGAAAACAAAGTAGATGTGACTCAAAAATTGAAATTTGATTTGGGAAGGGTAGAAAACATTGTGGGAAAAGGAGAAAATGCTGGTCACCAGCATTTTCTCCTTTTCCTACAATGTTTTCAAAAGCTTTCTTTCTCAGGGTCGTTAAAAGTCAGGATTGTGTGGTAAAGAGTTATTTGTCAACATTTTAAAAAGACATTTTCAAAGTAGTGTCACTAGTGTGGTGCAAATTGGTTTCAAGAGTTGATGGGTAGTTATGAATTATTACTGTTATATCACATATTATTTCATGCTTTCCGGTAGGATATCGAGAAATAGCGGTGAAAATATTTTTCGATATTCCACGGGTACGACCAGTGAAAATACCGATTTTTATATTCTAGTTACCTAGGTAAAATGCGCATGACTCACAACCAGATGGAAATATGACGTCATTTACCTTACATTTCTCGCGCTTGACGTAATATTGTAATGCGTTGCTATGCGGAGGGGGTACTCCACGGGGAATAACTGAAAAGACTGTACTGGATTTTGATAAAGTTCCTCCCAGAAACGGTTAAAAGCATGGAATAAATAGAATATTTGTTTTTTTCGGTGAAAGATCGAAATTTCTTTCATCTCGTGAACACCATCGGTAATATTTTCAAGAGTGGCTGCGCCACTCGTGAAAATATTACCGATGATGTTCACTCGATGAAATAAATTTCGATCTTTCACCGAAAAAAACAAATATCCTCTATTTATATAAGCCTTTCACTGGCAAAAGGAGCTTATATACATCTCTTTAATGCAATATACCAAGCAAGTCATCACCTAATTATGGATCCATAAAATCCATTTTTGCACTACCACCTGAATTACAAGGTACAATAAGATTGCGCATGCTGACCTGGGTCAGTACTTTTTGCAGATGCGTTAGCCCCCTTTTCACAGAGCATGGCTCATATGTTTTCTGAAGTATGATATTTATATTATTATCTAAAGGAACAAGAGGAGAGAGTTGAAGACAGTGTAGACCTCAGGAAAGTAAAAAGTATTACCAAAATACATCAGAGTAAGTCCTGAATAACATTTCTAATTTATCATTATTATAATTTAGTAAGGACATGATAACTGTAAATAGGCAAAACATGCTGTGGTTGACAACAAGAGGGTCAGCAAGATATATTGAAATTATCTGAAAAGAAAGTACTGGTTTTTGACCACTCTTCATGGTACTTGTTACCTTTTCTTGGCAAAACAATCTTAATTTGGAATTTCTTTGTTAACTTTATGACTGGACCTTTATTGACTAAAAACATCCAATTCATTTTAGAAGCAGTCTAATTATAAAATAACCTACAAAATGTTTGTGCTACTGACTAAAATGGATGCTTTGGTTTAATCAAAGTCCTAAGTTATTTTTTAATGGTGAATTTGTATTAGACATACTCCTAAATTATACTTAACCCTTTACCACACAATACCGACTTTTAACGACCCTGTGAAAGAAGCCTTTTGAAAACATTGTAGGAAAAGGAGAAAATGCAGGTAACCAGCATTTTCTCCTTTTCCCACAATGTTTTTCTACCCTTCCCGAAACAAATTTCAAGTTTTGAGTCACTTTTGTTTTGTCATCTGTAAATGCTTTCAATTTTGACTGGTCTAAAATTTTGTCGTTTGGTAAAGAGTTAAACATTTATGTTTGTTGCAGAATTTGGTTTGAATGTGTAATTTATGCAGAACTGTTGTTATGAAAACTCTGAACAGTATGGCAATAGATAGAGGTCTATTGTAATGTTAACTCAAGGCTGCTTGGTGCAAGTCAGTTCACTTTTGCACACTACGAAGAACAAGATCAGACTGCAACACAAAGGTTGCTATCTAATCTGATCTACAATGTCTGATACAGTGAGATATAATTTTAGAGTTTCTATTTTACCACACCACAAAATTTTAGAGTCTAATTAAACATGGTACAAATGAGTTTGAAAGGGTAGAAAACATTGTGGGAAAAGCAGAAAATGCTCTTGACCAGCACTTTCTGCTTTGCCCAGGATGTTTTCAAAAGCCTTTCACCTCTGGGTCATTAAAACTTGGAATTGTGTGTTAAAGGGTTAGAGCGGGGCCAGGTATTTTTGAAAAGTTTAGCAGTATTTGTTGTTGTTCAGTTATAAGCGCAGTTAGATGTACATTTGATACATCATTTAATACATCTAAATCTACTCTTACTTTTTACTTACATTATCTATCTATAAACTGCAATGATAATCTGGTAATAATGTGTTTAAGTTCCTACTATAGAGAGGCCATTACCCAATGAGTTGACACTTTTAAACACAGACGTTGGATATTTACAAACACTTTAGGGTTTAAACAAAAAAGTCAATATGTATATTGCTATGGCTATAATTAAAAAAATTAAAGAAATGATAATTTCCTGACCTTGGAGCCATCTAATTTAGGTAATTACCGATTACCAAGATAATTTCTGTATCCCTCAAAACTTTAAAATATAGCGAAGAAGAGAAATATGACTTAAGTTTATGATGTAAGAGGATATCGTAATTGTTTCCTGCAGGGATAAGACAGTTCTTAAAATATTGTTCGTTGATTGCCCTAATTACACTGACAAACTTTATTATCTTGAAAATCTTATTCTCCATGTAGGTATCTCAGCCTGTGAGGCATGTCTGGAACAAGGCCACCTGTTTGCTTTAAGTGGTGTAGACAGAACTCTGTACTTCCAGGCAGATTTGGTCAAGGACACAGATAGGATTTTTAGTGCCTTTGAAATTGCTGTGAAGGTCAGTGAGGGTTGTTTTATGATTTATCAGTTCAACTTTTCATCTGTTGGTGATAATTTCTGTATCAGTACACAAGGTTTATGTAATAGTGTGTAGGTTTTATTAAAATTTTGAAATTGATATATGAAGTCAAGATTGATGTTTTCTTTTTTAATTTTTTTTTAAAAACTGTTACCACCAGCTATTTTCAAACATACTACCAATACAGGTACAACTGATACAAATGAAAATATATGGAAAAACAGGCAAATGTATTTACTACAGGATATGTGAAACATTGTTTGAAAAAGTGCAGATGCTTCTTAAATACAATACCTTTTCTCGTAATTATTTCAAAACATCTCTACCTCAGTGACTTCAAATGGTGTAGCTGTGTGGATCTGTAATTGATTAACCCTGTACTTCATAATTCCAACCTCTAACAACCTGAGAAAGAAAGCTTTTGAAAGAATTGTTAGGAAAGGAGAAAATGCCAACTTTTCCCACAATGAACCGTGCTCTGTAAAATGGGGGCTTAATGCATTTCTGTGATGCATGATACCAAGGAAGTCATTGCTTAATTATGGATCCTTAAAATCCATATTATCAAACAACCAACTGAATCATGGGGTAGAATGATTCAAAGACAGCAAAAATCGAAACTTTTTGCAAATGCATATAGCCCCCTTTTCACAGAGCAATGCTCAGTGCTTTAAATTTTTACAAGTCTAAAATTTTGTTGTGAAGTAAAGAGTTAAATTAGATGAACATGTTCATATAGATGTTCTTAAAAGCATCCAGCATAAATCCATACACACATGGCTGTGTTGTATTTTTAAACAGAAGAGTATGATTACAGGGGTAAGTGATTTGGTATGTAGATAAATAGTAGTTTAATGTAGAAGTAATGGATTGATGGAAATATAATTCTTATCTGGTAAAAGAAAAGGGACAGAATGATGCAGTATCTATAGCAACTAAAATTTAGAAAGTAAGGAATTCAGTGGCTTTTTAGGTCATAGGTTCAAAATGAGGCCAGGTTGACTTATGTGCAGTAAAATAAACATCTTTAATGTGGACTTATGTATTAGCATTTAACAGGTAAAATACTAACTCAAAACAGTGGAGAAAAATTGTGAACAGTTTACTGATATATAACTGAAAGATATTTGAATCATCTCAAGCTCAAACACAGCGAAATGAAATTCGACTCTTATTTAACTATTTAATTTGTGATTTTACATTTATCACATGTAGGTGGATTTCATTAAATATGTAGAGTGACTTGTTCACAAAAAGTGTAGGCAAATGATATATTTGTCCTTTTTTCCATACTGCTGTGAAAAAAACGTTGCAACAGAAAAGACAGGATGCATCTGGATCAGACAAAGTAGAATAAGTGTTATGAGAAACTATCAGTTCATTGTCTCAAAGGACATTTTCTTTTGTCTATCAGTAGATTTCTTTTGAATACAAATTGTGGCCGAAAAAAGCTTCCCAGAAGCATTTGTTTTCACTCTTTACCAAATGACAAATTTTTAAAATTGTCCAACTTAAAAAAAAAAAATGCAGACATCAAATTGAAAGTGGCTCAAATAATGGTATTTGTCCTCAAAAGGCTAGTAATTATTGTGGGTAAAGAGAAAATTGCTGGTTACCAGTATTTTCTTCTGTTCCCTCAATCTTTTCAAAAGCCTTCTTCCTCAGGGTCATTAAAACTTTGGGTTCAACAAGATTTTAAATGTTTTCACATAGAAAAATTTAATCAAAACTAATTGTCAAGCTTTAACAAGATTTAACAAGATGAATATGTTTTGGGAAGGATGGAAAAGATTGTGGGAAAAGGAGAAAATGCTGATTACTAACATTTTCATTTTTTCCCACAAAGGCTTTTTCTCAGGGTCGTTAAAAGGTCTGGATTGGGTGGTAAAGGGTTAACGGGGTTGAAAACATTGTGGGAAAAGGAGCAAATGTTGGTGACTATGCTTATAAAAAGTTCCTTCCAAAGGGTTGTCAAAATTTAGGATTGTTTAGTAAAAAGTTAATATGTTTGCTGATATTTATCCCTTTGACAGCTGAAGAAATGAAAATGCTGTATTCAGTCAGTTTGATTATATAAAATATGGTTTTTGTTGCAATCTGAAGACTTGTCTCACCAGAGTATCTCATAAAGTAATGAACAGAGTTGATCCAAGAAGAATATGCATGGATGTTATGATCAACACTGTCTGCTAATACAATTAGAACTGACTTTGTCATTCCATGTTTAAACCTAGATATAGTAGTGTAGTAGTTCTGGTTTATTTTGCTATGGTGATTGAACAAATATTTTGTCAAACTGGGACTTACATTGAAAAGAGGGCAAAGATAATAAATTGTGAAAGTTTTAACACATGTACAGATTTATTGGAATACCTGATTATTCGGCAGATCATTTTGACTGACTTATCGCAATTTTTCAGATGAACAATTTTCAATTTACAGACATTTTCTAGAGACATTTCCCCTCCTTAAGTATAGGGGATAAACTTATGTTTGTCTGTCCATCCATTATAATATCTACTTTAATCATACATACATAGTGTACAATGCTAAGTTCTGAAAAATTGAGTCAAAGCTTTTAAAAGAAATACAGTATTAAATCCTCTCGAAAAGCAGATTCTGACTTGGCACTGAAAGAAAAATGTTTTTGACAAGAAAAAGGTTAAGGTCTAATGAAATTCAGTCAGAAAATATGAAAATATCAATATGTTGAATGAAGGAATGTGTCTGTATTTGATGTTTTGGAGTTTTGTTTTTCATACATTCTGTGTGTAGAGTAATGGCAAGAAGGTTTGTTGTGTTAGGAATGCTTTATACTGCAAATATATAAAGAAAACTGAACTAAAAAAATTGATAAACTTGATAATCTTGATGAAGCATCTGAGGATTTATCAAGCATTATTTGATGAAACAATTTCAGTTGCAAGCTGTCAAAAGTTTTGGTTTTTTTTTTTTCAGTAACTGATGGCTCTAATTTATCATTACAGAAAGGTGGAGATGTTTTAGAGGACCAAGTTCTTCAGGCTGATGACTGCCCTGTATTTGTCACAACATGCATAAACTATATTGAACAAAATGGTAAGTTTACCAGTACACTCTTCTGTCAAAACCTTATTTTATTTTCTAGCTTTGAGGTAGAAGCTTTATTAGTTCTTTTTGCATAACAATCAACCAGATGTGTTAGTCCCTTTATTCTGTGAATGTAGTAAGAGGTAGTGTGGTATAGCCTACACCGAATGCCAGGTAACTTTATGATACAGTGTGAAAACAAAAAGAAGTATATTACAATGGTCGATGCTTTTCACTGTTCATTGTTTTAACAAAATAACCTGAAAGAAATGCTAAGTGCTATTAAAAAATCTAAAATTGTCTTTGCCACGAGTACTGCTTTATTAACTCACCTGAGCACGAAGTGCTCAGGATGAGCTATTGTGATCACTCACTGTCTGTCGGCGTCCATCCGTCCGTCCGTCTGTCCGTCGTCCGTTCACATTTTTTTTTTTACACTCTAGCATCTACAAATATTAACCAGTCAGCACCAAACTTGGTCAAAATATATATGACCATAAGATCTCAGATGAGTTCGATTATGGGTCTAATCGGACCAGAACAACTGGAGTTATTTGCCCTTGAATTAGAAAAATTGCTATATTTGACTTTGTTTACACTCTAGCATCTACAATTATTAACCAATCAGCAGCAAACTTGATCAAAATATATATGACTATAAGATCTTGGATGAGTTCCATTATGGGTCTAATCGGACCAGAACAGCTGGAGTTATTTGCTCTTGAATTAGAAAAATTGCTATATTTGACTTTGTTTACACTCTAGCATCTACAATTATTAACCAATCAGCACCAAACTTGGTCAAAATATATATATATGACCATAAGATCTCGGATGTGTTCGGTTATGAGTCTAATCAGACCAGAACAACTGGAGTTATTTGCCCTTGAATTAGAAAAATTGCTATTTTTGACTTTGTTTACGCTCTAGCATCTACAATTTTTAACCAATAGCATCAAACTTGGTCAAAATACTTATGACCATAAGATCTTGGATGAGTTCAATTATGGGTCTAATCGGACTAGAACAATTGGAGTTATTTGCCCTTGAATTAGAAAGTTCTTTAGAATAGTTCTTTGTCTGGAGCATAACTTTGTCATCTCCAGTCCAATTGACTTGATACTTGGCACTTGTGTTTGTTGCAATAATACGGAGTGCAGTGTGAAAGAACCATAAGTCTACCTCGTATTGTCTATGAGTTATTACCCTTTGATCGTCACTTTTACAGCATTTTCTCCTTGTCCGCAATATAACTTTTTCATCTGTAGCCTGAACATCTTCAAATTTCGTATGCATGATTGTTGAAAAATTATGGAGTGCAGTGCACAAGAACCATTACTCTTCCTAGCATGAATTTTGAGTTATTCCCCCTTTGACCTTCATTTTTATAGCATTTCTTGCTTGTCCGGAGCAAAACTTTGTCATCTTAAGTAGGAATGACTTGAAATATGGTATGCTTATTTGTTGCAATATTTGGAAGTGCAGTGCATAAGAATTGTAACTCTACCTCATGCTGTCTTTGAGTTATTTCCCTTTGATCGTCACTTTTACAGCATTTAGTGCTTGTCCGGAATATAACTTTGTCATCTCAAGTCAGAACGACTTTAAACTTGGTAAACATGTTTGTTGCAATATTACCGAGTACAGTGCGCCAGAACAATAACTCTACCTAGTGCGGATTTTGAGTAATTTCACTTTGATCTTCATTTTTACAGTATTTCTTGCTTGTCCGGAACGGAACTTTGAAGTCTCAAGTCAATTTGACTTGAGACTTGGTAAACATGTTTGTTGCATTACCAGCCAATTGCGTTTATTATGCCTCCTTGACAACTGGCGGTGGGACCGGCATATCTTGCCACTCTTGTTTCATTATCATTTGGCCTTGAACCTCGATATTTGGTATTTATCTTCATTGTAGACCTTTACTGCTTAGTACTCAGGTGAGTGATATAGGACCATCATGGTCCTCTTGTTCTGATTTTGAAATCAAAATCACTCCCTCTATCTGGAGCTCTGAGTGATCTAAATGGTCTGAAAATGCAATTAAAGCTGTAATACTTTTTTTTAAGCCTTAATTATGAACATAATACTTTCTATCTTGGATGTAGCCTGTTTCTTTGTATTGCAGGATTAATGTTAAGGGGCATTTACAGAGAAGCAGCCCAAGATTCAAGAGTTCAAGCTCTTTTAGATGAATTTAAAGAAGGCAAGTATGCTATACTGTAATTGCTGTCCTTAAGGTATGTTACAGGAGATCCTTCCTTCCTTACCGCAAAGCTTCTTCCAGTATGAAATCAATACCTAGCAGCTGTGACTAAAGTACCCATGCAAGGGCATAGACGGAATCATCGCCACTGAATATCACCAAAGCTTTAATACATTAGAGTTCTGGAAATCTCTCCTTCACAAAATTTGAAAGAAATCAAAATGTTTTGTATTTTTCTTTCTCTAAAGACATGGGAAAAAGTATAGAGACATTTTTTGACCAATTTCATGTTTGTTCAGACAGTGCACAGGGTAAATCACGCAAAATGTTTCGTTTTAGATATTACGTAAAACTTGAGCAAACAGTGGCCGGATGTACCATTGTTTGATAGACAAACATCTGTGTATCACATGAATTATACATTAAATGTTTATGATGAACATAGCTCTAGTTATCCCTTTACCACACAATCCCGAGTTTTAACAACCCTGGGAAATAAGACTAATGAAAACATAGTGGGAAAAGGAGAAAATGCTGGTAACCAGCATTTTCTCCTTTTCCCACAATGTTTTCCAACCTTTCAAGAACAAACCCAATCATTTGGGGCACATATAAATTGTCATCTGCAAATACTTTCAGTTTGGACTAGCCTAAAATTTTGTGTTTTAAAGAGTTATGCAAAATAGAAACATGCCCTGTGTATTTTGCATTTGAGTATATTTACGGATTACAGAGACATATTTTGATGCACATTCTCTTAATGATTGTGAAAACATTTTACATAAAAAGGCGCCAATTATGGTATAATCAAATTATTTCTACATGTACTTGTAGTCTGATTTTTGACACTGTATTTGTCACATTTCTCTTTATTCTTACTATCGTATAATTTTAGAAATGTCTCAAAAACAGTGCAAGGTAAATCATAGAATTTTTTTTTACAGTCTGACCCATATAACAGTATGGTATGAATCTGGGTTCTTTTTCTTTTCCTATAGATGCACGAGCAGTGGTGCTGCGACAAGGTGACAACTCAGTCCATGAAGTTTGTAATGCTTTGAAAAGATATCTAAGAAAACTGAAAGATCCTCTACTTACATCAAGACTGTACAGAAGATGGGTTCAAACTGCTAGTAAGAGGGTTTTCATGATTCTTGTTTGATACACTTCATATTATCTTTAACCCTATACAAAACATTCCCAAGTGTTGACGAGTCTGAGAGAAAAGTCTCTTGAACACATTGTCAGAAAAGGAGAAAATACATGCAACCAGCATTTTTGCCTTTTCCAGCAATGTTTTCTACCTTTTCACAGACAAATTTCAATTATTGAGTCACAATTGTTTTGCTGTCTACATATGAATTCAGTGTGGACAAGTCTAAAATTTGGTTTTGTGGTTCTTGAAGGCAATTTCGTCTTTTGCCCACAAGGTTTTTTGTTGCAAATGGGAAAAGGGTCCTGCATGGCTTTCTGATTAACCCATCACCAAGTTTTAAGGACCCTGAAGATGAAAGCGTTTGTAAACATTACGAGAAGAGGAGAAAATGCTTGAAACCATCATTTTCTCTTTTTCCTTCAAAGTCTCCTACCCTTTCAGAGACAAATCCCATTGATTCAGTCATATTTGATTTGTAGTCTGAAATTGCTTTCAAATTATACTAGTGGTAGATTTTTTTGTTTGGTAAAGACTTAACCCTTTACCACACAGCAGAATTTCAGACTCACCTATATTGACGGAATTTACAGACGACAATTCAAATCTTTTTCAAATGATAGTATTTGTTCATAACCAGGCAGAAAACCTTGTGGGAAAAGGAGAAAATGCTGGTTTCCATCATTTTCTCCTTTTCCAACAAGGTTTTCAAAAGCATTCCTCCCCAGGGTTGTTTAAACTCAGCATTTTGTGGTAAAGGGCTAGCGTGTTTGAATAGCAGTTGGAGATCTTTATTTCTGTTTCCACTAGATGCACTAGAAAGAGCTTCAGCATAACACTGGTGAAACTCATAAAGCAGATTTCACAGTGAAATGGCTGAAGAAATATTGAAATCTACATGAAATACCATACAGTCAATAGTGCAAGATGTTGAAGATTGTCAGAGGTAGTGGATGTATTATACATGTATATACACGAGGACTTAAAAAAAGCCTCTCCTATATTTTTATAATAACTTCCAAAAAATAATACCATGTAACAAATATGCTAGTTTTTGTTCCCAAACACCTTAAAACCAGTTTTCTCAGATGGCCACTTAACCATGATATGAAACTTAATCACGTGACGCAGAGTACATGCACATCAAGATGTCCGTTCGTCCACGTGCTCAAATCGGCATGTACACTTGACCAAATATTGTTCATAGTCTTCAATAGTTGTCTACAAATCCACTTTGCCTTGCTTTTTAAATGTTGCTCTCCATTTAAAAATGCCATGTTTAAATATTGAAAATCGGAATCGGATTTTGGGCCTTCTTGAAGCAGGCATATCCCAGGCCAAGGCAGCCCGTCACTTCAACGTCTCCAGATCAACAGTTGTTCACCTTGTAAGACGTGTCAGGCAGATAGGAACAGTTTCTGACTGCCTGAGACCAGGTGCGCCTAGAGTGACATCTCGACGTCAGGATAACTGCATCCGTCAATGTCATCTGCGGGAACGTTTCCTTACGGCTCAGTCGACAGCATCCATGATTATCGGAAACCGGGGTCAACTAATTCACTGACGGACAGTGTCTCGACGTCTAAAAGTATTTGGTATCCGTTGTTGACGACCATACCATGGACCCGTACTGACAAGACGCCACTGGCAGTTTCGACGGAACTGGGCGCAAAATCAACGCCGAGCAGTAAATTGGCGTCAAGTGATTTTCAGTGACGCATCCTGCTTCAACTTGCATCATACAGATGGAAGAACCCGTGTGTATCGTTGACGTGGCGAGAGGTTTGCTGACAGTGCCATAGTAGAACGTGACAGATTTGGCGGCGGTAGTGACATGGTCTGGGGCGCCATCAACTACAACTTCTGCTCAAGGCTGCTAATAATCAATGGCAATTTGACAACCAGACGCTATATTGATGAAATTCTGCGACCGGAACTGGTTCCACTGATAAGATGTCAATGTAATCCCATGACATTTTAGCAAGACAATGTTCGCCCTCGCACAGCCAGGCTGACACAGGATTTTCTTCGACAACAGGGTATCAACGTTTTGGTCTGGCCCTACCGATCTCCTGATCTTAACCCGATTGAGCACATGTGGGACGAGTTGGGACGACGGCTTCATAGACGTCAAAACGCTCAGCAGATGGTCAGACAGCTTGGACAAGTGCTGCAAGAAGAATGGGACAGCATCCCACGACGAACCATCCAACGCTTATGTGCATCTATGCCTTCAAGGATGCGAGAATGTTTGCAGCAGAAAGGTGGACACACACGATATTGAAAATCCCATGTTTTGTTGCATACCACTGAGATAGTGACGCTTTGGCTTAAGTTTCTTGTGCTAATATTCTAATTTGTGATATTGTAGTGATAGAGCAAAACTGGAATTATCTTGTATTGAAATAAATTTGAAATAAATTTTGTAAATTTCAAAATATTGTAAGTTTTCTCTACTGAGGCGTTTTTAAAGTCCTGGAGTATAATATGTAAGCAGTAGCAGGAGCATAGTGGTTGTGATTTTAAGGCTAGATTGTTATCTGCAATCCAGACCGACGAAGGTAACAAACAATAAAAAGTGCAGTATACCATCAGCCTGGAAAATTCTACATTTGGGCAAGTGTTTTTTCTTTTGTCTTTTTGTGATATTTTGACTTTGGAAGTAAGGTAAACCACTTTTGTACTATGTTTCAGCTGAGTGTGATCACAACAGTAAATTACAGTGGTATAAATATCTCCTGAATCAACTACCCAGAATTAACTATAACACCATGAAATGTTTGGCATGCCATTTGAACAAGTAAGTTTATTTGGTCATAGATACAGCAAATTTTACTAAACCTGCTTCATTCGTTTGCAGGAAATTGGGAGAATGATAAGAGATTGGTAGAATAATGTAGTTTGGACATGACTGTTCAGGCAACATTGAACCAGCCAATGCGTTCATGCCTGGAATTTCCTAAAATAGGAAATTAAGAAAGCCACACACTGTTTCCTCACATAAACAAAGTTTTAACAATATTTCTACCTAGAAACCTAAGCAAATGCCTGTTAAAAGGCCATGCTGTAGCAGAGCTGACTGGAAAATTTCACCGAACAGTTAGTCTGACAGGCATGAAAGTTTTGCCAGACCGAATCAAAATCTGTGGGACCAAAAAACACCCCACCAAATAAACTTTGTGACTCATGTAGCTTGGATGTGTGGCTTAAACAGGAAAATTTGTGACAGACAAACAACACCAAAATCAGTATCTCTTTTCCAAACCATTTGATTGGGAGATAAGGTTTCGCAGTTGAATAAAGATTATTTGAAAACAAATCATCTTAAGTAATGATTTAGAATCTTCTAATGTTATAATGTAACATTTTATGAGTGTTATCATCTAGTAGGCCTCTTCCAAAATTGGTCCCACCCCACGGATCAGTGCTTATAGAGTGGAAATTCTAAAATTCATCTTTCTCCAAACTATATATCCTAGGGCTACCAAATTCAGCACATAGCTTCATGTTGTGGTTCACTTCTGAATTTGTTCAAACTTTAGCCCATGGATCAAAATTAGCCCTGTCTCAGAGGTCTCATGATTTACAGGGCCTTTTATTGAAAAAACTTTGAAAATCTTCTAGACCTCTATTATTATACCCCCGCAAAACAAATGTTTTCAAGGGTATACTGGAATCAGCCTGTCTGTCCGTCCGTGTGTCCGTCCATGTGTCCGTCCATGTGTCCGTCTGTATACAAAATACTAGTAATTTTGTGTCGCGAACTCCTCCTACAGTTTTGCTGCTATTGTATTGAAAGTTTGTTGATACATTGATCGTATACTGAAGTTGTGCAAGACGCAGTTTTCAATCATCTACTCCCTATGATTCAAGGGTAATCTCCCCTTGAACTTAGAAAATTTTTTGTTAAATTGCCTGTTTCTGTCAAAGTGCTGGCGGGGGTATTAAGTCACATTCAGTGACAGCTCTAGTTTGGATGGGGCTGTATCTTGTGGACCTCTTCCAGGATTCAAGTAATTATAGCTCTATGAACAAAATGGCTTTGCTCTGGGGTCATATCTTTCTCATGGGATTTAAAGAGAAAATTTTGTATGTCTTCTAGTTAAAACCAATTGGCCAAGAATTGTAATGTTTGGCATGTAGGGTTTTTATTTAGTAGCCAGTGGAGCGATATAGGGCAATCATATTTTTGCATTAATGGGAACGATTAAGTATTTTACTACTAAATATGACAGTGGGATCACCTTCGGAACCTGGGAAACTAACATGATTATTACGTATCTTATGAACCTCCGTAAATGCTTTCTTAAAGGCCCTATAGCGACTAAAAGTAAACAATGGGTTGGTAAAATGCATTTAAATTTTAAACATACCATTTAAAAGTGTGGAAATTATTGTGAAGATGACAATCTGTCATTGTACGGTCAGTCCAAGTGTTAGTTGGCAGAAAAGTGAGTTTTAAAGTTAGATAAAAAGTAAACAAAAGATAGAGCGACCTGGCAACTTTTAACCTAGTTTTAGACCTCGTTTATCTACCGTGACTAACACATGGACCAGTGAGATATTAAAAGCATTTTAACTGTCTGCATTGTTTACCTTAGGCAACTATTGGGACTTTAAAAACAAATAGTTGACTCTTCCAAAATGAAAGAAATTGCAGACTGCATTTTTGAAATTGATACAAATGAGCCGTAGTTCTCTTGACAGGATAGAAAAATTGTGGGAAAAAGAGAAAATGCTCATTCTGCTCCTACAATGTTTTCAGAATCCTTCTGCAGGGTTATTCAAACTCTGTATTATGTGTTAAGGGTTAAATTTCAGTTTTATGCACCCATGTCCAGTTAATTTCTTTATGTTATTCTTATTGTTTTCATTGCTGATGTTTCTCTATCCAGGTTGTCGAAGCTTTCTAGCGAGAACCTGATGACTCTAGATAACATATCAATTGCATTTGGATCAACTTTGATGCAGGCAGAAAATGGAGATGGCGGGGTAAATATAGGCAATAATTTTTGTTCTATTTGCTTGCACAAAAATTTGTTACTTGTATGTGTTGAGAGCACATGTGAAGAATTAATAGTAATAAAAATGCTGTAATTGTATGGACATATCTGTGCATTATATTTAGCTGTAAGAAATTAGAACATTGTAGGTATGTCATAAATCCAAAGGGATGAAACATGAAACAAAAAAAGATTTTTTTTCTCACTACAAAGGATAAATTGAATTAATATTGAGTTTTGGTGTGTGAGTAATTTATTTTCCTTTTTCTATGTTATTTTTTTCAAAGTGGACCGTAATTTTTTTTTTTATTTTGTTTTGTTTTGTTTGGTTGGTTTTTTTTTTTCAATTCAAGTTTAAACTAAATAGTTTTATGCTTACCTTGTGATTTCATTAAATTCCTTTTCATTGTAATTTAGGATTTACAACTTTTAAAATAAAAATGAATTATTGCCAAAAAAAAAAAACTATGTGTATAGTCAGGCTAGTTCAACTGAACAAACTTGGATGGTAAGATGGTGTAGAGTTAACTCTTTGCCAAAGGACAAAAACTCACAGTGGTCCAAAATTGAAAGCATTCGCAGACGATCAAATATACACGGTTCCATTATAGGATTCTTTTTTGAAGGGGTAAATAACATTGTGGGAAATGGAGAAAATGCTGGTTACCAGCATTTTCTCCTTTTCCCACAGTGTTTTCAACAGCCTTTTTTCTCAGGGTTGTTAAATTTGGGATTATTTTGTGAGGGGTGTAAGGTAGTAAAATTCTTTTGTATTTCAGATTAACAATCCTGCCATGGTTGGAACTCAGATGCAGCTAGAAATGAAAGTTATAACTGATATAGTAACATACTGTGATTGGCTTTTTGACGTACAACAGGTATGGCATGATAGCCCCGTTTTCTGAGTCTTTTGATGCCACTGTAGTTAGTTTTAACATATTTATTTTACATTGATTGAGAAATAAGTTGTCACTAATCTCTCTGGATTCTGCTGCGTGGGAACTGCACCAGTACTCGCGCCGAATCTGTGGGCCAATGAACAGTGCCAAGTTTGACATCAGCTCCTGGGTAATGAACTCGGGACCTTATGGTTACAAGGCTGATGCTCTATCTCACAACCACGGACACCACTGTAGGTCAAGGTAACGCTGAGAAATTGGTTAGGACTTTGGATGAGACAATGTTGTTTGTCTTTATATCCTGCCTTTGTATTAATCCTTAACTCTTTACCAAACAACAAAATTTCAGACTGTTCCAAATTGAAAGCATTTGCAGACGATAAAATAAACGTGACTCAAAAATTGAAACTTGACTTTAGAAGTGTAGAAAACATTGTGGGAAAAGGAGAAAATGCTGTTTACCAGCATTTCCTCCATTTCCTACAATGTTTTCAAAAGGCTTCTTTCTTAGGGTCGTTAAAAGTCGGGATTGTGTGGTAAAGAGTTAAGTTCATAATCATATGTTTAACTATCCAACTTCTTCTGCGGAAGAAGGCTGTTGGTAACAAGCATATTCCCCTTTTCCCTCTATGTTTTCTACTCCAATTTATTTGTCATCTGCAAATTTTTTGAATTCAGACAGTTCTGTGTTTGTTTCCTGGTAAAGAGGAAAGGTAAAATAATCCCAATAAAATGATCTGCCATGTATCACCATATGTTATTACGTAGGCAGTGCTGGTACTTACAGTTTGAAAAAAAAAAGCTAATTTTGAATCATTCTTGCAGTTCAGTATATTGTATAGTTTTGTCTATCTATATAAAAGATTCTGATTTCTCATATATGGTCTGCAAAATGCGAAAAGGGGCTTTCGGACATTTGCGTAGAGTGTCGTCTCAGATCAGCCTGCGCATTCAGCGCAGGCTAATCTGATACAGCACTTTACATCAACTTTAGATTTTGTCCTACAGTAGACTTGGTTGAAATAGAAAATCACACACGATCGGAAAGTGTCGCCTCGGATCAGCCTGCTCGGACTGCGCAGGCTGATCCGAGAAGACACTTTATGTAAATGTCTGAATGCCTCTTTTCGTGTGTTGCATGCCATATAGTATTTAAAATGATGTTACTCTTCCCTCGCTCTGGGTGAAGTAATGAAAATAAATCGGACACTTATTGACAGAATGAGATGATGATACTTCCCACTTTACCAAACTACAAAATTCCAGGCCGTTCCAAATTGAAACTTTTTCTCAAAAATTGATATTTATTTTTAGAATATTTTTAGAAATGTGGAAAAAATAGAAAATGCTGGCATTCCACAATTTTTTCAAAGGCTATATGTTTAGGGTTGTTTAATCTTGTTTGGTAGAGGGTTAAAATTACTATGATTCTCTGTATTCAGCAACATTTCAAATATTATTGTGCCATGCTCTGCAAAAAGTATCAACTGGGTCAGCCTGTGCAGGTTGACCTGAATAGAAACTTATTGCTGTTGGTAGATTTTTTTGCATGTCAAAGGACAAGTCTACCTCATGATTCAGCTGGTTGTTAGACAAAATGGAATTTATAGGTCCATAATTATATGATGACTTGCTTGGATTAATGCATCATGAAGATGCATTAAACCATTTTCTGCCAGAGCATGACTCAATTTTAATTTTAATTTCTAAGACTAGCAATCTGATCAACTAAGATAATCAGGATCTAGGATCATTCTTGAAAATTAGATTGTAAAAAAGACCAATTGTTGATTAATTTGAGTCCTGATTTTAGAGCGATGAAAACAGAAATTTGGAAGACAAGCTAAGAGACGCAGAGAGGAGACTGAGAGAAATAAATACCAAAGTAAGTAATTTTTACAATATGACCTACCTTTTTTTTTTTAAATTTTGAGGCTTCAGCTGGCTTAAATCATTACCAGATAACAAAATTTAGACTTTCCAAAGTTGAAAGCATTTGCAGATGATAAATATGACTCAAATGATATGATTTGGCTTTTAAAGGGATAAAAAATTTTTGAGAAAAGGAGAATATGCTAGTTACCAGCATGTTTTCCTTTCCTCAATTTTTTCAAAAGCCTTCTTCATCAGGGTCATTAATATCTTAGACTTTTTTGAGTTTAACAAATCGCAGACAACAAATGTTACGGGCTTTAAAAGGGTTGAAAACATTGTGGAATAAGGAGAAAATTGGTGAAGTGGTTATCAGCATTTTTTTCTTTTTCCCACATTATTTTAGAAGGCTTTCAATATTAGGTTCGTTACAACTTGGATAACTTCGTGGAGGGTTAGTAGGATGAGCTTACAGGTAGCTTATTAGGGTGGGTTGTAGTCTACTTGGATCATATTTCATATATTAGTAACAATTTCTTTAATGTTTCCTCCTTAATCACCTAGAGCTTAGTGGTAAAATGTAGGACTCCTAACTAGGAGGGCCTAGGCTTTAGCCTCACTGGAAGCTCTGGGTCTTTTGTGAATGTGTCCTTGGGCAAGTCACTTCAGTGCCCTAACCTAGCATTCAGGAAACCAGGATGTACTGAATGTGTGAGCTGTTGCCTTGATACGAGTGAAATAATGTTGAAAGGGTTTTAAAACACCATTCAGTCCTAAATCACTTGACATAAATTAAAATTAAACATACACACAAATGATGCTTCACTGTTTTTCTTTCAATATCGATCATATAGTTCTAGCCTGATGCAAATAAATAAGTCATAAAAGCTTAAAATATACAGAGCCATAAATATTTCATCAAAGACTTGGATTGTATTTTCAGCTTTACTTTTTAATTTATTGTGGCCAAAAAACTGAACCTATAGTGACAGAACTTATATGAATATAAAGCAAAATTAACTCAACAGTGAAATAATATATATAAAAAGCAAAATTAATTTTACAGTGAAATATGTATTTTCAAACTAGATACATTGTAATGTGATATAGATACAACTGCTTAAAAAGTGATCATTATTCTTGAAAACAGTTTTTACATTGACATCAGTGGTGCAGTGACCAAAAATTGGTTAAAAAAAAAAATAGCCTGGCCGGGTAGCTCAGTGATTAGTGTAATTGACTTGTGACCTGGTGGTTGTGAGTGATATCCATTTGCGACAACTTTTCTTTGCAGCTGTTTTTCACTTCTCACCTCTGATGCATGTAAGACAAATAGTCAGTGGTTTGGAAAGAAAGCTGTGTCAGTACTGGTGTGAGAAAGCCAGGAAACACATGTGTAGGTGTACTGACCGCGGTCATATGACTTAAGCTGTTAGAATGGTGTTAGACTGTAATGCAAACAAATAGCCAAAAAGTAAGACCACTAGGCTTTAGAGAGCTACAACTTTGATGTCAGATGATTAACAGCACAATTGTGTAAATGGCTCCAGTAACCTTACTTTCTAACACAATAGTTTTTCTTATAGAATTCAATGATAAAATGATTAGAAGCAGCGTAATTAATTTTCTTGCACCCTAAAAATGTAAGTTTATGGAAACTTTCAATTTGATGGAATATATATAGCCACTAACTGTATTTGAAAATTGAAACTTTAAAAAATGTTCTCTTCAGAAACTGTATGTCTAGTCATATCCAAAACTAGAAAACGTAGGAAAAGGAGAAAATGCTGGTTACCAGCATTTTCTCCTTTTACCATAATGTTTTCTCCAATTTCAAAGACAGAAATCATCCCTTTGAACTACACTGAGTTTGTCATCTTTCAATGCTTTCAACTTGGACAAGTCTAAAATTTTGCTGTGTGGTAAAGGGATAAATTATGGGAAGAGAGAACTGTTCACTAATGTGATACCCATGACTAAGTAATTAGCATCAGGGTTCATAATCACCGTTTAGCCAAAACCATTTGAGCCGTGCTCTGGCAAAAGGGGGCTTAATGCATCTCCGTAATCCATCATACAAAGAAAGCCATCACATACTTATGGATCCATAATAGCCACTTTTTTTAACAACCGACTCAATCATGAGGTAGACTGATCCTTTGACAAGCAGAAAATCTACCAATAGCGAAAAGTTTCGGCCCAGGTCAGCCTGCGCGGACTGCGCAGGCTGACCTGGGTCGAAACTTTTCGCAGATGCATTAAGCCCCCTTTTCACAGAGCGCGGCACATTTAGTTTAGCCAGTCAGATGTTGTGTTTTGTTCTCTAGGATAAGACTAAAAATGAAACTAAGAAAGCTAATGACTGATCAATGGTGACCATTGTTTGACTTCTTACCCTCTCTTGACCTATGTTCCAAAACTCATGATAGATACATTTTGTGAAGACCTAGATCAGCCTGCACATACTTGCAGTCTGATGTTAGTATACTCTCCCTTTCTCAGTATAAATGCTTTCAGTCATATGATCAGCAATAATAAAGATCCAATAGCAGCCAAAAATCAGTGCAGGTGTTAAAATGCATTTTAATTTAAATCACACCCTTTAAAAAAGTATGGAAAATATTGTGAAGATGACAGTCTGTTATTGTGTGGTCGATGCACCTGTTAGTTGGTGGGAGAAAAATGAATTTAAAAATTAGGCAGTGTAAACAAAAGATAGAGTGACCTGGTAAATTTTATCTAATTTTTGAAATTCATTTCTCTGTCAGTGATTCACACTTGGACCAACCATTCAATAACAGATTGTCATCTTCACAAGAATTTCCATTCTTTTAAAAGATATGGTTTAGATTTAAAAACATCGTAACATCTGCATTGTTTACTTTTGGCAGCTATTGTTACTTCAATTAAAGCCATTTTTAGAATGTCAACACTTTGAATTTGGAAAGAGGAGAGTTATAGGCCCACTAATGGTAAAAAATAATCAACTCAGTCTTTCAACTCTTTCAGTGCCAAATAAATAAACTTGATCCTTTTCGATGCCTGAAAATAGAATCCACTGACACTCAGATGGATTTTTGTCTCAAAGGCTTGACTAAACAAGCGGACAGAATAGATCCAAGATCAGACTGCACGTTCTGTGCAGTCTGATCTCAATCTATGCCCTTTTGCCAAAGTCCCTGTTTTCGCCTATGGCGTTAAAGCACCAGTTGTTGACAAAAAAATGAATTTTGAAATTAGGATTAAAGTTGGGCACTTCAATTCTAGTTTTACAGTTCATTTTTCTGCCAGGGACAGGAACATTGACAAAACATAGTTACTGTAACACATTCTCGGACTTATAATATCTCTACTTTAAATGATACAAAATAAATTTGCCAGCACTTTTACTCCCAAATTGTTTACTTTTGGCTGCTAGTCGGCATGTAAGTTGAAAATGATGTCAAATAAAATTGACTCTTTACCACATGATCCCGAGTTTTAACAACCTTGAGGAAGAGTGCTTTTAAAAACATAGTGGGAAAAGGAAGAAGTGCTGGTAACCAGCATTTTTTTCATTTTCCCACAATATTTTCTAACCTTTCGATAACAGATCCCATTATTTTAGCCATATCCAAATTTATGTCTTCAAGCACTTTCAATATGGACTAGCCTTGATTTTTATAAAGAGCTAAATCATGGGCCGAATGTGAATATTGAACATTTTTCAACTTTTTCCTAGCCCTTAACACCGAATGACCTGATGATATGGGTTTACTACCGGGATCCTAAGGGAAGCTCTGAGTCAGTCAAGGTAAGTCTTGGATGTTTAGAAAGAGCTCATTTAACCCTTTACTGCACAATCTCATGTTTTAATGATCCTGAAGAAGAAAGCTTAAGAAAACATTGTGGGAAAAAGAGAACATGCTGTTAACCAGTATTTTCTCCCTTTACCACTATGTTTCTTCCCTTTCAAAGACTAGTTTCATATTTGAGCCACATTTAATTTGTCGTATGCAAGAACTCTTAAAGTTAACATAACTTTGATTTTGTGGTCTGGTAAAGGGTTAATCTATTTCCAGTCTGAATGATTTTGTGCCCCTTAATGTTGGCAGCATATGAAAGCATTTTAGGAAAAGTAGTGGTTGTTTGTTTTGAGCAATTACTCCTTTTCTCCTTACCCAAAAATATTCACAATAGCATGCAAACAGATGGGGTTCGTTCCTTCTATTGTCTCTGTAATACACTCTTGTTATAATCAGACAATACTATGTTTGAAGAAGTTTTTTGAAAAAATTTTGGGAAATAGAGAAGATGCTTGTGACCAGCTTTTCACCATTTCCAGAAATGCTTTGCACCATTTTTGAAAACTGAGGTTCAGTTAGACCAAATTTGAATTTTTCTTCTGTAGATGCTTCCTAAATGGAAAAGTCTAAAGCTTGTCATTAGGGAAAGGTTAAACCAAGACAACCAGATGATATGAATGGAACTGAAACCAGTTTTGTGAGTTTTCCGTGAGTTGTAGCTCTGTTGTCTTTATTTGCTTTTTATTTGCTCTTCAGTTTTGCTACTTGTTTGTTTATTTTTATAAAAGATTATGTTCTTTCCAAGACTGCTTGAACTTGCAGATGCTATGTAGGTTTGAGGTTATTGTAGGATATACCCTGGATTGTGTTTAGCTGTCCCAAGGTATTAGATGATGACTTAACTGGTAACTGATTTAGCACAAGTTAGCTAACAGTGTGGATGAATCAAGAAGTTTTAGTTTGGTCTTTGTTGTACCCTGTCTGATATCGTGTGTGCCTTTTGGGCCAAAACTGCCCAAAATTTGTCAACCTTTGTCATTTGTTCTTTTGTCCTTTTCCCACAATATTTTCAAAGGGTTTCTTCATCAACATTGTTGAAATTTTGGAATTTAGTGGTAAAGGGTTATAAGTAGGGATGGGATCAATTACTAATTTTACTAATCGATTAATCGGTCGCTCTTTCGATCAAGTACTGGAGTACTCGAAAGGATATGTTGACTTTTGTCAGAATGTTTTCAAGTTACCATTCTGAGGTATAGGCCTAGTGTTATCAATATGCATCAGTAGGCTAGATACCAAATAGGGAGTTGGACAATATACACGTTAAAATTAAAATAAAAATGGGAAATGACTGAAACATGCTTGAAAAAAAAGATCTGGTTCATTTAGTCAATTGTTATCTCTTAACCTGGTAGATAAGTGAAATGCAACTTTCAAGCTAATAGTGAAACCAAAATTTTGCCATTTCAAAGACATCTTTGGCAGGATAAATATCTTCTTATTGGACACTGTAGATCTAAGATCAGACTACACTTTCTGTGCAGTTTGATCACCTACACAGCCTGAAAAAGTTCGCACTTAGCAGCCTAAGGGTTAATTGTTAATGTAATTTTACTTTACCTAGCAACAGGTGCCCGTAATATTTACAGGCACTATAATATATGTAATCAAAATCAAGGTCATATCACAGGAATTTGACATTCTATAAAAATATATGATTAAACATGAAAAAAATACTCCCCTATATATAAAGAAACACAAGGAATGCAACGCCTCGATTACCCTCGACTAAACAGAAATGCCAAACCCACCCAAAATCACCAACGAAACAAAAGAGTGATCACAATTTCCCTTACCCGAGTGACAGATAACATCAAAATGTACCTGTGACATTCGGCGATCCCTTATTAGACACCTTTTCACCGCAGATATCCGTCATTTTTTACAGCTTTTTTTGACAATTTCAATCCATCGAGGAGGCCATTCGCTGACGTCACTATTTTAAGGCCTGCAGTAAATATTACTATTATTATTTTCATTTTAAAATATATTCATGTACATCGCATGATACTAAATATTTTTCTAGAGATAACTAGCTAAAATATTTGCCGGTATTCTTTTTTAAAGAAAAGATATTTGACTTGTGTAAATAGGGAAAAACCCATCAGGCGACATAACTCTGTTGACATTACCCGAGTTCGACTGGTCATTTTTCGCGAAGCACGGTTCCAAATGAAACTATCAACCCTTTACCAAACAATCTCTTGTTTTCACGACCATGAGAAAGAAGCCTTTTGAAAACATAGTAGGAAGAGAAAGGGAAAAAAAAACTGATGGTTACCAGCATTTTCTCCCTTTCCCACATTGTTTTCTACTCTATCACTGACATATATTCCATCATCTGAGCAATTTGTCGTCTGCAAATGCTTTCAGTTTGGTCCAGTCTAAAATTTTGTTGTTTGGTAAAGAGTTAAGCTCCACCTACCTGTAAGGTGTCCGTTTAGTGTTGCACAAACATTACCACGATTTGAGAGCGTAAGGTTTGTGCTTCAAGAAAGTTTACGAAAACCGTAAAATTTACCAGTAGAATACAAAAAGTGCAACACGTAAAACCGTATTTCCTCCTTTTCAAGAAAGTTTTCAATATTTCTCGAAAAGATTATCGGGAAATTGAAGGTTACAAGGACAGAAAAAGTCGACTTCTACTAGTGGTGTAGGTTGCAATTACACAAACCTTTCAGTCAATATTTTATGCATCCTCGGAACCCAGGTTTGAAGTATTATGTTACTCTCCATGCATTAGATATGCATTCGATTACAGAATGAACCGAAACTGGGTCACCGAGGATGTATTTTATGCAAAGTGCAATACCTCCTTTTCAATAACGTTTTCCATTTTTCCAGAAAAAAAAAAAAGTTTGGAAATTTAAGGTTACAAGGTCGGAAAAGAGTGTGAGCTAGGTTGCAAAACTTGGAAAACAGAACCTCTGGAAAATGTTCACTTATACAGACTCTAGGGATCTGAGTCAATAAAAACTCTCACGGGGACCAAATCAATGAACATGTTCACAATCGAACGTCCGGAACCAAACAATGTGTATAACGTAAATCCAGGCATTTGAAAAGAATTAAAAAAAAGAAGAAGAAGAAAAAATAATAACTTTAGAGAGATAGAGAGAGAGATCTACGGACCAAAACACATTACGTGCCATATGATTTACAGTCAGAGAAAAAAGAGGGGGAGATCTATGGAGATAAAGACAGATCTAGATCTACGGACGAAAAATAAGAATTAATTTAGGATTATTGATTTCCCTTCCAAATAGTTCAAGAGAGAGAGAGAGGTAGGGGGTTAGATGCGGACTTATACTATAGCAAACAGAAAAATTTATAAGTTTCAAAAAAATCGTACAGGTGTAAGCTACCTATTATAGGCGAGATAGGTGTGAACAACAACCTGTTAGTTTAAAATTTGTTGTATTTATACAATGACAGTGTAATTAAATAGCTCTTGATCTAAGAAAACCATTATACTACTTACATCAAATGCTAATTCGGCCTTGTTTCATTATGTTGAGACTCTAGACTGAGTTCATGGAAACCAAGGTAATATTGCGCATGCGCTACATTATACACTATAGTTTATCGTGAACTCAACCTTAAAATTAACTGCGGGCCTTACAATAGTGACGTCAGCGAATGGCCTCCTCGATGGATTGAAATTGTCAAAAAAGCTGTAAAAAATGACAGATATCTCCGGTGAAAAGGTGTCCATTTAGGAATCGCCGAATGTAACAGGTACATTTTGGTGTTACATTGTATCTGTCGCTAGGTTAAAGGAAATTGTGATCGCTCTTTGTTTCGTTGGTGATTTTGGGTGGGTTTGGCATTTCTGTTTAGTCGAGGGTAATCGAGGCGTTGCATTCCTTGTGTTTCTTTATATACAGGGGAGTATTTTTTTCATATTTAATCATATATTTTGATTATAGAATGTCAAATTCCTGTGGTCATATTTAGCATCTGGAATGATCAGCAACGACTTATGGCCTTCTTTAATTTTTGATTGTCTGTTAAACAAGCTGATAAGCATGTAAATATCGCAAGCGTAAAGTTAAAATGCCTATACAGTGACAGGTGTTGGTGTAAAAACTCCCGATTTTGGTTGACACCACACTGCTAATTGATGACAAATTAATTGCATATGGCCCATCAAGGGGTCGTTAGATGGAAGGTGTTACATAATTGACCCTTCACATTACCCTTGTCATCTTTATTAATCTCTTAAGCTTAAATGTAAAACTATTTTGAATTGGAAATCTGGAAGTCGAAATCTTTTTTTTTTTTTTTCACGAGTATTCGATTACAGATATTACTAATTGATAATCGGACGTCTGATCGAGTACTCAATAAATTGAGTACTCGTTCCCATCCCTAATTATAAGGATTGGTTTAACCCCTTACCACACAATCTGAGTTTTAATGACCCTGAGAAGAAGGCCTGTTGAAAACATTGTTGGAAAAGAAGAAAATGCTGGTAACCAGCATTTTCTCCTTTTCCCACGCTGTTTTCTAGACTGTCTGAAACAAATCTCATCATTTGTGCCATATAAATTTTGTCTTCTGTAAGTGCTTTTAAATTGGACCTGTCTAAAATGTTGTTTTGGTAAGAGTTCATAATTTTCATTTTTAGCTCCACTGGCTGAAGGCCAGCGGGCTTATGTCATGGCCCGTTGTCCGTCGTCCGTCCGTCCGTGCGTTAACTTTTATTTTAAACATCTTCTCTGAAACTACCCAGCCAATTTTGATGAAACTTCACAGAAATGATCCTGCCATGGCCCTCTTCAGAATTTCTTGAAAGAATTTAATTCCTTCAAAAACTGGTTGCCATGGCAACAAAACTTAAAAATATTGGAAATCTTTGAAAATCTTCTTGTCTGAAACCATAAGGCCTAGGGCTACCCAATTTGGCATGTAGCTTTATCTAGTAGACCTCTATCAAGTTTCTTCAAATTATAGCCCTGGGGTCAAATTTGACCCCGCCCCGGGGGTCACAAGTTTTACATAGGCTTATATAGAGAAAACTTTAGAAATCTCCCTGCACCTAGCCATAAGGCCTAGTGCTACCAAATTTTGCATATGGCTTTATCTAGTGGGCCTCTACCAAGAGTGCCCAACTTATAGCCCTGGGGTCAAAATTGGCCCAGCCCAAGGGGTCACAATTTTTATATGGGCTTATATAGACAAAACTTTAGAAATCTCCCTGTACTCAGTCATAAGGCCTAGGGTTACCAAACTTTACATGTGGCTTTATCTAGTGGGCCTCAACCAAGAGCACCCAAATTATAGCCCTAGGGTCGAATTTGACCCCATCCCAGGGGTCAGAAGTTTTACATGGGCTTATGTAGTGAAATCTTTAGAAATTTTCTTGTTACTTACCATAAGAACTTGGGCTACCAATTTTAGTCCTGTCTCGGAGGTCTTACGTTCAAAACCAATTGGCCAAGTATTGTAATGTTTGTCATGTAGGGATTATATGTATTAGCCAGTGGAGCGATACAGGGCCATCATGGCCCTCTTGTTATTTGAGCCAAGCCCTGGTAGCTCAGTCGGTAGCATACAGGACTCAAGAAAAGGGATTGCTGGTTCGATCCCCGGCTGACCGATTTCTCTCCGAGGATTAATGATGGTCATTGCGACAGGATTCCTCTCTCACTGCTGATCATTGTTTCGACTATGGTTTTGAGGGAAAGCAGCCAGTGGTTTGGAAAGAATATTGTGCGGAATACTGGTAAAAGAAACTCCAGGAAAGCATGGATATGTGCACTGGCCGCCACAATATGACTGATATAATGTTGAAAACGGCGTTAAACACCATACAATCAATCAGTCAGTCATTTTTCTTTGGTAGATCAATGAAGAGACAACTGTATCTGACGTTGTGCTGACTTTGATTTCAAAAATGAAGCTAAGTAATCGTCAGTGGTCTTTACATGAAGTGGTGAAAGAAGAACTGGGTAATTTATTTATTTTTTTCTTTTTTTTTAAATTTATATAATAATATATGAAAATGAGATTTTCAATCTAAATTTATCTGTTTACAGGCATGTCTGTTTTCTCTGTCTTTTCTCTGTCTGTCTTTTTCTCCTGTTAAATGGGGTGAGTTATAGTAAATTAATGAAGCTTTTAAATCACACAGAAATTGTACAAGTTAATAAACAGTTCCATGACTTGTTGTTTTATACCAAACAATCGTGAGTTTTTTAAAAAACAATCCTGATTTTTAACCCTTTCCCAAACGGAAAATTTTGGACAAGACCAAATTGAAAGCATTTTGCAGATGACAAATTAACAGTTGCTAAAAAGATGATTTTTCTTTATGATAGGGTAGAAAACGTTGTGGGAAAAGGAGAAAATGCTGGTTACCAGCATTTTCTCCTTTTCCCACAATGTTTTCAAAAGGCTTCTTTTCCTGACCCGTAAAAACCAGGGATTGTTTGGGAAAGGATTCCAGGCAGGAAGGCTTTTGAAAACACTGTGGGAAGCATTTTCTCTTTTTCCTATAATGTTTTCTACCCTATCATACACAAACTCCATCATTTGAGCCACATTTGATTTGTTGTCTGCAAAGGCTTAGAATATGGATGGGTTTAAAATCTGGTAAATAGTTAACTCTTTACCAAACAACAAAATTGTAGACTTGTCCAAATTGAAAGCATTTGCAGACGACAAAATAAATGCGGCTCAAAAATTAAAATCTGTTTTGGGAAGGAAAGAAAACATTGTGGGAAAAGGAGAAAATGCTGGTTACCAGCATTTTCTCCTTTTCCTACAATGTTTTCAAAAGGCTTCTTTCTCAAGGTCGTTAAAAGTCGGGATTGTGTGGTAAAGAGTTAAGTGGATCAGACTTAACCCTTTACCACACAATGCTGCCTTTTAATGACCTGATGAAAAAGGCTTTTCAAAACATTGTGGGAAAAGGAGAAAATGCTGGTAACGGGCATTTTCTCCTTTTCCTGCAATGTTTTCTATCCTTCCAAGAACAAATTTTAATTTTTGAGTCATATCTATTTTGTCATCTGCAAATGCTTTCAATTTGGAAATGTCTTAAATATTGTTGTGTGATAAAGGGTTAATAGTGTATGTCATCTTTCAGTTTTTGTCTTAAGATAAGAATTAAATTTGATTCCCTTCTGAAATGGATAAAGATTAACCCTTTACCACACAATGACGCCATTTAACGCCCCTAAAGAAGAGGCCTTTTGAAAACATTGTGGGAAAAGGAGAAAATGCTGGTAACCAGCATTTTCTCCTTTTCCCACAAAGTTTTCTACCCTATCAAAGAAAAGTTGCATCATTTGAGCCACTATGAAATTGTCGTCTGCAAATGCTTTCAATTTGGATAGGTCTTAAATTTTGCCGTGTGGTAAAGGGTTAAGAAATTGATATAGGATCTGACATAGATATAAGTTGGCTTTGAGACAAATTTTTATCAACCCTTTCCCATACGACAAATTCCTGACTCTACCAGGTTGAATGCATCTGCAGATGACAACTTTGAAAATGATACAAAAGAAATGTAGTTTTCTGTAATGACAGAAAACTTTGTGGGAAATGGAGAAAATGCTGGTTACCATATTAAATCCAATTCGCTTCTCTGAAAGAAGCATATGAGCCATGGTCTGTGAAAAGTTTATGCATCTGCAAAAAGTGTTGAGTCATGCACAGGCTGATGTAGGTAACAAATCTTTTTGCTATTGTTTGATTTTCTGTATGTCAAAGGACTATTCTTCCTCATGATTCAATCAGCCTGTAGAGAGAATTTAAAGGTACATAATTATGGGATGACTTGCATGATATCATGCTTTATCAAAATGTGTTAAACCCCCTTTTCCAGTAGTATGGCTCAATTAAAGAATGATGTCACATATGACATCACAAAATGCTTCTCTCAGACCTGACTGGAACAAGGGAGTTTATGTGATGAAACATTATTATGAGCAACTTTTTCACTTGTATACATGTTATACCATTTTGTCTCATATAGACACTCCCCCTCTAATTAATGCTCCAAAAGCTTTTTTCTATCTGAAAATTGGCTAACGGATGGCAAATCCATCGATAAATTGAAAAAAATCAGCCTTAATACACTTACAGCATCGACATAATTCTGATTACTTCACAAATTGATTTCTCTATCACTTGCCTAAGTGTATGTTCCTTGTATATACATACACTTCCGATGACATTTTAAACTTTTGGTAACACAAAGTTTATAAACTAACTTGGAAAAACCATATTAAGAAAGTGAAAATATCAGTAATGTTATCATCCTCCTCTGGAAATTCTTATTTGTTTTACATCTTTTAACTCTTTACCAAACAACAAAATTTTAGACTGGTCGAAATTGAAAGCATTTGCAGACGACAAAATTAATGTGGCTCAAAAATTGAAATTTGTTCTGGAAGGCTTCTTTCTCAGAGTCGTAAAAACCAGGGATTGTTTGGTAAAGAGTTAAACACCCCCGCCCCCTGGGAAAATGTAACGCCCCCGGTGGCGATAAAAAGAGACATTACAGTATAGGGTTATTTGAAACTTCTCTGTCTGTCCTCAATATGTGCTTTGTATTTACTTACTTTGTATCAAACTGGAATGACAAGGAAACAGAAGCTATGCATCTAATCTAACCTTTTGTTGCAAAGGCTGCTGTTACCTTATTGTGAATAGAATATTTGCTAAAATGCAACTATCTAATTTACATCCTAGTCAAACAACTCTGTTTTTATTGCATCTTTTCACCAATGAGTATATCGTCATTTATCTCTTCAGATCGACCATTACACCCAGATATTAAGGTGTGGCCTGTGATAAATGAATGGAAAAACTGGACGGAGGATTATAGTACAAAAGTTTGTCTATGCCTAAAATCCAATGAACTAAAGGATAAACTGCAACAAGCTGTAAGGATGTTATTTTAGCGCTTAAAGTTTTTACATCAATTTTACTGTTTCACATAGCATAAGATTAAGGACTTTTCAAAACTGTAACAAATTATATATGTCTGTGGATTTAAAGGAGTGGTTTGGACAGACTTGTCTGTGGAAAAGTAAGGTGTAGGAGCAGCTCTGAGTGTTTCTAGGGAAAATAAAATCACTTAAGGACTGAATGCATATTTTTGTGGTGTCATTGGGAAATAAAATGCAATTGCCTTACCACATGACAAATAATGCCGGAGGGGTGTTATATCAAGCCATGTAATAAGGCAATTGCATTTTATTTCTCGATGACAACACAAAAATATGCACTCAACCCTTATAATTGCACTTGCTGTTCACTTGAATCAATTTCCAAAAATGATAGAGAGAAAAAAACACGGACAAATAAGACAGTAAACATGAGTTCATTTCCTTGGTGGATACTTGGTGGCACACATGAATACACAATCTATTTTTAGCTTTGCAATATATTTTTCAGTTGAAGAGGGCCATTTTGCTGACTTAGAAATAAATATTTTCGATGATTTATCGTAGATATTAATATAGAATACAGATAAATAGAAATTTCTGGTACTTTCTACGAAAAATTCAATTAACTTTCTAAACTTGAGGCTGAGCGGTGGATATGGCCATTCCAGTGACATTTTTATTGATATTTTGTAAAGAATAGGTCTACATACCGTCAGCAGATCTGTTCTCGAAGGGTACCTACATGTACATAGCCGACATCAGACTATCCGAGTTTTCTTGCAAGATACAAAGTGAATAATGCCACCGTTTTGTGAACTGCTTTTTTGAATGAAAACAATGGTGTCACAGCTGCTAATTTACTAACTGGAATTATGTGACGATATTCTGATCTAAGATTGTGTAAGCTTCCCTGAACAGTCCCACGAGACACTTTCACAAGTGCAACTAAAATTCACCTCCCCAGTTATTTCTAATTTGTCTGTTTGATTTGATTATCAGTTCTTACTTTAAGGTATTACAATCCTAATGCTTCTCTTGCAACATGGACTGAAATTTCTTATTAGATGATAAATGAGGATTTATACTGATATAGTATTTTTGCATATTTCTAACCGACCAGAAATTCCTTTGATGTCTATCTTGAAATTAATTGTTGATACTTTTGTTAGTTTCCTGAAAAGGGAGGTAATTATTATCTCCCTTTGTAATGAGAATATAGTGGTTTTAGATTTATAAATGATAATTCTAAGAAGGAAAAAAAGGAAAAAGTGCTCGGTGAAAGTAGTACAATAATACTCTTTTGTAATTATAGCCAATTTTTATACGCCCTTCGAAGACGGGACGTATTATGGGATCACCATTGGCTGGGGGCGGGCGTCCATCCGTCCGTCCTTCCGGGTGGTCGGTCGGTGTCCAGTTTTTGTCCAGAGCATAACTTTGTCATCTCAAGTCCGATTGACTTGAAACTTGGCATGTGTGTTTGTGACAATAATACGGAGTGCATTGCGAAAGAACCATAACTCTACCTCGTGCTGTCTTTGAGTTATTTCCCTTTGATCGTCATTTTTACAGCATTTTCTGCTTGTGCGGAGCATAATTTTGTCATCTCAAATCCGATTGACTTGAAACTTGACATGTGTGTTTGTTGCAATAATACGGAGTTCAGTGCGAAAGAACCATAACTCTACCTCGTGCTGTCTGTGAGTTATTTCCCTTTGATCGTCATTTTTACAGCATTTTCTGCTTGTCAGGAGCATAATTTTGTCATCTCCAGTCCGACTGACTTGAAACTTGGCATTTGTGTTTGTTGCAATAATACGGAGTGCAGTGCGAAAGAACCATAACTCTACCTCGTGCTGTCTTTGAGTTATTTCGCTTTGATAGTCATTTTTTACAGCATTTTCTGCTTGTCCGGAGCATAACTTTGTCATCTCAAGTCTGATTGACTTGAAACTTGGCATGTGTGTTAGTTGCAGTAATACGGAGTACTGTGCGAAAGAACCATAACTCTACCTCGTGCTGTCTTTGAGTTATTTCCCTTTGATCATCTTTTTTACAGCATTTTCTGCTTGTCCTGAATATAACTTTGTCATCTCCTGTCCGGTTGACTTGAAACTTGGTATTTGTGTTTGTTGCAATAATACAGAGTGCAGTGCGAAAGAACCATAATTCTACCTCGTGCTGTCTTTGAGGTATTTCCCTTTGTCATTTTTACAGCATTTTCTGCTTGTCTGGAGCATAACTTTGTCATCTCCAGTCCGATTGACTTGAAACTTGGCATGTGTGTTTTTTGCAATAATACGGAGTTCAGTGCGAAAGAACCATAACTCTACCTTGTGCTGTCTTTGAGTTATTTCCCTTTGATCGTCATTTTTACAGCATTTTCTGCTTGTCCGGAATATAACTTTGTCATCTCAAGTCCGATTGACTTCAAACTTGGTATGCATGTTTGTTGCAATATTACGGAGTACAGTGCGTAAGAACAATAACTCTACCTAGTGCGGATTTCGAGTAATTCCACTTTAATCTTCATTTTTATAGTATTTCTTGCTTGTCTGGAACGGAACTTTGTCACCTCAAGTTAAATTGACTTGAGACTTGGTAAACATGTTTGTTGCATTACCTGCCCTTTACAATTATTATACCCCCTCGACAACTGGCGGTGGGATGGGCGTATCTTGCGACAATTTGCCGCTCTTGTGTAGGATAATATTAGAGTGGAAATAGCTGTTTTCCATTAGGAGGGCACTACCTTAACATGTTCACTTCTAGATCGATTTGTCAATATTTTTGGTCTCCCAGTTCTAGGTTTGTTTTAAATATCACCCTGATCACGCCAAGATTTTAAAATTCTTGACGCAGCACATTCACTGCTTCCAATCCTTCCTGCAACATTCCTAGCTTTCAATCCACTTCCTATCAAATCCACAATGAGCTTTTGTTTTCTGATCAATAGACAGCAATTAACCATATATTTTTTTTTTTTTTTTTAAATTAAATCCTCGCAATAAATGAACTCTGAACAACTTCATCATGAAAGAAGAAATCAACCTCATTTAAGCAAGAGTAAATTTTCTGTTTACACAGAGCACTTAATTTAACTCAGCGACCTGTGTTTCATATAAATGGACCGCTGATGTATTGAATGGTGTAACTGATGACATTGACCAAATAAATGCTTTACTCACTTTTGGCATGGTGTATTTTTATGTTTAGGGTGCAAATAAAGATAATAATTACTCATCAATTCATTCAGGTCTATTTGGGAGAAATCAATCTTTTAGCATTGTACTGATTGATTGATTGAAATCTAAAAATATCACATAAGGAGCTTGCATGAAATCTAAAAATAGATAATGCAACAAATTGGAAAAACCGAAAGTAGTCCCCTTGCTTTCATCAAAAAATGGTATAACAGTTTTTTTGTCACATTGATTTAGATTATGAGTGCAATTATAATAATTTGAAAACTTACAATATCTCATATAAAAAAATCTGTTTGGATTGAATTCTAAATCAGAAGTTCTGATCTTGTCTTACATTGTCTGCAGTATCAACTGCATGAAGTTGTTTATAGATAAATGAGGCCTAATAACATGTAAGCACAAATGAATCACAAATAGTACAAAAAGCACTGGTTGACAGTATGAGCACAGAAAGCAAACTTTATAGATTTCTATTGGTACTCATAGGAATTGTCATTACAAGCAATTTTATGATTGGTACTAACAACATGGGTTTTAGAAAAATACTTTGGTTAAACCCTTTACCACACAATCTGGAGTTTTAGCAACCCTGGGGATTATGAAAACATTATGGGAAAATAAGAAAATGCAGGTAACCAGTATTTTTTTTTTTCCTTTTCCCACATATTTTTCTACCATATCAAAATCAGAAATGATCTTTTGAGTTTCATTTATTTTTCATCTCTTTTCTTATTTGGCATTGACAACATACATGTAAGTTCAGGTAAAATAGTTTTGGTTTAACCCTTTACCACACAATACCAAGTTTTAATGACCCTGGGGATTAAAGCTTTTGAAAATATTGTGAAAAAGGAAAAGAAGTACTGGTTACCAACAGTTTTTCCTTTTCATACATCTTTTCAAAGACAGAAGCTATGATTTGAACCTCATTTATTTTGTCATCTGCAAATTCTCTCAATTTTGCCAAAATATTTTCGTTTAGTAAAGAGATAAGATGGAAAATCTTGACTTATTTAAACATGTGCTGGCTGTTATAATATTTTTTCTCAAATAAATGTACAAGAATTGAATGCTCTTTTTATTTCAGTATGATCCCAGTAGAGCTTTGTTTGCAGAGACAAAATACGCAGACAAGAAAAAGTTTATAAAGACTGCATTTGAATTCACGCAAGCCAAGCTCTCTTATTACAAAGATCTTAAGGTAAGAATTACAAGAATACTGTAGGACAATCAAGTATGTGTGCTTAAAGCAGGTGCTTGCTTAATACAGGTAAGTTTCAACTTACTTACTTTCTCTGAGAACGCAAAATATTCTTGCTTAACCCTTTACCAATGACAAATATTTGAACTAGACCAAATTGTAAGCATTTCCAGAAGACAAAGTAAATGTGGCTCAAATAATGATTTCTATCCGTGATAGGGTAGAAAACATTGTGGCAAAAGGAGTAAATGCTGGTTATTTGCAGTTTCTCTCTTTCCCACAATGTTTTAATGGCCCTCTTTTTGAGGTTCATTAAAATTGGGATCTTGTGATAAACACTTAATACAGGTTGCTTGCAAAATAGAGGTGGCCACTGTATTTTCCAACATATCCTTATTTTTTCAGAATTTGGGTAACCCAGTGTGTAGCTGGAATATAGAAGATCTCTCAATTTACAAAGGTTACGACTCAAAAAGAGCTCCACCCTCTGGTTCAAAGTAAGTAGCTTAGAGGTAAACAAGATTATTTTGTAAGTTTAAATTGTGTATACAGAATTGATTTAAAGAGAACAAAAAAAATGTGTTCATAGAAATGTCAGAATCTTAATTTTGGTGGGCTTGAGACATTCCTTAAAGTAAGCACTCTCTTTTATTCTGATTGATTGATGTTTACAGTACCTTTGAACACTCTTGATTGTTTTGCTAATGATTTGTCAAAGAAAAAAAAATCTTGTGGACAGTAGATAGTAAAGTAATAGTAAAGAGGGTGAAAATTTGATGCCCTGCTTAGCCTATTTAGTTTATTGTACAGCACACTAAAGTAAGTGAAAGTTGCTCAGAGGAGAGGCATTTGAAGTCCTTCTTTTGAATGATACATGTAGAGTCAAGCCGCGTTAATCCAGGCTCCATTTTTCCGGAAATCTCACGTTTTACTTTTTATTCTGGAAATCTGCATTCTGGAACCTGAATGAAAAAATCGGGAACGAAGGGTTAAAAAACAGTAAAAACCTTATCAGATAAACCGGACGTGGCCTGACTGTGTATCACACAATTTTAACTTGTTATTTTCCCCGGAACTATTGTGGACTGGTTTCATAAATATCGAAACAGGCTACTTTGAGCGATTTTGGACTGGTTCCAAGAACGCGTGAATAACACGAGTAACAGTCTAGTATCAATTTATTTCAGATGGTTTTCACACATTTGAAAACACATGTCTTAATTAGAGGTGGTTTTCGAAAAGTGTTAAAAAGATATACACGTGCCATTGTTAAGTGTAAATTTGACAGATTATCAATACCCATAGTATTGATGCGATGATGTGACATATAACACGCTTTTGTTGCTTAATTATTACTTGATTAGAAAGACGATCGCTTAAAAGAACGTCGAAATCTCCACACAGTTCTTGTGCTCAGGTTTAATCCGTCATATTCTCTGACAACAAAACTAGAATTTAAACATACCTGCTACTTGCATATTTCATAATCCTTCGTTTCAAATACAAATATTCTCATTTTAACCGGTAAACATAAGAAAAAACAGTTTAATTTATCTCTTCCTCGAGCTGTTTACGCTTCCCAAAATTGACACAAAATGGCCGCCAGACACGATAAATTTCTTTAATATTTTTTTTTCAATTATTTTACTTCTAACAGATTATAAATGTGAATAAAGATCGATATGCACATCTTTCATTTCGATTCGATTGTCAATCAATACTCTCAATAACTGTGTCGTTTTACCATTTCAATAATCTGAAGTCAACAGAAGAGGACGACTTGAAGTTTCAACTTTGTGAAAAAAAAGACCTTTGCCAGTACAAAGAAGACAACCCAAATGCCACTTTCGCGGAAATTCTACAATACATCATTAAAAACCATGTCTCTCGAAATTGGAAAATTAACAGTTAAACTATAATACAGAAATACTGTACCTGTGTTTTGCCCCCCTTTTTTCATGGCGTTTTCGAAAGTCATAATGTGCTGAGCTTTACAAACCCACCCATTTGTACAAAAGGTATAGATGTGCAGGTACAAGGGGAAAAGCATGTACAAAAAACACAAAAAGGCAAAATGCAAATTTATGACAATTTATTCTATTAAATATCTGAACAATCGCTGGAACAATACAGACAAGTGCTCGTGTAATTCATACGCTATTGTAATTCTTATGAAGCACAGTGTCCCTTATCAACATGGAAGTCTTGGTGATTCGGGGTGATCCCAGTTCTCTGGTCCGAAAAAACGGCTTATCTGGAAACATTCATAGGAAACAGAAGTGTCCAGATTAACGCGGCTTGACTGTATGTAAATATTGTGGGAAAAGAAGAAACTGCTTATTTTCCCAACTCCTCATTACTCCAGAATATTTTTGAGAGCTGTCCACAGTCACCAGAGGAAGGATGAAAAGAGATGATCATGCTCTGGTAAAAAGGGGCTTACTGTATCTTCTTAATTATACAAAGCATATCATCACATTATTATGGATCCATAAAATCCAGTTTATCTAATGAATGACTGAATCATGAGGTAGAATGGTCCTTTTATTTGCAGAAAATGTTCGTATAGCTAAAGGTATCAACCTACAAATGAGCCATGCTCTGTGAAAAGGGGGCTTAATGCATCTGCGAAAAGTAACGACCCAGGTCAGCCTGCACAGTCCGCGCAGGCTGACCTGGGCCGAAACTTTTCGCTATCGGTCAATTTTCTCTTCGTCAAAGGACCAGTCTACCTCATGATTAAGTCGACCATTTAATAAAGTGGCTCTTATGGGTCCATAACTGTGTGATGACTTTGGCTGGTATCATGTATCACGGAGATGCATTAAGCCCCCTTTTGCCAGAGCGTGGCTCAAATGTATGTCAGCCTGCACATCCTGACATGGGTTCATACCTTTTGCAGATGCATTAAAACCCCATTTCACAGAGCACAGCCCAATTCTACATTTGTAATATAGAGAGAAAAATTACATTATTGATTGCCCATCATAGGTCTCTCAAAATAGAGTTTGTGGTATAATCTGAAAACTGTTTCTGTAAACTTGGTCAAAGTAGGACTAAACGTTTTTTGTGTCTTTATGACCCTGGTGAAAACATCATGGGAAATGAAGAAAATGCTTGTCACCAGCATTTTCTTCTTTTCCTACTATGTTTTCAATTGCCTTCATCTTCAGGGTGGTTATAACTTGGGATTATGTGATAAAGGAATAATCTGTTATCCACAAATGCTTTCAATATGGATACGTATAAAACTTTTAAAGTTTACTTATGAACTACATGTAGCTGTAATTGTTGATTTTTTCTTCAGATGGCTGTTCACATTTCTCTGTAGAGGAGAAACAGTTGGGTAAGCTATTTTGTATATAACATAGATTAAACATTGTTAAAAACAGTACATAAAGATAAAATGACTTTAGTATTAAAATTTTGTGGGAGGGGAAAGAATATTTGTCAGAATCTCTTATTTCTTAACACTTTTCGACCCTACAATATTTAAGACTCATCCAAGGTAAGAGCATTTGCAGCTGACAAATTGAGCATGCATAAAATAATCTGAGTTTTCCTTGAAAGGGTAGAAAAATAGTGGAAAATGGCAAAAATCCTGGTTACTAGCATTTTCTCCATTTCCCACAATGTTTGCTACCCTTCAAAGACAGAAATTGTAATTTGAGCCACATTTTTTTTTTATCTGCAAATGCTTTCAGTGTTTTTTAAAGCCTACTTTGTCAGGCTGAGCCCCAATGGCTCAGTGGGTAGAGTGCAGGACTTGAAAACGGGGTTGTGGGTTGATCCCTTGCTCGGCCAATTTCCTTCTGAGGATTGATGATAGTCATTGCGACAGGATTCATTCCTCTCCCACTACTGACGATTGTTTCGACTGACCATTGTTTCGATGAAACAAAGCAGCCAGTGGCTTGTTTCTGTTTTAGATTGTTTGGTAAAGAGCTAAAGTGCCCATCACTCTCTCGTATAACATTTGTGGCTGACTAAGATTATGATCTCACTGAATGAAACATGCCATCAAATTAGACTGTACAAGATAATGCAGATCATGGATCCACTCCTTTAGATATTTTTATCATAAAAGTCTTGACATTGCAGTTTTGAATTCCTATTTAAGCAATGAAAATTACCTTAGGAGCCCAATAGCAAAGTTTAACTTTTAATACCGATTCCTGTTTTTAGCTCACCTGAGCACAAAGTGCTCATGGTGAGCTATTGTGATCGTGCTGTGTCCGGCGTGCGTCATTCGTCGTCCGTTGTCAACTTTTTACCTTGTGTACGCTCTGGAGGCCACATTTTCAGTCCGATACTCATGAAACTTGGTCAGAATGTTTGCCTTGATGATATCTCGGACAAGTTTGAAAATGGGTCATGTCGGGTCAAAAACTAGGTCACTAGGTCAAATCTTAGAAAAACCTTGTGTACGCTCTAAAGGCCACATTTTCAGTCCGATACTCATGAAAGTTGGTCAGAATGTTTGCCTTGATGATATCTCAGATGAGTTTAAAAAATGGGCCATGTCGGGTCAAAAACTAGGTCACCAGGTCAGATCTTAGAAAAACCTTGTGTACGCTCTAGAGGCCATATTTTCAGTCCAATACTCCTGAAAGTTGGTCAGAATGTTTGTCTTGATGATATCTCAGACGATTTTGAAAATGGACCATGTCGGGTCAAAAACTAGGTCACCAGGTCAAAGCTTAGAAAAACCTTGTGTACGCTCTGGAGGCCACATTTTCAGTCCAATACTCTTGAAAGTTTGTCAGAATGTTTGTCTTGATGATATCTCTGATAAATTTGAAGACAGGCCATGTTGGGTCAAAAACTAGGTCACTAGGTCAAATCTTAAAAAAAACTTGTATATGCTCCAGAAGCCACATTTTCTGTCCAATACTCTTGAAATTTGGTCAGAATGTTTCTCTTGATAATATTGCAGACGAGTTCGAAAGTTGGCCATGTTGGGTCAAAAACTAGGTCACTAGGTCAAATCTTTGAAAAACCTTGTGTATGCTCCAGAAGCCACATTTTCAGTCCAATGCTCTTTAAAGTTAGTCAGAATGTTTGTCATGATGATAGCTTGGATGAGTTTGAAAATGGACCATGTCGGGTCAAAAACTAGGTCACCAGGTCAAAGCTTAGAAAAACCTTGTGTATGCTCTGGAGGCCACATTTTCAGTCCAATACTCTTGAAAGTTTGTCAGAATGTTTGTCTTGATGATATCTCTGATAAATTTGAAGACAGGCCATGTTGGGTCAAAAACTAGGTCACTAGGTCAAATCTTAAAAAAACCTTGTATATGCTCCAGAAGCCACATTTTCTGTCCAATACTCTTGAAATTTGGTCAGAATGTTTCTCTTGATAATATTGCAGACGAGTTCGAAAGTTGGCCATGTTGGGTCAAAAACTAGGTCACTAGGTCAAATCTTTGAAAAACTTTGTGTACGCTCCAGAAGCCACATTTTCAGTCCAATGCTCTTTAAAGTTAGTCAGAATGTTTGTCATGATGATAGCTTGGATGAGATTGAAAATCGGTCATGTCAGGTCAAAAACTAGGTCACCAGGTCAAATCTTAGAAAAACCTTATGTAAGCTCTAGAGGCCACATTTTCAGTCCAATAATCTTGAAATTCGGTCAGAATGTTTGTCTTGATAATTTCTTAGACTAGTATGAAAATGGGTCATGTTGGATAAAAAACTAGGTCACAAGGTCAAATCTCGGAAAAACCTTTTGTACTATAATTACAGTCCAATATTCTTTAAACTTTTGTTAGAATGTTTGTCTTGATGATATCTTGCATGAGTTTGAAAATGGGTCACATGGAATAAAACCTAGGTCACCAAGTTTCATCCTTGAAAGACCGTGTGTACGCTATAGAGGCCACATTTTCAGTCCAATAATCTTGAAATTTGCTTTGAATGTTTGTCTTGATAATATCTTAGACTAGTATGAATATGGGTCATGTTGGATGAAAAACTAGGTCACTAGGTCAAATCTCGGAAAAACCTTTTGTACACCCTACAAGCCACATTTTCTCTCAAATACTCATGAAAGTTTGTCGGAATGTATGTCTTGATAATTTCTACATGTCAAGTAGGCCGCTGAGACAAATTCTAGAAAAAGCTTGTGTACACTGTAGAGGCCATATTTTAAGCCCAATGCTAATGAGTGTTTGTCAGAGTGTTTGTCTTAATATCTCTGAAGAGATTGGAAATGGGTCATGTTTGATCAAAAGGCTCAGGTGAGCGACTTCAGGGACATCATGGCCCTCTTGTCTACTAGACCTAAAGGAAAGAAAAAATGGTATCAATTTCTTTTTTGTCATAAAAATTGGATGTACATGTTTTTTATATTGTTTTAAGCAGAGGCAAAGACCTTCCTTATTTTGGACGTACTGTGTGTTGCGATTCAGAACAGGATTTATATTTATGGATTTCTGCAATGTTGAAGTCACAGGCAAGAAATATATTTGTATTCTATACTGCTGTTCTTGTATACCTCTGTCAAGGGAAAAGTTTACTTTTTCTTTCAACCTTGTAACAAAAATATCCAATGTCTCGCCAACTATAAGCTTTAGAGGGCTTTTGAAACATTGAAGGAAAAGGAGAAAAGCTGGCACCTGCATTTGTTTCTTTTCCCACAATGTTTTGTAACCCTGCAAAGATAAAGCTCTTCATTTGAGCCACATTTAACCCTTTACCACACAGTCCTGACCTTTAACGACCCTGAGAAAAAAGCCTTCTGAAAACATTGTGGGAAAAAGAGAAAATGCTGGTAACCAGCATTTTCTCTTTTTCCCACAATGTTTTCTTCCCTTCCCTAAACAAATTTCAAATTTTCAGTCACTTTTATTTCGTCGTCTGCAAGTGCTTTCAATTTGGACCAGTCTAAAATTTTGTCGTTTGGTAAAGAGTTAAGTTGTCATCTGCAAATACTTTCAATTTAGAGGGGTTTACAATTTTGTTGTCTGAAAACAAAATTTTAGTGTGGTTGAATAAGAAAGCATTTGCGGACAAAAATTTAGCTATTCCAGTAAATATGACATTTTATGTCAAAGGGAGGGGAACATCATGGGAAAAGGAAAAAATGCTGGTTACAAGCATATCTCCTTTTCCAACAATGTTCTCAAAAGGCCTCTTGCTCAGGGTCATAAAATCTTGGAATTTTGTGGTGAAGGATCAATGATGTTTACTCCCTATAACCCCTATACGACACAATCCAGAGTTTTAAATGACCCTAAATAAGAAGGCTTTTGAAAACATTTCGGAAATAGGAGAAAATGCCAGCATTTTCTCCTTTTCCCACATTGTTTTCTACACTTCCGAAAACAAATTAGTTTTTGAGTCACGTTTGATTTCTAGTCTGCAAATGCTTTCAGTTTGTACAAATCTGAATCTTTCTTGTTTGGTAAAGAGTTAACCCTTTACCAAACGACAAAATTTTAGACTTTTTGTAACAAGCATTTGCAAGCGACAACTTAAAGGTGGCCAAAATGACGAGAATTTTTATTGATGGGTTAGAAAACATTGTGGGAAAAGGAGAAAATGCTGGTATTTTCTCCTTTTCCCTCAGTGTTTTCAAAAGCCTTCTTCCTCAGGGTGGTTAAAAGTCAGGATTGTGTGGTAAAGGGTTAACACAATAAGCACACTGAGATTATGATACTTTCAAAGCTGTACTCAGCTCCTGTTAGCTCCCCTTTAGCTGGGACCCTAAGAAAGAAAACTTGAAAGCACTGTTAGAAAAGAAGAAATGCTGGTTACTAGCATTTTCTTCCGTTTCCTACAATATTTCCTACCTCCTCAAAACCCACCTCTAAGTTGAGTCACATTTTTTTGTTGGCAAATGTTTCCCATTTGGATAGTTCTAAGATTTTGTTGATTGGTAAAGAGTGATGTTCTGTCTCTTTGTTAACCTTTGTAATATGAAGATCTTGGTTTGATCTTAATTGGCAGTGCTGGTCTGCAAGGATTTGCAGAGCCCTAGCATAATAAACAAAATCTATCAAAATTTAACCCAGCCTGGAAGCACACCAAATCTGAGACCTGCTATGCCAATTTCTTTCATTATGACATGATTCATTCCTCTCTCACCATTGATCTCTTTCGACATATTTCAAAATCCTGTGATTGTTGTAAATTTTGACAGTTTGTTTGCATGGTGTTTAACACTGTTTTCAACATTATTTTAGACATATTGCAGCTGCCAGTGCACCTATCCATGCTTTCCTGGAGTTTTCTTTTACCAGTTCTGTGCACAATATTCTTCTCAAGCCACTGGCTACTTCCTTACACCATTGATCTCTTTTTCGATTTGTAAGGAAGTAGCCAGTGGCTTGAGAAGAATATTGTGCACAGAACTGGTAAATGAAAACTCCAGGAAAGCATGGATAGGTGCACTGGCAGCTGCAATATGTCTAAAATAATGTTGAAAACAGTGTTAAACACCATGCAAACAAACTGTCAAAATTTACAACAATCACAGGATTTTGAAATATGTCATAATTGGTAATGTGTTTCTGCCTTGTAAGTTTGATGTTTATAAACAGATTGGAACCAGATTTCTGGCATGGTTTTGTACCAATGAGATTTCACAGGAGTCCACCTACTAAACAGATACTTTGTTAACCCTTTACCACAATATGATGAGTTTTAACGACCCTGAAGACAAAGCTTTTGAAAACATTGTTGGAAAAGGAGAAAATGCTGGTAACCAGCATTTTCTCCTTTTCCCACAGTGTTTTCTATCCAATCAAAGACGAATTCCACCATTTCAGCCACATTTAAATATTCCTCAGAAAATGCTTTCAATTTGGACAAGTCTACATTTTTGTCGTGTTGGAAGGGTTAAGCATTCATGATTGGCTACCATTCTAAGGTGTAGCATGTCTTAAACACATATTATTTGCAGCTGAATACTTTAAAACATTGTGACAAAAGAATAAACTCCTTTTAACCATCACCTTTTTCTTTTAGTTACAATGTTTTCATATGTATATATGGGTATATACAGAAATCTTCTCTTTTTCATGTATATTGTCCTTATTTGACAATGATTCTGCCCAAGTTGTCTGCTGCAAACTTAATGTGAGGTAATCATTTAAACCTTAACCAAACAATCCTGAGTATTAATGACTCTTGGTGAAAAGGATTTGAAAATGCTGTGGAAAAAGGAAAAAATATTTACAACCGGTATATACTCCATTTGCCACAATTTAAACCCCTTTCATAGACAAATTGTATCATTTAACCCTTTGCCAAACAACAAAATTTTCAGACTTTATCAAGCATTTGCTGACCACATGTCAAATGTGGTTCAAATGATGATTTCAATATTTGATCTGGTTACCAGCATTTTCTCCTTTTCCTACAATAATTTCGAAAGGCTTCTCCCATGAGATCATTAAAACTTTAGATTCTGTGGTCAAAGGTTATGCCACAATGAAAGTCATTTGTAAATTTCTTTGTGTATGGTAAAGGGTTAACAGTTTAGATTGATGATAATATATGAATTTTGTATAATCTTTTTTTGCAGCATTCCTCATGGTTCTCATAGAGTTGACATGGTAATTTACGAAAGGTAGGCTAAATACCCAGCATGCTTAGAGTAATTTTAATGGTTCAGAGATTGTGCAGTCATCCTGTATTCTACAGTCAGGCATTTATTTTTGGATATTTTAAGAAATAGCCTCAAATGTGTAGCAGTGTAAACCTTAACATTACATGTATTTGATAAATTTCAAGAATAATAGTGACTCTTTACAAAACAACAAAATTTTGGGCTTGTCCAAATCCTATGCATTTGCAAACAGCAACAACAACAAAAAACATGGCTGATTTGTCATTGAAAGTGTGGAAAACATCGTAAAAAGAGAAAAAAAATGCTGTAAGTCTTAATACTACTTTTATTAGTTTTCATGTGTAATTATTTAAGTATTATTATATTTATCATTCATTAAAAAAAAATAAGTTTTGAATTATTTGAAATGAAACAAAATCTAGTATTATTTCATATCTCTTTCCTATCAAAGTTTTGATGAAAAAATGGAAAACTGCCTTTTAGTGTTTTTTTCTGGATGATACTGAAGTATAACAATTATGGATGGTTACAATAGGTAATATTTTAGCTGAATTTAAATGTTTTTGAGGCATGAAATTGAAGTTTCTGTATGTATTTTTCTGAACTACAAAAAGTTTGGGAAATCAGGCTACATATACCATTTAACTTTGTTTATTTAAGGGTTTGTGCAATGGACTTCAGCGTAGATGATTCAGTCGAAAGATATGAGGATTTGGGACAGGGTTACAGTTAAATATAGATAACTGACTTCTCAACTACAAGCTGCATGACATAAAAATCTGAAATTATTATCTTGTGATCTAATTCATAAATGGACCAAAGTTGTACAAAAAATAGTTTTACACTCAGACGAACCCTTGGAGTGCTGAGTAAGGACTAAGTTGTTTATTCAAACAGTGTGTATCAAAATCAGGCTGCACAGAACTTGCTGTCTGACCTTTGATCAACACTGTCACCTCTTTTTGCCAGACATTCTAACATGAGCAGCTATGAAATTTTAGGATTTGCATCTTCTTTTTACAGATTGAAGATATGTGTATGTATCTTATATAGTCGGCACTTTAAGGGTAGGTTTGTAGAGACCAAAGTCATTACTTTTGTATAGAGGATTTTTGAGCTTTTTGCTGTGATAGAAGCATTAGACATGCTTCCTCAGTGTTGCTTACAGGCTTTTTGTTGGAGTAACGATTAAAATGTTTACCTATTGATAAAATTTGGATTTGTATAAAATGAAAGCACTTTAAGACAACAGATTCAGTGTGTCTCAAATGATTGGAACTTATCTGTGAGGGGGCTAGAAAACCTTGTTGGAAAAGTATTAAATGCTGTTACCAGTATTTTCTCCTTTTCCAACAATGTTTTCATTTTCAGAAGCCTTCTTTTTAAGGGTCATGAGAAAATGGGATTGTTTGGTTAAGGTTTTAACAATCTTTACACATATTCATCATTTTTTGAAGAACCAGTTGTAAAACTTTATTTTGGGTAATGGAGAAAATGCTAATAACCAGCATTTTCTCCTTCCCACAGTATTTTCTTACCTTTTACACACAGATCCATTATTTTAGTCACATGAATTTGTCGTCTTAAAATGTTTTCTATCTGTTGGAGTCTAAAATTTTGTTATCTGGTATAGAGTTGGGAAGAGTCCGAATGAAAGTAATGTTCGTAAGGTAAGAAAACACAATTAACCACTCTGGTTTTTTTTTTTTTTTTTTTTTGTTTTAAATTTTTAGCTTAAGGTGAGCTTTTGTGATCTTGCTGTGCACTGCATCTATTTTACAGTCATCAACAATTACCCTGTGTGCACTCTAGAGACCACATTTTCAGACAGATACTCATGAAACTTGGTCAAAATGTTTGTCTTGATGATATCTCTGATAAGTTTGAAATTGGGTCAATTCCAGTCAAAATGCTGGTCACTGAGTTAAATCCTAGAAAATCCTTTGTGCACTCCAGAGGCCACATTTTCAGCCCATACTTCATGAAACTTGGTCAGAAGATTTGCCTTGATGATATCTCGGACAATTTTGAAATTGGGTCTTTTCAAGGTTAAAAGTACGTCACGGTGCCAAATCGTAAGAAAACCTTATGTGCACGCTAAAAGGCCACCTTTTCCGCTCACTACTCATGAAACTTGGTTAGAATACTTGTCTTGATGATATCTCAGACAAGTTCCAAACTGGGTCACATCTGGTCAAAAAGTAGGTCAGTGGACCATTTCCTAAAAAACATTGTGTGCACTTTAGAAACCACTTTTTCAGTCGGAAACTCATGAAACTTGGGTCAGAGTGTTTGTTTTCATGAAATCAAGTACAAGCTAAAAAATTGGGTCTTGTTAGGTCAAAAAACTGATAAATTGGGACAAATCTTAGAAAAACTTTGTTTGAACTCTAGAGACCACATACTAAAGTATTTGGACTTTATTTGTTGATTAAGCTGTCTCAGGTGGAAGAGATAAAATTCAAGATATAAAATTCTAATTCATTTTTCAAGACTGAAATTTTTCACACCTGATCTATATTTCGGTAAAGGGTTTTGAATTTTTAAATCTACCAGTATACATGTGTACATAATTTATATAAAACTAACAAAGGTCTATTCTAGTCTGTATGCATGTTATTCTATGTTATTGAAGGTACATTTATATAACTTATGTTTATCTTCCAACATATATAATGCTTGTACAAAGCAGCATCAATTTGGAAAAGATAAAAAAAAAAATTGATTTTTGCGCAAGTTTCATTATCTTAATCAGTCATTTCCCAGACTGTATTTTAGTGCTGTACATGACTTTCATAGTTGACAAATCGCCACATTAGAGGAAAAAAAAAAAAACAAAAGAAAATGACTTTTGAAAAATTTATATAGAAAAATCTTCTTAACCTCTTGCCAAACAATTCTGATTTTTGATTAAAAGGACCCTAAAGAAGAATAAGACTCTTAAAACTTTGTGGAAAAAGGAAAAATGCTGCTGACCAGCATTAATTCGTTTAAAATCTGTGATGCATGTTATAATTATGACTTATTACACATGCTGTTATTAGTTAATTCTTTACCAGATGACAAAATTGTAGCCCTGTCCAAATTGAAAGCATTTGTAGATGACAAATGTAGCTCCAAATATGGAATATGTTTATCGTTGGTTAGAAAACATTGTAGGAGAAGGAGAAAATGCTGGTAAACAGCATTTTCTCCTTTTCCCACAATGTTTTCAAAATCCATATTCCTCAGGGTTGTTAAAACACTGGATTATGTGGTAAAGAATTGAATTTTGAAGTAAACTTGTTATAATTATGAATAAGAATAGTAATTCAGTCTAGTACTTGCACTTTATATTTATAAACACATAGGTACAGAGAAAAATCTACCGTAGAAAATTCATGTCGGAGATTCTTTATGATTGCCTGTATACTATTTTTCCCTATTGATTTAATTGCCTTATATATCTTACTTCTGTTTTATTGCTTTGGCCCTTTTAACAACCATGAGAAAGAAAGCTTTTGAAAACGATGTGTGTAAAGGTGAAAGTGGTTCTTAACAGCATTTCCTCCTTTTTCTGCAATGTTTTTCTATCCTTCCCGAAAACAAATTTCAATTTTTGAGTCACACTCATTTTTTTGTCTACAACTGCAATAGTCAGAATTGAATGCATTGGTACAGTACCAATCAAGTGTCGCTCAAATGATAAGATTTGTCCCTGGAAGGATAGATAATATTATGGGAAAAGGAAAAAAAAACGAGAGTCTGCAGTTATCCTCTTGTAGCAGAACATTTTATGAGGTCATTGTAGCAAAAGCGATCCAAGATCAAAGTTCAGTTTCTAGGCTTTCTGATCTTGATCTTCTATGTTCACAAAAGTAGCCAAGCTCCGGTAGCGCAGTCTTTAGTGCACAGGACTTTAGAACAGGGGTTTGCTGGATTGAAAACACAATTGGGCAAATTTCTTTCACAGGATTTATGATAATTATTGTGACAGGATTCATTCCTCTCTCACCGCTGATCAATGTTTTTATAATGGTTTTGTGGGAAAGTAGCAAGTGACTTGAGAAGAATATTGAGTTCATTTTTGGTAAAAGAAACTCCAGGAAAGCATAAATCGGTGCACTGGCTGCTGCCAGATAACTGAAATAATGTTGAAAACAGTGTTAAACACCATACAATCAATCACATAAATAAGTTTTTCAGGCACTTAAGGGTCAGATTCTGAACTTTTTGCATAAGTTGATTTTTAACTTTTTAGTAGACAGAAAAAAATGCTGACTTGTGTATATTGATAGCATTGCAGACATTGAATGAACTCTAGTACAAATGATGGAAGTTATATAAGGAGGGTAGAAAAAAATTGATGAAAGGAGAGAAAATGCTGGTTACCAGGATTATAGTTTTGATCCACAATATTTTTTAAAAGCCATCTTCTTCAAGCTTGTAAAAACAAGGTGTTGTCAAATGAGGGGTTAACAAGGTAGAATGTAATAATGCTAGACCAGAGTAGTATAATATGGCGTGCAACACGCGAAAAGGGGCTTTCGGACATTAGCATAAAGTGTCGTCTCGGATCAGCCTGTGCAGTCCGCGCAGGCTAATCCAAAACGACACTTTCCGTTTTGATGTAATTTTTTTGTTTTGGGCAAGTCTACTGAAGAACAAAATGATCAAAGATGACACTTTACGCAAATGTCCAAATGCCCTTTTTTGCATGTTGCAAACCATATAAAGTGCCTGTTATTTGTGTGTAATTTTAAATTCCAAATTGAATAAAATACAAAGATTTAACGGTTAACCCATTACCATACAAGTTTTCATGTACCTTCATCTTTGATAAATTTATACAAGATGAGCGATTGCCTCTTCTCCACAATGTGTTCTTCATAATTCCTGTTCCTGTAGATATTTCACCCATGTATCATTTACACAAAGTAGGGGAGTATAAAAGACCTGTCTGGTAATTGATCAACCCCTTTTGAAAAATTTTTTGGAATAGGAAGTATGTTAGTAGCCAGAATTTTTAGGGTTTTTTGTTTTTTAATCTTTCAGAAATAAATCTGATCATCAGACCAATATTTGTAGTCTGCAACTGTTTTCAGTGTGGAAGAGCCTTAAGCCTTATCCTGCTAAATAAGTAAACTGAAATTTTCAATTTGATACTAAATATCCAAATATTGCTATTTCAAAGTTATATTTTGGGGAATTATATCTCCTTATCAGATACGGTAGATCCCAGATCAGACTGCACATTCTGTGCCCTCTGATATTGATCTGCGCTGTCCGCAAAAGGTCAGTGAGTCGTGCTTAGCAGCCTAAGGGTTAAATTTTCAGGTAAGAAGTTAAACAGTATGTGTACAGTATAGTGATATACTAATACTGATACGTTGAAATATTTTAATTGGTACCTTGTGTGCAGAACTTCCACATCATATTCTGTTGCTTGTGTAATTGTTGGGACCAATTTTTTGAGCCAAAGCCAACAAATCTTCTGAATAGATTCATTTTACCGTAAAAACACATTTTATCTTTGGCCCTAATCTTATAAGAAAATGTTGAAACAAAGAGACTTTTTTTTTTTTTCAATTTGAGGATTGTCTCAGTTGTTTTGAAGAAATTAGTTCATTTTAATTTTTACCCCATACTTCTGTCATTCTTTATTTGTGTATCATTTCAAATACAAATTCACCAAAGTTTTACTAAGACCCATTACCTAGCAACCCAGTGTTGTAACAACCCTGAAGATAAAAAGCTTTTGAAAACATGAGAGGAAGAAGAGAAAAAGCTGCTAAACAGCATTTTTTCCTTTCCCAGCAATGTTTTCAACCCTTCCAATTTAACTCTATACCACACAATCCCGAGTGTTAACGACCCTGGGGAAGAAGCCTTCGGAAAACATTGTGGAAAAAGAAGAAAATGCTGGTAACCAGCATTTTCTCCTTTTCCCACAATGTTTCCTACCCTATCAAAGTCAAATCCAGACATTTGAGCCACAATTGAATTGTTGTCTGCAAATGCTTTCAATTTGGACAAGTCTAAAATTTTGTTGTTTGGTAAGGAGTTAAACAGAGGTCTCAAAATTTTGGCTGCATTCAGTTTGTCATCAATGAATGTTTTGAACTTGGACAAGTCCAAAATTTGTCATCTGGTAAGAAGTTCACTCATTGGATGACGCAAGTTTACACTCTACCAAATTGAGAGCACCTGCAGACAACAAATTTTACCCTTTACAAAAAACTTTAGACTTGTCCAATTTCAAAGCCTTTGCAGACGACATATCAAATTTAACTCAAGTAATGATATTTGTCTCTGAAAAGGTAGGAAACATTATGGGAAAAGGAGAATGTTTTTTTAGAAGGCTTTCTTCCTAAGGGTCATTAAAAAAGGGATTGTTGTAAAACGGCTAATATGACTCAAATGACTGGATTGAAAATGATTAGATTTGTATTTGCAAGGCTACAAAAAAGTGGGGGAAAAAGTTACCAGTATTTTCTCCTTTTCTCACAATGTTTTTCAAAACCTTCCTCCATATTGACATTGTAAATTGGAGTTGTTTGTTGAAGAGTTGAAATTGTTTTTTGTCGTTCACCCATAGTTCACAGTGATGTTTCAAGGGGACCATAAAATTTGTTTTAGGAAAATGAGTCTTTATCTGTAGATGGAAGCTGTAATGTGATTTTACCCTTTACCACACAATCCCGAGTTTTAACGACCCTGAGCAGAAAGGCTTTTGAAAACATTGTGGGAAAAGGAGGAAATGCTGGTAGCAAGCATTTCTCCTTTTCCCACAATATTTTCTACCCTATCAAAGACAGAAATCATCATTTGAGCTACATATAATGTTGTCTACAGTTGCTTTCAATTTGGTCCAGTCCAAAATAATGTCGTTTGGTTAAGAGTTACGAAATGAGTGTTAGTTAGTTAAGTTAGAGTGTTAAAGTGCCTTATTTTTATGATACTTTAAATGTTCATGAAACGAAAAAATTTCAGACTTGTTCAATTCCGAAGCATTTGCAGGCGACGAATTAGATATGGCTCAAACAATGAAAATTGCCTTTGAAAAGGTAGAAAACATTTTGGGAAAAGGAGAAAATGGTGATTTCCAGCATTTTCTCCATTTCCCAAAATGTTTTCAAAAGCATTGTCTGTCATGGTCTTTAAAGCTCTGGATTGTGTGGGAAAGGTTTACATAAGTTGAAAGAAAATATTATTGTATGTAATTGTAACGTCTTTAAGTAATAACTTGTTCTTTAATCACTATTTTTTGACTAAATATTTTATAAGGCGTTGGGGGATGTAAATTATTAATAGAAGTTAATGTAAAGCATGTACAAAATTTTATGAAATATGTTTATCTCTTATTAAAGACACTAGATTTTTTTAAAACGGAATCGTCTTGTCTTTTGGTGTGATCCTATTTAGCTTATTGGTGTAGGCAGTGCTCACAGTAAGCTTATACATGTATGTGTGCTACATCCAGCCTGGAACCGTCCTGTCATCTACCCCTACCATGTGTATTATAGTTTATATTTTCAGTCTAATACTCATGAAACTTGATCAAAATATTTGTCACATAAAATCTTGCAAAACCTCAAAAATGGGTCATTGAGGATGAAAAAGTTGGACAAATCTAAGATAATTGGCACTTTCTCCTATTTCCACAATGTTTTCAAAAACATTATCCCACAGGATCATTAAAACACAGGATTATACGGTAAAGCGTAAATCTTTATGGCACCAGTGTACTTCTCCTGACAGTGTAGAACAAGAACAGACTGCACGGAATAAGCAGTCTGGTCCTAGGTATACATTGTCCGATACATTAAGTTTTACCCGTTGAACAGAACTTTGGAAATCACAGTTTTTGGAATTCAGTCTTTGGCTAAAAATATCAGTTTTAATCTATTAAGCAGTTTAAGAAAGCCAGGAAACATATATGCGTCACCGAACGCCATGATATGACCTTAGCTGTTAAAGTGGCGTTAAACCCCAGTACAACCAATTAAGCAGTTTAACCCTTTCACTTAACCAGGGGCTTTTGCAAACAGGTAAAGATCAAACTTCAAAGATGTGCAGTCTTATCTTAGATCCATACCCTCTACTTGTTTAGTCTTGCCTTTAAGATAGAAATCTTTCGATGTTTAAGTGGATTGTAGTCTTTGCTGTCAGATAAAGGCCAAGTTTATATATTTGCCGCTGAAAGAGTTATAGGTGAGCGAATAGTGATCATCACAAAAAAGCCACATTTTCGATCCGTCCAGATGAAATTTGGTTTTTTTTTTCTGAGTTAAAATGGGTTGTATTTTCAGCTGTTGAAAGAGGCATCAGCTAAATACAATGTTTTTTTCAAAGTTAATCTTTCACTGGGGTTTCATATACTTAACTCTTTCAGTGCCAAACAAATAAACTCGACCTCTTTCAACGGCTCTAAATACAATCTCTTAAAACTTACAAAGATTTTGATTGCATAGGCTTGACTACACAAGCTGACGGTATAGATCAAAGATCAGACTGCACGTTCTGTGCAGTCTGATCTTGATCTATGCTGTCCGCAAAAGTCATTGTTTTCGTCTGTGGCGCCGAAAGGGTTAATAGATGACAAAATTTTAGACTTGCATGTACAGTGAACAAATTCAGTGTGGCTTAAATGAAAGGACAATATTATGTCTTTGATAGAGTTGAGAAGAAAACATTGTGGAAAATGGGAAAAAAAAAATCTGGTTACCAGCATTTTTCTCTTTTACCCATAATTTTTTTCAAAAGGCTCATTCTACAGGTGGTTAACCCTTTATCAAACGACAAAATTTTAGCCTTATCTAAATTGTAAGCATTTGTGTAGACAATTTCAGTGTTGCTGAAATGGTGCAGTTTTTCTTTGATAGGATAGAAAACATTGCGGGAAAAGGAGAAAATGGTAGATACCAGTATTCTATCCTTTTCCCACAATGTTTCAAAAGGCGTCTTTCCTAGGTTCGTTAAAAGTCGGCATCGTGCAGTGAAGGGTTAAAACATGAGATTGTTTAGTAGTTACAAACAACATTGAAGCTCCGCATTTTCTCACTGTATAAGAATATTTGCTGTCTGTTGAATGCTCTTTTGACTTCTATGAATTTTCCATGCTCCATTTAAAAATCATGTACATGTATATGTAAGATACAGGCATTGACAAGTAAATCTTATGAATTTAATGACATTTTAAACCTTTAGAAAACAATCCCGTGTTATGATGATTCCTAGGGAAAAGGGCTTTTAAAAAACATTACGGAAAAAGGAGAAAATACTGATGACCAACATTTGCTCCTTGTCCCACAATGTTGTCTACTTTTTTCACAATCATAATTCATCTTTCCGGCCACCAATAAAATGTTGTCTGCAAATGCTTTCAATTTGGGAAAATCCAAAATTTTTGGGGTTTTTTTTGTAAAGAGTGAAAGACAAAGGCAGCCAATCAAAGGAAAAAAACTAAAGCCGTAGTATATCAGATGACACTAAATCTTTTCAAGGTATCATTTACCTTGTTTTAAGCCATTACCAAACTGTCATATCTTATGAAGAACCATGTTTGCTCACTTGCAAAATTCATTGTTAATATATTTGAGAAGTGAAGAAAATTTACCTATTGCTAATCTCTGGAAGTCTATAATTTTGTTTTATTTGACCAATTATCCAACATGTGAGTTAATATAAGTACACATTTTAAAACTGACAGTGACTTATAGGCCCATGGGGCCGGGTGTATGTTTGTCATTTATTTCGTTTATATATTTTGTATGTTATTCTGTACACATGTCACTATAATAAACTATTTACTTACTTACCTTATAATACCATTTTAACGACCTGGAAGAAGTCTTTGAAAACACTGTAGGAAAAGAAGAAAATGCTGGTAACAAGCATTTTCTCCTTTTCCCAAAATGTTTTCAACTATTTCAAAGACAAAAATCTTTTTTTGGGCCAAATTTGTCGTCCACAAATGCTTTCAATTTGGTGGGGATCCAAAATTTTATTGTTTGTTAAAGAGTTCAAACTAAATTTGGGGAGCTTTCAAATTCTATTTATAACACATGAACCATTAAATCATAAAATCATAATTAGAGATACGAAGTAAAAAGCCTTTTTCTTTTTCCAAGGATACACCTTGATCTATAAAATTACCATTCAATTATCTGATTCAAGATAAGAAAGAAACCATAAAAATTCCATCTAAGAAAACCCATGAAATTACTTCCAACTAGAATTTCAACTTTTTTTTAAGGAAGTGATATTTGAAACCCTTTTGGTATATGTAACTGTTTGTTTTTGCAGGGCAAAATATGAACCTTATATTACAATAGCAAACTTGCGGTAAAGGGAGCTCGAGCTTGTAACTTTACAATAATGAGTCAAGGCTGCAATTGACTGAGCAAATTGCAAAATGATAACTAAGGTTTAAATAGAGAATCTTACATGAGTGTTTATGTATTATTAGACCTTGAGCCACCAATAGGCCCCCCCCCCCTCTACCTTTGGGGAATTTTCAGCACTATTATTTTCCAAAACCCCAAGGTGTCCTGAGCACTTTGTCAAAGTCTGCCACCTGGCGAGCAGCAGGGCTGCTGCGAGTTACAGAGGTCAAAGGTCATCAAGTGCACTGTTGCATACAAGGGGTTAAATAATCATGGTTCAGGTTACATTTTCATTTCATTTTCTACATTTAATATGCCAGAAACATGTTCAGATGAGTTTATACACTCATATCTATGGTCAAAACGGCTGTTTTTCAGAAACGGAAACAATTTTGTTCAAATCAGAGTACTAAAAGAACTGTTCTTGGTCATGTTTGTGAGCACAAAATGGCTGTACCCAAAAATGTATCCATAGTATACAAGATCATCAGTGACGAGGAATAGATGTTATGACAAACATTGTGTCTTTCCATTATAATTCATCCTATCTATAAGTTGTTTCAGGGAAGGAAATCAGAGTATTAATAGTAACAGATATTGAGCTTTTTTGAAATCTTATGACAATTGCTGGATTTAAAGATTATTTCTTGCTGTTGACCCATAAGCACTCACTGTAGTCAGGATAGTATTTATCACTTCTATGGTCAACAGTAATTTGCCATATTGACTGGTATTGTATTAACCCAGTGAATAAAGTTTTTAGATCTTTTTCCTTCATGGTGGCCCTTCATAGAGTTCGGGACTGATATAAAGTTGTCTTTTACTGAAATGATAACAATGAAGCTTACAACAGATCATTCCATGCTATATGAAAGTCTGTTCACTATCACCCATGGACCACATTCATGAAGTCAACATTGTTATTGCCTAAGGACACTCCCACGGAAAACCCAGTGGATCCAGTGAGGCTCGAACCTCGGAGCCTCTAGATCACGAGTCCTATACTTTACCACTGAACAACGCAGAACCCCTTTACTACAATTGAAAAATATCAAAATGTACGCAAAGAGGGCTTGTATAAAGCCATTTCTGAAACACTCTGCGTTTGTTATTCTCTCAATGATTCTAAGGTGGCATTTTGCAAAACAGGATCTACTTTTGTCAAACTACAGAGACTTCCCTTCACAGCATAGACTTTGCAAATGAGAAATAGGCTAACTTAATTATAATCAACCTTTTAATGTTATTTTGTGATCTGTCGCAATGCTTTCCAAACCAAATGTTGCGGATTTGTAGAAGTACAAGCCGTTTTTTGACAGTTTTCTAAAGTTTTTAACTACCAAATGCTGAGTCAGAACCCCACAGTAATGGGTAAATAACTAGTTTTGGTAATTAGTTTATATGTCTCTGTTGTATAGCAAGCTTTTGGTACAGTGTTGTCTGCTGTTACAATGTTTTCAAAAGTTCTCAAAACCGAGAAACATTTGAAGTCGTACTGACGCAGAAATGGAGTCATAATTAAGAATAATGATTAGTTCTTACATTGTCGCATTAATCTTTACGTGTAGTGTTACAGCCATTGTCTTACTGTTTGCAAAAATATAAATTACAAGAACAGAAAGGTGTATAAGTACAGTTATGTGTATGTAAATATGCCACAATGTTTTCAAAATCCCCAAACTTTCAAAAACATAAGTCGTATCTTCACAGTAATGGGTTAATTAAACCGCCTATATATATTGTCTGGTAAGCTATTTAACTTTTGTATTAACACTTGTACATAGTCTTATCTTGTGTCACAATGTTTTCAAAAGTTGCAGGCTGTAGGAGCAAAAACAATCTCATAAATTTAGAAATGGGTTTAAACATGGATATTGGTACAAGTTGAAAAACATTTATGTGTTCCAAACATTTTTTGATCTGAAGAAGTACTAACGTTAGTATAATGAGCTGAATTCTGACAGTTCTCAAGTTTTTTAAACTGCGGAAGTATTCCGAGTCAGACACTCACAGTAATGTGTTAATGAAAAGTCTTTGTAATCAACTATTACATAACTGTACTAATTTGTAATGTTAAATTAATCTTAAATGCAATGTATTAGTTTTTGTCACAGTGCGTCTAAAAACTTTAAATCGCAGACATATTAAAATCTCAATTTTCAGTAATGAGTCAATAGATTAAGAGTCTCACATTTCCGTATTAACCATTACATTTAATGTAATGTTCACCTTCTTCACAGTGCTTTCAAAAGTGAGAAATTGCAAGAACATAAAAATGTATTTTCATAGTTATTAGTCTTTGAAAGTGTATTTTATTTTCAAAAATGTAAATGCCGGAACAAGAAAAAATCTCTTCCATTTAGAAATGGATTTATCAATGAATACGGGTATTAGTTAAGATGCAATTATGTTCGTCTTTAATGCAGCGTACAACCTTGTCAAAACTTGTCTAAAGCTTTCAACCAAATTTACTTCATTGAATGATACAAAACATTGCAGAAAATAAGATTCATAGTTTTTAAAGCACTCTCACATTTTAAGATAATTAGAAATAATGTCCTCTTAATCACTTAAATAATTTATTTATTTTTTTAATATTTGTATATTGAAATATATTGCATGCTTTATAATTAATTGTTATGGCCATTGAGCATGAATGCTTATGAGTCAAAATAAAAAAAATTCTGATCTGTTCTGTTCCTCTCCTGGCTTCTTTTTAAAGAAGCCAACTTGTTTCTTTCAGTGATCGGTTTTGGCATGGTATAACCACATTTCCACTTATCAATCTACTAATTTGTGACATATCTGTAGAAAATTACATGGGAATTGAACAAGTTTTATTTGGCTTCTATACAATAATTCAGTGCATATACATATTACTTCTTTCGGCCTAACTTCTGTGCATTGCTTCGGTCTTTTCTTTTTTCGAAATCTGTATCTGAGGCAAGAGGCAAACTTTGCACTATGCATAATGAGGACACAATAAGGCAAAGTCGAGCAGTATTACTCTTTACCAAGCGTCAAAATTTTAGACTGGTCTCAATTGAAAGTATATGCAGAGAACAAATTAAATCTTGCTTAAATGGTGAGATTTTTCTTTGATAAAATGACGTACATGTATCTCGCTATCTGTGACGGATTAATCCTTTGCCAAACAATCCTGTGTTTTAGAACCCTAATGGTGGCTATTTAATACCCGACAATAAAATGAGATGACCTATCTCTGCAAATTGCTCTCAGCTGACTAAAATTACGTTTGAAGTTGGACTTATAAACATAATGATATTGTGAACCACATGTAATACTAACAAAATATTTACTAACATTGATTTGTAAGGTATGTTGGGGGATGGCCGCGACCCTCACATACCGATTGACGTGGCAAATAAAGCTTTAAAAAAAAAGGTTTGAAGTCGGACTACATTCAAAAACTATTGAAAGGTTACATGTTAAACACATCAATGTTTTGTAAAACGCTTCAGAGACCCAGGAATATCCATATATAATTTTTTCTCTCAATCCGCAACTTTTGCCCGGTAAAGTTAAGAGTTGAGCTATCTACACCTACATTTACATTGTTTTATTATAGGTTCTACTAACCAATAATTAACTGTATTTACGATATCCGATTGATGATGCAGGCTGTTTTTAGAACAAGTTTTAATGAAACATTTTTATACAGATAGAAATGAAAAACAAAGGACTCGCTCGGGATGTCTTTCCTTGACCAAGTTTCAAGAAGATATGATAACTGCAGTTGTCTAGACATTTTCAGCAGGAACAATACATCTTTCCTTTGTTTTATGTTCATCGATTTAAGCCAGTAAGCCGTCTCTTTGTATAGAAAATAATTGGAAGTTAAATGTCTTCAATTGGATATTAAGAAAATGTTGCGCATTCGTCAAACCACTGTAAAATTGATGTCTCTACCTAGGCCTACATGAAACTCCATTGTCTCTGATAGTTAAATACTAAACCTTGACTTTATGTTTATTTACCGGTAATCCATTTCAATGGTGCATTTTAAAATATTATTTTTATATCTGTAGCGACCTCAACTTAATTTTTCAGAAAATAGCCAGATAATACTGTCTTTAATACTGTCAAGGCAAAATATGTGACAAGACGACCCAGGTATTCTAGAAATAATCATAAGTATGCTCAAAAAGGCAGTATCACCTGATGTTACGCAGGTATGATACTGGCTTACTGCGTGGTTATGAATGTGTTGATTGGAAGTCAGTGTATAACTGGGTCTAGAGTTCTTCGCGCTGAATTGTTGTTAATGTCCACAATGAAAAAAGGCAACAACACAACAACATGTGGACAGATGTGCCCAAAACGGTCCAAATGTCCAACAAACTGTGCTGCCACAATTCACAATAGCCGGATAACCATTTGGAACTTTTCTTTCTAAGCATTTGTGGATATGATCAAAGGTATATGGTAAAAGGCTCAAAGATAATTGAGTCCAGTAAGAACTCGAGCTTAACCAAATATTCCCAAAATTATTTCCATCGTAACACACCGTCACAGTAATGTAAATTTTTGCAGAATGAGATCAGAATCTCAAATGTACAGTAAAATCTTACTCTGTACCTCTAACACATTGTAATAACCTGAACTTTGGGTTGTATATGTATTATCACCAAAACACAAATTTCCATCAGAACAATACTGTCTAATATACTACAATTATTTCAACATCAACCAAATGATGATGTCAAACGTGGCGACATATTCAAAATAAAAGACAAGATTAGAGAACGTTAAGCACTGAGTCTGTTAATTTTCGTGAAATGCGTCTCAACGACTTCAACTTTAGTCGGAAACTGAGTCCATAAGCGGATTTGAGCAAAGCAAGAGATCTAAGTTCTTTCGTGAAACTGGGCCTAGGTCAGAAAGCTGATCATTCACACTGTTGACGTATGCTAACCCCTATCTGAACCGATAGAATACTAAACTACCACGGTAAACTTTGATTTGCCAAACACCCCTTGATTAATCCATTGATCTTCTTTCTCTGATAATTCATTTACTTCCATTCACGCGGTAGAAACGCAAAGTAATAAAAAGTTAATTGAACCAGTCTGTCTAAAGCGAGCACAAACACAGATTTCTAGTAGTAAGGTTTTAATAAATTGGAGGAGTCTCTCTCTCTCTCTCTCTCTCTCTCTCTCTCTCTCTCTCAAAGGCGTTTGTCACCAATATATCCCATACAAATGGACCGTGCTCTGGGAAAAGGAGGTTAATGCATCTCCACGATGAATTATACCAAGCAAGTCACCACATAATTATGGATCCATGAAATCCATATTGTACCACATAATTATGGATCCATGAAATCCATATTGTCTAACAGTCGAATGATTCATGGGGTATGAGGTCCTTGGACATGCAGAAAAAATAGAGTTTATTTCATCAGCTTGTGGTTAATATGGGGAAATATTTGCCGAAAAAGGGAAAGGTATGCGAAAATAACGAGTGCCGTAAGGCACGAGTTATTTTCGCGGACCTTTCTCTTTTGAGGCAAATATTTCCCCATATTAACCACAAGCTGATGAAATAAATTATATATTATATTTCCTCTGATTATTTTGTCAACGAATGCCACTTTTAAAACTTAAAAACTTAAAAAAGTAGTTCCAGATTTTCGGCAGGAGGAAAATATTCACTGTGACGGGGAAATAATTCCCCCCAGCTTAAATTACGACATTTCTTTACCCATAACATTTCTAAAAATAGACACATGAAATATAATATTTATAAATATCCAACCCGATTTCACTAAGGCATTGTACGGCAAGAGATGCTAACTACGTTATAAGTATTAAGCAGGGTTGGAAATTAGCAGTAGTACACTTGCCACCTGAAAGTTGAATTAGCTATCCGAGCGCACAAAGAGTACTTAGCAAATGGTAATTAGAAATGTCTGATAGAAGTGTTTTGCCGTTTTTCAAGGAAGGAAGGCTTCCAAAGGTCTATTTAGAAATCTGTGTTAGAAAGATGTTCGCAAATCTCCAAATAGGTGCGAAAACATGCGAGCACTAACGAGTCCCACTATAGAACATGTCTGACCTTGATGATGACTTTGTATTTAATGATCTGTATCCGTAACTACTTTCGTAAATCTTCATTGATGTCCGTGTAAAGACGATCTGCACATGCGATTACAAAGAGCGAGTATACATGAGCCCCGTGAAATGGCAGTTGACACATAGTCTCTATGCGCGTGTCTTGAAGAACATGTGCTGTTTACTTCTGCCGAGCAACGTATGGTAGAAGGCAGTAATTCCAGCATCATTCTATGTGTGGTAGGTAGGGCCGTGATTCGTCTGCCCCTTTCTGCAACTAGGTTGGTACCTTTTGCCACCTAATTTTAGGCCAGGTAGCACTGTACGGTCCATTACCTGATTAGCCATCAGAACTTGAGGCAATGTAACTGTGGCCCTGAATCTCATTCAAACATTGTGTAGTCACTTGGCTCAGCAAAAAATGTGAGTATTTTCTGAAGACTCGCTATGGGCACCTCGGCCAATTTTACTCCAGGCCCCGAATCTCAGTAGACCATCGTGTAGGCACTGCAATTACCACCTTGGACCAATTTTACTCCGAGTTTTTGATCTTGTTTTCCAATTGTGCGGCCTGTAGCGTCAGTAGCGAAAGATATTATGGATTAAACAAGGACTCGTTACTGGCGCATAAGATAGTTTTCCTCGTAGCCCCCGATTTCAGTGAGCCATTGTGCAGGCACAACTGTCACCAGCAAATACATGTTGCATTTACCAAGAACTAGATATTGTAGTGACCATAGCGCAGTCTTTGGCACCAACAGCAAAATATATTGTGCATTCTTTATTGTCCTTTCCATTAACATCACAATCATGTGTTCGATCGAGGATCCAAGTAAGTTTGACTCAAGCATAATTAGCGAGTAGGCCTACTTGAAATAATGCACGGGCTAAGTACTTTTCCTTAAGTCAATCTTACTTCGGGGCCCCGATGGTACAGCATGATAGTTACGTTAATGGAAAGGACAGAATACTATTCAAGACTTCAGGGATTGATGCCTAAATGAATTCTACTTACATGACAAGGTTTTCTGTTGAACAAATGGAAAATGACAAAAAAAGAACTCTGTCTTTCCGAATAATTTACATTCTTGCCAGTTACGTAATGTAATGAGACACACTAAGAAGGAAGAGAGATGAAAATCGAGTTTCCGTTAAATTTGTTTTCATAACGTCAAAGAAAGACGTGAAGCCTGTTTCATTAGCTCGAGAAAGCCACTGGAATTCATCTATACTGAGGACAGAGCCAGTGCTTATAAACTTGAGTTCGTGCTCAACTGATTTTATGCTTATACTTTCAATTTTATTTGCGCGTCTGCAAGTACGACATTGAAAAATAAAGATTATCATTTTATATGGGAAGGCAAAATAAGTATGGAAAGTTTAAAAGTTGCACTGTGAGTTGTATCAAACAGATTCTGTATAATTTTGAATATCATACCCTCATGAGTTAAGCATGAAAAAAGTTTAATAAGCACCTACTTAGATTTCTCTTGTTATGACTTTGAGTGTCATTTAGAGGAATTGATATTTACAGTTAGAAAAGAAAAACATGTACATACAGATAGCGATCTCAAGAGAATTTTGGCGAGGATAAATCGCATTAAATATTCGCAGGGTAATGAAGAATTTAGAATCGTAAGTGACTACGAGCCTTGATACAGTTAAACTTCCAAAGGACTGAATACGTGTCGGTGGAGCTTGAGCTTCCAAAGATCACAGGAAACTTCAATGTAAAGAATACATGCACACAGTCATGTAGCTGTTGGCTTCCATCCACGTATATAATCGTTTCCAGTTAAGAACAGTGCTGCTGCATAGCTCGTATGAACAATCAGGTGTTGCACTATTTTACAAATTCACACCCGTTCATTCCTAGATTTCGAATAACAGCATGTTCTAGACTGAAGATTTCACCATTTTATTTTTTACAAACAGGAGTTGGTGATGGTAAGAAAAAAAACAAGAGGACCATGATGGTCCTATATCGCTCACCTGAGTACTAAGCAGTAAAGGTCTACAATGAAGATAAATACCAAATATCGAGGTTCAAGGCCGAATGGTAATGAAGCAAGAGCGGCAAATTGTCGCAAGATACGCCCGTCCCACTGCCAGTTGTGGAGGAGGTATAATAATCGCAAAGGGCAGGTAATGCAACAAACATGTTTACCAAGTCTCAAGTCAATTTGACTTGAGGTGACAAAGTTCCGTTCCGGACAAGCAAGAAATACTGTAAAAATGAAGATCAAAGTGGAATTACGCAAAATCCGCGCTAGGTAGTGTTATTGTTCTGGCGCACTGTACTCTGTAATATTGCAACAAACATGCATACCAAGTTTGAAGTCGTCCTGACTAGAGATGAAAAAGTTATATTCTGGACAAGCACTAAATGCTGTAAAAATAACGATCAGAGGGAAATAACTCAAAGACAGCACGAGGTAGAGTTACAATTCTTGCGCATTGCACTTCAAAATATTGCAACAAATAAGCATACCATATTTCAAGTCATTCCTACTTAAGATCACAAAGTTTTGCTCCGGACAAGCATGAAAGGCTATAAAAATGAAGATCAAAGGGGGATTAACTCAAAATTCGTGCTCTGAAGAGTTATGGTTCTTGTGTATTGCACTCCGTAATTTTTCAACAATCATGCATACCAAATTTGAAGATGTTCAGACTAGAGATGACAAAGTTATATTCCGGACAAGCAGAAAATGATGTAAAAATGACAATCAAAGGGAAATAACTCATAGACAGTACAAGGTAGAATTATGGTTTTTGTGGCATTTGTCGAAGACAATGCCACTATGAGTTCAATAATGAATGTTCAATATTAAATTTTGAAGACCAGGTATCCTATTTTGTGCAAAACCGAAGGAAATAAACCCAACTGAACTCAATTTTTCTCAGACAAATGGGTTTTTCGATAGCACTCAGATATATAATTGGAAATGGCGTATTGAAATAAACTGCATTAGGCCATCGATCGTGGAAATACTTCTTTTTGATTGAAAATAGCTTCACTCCCTCATACCTTCTATTGGCGCAATGATATACACAAAATTTGTCTTCTGACCACTTTGGTTCCGCGCTCGTTCGTTCCAAAACCAGTTCGTCCCTGGGCTTGTTCGTCCCATGATTGCACGTTACTCCATTTGATTGTGCATGAATATTTACAGGTCGAAAATTTTATTGTAATGTTGAGAATTAGATCCTGATGGCCAAAGATATCTCAAAATCATTTTCAGGTATAAACTTAATTTAATTCAATATACTTACATGGTTTCTCTCTCTACTCATCATGCATCCTACCGTCAAGAGATGTTACTCCTGACTCCTCCTGAATGATCGAAGGGAGACCACCAAACACAAATAATGCAAACTATGGCACCAGTACTCTCCCTTTAACCAAAAAAGATGTATTAATTTGCTTAGGAGGTTGATTTTTAAGTTAATATTTGAATAATATTTCTTTTTTTTCAAATTATTAATTCCACACAATGGATTCCTTGACAAATGCCACATCAGCGTTCTCAACGCTTTGATTTCGCACTGCACTCCGTATTATTGCAACAAACACAAGTGCCAAGTTTCAAGTCAATCGGACTGTAGATAAAAAAGTTATGCTCCGGACAAAAAACTATTCTAAAGAACTTTCTAATTCAAAGGCAAAGAACTCCAGTTCTTCTGGTCCGATTAGGCCCATAATCGAACTTATCCTAGACCTTATGGTCATATATATTTTGACCAAGTTTGGTGCTGATTTGTTAAAAATTGTAGATGCTAGAGTGTAAACAAATTCAAATACATGTATAGCAATTTTTCTAATTCAAGGGCAAATAACTCCAGTTGTTCTGTTCCGATAAGGCCCATAATCGAACTCATCCGAGATCTTATGGTCATATATATTTTGACCAAGTTTGGTGCTGATTGGTTAAAAGTTGTAGATGCTAGAGTGTAAACAAAGTCATATATAGCAATTTTTCTAATTCAAGGGCAAATAACTCCAGTTGTTCTGATCCGATTAGACCCATTATCGAACTCATCCGAGATCTTATGGTCATATATATTTTGACCAAGTTTGGTGCTGATTTGTTAAAAATTGTAGATGCTAGTGTGTAAACAAAGTCAAATATAGCAATTTTTCTAATTCAAGGGCAAATAACACCCGTTGCTCTCGTCCGATTAGACCCATAATCGAACTCATCCGAGATCTTATGGTCAAATATATTTTGACCAAGTTTGGTGCTGATTGGTTGATATTTGTAGATGCTAGAGTGCAAACAATGTCAAATATAGCAATTTTTCTAATTCAAGGGCAAATAACTCCAGTTGTTCTGGTCCAATTAGACCCATAATCGAACTCATCCGAGATCTTATGGTCAAATATATTTTGACCAAGTTTGGTGCTGATTTGTTAAAAATTGTAGATGCTAGAGTGTAAACAAAAAAAAAAAAAAAAAAAAGTGAACGGACGGACGGACGACGGACGTGATCACAATAGCTCATCCTGAGCACTTCGTTGCTGAAATGGAAAATTAATTTAAGATAAAATCTGAAGTTTTAAACGTTGAAACGTTTTAATACAAAGACTTAGTAAATTCGTAAACACAGTATGTCACCAGCGTTTTGTAATTAAAGACGCTACGTGTGCAATTTTACATCATTTTCCAGGCTGTCTCTATCGTCTAATATTGTGATTTAGCACATTTGCGACCTAGAAGCTGCCATAATTTTTCAACAATTTCTGCTCATTAAATCTCGTAGATTTTAAATAGCTCGAGGCAAGGTTATCCGATATCAAATTAACTCTAACTGCCGCTGGAGACTCGCTCGAATAACTTTTGTGGCTGGCGTAGATCAAGATCAGACTACACAAAACGTCGTGCAATCATATCTTAGATCATTAACGTCCGCTACCTGGTACTATACTATACAACCAAAATTATCTTCAATTTCATCGCCACCCCTGGTGTCCTATAGATGACCAAGATTCTTACATACGTAACGATCACACTATTTTACTTCAGAAGATAATTATCAACATTTTTTTTGTGATGGAATTGGAGCGCATTTATCATTTTACAATTTTGAACCCTTTAAACTGATTCGTACAAAATTTACCTAGGCTGTGTGAAATAATTTCTTAGAAGTTATAATCATCAGCCTCGTTGGCTGCTTATTAGATAGTTAATCATTTCGAACGCCAAGATGTGAGTAGTTCCGAAGATAAACCGCGAATATCACGTAATTCGGACTCACAGCTTCGGTTCGATTGGCTGGAACTTTACTCCTTTACTTCCCGCCCTAAGGTTATTATTCTATTTCAGAATGATAAAGGTTAGACATATCAAACCAAGGAAGAGGCGAGCTTGCAGACACTTCTGTTTTGTTTTTAATCTAATTTTTTGTTCATTTATTATTGCTAGCTACGGGGAGAAATAAAGGCTTCTATATCTGGATGTAACTAAATATGGCGTGAAATTGAGAAATTAGTTACTTAGATGCACTCAATACAAGTGCCCTTAAGCCATAAACAAAAAACCTATTGATCCAGGAAGGTCCATGAAATATTGCCATTCTTAAATAAACCATTTCATCCCATTGACAAAGGTAAATATAATGGTGAAAAATTATACAATGGCCTGTTCAATTTCAAGGTCCATTTTAGCCAAGAACAGCAGTCTCAATTTCAGTTCATGTTGTAGACAGTCCCATTATGTGTAACGTTAGGTAAGCTTTGCGGTGCTTTTGTTGGCAGTACAGATCAAAATCAGGTCGTAAAAACTAGCCTCTCGATCAGGATTCTACGCTTTCCGATATTTGTTGTAAAGATTTCTGGTAAAAATTACCATAAGATTGCTGTCTGGATCCGAACAAATCACCGAAAATGTATTAACAGCATACACAGCATTGATGCTAGTTACTCACCTACCAAGACAAATTTACAGTATACGAGTTTAAATTATTATAATGAAAGGGGAGCTATGTACCTTTCATGCTGTAAATCAAAGTTTTCGTTGAAAAAAAAAACAAATACAAGTAACGATATTTTCTTTGCATTCGTATAAACTGTGCGCTTAAATGAAGCAAAAATGTGCAAGTTTTGGTGTTTAAATCACGGGATGGTCGTTTAGCAATCGTAACTCTGTCTATTTTTACGACATCGGATGTTACGTCATCAATCTGATTTAAATACAAATCCCATTTCTCGAAGATTGACCTGTCTGCCATGACGCATCACTATCCTGTACAGTTTTTCTTACCTAAATTTTGTCCAGAGCATTACTTGAAAACTACATGAGATAAAAACATAAAACGTCACAGGTTAATAGATACCAATAGGGAGAAGTGCAGTGTACAAGAACCGCAACTTTCAGTGCCAGAATTAAGGAGTTATTGCCCTTTGTTATTTTTCATTCTTAAATTTTGTCCGGAGCATAACTCAAAAATTATTAGAGGTGGAAACATGATACTTCACAGGTGGATAGATCTCATCAAGGAGAAGTGCAGTGCATAAGAACCATAACTCTTCATTGCATAATTTAGGAGTTATTGCCCCTTGTTTTTTTTTGTTTTTTTTTTACCTAAATTTTCTCCAGAGCATTACTTGAAAACTACATGGGATATAAACATGAAACTTCACATGCTGATAGATGACATTGAGGAAAAGTGCAATGAACAAGAACCAGAACTTTCAGTGCCATAATTTACGAATTATTGCCTTTTGTTATTTTTCTTACTTAAATTTTGTCTGGAGCATAACTAAAAAATTATAAAAGGTATCAATGTAAGACTTCAGAGGTTGGCAGATTTTATTGAGAAGTGTAGTACCGTGATTTAAAAGTTATGTTGCTTTGTTAATTTTTGAGTCTCAAGGTTTCTCTGGAGCATAAGTCGATCTGTATTAACTTCACAGCTGGGTAGTTGTCTCTGAGGAGGAGTGCTGAACACAAGAATGATAACTCTACCTTCCATAATATCTTATTTTTTGCTCTTAGTTGTTTTTCAGATATTTTTCCAGTCTGATTTCACATGTGTTTACACTTGACAGCTATATAAGAAAAATGTACCTTGTTGTCTTTTTTTTTTTTTTTTTTTATTGAACTTTGTAATAGCATTGCCAGAAAATAAGTCATAAATCTAGCTGTTTTAGCCTTTAAACTAACCTACAAGAAGACACATATCTTCTATTGAGCAAGCATTCGGCGGGGGATGGCCATGTCAACATGGCTCTTGTTACATTTGTCTTTTTTTCGTTTCTTATGAGATGCCAGCTATCAGCTATGAATCAATTTAAACTCTGCTGAGGGTATGAAAGTCTTTAAAAATGGATAATTGATATCGAAATAAAAAAAAAAAATCTGGGATTTCGGTCGGTATATCTTACAAAATGTCGGGCTGTATAGATCACAGATCAAACTTTGTGAGGTCTGGTACTTAATTTGCACTGTTCACAAAAGCAATGAAACTATCTCTGGTGACATTAGGCTTAAACCTTTACCAAACTTCCCGAGTTTTAAGGACCTCGAACAAGAAAGCCTTTGAAAACATTGTTGAAAAGAGAAAAAAAAAAAATACTGCTTAACAACATTTTATCCTTTTCGCCCATTGTCTTCTACCTTTTGGGGGAAAAAATCATAATTTGAGTGTTATTTGATTTATCGCCAACAGTCGTTTTGATTTTGTATAAGTCCACAATTTTGTCATTTGGTAAACAGTTAAATACAACACTGTTGTTGACATTCACACACTAAACAAGAATTAATGCACAGCGATTGCTTTACTTATCTGGTACATGTTCTTGACAAATTATTCCCTCTCGATGAAGTAATACATGCCTTAAGAAATGAAAAAACCTTTATGCAATAGACAAATGAAAGAAATTAAATAATTTCTTGAATGAATAGTTTCGCCTAGAAAGAACAACTGCTAACAGAAAGATTTAATAAAATGGCTCTATATTAGAATTTACCGAGAGGCGTTATTGATTCAAGTAAGTCATCAATCACAAATAATCCGTAAATTTTGACAAGAAGAAAGACATGTTGGAAGATATTGGTGGTTCCGCTATGAAGCAATCGATGGTTCCTGTTGGATGTTCACATAAACTCTTATTTAGTGTCATATATAGATGGAGAGATGTTCATAAGATCTTTAATGGAGAACAGATTCCACATGTAAATATTTGGCTCTGGAAATGATGTCATTAAAGATGAAAGACTTCGAGATATCAATCAGAATGCCTGGTTCCATCAACTTAGACAAGCCTTTGTATTTTTGTATCATTTTATGTGAGGTGAAGAATGTAGAAAACGTTATAAGAAGCCTTGTAGGATGTTCACCATAGAATTTTTCAGTTTTTGAAGACTGCTGTTTCGTGCAGGTTGATATGGGCAGAAACGTTTTGCACTCTCTAAATTTTCTTCATGTAAAAGTGCTATAAATTATAAATCTATATAATGATTCAGTCGTTTGTTATACCAAATGGATTTTAGAAATTCATAATTATACATTAATGACTTGCTTGGTATACTGAATCACGGAAACACGTCAAAGATTCTTTTGCCAGAGCATGTCTCAAATGTACAACAGGATATTTTGTTTTGTCCGCCGTGAAGTGTATGTTACCATTGAAAACAAAAACTAACCTATATATACTCTTTTTCTTGAGAAAAAAATATCGATGCATTCTCATAAGTTTCCAGATTCATTGACAGCCACTAGTAATCATGAAAGTGCTATCTAAAATAGAAGTACATATAAGTTATATGCCAGTATACTGTTAAATCAAAATATTCAACCTTCTGTACAAACTTCAGTCATATTTTTGCTCCAGTTTCCAGCAATAAGGTCTAAAATCTAATCAGCATTCCTGTATCCCCCCTTTTTTTTTTAAAAGAAAAAACTATGCGATTCTTCTGAATTTCCTATCATACAATCAAACCAGCACCATTAATTTGTCTGGATGAGTCTTTCTGCTAAAAAGGGTTAGCACATACTTAGGCACATTTAACCTTGTATTTGCCAGCAATTATAGATGTTTATCAGCTGCACCACTCTGTCAACTTTCAAAGACCGCAAGCTACCAGAAGTTTGATTATCTCACAATTAAACACATTTTGATTCCACGGTAAGATCCTGACACGTTGTCAATACAATGTCTGAAAACGATGTCGCGACGTCAACACCTGCCCCGGGTTCTAATCGGTTTGGGCCAATAAATGAAAAACTCCTAATGGTAGCGGCATGCTTTTTTCATATGTCGGCTGAGAAAAGTTTGCTCTTTATGATGATATAAGTTTCCTGCGCCCAACTTGTAAATTTGCAAACTTTTTAGCAATGTACACGGACTTTACGGACATTCCCGATATTCATTTGGTTGGCTTATGCAATGTCTCATCCAGAGATTTGGCAAATATTGTGGTATAGAACTACGACAATATTTAGATTTCTGGGTGGTTACGGCGTCAAGCTAATAACCTAATTCTTTTGTTGTGGTATCCGTGGTTGTGAGGTAGAGCGTCGGCTTCGTAACAGAAGGTCCCGAGTTCGATAGCCGGGAGCGGGTGTCAACTTTGGAACTGTTCATTGGCGCACACATTCGGCTAGAGTACTGTAGTTTCCAGGGCGCAGAATCGAGGAAGATTAGTATAAGTTGCAATGTTCTTGTTTCTCAATCGACGTAAAATAAACATGTTCAAAACCTAATGTGTATTCATCTTCAGCCTTGTACAATTTTGTTAACTTAGACTAAGAAGCTAATCAGACCTGCATGTATTACAAGCTTAGCTTTTACCCTTCCTGTGGTAGTCGCCAACTCGGAAGCCAGTTTTAAAATACCCTGTTGTTTTCCAGAATACCTTTATTCATCGGACAGTGTAAAATAAAGATCAGACTAGGTTTTTCCCAGCCTGTCTGTAGAAACACTAAGATTTCAAGTCACGCCATTAAAGTTTCCCGCAATTTCAAGAGCGTTATTTGTGACAGGGAAAAATCTACAATAAGAGGAAATCTGCACTAAATAAACAGGAGATATTTCAACGCACCTAGGTACTCCTTTAATATCAAAGCCCTGTAAATTGCGTCAGTAGACGTGTGATTTATTTACGTAATTTTCCACATTTGTCTCATTCTTATATTGTACGACTTTTGGAAACTCGAAACTGTTTGAGGTCGTCACCAAAAAGTAAAAGATATCGATGTGGTAAAATCATAAATTAACCTATTATTTCAACAATCCGCTGTCAGACGCCTGTCAAGACCTTTTCATAACCTTGATGTAGTTCCAACTCTGCGTGCCTTAGTCCGATAAATTATGAATATCAGGGTCCAAGTTAATATATGTTCCTAGGCAAAAAATAAATGATACTAGTGTATAGATAAAAAAATATTTACATTAAATTCTACGAATTTAAATGTCAAATATTCTGAGAGTGTTATGTTCAGTCTGCAGGTAGTTCAGTAGTAGTATGCCAGAATTACTATGCAATTGCAGACGCCGTTTTGTGATTTCATTTTGTCTATATACTTACCTTTTCCTGCTTTTTATACGCCCGTCGAAGACGGGACGTATTATGGAATCACCCATGGCGTACGGGCGGGCTGGCGGGCGTCCGTCCGGGCGGAAGGACGGGCGGGCGTCCGTCCGGGTGGGCTGGCGGGCGGTGTCCAGTTTTTTTGTCCGGAACATAACTTTGTCATCTCCAGTCCGATTGACTTGAAACTTGGCATTTGTGTTTGTTGCGATAATACGGAGTGCAGTACGAAAGAACCATAACTCTACCTCGTGCTGTCTTTGAGTTATTTCCCTTTGATCGTCATTTTTACAGCATTTTCCGCTTGTCCGGAATATAACTTTGTTATTTTTAGTCTGAACATCTTCAAATTTGGTATGCATGATTGTTGAAAAATTACGGAGTGCAGGGCACAAGAACCATATCTCTTCCTAGCATGAATTTTGAGTTATTCCCCCTTAGATCTTCATTCTTACAGCACTTCTTGCTTGTCCGGAGCATAACTTTGTGATCTTAAGTAGGAATGACTTGAAATATGGTTTGCTTATTTGTTGCAATATTTGGAAGTGCAGTGCGTAAGAACTGTAACTCTGCCTCGTGGTGTCTTTGTGTTATTTCCCTTTGATCGTCATTTTTACAGCATTTAGTACTTGTCCGGAATATAACTTTGTCATCTCAATTCAGAACGACTTCAAACTTGGTATGCATGTTTGTTGCAATATTACGGAGTACAGTGCTCAAGAACAATAACTCTACCTAGCGCGGATTTTGAGTAATTCCACTTTGATCTTCATTTTTACAGTCCAGTTCTTTGTCAGGAGCTTAACTTTGTCATCTCCAGTCCGATTGACTTGAAACTTGGCATTTGTGTTTGTTGCAATAATACGGAGTGCAGTGCAAAAGAACCATAACTCTACCTCGTGCTGTCTTTGAGTTATTTCCCTTTGATCGTCATTTTTACAGCATTTTCCGCTTGTCCGGAATATAACTGTCATTTTTAGTCTGAACATCTTCAAATTTGGTATGCATGATTGTTGAAAAATTACGGAGTGCAGGGCACAAGAACCATAACTCTTTCTAGCATGAATTTTGAGTTATTTTCCCTTAGATCTTCATTCTTACAGCATTTCTTGCTTGTCCGGAGCATAACTTTGTCATCTTAAGTGGGAATGACTTGAAATATGGTTTGCGTATCTGTTGCAATATTTGGAAGTGCAATGCGCAAGAATTGTAACTCTACCTCTTGGTGTCTTTGAGTTATTTCCCTTTGATCGTCATTTTTACAGCATTTAGTGCTTGTCCGGAATATAACTTTGTCATCTCAATTCCGAACGACTTCAAACTTGGTATGCATGAATTGTAACTCTACCTCGTGCTGTCTTTGAGTTATTTCCCTCTGATCGTTATTTTTACAGCATTTAGTGCTTGTCCAGAATATAACTTTTTCATCTCTAGTCAGGACGACTTCAAACTTGGTATGCATGTTTGTTGCAATATTACGGAGTACAGTGCTCAAGAACAATAACTCTACCTAGCGCGGATTTTGAGTAATTCCACTTTGATCTTCATTTTTACAGTATTTCTTGCTTGTCCGGAACGGAACTTTGTCACCTCAAGTCAAATTGACTTGAGACTTGTTAAACGTGTTTGTTGCAGTTACGAAAAGTGCAATGCACTGGAGCCATAACCTTACCTAATGCCCTTTTGGAATTATTCCCTATTCATTATTGTTTTTTTTACAGCCTTTCATGCTTCTCTACAATATAACTTTGTCTTTTCATGTTGGAATGACCTGAAACTTTATATGCATGTTTCCTTAACATTAGAGGAGACATTCATGCCTATTTCAATCACTTGCATGATTTTTGCTGCACTACTATTTTCCTCTACCTGGCCTTTACGATTATTATTCCCCCTCGACAACTGGCGGTGGGACGGGCGTATCTTGCGACAATTTGCCGCTCTTGTTGAAAGTTAAGATTCCAGGAAGTCAACAATAGGCCTAAGGTCTATAAATAGGAACTATCCTAAATTGCTTTATTAGTTTTGCCTTACGCTGTCAGATGATTTTCGAGACCTTATATAACTGCAGTACCTCGTGACAGAGTCTGATCTAGTCTAAATTTCCCGGTCCTGGTTGATAGATTATGGTGGTCTTTTTAACAACTACACACATCTCTTTGGGCAAATGCTGAAAGGCAAAGTCGTCAGAGCGTTAGTTTCACTTTCTTCTTCCTTTGAACTTTTGTAACTTTAAGTATGTTTTGCAGGCAACAAAGATCAAGCCCAGCCTGAACAGAAAGCGCAGTCTGATCATGGCTCTGTACCTTCGGCTACACCATTTTATGGCGTACAGTGTGCAAAATTTTACCCGAATTCCACTGCTGTACTGTCTTACATATATAACTGCTCATTGCAATAAACTTTATACAACAACGCACTATTGGCCTTGTCATGCAAGTCGTGATGAATCCACGGTCGAATAATGAATTTCAATTTTTTTTTTTTTCGCGAACTTTTGCTTTCACATATAATTAAAAAAAAAAAAAACCCTCAGCCAGGAACCTAAAATACAAAAGAAAATTGAACAAAATCGGAAATAACAAAGCGTCTATTGATGAATTCATGTGACGGGATAATTGCTTGGTCAGTGTCTTTATTTCCAATTTGTTATTTAAACCCGCAAGGAATCGGATATTGGCCAGACATTAAGTTTTCTCTACTAGGAAAAATAGAATATATATTACAGTACAGGTTAGGTTCATGCGATTTTTTAAATTTATGTTAAAGTGGTACATAAAAGGAGAATCTGCCAATCCATCAATGTAAAACGGTTTGTGTTTTACACATTTGATGAATACCCGAGCCGCGGGGTCTGAGGGCCAATCCACCAGTTCAGATTTTACTTTTTCTTATTTTAGACCAACTGAAGAACCTATCCCTAGCTAGAACAGTCAGAAAAGAAGGGAAAGAATGCTACAACTGTCACAAGATTGGCCATTTTGCGAGAGATTGCCCGGACAACAAGCAGGCTTACACAACAAGGGAGACAACTCAAACATCTACTGTCGGAAATGAAGCTTTAAACGCCAGTGGGCTGAGCCTGAAGGCAATTCCCCAGTAAATGTAAAAAGTGGCCAAATAAATGATAATTTCCTACATAGGGTAACAGAGAACATCATCCGCAGACGAAAGCCTTACAGTGATGGGTTATATGTAAAAGGCTCTTTTGAAGACATAGTTTTTACCACAGACACTAGCAACAACAACAAAAATATTTCTGAGAAAGTTCATAACAGAATTTAAAAAGAGAAGGGGCCAAAACTTACTAAGTCAGTTTGTTTAAAAGGTGCTGGCGGTAATCCCTTTGATGAAGTTGATAAAGCTATATTTCAAATGACCATAGGACCGAGAAAGCTGGAGAAAGTGCTCTTTGTTGCAGATATAGAGGATAAAGGGTTATTAGGTATCGATATACTACGGGATGATGAAAAAGGACCCACAGACATCTAAGCGCGTCTTTCTTAATCCTCAAAGGCCAGGAAATCCCATAAATACAAGTAGGAGTTATGAATAAGATTAGGAAAGTAACAGCAGCAGATCATGTTGTCATACCTCCGCAGAGTGAAGCTGTATTGGATGTTTATATCGAACGCATGGAAGCAGATGATACCAGCCGTGATACAGATTTCATCAATGAACCTACAGAACACTTCAACGAGACTTATCCACTGAAAATAGTTTCTGCATTGGTGGATATCAACAGTGGTGTGATGAACAAGGAAAGTAACAGCAGCAGATCATGTTGTCATACCTCCCCAGTGGTTTGATGAACAAGGTAAGGGTACCTAATCCTTTTCCCACTGCTCTGTCCATCATTCAGGATCCAGTAATAGCTCAAGACAGAAGATAGAAAGAAGACCTTCTACTGTGACAGATGACGAAAATAGTGGTAATGAATCTAGCAATATTTCTGCCCGAAGAGTTGAATATAAGACAAAAATCAAAGCACAAAAGTTACCGAGATACCAAACAAACAAAACAAAAGAGGTATCTGATCATTTAAAAGACTTGTTTAAAAGATCAACCCTTTACTGCAGTGACAATGAATAGAGAGTTCTGGCCGAACTTTTACATGATTTTCAAAACATCTTCTCATAAAATGAGTGAGATTTGGGCTTGACCAACCTGGCTGAACATTCAATCAACACTGGAGACGCCCAACCCATTAAGCAGCCACCTAGAAGAGTTCGTTTGGCCTATGCCAAGTAAGAGAAAAAGGCTATTGGCAAAAGGAGTAATTAGAAAAAAGTACACCTCCATAGGCTAGCCCGATAGTCATAGTAAAGAAAAAAATGGAAGTATTAGATCCTGCGTAGATTACAGGCGAGTAAATTCACTGGCAAAACCCGGTGGCTTCCCTTTACCTAGAATTCAAGATTGCCTTGACGCTGTCGCCGGGTCCAAATTATTTAGCACATTCGACCTTAAAAGTGGTTATTTCCAGATACCACTGAAGGAAAGCGATATTCCAAGAAGCGCATTTGTGTGCAAATTTGGGCAGTGCGAGATGTTACGTATGCCCTTTGGCCTCAACAACTCAGCAAGTACGTTCCAGCGAACCATGGAGCTTGCCTTGCAAGGCTTACAGTGGAAGATCTGTCTGATTTACATTGATGACATTATAGTTTTTGGATCTGACTTTGATGAACATATGAATAGAATAAAACATGTTCTTACTCGTTTAGAAGCAGCCGGTTTAAAGCTCAAGCCTGAAAAGTGTGAGATGCTCCAGGAATAGGTCACCTTTCTGGGCCATGTGGTCTCAAGTTCAGGGGTTAGACCAAATCCAGTTAATAGTTGTAGCAGTTGTAGCATGGCCTGTTCCAGCATCCGTGAAACAAGTCAAACAATGTGTGGCATTAGGTTCATATTGTAGGCGCTTTGTGAAGGATTTTGCCAGGATTGCTCGTCCCATGTTGGAATCATATTGAGTAAAGCATGTCAGGATTCCTTTGACAAATGAAAGAGGTATCTCACAGAAACAGCCGTCATGGGCAACCCTCTCGAAAGTTGAGGAAATTTCATCCTGGATGTAGACGCATCAGACATTGGAATGGGTGCTGTCGTGCATCGGATTTTAAGTGGTCAAGAGAAAGTTATATCCTATGCAAGCAGGGTACTAAACAAGGCTGAAAGGAACTATTGCATAACAGAAAAAGAACTTTTCGCTATTCGATACTTCATCGAGTATTTCAGACAGTACTTATCTGGTAGAAAGTTTGTAGTCAGAAGTGACAGAAGGAAGCAATATTCTGAAACCATTAAAAGGGTTCAAGTTAAAGTCAAGTTTAGTTCTGTAAATTACTTTACATCAGGTAACTCAGTAATGCATGGCTTTAAAGGAGTGCTGCAGGCTTCTCCTATGTTGTGATTACTTTTTAAGGTCTATCAAATATTGGTGTAAACTTTTAATTATGCCCCCACATAGATATCCAAAACAATGCTATATTATGCTTTAAAAATCAAGATGACATGTGAAGAACAAATCGGGTTATAGGTGTAATAAGTTTATTACATCGTTATGGGTTTGGTCTGATATGTTTAAGTCAGGACTTTGGAAATATGAACCTTTTCACAATCTAGTTTAAGCAAAGATTGTTTGATTGTTATAAGCAGGAATGGTCGAATAATGTTCACGGGTCATCTCGACGTGATACCTACAAACACTTTAAAACCATATTAGAACCAGAAAAATACTTGTCTTTTGAAATACCAAACAGTCATATAAAAGCACTTGCTAGATTTCGATGTTCTTACCATAAATTTGCTATAGAAACTGGTAGACATACATGTAACACTATCCCGAAAACTCATCTTTTGCTTGGAAAAAAAAATGCTAGACGTTTAGAAGACGAATATCGCGTATTCTTTAAGTGTCAAAAATATGATCAAGAAAGAACAAATTATCTGTATAACTTGTATTTTGGAAATAGTGAAATTGTCGATTTTTACAAACTTTTGAGAACAAAAAACGAATTTAAAATACGGAAGATTGCAAACTACGTGTATCATATTATTAGTAGAACATCTTAACCCCTAGAGCGCCTTCAACCACTATAGTAACCTTTGCCGCCAGTGTACATCAAGATCAGACAGCACAAACAGTGCGGTCTGATTTTTGATCTGCACTGTCCGCTTTGCTGATACACTAGACAAAAAGCAACCAGAAAATTGCAATTTTTTGCGTTTATTCCCCGCTTCACGGGTCAATAATTATAGTTGCCCTAGTGACCAGTTTGGAACATTATCAGACCTTAGGGTCTTGTTTCAGGACTGAACTTTTCTGAAAACAGGTGTACTTTTATTTACGGTACCCAAATGCCAGGTGTAAAAGCTGTATCCTTGAGGGGATGAGTTTGAAATTTAAGGGACAATTTATGGGAAATTTATGGTGCTTATTGTTAGCCTATTTATACAGAGTAGATTAATGTAAAACACAACTCAAAACTTAAAGGTCGAAATCAAATATTGTATTTTGGGCCGGAGGCCTTTATTTACTTGAAATAAAGTTCGTATTCGTAAAGTGACCACCAAGCTCTGATATGGCTGTTGAAAGTGAAAGAACCTAGAGGTAAAATAGCCAACTGGATAGAAATCCTATCTCATTACGATTTCAGCATAGAAAACCGACTAAGCAAGAGACAGGGGCACTGTGATGCTCTTTCAAGATGCGAAAATCCAAAAGACTTTGACTGTTCACTACATGATATGGAAGAGCCACTTAAGTGTGGACCATGCAAAATGTGTGCGAAAAGAGCTCACGATATCCAGCACCCTGATTTCAGGGACAGAGAGGACTTACAACAGACTGCATCTTGCTCCTCTGTCAGCAGTGACCCGGTTTTGCCTGCAATAGAAATCCGTGCAGTGTCTGATCCCAAGCCTCTGACGATAATGATAAGCAACATGATAAAGGCCACCAGGTTATGCCTTCTTCGGGCTGTGTCCGATCTTTAGAAGACATGATGAAGCTTCAGGAAGCCGACCCCGACATATCACCATTACTTGGTGCGAAAACTGTTGACATGAAGCCATGCCCAACTGACACGACCAATTCAAGTCCAGCCACCAGACATTATTGGGTTCAGTGGAATGTATTGGTCGTGAAAGATGGCCTCCTGTTTAAAAACTTTGTCAAGAAAAATGGCCGTGGAATCCAAATGCAATTCATTGTACCCCACACAATGAAGAAATAAATTTTAACTCAATTCCATGCTATCAGGTCATCTGGGATGCAAGAAAACATGGAAAAATGTTGCAACGTTTTCATTGGTTTTATATGAAGAGTGACGTAAACCTTTACATTAAACAGCGATGTCTATGCTGCAAATAAAGTCCCGAACAAGAAACCTACAGCCCCTCTTGAGAAAAGACTAGAGCACCATGGGACGTAGTGGCTAAAGATTATATAGGTCCTTTACCTATCAAAAAAAGGGGTAACGGATACATTCTGGTGCTAACAGATCTTTTCAGCAATTATATTGAAGTTATAGCCGTTCCAGATCAGGCCGCAGAGATGTGCGCCACCAGGATTCTGAATGACATTATTGGCAGATGGGGATGCCCCCTGTCCATTTTAAGTGACTAAGGAAGGAACTGCGAAAGTACTATTTTCAAGGAGCTATGCCGTATGCTAGAAGTTAAAAAGTTGAGAACTAGTCCCCGAAATCCGAAATGCAACGGGCAGAGAGGTTACTTGTGCCAAGACCAAGATGAGTGAGATTTACATCTTGGTTGCTTGGCCGGAGCATACAGGTCGATTCCAAATGACCGGATTAACACCAAAATTACTCACTATGGGAAGAGAAGTGCAGTTGCCTTCAGAACTAGTTTGTGGAAGTCTGACTCTCTACAACAATGAAGATGTACCTTTATATGGCGAATACTAGTATATAGATGTTTTCAGGTCACGAAGGCAGCATGCTCACAGTGTAGCAAGGACCCACTTGAATAGTGCAGCCAAAAGGAATAAAGCTATTTATGATACATGAGTGGCCCACAATAGCTACGGTGTGGTTTGGCTTTTCTCTGAAAACCGTAAAGTTAGAATAGCAGATAAGCTGAAGAGAACATATGAAGGACCGTATCTAGTGAAACAGAATGTGAATAACCCATATGTGGGTGTTAGTCCACCAAAATGGGTTATTGGTGCAAGGAAAAAACTTTTGAAAAATGGTGTATAAAATTGTTTAATATTGAAACAACTGAATGTTTACAGTTTAAAAGTTTTTTAAAAGTTGTTATTTATCACATAATAAAGTTTGTAATGTTTACCTAATGTGAAATAGGTTTTTTTTCTTTTTTCTATGACGAGTAGTCTATGTGATAAATAATTTTCATGGATGAAGTGATTTTTCTGAAAGAGAGAATTTTTTTCTCGATTCGACAAATTTGGTTATAGTTTGATAGATGTTATGTGTGGCAAATTCGACCAAGAGTGAAAGGGTTATTTCTCAAAGTTAGGGCAGCAAGACAGAAATTGATGGGGGAAGAAAAGATTTTGGCATAGAAGAACAAGGCTATATTAGCAAGTAGAGAGATTTGTCTGACAGGTAGATATTGGGAGGAAATGGTTAAGTTTACAAGGGTAACCAGAGACCAAGAGTGACTGAACAGGCTGATGTTAAAGAACGGAGCTAAAGTAAGAGAGCTGGTAGTCAAAGTCCTTGTTAGTGGTGCACAAAGTAAGGTTGAGAGGTCGTGAGTAGAGCCCAGGAGTAATTGGTCTAGAGAGGCAGTGGTTGGTCTAAGGGTGATTATGGAGGTGAGACCATGTGAAAGTAGGGGCCAGACATGACAATCCTTATGGCAGTGCACAGGCGTATGTATGGGATGAAGGGCTACACAGGAAGTCCGATTACTGGTGCATTGGAAGTTAGGAGAGTAGAAAGAGAGTTCAAATGTGACTATGGTAGCATGTCGAGTCTCTTAGAATGATGAATGATTTGTGAGAAAATCCTTGATAAAGACAGAGATCGGTTTTGATGGAAGTTCACAGTTGTCTGTGGTATTTGATTAACCGAAGTTTGTCAATAAAGAGATGATTCATATTAGCAGAATGACTTATCTAATAAAATGGAGTTGAATGTTCTTCTTTTCCATATCCTGTTGCGCAAAAAATAACCCACCAGCGTTTAAGTGCCGCATAGAAAGAAAACAGAGAGTCGTAATAAATGTATGCAAATAACCCGCGAGCGTCAAAGTTCATCACCGAAAGAAATACATAAAATTGTAGTAAATGCGCGGTCGTAAAAAAAAAAAAAAAAAACAATGATCGTCTGCAAAAATAATCTGCCTCTTTCAAGTCCGAAACCTTGATTGTCAGTGGTTTTTGCAGCAACCAGAGATTGTTACTTATGAAGGCTCATTTGTCCATTTGGCAGGAATCACAACAATGGAAGCTTACACCACCACTAGAACTATGGTTAGGGAGATGAGGAGGTGGACAAGGCCTTGAAGAAGAAGGGGAGAGATACCTCTGCTGGCGATGTCTGCACAGACACCGGAGGGAGTACGTTGATGTGAAGTACCGGATGGACGCGCACATAATGAAGGACCATCTACGACGTGATGAGGTACCTTTTTACTGCTCGCTGTCAGTTTCGCTGCACCAGACACGAAGATCTATTTCAACACCTAGGGCATTACAGGAAACATCAAGTGTTGGCCCAGCAGACGGGGAGTAGACCCTCTTGACACTTCATGTCTGAAAGCCAACTGCAACAGTGATACAATAGGACCGCAGGACTACTTGATGTACGACAAAGAAGAGTCGTTCAACAACTGGAAAACGGCTATCCAGAGAGACAAGTACCACCCGGCTCAGGACCAGAGTGCCTTGCTCAGACTGTAGGGGAGGCCTTTGCTGGTTATGGTATAAGTGAGGAAGGCAGCAACACGGGTATGACTCCCAACCAGCCAGTGTCAAGGGAGGTTACTCCACCCTCAGCTCCAATCAGCCCGAGGTCTACGTTCGTTGGTGAAAGTGTGGTCACAGTAGCTGCACATGGGCAACCGCCCTCAGCTGGAAGCAGTCCCCGGTCCACTCCTACAATGGCACCAACTCGGACATCTACCTCTTCCAGAACCCTTGGTTAAGCTGCTAACGACTTGAGGCAAGTGCTGAGCCAGGTTTCGACACAGCTCACATGTTTGGTCCAACCGGGGGTGTTGAGTGACCTGCTCCAAGAACAAAGATAGAACTCCAACCTGGGACTTGGATCGGAGAATAACCTAAGACAGGAATAACCCACAGCCAGTCTGAAGTGACAGAAAGCAGCAGAGGAAGAGTCGACGGGAAAAAGGAAAGTAGGGATCAGGAAGACCTGCTAGAGCAGCTGCTACCTAGGGAAGAGGAAATTGCGTGCAGGAAAAAAAGCCTGATTCGCCAGTCCATCTGTTAACAGAAAAAAGATCCAGATCAAGATCTCCCTCTCCAGCAGAGATCACTACCAACCAAATAGCTGACGCAGTTAGGTCAGGGATCCTACATCTACAAGACAGAATTACTGACAAAACAAACATGCTACGTAGCCTGAAAGAGAGTATCAAGTACCTGTGGGCAGCGTTGAAAGAGTTGACGTACGCTATATGACAAAAGACCACAACAGAGGACAGAAAGCCGAGTTCAGAAAGTTCAAGATCACTAAAAGAGAATAGGGACACAGCCAACGACAGAAAGGCGAGGCGAAATTCAAAAGAGAAGAGGCCTCCTGATCATCGCCATGACTTTAAGAGAACCGAGAGTTACAATAGTAGGGGAAGTAAGAAAGACCGAAGATGAGAAGTCGACCGTATATTATTTTAAGTTACATCCTGAGAAATTCTACCAAATAGAGAAAATAGGCCCATTGAATTCACTTTAATCAGTCATTCTACAGATATGGTGATGTCAAGATAGAACAAAGACTTGCAATCTAGACAGAATAACTGAAGATGCAAGGGTTCAAACTTGTCTGTTACCACTAGCAGACCCTTATTCCATTCAAACTCAGTTTTAGTTTTAAACTTGGTAACTGTTAACCAAATCAACCGAAAGTAAGGTGAAGCCTTGTACAGTGTAATTGGTATATTACCAGTCCTTCCATGGAAATTGGGTCTTCTGTCTTTAAGGCAGGTCCGCACAATAACTATCCAGGGCCAGTTCTAAACGGATAAGTCGCTCACTATGAGGGCAGTAGTGAGCCCACATTTTGCTTTTTCCACTCAGACGTGCATTTTGTGGGTAGGATATGGTACAACGCAAGACTACGACAATCTTTACAGATACCTGAAACTAGGACTTTATTAACTGTTCATTTAGTGATTTTTCTAAGCGAATTTAAGTATAAGTTCATTATTCATACTTATGTGTGATAATTTCTAGTACAATGTGAACAGTGAACAATAATTTTAGTGATAAAACATTTTAAGCCCTAGGCAGTGATAGTGTCGCTAGTGTTAAAGTAAATTTTGGTTATTCGTTCTGAAACTGATATCAGGTTTTAGTGGGGTTTTTTTTGTGCAGGCTGATCTTGATCTAAACTGTCCGCAAAAGGTCAGTGAGTCGCGCTCAGCAGCCTAGGGGTTAACCCCTATTTGAACTGAGAAGATACCAAACAACTTCGATTTTTAAAACTCCCTTTCATTAATCCATCGACCATGTTTCTTTTTAGCCTATCTGATGATACATGTACGTTATCCACTTGGCACAGATGTAAAATAATGCAAAAAGCCAGTCTATCCTGCATACAAACGCAGATGTTCTAGTAAGATTGAAATTTTTTATGAGTGAAATCATTTTTATTAGCTCGACTGTTTTCGAACAAAACGTCGAGGTACTGCCACAGCCCTATCGCCGTCTGCGTCTCGTTTTAGTCCTGCAAAAGCTCTGATATTTTACAATGTCTCTGTTATTACTGAAGATATAATTATACTTCAAACTCTTTTGACTAGTTGTTAACTGTTAAAGAGCTACCCATACAACATGGACAGGGACTTACCAAACTATTTTAGACACATTTATGCCCCTTTTTCGACCTAGAATTTTCACTGTAAATCAAGCAACTGCAGCCGAGCCTTGGCACCCGAATGCGGTACTCTTGTTGAAAGATAAGATACTCTTCACGTATGCCGTCTGTGTGCCAAAAAAATTTTGTCGTTTAGTAAATAGCTAATGGTTATATCTTGATGGGGTAATTAAGTCAGAATTTTAGAATTGTATTTTGTGTGTGTGTGTGTGATTTGATGGGCTTGATTTGTTTAATTTCCACTTCCTACGATTGAGAAAAAAAAAAAAAAAAAAGTGGGGAAGAAGGAGAAATAAAACTCATTTATAGCACATATATTAATTTTGAATAATGCTCAGAACCGTAAGAGTAAATGTACATTGTTTTATGCACACGAAAAATTATAAAAAAGCATCCATTTAAAGAAGTTGGTTTTGATCAAAGAGGAGGAAATGTTTCGTTCCGAATACTCCATAGACTGTGTGGCACCGATTTCTGTTTGGTAACGCTTTTGCTTAATGAGCGATGTCACCTTTTCTCACAATGTCTACTACTATTAATAGTTCTATCATGATGCTTCCCTTTTTAAGCGAGTCTAAAAGTTGCATACTAGTACTTCGTTTTAGGAACAACTTAGGTCTATCTACGCACTGAATGGGTACCACCTTTTTGCGGTTAAACTTTTTGCAGGTTGCCTCGTTTTAAATATGGAAGAAACAAACCCCTCACAGTTTAGGCTAATTCTTACCAATGAAGAATTAATATATATATGTTGTTAAAAAGGGAACATTTGAAAGAAGGAAGACACTGTTTGAACGATGTAAAAAAAAAAAAAGTTGGACATCAACTTCATGGTCGTATGAAGTCGTATTTTGTACAACAATAGGTTAGATTTGTTATTTAACTCTTCACCAAACGACAAAAATTTTAGACTTGTCCAAATATAGATTATTTTCCTAAGACAAATAAAAGGTGACTCAAACGGTGAAATTCGTCTCTAAAAGGATCAAAATCAGTGCGAGAAAAGGAGTAGATGCAATAACTTTTTACAAGTTGTTTTCTAAAGCTTTCTACCACAGGATCGTTAAATATCGGGACTGTGTGGTATAGGGTTAAGATTTACCTTTTCCCACAGAGCAATTTCAAAAACGATGCTATTTCTCTGGGGTTTTGCATTAGTCTCCAAGGGCTTACACGTAAATGCTAATTATGCAGCAGCTAATCTTTGAAGTCACTGGTAAAGGAAAATTCACTTGTTTTACTCCCTTTTCTCACTATATTCATAGTCTGTGTCAATTTTAATATATTAGATCTAGTATTGTCATTCTTTTTACGGTTAATACTCTTTGCAGGAGAAACTGATTGAATGATGTAGAAAATATTTTTTTGAAAAAATCGGAGATAACTTGTAAAAAGTTATTTTGCCCGTTTCCATATTTTATCCTAAACAATCAACCGCAGGGTCGTTAGAAGTCGTATTTGTACAGTAACAGGTTTAATTTGTTATTTAAATCTTTACCAAAAGACAAATTTTAGACTATTTGAAGTCTTTTTCAAAAAACAAATAAAACATTACTCAAAGGATGGAATTTGTCTTTTGAAGAGTTAAAAACATTGCGAGAAAAGGCGAAAATGTTGGTAACCAGCATTTAAACCTTTTTCTTCAGTGTTTTTAAAAGCCTTCTATATGATGTGACAGGTCAAGAACCGGTATGAAAATGGCAAGGAAACATGAATTTGTGAGCTGTCGCCAAAAAATACTTTTGATACGGCATTAATATCTAAAAGTTGAAGAGTGGAAAAAATAGCAAACGTACATTTTGTAATTTCAAATCTTAATCTTAGTGATTGTCAATCTATTATTGAAAAAATCTCATCAATATCAAATACTGGTCTTTTATTAGATCAATTAGATACATAATAAAATATCTTAGGGATACTGTCATGATCAAACAACCTGGGTATAATCATAATCATTTGGATACATGTATATCATAAACATAGCAGGGGGGTCCCTTTGTCACTGTAACATTACGTAACACAGCAAAGATACCCGGGCGACTTATCTAACATTTAGACTCGGCCGTCATCGGTAAATTTCGGCACAATCCGACCGACCACGGAAAAAGAAATAAATAGGATAGGGGCATTAAAAAACTGTATAAAGGACCAAAAGTTTATTTTTTTAAATGACTCAAACATACCAATTTAAAGAGCAATGAATAAGCTTTATGACTTCACTTGAGATAATTTTGACATTTCAACACGATGAAAGAAAATTCAACAAATATGTCAGTTTTTAACTTCGGAAAATGTATTTTTCATCTTTATTCTATATAAACCATACCTACAATTTTCAAGTTAAAAAAGGACCAAAAGTTTCTTTTACGAAATTTATAAAACTAAGTTCATTTGAAAGAGAATAAATTGAATTTTCTGACCTCACTTGAGATAATTTTCAATTCTAAAAATTGATGAAGTTATACGCGTTCATCTACCACGGTCCTTCATAATTCTATATAAAAAACTACAGGTAAAATAGGCAGATATCGATTTTTACATGTCCGCGAAAGTTGGCTATGACGTAGTCAACATCAATCGTGACGTCATAGGTCTATTACGGCTAGCGAATAGATCTATTTCGCTTGAAAAAAAAGCACTTCGTCGCTGTTCTTCAAAATTCTCGTAAGTCATTTTGGTCACTTTTCAGGAGAGAGAATAAACTGAATACTTTTTTCTCAGAAAAAGTACATCGAGTAAGATTGTTCGATCCTGCATGAAATTTTGCGCTTTATTATTTGCAATACTTTACGAAATCTTGCAATAAACGCATGGCGGTAAATCCTGACTTACGTGTTTTTCTCCTTATTTTTTTACCCAAATTTCTGACACGGGTTATACATGAAAATCGAACAGGAAAATGTGCATTCTCAATTCTCGTATAAGGTTTCAATTGGACTTCTGGCCAAAAATTATGGGTTATACTGTTTGAAATAAATGGTAAGAGAGGTATTTTTTAACTTTGTATTTAAACTGAAATTTCAGAACACAAATGAAGAAGTCTCAAGTCAAGTGGTTGCTTACCACAGTTTCAGGTACAATGGTAAACTAAATGAAATACTAAAGATACCAGTTTAAAAGTCATAGATCTGGTCTGATTAACAGTGTACAGTGCTCCAGATAGCGTCCGTACAGCCGTAATTTACGGACTGCATTTCCGCAAATACGGCTGAAGTTGAAATTTTGTCAGAACCCAATACGGAAACGTTTTGTCCGATACGGTTCGGTTTCTTCGGTAGTCCGTAATTACACGAACGGATTTTGTACCAATAGTCATGTTGACTGGTTTAACAAACTTGCCTTTCATACGCCGTTCTTATGATCGCTGTGGGATAATATTCGTAAACCAGTCAATGCGGAATCGAAACTAAAAGTAGAAACCACATTGTCTAAGCAATCATCTCTCCTGAGCTTTTTTTCGACCAGAAAATGAGCCCAAACAGATGATCGCGACAATTCTCAACAACATTATTGACACAGTAATACAGCAAGCGATCAAGAAACAGAAGAGGCACACTGGTTAGTACCGATCAAACCGTCTATCCGTCTATAAATAGAACTTCTCATCCCTGATCGAGTCACTCTCTAAGATATTGTTAGTTGAAAAGCATGAAAGAAATATTGCGAGTGGGTGTGAGAGATGGGGAAGGAATGGTCAAAGGATGGAAGGGAGATACTTTGTCCTAGCAGGTTTCTTTTGCATGGCTTTGAAATAATTTTTCCATCTTAAAATATATATTGTTGATACTCGTTGGAATCGACTGTGTGACAGTATCAACCCACACACATTGCACACTAGTTTGAATAAGTAGATACTCATGTTTACCCTACATTTATCTCTGTAATCAAATGGATGCAATAAAGTCCTGGTAAACTTCAGTTAAAAGTCTATTAATTGAAGTTTACCTGGCCCTTTGTTGCATTGATTTGTTATGCACCTGTGACCTGTCATTTGTAATTACTGTGCCCTTACCAGTGCAGTCTTTTGGATGAGGCTTTAAACTGAGATCCTGTCCCCGTATGACCTTAGCTGTTGGTGAGACACAAAACCCAAACACAACCAACCAACCCTTACCAATGGGAAAAAGCTGGGCGAAATGACTTCATGTTTAGTGTCCGGTATAAGCCCCACCCTGTGGAGACATGGCTGATAGTAACAGTCCCTGCTCTTAGCCTCGCTCTGTATTACAGAAAATACCGGGGTAAAGATCCGAATGTCAGAAGCCCTACACCCTCCTGGCACTGCATGGACAATCAAAAAGTAAAATGCCCTGCACATTAGCCCCTCTATCCGCCACCCTATCCTGTAGGTGGGGGAGGGGGCGGTGGTTGCAAGACTAGTGCATTACTCTGGACTGGTGCTCGGCAATGTATGTGTGTGAAAAACAGAGAAATTCTAAAGTTTACCCTATTGGAATTTTGTGTTACACCGGGGCAGAGGTTGCTAAGGGCAGAGCTTTTACCATCTGTTTGTCTCCCACAGGATGGGACTTATAAGTAATAGCAGGGCACATACTAAATAATAAAATCCATAGGATTTGTGGGTAAGTGGAGACAAATTTATGAGTCATAAATTAAGGGTTTACTAACCATCAGATATATAAATGCGTCTGTGACTGTCACTTGTAACTACTGCCACCCACCTACAGGGGCAACCAGCACTAATTACTTCATTTTCCAGTGCCCTGGTATAAGCCCCATCCTGTGGGGACATGCTCTTATCCCGACTCTTTAATAAAGAAAATTCCACTGGGGTAAAAATCCAAATATAAGAATCCCTTTACTTCCCCGTAGTGGAAAAAGTCATTACCCTGCACATTAGCCCTGCTTATCACCTGCCCTACCCCGTAGGTATGGGAGAGGCAGTGGTTCCAAATGACTAGTGCATAACTAGTCACTATAAAACATATTTTTTTACTTTATAGGGACAAAGGTTCAGGAGTGCACAGAAACAAAATGGTTGGAAAAGTATCCTTAACTTCAGATCACCTCAGGCTCCGAAGGAACCAAACTACTTCACTGTAAAGCGTGCAAATTGGCTGGGAAGTCCATCGCCATGGCCACGACAGGCTCCACAAACCTTCAACTATCAGCAATCCGAGACAGGGCTTTTTTTCCTTCTATAATTGAGGCCGATATTCGGTGACTTCCCAATGGCTAAAAGCATAATTTTTTCCCAATTATGGCGAAAGAATTTCCCAATTTTGCTGAAAGAATTTCCCAATTTTGCTGGAAGAATTTCTAATAATATGATTCTGAAATTCCCAATAAGTTAAAATACCAATTTCTCAAAAGCTATTTCAAATGACCAGACACAAAACTTCCGCTATTTAGCGGTGATTGAAACCGAAAGCTGGCTTTTTATTGATTTGTACCGAAATAACTCAGCTGACTGCGCTGCAGTACGGCCGAAATGTTGCGTTTTCTTGGCGGCATTTGGTTTGTTTAATGGAGGCATTCTTAACCGAACCGAGTTATTTTTTGCGCATTTTAACACCGCACCTAGACTGAACGCGGTTGTGATTTCCCTATCATTCAATATTAAATCCTTTGACATGTTATATAAATGTTTGTCTTTCGTAAAAACTTACAGCTGACAAAAGAAGTTTTCTTTAACTTAACATTGTGGAGCACATTCTTACTCGGTTGCAGTCTACGTATTTAAAACAAAAACAAACACGCTGTATCAAAGTAAAACATGTCAAAAACCGGGAAACGTTACAAAAAGTTTGTTAAAAGGGCTGCTGGTGATAAAGCCACCGCAGCCTTTTTAATTTCGGCGTGAAACGTTCAAATTCTTTGCTGATCGATCTACAGGTAATCAAATCTTCGCATACTGAGTCTCAATCTGAAGTGCCGGTTCTGTCGGGCATCGCCGATCTCCCTTTGTCTGAGGACTAGACAATTATTATCACTGCACATGATGCAAACTCTACATCTCCAGTTATATTATCCAAGCCTAGCCTTGTAACTTCCACAGATAATGATTTCCTTGTATCATATGATGGCCGGAAAGCCGTTCTTCTAAAGTATTAATTCCGGCACCCATGGGTGTACCACAGTAGTGTTAAAAAGGGCTATAAGCCCTTATGTGCAAATGCTGTGAGATATTTGGCCATACTTTAAGCAGTTAAAGTGTGACTGTTGAATTTGTTTCACTTATTAAATTTCTGCACCTTTCTATTCTCTGTATGTATGTACACTGCAATTATTTGGCCAAAATCGCGCTTGAATTTCCCAAAATGAGAGGCTAAGGCCCCTTCCCAATTTTTGGAAAAAAAGCCCTGCAAGAGCATCACGCTACATTTGACCATCAAGATGCAGAAAGGAAAAATATTTCTAGGAAAGGAAAAATATTTCTAGGAAACGTTCTGCGTTTGAGTCCATTTTTGGGTCTGATACTGATATTGATGCTGAAACTGGTCTGTCAGAGACATATTCAGTCAGTGCTAGTGACAAGATTGTTTTTCAAGATGTATACTTTGCAGCTAAATCAGAAATGTCAAGCGAGACTATCAACAAACTTAAAATTTGATAAACTTAAAGGTGTGAAAGTTGATTTTGAAAATCTAAGCTGTACAACAATCAATGAGATACAAGTGTTGATTTCTGATAGTTTAAGAAATGATTTGATAAAGATTATTAATCAGTGTGAATGTGTTTGTGTAATGATTGATGAATCGTGTGACATTGGTGTAGAAAAAAGACTTGTTATATGTTTGAGGTATGTTACAGGGGGTGAAGCTAAGACTTCCTTTTTAGCAAATGTCAAAAGTGCCTGATGTTAAGGCCCACACTATTACCTATCATGTGAATGAAACTTTTCAGAAGTATGGTATAAATATGGGTAAAGTGGTAAGTCTTGGTACAGATGGAGCAGCAGTCATGACGGGGGACGGATGGGGGTAGGGGTTCAGATTCAGTCTAAATATTCACCATTTGTAACACATGGCTCATCGTCTGGCCCTTGGGTGTTTAGATTCCTTGAAAGGCATGAAGCCTGTTGAGACTTTTAAGTCTCGCTTCAATTCATTGTATATTCAGATGAATATTTCTGCTGTCAGAAGCACTAAACTTCAAGAAATTCAGAATTTGCTTCTGGATAACCAGCTAAAAGTCAAAGAACCGCACACGGTTAGGTGGTTAAGTCTGCGAAGTGCTATTGAAGCTGTGTTTAGATGCTATCCATCTGTTGTTACAACCCTTTCAGAGCTGGGAGCAGAGGGTAATACAATATGTGAGTCTCTTCATAAATACTTTGGTGCCTCTAAAACTGCTGTGTTAACAAGCTTTATGTTGGACATACATAATGAAATAGCCATGCTGAGCTGTGAGTTTCAAAGGGAAAATAGTGTATACAGTGAAATAAAACCTGCATTTGAAAGCACTCTTGCAGGTCTTGAGGTACTTAAATCAGGGGGTGCAAAATTCAGAGAAATGAAAACAATGTTAGAAGATGAGGGTGGTATAATCAAAGGGGTACAGCTTTCTGGGGACATTCACCAAATTATTGATGAAGTGAAAACACTCATGGCAAGATATATTGATAGGCTGAAGGAAAATATTGCAGACAGATTGACTCAGCAAAATGGAGATGTTATTCACAATCCTGGGGCTATTTTTGAACCCACAATGTTTGATGAAGAATTCGGAGATGGGGCTATTAGTGATTTAGCTACCTTTTATGGTACTGCTAAAAGTGTAGAAATTATTGATATTGACAATGAACAGCCAGTTGTAACTGTAATTCAGCCTTTGCTGCATAAGGACAGCCTATTGCAGGAATGGCCTCGGTTTAAGGGTATGCTAAAAGGCACATACAAGAATTGCGAAACTCTTTTATTGTGCAAGAAGATCATTCTTCTCATTCAGAGAGGTTTCCAAATATGGCAATGCTTAGTAAGATTGCTCTTTCATTTTGCCTGACAAGTGTACCATGTGAAAGGGCCTTTTCAGTGCAGAATAAGCTGAAGTCGAAATTTAGAAGTTCTTTGAAGGCTGAGAAACTTGTCAGTTGTTCATGAGGCTGGAAGGACCAGATATTGAGCACTTTGATCCATCTCCAGCTATCAGACTCTGGCACAATATGAAAAATCGGCGGGCTAAAAGATTGGCACAGCCGTATAAGCCAAGACCTAAAAAAGCTAGAGAAGATGATGGTGGAATCTGAATGCTGGAGATTGGTCAAGGTGCATAAAGCAGGCCTTCAGGTTTAGGTGAAAGTAGAAACTAACGTTTTAGTAGTGGATCATCCAGTACTGAAAAGTTAGTTTCTACTTTCACCAGGATCAGTGATATATTGAGCTTGATGTCAGAAATGAGTAGAAGTTTCTGTTTGACTGAACTTGTTTTTTCACAGATTAAACATGTAATTGCATTCACAGTTGTTAATGTTTCTTATTTTTTTTCCTGCTTTATTTTATTGGTTAACAAACACTTTCCTTTCTGACTTGAATTCAAAGATTTTCAGCAGTAAAGGAAAACTGTTAGTTAACCAATAACGCAGTCACAGAGAAACTAATTACAAAGAAATACTTTTATAGGTATAAAAAATGAGAAAGAACTTGTAATATATGTACAATAATTTTATTTCTCTATTCTCAATTTACAAGAACATAGTAAAATGGAGTTTAAGGGTTGAAAAACAAGCTGTATGTAGCATAAAGTATACTCTCCCTGCATATGAGACATTTTCTTGATCAGTCATTATCATCATCATGATGTCATCACCATTTCCTGAGGCCATAAAGCTTTTTGTGATGCTAAACTTAATTGAGCAAGAAATTAAAGTTGCTCATAAATATGTTAAAATATTAACAACTGATTTTAAGATTTTTAAGGATAAATTTTATGCTCGGGTGAGTAGAGCATAGCAAAAAGTTTGGGTCTTGTGTCTAGTCTTGCATTTGTTGTCCTGAGTTAGTACATGTACCTTCACAACCATGAAGTACAGTACAGCTAAACAAAAGTTATCACTCGTGTCTCAGTCAGAGCAATTTTTTTTTTTTTTTTTTTCAATTTTGTACTGACCGCGACACGAGTTATCACTTCTGAATGCCACTTTAAGACAGAGACTTAATATCGCACAAAACAACATACTTTGATGAATACGAGGGATGATCAGAAAGAACGTGGACCAGTGCCGGTATCTGAATATTGTTATAAAAAACAACTTGGAGTGTTCACTATTTTTGAAAGTAACCTCCTTTGAGTTCTATGCATGTATTCATTCTTGATTTCGAGCGAGTCACGTGACGTTACTATGAAGGACCCGGTCGTAGCGAGGGTTACCTCATCTCTGCTCTCGTAGTGTATGCCACATAGAAAATCTTTCAAAACAGGAACTAGTCGGAGTTCACATGGAGTCAAGACTAAATTATAAGGAGCGTTGGCAAGTGTTTCTTTGTTTAGTTTTTGCAAAGTTTCCAGTACAAGTGTGGCTTTGTGAGCTAGGGCGTTATCTTGGTGTAAAGTGACGTCGCTCCGCAGGACTTCTGGCTGTGTTTTTCGTATGGTGTTCGTGAAATTTATTTGAATAATGTGGGCATAAAACTCAGAATTGACTGTAGTATGTAAAGATACATGATTTAGAAGAAAAACAGGAGAACAGAAATACTTGATGTAGATAACTTTACCAAGTGACGTAGAAAGGTTGGCTTTACTAGCGGAAGGCGATGTTGGATGTTTCAATACGCTGCTTTGTCATTTAGATTCAGTGTCGATAAAGTGTACCTATGTTTCATCGCATGTTACAATACGATCAGTAAAGTTTGACCCCTATACCTAATGCGTTCTGAAATTTCTTAACAGATTTCGACCCTAACCCCCATTTTCTCGGGCGTCAGTTGCCGAGGTACCAACATTGTGCAAACACGCGACATTCCAAGACTCTCAGTCAAAATCTCCTGAGTACTTATACATGAAATGTCAAATGTGTCAGCTATTTTCCTGACAGCATCTCGGCGATCTTGTTTTATATGCTGCTCTACATCCGTTATGAATTTGTCTGTGACTGATGTTGATCGACGGCCAGATTTAAGGTCATCTTTAACAGTATCTAACCCTTGTCTAAACCGGTCCGATCCATGTACGAATATCAGATTCCTTGAGTGCAGATTCCCCTTAAACTGTTTCTAAATCGGTTTTGATTTCCGATAAATACTTTCCGAGTTTGACGCAAAAATTTATGATTACTCTCGGCTCAAATAAAACGTCGTCCGATATTTTGGACCACTAATGCAGTATATGACGTCATTAAAATGACGTCATACTTTACGTACATTAATATGACAACATTTGAAAGCGCGAGTCAGTTACCAGATAATTAATGCTCATCTATGCAAATTTGTGTAATCCTAAGTGAAGTAGTTTTCAAAATAACGAGGTGGTCCACGATCTTTCTGATCACCCCACGTACACAAGTGGTGAAGAATTATTCAAATTGTGTGTAAAATTACTTTAAATTTAGATATGGAGCTAGTGCATTGTTTTATGAACATAAAATGCTGTCGCCTAGCATAATTCAAACGAGCCCTAAGTCGTCCATAGAGCCGATACTGAAGCAAAAATCTCGATACTGACTGGCTTCAATTTTGACCAGTACCGGTACTGACTAAGACAAAAATTATCTGGAGCACTGAGTGTAATAAGGCATCGTAAAACGCGTGATAGTCTTTTGGTATTACGGCTTTCAATTGCTGCTGGTGTTGGTACATGTATTTCATTGCTTTTATGGGTAGTTGCTCTTTGTGTAATTGTGGTACTTCATCGTCTGCAGAGGGCATCTTGTAGTTTCTGCGCCTTGGAACATCTGCGAAATCATCTGTGTATGACAGTTTATACTTAATAAAGCCATCTGGTGTGCATCTTAGACACCTTATGTCGGAAACCACAGGATCTCCTACTTTATGCCCTGGACGGATGGTATCATGATACTTTAAGGTGCTGAAATTGCAAAAGAAAGAATGATCAATGTTCTTGACATGAAACGGCTGTTTCTGTCTCGCGTTTTTCAATATTTCAACATAGTTAGACGGTGAGTAAATTTGTCTTCTCTTAAGGCAGTGTTCGACTGTACTATGAACCGAATCGACCTCCATTTGTGTGTGTCCCTTTTCTAGGAAGTTTTGGGTGATAGGTATTTTATGCTTATTTGCAAGTCGCAATAGAGTATTAGAAAGAGTTATGTTTCTGTTTTGATAACCACACCCATCACTATAAAGTATAATTTCTTCTATATTTGCTTTAACGATAGATTCTATGTGATCATTAATGCAAGATGCAAATGAATTCGACGTTAGATCCCCCTCACCTTCATGCCAAAAGTAGCATTTTACATCTTTATTTTCTAAATCATATACTGTGAAATTATGGCATGTTAACTTTGTCTTATAGTAGATAGCACTTGCTTCAATCTTAGGACACAATAAAACAGACTGTACATCCATCGTAAACACCTTTATCCTGTCGTTTTTCTTTATCTTTACTTTTCTCCTTTCTTGCACCTTCCTTTCTTCTAGTGTGTAGGTTGTAGTCATCTTCCGAGACATTCTGTGTCTCATACCCTACACATAAATCACACTGATCCTTTTTGGGTCTAAATAAAGACAAATTCAATCGCTCAAAAATAGATCTAAAAAGCTTTCGCCCAACTGTTTTACAGTTTTTCTGTTCGCAGTATGACACAAATACACGATATATATCTGAAAAGGAAGAGAATGTCGGCTCAAGATATATTTTGGACGAAGAAGATCTGCAGTAATGTGATGGCATTTTTGGTAAAGACTCCAAGAACTATTTTCCTACTTCAGCTTCTATACCCTCTGTTCTAGCTTCTTTGTTCTTCTTGGTATTACTATCAGTTGGTAGCCCGTTGTCATCTGCTTTATTAAGCCATTCATACACCGTATATTCACCAATACCTAAGGTTGACAAGAAAAAAGATTTGCAAACCGGAATCTTGTTTTCACCACTTCGTAAAAAATATCTGAAAGTGTATTTTCTTCTACTCTGTCCTTTCTTGCTTTCCGCTAAACATCTTATCACGAGGCTATTCACATACGCTTTCTTTTCATTCCGATCCATTCTTCTCCAAAAACCTTGAAATACTTCTTGTCTCATTTTATCATCTATATCATGGCATTTTCTGCTCTTCTTGCATCTTTTACTGAAATCTCTGTCTCCTTGTATGCGTTCAGCTCTTTCTCTACTGTAAGACTTCTTTCCATCAACTTTCTTAACACCAAGATAAGCTTTTCCTTCAATACGCAGCTTCTTGTTTCTGTTTTTGGTCCATTCTTCTGGGTTGCTCATTCCTTTTTTAGCTCTAGGTTTCTTTGTCTCTCCTTTATTACATATTTCTTCTTCGGTGTAACCATTTCTTCGTGATCAATAATTGGCTCACCTTGGTTTTCATAAAGCAATTGTTCATACAGAGTATTTACTGCGTTTAATAGTTCTTGATCCTGTGCCACGCCTGGGTTAAGGTTAGAGTTTAACAATTCTGTATCTTTGTGGTGTTTAGCGGTCACGTTCAGTTTTGTATCGGTTCTTAGTTTTTGGGTAAACCTTTTTTTCTTGCTCTTTACAATCTGGTGAAAGTTGTTTTCTTCCTCGGAGTTAGACGATGATTCAGATATGGCTTTATTCTTTCTTTTTCCACTTAAATCGATTTTCCAATCTGGATCTTTTACAGAATCATCTGATGCGTAACTTAGATCGGATTCGCACGCATGACTGTGGTCACACTCTACCATTTTATCACCTGCAGCCTCATTCCTTGTTACTGGTGGCCCATTATATGCTTTATCACTGGATATTACCCCACAATCAACCTTTTTGCCATAGAATTCTTCAGCATCAGTTCTCTCGTCATTACAAGATATCAATGCATCATCTGACACCGTACCGCCACGGTCACCAGAATCTTTATCACTTAAATCTTCATGACAATGCATCACATCATCAAAGTCGGCCACTGATGAGCCCCGAATAAGGTATGTAGTGAATTTAGAATCAGTGTCATTAGTTAGATGCTTATCTAATTCTGTTATGTCGTTATTGTTCGAATCGTTCACATTTGCTTTGTCTCTAGCCAACTTCTCTAGAGACAACTGTACCAACATTCTCCCCCGACTCATGCTGAATGTTAATTTTTGAGGTGGTTCAATTTTCTAAATTTTCACAATAACAGCAGTAAAAACGATCTGTCGAGTCTTCTTCTGGTGGGTCAGTTACACACCTTCGATGAAACCGAAGTCCACAGCCAAAGCAAAACAGCCAGAAATCACCATTTGAATCAACTAGAAACACATCATCCCTTACGAGTTGCTCTTCAAGTACCAAACTACTTTCTGGTCGTTTCATACAAATATCACAAATCCATTCGTCTTCGGGCGCTGAACCAGATGAATTTGACATGTCCTGGAATAAAAAAAAAAGGCTACATTAGTAGGCCTTTGGTAGTCCAATCCACTAACAGTGTCATTTTCTGATTTTAGTTGAGTTCGTTACTTGAGATTAATTTTACTAACATTAACCGACTTTAGTCACATTCTCAAATCCTATGCCGTCACATTTTTTTCAAACTAAACTCAACACAATAACGGACTTAAGTCTGTTAAATAACTTAAATCTTCTTATTTGCCTGGGTCAAGTCTGAAACATTCGTCAGCTCAGGCTTTGAGAACGTTTCTAAAATCTATCAATAGTAGTAAAATGAATCTGAAATAACGAACACAATTTAAGTCAGAAAATGACTCTGTTAGCGGATTTGAGTAAAATAAGAGAGTTTAGGTTTTTCGTGAAACCGGGCCTTGAAGGCCAAGATTTGAATTTAAACGGGGTTCAAGCGTAGATAAAGGCCACAATGTCACCAAATAAAGTGTAATTAGAATAAGATTTGCCTTATTCCCAATGAAATTCAAATGTAAATTAACTCAGTGTAGTGCACAGGCAAGTTAATCGGAACGGGTAACCCTAGGTACCAAGTATGTCTATCAAGAGATTATCATAACGTGAGGAAGCCCTGGCTAATATGATTCCTTAGATTGTTTCTGTTTTCTTTTTTCTAATGCACTTGAGTAGTGGTTTGATAAAGAGCTTGAAGTACGGCTGGAGATCAGCTAGAAATATGAGACCGGTGGAAAAAGAACCAAATTCAAAAACCTCGTATGCGAATCATACAACAAAAATGTACACAAGAGAAAAACACGTATATTTTCTTTCTTCTACAATAACTCTTAGATTTTGATCCATAAGCAATTGTTTCGATGTAGAAGTTATAACACTGTAACATAGACCTCTGAACATGGCTAGAGAGAGCTAGAATCGACAAACTTGAAACACAATGTTAGCCTTGATTACACTTTTTTGTGCATCATTTCTTTGGAAGCATCAATTTATGAGAATACTACCATTAGATTTCTTCGTTAGCATGGGAATAAGTTTAGAAATAATTACATTAATGATAAAAATAGTTTCAACTCGCCAAACTGTAAACGATTCGTTATAAAGTGATGACAACAGCTCGTCCTCTCTGATTTCAATTATACGAGGTTTTGGAAGAAAAAGAATTTCGTCCAATGGTTATGCAAGGTTTTCTCACGTGACAATAAATTAGGCTTCGGATTGGTTATTGTATCCGGTATTTTCGCAGAAGATGCACAAAGAAAATCTTATCAACTTACCGCCAAAAAAAATTTTGAGGAAATTTGACTTACGAGATTTTCGAAGAACAACGACGACATACTTTGCACGATGAACAAAAAATTATACGTGAAAAGAAAAGTTAAAAGTGAAGAGCATAGAAGAAATAGGATAATTGTGTGTGTCAGTGTATGATCGAAATTTCTCTCATCTCGTGAAAAGCAGAAGGCCATATTTTCACTCCTGAATTTGCCACTCGTAAAAATATAGCCTTCCCTTTTCACTCGATGAAAAACATTTCGATCGTACACCGAAACAGACAATTATCCTCATTTAATTACGATTCAGAATGGGAAAAGATTTGTAGATTTTTGTGGATTTCACATACATAAACTTGTATTTTAGGCAGCATTTGTCTCTTCATATGTACATACCATTGTGCACTTATTTGCTTGAGCGGTAGTTATATTGTGCATCGTCCGGGAGGTCACCATTTAGACTCGAGTATGTACATGTACCTATATCTTGGCCTCTAGTCTCTCACAAGTTTCTACGGTAGATTATATTGTGCATTTTCTGGGAGGTTGCAGTCGTGGCTTGAGATCATTTAACTCTGTAGTGCTGATCTCAATAGACGTTCGTTAGATATTTATCTGATTATCAGAGTCCGTTCAATCGTGCATTGTTCTAACCCATAACCGCCTGAAATGAAATAGACTCTGTTCGGGGTCCATGAATTCAATGAGCTTCGCACTGGCAAAATGGTTTTTAAATGCATCTCCGTGATGCATTATACTAAGCAAGTCATCGCATAACTATGGATCCATAAAATTAATTTTTCTCTAGCAATCGCTTGAATCATGAGGTAGACTGGTCCTTGAGCATGTGTAAAATTTATCGAAAGCAAAAAGTTTCGACACAGATGAGCCTGAGCGGACAGAACAGGCTGACCCGAGTCGATACTTTCTGCTGGTGCATTAAACCCCTTTTCACAAAGCACGACTCAAATGATCATTTAGTAAGGTTTTTGATAACCAATTGCCCCATTTCTTCCTACGCTCTCTTTAAACCTCTTCAGCAAGTGTTTGTTTCCATTCCAAGGCTTTATAGTTGTATCATTTGAATTACTGTACGATTTGTGTAAGGACGAGCTGGTAAATTTAAATTATCTAATTCCATATAGGCATATTATCTGTACTTTCAACGCCAAGCTCAACTTGTGTTGCTTTCATAAACATTGTACAATCTGGACCTATAATGTCGCTGAGTACTTATGACCAGATCTGTCTGGAAATTGTAACATATGGTTCCCTTTCAACTGCAAGAATATGGAAAGTTTGTATATTTCGTTTACAGGATACTCTTTGGATAAATGTCGGACCTTTCTGGGGATCTCATAGTTTTTGTTTGGAAAAACAGGCAAGTTTTTTTTTTTTTTCTATTGAACAACAACATCACGAAAAGAATTGCATCTTTGCGGGATAACTGAACAATTTTGTCAGTTACGTGATATAATAAGACATACTGAAGTAGAAGTGAGAAATGAAAATTGAGTTTCCGTCAATTTTGTTTTTCTTAACGTCAAAGAAAGACATGAAGAGTTTTGATTACTATTACATAGCGACTGGAATACGTCTATACTGAGGACAGATTTCTCCTACTGTCATGTCACTTAAAGTGCCAAATAAGGGAATAGATATTTGCTTTCAGACAGAAAGACTCAGCGATTGCAATCTCTAGTTTGATTGAGACAGAATATTCTAGAAAGTGGTGGAGAATGGAGATTCAAGAACAGTCTTATTGTATCGTGTTAATTCCCATCATAGCACATTACCACACTCGTTAAACTTGAAAACTCTGTAAAAGACAACTTTTTGAAGAAAAGAGTCAACCGCTTGTTTTCAATCACCCGCTCTTCACCCCAGAATATTTTCCAGGGTATATCACATTCCAGCATTTTCTTTCTATCTGCATTTCATTGGACATTGACGTTCTAGGGCACAAGCGAGTGTACGATATATACTTCTAAAATCAAAATGCACGGAATGCGCAGTCTGGTTGGGCTTTTTTTTTTTTAGTTTCTCTGAACTGCAACTGCACCGGTCGGTCTATGGACAATACTACTAAATGTAATTTAAATGCTATTCAAAACCGTTTCAAAACTAGTAAAAAGAGTTAAAGATCAAATTCTGTACATGCATGTTGTATTACAAAACACACTGACAGAGAATTTTAAGCAATGATTCTTGTTTTCTTCACTAAATTTATTTATTTTTTGTCATTTAAAGCTCAAAAATTCCCCTCGAACATCTTTTAATACAGATATGCCCACTAAATAACCAAAGCTGTTGATGCGCCATAAAACAACATTAATTCTTCATTCATTCATTTTTCATCGAGTGTGAAACAAATTCTCACAAGTTAGAATAATCATTCTCGATGGCTGCGAGAAAACGTACAAGTATTCGCTGCAAGATGTGAATAATTACAAAATTCTACAACGCTTATCACGGGATTTAACCACACACCGTTTAGTAAGAGAGAATGACGGTCTTCCCCTACTGCACCGTCTTCTACGGCATTATTTCATTTCTGGAGAATACAGATTAGTAATATCAAGTCAGCACGAGACGGGATTGAAGACACTTCTGTCTTGTATTTAATCTAATTTCTTCTTCATTTATTATCGCTAGCTACGGGGAAATATAAAGGCTTCTATATCCGGAAATAACTAAATATGGCGTAAAATTGAGACAATGGTAACTTGATGCATTTAATACAGGCAGCCTAGTATTAAACGACGAAATCAATGAATACAAACATGAAAGAGACAGGGAGAGAGAGCGACAGAGACAGAGAAGATAAGGGAAGAAAACAATGAATAAACCAGAAAATCTTTCATGTACTCTTACAGCGCAAAAGTGACATGGACAAATCTAAACAACACAATAGACTCTAATTGCCTATTTCATTTTTTGTATATCCTAAAATCTCATTTAATGCCTGACATTGATTGTAAAAGGTTAAACTATACACTCTGTTCAGTCTGATCTTGATCTATACCGGCATTAAAACCAAATAACTTTCCCTTTGGTGCGGTGAGGTTTCATTCCACCGATATTGTTTCCTTTCAATACTTTCACACACTTTCGAGAATAAACGCCGTTTGATTTTTTGTTCTGGTAAATGCACGGGTGGTAATCAGGGGAACTGGCTCCAAAAGGAGTTAATGAAATGTTGTGCCCTCAACACATCTGGGAACTTGCGAGCTAGATCCTTCTACAGAAATACAGTAAACAAAGGTATGTCTCAGAGATTTTATCAATATTTATTTCTTTATTGGCAATCTAGGGAAAAATCCGGCAATGCTATCGTGTGTAGATTCAATTTAACTTGATTCCCCGTTAGGATTGGCCGTAGAAATATGCAGGGTCTGAATATAATTTTGCCAAAACATTAAAGTACCGAACTGAAAATCCAACAATTTCTGTCAACACGGAGATTTGGGGCCACGACTTTTTTCATTTTCCTTCAAAACTATAGCCTTCAGACCCCCTGAAGCGCCATCCCCAATAAAAACAAGCATGAAAAAAGATCAATATGCAAAAACTTATTGGTGTAGAAATCGTTCCGAGAGAATATTGACAAAATGACAAAATTACTGTCCGAGCTAGGCCCTGGACAGGATGATGGTTCCGTTGCTCATATTTTACTGTCGTGTTAAATCATCAGGATATTTGAGTCTTGTTAATCCTAGTCTTTGAGTTAGGTTCTCTCTTCCTCCTGTTGCCTTTTGTTCGTCAAGTCTTCTGACACCCGCCCAGTATAACATTCGGATGCGCAGAAAGCTGGTCAACTCGTACGTTTGAAAACTCGTACTGCAGTGAACTCGTACCTATTTTTTTGAGCTAGTTCCCCCAATCAGAGTTTCTGAACAATTTTAGTTTTCACCCCAGGGTAACCCTTCCAGAGGAAAAAAAAAAATACGTATCGAATCTTTCTTTTGTTGTAGGTCTACACGACAACTTACCATCTATACACAACACCACAGTTTATGTGAACATCCAACTGTAACCATCGATTGCTTCAGAGCGGAACCACCAATATCTTCCAACATGTCTTTCTTCTTGTCAAAATTTACGGGTTATTTGTGATTGATCACTTACTGGAATCAATAACGCCTCTCGGTAAATTCTAATATAGAGCCATTTTATTCAATTTTTCTGTGAGCAGAACTTTTTCCTTTCGAAAGAAACCAAAACATTAGAAAGAGTGTTTCGTTTCCTTAAAGTGTCTAGCACATAAAGGTTTCAATAGCCTTTTCATTGCCTACGGCTTGTCAGGGGCGTAGCTAGCTCAAAATAAAGTATACGTAAAAGTAATACCAAAGGTATTAACTCTTTACCACAAATCCTGATTTTAACGACACCAAGGAGAAGGCCTTTCGAAAACATTGTGGGGAAAAAGGAGAAAATCCTGGTGACCAGCATTTTTTCCTATTCCCACAATCATTTTTACCATTTCGAAGAAAAAACTCCTAGTTTCTGTAACGTTTAGTTTGTTGTCTGCAAATACTTTGAATTTAGACCAGTCTAAATTTTTGTCGTTTGGTAAAGAGTTAACCGAGTCGCGAAGTGTCGAGAGAGCGGAGGGGAATTTTCCAAGAGGGTTCCCCCCCCTCGACATTTTTTAATTGTAGAAGCTATTTGGTGGCTTCTGGTGACATTTTGGCAATTTTTTTTTTCAAAGTGTATGCAACTGCAGTTTTTCATACAGGTAGCTACGCCCCTGCTTGTACTTCAGCAATAGGACATGATTTATAATGACTATGTCATGGATGGTATTCAGGGGTACCTGGAAGAAACCGGTGTATTCTATGCAAAACAGTTAGAAGTAAGTTTGAGATCCTTTGTTAACATGATACTGCAGAGTATAACCCTTTGGTTTCCTGACGACTTCTGTTTCTAAAATGCAGATTTAAACAATATCACAAAAGATTTTCTTCACAAAAGACTCTTGAAGGTTTGGCCTTTGAAAATGATAATTTATGTGTCTACCTATATCTTCCCGCTGTCGAAAAATTCAGGTTGATTCTTCCCAAGTTTATCACTTCAACAGCCAATGGAAAACTTGAATGAAAAACGTTTAACTTTCTTGTCAGTATGATAATCAGACACAATACTCTGTTTATTTGCCAGGTTCGTATTTCAATGTATGTTTCAATAGTTTTTTACAAATTACCAGCATGGTCTTTATACAATTAGTTTATAGATTTATACTTCATTTGGTATGCTCGTACTCCTGAAAAACAGAACTAACGACAGCGGCAACAAAAAACCTTAACGTGAATCTGTCCAGGTTCCTCTTTGTAACCACGTAATAAAACAAGTATCATTAATCTGTCTGGACTAGTCTTTCCACAAAAAAAAAATTAACACGTACTTAGACGGTCAACATCTCGTCCCATGCAGTTATAACGTCTAGTTGAATGTGCCTCTCAATCAATTTACGAAGACTACAAACTACCAGAACAGTCTGCTAAATCTACAACTGGGGGCCTATATATAAAGAACTCTAGAATCACTTTTACTTCATATTTAAAGACTTACCATTTGATAATCTATTTCTCAGTACCAAGACAAGTCACTAGGCATTCTTAGTGAAATTCTTAGTCTTAATTTTACGTTTGTACTAAGTATTACACAAGATTAAAAGGTTTTCTTGGAAAGAGTAAGAAAGAGACAGAACTGGTTGGTTCTACACAATCTTCTTCATTTCAAAAACATGAACCTGTAGAAGTTACTTTTCCAACCATATTGATACCCATTCCTCTTATCCAAGCTGAAAACTTGTTTGTCATATCTTACGTACGAGGGTGATTATTGTAGAAACCATGAGGTTAATTAATTGGTCACAAAAGGACAAACAGTTAATTCTAATCTAAGATTACACCTACTGTCCAAATGCAAGGGTGAATTCTTCAAAATTTAGTTTAGGGTTTTTTCAGACAGTCTAATACCTATTAATGACAAATGTAGAAGACAGAGTAATTCTCTCTTTCGCTGCAAGATCAAATAGGTTGCTACGCTGCTCAAACTTTTATCTGTGGGAAATAGGCTTGAAACCCATAAAACATTACTTACAACCCTACATTAGTTATTACACTCAAAAAGAAGTTTGTAGGTAAAAATCAGACATCACCGGTATCATTTAAGAGTTACATGTCTAATATATGTAACCCTTAATCTTTGGCATAATATTTTTATAAATTAATTATATTATTATTAAATATATAAAGTAATATAAATTTGTTTAAAGCTGAAAGTAACGCAATATCTGACTGGCTTAACCATTCTTTCTAAATGTAGAATCATACTCTAGAATTCTATCAAGAATGGTTAGTGAATACGTGCACTTATTGACTAAGGATGGGGGATGGATTTAGGAAAGGACTTTTATACAAAAGGTTTCTTGGTAAGCACTTCTTCTATAACAAGCAGTTTCACGGGTAGGAAACTTCATATTCAGAGCCAATGGCTCTAAAGAGAAAATGTTGTGTTGGTCTTCCGGGTCCAAAAATATCGGCTAAAAAAAAAAACACACAGCTAAACTTGTCATTCTCTGTACTTAATGTGTTCTTAATAATATGCCTTTAAATTTCGGAAAAAGGAGAATGTCATGCAATGCTCTAGTCTTTCAAGGTGTTTTCTACGCCATGGAAAGTTGCAGAATATCTAGAGTGTTGTCTGAATCATTTGTGCCGTGGCTTGACCGTAGCCGAAATAATACGTCTAAAACCTATTTTCAGACTGATAATGCCATTGAATTAGCAATTAAAAGTGGGTTTTGCTGTCCTAAAAGCGTGAATTATTGTCTTGAACTTTGCCATTTAGCGTTAATGACTATTCAAAGACTAAATAGCGTTCTGAAGATGCCACTGTTTTTCATTATGCGTGTTAATGTGTAGACTGCTGTAACGAAGTAAGCATTACAAATGTAACATATAGACCATTCGACTAATCAAAAGCTACACAACAGTATTTTCAAAATTTAGATGAACAAATGTTAGACAGCATTTTTCAATAATGATAATATCAGTCCTTTGTGTTTTCTGAAATTCAGTCACGTTTCATCAAACAAATGCATACTTTAACTTTTTAAATAAAGGGTATTAACAGGAAAGCAGAGTGTATGTTTTAAATAAGTGACCGACAACTAAGTTTTTGAAAGGAAGCCCTTATCCATCGGTGCCTATCAACATATTCAGGAGCCGGTCCACCTCTTGGGAGCCTGCCCACATAATCGGAGCCTTTGTTTATTTATGTCAATTTTGTGTTAATTCTTATCAATTCTTGGCCAGAAGCGGCATAGAAAAGTTCAAGACAATAATTCACGCTTTTAGGACAGCTAAAACTCACTTTTATTTGATAATTTAATGACAAAATCAGTCCGAAATTAGGTCCCTGATGTATTATTTCGGCTACGGTCAACCTATGGCACAAATGATTCAGACAACACTGTACATGTTCTACCACTTACCATGGTGTAGAAAACACGTTGAAAGACCAGGGCATTATATGACATTCCCTTTTTTTTTTGTGCCGATAATTTCGGAACCGGGAGACCAACACATTTTCCCTTTAGAGCCATTGGCTCTGAATATTCTCTGAAGTTTCCTACCCGTGAGTTTGCGGGCTTGAGATTTAGATTTAGAAGCCAGATTTAAATCGTTCAGCTAGATATATAAACTGGACTATTTTCCAGAGCGTAACTACCAAAAAAAAAAAATATATAGTAAAATTGCTAAGAATATCTTAAGTCATCGGACAGCGCTGATCCAAGACCAGATTGCACTTTTAGTATTGTCTGGCAATCTACAAGAGAAACTAAGAAAACACAATTGGCGCCTCATATACGTAGCAGGTATCTAGAGATCTGTGATAAGAACTTGAGTCATGCTCAGTGAAAAAGGGAGTTTAATGCATCTGCATGGTGCATTATGCCAAGCAAGTTAACACATGATTATGGATCCATTATACCCGTTTTGTCTAACAACCAACAACATTATGAGGTAGATAGACAGGCCCTCGGACATACAGAAAATTGATCAAAACAAAAAAAAGTATCGACCCAAGTCAGCTTGCGCAGACTGACCTGGGTCGATACTTTTTGCAGATGCAAAACCACCTTTTTTACAGAATAAGGCTCATTTCTCTTTTGAATCTGCGGAAAATTTACATAAGGACTTATTTGGACGTGCTTTGGCGCTACTTAAGCTACTCTCTCACTATTGCGTGTCAGCGGCGTATGCAACAAAATTTCTTTACGCGGGTCAATCGCCAAGAACTGAGGCGTATTTTGTTCAAAATTAAAGACACGGCGTATGTACGACGTTTCTGTAGCGTTCCTGTGGCGTATCTGTGTTCGTATGGAGTTCAAGGGACGTAAAGTACGGCGTACTGAAACGTAAGCGTGGCGTATGACGCGTTGCAGTGGTGTAACCGCTTCGTTAGCACGACGTTCCTTTCTGATGTGCGGCCTTACCGTTGCGTAAATACGGCGGTCACCGATGGAAAACGGCTGTGCTCTCTTCGTTGCCATGAGGCGATTGTAATGTCCATACTGCAACCGTCTGTCAGTGTCAAGCCATGGTATCACCCACCATCTCTTAGGTCTTCTCCTCCCTACAATCCGTCCTTGTGCATCAAGTCTGGCGTTTCTTAGCCTAGCTGTTTGAGATTTATTTGCATCTTCAAGGCATAAAAATGTCCAAGTTAGACCACCAACAGCTACTTGAACATCAGATTCTTCCTGGTCCATGACTTTGGAAATAATGAGAAAAAGCAAGGAATTTTACCCGTGAAAAAGATTATTCAAACACAAAACGTCGTATGTACTCTTGGAACGCCACAAATACTTCGACAGCGCAACACCTACGTAGCGGCAACGACTCAGCAGCGAAATGTACGTGGAACGTACGCCGTAAACACGCGGAATTAGTTATTCGTATGCAACTAATACGCAACGGATGCAAAAAGAATGTCGAGGGTACGCAGTGACAACGTTTTTTATGCCACACATACGCCACAGTTACACACACTTACGCCAAGATTATGTATCATGTTAACCAATACGTTTGCGTGACGTAATAAGTGTTCGAGCTACGTTCCCGCGGCGTCACTGCTACGTTGTTTTCGCTTTTACGGCGTATGTGTGACGTAAGCATGACGTATCGGAGCTGCTACGTACGTGCTACGTATTTTTAAGTGCGCACTTAAAAAAAAAGTCCCACCTCCGTGTACAAGGGGATCGTGCTACGTACCAAAGTGTATTAGATACGTAAGTTGACGTTAATGCGGCGTTCCTTTCTAATCGCGATACGCCGTACATACGCATGCCGATACTCAATAGTGAGAGAGGGTCGTTAGGTATTAAAGACCTGTCAATTGCGTCACCAGACAAGTTATCTATTAAGCGAAATTTACACGTGATTTTCTCATTTTGTCCAATGTTTATTACCTTCGGTTTTTGAAAAAAAAAAAGTTAAAAATTTTAATAGTAAACTGGTCCATTTCTTTTTTGATTTTTCCATTAAATTCAAAATGTTCTTGTATATAGATTGTGGTTTATGATTTAGCCAACGTTAAACAAATCTGTGGATTAATGATCGTCAAAAGTTTAGTTTAACCCAGGCACTGGGATCTGTCTGTAAAAGGATAATAAACATTGCTGGCAGATACTGAAACAAGGATTTGTCCACGTGGTTGTAAAAACTCTAGGTACATGTATTTTGGTATTGGTTTAAACTCGCATAAGCGCTCCTTTAGGTGAAAGACATATCAAGGTTTGTGATTTATATAGTAAGATCTACTCGTAATTGTTTCGTTTCACTTCTGTATTTTCGATAAATAGACGAAAAGTTCCAGTGTTTGTCAATAAAGCCTATTGGGACATCTTATATTGATCCATTATTCCGCCTGTCTCTGTCAGACGCCTTTGGACAGCTTATCATTGCCTTTACGTAATTGCAAAGCTTCGTGCTACAGTCCGATTATGCAGATATGTCACGGCCCTGTTTAATTACATTGTGGGTGTTTGTTTTTTACCGATTGCAAATATCTCTCTGGAAAAATAATCAAAGAGGAAGTTATCAACAATTAAAGTCCCAATAGCGGCCGAAAATAAACGATCTGGGTGTAAAGACGCATTTAAATCTAAATCATTCCATTTAAAAAGAATAGAAATGATTGTAAAAGTGATAATCTGTGATTAAGCGGCCGGCCCAAGTGTTAATTGCTGGCAGAAAAATTTATTTCAAAAGTAAGTCAAAAGTTGCCAGGCCGCTCTATCTTTCGTTTACAGTTTACCTGGTTTTGAAATTACTGTTTAGGCCAGCCACTAGCACTTGGACCGACCGGCTAATAACAGATTGTTATCTTCATAATAGATTCCATACTTTTAAAACGCATGTCTTAAATTCAAATGCATTTAAAACACGTATTGTTTACTTTTGGCCGCTATTGGGAGTGTTACTTGCACGTTCTTACTACCACAGACTTTTGTGACTCCAATTACAGACTGTGGACGGCGTAGATCATGATCAAACTGCACAGAATGGGTAATTTAATTTTTGATCTATACTGTCCGCTCCACCAGTCTATGAAGTCAGAAGTTGATCTGCATTGCACTCAATGTCTCCTGAAATGTAATGGTTGTGTACAAATGTGATCATTTTGCTATGAAGCCGAAGAACCTGATAATAAAGTAACGACCGAATTGCAAAAGGCACAAGAGAGTTTGCTACCACGTGCACTAATCGAACATCAGCAAGTAGATTCGAAGCAGTCAACGATACAATTGGTCTGCAACACTCGGATAGGGCCTTTCGGACATTTGCGTAAAGTGTCGCCTCGGATCAGCCTGCGCAGGCTAATCCGAGACGGCACTTTACAGCAACATTAGATATTGTGCAACAGTACACTTGCGTGAAACAGAAAATCACACACGATCGGAAAGTGTCGTCTAGGATTAGCCTGCGCGGACTGCTCTTGGAAAAGGAGGTTTAACGCATCGCCCTGTTGCATGATATTAAGCAAGTTATCACATAGCTACGGATCCATAAATACATTTTGTCTGAATCATGAGGTAGAACTGTCCTTTGACACGCAGAAAATTGACAAATAGCGTGGACTGCGCAGACTGACCTGGGTCGATACTTTTTGCAGATTCATTAAGTCTCATTTTCCCAGAGCATGGCTCTAGACTACAGACCGTGCGGGCATGTTTCCTTCGAAACGTCCACCTGTCCATTCTGGTTAAGAATAAGGCGAACTATATACCCACAGTGAAGTTGTATTTCACATCGAGTTAAGCTATCGCCGATCGAATCATTTACCACTTCAGCATTACTATGGCACTGTCAATAATCCAGTGTGGGACACTAATGCAAATGCCAAAAAACAAAATCTAACGTGTAAAACTAAAGAAAATGGGATGAGGGAAGATACCATTGACTTTTTTTTTTGTCATTACCTGAAACGTTAAAAAATGAGCGTACGTCACCTTTATTTTAGAAAGCACAGATATACCTGAGGATAAAAATTGAACTCGAAAGATGATGTCTTGAATTGTATACATACAGTTGAATGTTCAACTCATCGTAAGGTGTCTCTTAAAGTTGAGATTAATATAGCGTTATAAAGATAAAAGCTATGGAAAGATACAAGGGCTGAAGAAAAAATGAACTCCAATGCTTAGTTGGCTTTATTCAAGAACAGTACTTATTGGGTAAAAGTGACCTCCATAAAACATACATCCAGTCCATGACTAGAGTGGTTTGAGTGACAGTCGTTGAAAAAATCAAAACTTACAGCCCAGCGAATGTGGAATAAGCGGCCTTGGTATTTAAAGAAAAAAAATTGGTTTGGTCCACACAATATTGGCGAAAAATAGTCCAATCCGGTTATTAAATGCGGTCCGGTCCAATCCGGTCAATAAGTTTGAACCGGTTCGATCCGTTGACTTCACACGCCACTTTTCGCCATTAATTCTCAGATTTGGAAATACAATGAAAAATATATGTTTGTTCATCTGTAATTGAAAAATAATCAACTTGATGGTTTGACATCGTTCAAAGCGTACCTAGAAATTATTAGCTCATGTCAACATTGTCATATATAAGAGACTTAGGATTTCTAGCAGAACAAATAATTTTCTTCGGGGCAGAATTTGGCAACTGTAGGGTTTTCGTTTGCATTTGAATCCGTGTCACTCTCGATGGCAATAGACTAGCGATCTTATGATGATCGCTAGCCTTAAAGTCACCATTTTTCCCGTAACACCAGTTATGGTCAACCTGAGAGAATAAATGTAGATCTACTCCTTTATCTTTTAAGCTCTACAAGAGTTAAAACCCGTTTTTTTTTTTAACCGCTTCGAAATGAAATTCCATCAGTTATGTTGTTGACAAAATGTATTTTTGACCTGTTTTTTCAGAGGTTGAACAGATATCTAGTAAGACCTCACAACCTACATGTATGTCAGTGTCTGTTGTGTCTGTCATAATTGATTGTAATGAAGGTCTTGAAATCACGATTGATATTATCAGAGCTTTTAAATGGAAGCTGGGTGTTACTAATAGTGAAGTTTTGCGTGGAAGACATCATGGAAATATTCGACTTGACAATGCAGGACCAAAGGCTAGTCTCAATAACGAGACGCTTACGGTACTTCTTTTCATATTTGGACATTTACTATGCATCGCACCGTGTCAAGTCCATTGTGAATTTTCCGGTAGCAAAGCTATCTACAGCGCTGCACCGCCTTTCTGTTTCGTCGGTTTAATCTGTATTGCAGTGAAATGCAAATAAATTCTACGAGACACACATGACCAAGGACATGTCTCCTAGAAGTCGTTTATAACATGTAAATCTCGAAAACGAACTAACGAAATTTATCCCGTCACCTTCTACAATTTCGACCCGATAACAGGGTGCCGTATATTTTTTTGTTATCCGTCAGTTGGTCACGTGACCGCTAAGTGCGCACCTGCTAACTGGGACTATTTTCAACCAAGCGTCTTACTGCCGTAATGAATGAATCAATCGCTAGCGAATACTTTTGCTCGTTTAATTAGTAGCCTGTTATGTTAAAACACATTGTCTTCTTCGCCACAATATTTTTCTGCGGATATACGTCACGTTTAATAATTATGACGTAGCCAATATCATTCATGACATCATTATTGCAGCTGCATATCCAGAGGATTTTGTAAACACGGTTCTTCAATTTTTAAAGTTTCTCATAGATCTAGTGATAAAGATGTCAATATGTGCCTTATTTCGAGCGAAATGTTCAATTTAGTCGGATTTTTGGATTATAATTGAGAAAAAGGATAAATAAAATAGACGGTTGGTGTCTTGGATTGAGAAAGTCGATCAGGCTCGGCTCCGGAAATTTATTAAAGGTACGGTATTTATCAATGTTTTTTTTTTCCGTTTGTTTGTTTTGTTTTGTTCCATTACAGTGAGTGACAGGATAAATGGAATAGATGGTTGGTGTCTTGGATGGGTTAAGTTTATCGGGCTCGGCTCCGAAATTTATCCGGTTCGCTTTCGGCTCACCAGATAAATTCCTCCGCCTTGCCTGATAAACTTAACCCATCCAAGACACCAACCATCTATTCTCTATTTATCGTGTTTGGCGGCCATTTTGTGTCTGCTTTAGGGAGCGTAAACTTGTTGAGTGACAGATGAATTCAACTGTTTTTCATTATGTTAAGCATATAAATGGAAAACAATTGTATTTGAAACGAAGGGTTATTGTATATGCGAGCAGCAGGTTTGTTCAAATTCTACATTTGTTGTCAATTTTGAAAAATGACGGTTTAAACATGCGCACAAAATCCTTTTTATCGATCGTTTCTCTACCCGGAGGCGACCATCAAAAATTAACATCGCCTTCGGGGACAGTTACCTGTACTAGACCAAAGGCCTACATTATTTCACAGGGAAGCACCAGGAAAGTTACTACAACATAATTTCCTTTTATTAGATCTATATACCTACAACTTTCAACGACAAAAGTCTGCAATTATTGACATCTTATTCGAAAACGAGAAACAAAATGCGAAAATTAATGGTGTGGAGGGTAGTAACTTTGTGTTTATGAATGACGGATGAATATTATAACGTAACATTTGACTTATCAAATCGCAAACCATGCTTGCTTAGTCCTAGTGCGAATTACGTCAATTTTCAATATTTGGAACCGTATTTCACAGTGTGAAGATACCGTTTTTTTTTTTGTATCGTGTGTGTTACTTTATCCGCTTGCGATGCTAACACACGTATTTGAGCCGGAAAATTTACTGTTATATAATTAAAATCACACAAACACATTACTGGCGATCAGCTCGGAATAGTTTTGTCGTTCTATGTTTTGGGTTTAGACCATTATTGTAACAAACACGAAAGAGCAGTTAAAAGTACAAAAGTAATTTCTGATGTACACAAACCGCAGACCGCGTAACTCAAAATCACTCCCAGTCGGCCATTTTACATCGAATTTAAAAAATATATATATATATCGGCGGAATAGGTTATTGTACACACGTATAAAGCTTCACGAAATTCCCTCCAATATTGGAGATATTGTCCCGGACAGACGGACAACGCTAAAACTATATCCCTCCGCCTTCGGCGTGGGATAAATATTGAACGGGACTATCTCGAGAACATCATCGGTAATATTTTCACTTTTAACTGTGTGCGAATTGAAGAAAATTCCACAAAGGACACTTAAGTCAGATTTATAATCTAAAATTTACTGGATTGTCTTTCGTATTTGACAGAGGGTATGGATTTTAAGCCAAAAGAAGCGATTACTGAATTCTTTTAAAGGCAGAAAACGGATCTCTGCAATAGTATCCGTGTTTGGCTTCCAGTCAAAAACTGATTTTTGAACGTGCCTCCCACTTAAAAGATACTCAAGCTATTCAATAGTCTTAAAAAAATGAGAATTTACAGGACCGAAGATATTGAGTGCATTTGGGAGAGCTGACAGCTTCAGTACCAAGAAACATTTAAGATCAGGCAATGACGTAATATCCTCCATGTGCTATTTCATCAGGAAAATTTACTTCCCAGTTGATGTCACATCGCTTACTTTTCGCTACGTAGAAAATCAAGGGAAAGTCATCAGTTTTGACTATATGTATATGTTACTCTTTCCATATCATGTTCATAGGGAATTTGCTAATTGTTACAATCAAATATGCTTCCTATGGCTGTTACAAATAGATACAGAAAATGGGATCTTCGCCAATAGTATTTGTACCTGCAAAAATCACAGTGTAAAAAGGCCTTTCCTGGTTGCAGATTGTGCCTTTATGCTGAAATAAGCTCCCGAAAATTCCCGAAGAGACAGCGATATGTATTGCACTAATATCTGCAATATTAGATAGCAATATTGCACAGAGTATGGTTATAACAATATCAGAACAAAATGCTTATAACTTTCCTTATCTATTTCCTGTATATTTTTACTTTGTAGGCGTCTAGTCTGGTACGGTGTTCTGTTCCGTTCTGTTTATCAAAGTATGGAAATTTACCAGAAGTTGACGCGATTAAAATGCAGTACCGAGCCAAAGCTTCAATGGAAAATGTATACAATACTACAGTTTGCCGTTCTTAAACGTTTGGAAAAGGAAGGGGGCAAAGTTCAACCACGTTCAATTCCTTTTCTACCGCTTAACTGAATTTCGACCGGTAACACACTAAGTAAGCAACACTTTTTCTACTGTTTGTGTCTTTGTGATTAAATTCATCAGATATTTCGTAAATAAAACGAAGTGTTAACCCCCCTTCCCAGCCCCACAGACACACAATTGTCCTAAATGATGATTTCAATCTTTTAAGGGGTAGAAAACATTGCTAGTTTCCAGCATTTTTGCCTTTTTCCACAATTCTTTTAAAAAAAAAGGCTTCTTCCTTAGGGTCGTTAAAGCTCAGGGTTATGTGGTATCGGGTTAACCTTTTAGCACAGAGTTCTTTGTTTTTACGATTCCTAGAGTGAAAATTCTAAAAAAAAAAAAAAAATCATTGTAGGAAAAGGATTCCTGCAGAAGCAGATTTTAATTTTTCAACAATGTTTTCTACCCTATCAAAGACGCAAAGATTTCATTTTACCCACATTTTATTTGTCCTGTGAAAATGCTCTGAATTTCGACAGTTGTTAATTTTTGACGTTTGGTAGATCTATAGAACTTACTGGCATAATTAAATGTTGTACAATATACACAAGTGAATTCAGGGGAATTATTTCTAATACAGCTGTGGTCAACACTTCTAGCACGCAATTGTCAAGTATTTTCAAGAGCGGCACTCTGGAAAAGACTTTGTATTTACCCTTTACCGTCTAAGTCGTTACATAACATAAATCCATTTAGATCTAGTAAAGAAAAAAAGACAGCTGAATTGTGAGATAGAATAGTCCTTTGACATACAGAAGATTCACCAAAAGCAAAAGGTATGTAAGCCTGCGCGGACTGCAGATGAATTACACTACTGCATCTTTTCAAAGAGAATCACTCATTTAGTGATGAACTGAGGCAAGATTTCAAATATTTTGACCCGATGGTGTATGGCTTACAACAATAAATTTTGATATTTATGGAATGAAGAGAACTTTTTTTGTTTTCATGGAAGTATGAAAGAAAAACCCTAATCACACTATATGAAACCGCGAAGCGAAGCGGTTTCATACAAAAGTGTGATTAGGTTTTTCTTTACCTCCATGAAAACAAAAAAACAAAAATCTCTTCATTCCTTATAATTCAGTATCACAGACAACAAATATGCAGTTAAATAATACTAACTGCTTTTTTTTGTAAATCCAACATTGCGTATAGATCTATATTTAATGTCCATTTCATTCCTATTTCATAGTGCGGTAAATCTGCTCGTTCGTGACGTAAAAATGACGTAAATTCGTGACGTCATTATAGTATTGAACATTTGCAGATTTAGTAGATTTATTATTAGAAGTTCAATACGCTAGAATTAATTAAGTTGAAAATAAGATTTTTTGAACCAAGGAAAGTGACAATGAGTTTTAAGCGCTCTCTTTGAATTTACTGTTGGATACTTTTTTTCAATATTCAGAGAAAATAAATTCAGCTAGCAATTTGAACTTCGGACTCGAAGAAAAACAGTATGAAATCTCGTACGTGTTTGTTTACATTAGTTTGACTGCAAAAGTAGTTCCGGCATTGCTTTTTTTTTTCATGGGACTCTGAAAAAAAAATTTCAGCCAATCAGAACTCGCCAATGTTCATGGAAAAAAAAACTAATATTGAATTATTTCATTATGAACAAACGAGTTTTTATCATGAACTTCTCTGTAGAGATTACAAATATTAAATACATGAAAAAAAAAATGCATGAAAACAATTTTAAAAATCTGCTAGCGGGATATGCTGATTACGAACAACGAAGTGATAGTTATTGAGGTTCGAAAAACTTACATATAATGCAAAAATGCTGTCATGCAAATTTTACGTGGAATGCGTTTTTGCCTTTACTGAATAATACTGAAAAAGAGTCTTCGGAGCCCACTTTGAAACTACATTTTTGTGGCAAATGTCCCTCTATGATAAAGGAAAAGACTTAAACAACAAAGGTTTCATTTACTAAATTAACGAAGCAAAGTGGAAAGCTTTTGCAAAGATTAACTGACACGTTTCTTAAATTAGAGCATACAGACACATATTAGAGCCTACAGAAACAAATTTTATCGATGTTTTCAGAGGTGTCGACTTGTTTTGTAGGTCGGCAGTTTACGCAAATAGTAAGAATTAGCACTTACGAGTACTCTGCTTAAACTTTGTCGGGGATACATTTTCTTCCTTGCTAGTGACACAGTGCTCTTAACCCTTAGGTTACAGAGCGCGACTCACTGACCTGTAGCAGACAGTGTAGGTCAAGATCAGACTGCACAGAACGTGCAGTCTGATCTTAGATCTACACTGTCCGATAAGGAGATATTTTTCTCCAAAATAAGTTTAAAGTAGCATTATTCGGGTTTTTACTATCGGCTTGAAAGGTTTATTAAAGTCATTTAGCAGCATTAGCTTTAACTCTGAAGTTGATAAACTCAGCTAGTAAAAAAAACTATTATTTACCAAAAACTGTTCCTTACAATAACGCACAGTGCCTTTATAAGACCATACTGCGCAACATTTTCTTCATCTTTATGTGTTTTCACAGCATTCAAAGTTGCTTTAAGACCGGTAATGATACTTCCTACTCTCTTAAAATCAAAATTTCTCTCACATCTTCCTATCATGCTATAACACGCTGATGGTAATCATGCTAATTTTTTAAGATTCTGTTATCCTAGAAAAACTAACAGCTTAGATGTATTGATCTGTTACCCAAGGTTACCCAACTGTCAAGGCCGATCTTGTGAACAGCTTTAAAAAACATAGCTAAAGTTCAAGTGCGTATGGTAAGTGATTGCACCCCTTACTTTTTTTAAAAAATCTTTTCTTCAAACGCCAGAACTCGACGCTTTTCTCGTCGCATAGTCGTAATATAACTCCTCCCTGTCCCTCGAACGTTTATCTTCTCAATGATTTGTACATGGTCTGGCTGTCTGAAATCAACCTACTTGGTAAAGGGTAGGCTATACTCGTAATGTCACAACTAGAAGGAAATGAGCGCAAATGACTTAATGTACGTAATAAATTTTGCACTCAACTAGATGACAGCTCATTTAGAAAGCTTAATCCGGTACTCTGAGGGCTAATTTTTAGGCCGAAGGAATTGGTGGTACGTATTACACAAGGGAGAATTATCTAAAGGAAAGTACTTTTTTCGTGGTATGACCAACAGTTGTATTGAGTGCTTGCTGAAAACAATTGCTCCTATTATCACAATGGTTTCCAAAGGTTTAAACTGCCATATTAAAAGTGAAACAGTGCATGTATTTCGTAGGAATAAATGTAGTCTCCTCCTAGTAGAAATCATCGCTAGAAAAAAATCAAATGGGGTAGAATTAATAAATAGAATTCGACTGTACATCGTGGCTAATAGCAAAACACTGCTTTAAAACACTATGGCAAATGGGTGTACAGCTAAGAATCAAAGGCCAAGTGTACAGTGTAGATCTAAACACCAGACCACTTAGAGAGTTAAGCCTGGTCTTAGATCTACGGTTATCTATATTTTGTCAAGCAGCTTTGGTGGTGTGATGAAAGGTTTGGCATTATCTAGGTCTTGTTTAATTGACATATTCTATCCATTTCTCATATTTCGCGTGTTTAAGTCTTAACTCCCTACCGGGCGACAAAATATTGGACCTGACCATAATTTGCATACAACAAATCATACGGGACTCATGATTCAATTTCCGTATGAAAGGGGAGAAAACATCGTGGGAAAAGAAGAAAATGCTGGTTACCAGCATTTTCCCCTTTTCCCACGATGTTTTCACAATCCTTAATTTTCAAGATTGCAAAAAAGAAGGGAATATTTTTTTTTTGTAAAGGATTAAACATTCGTAATGACACACCTCAGCGGAAATGAATATAATCGATTTCCTGAACGCGATAAATATAGCACTGCACTGAATGACAGATCATTTAAAACCCATTACCTTAACGATTTGAAGGACGACAAAAACTTCAAACTACGCCCGCTTTAAGAGCATATGCAGACGACAAAGTGAAAATTGCCTAAATGATCGGAATTGTCTTTGAAAGGGTAGAAATAAATGTGAGGAAATGTGGAAATTTTTGTTACCAGTGCTTTTCCTTTTCACATACATTAAAAAACCTTTTCCTCAGGATTTTTTACACGCTGAAATGTTTGGTAATGAGTTGATGTACTTGGTGAAACAAAAAACCGTAGCCCTACGCCCGCCATTGAAGGTACTATATGAAACTGTACGGAACGAATGTCAGTCTTCCTTTTTTTCTACACTGTTCTATTATGCGAGGTATTTTGGTTATATTTTCCTAAAGGAGCCGTGAAATGTAAATATCCACGAGTCTCTTGAACTGAAATAACCATTTTTCTGGATTGTAAGGGTACGTGCTATGGCGTCTGTACCTCAGAGAACGTAGGTAGATCAAACGTCACACTGTGCGTTTTGAGCAGCTGGATCTGATCTACACTGTCCCATAGCTGTCAAGGGTCAGATTGTGTTAAGAGTGAAACTTTCTAAAAGACTGGGGACTTTGGGGCCGCAAAGCCCCCCCCCCCCACGGGATATATGGCAACACCAAGTAAGGGGCGGGGGGCAAAGCCCTCCGGCCGAAAACAATTTTGAGGGTTTTTCAACCCCATTAGATGAGCTTTCCTGAAAAAAAAAATCCATTTGAATGATAGACTAAATATAGCAAAATTGGACCCTTTTCCCCAATTTTACTATAATAACTGAAATCTCTTAATCCTCCATTTTTCCAAAAAGTGACAAGTTTTTCTTCAAAGTCTTTATTTTAATTTGTTTCAAAATTCCAAGTAGAAATGACTCGGCGACGATTTTACTGGATATAACGACGACTATTTCTGGTCGACTTTTGTGCTGTTGACAACAGCTCCAGTCAGCTTTTTTTCGTTCGATTTTTGGCAAGACTTTTGTCCATATTTGCAGAACACATGCTATGGAAATATTTAAGTATTCACCAACCGGACAGTGTATACATAAATATTTCCAAACCGCGTGTTCTATTCCAGTTTGTTTCCGGGGACAAACTCGATTCATTTGTTTTGCAACGTGCAAAAATTATCGATAAATGATTTTCTCTCTGAAGCCGTGAGAAACTTTAATGTCAAACGTGAGAGCGTAATTTGGGTATCAGTACCATGACTCTCACAGCGAAACCGTTAGACTAGACATTTATGTTATCCACAAAAGCACGTGAGATTGCTAGCGGCGTTTTAAAGGTTTAAGCTTTTCTGCACCATAGGCGCCAACAGGGACCTTTGCAGTTGGCAAAGGCATACAGTAATATCGTAGAAAGCTTGTGCTTGCATCCATAACATCTACCTGTTTGCTTAACTCTTTACCAGATGAGGTAATTTCGGACTGCTTAAACTGAAAAGATTTGCAGACGATAAATTTAGAGTGGCTAAAAAGGTGGTATTTTTATCTGTAAAGGAAGAAAATACTGTGGAAAAAGGAGAAAATGCTCGTTATGAGCATTTTCTCCTTTTTCCACAGTATTTTCAAACGCCTTCAACCTCAGAGCGGTAAAAACCAGGGCTTATCTGGGAAAGGGTTAAGCTCCTTGAAATTTTATCTGTTTTTAAGGACCATTCTACCTCCAGATTTATTTCATGTTCAGAATAAATGGATTCTATGGATCCATAATTATGTGATGTCTTGCTTTGTAGATTGGAATATGGAGATGCCTTGAACCCCTTTTCCCTCAGCGCCGCTCATATGTTTGGCGCTGAACGCTTTACATTTTGTGTTACAGTTTGTGGTTACGCGAGGAAAACAGACAATCATGCAACCCGGCAACAGTCAAAACAAACGAATGGCGGATATACTGACAACATACAATACTGACAAGCATGATGTGGAATAAATCACAAAGTTAGCGAATGGAATAAAATTACACGGGCAGTGTTGAATAAATTTTTATCCCAGACACCTTAACTCTGTTTCAGATGATAGGATTTAAGATTCGTATCAAAGGCGTTTGCAGACGACAAATAATTTGGCTCCAGTAATTATTTTTATCTGTGAAACGATAGATAACATTGAGATAAGAACAGAATTCTTTTTCCCAGAAATGCCTCCTTTTCCCTCACTGTTTTCAACAGCATTCTTTCTCAGGGTCACTTAAATACAGAATGTACAGGTGTCAGCGAAACAAAGATGGCTGCCCCTGAAAATAACGATAGACACACCTTTCAATGTTTATTTAGAAATGAAAATTACCGAGAAAAATTAATTCCATAGCATCAATCATTGTTGTCATGCTCCGACAGAAATATGATTATACTGTTGTAATGAGTCTGTTAATTTAAAACCTAATCGACACGACCGCCACAGAAAACATTTTTAAAAAGCCTTAAAATTGGGTACGCAATATTATATATTGTAATGCATTTCTGTGAATCGTTTCTTTCTATTTCGAAGTGCAAGGATCGATTCAAAATGAATTAGCGGATCATTTGCCTTAGAGCTCCCTCAAAAATGATTGTGTATTTTCTTGATTTGGTTTGACAATGAATATCCATATTCATGCTGTCCAATAGGCCAAAACAGCTTAGCGGACGGCATAAGTCAAGCTCAGACGTCACAGAAAACGCAGTCTGATCATGAATCTACACCGTTCGCTTGTTCAGTAAAGCCTATAAAATAAAGATTTTTCTAGGATTCAGTGGATAGTCTTCTCAGTCCTCCAAGGGGGTGGTGTAGATAGTTTTGGCGCTGAAAGAGTCACTCGAGTATATCCAGCGATCACTGTTTTCAGTACTGCATTCAGCAAGGTTAATCGTCATATTTGATATCAATGCAACAAGAAATAGAGAATATCCTCTTCTTCTGCCATTTGTTTTTTATTAAAGTTTTCTTTTGTGATTCCTTGTGAACTTTCTATAGCCGAATTCATAATAGTATAGTTCTTTATGTTAGATTGTTGTACAGGCAAAAAAAGAGCCTTCAAGCGGCTTGGTCCGCAACTAGGAGCTTGCTTTGCTCTGACGCTATGAAAACAGCGATATCAGCAACGCAACAATCTGCACGTTGACCTTTTTTTTTCAGTCTCATTTATCCGTGTCCTGCAAAAGTTATCCTTAATTTTAAGATGAAACCGTTTATAAGTAACGTCTTGTTTTCCAGGCTAATATCGGCAATATGGTTTTAGAGACAGTATCATGGTTGCAACGCCTTGCTAATGTGTGTTGTTGTCTTGACAATATATCCAACATACTTCATACCTTTGGTCGGTATTCACCAACCGTTCTTATTTGCATTCTTAATTTTATTCTAGATTCAGAAAGAAAAGCAAATTCTGAATGACTAAACAATTTGTATTAGCCAATCATAAATCACGTCAATTTCAATTTTAGAAAATTCTTGAGAATTAACTACCAATGTCATCAAGAATTGGTGGTGGATACGGTTCCTGACCAACCCCAATCAATCTCATAGAGATAAGAAACTATAAACATGCCAGAAACAAATAAAACGGGGAAGATTCTATCGGTCAGGGCAGCTGAAACCGCCTTAATTAATGTTACGCAAGGACCATAAATTATACACGCACTATGATTATGCAAGAATTTAGAACATTATTCTTTCCTATATAGTTCAGTACCCAAGTAAATTATAGCCTGTTTATGTAATTATTATATCAGTTTGAAGAGAATCTGTCAGACTTGGAAATAGATATAATGATGTATGGACTGAAATACATTCTGAGTAAAACTTACAGAGTCCGGACTGAAATACATTCTGGGTAAAACTTAGAGGGTTCACAGCGATGAAGGTGTGATGAATGGCGTGATGAAGGCGTCATATTGGATATCAGACATGGTTTGACCCTCACTGGTAGCTCTGGTCACATGGTCATTGCTTTTGCAGGGCACTACAGAGTCTTAGTTCTAGGTAAACCCGGAAAAGACGTGGAAAGCTGGTCTGTCGCCATATAAGGGCTGAAATACTATTCAAAAAAGCGTAATACACCATACAGGAAACAGAATATTCATTAACCTTGCTCTGTGAAAAGGGGTTTTAATTCGTCTGAAAAAACATATCGATTCAGTTCAGCCTGCACAGTCCATGCAGGTTGACCTGGGTCTAAACTTTTTGCCACTAGGCAATTTTTTGCGTGTCAAAGAACTTGTTTACCTCATGATTCAGATGTTTATTGGACAAAATAGATGAACCGTGCTCTGTGAAAAGGGGGCTTAATGCATCTGCGAAAAGTATCGACCCAGGTCAGCCTGCGCAGTCCGCGCAGGCTGACCTGGGCCGAAACTTTTCGCTATGGGTCAATTTTCTGTATGTCCAAGGACCAGTCTACCTCATGAATAAGTCAGTTGTTAAAAAAAGTGGCTATTATGGATCTGTAAGTATGTGATGGCTTGCTTTGTATGATGGATTATGGAAATGCATTAAGCCCCCTTTTGCCAGAGCATGGCTCAGATGTTTTGCATCCATTATTACGTGATGACTTAGTTGGCACATGTATAATGAATCATTGAGACGTATTAAAACCCCTTTTGTCAATAGACCTCTCATAAAGTGTCAGGAGAGTTTCCCTTATGGCGCTGCTGTCACTTGCGGTTGCTTTTCGGAAATATAAGATCATGTCTGAATGCACAGACCGTGCAGCATGATGTTTCATCTACACTGTGCTATATACTGTGTTATGTAGATGGGATATACAGTGACCTGTTTTCAGAATATTCTAGAAACATGAAGAACATTTATTGGTTTTTCCATTGTGGTTATTTTTAGAAATAGGTTGTTAGTCAACAAGCTGTTTACTAATCCATGATGTCATCTTTCTAGAAAAGACTAATCTAGCATTTTCCAAGCTAATATAAATAGGAGTGACTTACTTAGTGATTTTGGATTTTGAAGTTAGACTTGTGGCTTTGTGGATACAGAATTAGTGAAAAGTGTTGGATTTAACTTGGGATATACATCTGTAAGTTGGAATAACTTTATTTTGATACAGGTTGCTCATGTCTACTTGCAAGTAGAAACTATTGTTAATTTAGGTTTTAGGAACCAGAAATTTCATTCTTTTGTAGTCTAAACATTATTGTTAATTTTGAGGGACTTATTTTATTTCAACATTCTAAGATTAGAATTGTCAAATTTCATTCAAACTTAACTCCTATTATACTCTTTTGTCTTTGTTCATTAATAAATATTGTTAATTGTTAAAGGCTTGTTGCTGGTTTTCTTTCTGGTTACGCTTGGATCGTAACAACTGTATTATGAGATATTCTTGCCAAATAATTCTGAAAGGGAAACAGAAGAATCATTTTTACAGAGTGAAATAGCGGCAAGGAAATGAAACATTTTCGATGACTGAACTTTTTTTTCAATGTGTTATGTTTCGCGCCTATTTACATGGCATAAAAACAACAAACAAGCTATTGTAACCACTTTGAAACATTCTTATAAGGGCCTCATAACCCTTACCTATTTCTAAAATAGACCAGCTGTCATATTGTGGGTAATACTTTTCTATCAAGCATAGGAACTTAATGTATACCACTTGCAAAGAAAATCTCGGTTTAGCTCATAACTTCTCGGGTAATGTATAAAGTATTTTTTTACTGCTTAACTTGAAATAAATAAATAGCCATGCTCTATGAGAAGGGGGCTTAATTCATTTGCAAAAAGTGTCGACCCAGGTCAGCCTGCGCATTCTGCGCAGGCTGACCTGGGCTGAAACTTTTTGCATTTGGTCAATTTTCTGCATGTAGATTCACAATTGTATCTCATGATTCAGTATGTAGTATGATCTTTAGGGATTTACAATACTGTGATGACTTGCTTGGTATTATGCATCAGGAAAATGCATTAAGCTCTCTTTTGCCAGAGCATGGCTCATTTGCAATCGGAATGGTCTACTTTTTTATGAAAAGAAAAGGAAATCCGATATCTAGCACTCATTTATAGAACACACTGTACATGAGAAGAAGGTTCAAAACTGTCATTTTAATATTCGTCTGGCTTGAACAGAGAGAGGCCACAATTCAATGTCATAATAAGCCAACTCTCTGGCTAATATGGTTATGTAGGCTTTTTGCTACCTCCGAAATTGTTGACAGACAGTCGTCACGTATTAGAAACATCTTAATCCCTTTTAACGTCAAGTCTGAATGGTTGAAGCTCAAGCAATTCAGTACGTCGAACATGTCCATGACAATAACTGAACAATTGTTCATTTTTCTATCCAAATACCTCTATATGAGGCATGCGCTGAGAAAAAAGGGGTCAATGTATTTGCTAAAAATATCGACTCAGGTCAGCCGGCACAGTCTGTGAGGCTGACACGAGTCGAAACTTTTTGCTATTGGTCAATTTTCAGCATTACTGCATGTCAAAGGACCAGTCTACCTCATGATTCAGTCGGTTGTTGGAGAAAATGGACTTTATTGATCCATAATTATGTGATGACTTTTTTGCTATAATGCATCACGGAAATACATTAAAACCCCTTTTGCCAGGCGCCGCTTGTGTGTTTTATCTCCTGATTCAGCGCTTTCTTTAGACACAGAATTTAATGATGAGTTGTCTATGATGACTATCAGAAACTCCACCATTCTAATTCAGACTCCATATATGGAAAATGTACTTCTTTACTTTTATTTTCTGTCTTAAGTAAAGCAAAACTGTTTGAGAAGGGGTGGGGGGGGGGGATGGGGGTAGGTGATCAGCGCCATACATGTATCAAGATACCTGTGACCTGGTGGTTGCGGGTTCGATACCCGGTTGTGGCGAACTTTTTTTCCGTCGATTTTTCGCCTCTCACCTCTGATGCACGATAAAAAAGTAGTCAGTGGCTTTGGAAAGAAAGTTGTGTCAGTACTGGTGTGAGAAAGTCAGGAAACACATCCATGGGTGCGTCACTGACCGCCGTGATATGAACTAAGCTGTTAAAATGGCGTTTAACTCCAATACAAACAAAACCATATTTCTAATCTTTAGTTTGCTTCTCCTCAATGGCAGGATTTGCTCTCCTGTGGACATCTTGTCTCATTGGAGACAGGACCTCTTTAAAAGGAGTGTTTTGATCCCATTGGGGGCTCCACGCTTTCTCAGTTTCAAGCTCTCATTTCTTTGAAACTACTATTCACAGTCTTAACTTTTTCATTTAAAACTTTTGAGTAGGCAGGTTCGCCCAGCCACTCAATACTATACACTTTATGCACATTAAAAATTTCACATAATCCTTTTCCTGACAGCATTTTTTCACAGTCATTCAAACTCCCGGCGTATAATCGCGCCTGGTTTGCATTGCTCCTTATTTGTTATAGTATGTACTTACACGAAGAAAAAAAAGCTGTAAACTTGAGCTCGCGAAAAAGTGACGTCATTGTTGCTAAGACGTATAGGAGTACGTGCGGAAAAATACTGTGATTTTCATGTTCAATAAAATAAGAAATGCAGCTTGAGTCATTTAAATTCGTGAAAATTGTGAAAATAGCTCGATTATCCCATAATTTAAACTGTTTCAGTCTACTTTCGATGTACATGTCACAGAGCTATCTTCTTGTGTATCTTCTCATTTCAAACCGAACTACATCTGTTAACACAGACCCGTGAACGGTATATAGGTTATGAAACTTTGCCATTTGCTAATGTAGATCAGTCAGCAAACACAAGCTAACATCGCCAAACACTGTTTGGTGAAGTTCGGACATGTTCATTTTTGTTTGGTGATATTTAGTTTTGTCTAAGTATACTCACCTGTCAGAAGCTGTCTTTTTATCATATGATGGATCCATCATATGATCTTAAAACATCACCAAACATTGTTTGCCATTAGTTATTGTAGTGTAGATACCCCACAGACAAACATGACCAAACTTCACCAAGCAAAAGTTTGCTGGCGTTTGCAAGCAAATGTTTGCTAGTGTAGACGGGCCATAAGGCATGTATCGTAATCAGTGATAAAGTATGCAAGTAATTTTACAGACAGGGTTTTGTTTCCTTGGTTAAGAATTAAACCAACAATAGCCTTTAAATTCTGACAATCCAATGCGTGTCCGTTGCCTAAATTGTACTTGTGGATTAAACGACTAGAAAACCTCAGCTTTGCACTAAACTGCAGTTACTTGTCTATATAGAGGTTCTCTCCCCAGAATTCAACATTAATGAAATATACATGCAGTTGTGAAAGAAAAAGTAAACGAATAATTTCATGTAGGTCTGGAACTGTCACTAAATGGAAATTATTAACAGCGCCGCTCTGTTATAATGTCAAAACCACGATGCGATTTAGACGTCACGTGATATTGTAGTCGATTAGCTCACAATAGAATATGCACGATAACCCCTTGTTACTAGTAATTTTTGATCAGCCGAAACTAGTACAAGTGATGCCAGGGAGAAATGTTGGAAAGAAATAGAAACAAACGAGCCATCCTGTCTCAAAAGGAGGTTTAATGCATCTCCGTGATGCATTATACCGAGTAAGTCGTCACATAATCATGAATTCATAAAATCCATTTTGTTTAACAACCAACTGAATCTTGATGTCTGAATCCTTTGACATGCAGAAAATTTAACGAAACCAGAAAGGTTGGGCCTAGGTCAGCCTGCGAGGATTGCGCAGGTTGATATTGGTCGATACTTTTTGCACATGCATTGAGCCCCCTTTTCAGAGAGCATGCCTCAGTAATTTGAAATGTGTAGAAAATTTTGAGGGAAATGAAGTATGAGCTTGGAGCAAGTAATTTCTCCATGTTCCCTATTTTTGTTAGAGCCTTGTCTTTGTCTCGTGTTGGATTGACCCACTGAGCATCAAATAAGTGCAACAGGTCTATTTGCCTATTCTTTTTAGAAAATACTTAACTTTATTGGAATTTAATCCTTATCCTGCTAGATAAATCGTTTGAAACTTGCAAGCCGGTAGTAAAAACCTGAATGATGCTATTTCAATTTTGGAGAAAAATATCTACTCATCGGACAGTGTAGATCCACGATCAGACTGCACGGTCAGTGAGTCGCGCTTAGCAGCCTTAAGTTAAGAGCTTTGTTTTTCTGATGACACTATCGCACATAGGATTGGACGTCTGATGTTCAAATAAATAGAGGATAATCAGCTGGTTGTGTGTGATATTAAAAATCTGTCTCTAGAATGGGGTGTGATGCGATTGAAAAACCAAGTCCAAAGCTGATTATCCTATTCATTATATTCCTAATTTTTCCTTTTTTTATTCTAATAATTATCAAGAATGGTACAATATGGGCAATGTACATGAAGGAAAAAAGTAGTTCCGGTAAACAAACTAAAACTATATCGTCACTAGTGATGATACCAGAATTATCATCACTAGTAGTATAATTCACTGTGAAATCTCAGTAATTTACTGATAGGAACATAATAAAAATAAATATTGGTGGCCAGTATACTGTTTATATCTATTAATAGAACGCATCTTACTTGTTATAAAATGAAAGATTTTCAAAATGACAGCTTTAATGGATGAATAATCTGCATACTCCGATGTCAGAACGGGGCACTGAAAGGTCTAAGTTCTCCAGCTCCCTCTGGAGCCCGCAAATCGGATACGGCATCGCAAATATACAGACAGACATAAATCTCCGGAAATGACCTTGTGGTTTTGTCCTATCTTGTGTTAAAGCAATACTTCACGGGAGATTTGTCTTTAACAGTCTAGACAAATTACATTTCGCCTTACATTTTACTGTAAAATACCAGATCTTACTTCGTAGGTCTGGTCAGTAAAGTCCTTTGGTGATATCTTACGATGTCAAATCAAAAGATATTAGCCAAGTTCTGGCAAAAGGTATTTAGTGCATCTCCGTTATGCATCATACCAAACAAGTAAACAAAAACTAAATTAGGAGGTACGAGTAGAATGGCCTTTGGAGATGTAGAAAATTTACCAAAAGCAAAAATTTTCGACACAGCTCAGCCTGCGACGACTGCGCAGGCTGACCCGATTCAATATTCATGCAAGATGTGATAAACCCCTTTTCACAGAGCACGGCCCAGTTTATTTATTTATCTATTTATTTATTGCAGGATTCGATGGAAATGACGGGGTGATACGGTGATACGGTAACTCCCGCAGCGGAAATAGCCATAGGATGTATAAGGACCATATTGACCAGTCATTCTTCAACTCATTCTTAGACTAGTTCTCAAAAATTATCCATAGTTCACAGTTAACTCAAAAGTAACACAAATTTTGATTTGGTTTAGCCAATCAAAAATTGTGTTATTTTCTAAATTTTGAATTAGATGTAAAAAAAATGTTATTCAGAATAGTTGATGGCTTCAAGTTTTGATACCGACCAACCACCCTTGTGGCTCCGGCCATGTTTTTCTGGCTAGGTTTTCTAGCCTCTGCATCTTTCAACATAACCAAAAGACACGATATGCATTGTCGGAACCCTTATAGAAAGCATTACGGTTACTAGGCTCTAGCTGGGGGTCTTATAGATCTAGCAGGAATGATGGTAAGCGATATTCTCACTCTGTCCCTTTGACCCGATTTGCATTTTCAACCGACTACACAGGTCGAGTTCACATATAAATAACGTCAGACATATGAACAGCGTTGTTTTTCACGCTGAACGAACAACTTTAATAAAATAACGGAAAATAGACAGATGATAATGAATTTTGAATGGCAATCATCGCGACAAAAAGATTTGGCAAACTAGTTAATTTGCTCTCATTTCTCAAAATTTGTATGCTAAACGGTTAATCTCCATTAGGATAAGATTTGCAGACGTCTCAGATAGTGAAGTCTGATTTACTATCGTGTACTAGATAAACTCTTTAAAAAACTCAGGGTTCAAACGTCCCTAAAGAGACGTTTGAAACCACTGTGGATATAGGAGAAAATGCTGGTAACCAATAGTTACTCCTATGCCCACAATCTTTTCTGATTTTTCAACCTTTCCAAATCCAAGTTTGAGTGATATTTGTTTTATTCTCCCAAAATGTTTTCAATTTGGACAAGTCTGAAATTTTGTCATTTGGTGAAAGAATTTTCATGTCCATTTAGACCCCTAAAAAGAGAGAAAAAAATATCAGTTAGTCTGCGGAAGATTAAAGACTCGAGGTTATTCCGAGTATAATTGAACTTTTTACACTACACAGGCATCGAAATAAGCAATAAAACCCCGGGTGAACTCAATAAGTATGCATACTCGTAAACAGGGAATAGAAACTCGGTTTAATAAACCGATTAGTACATGATCCAGGCTTGTTGGTCTCCGCCATTAAAAGTACACGAACACTTAACACCTAAATCGCATTTCACAACACACGTTGTCTTTGAGGACCGTTTAGATCAAGATCAGACTGCACAGAACGTGCAGTATGACCATGGATATGCACTGTGTTGCTTTGCTGTGACATTCTGGACAAAAGCAACCAGGGAATTAAACTTATTTTGGTCTTATTTCTAGACGGAAATTCTTAGGTTTACACGGTGCTCTCGGGGTTAACTCTTTCCATACCATAGACGATACCAGAGGCTTTTGTGGACAATGTAGATCAAGATCAGACTGCACAGAACGAGCAGTCTGATCTATGATCTACACTGTCCACTGCTTCATTCTAGATTATGGCCGAAGTGTGTCTTGATCTTGCAGCGAAAATGAATTTGTAGCCTTAGAGAAAATGCAATTTATTTTTTCAGTAGTGAAAGAGTTAATTGGGCCTTTTTGATACCGATATAAAAAGCTAATGAGCTAGGTTTATAGGACCGAAAGGCAAGAGAAATAAATACAGTACCACCCACAGACGAATTATTCCGTCTTGCAGTTACTCAACTTTGAAAGTGGGACCAGTTTTATGTGTCTTCCATATTAAAAATATGTATTCTAGTAAAAATATGTATAGCAATCGTAACGATGTTTTTCCAAGTACGAGTGTGTCCCAGAAGTATGTACATTTTTCCCATAGCTCCACCATTTATAAACATTTTAGTACCAAATTTGACATTGTACTTATATAATTCAATTACATCATTGATACATGCTTCAAATTTTATAAAATCCACAAATCAGGTATAAACGTACAAAGAACGATAGAACACCACTAACTACCATCCGGCGCATACCGTATGAGTATAAACAGTGTATCGCTTCTGATGACATCATGATACTCATCTAGAATTTCAATGTTTGTTTTATAAAATTGCCTACTGGAAATTTGATCCAAGATGTAATGAGTTGAAGACTCAAAAGTTTCCAAATTGTAAATTAAGGGCTACATAAGTAAGTCATCAGCTTTAGACTATTGGCTTGCAACACGCGAAAAGGGGCATTCGGACATTTGCGTAAAGTGTCATATCGGATCAGCCTGCGCACTACGCGCAGGCTAATCCGAGACGGCACTTTACGACAACATTAGATTTTGTGGTACAGTAGACTTGCGCAAAACAGAAAGTGACATGAAAACGGACAGTGTCGTTTCGGATTAGGCTGCGCGAACTGCGAAGGCTGATCCGAAACGACACTTTACGCAAATGTCCGAATGCCCCTTTTCGCGTGTTGCAAGCAATATTTTGCACACTACATTACTTTGACAAACTTTAAGCTCATATTGTATTTGAACAATGCTCTGGCAAAAAAAAAGGGTTTAATGCATCTGCGTAGAGCATCACGCCTAGCAAGTTATTACGTAATCAGAGATCCATAAAATCCGTTTTGTCTTACAACCGACTGAACCTGGGCTAAAATGGTCTTTTGACATTCAGTCAATGTACCCAAAGCATTAAATATCGATACAGGTCAGCCTGCGCAGTCTGCCTAGCTGACCCCGGTCGGTACTTTTTGCACATGCATTAAAACCCCGTTTTCAAAGAGCGTGGCTCATTTGTTTTCTACCTTCATGTTCAATTTGCATTGATGTCAACAATTTATATTTCAATTGTATTTAATTTGTTTACTGCAATTAATGTCAATTTGGATAAGCCGAAAATTTTGTTATCTTGTACTTCCAGAGTTGAGGGAATCATTGGAAAATTATTGTATTCTAGAGTTAAAATTTTTATTTTAATTATACTGACTCCTCCAGACGACCTTTTTCGTTTTGCAGAAGGTCACGTTTTAAATCATGGCGTGGAAAAGCAAACTAGCAATCAAAGGTTGCTCCCTCTTTTCGTAATAGTATTTTCTAATGGAATCACGTGCCATTTCTTCTAACATGTCAACTCACAGCAGAACTTTTGAGTTGAGAGGTTGTTTTCCTAGGGTAGGCTGCTCAACGTATAGACTAAAATCTCTATTGATTTCATACCATAATGAACTTTTAGCCTGATAAGTATGATTATGAGGAGAGTCTAGAGTACAAGAACTTTCTAATGATTCCTTTAAATCTTTAAATGCCACATAAGAACATTTTAGGCTTGTCCAAAATGAAAGCAATTCAGTCAATAACTTACATACGATTTAAATTTAGGAAGACGTCTTTCAAGGATATAAAACATTATGAAAAAGGAGAAAAAGCTGGTTACCGGTATTTCCTCCCTTTTCTCTCATTTTTTAAAAAATACATCCTAATCAGGGTCGTTAAAACATGTGATTGTGTGGTAAAGGGTTAAGCTATGTTGTTTTTTTACGGGAAACCATACAAAATATCTAGCGTTAACACACAGAGGTAGTAATGAGGCGATTTCAAGTTGGATTCTTGTCTTGGACAAACTTTTCTTAAATGTTGGATTTATTCTACTGTCACCGCAACACATCTTTTTAACTAAAGCCAGCCTGGGCCCGGTTTCACGAAACAACTTAAGTCCGTTATTTTGCTCAAATCCGCTATCGAACTCAGTTTCTGACTTAAATTGAGTTCGTTATTTAAGTTGCGTTTCACGAAAGTTAACAGACTCAGTAACGATCTCAAAACCTTGAGTTGAGTCTGTTAATTTGAGTCTGCCCCTATGCTGGCTTAAGTTGCTTGTTGTCGACTCAAATATGGCGGACTTCTTCCGAAGTGTTCGCCGCTGGAAAGATATAAACCGACAGAACGTCTATTTAGGGACAGAATTTGCCCATTTCAAATCTTAAGCATGGAGGAAATTTTTTTCAAAGGATCGTCTCTGTTCAGAATATACATGACGGATGTTCTGTTTAGGAATGCTTAAGCATCTACTCTAAGCTGCTGAAGAAATCGTCCCCTGGAGAAATTGAGCCTAAATTCAGAAGTCGTCCCTAAATTAAATTTTGGAAGTATCATCCACAGTCACAAATCTGAGTTGTCCGATCGTATTATAATGCTAAAATTAAGACCGTCGAAGGGATTTTGTCCGTACCGATATTACCACTTGCTGCTTGAAAACAGCGGTTACCTTATGCAGATACGGTAACATAACACAGCTTTTGAAGACAAATACGATGACTACATACAAGAATGTGTCCAAGGTGAGATTTGAGTATTTTAATACTTTGCAATAAGACTTTCTATCGCAATATTTCGTACCGAAAATACAATTTTCGGCACTTTCAACGACCAGGAAATGTGTCATCGGTAGTAACTAATCAGTAATTTGAGTTAAAGGTTTGTTTATAGCAACTGTCTTGTCTGTTGCCCGCCAAAATTTGAAAAGAAAATGGACAAATAAGTGCATAAACTCACTCTTCCATTGAGTACGATTCTACATTTATAGAAATAATCGTGTATAATAACAATGTTTTGATTGAATGGTTCAGAACAACGTATCGGTTGTCACGGGTGAAAAATTATCCAACTTTTGAAAACAAACTTGATCCAGCATCCAGTCTTGTAAATGTAGATATGAGCCATGCTCTGGCAAAAGGAGGCTTAATGCATCTCTGTAGTGCTTGATACAAAGCAAGTCATCACATGATCATAGATCCATAAAATGCATTTTGTCTAACAACCGTCAGAATCATGAGGTAAACTGGTCCTTTGACATTCAGAAAATTGACCAATAGTGAAAAGTTTTGGTCCAGGTCAGCCTGCACAGGCTCTGCAGGCCGACCTGGGTGGATACTTTTCGCAGATGAATTAAGCCCCCATTTCACAGAGCGGGGCTCATATATAGGTCTACTATGAGTCGGATAAATATTCAGGTAATGGAAATAATCTTAAATTTGAAACAGAAAACTCAAAACCTGTGTGTTGTGTTGGCCTATATTTTTGTTTAAAGTTAAAAGGTTTTGGGTATTCATTAGAAAGGCAGATACTGAAATGAAATTGTGTTTGCATCTCTTGTTAACTTGACTAACATTTAAATGAAAGTGTAATAGGATGAACATGTTAGATGTTGAAATTTATCATTATTTGCCTATTTATCACTTATCACCTGGCTTCAGTTTGGCTTCAAATGAACTGTGGCTGGGAGCTCTATGGCAAACAATCAGGCATATACATGTAGGAAGTAACAATCATTCTCAAGTAACTTGACAGAGGATCAGATGTCTGGTTGACTTCTGATTATCAGATGGTGATTGGAATTCTAAAACCTGTATGGAAGATATCCATTTGTAATTCCCATGAGTACCCACAACATAGGTTTCATCTTGTTTTCATTTTGTTTTTTAGTTTTATTCTTTTCAATACAAAACTTTCATATCTGTCACTCTCATCCCAGGTAAATAAACATATTTGAGTGATGACGGTGAAGTGAGTAGTATAGGGACGATGTAGTTAGCATTGCACATCATCATTACTGATTCTAGACCTGGAGGTCAGCATTCTAAGAAAATGACAGGCATGTCTTCTTCAACAATCTGGCAGATTGAATGGTTTTTGAACTCTTTTGCTGCCAAAATAAATAAATTTAACTTATTTCATGGTCTGAAAGTAGATAACTAGTGCACTGTAAGATGGTTTTGGTAAAATATTAGCATCAGTAGCAGACTGCACTCTCTAATCATGATCTACAATCTCCAAGAGCTATCTCTTTCCCCACTGGTAGAGAAAGAGGTAAAAGATATTTGGTATACTGGAAAAATATCTGTCATATCTATGGAGTAATGAAGTTGCTCATAAATCATCTTCAAATATATACATGTAAAGGAAACTTTTTCTCTCACATTTAACATGCATAGATGACTTTTTCCTGTCATATTTGTGTTCTGTGATTATGCTCTATCTTTCACATAGATATTTTTGCACCAAATTCAGTTTATGATTGCAAGTGATAGAGAAACCACTGTTTTACAGACTTCAAGCAAGTTATACTGCTTCCTTACTTATATCTTTTCTGAAACTGACATACATTTACAAACATGAGCACCAAAATACACAGTTTGTGAAGCAGTGCTGCATCAATGGCTATAAAAACATCTTATCTGTGGCAGTCATAATGCACTTTAAAAGGATATTTCAGTATATTGTCAATAACCTTGACTGCCACACTTATACAGTTTGCTATTGTTGCTATATCATTTTCAATTTATCATTTTCAATAGACTATTTTGTGATAAATTTCTCAAAGGAGTGAAAGGTTGAGATTTAAAACTTGACAGCTTTTAGAAAGATTGCATGAACATACAGACTGATTTTGGTGTACAAAGGCAAAATTTCCCTCATGGTAGATAGCATCTAAGTTACAAAAGTGAGCCGGATAGATCTTTGCAATTGGCATTTAGAGATGACATCCATCACTCAACTCTATACCAAAGAAAAAAAAATGTAGGACTGGTCTGGCATGATATTCATTTCGATATTCAAATCGACATTCGATTTCATAAACCATCCATATGCCCATACAGGAAAAAAACGCGAATCTGCTGCTGGGATGAAATTCATTTCGATATTCAAATCGACATTCGACTTCATACGCCATCCTTATGCCCATACATAAAAAAACGCGAATCTGCTGCTAGCATGAGATTCATTTCGATATTCAAATCGACATTCGATTTCATACACCATCCTTATGCCCATACATGAAAAAACGCGAATCTGCTGCTAGCATGAAATTTATTTCGATATTCAAATCGACATTTGATTTCATACACCATCCATATGCCCATACATGAAAAAACGCGAATCTGCTGCTAGCATGAAATTCATTTCGATATTCAAATCGACATTTGATTTCATACACCATCCATATGTCCATACATAAAAAAAAAAAACGCGAATCTGCTGCTGGCATAAAATTCATTTCGATATTCAAATCAGGATTCATTAATTTTCGTAACTATCCCTTGAGTTTGAAAAAAAAGCGAATTTACTGCGGCATGAAATTCAACTCATCCGCATATTCATTTCGATATTGAATATCGAACTCCGATTATCGAACTTACTGCCAACTTCACACACCCCTTTCTATAGCCGAATTCATAATAGTATAGTTCCTTATGTTAGATTGTTGTACAGGGAAAAAAAGGGCCTTCAATCGGCTTGGTCCGCAACTAGGAGCTTGCTTTGCTCTGACGCTATGAAAACAGCGATATCAGCAACGCAACAATCTGCACGTTGACCTTTTTTTTTTCAGTTTCATTTATCCGTGGCCTACAAAAGTTATCCTTAATTTTAAGATGAAACCATAAATAAGGAACGTCTTGTTTTCCAGGCTAATATCGGCAATATGGTTTTAGAGACAGTATCATGGTTGCAACGCCGTGCTAATGTGTGTAATTGTCTTGACAATATATCCAACATACTTCATACCTTTGGTCGGTATTCACCAACCGTTCTTATTTGCATTCTTAATTTTATTCTAGATTCAGAAAGAAAAGCAAATTCTGAATGACTAAACAATTTGTATTAGCCAATCATAAATCACGTCAATTTCAATTTTAGAAAATTCTTGAGAATTAACTACCAATATCATTAAGAACTGGTGGTGGATACGGTTCCTGACCCACTCCAATCAATCTCGTAGAGATAAGAAACTATAAACATGCCAGAAACAAATAAAACGGGGAAGATTCTATCGGTCAGGGCAGCTGAAACCGCCTTAATTAATGTTACGCAAGGACCATAAATTATACACGCACTATGATTATGCAAGAATTTAGAACATTGTTCTTTCCTATATAGTTCAGTACCCAAGTAAATTATAGCCTGTTTATGTAATTATTATATCAGTTTGAAGAGAATCTGTCAGACTTGGAAATAGATATAATGATGTATGGACTAAAATACATTCTGAGTAAAACTTACAGAGTCCGGACTGAAATACATTCTGGGTAAAACTTAGAGGGTTCACAGCGGTGAAGGTGTGATGAATGGCGTGATGAAGGCGTCATATTGGATATCACATGGTTTGACCCTCACCGGTAGCTCTGGTCACATGGTCATTGCTTTTGCAGAGCACTACAGAGTCTTAGTTCTAGGGAAAGACGTGGAAAGCTGGTCTGTCACCATATAAGGGCTGAAATACTATTCAAAATAGCATAATACACCATACAGGAAACAGAATATTCATTAACCTTGCTCTGTGAAAAGGGGTTTTAATTCATCTGAAAAAAATATCGATTCAGTTCAGCCTGCACAGTCCATGGAGGTTGACCTGGGTCTAAATTTCTTGCCACTAGGCAATTTTTTGCGTGTCAAAGAACTTGCTTACCTCATGATTCAGATGTTTATTGGACAAAATAGATGTTTTGCATCCATTATTACGTGATGACTTAGTTGGCACATGTATAATGAATCACGGAGACTCATTAAAACCCCTTTTGTCAACAGACCTCTCATAAAGTGTCAGGAGAGTTTCCTTTATGGCGCTGCTGTCACTTGCGGTTGCTTTTCGGAAAGATAAGATCATGTCTGAATGCACAGACCGTGCAGCATGATGTTTTAACTATACTGTGCTATATACTGTATTACGAGATATTCTTGCCAAATAATTCTGAAAGTGAAACAGAAGAATCATTTTTACAGAGTGAAATGGCGGCAAGGAAATGGAACATTTTCGATGACTGAACTTTTATTTCAATGTGTTATGTTTCGCGCCTATTTACATGGCATAAAAACAACAAACAAGCTATTGTAACCACTTTGAAACATTCTTATAAGGGCCTCATAACCCTTACCTATTTCTAAAATAGACCAGCTGTCATACTGTGGGTAATACTTTTCTATCAAGCATAGGAACTTAATGTATACCACTTGCAAAGAAAATCTCGGTTTAGCTCATAACTTCTCGGGTAATGTATAAAGTATTTTTTTACTGCTTAACTTGAAATAAACAAATAAATAAATAGCCATGCTCTATGAGAAGGGGGCTTAATTCATTTGCAAAAAGTGTCGACCCAGGTCAGCCTGCGCATTCTGCGCAGGCTGACCTGGGCTGAAACTTTTTGCATTTGGTCAATTTTCTGCATGTAGATTCACAATTGTATCTCATGATTCAGTATGTAGTATGATCTTTAGGGATTTACAATACTGTGATGACTTGCTTGGTATTATGCATCAGGAAAATGCATTAAGCTCTCTTTTGCCAGAGCATGGCTCATTTGCAATCGGAATGGAAATCCGATATCTAGCACTCATTTATAGAACACACTGTACATGAGAAGAAGGTTCAAAACTGTCATTTTAATATTTGTCTGGTTTGAACAGAGAGAGGCCACAATTCAATGTCATAATACGCCAACTCTCTGGCTAATATGGTTATGTAGGCTTTTTGCTACCTCCGAAATTGTTGACAGACAGTCGTCACGTATTAGAAACATCTTAATCCCTTTTAACGTAAAGTCTGAATGGTTGAAGCTCAAGCAATTCAGTACGTCGAACATGTCCATGACAATAACTGAACAATTGTTCATTTTTCTATCCAAATACCTCTATATGAGGCATGCGCTGTGAAAAAAGGGGCCAATGTATTTGCTAAAAATATCGACTCAGGTCAGCCGGCACAGTCTGTGAGGCTGACACGAGTCGAAACTTTTTGCTATTGGTCAATTTTCAGCATTACTGCATGTCAAAGGACCAGTCTATCTCATGATTCAGTCGGTTGTTGGAGAAAATGGACTTTATTGATCCATAATTATGTGATGTCTTTTTTGCTATAATGCATCACGGAAATACATTAAAACCCCTTTTGCCAGGCGCCGCTTGTGTGTTTTATCTCCTGATTCAGCGCTTTCTTTAGACACAGAATTTAATGATGAGTTGTCTATGATGACTATCAGAAACTCCACCATTCTAATTCAGACTCCATATATGGAAAATGTACTTCTTTACTTTTATTTTCTGTCTTAAGTAAAGCAAAACTGCTTGAGAAGGGATGGGGGATGGGGGTAGGTGATCAGCGCCATACATGTATCCAGATACCTGTGACCTGGTGGTTGCGGGTTCGATACCCGGTTGTGGCGAACTTTCTTTCCGCGACTTTTCGCCTCTCACCTCTGATGCACGATAAAAAAGTAGTCAGTGGCTTTGGAAAGAAAGTTGTGTCAGTACTGGTGTGAGAAAGTCAGGAAACACATCCATGGGTGCGTCACTGACCGCCGTGATATGAACTAAGGTGTTAAAATGGCGTTTAACTCCAATACAAACAAAACCATATTTCTAATCTTTAGTTTGCTTCTCCTCAATGGCAGGATTTGCTCTCCTGTGGACATCTTGTCTCATTGAAGACAGGACCTCTTTAAAAGGAGTGTTTTGATCCCATTGGGGGCTCCACGCTTTCTCAATTTCAAGCTCTCATTTCTTTGAAACTACTATTCACAGTCTTAACTTTTTCATTTAAAACTTTTGAGTAGGCAGGTTCGCCCAGCCACTGAATACTCTACATTTATGCACATTAAAAATTCCACATAATCCTTTTCCTGACAGCTTTTTTTCACAGTCATTCAAACTCCCGGCGTATAATCGCGCCTGGTTTGCATTGCTCCTTATATGGTATGTACTTACACGAAGAAAAAAAAACCTGTTAACTTGAGCTCGCGAAAAAGTGACGTCATTGTTGCTAAGACGTATAGGAGTACGTGCGGAAAAATACTGTGATTTTCATGTTCAATAGAATAAGAAATGCAGCTTGAGTCATATAAATTCGTGAAAATTGTGAAAATAGCTCGATTATCCCATAATTTAAACTGTTTCAGTCTACTTTCGATGTACATGTCACAGAGCTATCTTCTTGTGTATCTTCACATTTCAAACCGAACTACAGCTGTTAACATGGACCCGTGAACGGTATATAGGTTATGAAACTTTGCCATTTGCTAATGTAGACCAGTCAGCAAACACAAGCTAAGATCGCCAAACACTGTTTGGTGAAGTTCGCACATGTTCATTTTTGTTTGGTGATATTTAGTTTTGTCTAAGTATACTCACCTGTCAGAAGCTGTCTTTTTATCATATGATGGATCCATCATATGATCTTAAAACATCACCAAACATTGTTTGCCATTATTTGTTGTAGTGTAGATACCCCACAGACAAACATGACCAAACTTCACCAAGCAAAAGTTTGCTGGCGTTTGCAAGCAAATGTTTGCTAGTGTAGAGGGGCCTTAAGGCATGTATCGTAATCAGTGATAAAGTATGCAAGTAATTTTACAGACAGGGTTTTGTTTCCTTGGTTAAGAATTAAACCAACAATAGCCTTTAAATTCTGACAATCCAATGCGTGTCCGTTGCCTAAATTGTACTTGTGGGTTAAACGACTAGAAAACCTCAGCTTTGCACTAAACTGCAGTTACTTGTCTATATAGAGGTTCTCTCCCCATAATTCAACATCAATGAAATATACATGCAGTTGTGAAAGAAAAAGTAAACGAATAATTTCATGTAGGTCTGGAACTGTCACTAAATGGAAATTATTAACAGCGCCGCTCTGTTATAATGTCAAAACCACGATGCGATTTAGACGTCACGTGATATTGTAGTCGATTAGCTCACAATAGAATATGCACGATAACCCCATGTTACTAGTAATTTTTGATCAGCCAAAACTAGTACAAGTGATGCCAGGGAGAAATGTTGGAAAGAAATAGAAACAAACGAGCCATTCTGTGTCAAAAGGAGGTTTAATGCATCTCCGTGATGCATTATACCGAGTAAGTCGTCACATAATCATGAATTCATAAAATCCATTTTGTTTAACAACCAACTGAATCTTGATGTCTGAATCCTTTGACATGCAGAAAATTTAACGAAACCAGAAAGGTTGGGCCTAGGTCAGCCTGCGAGGATTGCGCAGGTTGATATTGGTCGATACTTTTTGCACATGCATTGAGCCCCCTTTTCAGAGAGCATGCCTCAGTAATTTGAAATGTGTAGAAAATTTTGAGGGAAATGAAGTATGAGCTTGGAGCAAGTAATTTCTCCATGTTCCCTATTTTTGTTAGAGCCTTGTCTTTGTCTCGTGTTGGATTGACCCACTGAGCATCAAATAAGTGCAACAGGTCTATTTGCCTATTCTTTTTAGAAAATACTTAACTTTATTGGAATTTAATCCTTATCCTGCTAGATAAATCGTTTGAAACTTGCAAGCCGGTAGTAAAAACCTGAATGATGCTATTTCAATATTATTTTTGGAGAAAAATATCTACTCATCGGACAGTGTAGATCCACGATCAGACTGCACGGTCAGTGAGTCGCGCTTAGCAGCCTTAAGTTAAGAGCTTTGTTTTTCTGATGACACTATCGCACATAGGATTGGACGTCTGATGTTCAAATAAATAGAGGATAATCAGTTGGTTGTGTGTGATATTAAAAATCTGTCTCTAGAATGGGGTATGATGCGATTGAAAAACCAAGTCCAAAGCTGATTATCCTATTCATTATATTCCTAATTTGTCCTTTTTTTTTATTCTAATAATTATCAAGAATGGTACAATATGAGCAATGTACATGTAGGAAAAAAGTAGTTCCGGTAAACAAACTAAAACTATATCGTCACTAGTGATGATACCAGAATTATCATCACTAGTAGTATAGTTCACTATGAAATCCCAGTAATTTACTGATAGGAATATAATAAAAATAAATATTGGTGGCCAGTATACTGTTTATATCTATTAATAGAACGCATCTTACTTGTTATAAAATGAAAGATTTTCAAAATGACAGCTTTAATGGATGAATAATCTGCATACTCCGATGTCAGAACGGCGCATTGAAAGGTCGAAGTTCTCCAGCTCCCTCTGGAGCCCGCAAATCAGATACGGCATCGCAAATATACAGACAGACATAAATCTCCGGAAATGACCTTGTGGTTTTGTCCTATCTTGTGTTAAAGCAATACTTCACGGGGGATTTGTCTTTAACAGTCTAGACAAATTACATTTCGCCTTACATTTCACTGTAAAATACCAGATCTTACTGCGTAGGTCTGGTCAGTAAAGTCCTTTGGTGATATCTTACGATGTCAAATCAAAAGATATTAGCCAAGTTCTGGCAAAAGGTATTTAGTGCATCTCCGTTATGCATCATACCAAACAAGTAAACAAAAACTAAATTAGGAGGTACGAGTAGAATGGCCTTTGGAGATGTAGAAAATTTACCAAAAGCAAAAATTTTCGACACAGCTCAGCCTGCCACGACTGCGCAGGCTGACCCGATTCAATATTCATGCAAGATGTGATAAACCCCTTTTCACAGAGCACGGCCCAGTTTATTTATTTATTTATTTATTGCAGGATTCGATGGAAATGACGAGGTGATACGGTGATACGGTAACTCCCGCAGCGGAAATAGCCATAGGATGTATAAGGACCATATTGACCAGTCATTCTTCAACTCATTCTTAGACTAGTTCTCAAAAATTATCCATAGTTCACAGTTAACTCAAAAGTAACACAAATTTTGATTTGGTTTAGCCAATCAAAAATTGTGTTATTTTCTAAATTTTGAATTAGATGTAAAAGAAATGTTATTCAGAATAGCTGATGGCTTCAAGTTTTGATACCGACCAACCACCCTTGTGGCTCCGGCCATGTTTTTCTGGCTAGGTTTTCTAGCCTCTGCATCTTTCAACATAACCAAAAGACACGATATGCATTGTCGGAACCCTTATAGAAAGCATTACGGTTACTAGGCTCTAGCTGGGGGTCTTATAGATCTAGCAGGACTGATGATAAGCGATATTCTCACTCTGTCCCTTTGACCCGATTTGCATTTTCAACCGACTAAACAGGTATTAATAACGTCAGACATATGAACAGCGTTGTTTTTTCACGCTGAACGAACAACTTTAATAAAATAACGGAAAATAGACAGATGATAATGAATTTTGAATGGCAATCATCGCGACAAAAAGATTTGGCAAACTAGTTAATTTGCTCTCATTTCTCAAAATTTGTATGCTAAACGGTTAATCTCCATTAGGATAAGATTTGCAGACGTCTCAGATAGTGAAGTCTGATTTACTATCGTGTACTAGATAAACTCTTTAAAAAACTCAGGGTTCAAACGTCCCTAAAGAGACGTTTGAAACCATTGTGGATATAGGAGAAGATGCTGGTAACCAATAGTTACTCCTATGCCCACAATCTTTTCTGCGATTTTTCAACCTTTCCAAATTCCAAGTTTGAGTGATATTTGTTTTATTCTCCCAAAATGTTTTCAATTTGGACAAGTCTGAAATTTTGTCATTTGGTGAAAGAATTTTCATTTCATGTCCATTTAGACCCCTAAAAAGAGAGAAAAAATATCAGTTAGACTGCGGAAGATTAAAGACTCGAGGTTATTCCGAGTATAATTGAACTTTTTACACTACACAGGCATCGAAATAAGCAATAAAACCCCGGGTGAACTCAATAAGTATGCAAACTCGTAAACAGGGAATAGAAACTCGGTTTAATAAACCGATTAGTACATGATCCGGGCTATTTGGTCTCCGCCATTAAAAGTACACGAACACTTAACACCTAAATCGCATTTCACAACATACGTTGTCTTTGAGAACCATTTAGATCAAGATCAGACTGCACAGAACGTGCAGTATGACCACTGATATGCACTGTGCTGCTTTGCTGTGACATTCTGGACAAAAGCAACCAGGGAATTAAACTTATTTTGGTCCTATTTCTAGACGGAAATTCTTAGGTTTACACGGTGCTCTCGGAGTTAACTCTTTCCATACCACAGACGATACCAGAGGCTTTTGTGGACAATGTAGATCAAGATCAGACTGCACAGAACGAGCAGTCTGATCTATGATCTACACTGTCCACTGCTTCATTCTAGATTATGGCCGAAGTGTGTCTTGATCTTGAAGCGAACATGAATTTGTAGCCTTAGAGAAAATGCAATTTATTTTTTCAGTAGTGAAAGAGTTAATTGGGCCTTTTTGATACCGATATAAAAAGCTAATGAGCTAGGTTTATAGGACCGAAAGGCAAGAACAATATACAGTACCACCCACAGACGAATTATTTCGTCTTGCAGTTACTCAACTTTGAAAGTGGGACCAGTTTTATGTGTCTTCCATATTAAAAATATGTATTCTAGTAAAAATATGTATTGCAATCGTAACGATGTTTTTCCAAGTACGAGTGTGTCCCAGAAGTATGTACATTTTTCCCATAGCTCCACCATTTATAAACATTTTAGTACCAAATTTGACAATGTACTTATATAATTCAATTACATCATTGATACATGCTTCAAATTTTATAAAATACACAAATCAGGTATAAACGTACAAAGAACGATAGAACACCACTAACTACCATCCGGCGCATACCGTATGAGTATAAACAGTGTATCGCTTCTGATGACATCATGATACTCATCTAGAATTTCAGTGTTTGTTTTATAAAATTGCCTACTGGAAATTTGATCCAATATGTAATGAGTTGAGGACTCAAAAGTTCCAAATTGTAAATTAAGGGCTACATAAGTAAATCATCAGCTTTAGACTATTGGCTTGCAACACGCGAAAAGGGGCATTCGGACATTTGCGTAAAGTGTCGTCTCGGATCAGCCTGCGCAGTACGCGCAGGCTAATCCGAGACGACACTTTACGACAACATTAGATTTTGTGGTACAGTAGACTTGCGCAAAACAGAAAATGACATGAAAACGGACAGTGTCGTTTCGGATTAGGCTGCGCGAACTGCGAAGGCTGATCCGAAACGACACTTTACGCAAATGTCAGAATGCCCCTTTTCGCGTGTTGCAAGCAATATTTTGCACACTACATTACTTTGACAAACTTTAAGCTCATATTGTATTTGAACAATGCTCTGGCAAAAAAAGGGTTTAATGCATCTGCGTAGAGCATCACGCCAAGCAAGTTATTACATAATCAGAGATCCATAAAATCCGTTTTGTCTTACAACCGACTGAACCTGGGCTAAAATGGTCTTTTGACATTCAGTCAATGTACCCAAAGCATTAAATATCGATACAGGTCAGCCTGCGCAGTCTGCCTAGCTGACCCCGGTCGGTACTTTTTGCACATGCATTAAAACCCCGTTTTCAAAGAGCGTGGCTCATTTGTTTTCTACCTTCATGTTCAATTTGTAGTGATGTCAACAATTTATATTTCAATTGTATTTAATTTGTTTACTGCAATTAATGTCAATTTGGATAAGCCGAAAATTTTGTTATCTTGTACTTCCAGAGTTGAGGGAATCATTGGAAAATTATTGTATTCTAGAGTTAAAATTTTTATTTTAATTATACTGACTCCTCCAGACGACCTTTTTCGTTTTGCAGAAGGCCACGTTTTAAATCATGGCGTGGAAAAGCGAACTAGCAATCAAAGGTTGCTCCCTCTTTTCGTAATAGTATTTTCTAATGGAATCACGTGCCATTTCTTCTAACATGTCAACTCACAGCAGAACTTTTTGAGTTGAGAGGTTGTTTTCCTAGGGTAGGCTGCTCAACGTATAGACTGAAATCTCTATTGATTTCATACCATAATGAACTTTTAGCCTGTTAAGTATGATTATGAGGAGAGTCTAGAGTACAAGAACTTTCTAATGATTCCTTTAATTCCTTTAAATGCCACATAACAACATTTTAGGCTTGTCCAAAATGAAAGCAATTCAGTCAATAACTTACATACGATTTAAATTTAGGAAGATGTCTTTCAAGGATATAAAACATTATGAACAAGGAGAAAATGCTGGTTATCGGTATTTCCTCCCATTTCTCTCATTTTTTAAAAAATACATCCTAATCAGGGTCGTTAAAACATGTGATTGTGTGGTAAAGGGTTAAGCTATGTTGTTTTTTTACGGGAAACCATACAAAATATCTAGCGTTCACACACAGAGGTAGTAATGAGGCGATTTCAAGTTGGATTCTTGTCTTGCACAAACTTTTTTTAAATGTTGGATTTATTCTACTGTCACCGCAACACATCTTTTTAACTAAAGCCAGCCTGTTGCTTAGAAAGAAAAAGGTATTTCACGCAGCACTTGTATTTTTTAATTCTTGGAATGCACGGACATGTACACTTGCCACCGTGATGTTATTTTAATACCTATATGAAAATGGCACTGCACACAGAGAGAGAGAGAGAGAGAGAGAGAGAGAGAGAGAAATGTAAAATACAGTCGAAAATGTTTTACGCGGGTATTCAATTTACACTCAAGTTTTGCTTGAGACAGGCAATTGCTTTAAACAGGTCTTTTTCAACATATTTGCCTTGTCTAGGACTTCAGTGTATGGTTCATTAATGTAGATTGCTTGTTTAATAGAAGTAGCCTTTAAGCCGGGTTTCACTGTGTATTTCGTATATTGAGTTCTACAATAGACAGCATGACTTAAAATCTTCATAAATTGGAGATTCGAATTTTTAAGCAACTTACATTCTGTCAAGATCTTAAGCCAATCAACACCAGTGGCCCCGAGCACAATCTAAATTCAATTTGTGGACGGTGAAGTCAATAGCAGACCCCTGGGTCTTTGTTTTTCAAAGCTCACTCTTTTGCTAAAAAACTATAACAGAAATCAGCGTTCAGATGGTACTGTCCAGGTCCTTGTTACTGATCAATGCCCTTTGAATTTATTTAGTGCTCTCGTGGTGCACTTTTAAACTGCAAAATAATTCATTCTCCAATTTCAGCGTTTAAAATTAGTATTGTGCTACAAGAGAGTTGTAGAATCAAGTAGCGGAAGGTTTAGGTCAAGCATCAGACTGCGTGCCCTGTGCTGTCTGAATTCTATACACGGGGTATGTAAAAGGTACCATCCTTGCCTGTAGCGCTGCATGGCATTTTGGTCGAACATCCTTTTGACGATGCAACATTGGTCGAATGTAACATCTCGTCGATGCTTCATTTCGCCAATAAAGACAAAAATCTGACTTGAATAACGAAAATTAGCCGTAAAACTTTACGCTTTTTTTTCCTGAATTTTTAAGGACTCTTTACCAGGTCCACCTTTATTTGTCATTTTTCTTTGATTAGATGTACCCAGTAGTTTACCATCAGCAGCTGGGTATGGCTGTATTATATATCTTGAAGCTTTGTCCGTCATTATGGAGAAATCATTTACATGTAATTACTTAAGAACTTGGACGGTCGTAGATTTTCTTCGAAAATTGACACAATTCGACAAAGTTAGATAAAGTGTCGTTTTGATATTTAAAGCGTAATATTAGATGATATATGTCATTCCGGCAAGACAGGTCTTCAAAGAAGCTGTTTTTTTAGCCTGATGGTTTTCGACGAAATGCCGCCTATGGTGATAAAAGAAGGTTAATAACAACAGCCACCCTGAAAGAGTTTTGTAGGCCAAGAAAACCAGCAGGAAACATCGGTTTACCTGAGCCTGGTTTTATATCGCGGAAGATTTTGAGGATTTTTTACTTGAAGTGTATAGATGTGATTAATAGACATCGGGCCTCGTAATTAAACCCTCTCAGAACTGTTTAGTGTGCGCTTACGAGATGTAGCTCGGTGGATAACTTTTTGCTAAAGATCAAATTGAAGACTAGTCCGCACTGACAAATCGAATCTTTCTTCAAATAATAGAATTTTTCTCTGAGAGGGTAGAAAATATTTTGAGATCCAGCATTTTCTCCTTTTCTAACCATGCATTTAAAAACTTTCTTCCACAGTATCGTTAGACACGGGATCGTCTCGGCGTTAACCCTTATGCTGCTAAGCGCGACTCACTGAACTTTTGTCAGACAGTGTATAGATTAAGATCAGACTACACAGAACGTGCAGTCTGATCTTTGATCTACACTGTCAAATAAGGGCATGTCCTCCCCCCCCACCTCAAAAAAAAAAAAAAAAAAAAAAAAAGAACTTTGAAATAGCAAACTTTTGGTTTTTACTATCGGCTTAATAGTTTCATTTCCCTTATTTAGGACAAGGGTTAAGGCGTTGGATTTGCAATTCAGAAGTTCTGGTTCAAGCCTAAGTCGGTGTCGATCGTCAATGTAGGAGCGCAAGATATTGAACAACTATAGTCTGGAACTGGTGACACCCAGGACACTTACGAATAAGTGACATGCTGTTGTGATACCGGCTGATCAAATTACTGATGAAAACAGCGTAAAACACATTTAAAGAGCTTAATTTGATTTTTTCAAGGAATATTTTTCAAACTCAGATAAATTCTACAAAATATAGCTTTCTCTGCAAGCGTGAGGAATCTAGACGGTTAGTGAAAGGATACAATTTTGACATTAAAACAACGGTTGGTTGAGTTGCAAACGCTAACTCCGTCTATTTGTACATGTACCTGTATGAGGTCAGTTATGTCGTAACTGGATTAACTTAAATATAATTCCACACAACGTTACAGCCAACAAGCCATTGCGATATTCTGCACGAAATCTAATAATAGCACAAGAAACGATATATCTCTTGAAAGAAATACTTAATTTTTCTATGGTTCTCTGTCTTATTTTTTGACCAGCAAACAACTGGCTTACTTAATTCAGTGGGGAAAAAAAAAAAACTTTTAAGGAGGTTTGGTGCGAGTTTTGACATTTGAAAAGCTCCATTTAAACATTTAAACGTAGGTTTATCACCTTATTGACGAAGTTGTACGACCTTTTGAACCTTATTCAACCAATTAGAAGTAGAATAAACAATCAAGGGTATGCATACCATTAGAACAGTACATGATTGGAAGCAAGGAGTCACCGAAATGTTTCAAAACTTTCGGGGGCAAAGTCCTTTGGAATCTTGAGCGATTTAAGATTTTGTCCGATTCTTCGTCAATTCTATCGCAGGCCTATCCGTCAAAGTGTGGATGGCTATTTGGCATAAAGTTTCCTATGATGTGTTTGTCAATAAAAGCAGCGTCAATATGTACATTTACAGAAATGAGCAAACAGTGCTACAAGAACTTTCTGATTAGCTCAATCAGTACCAAGGCCTTTTTAGACGGCTGATTACACACTCTTTTGAAACTCAGACATATTTTTGTTTCTAGAAGGTTTTACTAAAAGCACGGATGGTAAACATGCTCTGTGCGGTCTGATCTTGATCTATATCGTCCGCAAAAGCCACTGCTATTGCCTGTAGTGTGGAAGGAGCAACTTGTATACAGATATGTACTATAGTGAATAGTTTTCTTTTCCCTGTTCATCCTTGACAGGTGAACACTAAACACTGTACTATACGGTATACCAATTTGCATTTTAAGGTATCTTAGATATAGACAAATTTATTTCTCTTATGCTCAAATTTTCTAATATTACTGACATTACCCTTGGACTTTCTTACGGTTTTCACTCCGGATGACAGGAAGAGTCTTGCTGTGAGCGCGTGAGAGAGGGCAGAAGAAATAAGCAACAATCAAACTCTTATTTAACTATTTACCAAATGGCAAAATTTTAAGCTCTTCCAAATTAAAAGCACTTGAAGACGGCAGATTGAATGTGGCAAAAAACGGTGGAATTTGTGTCTGAAAGACTAGAAAACATTTTAGGGAAAAAGAGAAAACGCTGGTAACCAATATTTTTTTTTCTTTTCCCAAAATGTTTTCAAAAGCTTTCTACCTCAGGGTCGTTAAAACTCGGGATTGTGTATTAAAGGCCTAGCTCAAGAGTTTACTGTACCTTGCATAATATTTTTATGGTTTCTAAATTGCAGGCCTTCACATTGGTTCCTGAAAAAAAATATACAGCAGACAACTTAAAAAAAAACCATCCATGTAAAATATGTATAATTAATATGTGTGGTTAAGTGCATGCATACATAAAATTTTACACATAATACTTGCATAAACTGTATGGAAACAAGGGAAACCAGAACGGAGGATAGTGGTGCCAAGGCTTGGTTTTATTGGAAGCCGCTCGAAAGCGGCTTCCAGTAGGAATGTACCTAAACTATTTACCATGTAGATGATCGGTAATTATTCGACTGGTTATTATTTTTGGAAATTTCCTAATAATGTCGTGTTAATGTTACAAAATTACTCCACATGTCTCTTTCTCAAATATTCAATCAGACCTACCTGAACATTAAGTCTAGTTTTCTTGCAATATAAGTTCATTCTCAAATAAAAATGAAAATACAGAAAAATAAACTTCCTTTTATTGGCTAGTCCCGCGAACTTTTCCAACTTAAAGGATTCCTTCCTTGTTCCCAAACGAAATTATAATGCTTTCCGTTTATCATAGGCTCTCCCACCTCTAAACGGTTTCCGCATTTGTCTACTTTTTTGCAAAACAAACTAATCATAATTATGAGATGGAGAGCATCTTAGAATATGATAATCAGAAGCAGTTTTATGTACAAGTGTTTCGTCCAGTTTTAATCTGTAAAGATAATAGAGCGGTTAACCTTTGATCAAGGTATAGACTGGTTACCTCCCTACACAGTAAGAGCTGACATCAGCTATTTATAGAACATGCCTACTTGTGAAGAGATAACCCTTTTTCTTCCCTTCGTCGACACTTTAGCCTCATAGAATTTTGTAACATGGACCATCTACCTTATGAGCCCTGTAAAATTTAGCATTTAATGTATTGTGTGTCGAAGCTGTTATGATCAGACTGTAAGTTCTGTACAGTAAGGTCCTGATCTACAATACCCGTGAAAAATGTATGGATCGTGATGTACGTTGTCCACAAAAAATATCAAAGTGGTGCATAGTGCTCTAAGGGTTGAAACTGTTTGAAGTGTATCAAGATCAGACAGTACATGAGCCTGTGTAATTGTAATATTTTTTTAAATATTATATAAGATATTGTAAACATAAAAATTTCTTGTTTCATTTTCCTTACTCAGTATATTAATTTCATTCGGTGTAGTTGAAAGGATAAAGTTATTACCAAACCTATCACTGTGCATATACAACTTGTTACGTCGCTGCTGGTCAAGGCTTTGGGATGGCTCTTGAAGTTTACATTAGAAGTTTTATAGGTTTGTACAAGGCATTTGCAGAAATGGTTCAAACTATCTTTTATTAAACGATATGTATATTAGTAATAGTTACTACGAGTATATTGTTGTTGAAAAGATCCAGATCCTTAAAGACTTAGTGGTTTGCGCCAACTGTGAAGGCTATGAACAGAAGAATTTTGGAAATACTATGCAAAAGTCTCTAATTCTGGAGTAGAAATGTAAAGATTCACTTTGTTACAAGCAGGCTAAGATTCTTTTTGACAAGCAAAATGATAATGTTTTAGAAGGAAGTTGTTGAATATTTTTTCTTTTTTCTTTTTGTAAAAAGATAAAACACAAAGAAAATATCACTAAAAAAATTGTGCATACATGTAGATCTACATGGACGTGAATAACGATCTAAATATCACTTTGAATAATTACTAACTTACATAATTCTGCAGTGTCGGCTTTGATGCCCCTACAGAAGTTTGCTTCATAAAATCATTTAATAATGAAAAATTCTGTTCTTGAATTAATGCGCAATTTCTCCATTTTCAAACTTTTAGTAGAAATTTGAAAATTCCAATGCTTTTACATGTTTTCTCACATACGCATCATCACTTTAAATGATAATGATGATTATCATGATAACTAGAGCTGTCACTGAATGTGACTTAATACCCCCGCCAGTGCTTTGACAGATACAGGCAATTATTTGTACACTGACGGACAAACGGACAGACAGGCTGATTCCAGTATACCCCCGAAAACATTCGTTTTGCGGGGGTATAATAATGGTACAAGATAATTTAAGATTCCTCTCTTAACTTCTGCCTTTTTTAGACTGCATTTTAGTATCTTTTGTCATGTTGTCATGATCTTCGTTTGTGTGTGTGTGTGTGGGGGGGGGGGGGGGGGAGAAACAGATGTCATCACATTTTTCTAGACAGTCACTATTTCTGAAATTGTCCACCAAAAGATTGCGGCTTCTATGATGCCATGCATCATAGATTTGTCTTGTATCTCTGTAGACTTTATGGTTGTTTGCGTTGTATGTATATAAAACTGCTTCACAGACACCAGGTTTCTAGTCTTTTCTACTATTCCGACATTGTGCAATGGTGTATGCAGGGTTCAGAATCATTGCATGCTCCGAATCGATAGTACTAATTCATCCTTAGGCTGCTAGGCGCGACGCAGTGAGCTTTTGAGGACAGACTGCACAGAACCTGCAGTCTGATCTTGATCTGCACTGTCCGATATAGTGAGATTTTCCATCGAAAAGAATCAATAATTAGAGTTTAAGCTCGGATGAAAATTTTAATTTTTTTACCAGTTTTAGACTTAATTATGAAGATGGAGTTTTTCTACAAAGAATGAAGTTTTCGCTTGTTCCCATTTTTCTATATCACGCACTTGCGTACTGTGCGTTATTGAGGTACGCCTTTGTTGTATTCAAAAGCGCTTTTTCCTAAGGGTCTTTAAAGAAAACAGATGAAGTGGTTCGGTTCAGCGGTTTAAATTAAGTATAGTACCTCTGTATGAGGGGCATTTGTAAGTCGGAGTACACAATAACGTACTTGGGCTCTAATCGTAGATCTAAGGTGCCTTGTATTTTGTTAGATATTTTTGTAAAAAAAAAAAACTGTAGTAATTGCACATAATTGGACCTATTCTAGGGCCTATTAACACACATATTCATATGGAATTCCGAGGTATCCGGAAACTAGGCCTGGCATCAATTATTGAAATCTTTCTACAATTCACGACTGAAGTGTCACTGAACCAGCGTGCTGAAATTATCTTTATCATGCCTATAGAACAAAAAGTATAATTAGTTGCGCTTGATGTCTATACCCTTCGACGGCAAAACTCTATATATCTTACATTTAAGTTTACGCAGGATTTCATGTTTAAAATGTCATTAATTCATGTTTTTAGTTACGTCCTTGACATCAGTAATATGACGTCAGAATTATTCAGAACCAAAGTTTAAAATGCAGAGAAAAAAATTGTATACTTCGACGTTGAAAGCTGATGCAAAACCGTTGTTCGTATTTGTAACCTGTTTATCTCCAATGTGAAATTGTAACTTATGCAGTGAAATAATTTATTGTTATAGATCTAGATGTAATCTCTGACAAAATTCTATTAATCAAATAAAAGTTTCATCTCTTTGTTTTACACCATGGTTTGTAAGGCAATACCATGGTTTTATCATTTATTCCTCTGTGTTTTTTTCTTTTTTAATTTTTCACTTTTTTTTTTTTTTGGTAACATTGGGCATTTTTGAAATGTATAGTTTATACAAAAAATGTCAAAAAAAAAAAAAGGAAAAGAATAATATGGATAAGATAAAGAAGAGAAGTAATAGAAGTGTAATCGTAATGTGCTGACGTAACTTTGTCAAAAGTGGGAAACATGAATTTATATGTCTGTAAATATATTGAGATGATTAACTTTCTTTTTTACTTCTGGTTCATTGATTATCTGCGAATGTATTTAGTGTAAAAAAGGAAATGATGTGACTGACCGGACAGTTATCAATCCTTAGGAATCCAAAATTTAAACCAAAAAAAATGAAATCAATACATACATGTGTATAGATTGAAGCTATTTCAACGGCCTTTTTCCCTTATCAGATGCATGATGATAAAGGGGAAAATATATTAAAATGGTAAGTTAGACAGTGTTTGAAGCTAGAATATTATTGTGGAATAGTCTAATGAGAAGTGGGCCATGAAAAGTTGAGGTTTTTACACAGAAAAAGAAAAAAATCATTACAAGTTAATTATCGACGAAATCATCGGGGAATTTTCTCAATTGAACAGTTCAGGGCTTTTTCATATTTGTTTCCTTCTAAACGGAATGCGTTCAATATGCAAACGAAAACTCCTCGCCATTTCTACACATAGCTGCCTGATGTCTTTACCAGACGGAAAAAATTTTGACTCGTCCTGTTGAAAACATTTGCAGATTACTCAAATGATGGGGCTCATACGAAAGGGTACAAATATTGTTGGAAAAGGAGAAAATGCTGGTAATATTTTCCAATATTTAAAAAACCATTTTCTTGAGATGTTTAGTTTTTATGCCGTAAATCAAAATTTCTTGTAAATTATCGATAAATGCAACTACATGTATACATGTTTTTCTCTGCAATGCTTAAAACTTGAGGATTACATTAAATAAAACAAAGGTGCAATTTTGGACGTCTACGAGGGATAGTCGTTTTGCAATGGGTAGCCCCATCTGCTCTTCGTACATCTGATATGACTGATTTTAATACGAATCCTCATAATCGTAGCCTGGGTTCCAGTCCGATCATCTTTTCCTTCTCTAACATTCGGACGTTACTTTGTCAAAAGTGAGGATAATAATTACGGAAGCGATAAATCGTGTTGCCACACATCTGTATAGACCATCAACGGAGACCCAAATGAGTGAATAAAAGATTACTACTGTCTGGACCCATGGTACATAACCGAAGCGTTTTACTGATCATGTGACATTTCAAAAAAGTACTCGTGAAACTCTGGCGCAAAATCTTAAAATACATAATAAGAGGCTAAGCAACCCATTTAGGAAATACCACTGAAAAAAATCTTTCGTGTCACTTTTGCCTTTGTCTTTTAGTGGTGATTTGCCAGCTATCGACTCACTTAATTCAGTGATAAATCATTTCTGAAGTATGGTGAGATTATAAAAACCTGGATAGCTCCATCTAGAATGATTTTTGTGCTTCATCATATCATCATCAAAAGGATTGTTAGGAAGGCAGAAATTTCCTCGTTCCTTAAGAAAAGTACCACCTCCATGCAACGTGTTTTTGTCTTGCCGCAGACTACGTTAGAAAAACACAAAGGCAAAAGAATATCTTTTTGCCTAAAGGCTTTCACTTGTGTTCCCGTGTTAATCTTTAATCTTGTGGATTGTCATGCTCTTTTTCTTCATCTACTGCACATTCGATTTAATAAAGACACTAAGACGAAAAGAGAAATCTCTCTTTGAGGCTTTCACTGGTATTCGTGTGTTAAATGGAACTTTGTGTGAGTTATCATGTCCCCCAATCCCCATATATCAGCTGCAAATTTTGATTCAAGTACCTAGAACAACCAACAAGAGTGCAGTGGGTCCAATTTAAAGATCTAAAACAGCCTAAAGGGATGAAATAGGTGTAAGTTAAAGATCAAGAACAACTAATATGAGTAAAACTAGTGAAAGCTAATGATTTAGAAAAGACAATATGAATAAAATTAGAATAAAATCTAAAACAAACAATACGAGTGAAACTGGCAAAAGTAACAGATCTAGAACAACCTAATGAACCTATAGGAGTTAAAATGACAAAGAATATTCGTAGACGATAAGAAAAAGGACATGATAAACAGATAAAAAATTAATTACAAGCAGAAATTGTACAGAAGCCATAGAATAAATCCCCTTCGACTTCTTTGCAGAAAGAAGTCTTGTACCAGATAAACTCATACTGTTTAAACGTTTACCAGACAATCCCGTGCTTCAATGACCCTGAGGAAGATGGCTTTAAATATTTGTTCGAAAAGGAGAAAATGCTGGTAACCAGCATCTTATCCTATTCCCAAAAAGTTTTCTACCCTTTCCATGACATATCTATTATACTTCTGGAAGGTCAATATTTAATTTGCCGTCTAAAGATCCTTCTGATGTGGACGAGTGTAGAATTTTGCTGTCTTGTAACGAGTTGTCCTGCTCAGAAACTGTTCTGAGCGACGTAAGTTTAGTCTCACAGACGTCTTTGGACCAAGATCAGGCAAAACTTACCTCTTTCCATACCACAGACGATACCAGAAACTTTTGTGGACAGTGTAGATCAAGATCAGACTGCACAGAACGTGTAGTCTGATCTCTGATCTACAATGTCCACTGCTATATCCTAGATTATGACTGAACTTTATCTTAATCTTGCACGGGAAATGTATTTTTAGCCTTTGAGAAAATGCAATGTATTTATCCAGTAGTGAAAGAGTTAATGTGCTGTCCTGCACCTGCACAGAGACCAACATGTTTGAGCATTGCATTGACTGTGGTATTTTATTTCTAGATCTCATTAAAGGGAGGTTTTGTCAGGTCTTTGAGTTGAACTATTCTGCTTTGCAAGTTTTCTTTTTTATGCTGTTATTCAGTTGGAAAAGAGCTACCTGCCACTACATTCCCTCGGTAAAAGTTATTTGATTTCAAAGTTGTGGGAAGTATAAGATCAATCATAAAAAGATACAATTTATATAGCCTTTTAATGTTTTACTCCGTAAATCGAATCGATACATGGAAATGTATGTGACTGCATATTGGGGAATTTCCACTCTACTACTTAGATCAGATGCTAACAAAAACGTGTAGGAACAATAAATATATTTTTCTTAAAAAGAGTTCTGAGTATCTCGCTTTAAAAGACATGCTCATCTACTTTGCGGTGAATTAGTTCATATACATGTTACAGGTATTATTTTGTTCATTATCTTGACTTTATTGTACCTTAAGGCAGTCTAAACATATTAGCCCCTGAATCAAATGTTTTTTTGCAGATCATTGTGAAGGATGGACAATCTTCATGAATAAGGTTAAAATCGCAAATACAAGTGAAACATTGTTGCACGTTTCCAGAGAAATTTCTGATTTTTCCAAATTAGGGCTGCTGCAAGACCCAAACAGTCATCTGAAGGGTGCAAATCAAGAATAGTTACGAGCCATGAATGTTTGCCTTTTTATTGAGAAGCATATTGATATTGGCATTTTGCTAACAATAAATCACAAGTTTATGATCAGCCATTATTCCCAACCGGAAGGATTGTTAAAGTATCTGCTGTGAACAAGTAGTATCTGCTTCTGGCACTTGATCCTTTCAAGGTCACAGGCGAAAACGGGGACTTCTGCGGGACGCATAAATCGAAATCAGACTGCACAGAAGGTTCAGTCTCACCTTGGATCAAAACCGTCTGCTTGTTTGTTAAGCCTATAAGAAAAAAAAAAAAAACTACGTGCAAGTTGCCTTTGTGGTCATTGAAGTTCCGTGCTAGATTGTACAAATCGGTTCGTTTTTTTTCTCTCTAAGGTAATAATTTACTAGTACCACACAATTCGGAGTTTTAACGCCCCAAATGGAGAAAGCTTTTGAACACGTTGTGGGGAAAGAAGAAGCTCTATAATACTTGTCGTTTTGAAAAGGATTAAAGGTCTTAAGTTTACAAAAAAAGGGCTTGATGCCAAGATAAGATGAACTGTCAGACGCACCCTGTCATGCAACAGCTACATGTAGGGATCAAACATTGAAAAAGCCCACAGCCTGTTTTTGAGGTGATGTCGTAAGCTATCAATTCATATTTTTGTCATGAACTATCTCGGTTCATGTATTTCAGTGAGTTCCTCTCAGTTTATACCAATGAAAAGCTTTGCACACAACTTCCTGGTTTTGAATATACATACATCAATGACAGGACAATGTTGTTTTCTACAAAAATAGCTGTTGTTCTACTTTGGAATACAGGAATTTGAGGACACATATATCCCGCTGCCATAATTGATATAGTACTGTTTTCATTGAAATAATAGTCAATTTCATGAAACTGAGACTTAAGTTGAGATCTTCATTTGGGTCATTATTTTGTTTTATTGTTCAACGACAATTAAGTGAAAGTATTCTAGAGTAAATCTATCGCAGTTCATATAAAACACCTTTTACCCATAAAACCTGGTTTCAGAAAACTGGTTTTCTGGAGAACATGCAGTTGAAAACGAAGGCAAATATATATGTCATAGATTTTTGATAGAAAAAAGAAAAAGAAATTTTTGATAGAAAAAAGAAAAAGAAATAAAGTACAAGAAAAAGTGTCCATAAAAGTACGACCGTATGTTTTTACCGTATCGTTGTTTTCAAAAGCTTTAAATAATTTACATAATTTGCGAACCTTGGTCATAACTAAAGTTGGCCACGAAAATAATTTATTTAGAGTCTTGTGTGTAATCCTTTCCCACACAAGATTTTGGACTCTTTCAAATTGAAAGCATATGCATACAATAATTCAACTGTATATAGAAATATGATTTTTTTTTTTTTCTTTTGGAAACGTAGAAAACATTGTGAGAAAAATTTTCTCCTTTTCCAACAATGTTTTTTGAAGCATTTTTCCTAAAAGTCCTGCAAAAACAGGATTGTTTGTTAAAGGGAAAATAAAACCCGATTAGCTTCTCGATCCCCAAATAAACGAACCTGGTACATAATGGCGTGATAACGGGGAAAAGTTTTTATTACACATGTAAGCGTGCCGTTCGTGTATTTTATTCTCATTCTTAATTGGAACAATCGAAGACACGGTCCTCGCTCGATATGGAAACATGTTCTCATTACAGTTTTTACAGTCTTTCTGATTGTTTGGTCAATAATGTCCACCGTTTCATGTATGTGATTTCTATCTAAGGGGTCATATTATACCACTCCCTCTGCTGTGTCAAATAAGCATTCATAACGAATATATGACCAGTTGCTTTATCCTTAGTCTAAATACTTTCATCGAAGGCAAGGGCTGTGTTAATATCTTTTCAATGAACTTACAGTGTTGACTTTTCTCTCTCATTTAATTAAAATTTTAAGTAATTACATCTTTTCTATTTTTTACAGTAGTATATTCATACTAAACCTGTCTGTAAATATCTCAATCTGCCTAGATTTCTTTATTAGGGCAAGTGGCTCGAGTGCTTTTGAGATTTTTCCTAAACTTTTATCAGAAATCCTAAAAATTTCATTTCATGTTACACTTTCTTTCCTAGTATAAATAAATTTGTATTTTGCACTTATCTAACAATATCAATCAAATCAGACAATTTTGATAATGGCTTGAAAAGAGGGTAATCATTTGAAAAAGGAAACGAAGACCAATATCGAAGCAATCAATGATAATATGTATGTTCGAGAAAAATCAAAATGCAATTTCTGATGAACATTAAACAAAAAAGAAACAATAAAGGGAGAAAGCACTGAAAGAAAATCAAGTATACATTATGAAAAAAAGAACTTGGTCTTTGTTACAATTTGTAGAACAATAAAATACCTTGTAATACTATTGATTAAACGTACAAAACATATCCATTCATGCTTAGCTACAACTGACGTGGATTTTACCAGGTACGGATAAAAAAAAACAGCACATGTCAAGAGCTTGACAGACTAGATCGATAACAGTTTAGAGTCGTCAGCAAATGTAATTGGGTGTTTGCCAAAGTATTTTATTTTGGACAAAGTAAGTGTTTGTTTGATTTATAGATTTAATTTGAGGGTTTTTTTTACCCCTGGTTCATAGATCTGGTATGTTCGAGGATATTAGGCTTGCCCGTAAGTAATGTGAACATGAAACTTTAAATCCAAGGGGACATTGCAATGGTATCGAATGTAGATAGGTGTTTCACCTGAGATCCTTGTGTATTGCGTAAGTTTTGATAGTGTATAAAATTTAGAAACGAAACATAATTAAATCTGTACAGATGAAAACATTTTGAGACTTGGCCAGACTGTAAGCATTTGCAGAGGACGAATTGAATATAGTTCACATGATGGGATTTATCTTTGAAGTGGGTAGAAAACCTGGTGGTTACAAGCATTTCTTTCAGGTCGTTAGAGTCGTTTAGGCAAAAGGTAAGTAAATATGAGGCTTGCAACACGCAAAAAGGGACATTCGGACATTTGCGTAAAATGCCGTCTCGGATCAGCTTGCGCAGTCTGCGCAGGCTAATCCGAAACGGCACTTTACGACTACATTAGATTTTGTGCTACAGTAGACTTACGCAAAACAGAAAATTACATAAAAACGGAAAGTGTCGTTTCGGAGTGCGCAGGCTGACCCGAGAGGACACTTTACGCAGATGTCGGAATGCCCCTTTTCGTGTGTTGCAGGCCAATTGAGTAGTGCTCTGGCAAAAAGGGGGGGGGGGGAGTTAATGCACCTCTGTGATGCACTAAACCATTATGCACTATGGATCCATAAAATCCTGAATCAAGGCGTGCAACGGATTTTGGTCATGCAGAAAATTGACCAACAGCAAAATGGTTCGGCCCAGATCAGCTTGCGCCAATACTTTTTTGAAATGCATTAACCCTTAGGCTGCTAAGCGCGACTCGATGACCTTTGCGGACAGTGTAGATCAAGATCAGACTGTACAGAACGTGCAGTCTGATCTTGGATCTTCACTGTCCGTCAGGGAGATATTATTCCCCAAAACATAACTTAGAAATAGCACCATATGGGTTTTTATTATCGAATTGAAAATTTCATTTTAGTTATTGAGCAGGATAAGGGTTAAACCCCTCTTTTCACAGAGCATGACTCATATGGGTAAACAGTTAACTACAAGATGGCAACTTTGATTGTTTGTTTGTATCGGTGTTTAACACCGTTTAAACAACCTAGGTTATATCACGGCGGTCAGTGCTCATACTCTTGTGTTTCCTAGCTTTCTGACACCAGTACTGAGTCAACTTTCTTTCGAAGTCACTGACTACCTTTCACACATGTATCAAAGGTGAGAGACGAAAAATCGCAGGAAAGAGAGTTTGCCTCAATCGGGTATCGAACTCGCAACCACCAGGTCAAGGGTCGGATACGCTAACTACTCAGCTAGCCGGCTGGGCAAAATGGCAACTTACTCAAAGGGATATCAGTAGGGTTCAACGAAAGAGCAGGGGCCGAGGTGAGAAAGAATTTAAAGAAGGGGTAAGTCTTGTAGGAATGGCCCATGGAATATCCGTATCATACAAGTTTTTCTCTTTATAACTTGCAGTTTCTCATTTTTTCCCTTATTTGTTGAAAGAAGCTGTCTGGTGAGAACTTGTCAAGTTAACGTTCCTACATGAAGGAGGAAGGGCTGTGCCCCCCTACCCCCCCCCCCCCCCCCCCCAAAAAAAAAAAAAACCCTAGAGAACGATTCAAAGCATTTTTTTTTTTCATTTTTGTCGCGTCAAGACTCATTATATAGTCATATCTTTTGTTTTGTGTTCTAATTAATCACAGCAAATTCTTTCGCTTGTGAGCTTTTCTCATTTCCTGGTCTTTATACCCGATCATATTCTTTGAACTGTCAGTAAAATTAAAAACCCTGAATCTTTGATGAATACTATTGGCGAGGTGCTCTCATAACCGACTGCAGTAATAGCATAACCTGTCTGCCTCTTCAACGCTTTTGGCGGTAAATTAGAAACTTCGATTTTTTTAGAAGCTTTCATAGGCAGTGGAACAGAGGCCAACATAGATCGATGATCATGCTTCTTTTTTTTTGTTGTTAAGTCGGCTTTTGATCTACATCTTCTGACTAAAAGACTTCTTAAGTTGCTTATGGCACTGAAAGGAATGGCGGTGTGACATGTTACACAATTTAAAAATTTACGTATATGTTTTATAGTTATGTCGGAAGTGAATGCATAATCGATATCTACTTCACATTTTCATCCCAGTTCGCAGTGGTTCTTGTCCCTTTCCATTTGTTTGTAAGACAAGACAGTTAAAATTATCGAAAACCTATTTACAACTGATAATCATTATAAATCAAAGACTTCAACAAAGTTTTAACGCTTTGTCTTACTTTTGTGTAGCTGTAAAAAACATTAGCAATCAGAGTATACCGAAAGTTACAAAGTTTCTATAATTTCGAGGAAAATTAGTTACATGATTTTCTATTAAAAAACTTAAGCCATTCTCAGAGAAGAAAGCCAAAAAATCAATTCCAAGTTTTTCTTCCTCGAAATTTAAAGAATGTCTCATTAAAGGATCGCATTTCTTGAAATCACTCAGGATATTTCAATAAAGCTAACATTTAACCTTTTAAGTCTTCTCTCATTTTATTCCTGTTTAAATCACGTTTAATAATATGGGAACATTTCTTTGACTAATATGTACGTACCTGGTTTCCTGACTACACATATACATAAAATTAATACAGAAAAAAGGTCAAACAAGGACAAATAGAGGAGGTCTTCAATAATTCTAGGTTTCAGGCTCGAAAATGATCAGGCAAAGAGTTAAATAACGGCGACTCCATGGGGACATGAATCCTTAAATACGGTCGCTGCTTTGAAGTAAACCATTCACTCTTCAGAGCTACATATATGCACAGTAAGAGTGCAGATTGCAACATATAATTACACTTCATATCTTTAAAACGACTGAACTAGAACTGAGACAAACATACAAATTTACAGAGAGACCCCCCCCCCCCAAAAAAAAACAGAACCCATAAACTTCTAAATTACTCCTACAAAAATAAAGCAAAATTATTCTAATTTTGTACACTTGAACTTCTGTCTATATATGATTATACCCAAAAGTTTCAGTAATCTAGGATGCTTTGCACAAAAGTTATGATCTCTCCAAAATATGTTCCAAATGACCACCTCAGCATTGGAGACAGACTTGAATCCGTTGCGCAAAATTGTCAATCACTCCCGAGCATTCCTCTCTTGTGATTTCCCTGATTTTTCCTGCAATTGCAGGCTTTAGTTCACCAATTGTTTGAGGATTGTTCTGATACACATTGTCCTTCAGATACCCCTACAGATAAAAAATCTGGGGGGTTGAAGTCCGGTGAATGAGATGCCTACTCGACGTCACACTTCCTGCTGATTAGCCTTCCCTGAAATCGCTTTCTCAGAACGATGTGGCTGTGCTGAGGAAGTTTTTGACATCACTCGGACGACGCAGAGGGATTGATCGAGATGACCAGTGGTTCCAGCAAGACGGGGCGACCCCCCACACATCAAATCACATCCTTGACTGGCTGAGAGAGCGATTTCAGGAAAGACTTATCAGCAGGAAGTGTGACGTTGAGTGGACACCTCATTCACCGGACTTAAACCCCCAAGATTTTTATCTGTAGGGGTATCTGAAGACGATGTGTATCAGAACAATCCTTAAACAACTGGTGAACTCAATGCTGCAATTGCAGGAAAAATCAGGGAAATCCTAAGACAGGAGTGCGTGCAAGTGATTGACAATTTTGTATAACGGATGCAAGTCTGTCTCCAACGCCGAGGAGGTCATTTGGAACATATTTTGGAGAGATCATAACTTTTGTGCAAAGCATCCTAGATTACTGAAACTTTTGGGTATAATCATATATAGACAGAAGTTCAAGTGTACAAAATTAGAATAATTTTACTTTATTTTTGTAGGAGTAATTAAGAAGCTTATGGGTACTGTTTTTTTTTTTTTTTTTTTTTCGGGGGGGGGGGGGCTTCACCCTGTAGTTTAAAGATATTTATCTTACATCAGTTGTAAAACAAGTTTTACAACTTTATTAATGGCTTCGATGATTTTTTCTTCCTGGAAATTTAACCAGTACTGAAGACTGTGATGCGGATAGTTAAAATGGTTGGACCGGCTCATTACGAAATCTTGACCATAAACCTCCGATGTGGGAGGCTAAAGTTACACCCTTACACTACTGTCTCCAACAAATCAATTTGGCACAATAAAGCAGTTAACAGTTATTGTGACAAAGTAACTACAGACACTTGACCAACTAAACACAGGCAGGAACCTCCCATTGAGAAATCATTTTCGTCTAGAAATAGCATTGTAACTATTGTTACTTGGATTTTGTCCTGCATCCGCACATGTTCTCCCTTAATCAATGGTCCTTGTCAGTTTAACAAATAAGACCCATTAATTCTTATTTACTTACAACGAACCAGGCACACACAAACCTTTCTCAAACGCTTTGTCCGCAAAGAGAATTACAATAAAACCTTTCAGAATATTTAATACAATTATGGGTTATGTGTTAGTTTTATTTACTGATGTAGTTGATGTTAAAACAAAGGTCACAGGAATTAGTAATCAAGACACATATGTATCAGAAATGCTCACAAATGCCTAGAAAGGCGAACTTTTCACCTGAACAGACCGACATTACATATGGTTATATCATTTACGAACTTAAGGCAGACTTGTTTCAATTAATAAAAGTGTAATTTAATGCAATGTAATGGTATATTCTACACATTTTTGGGAAGAAAGAAAACAAAAGAGCAACCGTTATGTCATTGTTCGTTTGGTAAAGAGTTAAATGGTTTGCCTGGTTTGTCCTTTACTTTCGATCTAGACACATGTATTGGGGCAATAGAACTAATTCAACAAGACGCCATCACTAATTTACGACAGGCACTGAATTTGAACTAAGAGGAACGCATATCACGAAATGAAATCGATTAGAGAGGTTACTGTGAAAAATGGGACATTGGAAACTCGATATATGATTTTTCACTCATTAACTACTGAAGACAGAAGTTTTTTTTTTCCCGCCTTGCAGTAGATTTAAGTTTCGAAAACATAGTGGTAAAAAGAGAAATTGCTTCTAATGAGCAATTTCTCCTTTTGTTGCAATGTTACCACTTACATTCATTCGTCAAAACTGAAATTATGCTCCTAATCAACGAAATGGCAGTCGGTAGCGTATAGGACTTGAGAGCATGGGGTCACCGGATCGAATTCCGAGCTCGGCGAATTTCTTTCCGAGGACTGATGATGGTCATTGCGTCAGGATTTATTCTTGTCTCGCCGCTTATTATTGTTTCAATTATGGTTATGTGGGAAAGCAGCCAGTGGCTTGAGAATAATACTATGCGAAGTACTGCTAAAAGAAACTCCAGCAAAGCATTGATATGTGCTCTCGCCGCTGTGATATACCTGAAAAAATGTTGAAAACTGCGTTAAACACCATGTTATTAGTCAATCTTATTAAAGAGGAAGTTTCCAAAGTGGTCTACTGAAATATATCTAGTCAACTTAATCCATTGGTGGTCTGTCGGTTTCAACGGGCTATTTTGTCGTCTTATATGTCCCCGTTGATTTGTCATTATCGTAAACAATAAGATATTGAAAGGAAGATTGTAGACGTTTTGGAAGACAGTGTCTGTTTCAGTCTGGTGTTCAAACAATCGATTTTCTTTTTGGAAAGGAGAATTAATTTTCTGCAAATGGCACTTCATTTTGGCCAGACGTGGGTATAGAATACCGGCAATATTTGAAGCAGTGCTCTAGATATTCTTTTCATTACAGGGGATGAATTAGACACTCTTTTTATCAGAGCGTGGCAGTTATATATTTCTACCGTTTTTATTTTTATGCCATGTTGAAACGTGGTTCAATGTTTCTGCAAAAAGTATCGACCCATATCAGCCTATCAGCCTTGGCAGTCAGCGCATTTGCAGGCGAAAAAATAAATTTGTATCAGATTAAATGTATTTCTGTGAAAGCCCAAAAAGCAATCGTGAAAGGAGAAAATACTAGTTGCCATCATTTTCTCCTTTTTACCACGATGTTTTTATAAGCTTTTTCCTGGGGGTCATTAATCCTTTACCACACAATCCCCAGTTTTACCGACTCTGATAGAGAAGACTTGAAAACATTGTGGGAAAAGGAAAAAAATGTTGGTTACTACTCCCTTTCCAACTCTCTGTTCTACTCTATCAAAGACAAATTCCATCATTTGAGCCATATTTGAATTGTCGCCCGCAATTTGTTTTTCAATTTGGACAAGCCTAAAATTTTGTCGTTCAGTAAAGTGTTAACCTTTAGGCTGCTAAACGCGACCCGCGGACCTTTTGCGGACATTGTAGATCAAGATCAGACTGCACAGAACGTGCAGTCTGATCTTGGATCTACAATGTCCGATAAGGAGATATTTTCCCCCCAATAAAACACCTTTGAAATAGCAAAATTGGAGTTTTTACTATTGGCTTGAAATTTTCATTTCACTTATTTAGCAGGATAAGGGTTAAACGCCAAGCCCTTTTCAAAACTTGAGATTGATTTATGAATTCAGACGATCATATTGCTCACCAGAACCTGACAAAGAATAATCGCACAACCGCCGTATGGCTGGATTGAACATTTCCACCACCCTTTTCAACCACCAGCACAGTGTTCTTCAAAAATTCAATCAAGTGCTCAGTTGTTCTTTTTTCTGGTGCACCGGCATCGTTATATTCTTTATTGAAAAGTGAAAGCTCTCGAGATGGAATTTTGCTTTATTGGTTTCTTCCGTCACTTCTATATTCTGAGAAATGCCATCGATAAGATCGAAGCTAAACCCATTATTTTATGAAGTGTTCATTGAAATGGAGAAACCACCAGACTGAAATTACAAACGTTACAGTCGAACGCAGAGAAGTCTTTATGAGTGTAAAAAGTCCTTTTATAGCCCCATTGTGGCCTGAGGAATCTCTAGCTTTTTGATGTACTCGTCAAAGTTTAAGTAATATGAACTGCAGACTTATTCCTTAGGTTTGAAATATGCTTAAATTGGGTATCCTTAGTCCTTAATCGCCAATCATTCTAAATCGCATAATTGGTCTAATACTAGAGTTAGAAAGTAACACAATTTCTTAATGGTTTAGCCAATCAGAAATCGCGTTACTTTCCAATTTGTGAAATTCCTGAGAATTACTCTTAGAATGGTTTTTAGAACGGTTGGTCAATACGGACCCCCGTTTGGCTTTGAACGATTTTTACGCTGCTTATTTCGATATTTGTATCCCATAGTGCAGGATGCTGTTCCAAGGAATATTTGAACAAAAATAGACTATTTGTTTTGAGCCTCGAGCTAAAGTGCCGAATTTATGTTGTTAAGTGTCTGACGTGCTGTGTTTATACTCGCTTTGATTTTTAGAATCCAGCGTAGATATAAACCAGTGTATCGATCGGGTTCTCGATGTTTGTACAGAGGAGCCTTAACAAAAGCAGAGATCTCGCATTTTATTGATAAATACAGTAGACTGCTGTATTCAATGTTAGTTCGACGTTAACCAGCAAATTAAACGGACGGATTCTATTCCTTTTTTTATCAGGAACTACAGTGCATGGAAACGTAAAAAAAATGAAGTAAAACATTTTCATTTGAAAGCAACACTTGTACGAACGATTGCAAATTCTGTCATCTTCTACATGTATAGGATTTAAGTGTTGGAAAGTACCATAAACAGAAATTATCAGGGATGGTAAAAAGGGTATGTTAACACATATTTTATGAAGGAAACTTAAGAAAAAGATAAACATTGGTTGGGATATATTGTGAGTTAACCTATATCAAGATGTCCGAGGAAATTGCGCAGAACCCCGGGTTTGCAGACATTATAGAGTTGAATGTTGGGGGTGTATTTTATACAACGTCTCTAGAAACTCTTTGCAAGGACCCAAACTCACTTCTTGGCCAGATTTTTACTGGCAATAGCAATTCGAAGCTTTTGAAAGATTCCAAGGGAAAATACTTCTTAGATAGGGATGGTGTATTATTTCGTTACATTCTGGACTATCTTCGTAACCAGAAGCTCGTGTTGCCCGAAAACTTTCATGAAAAAGAACGACTGAAGAATGAGGCGGAATATTTTAAATTACCTGACATGGTAAAGAGTATAGTTTCCTCTTACATGGGGGGTAAACTCAGCCCTCTAGCACACCGCCGGGTTATGAGCGCAACAGTAAATAGTAATTCCGTGTCACAATCTCCTACAGAGGGTAAAGGAGCCGGTTACATCACGCTCGGCTATCGAGGTACGTTTGCATTCGGACGTGATGGTCTAGCGGACGTCAAATTTCGGAAATTAAGTCGCATTATCGTCTGTGGGCGAGTGTCCCTTTGTCGTGAGGTTTTCAAGGACACTTTAAACGAGAGCCGAGATCCGGATAGAGGTTGCTCGGATAGGTACACGAGCCGGTTTTTCTTAAAACACAGTTATCTAGAGCAAGCCTTAGATATGTTGGCAGAGGAAGGATTTGTCTTGGTTGGATGCTGTGGTTCTGGAACAAATAATGCTGGCGAGATAAAACCTGGAATGGACACGGAAGAAGCCAAGTGGCAGCACTATAACGAGTTTGTATTTGAACGAAAATAGATACAGCACAACACTATGAAACATGGATTTAGGTTACCAACTTGAAAAAACCGGAATTGACACTTAACTTTGTACTCGTTGGTATTGCTCCAGTTTTCTTGACAATACAAAGAAGGAGTTATAGATAAAATATAGATTTATGTTTGTTTCTAATAATACTCAAAGTGTTGTTGTACATAGAATTCATCAAATTGTGCAAAAAGACGGTAAAGATGATATATCTACATGGTTTATGACTGTCAACTGTCGGATATACATGTTTGGGTGTGTATTTGTGTTGATCGTATTGCTGGACGTCAAATACTATATAAAAAGCCGTTTAAACGATGACTCAAAGATTTTATATTAGCTTGGTTTTGTACATGTAACATCGAAATGACAGGTTAAGCCAATTCAAGAACAGTTTTCAGACAACAGTATAAATATTAAACAAATATTTATTGAGTCACCTTTTTTTATTTTTTTTTAATTTAGTTAACCACTTCACAAATACACAAGTATCACAGGTTCTGCTGTCAATATGAATTACTTGTTTTTGAAAGTAAGAGAGTAAAATGTGCATGTTAACAATATCAGCTACCTATGGCAAGTTCAGTTTGCTCATGCAGGATGAATTGACACAATACAGACATCAGATTTGCAGGGAAATGTTCAAGTATTTTGTAAAATTGTAATTTTCCCCATTTTATTATCTATCGATCGGTTTAAACCAGAGTCAGTATGTAATAACAAATAATATAGTGCGTTGATTTTCATTGTAAAGAAATAAAATGTTACTGTTTCACTAAGGTTCCTTACATGCTCCATCCAACTCTTAATTCCTTTGGCTCCAAATAATTAGAATGAACCTATTTCGGCGGCTGAAAGTACAATTCACTGAAACGCAGAAATATTTCTATCTTCCAGGTTTGACCAAAGTAAGTAAAAAATGAAGAAGACGGTATCGATCTGTGCAGTTTGATTTTGATCTATACCGTCCGCAAAGGCCCTTGCTTTGGTCTATGGCGCTGACAGGTTTAAACCAAGTAACTTTTTGTTAGAGACGTTAGTGGATTAAAGGTCTTGTCACGTTGACGTATGACATTGAAAAGAAAAAAAAAAAAAAAAATGGAACTTCCGAATTGCACTATAAAGTTTCGACAGAGAATCTCAATCTTAAAAGTCTGTAAATAACAGAAAGAGCACTAACTAGTGCTTTATTTTTTTAAAGTGTTTTCATTTTCTGACTGGTAAAATCCCTCTAAGTGGTTCAGAACATAACAAATACATGTACTTGTTCATGTTTTAATCGAGAAAGACTGCTTCTGGACTATCAGCCTCCTGTACCAATTCCGTAGTAATGTAGTACCCTAAAAACACAATAGAAAGGGCGTGGAAGGAGTAAAAACTCGATATAGCAATGTGTGATCTCGAAATTTAACATTGATATGTCATACCTCTACCCATCACATTTACATATAAACAGGAGTTATGTGTTGCCATTTCAATACACAGAAAAAAGAATAAGAATGTTCATTACAGTTGAACTCTCTTTTTCATGTACTTGCTTCTCTTCCAACTTTGTTTTCTGTATCTCTCAAAAGAGACAAATCCCTATCTCTCGGATCGTTACCTAAGCACACTATGTTTAGGATATTTGTATTACTTTCCAGTATCAGAGGTTTTCTTTTTAGAAAATTGAACAGCTAGTTGCAGATCATATTTTCTTGTCTTAGTGTATGAGTCTTTGACAGAGAGAGTTGATATCATATATCAATATTGCTCGAAATATTTTTTCATGTATTTATTCATTTTGTTTATTTGAATTAACCGTGTTTAGGTGATGGGAAAGAAGATTTAGTTTCTTTCCGGAACAAGTGTATATTACCTTATATACATCTTAAACAATAATCATTTTTAGCTTTCGTTCAACATTATACTTTAACATTTAGCCTGCTAAATAACTAAATTGAAATTTTCAATTTGACAGTAAAAACCCAAATATTGCTATTTCAAAGTTATCTTTTGGGGAATGATATCTCCTTATCGGACAGTGTAGATCAAAGATCAGACTGCACGTTCTGTGCAGTCTGATTTTAATCTACACTGTCCGCAAAAGGTCAGCGAGTCGCGACAAGCATCCAAAGGGTTAACCAATGTTCAATATCATACGGTTAAAAGTGTTCTTAAACGACGGATGTTTTAAAGTAAGGCAGTGTGAACAAAATCTAAAGGCTGTGAAATAGTTCGGACGTGTTTATGCCCATGGATTAAAGTAACAATAAAGCGCAAAAGTAAACAAAGCGGATATTTGAATGCATTTGAATTTATATCATACCATTTAAAAGTATGGAAATTATTATGAAGATGACAATCTGTCATTGAACTGTCGGTCCAAGTGTTAGTTGTTGACAGAGAAATTAACTTCAAAACTAGGTTAAAACCTGCCAGGTAGCTGTGTCTTTTGTTTATTTTTTGCCTGATTTTAAAATTCATTTTTCTGCCAGCGACTAATGCATGGCCCGACCACATGGTAACAGACTGTCATCTCAAGAATATTTTTCATACTTTCAAATGGTATGATTTAAATTTAAATCGATTGTGACCCCTGCTTTGATATTTGGCCTTTACTGGGCCTTTAATACTATTCTAAACCAGTTAAGTTGGAGAGCTCGTATTATATGATCCATGCTCTGGCAAAACACGGCTTAATGCATCTCTGTGATGCATTATACCGAGCAAGTCATTACATAATTATGAATCTATGGAAACTATTTTGTCCCACGAACAACTGTATTGTGTAGACAGTTCCTTTGACACGCAGAAAATTGACCAATAGCAAAAAGTATGCCTAATCAGTCTGAGCGGACTACAAAGGCTGACCTGGGTCGACTATTCCCCCCCCCCCCACACATATGCATCAAACTCCCTTTTCACAGAGCATACTTCATATATGGCCTGCAACACACGAAAAGGGGCGTTCGGACATTTGCGTAAAGTGTCGTCTCGGATCAGCCCGCGCAGTCCGCGCAGGCTAATCCGAAAAGACACTTTCCGTTTTTATGTAATTTTCTGTTTTGCACAAGTCTACTGTAGCACAAAATCTAATGTAGTCGTAAAGTGCCGTCTCGGATTAGCCTGCGCGGATTGCGCAGGCTGATCCGAGACTACACTTTATGCAAATGTCAGAATGCCCCTTTTCGCGTGTTGCAGGCCAATTATATTCTAGTAAAAAGGGACTTTTTTAACGTATAGGACTATAATCATAGTATTCGAATAACTTTGTATCAGTGAAAATGATTCATCTTTCGAAATATACCTGTTGTTTCTCTAAAAAACTAGCTTTGCAAAAGTTGCATAAAGAAGGGTACAAGTCTAATGTAACTCTATCCACCTATTTACAAGTCCATCTCAAATTCAGTTACCGGCTAAATAGTGAATTTTAGAGGAATGATAAAAATCTCTTTGGGGATTAGCATTTCAGCAGAAAAATTCGCCACCGGGTCCGCCATCATCACTATGAATTGCAAGCCTTTGATGGTGCCATTTTAGTATGTTAAATGTTGATGACAAAACTTGTGATTAAAAGTGTAAAGATTAAATCTTTTTTTTTAATTGTGTACGAGTTATTACTGATAAATCAGGAACGCATAACACGGACTGTTGTGTGGCCTTATTACAAGTGTCAAAGGAAGGACGAAAGTGATGGCATAAACAAGATTAAGAGCTTATTTACTTCTGGCACAATTTTAACGCAAGTTTCATATCCGGGAATTCCCTAAAGGTCGCTACAAATCGCGGATCAGGCAAGGAAATCTGAACATTTTGCCGGAAAATATCTTTGTAACACGAAACGAAAATGGGAATTACTCGTAGGAATTTTCCAGACGGTTTTTTCTGTGGTATTGATTTTTTCCCAGTGTTCCCGCTTAAGTGCCCCAGTTGTATATAAACAAAGTGGACATGTCCGTAAATATTATATTCAATGACTGTTTATACTGCAGTAATACCAAAGCAAATGTTTACTTCTGGGTGGATTGTTTTCTAATTAAAATTTTGACAATAAGAAGCTGAACAATAATCTGAAATTTCAAATAATTGCATCATAAAGCATTTGATAGAAAAGAACTCATTTTGAATTCGGTTACTGACAAAAGTTTTCTGATACTTCAAAATTGAAACGAGTAGTTTTTTTTTTATACTTTCTTCAAGGTATAAGTGCGCATCGATTACCAGTTTATAGTAAAACCAGTCAATTTATAATACGCAAAACCAACCAGTTGGTGGCAAAAGATGTGCGTGAGTGTTCTTGGCATGAATACCTTACAGAATTCTAGCTTCAGCTAGTGAGACCAAAGATTGAAAGTAGCGTAAAACACAAATGAAATATAATAATTTTCTACATATTTTTTTTCGCCCTTTCGGGCTAGTAGATGAAATTAATACTCTATATAAAACGACCATAAAGTCACAATTTCCAGGTTATATTTCCTCCAGAGCATCCAACAAAATACCTAACAGAACTGATTCAAGATCAGACTTCAAGTTCTTAGTTGTCAGATTCTAGATAGTCTATACTTTCATGTAAATCCAAGAACTATCATTGCCAATTGTTTCGTTTACCAAACAATCTCGATTTTGAACGGTGCTGAGAAATAAGGCTGTAAAAATGAGAAAAATGAGACTGCTAGAAGCCAACATTTTTCCCTTTCCCCGCAATGTTTCCTACCCTTTCGTAGTCGTATTCCATCCTCTGAGTCACAGTCTATTTGTTGTTTGCTAATGTTCTCAATATGGAACAGTTCTCTGGTGAGGGGTTGGGCTTGTATTGACAGCATGACATAAATTGGTAGATGAGAGTTTGTCATCGGATGAAATGTGGGAGTACAGAAAAGGTGAATTGTTCCCCTTGATCAATGTCTCTCTATCTCATTTTTTTCCACAGAAGATTAAAAAGGTGTCTCTATAAAATAAGGGGTTTAGAGCATTAATTACTTTATGTCATTAGCCTCTACCTGCACAAGAAACTCCTTTTTGCACCCCAGCGGGTGTTTCCGTACGGCGTGCAATGCAAAAACAATCTTCACGTACCGTTCTGGGGCCCTGTCTGGCTCGGTGGTAAAGTGAGGGACTTGTAACCTGGAGACCCCAGGTTTGCGTCTCACTTGAAGGATTGGGTTTCGCGGGGGTGTCCTTGGGTAAGACACCTCAGAGTCCCAGCCTAGCACCCAGGACATACGTGAGCTGTCGCCGTGATATGACTGAAATAATGTTGACAATCCATCGATCAATCAATACCGTACCGTACCGTACCACAGAAAATCGTTATCATACTAAATAATTTCTATTTATTCATACAATTTATTACCAAGAATTATGTCTCCATGTTATGAATGATACAGTCTATAATTTCTGAAAGATATCACAAACAAAGAGGCTCCAGCAGTGCGAGGAACTCGGTAAATAATTCAGACAATAGCCATTCAACGAGGGACTAGGGAACTGTTATTAATAAGGGTCAAGGTATAATAAGATACTAATTATCTCCCATCGGTCTCTTGAAATGCTACTTTGCGGCAATTTCTGGGAAGAACAATTTTGACCTAGAGATGTAATTGTCTATTCATATTTATATTGGTGTGCGAAAAGTCTATATGGCTTGCAACACGCGAAAAGGGGCATTCGGACATTTACGTAAAGTGTCATGTCGTCTCGGATCAGTCCGTGCAGGCTTATCCGAAACGACACTTTCCGTTTTTATGTAATTTTCTGTTTTGCGCAAGACTACTTAACAACAAAATCAAACGTAGTCGTAAAGTGCCGTCTCGGATTAGCCTGCGCGGACGGCGCAGGCTGATCCGAGACGACACTTTACGCAAATGTTTGAATGCGCCTTTTCGCGTGATGCAAGCCATATAAAACTTCACTTTACCGTCTAGAACTGTCTGTCTGCTCTTTGTAGCTTACAGAATGTTACTGTGAGCCATGCTTTGGCAATAGAGGTTCTTATGCATCTCCGTGATGCACTAAATCAAGCAATTCATCACATAATTATAGATCCATAAAATTCATTTTGTCTAACAACCGATTGAATCACGTGGTAAAATGGTCCTTGGACATGCAGAAAATTTACCAAAAGCAAAAAGTTACGACCCAAGGTCAGCCTGCGCGGACTGCGCAGGCTGACATGGCTCGATACTTTTTGGAGTTGCATTTCATCCCCTATTCAGAAAGCATGGCTCATTTATTTGTGTGCGGAAAGTCAATACAAAATTTTACCCTGCTTGCTTTCTGTAGCCTTTATAATGTTAAAAGCAACTGTATGCGCTTTCAACTCTTTAAAGAAGCTTGTTTATGCCAAAAATTAAAATTCCTTGTAAAACACCGATAAACGCAACGAGGGATATTTTCTTCTACAGTCGTATAGAACGTGTACGGTGACATTCAAGGAAAATGTGCAATTTTGGGCGTTTAGATGACGTGAAGGTCGTTTTGCAACTCCGTCCATTTTTATTACAATAGATATGACGTCATTGTACTAATCTGACTACGAATCCTGATGATCGACACGTGTTATTAATCATGAGACATTACCAGAAAACTTTGCTAAACTCTGGCGCAAAATCTTTAAATACCATAAGAGACTACGTGGCCAATGAAGGGAATACCAGAAAGAAATATTATTTCCTTACTTTTGGCGTTCTATTCTCCTGATGATTTGCAAACTATCGCCTTTCTTAATTCAGTGATAAATCATTTTTGACTGTTGGTAAGTTTATAAAAACAAGAAATAACAAACGTCAAGATTTAACGCATTTGCAGACTACAAAGTCAGTGCGGATCAAATAATTGTTTTTATTAAATATTGTGTGAAAAGAAGAAAATGCTGGTTACCAGCTCACAAACTCATATCTGGCCTGGGTTTCGCCAGTACTGGCCTAGGGCTCTGAAGTGTCGTATCCAAGGACACTCCTACGAAAAATCGTGTGCCCTTAGGGACGATCGAACCTGAGGCCTACAGGCTATGAGCCTTCACTTTACCTTTGAGCCACGCAGGATCCCTACAAAGGTTTAGTAGCACTAGCAAAAGTTTTAACTTCTGCACTGGTAACCTTTGTTCAAAATTATGATAATTTGCTCTTTTTATATCAGTTTTTTCCAAATATGATGAAATAAAAAATGTCAGATAATCGAAAACCGTCTAAATAAAGTCATGTGACAAAAATGAATTTAATTGTTTCGAACATCTAAACTCACCTTTAATGTTCAGTTTATAACAGTATGCCTTTTTATCTAGTTTTCCCCATTCTGAAATATTAAATATCAAAAAAATCAGATTTTTTAAAATTGTCTTTATGAGTCATGTTAAAAAAAAAGAATTAATTGCTTGCAAAACTCTGTACATGTATAATACACTTTAGAATGTTCCCCACTGAGGTCGCCAAAACGGAAAGTCCTATTTTTTTCTCGGTATTGAGATTCGAAATAAGTAAGCCTAAAATTCAAATCACTAGCATAGAAACTTGTACACAAACTGACTTGTGCCAAGCCCCGGTAGCTCAGTCAGTAGCGTGCAGGACTTGAGAACAGGGGGTCGTAGGTTCGATCCCTGGCTCGGCCAATTTCTTTCCAAGGATTGATGATAGTCCTTGCGACAGGATTCATTCCTCTCCCAACGCTGACCATTGTTTCGACGATAGTTATATGGGAAAGCAGCCAGTGGCTTGGAAAGAATATTGTGCGAAGTAATAGAGGCCCCAGGAAAGCATGGATAGGTGCACTGGCCGCCGCGATATAACTGAAATAATGTTGCAAACGGCGTTAAGCACATTACAATCAATCAACAAACTGACTTGTAATCGTACTGAAACACAATAGGTTTTAATAAAGAAATACCTGTGATAATTGTTATCAGTTATGAAACGCGGATAGGAGTTGACGCTCATTCTGTAGTAATTCATGTTATTTAATTCTATCCAAAACAGCAATTTAAGTCAACTTTGATGAGTCCATATTTTGCGAGTACATATATCTGAGTTTCAGATAAATATCTTGACTTCGTGGAGATCCAAAAGTTCCTAATCCTACGTTTCGCAACAAACGGCATTTAATGGTGGTGCTGAATTCAACATCAATTATATATTTAATTCTAAAATACGAGATTAGACATCTGATGGTCTGCGACAGAACGTATCAACATTCTGCTAGCAAGTCTAAAAATTTAAAACGTCACCACTATTTTAGAACGGAATGTTGGGGTGAATACGTCCCAAAGCTTTTGAGTCATGCTCCGGCAAAAGGGGGCTTATTGCATCTCCGTGATCCATGGTAGAAAGCAAGCCATCACATACTAATGGATCCATAACATCCACTTTTTTGTAACAAACGACTTAATCATGAGGCAGACTGGTCCTTGGACATACAGAAAATTGACCAATAGCGAAAAGTTTCGGCCCAGGTCAGCCTGCGCGGACTGCGCAGGCTGACCTGGGTCGATACTTTTCGCAGATGCATTAAGCCCCCTTTTCATAGAGCATGGCTTAATTAAATGGCGCTTGGTGGTGACAATATACAGGATCAAAGCTCTTTCAATCTCACAAATATAAGCACACTTTTAATAGAAAACTGTAATATGTCTCATTTTCAATGAAAATGCCATTATGTATACATATACTATTATCTGGGAAAAGAAGGTTTAATGCATCTCAATGATGCATCATGCCAAGCAGGTCATTATATAAATTATGGATCCATAAAATACTCGTACATTTTGTCAAACAACCGATTAAATCATCAGGTACAATGGTCCTTTGACATGCAAAATCTTGAACAACAGCAAAAAGTTTTGACCAGGTAAGCCTGCGCGATTTGCGGAGGCTGACTTGGGTCGATACATTTTACAAATGCATTAAACGCCCTTTCAAAGAACATTGGCTCATATGTGTAGCACTGAAAAGAAAAAGGAATGAAAAAAGCAACCGACCCTTGGTTTCATTGTTCCACCTTGTAACCTCATTGTGATACACTTATAGCAAAATGAATAGATGATTGATAGAGAAAAAAATGATTGTCCGCCTTTATCTCACATTGCAATTAATAATAACTATATTGACAAGACAAAGCTAGCTTTTATCGATCTTCGTCCTTATTAACCCTTTACCACGTAATCCCTTGTTAAAAAGGCCCTGAGAAAGAAGGCTTTCGAAAACGTTGCGAGGAAAGGAGAAAATGATGGGAACCGGAATTTTATCCTTTTCCCTCAAAGTTTTTACCATTTCGCACGCAAATCTCATCATCTATGCTACACGTAATTCGTTGTCTGCAAATGCTTTCGATTTGGACAAGTCAAAAAACGTGTCGTTTGGCAAACAGTTAAAGAATTTCCGTAATTTATTGGGACAGAATTCAACCGTCGTATCTTACGACGCCGAGGAAGAGGAGTTGTTACATTATTATTAAAAAAGAAAAAAATGCTGGTTTCTGTCATTATTTCCAACGTCGTTTTCTATTTTTTGAAAGACAAATGGCCTGCAACATGCGAAAAGGGGCTTTCGGACATTTGCGTAAAGTGTCGTCTCGGATCAGCCTGCGCAGTCCGCGCAGGCTGATCCGAGACGGCACTTTACGTCAACATTATTAGTTGTACGGTCAGGTGGCAGGGGACTTGGAAACTTGTTCACGGCTGTGGTGAATCATGTCGCCCCGAGCCGAAGGTGAGGTGGCGACATGATTCACCACAGCCGTGAACAAGTTTCCAAGTCCCCTGCCACCTGACCGTACAACGAATTTATTAAACTGCAAAGTTTTACCATTCCAACGTTTGTTAAGCGAATTATACATGTTTTTTGGTTTAAAAAATTGAGTACGCTGACGAAGTAGAATTTCCCTTCTGAGTGCCCCATTTCAATGAAAACTGACGTCACTGGGAACTGACGTCACTGAAACCTTCGTAATACGTGCTAAAACCTTTAGCCTGGCGCATAATCTTGATGTTAATCTTGATCGACGCCGCCATTTTGGATGTTGTGTTGATAGTGTAGTCATGTATACGGGGCTCCCGAAAGGGAAACTGCTTTTACGTTGGTTTTGCCAGTGTACATGACATATATGTTCGGCGCATATTATCCAATCAGATCACGAGAAATTTCTTTGCAGTATAATAATACATTTTGTCCTACAGTGGACTTGCGTGAAATAGAAAATCACACACGATCGGAAAGTGTCGTCTCGGATCAGCCTGCGCGGACTGCGCAGGCTGATCTGGGACGACACTACGCAAATGTCCGAATGCCCCTTTTCGCGTGTTGCAGACCAAATGTCGTCGTTTGACCCACATGGAATTGTTGTCTGATTACGCTATCCATATGTACAGGTCAAAAATACTTTCGTCTGGATAAGAGTCAACACTAATATTCGCTAAAAGCAAAACCTGATTTTGCCACAGACTGACCAGGAAACAAATCAATATGTTTAACGCTACGTTAAAAAAATACATTGAAAGACACGATATTTCAAGCTATCTGAATAATTAATGTTTTAATTATATTGACCAGTGAAGCAATGCTGGAATTGTTGATAATTGACTTGAAGAGCAAGCACACTAGCAGTATTTCAGTCAAGTCAAGGTGAATACTAAATCACCCTTTTCCTGGCTTTTACTATTTGGGACCGTATTCACCAACCGTTTTCAATAACAGTTTTAGTCTCATTCTCAAGAATTTTCTAAATTTAAAACTCGGTAACACCACCACATGGTTTAGCCAGTCGGAAGTTGCGTTACTTCCAAAACCTATAAAGTAGTCTTAGAATTAAATGAAAAATGGTCGGTGAGTACGGACCATGATGGCTAGAGACTCTTAATCGCATTTCCTAGTATAACTTTCACGCAACCAGAGCTGAAAGTAAGGACTGAATTTAGATTTTCGGATTACAATTCCAAGGCATTGACGAAGAACTAATTTGCTATGAAGGATAAAAAACAGTAAATAAATTAGACTGTCTCACAAACTAAATTTGGTTGAATGAAAAATCATTAAATTTTATACATATCATCCGATCTTTTGATGGACCTTTATTTGCGCAATATCGTATGTATAATAATTCTACCATCACTAATTCATCTGTGTAAGTAAGGCTTGTGGACTTATTTCAATTTTCCAAGGTAACGTGCCACGTTTTGATGATGCTTTGTTCTGCTAATGTACTATTTTGAAACATATATGTGATTGGCGCCTCGGCAAAAAGGGGTTTAATACATTTCCTCGAACTGAATCCATCTCACGGTTTATTTGCGTATGTACGGGAAGTGACGGTTTGAACCTTATAACAAGAGAACCATGATGGTATTGTATCGCTCCACTGGCTTTTAAAAAAATGTATCGTGTGCTTAATTTGCATTGAAAAGAGATATAAATCAGAGAAGTCTGCTTGGCAATAAATAGAGAAAATAGCTACCCCCACCCCAGTCATTTTTTTTTTTTTTTTTTCCTAATACAAAAGTTATGTCAACGAATACAAGCAGGTCTTATCAGGTATTGATAATACTGAATATCAATGAACTCTAACAAAAAAGTGATTTGATAAGATTTCCTAAACTTAAGTAGCAGAAATTTTTTTTTTTCAGTGGCATGAATAGTAAATTTCTGGAACAAAAAACTGAATGACACAAAACTCACTTCGTAAAATATTCAAAACATCTGTGCTTAACAAAAACATCAAAATATATAGATGACTTTAACTAAAAACTGAACATTATCTAATCAAAAAAAAAAAAAGAATTGAAAGTTCTGCACCAATCATGTAATACATGAGTCAACAGGAGTTATTTCCTTCACTAATATTTATATAGGCTTTAGTCATGTTGAGGTCATGTACTCCAGGAAGACTTTTACAGTTTCACTATATGAGCCTTTGTAAACCGTGTTACCGCCCCCCACAAGGGCTTACCCCAGTGCTATACTAAATCTTGCTACAGGTCATCTAGATGAAGCTACAGTGCAGGCAAGTTTTGATAAACCTTGATTTTACTGTTAGAAAACAGAATATTCCTTTAAATTTAGACTGAAGATAACAATATGCAAACGATAGTCTTTTGGGTATTCATAAATGCCTACTTATTCGGTTAATGAACCGTACATAAATTGTTTGAAATCCACATTTTTATCCCTGGTCCGCGATAATGCTGCTTATTTGAGATAAAAATGTCAATAATGAAACAATCGAGTTTTAAACAGATTATGTTACCATGACGATGGTATTCGCCAGAAATCTAGATTTCTGTTATCGAACCTAACTTTATTCAGCCTCATGCTCTATCAAAAGGGGTCTTAATACATCTGCAAAAATTATCAACCAAGGTCTGCCTGCACAGTCCTAGTAGGCTGACCTGGGCCGAAACTATTCGCTATTGGTCAGTTTTTCTATATGTCCAAGGACCAGTCAGCCTCATGATTAAGTCGGTTGTTGAAAAAGTGGCTATTATGGATCCATAGTTAGGTAATGGTTCAATTGATATCATGCATTACAGAGATGCATTAAATCTCTTTTGCAAGAGCATAGCTCATACAGTTTGCCGGCTGTGCTCAGTATAAAAGGCAGTACCCATGTGCTTTAGTGCTTTAACGCCAACAAGTTTTGTTAACCACTTTTCCGGTCCGAACTCTTTAACAGATGACAATACTATAGTCTGGTCCAAATTGAAAGTATTTACAGAAGACAAATTTAAATTGGCTCAAATGATGTTATTTCTTATTGAATCGGTAGAAAACAGTGTGGGGAATGGAGAAAATACTGGTTACACTTTTCCCAAAATGTTTTCAAAACCCTCCTTCCTCAGGGGCGGTAAAACTCGGGATTGTTTGATAAAGGCTTAAAAAAAAGCGGGGTGGGGTTGGGTTGTAATAGGCATGTCGTTTGTTGTATTTGGTATTCTATGAACAGGTCCTCATACATGATAAGAAAAGCGCGGAGTAATTTGCCAAATACTTCATTAAATTTTGATGTAAGTAATTTTTCAAATGCGTGTACAAGAATTAGCCGGGTTCAATTCAGCTGTTCATTTTTTCTTTTATATTTTTGGACGTTACGTTGTCAAATATGACGTTTTACCACATAAAACCTCCTCCGGCAGTGTATTAAACCCATGACTTATTTTTGATAACACACTAGTGTATTATCGTTTTTTGGGTCCCGGTTCTGATCAATTTTCAGTCATGAGCCCGTGAAGCCAGACAAACCAACCACAGCATGTACGGGAATTTGTACTGCTACGCCGTTTCATGGAAAAATGACGTCATTGTTGTTAAGACGTATCCGTGTGGAAAGTTTATGATTTTCATGTTTGATATAAACCAAGAAATGCATCCAAAGTCTCTTAAAATCAATATTATTGCGGAAATAAGTTGACTTAACCCCTCTATAAATGTCAAAGAACTATTTGCGGACAGTACAGAACGTGAATTCTGATCTTGAATCTACACTGTCCGATAAGGAGACAAACCAAATAAAGATGAAACATGTCTATTAAGTCTATACTGTTCCTCCTGTAGAGATTGCTTGCGAAGAGGTGATTGGGATTGTAAAAGACAACAGCATTGCAGTTAATCATGTTGCGAAAGGCCTCCAGTAATTCTGTAATCAATAGTCATATGTCAAACACAGAAATGTCAGTGTTATGATAAAGAGTAATCAATTCTGATCTGTCAACTTCGCGTGCATGGCTCGTTGAACAGAAAAAAATATGTCCTGGTATGTTTCTCTCAGCCAAATAAATGCCAATATTTCGTTCGTTTCTTTACTAAGTTTTGATGACGTACCAAAATCCTAACGGCGCTCAATGGAAACCTCATCGATTTTTTTTTATTCCGACGATTTTTTTCGACAACTCTTTGGTGTATTTTCCTTTTTTCGGGGAGGGAGGGGGGAGGAGAAGGAGGGATTGAACTACTTTAAACAGAGTTTGAGTTACTTTATGTGGATGGTTCACCTCTCGCGTTTTTAATAGGTATCATGTTGTGATATATATTTCTATATCCCCTTTGTAAAGCAACTCCAACAAAAAACCTTTTTCACATGGGATGAACTTTTTATATAAACAAAACACTGTATTTACGTACAGAACGAAATGATATTTGAAAACTAGGGGATTGAGGGAGGAGAGAATTTCATCAACCAATATTTTCTCCTTTTCCCACAACACTGTCTGCTACTTTCAGACATACCTCATCACTTTTGCCACATGCAGCTTATCATCTGCATATGTGGTCAATACAGACGAGTTTAGAATTATGTCGTTTGGTAAAAAGCTAAACACACAACCGCTAGACCTCTTGAATCTTAATCAGACATAATAAGGTAGCTGACCTTTTTACTCAACGACAAAATTTCACATTAGATCTAGTCCAAATAGAAAGCATTAGCAGATGACATATACAATACAATCTTTTTTTATTGCAAATGTAGACCACTGGCCCAAAATACACCATTGCAGAAAAAGTGTTATACGTACCCTTACATGACGTTAATACATAAAATTATTTCACCTAGTTATCAAAAGAAAACCCCCTAGTATAATGACCACAGGACAGAAGACATGTGAAAATATTGTAGAAAAAGGACAAAATGCTCTTGTTACAATTTTCTCCGTTTCCACAATGCCCTCTGTACTTTCAAAGACAAAAATCTCGTGCTTAGGCCACTCTTATTTTGTCGTCTGCCAATGCTTTCAACGCGCGCAAATATGTTTTGTACTGTCTTGCGAAGTATTGAAGATGTGTGAAACCATACAGTAAATATTTCTAATCGATTATTTACTTCTAAGTACAAATGACAAAATATATGTCTCAAAAATTTTAATTTTTTTTTGGATGGGTAAAAAAATTGTTGGAAAAGGAGAAAATACTGATTACTAGTATTTTCTCCCTTTTCCACAATGTTTTCAAATGCTTCCTTTATCAGGGTCTTCAAAAGTCGGCACTGTGTGGCTAATTATTGGAATGAAATGGAAGTCTTAAATCTGCAGAGGAAAAGAACTTTTAAAGCTAGAATGTTTTAATGTGTCTTTGAAGTACCAATTCCATTAGTAGTCATTAAAGATACAGGAGAAAATATTCGAAACACGTTGTCATTAATTCTTATCAATATGTCTTTTAACCCTTTACCACACGGCAAAATTTAAGACCTATCCAAATTGAAAGCATTTGCCGAAGACAATTTCATAGTGGCTCAAATGACGCAACTTTTCTTTGATAGGGTAGAAAACTTTGTGGGAAAAGGAGAAAATGCTGGTTACCAGCATTTTCTACTTTTCCTACAATGTTTTCAAAAGGCCTCTTTCTCAGGGTCGTTAAAAGTCGGGATTGTGTGGTAAAGAGTTAAATACATTTAGGTATGGAACCTTTTCCATATTGATTATCCCTTTTTTAAGAATCTGTGTTTGACAAGGATGATATAAAGTCGCCTTTTCAGATGGTTATGCATGAGTTTTTGTTAACAACATCATTTACCTGTTACATTTTCAGATTGTTACTCAAAGGTATTTGTTGACTACATCAGTTATTAATTCCCTTTTCGGATAGTTCTGCATAGGTGTTAGTTAATAACATCAGTTATTTCTTGCCTTTTCAGATCGTTAGGCTTTTGTGGTTGTTGACAACCTCAGTCACGTGTTGCCTTTTCAGGTGGTTATGCATAGGTGTTTGTTGACAAAATCAGTTATTTGTTGCCTTTTCAGATGTTTAGGCATTTAAGGTTGTTGACATCATAAGTAACTCGTTGCCTTTTCAGATCGTTATGCATAGGTGTTTGTTGACAAAATCAGTTATTTGTTTCCTTTTCAGATGTTTAGGCATTTGTGGCTGTTGACATCATAAGTAACTCGTTGCCTTTTCAGATGGTGTTCATTAACAAAATCAACAAACATGTATTGAACATTGCCTATTCAGATGGTTATGCGTAGGTGTTTTTTGACGGCATCAGTTGCTTGTTGTTTTATCAAATCGTTAGGCATTATTGTTTGTTAACAACATCAGTTACTTATTGTCTTGTCAGATGGCTATGCATATGCGTTAACAAAATCATGTACTTGTTGCCTTTTCTGATGGTTTGGTATTTGTGTTTGATGACAACATCAGTTACTTGTTGCCTCTTGTGTTTTATCACAACATAGCTAGTTGTTGCCTTTTCAGATCGTTATGCATAGGTGTTTGTTGACAGCATCGGTTATTTGTTGCATTTTCAGATGGTTATACACAGGTATTTGTTAACAAAATAAGTTACTAGTTGCTTTGTCAAATATGTATGCATAGGTTTGCGTTAAGAACACCAGTTATTAGTTGCCTTTTCAAATGGTTATGCATAGGCATTTGTTGATATCAATTACTTTTTGCCCTTTCAGATGGTTATACATAATTGTTTGTTGCCTTTTCAAATGGTTATGCATGGGCATTTGTTGGCATCAGTTACTTTTGGCCCTTTCAGATGGTTATACATAATTGTTTGTTAACAACATCAGTCACTTGTCGCATTGTCAGATGGTTACGCATAGGTGTTTGATAACAAAATCAGCTATTTGTTGCCTTCAGATGGTCATGCATAGGTGTTTGATTACAACACCAAGAACTTGTCGCCTTTTCAGATTGTTATGCATAAATGTTTGTGAACAGCACCAGTTACTTGTTGCTTTTTCAGATAATAACTCATAGGTGTTTACTAATTCTTTCGACCTTTTTGACGGCTGAAAATATAACTTACTAAAGCTCAGAAATATCTTTGGCGTATAGGGTAGACTAAAAAAGCGGAGAAGTCAGATCTAAGATCAGACTACACGTTCTGTGTAGTCTTATCTTGACCTATGCCGTTCGCAAAAGCCTGTTTCGCCTGTGACGCTGAAAGAGTAAACAACATCAGCTATTTTGTTGCCTAAATTTGTTTCATATAGCAATGCATACGTGTTTGTTAACAACTTCATTATTTGTTGAAGTAAAATTCGCGAGAGATTTCTTCAGAAAGCTTAACAAGAAACACCTGGGTATAAATAATCAACTTTATAATATTAATCATAATACCAATAAACTGTATTGTATATCTAATTTATTTCATGTTTTTCGGTAATTATCGGGAAATAAGGGTGGATTATAAGGTTTGATAATTCATGGTTACGACCGATTTCATAGTAACCAGTACGAAACTACATAGATTCTTGCATCATGTTTATAACTCCGCCCTTTCAAACGCATCGGATTTATTTCAAACAGTGATTAAATCTAATGCTTGAAAAAATCCCCACCTTTTGAAAATGTTAATTCATTCTGTTAAATTGAGGCTTTTCAGGTTTTTTTTTATTATTATTTGTTGTGTCACTTTGAATGTAAATAAATAGAGGATGTTTGGTTCTCTCGGTAAAAGATCGAAATGTATTTCATCGAGTGAACATCATCGGTAATATTTTCACGAGTGGTGCATCGGTAATATTTTCGTCTAGGGAGCACTCGATCTTTCACACACACAAAAAAAAGGCAAATATTTTCTTTATTTCATGCTTCTAACCCGTTTTTGCTTGGGACTTTCATCAAAATCCAGTACAGTTGTTTTCGGTATTTCCCCGTTTTTGCGTCTCAAAAACGTTTATTTTTATATGCATATATCTTGTGTTCTTAGCGTCGTATTCACCATCAAGTTCAATTCAAATTTCAAATTCCAAGGCTCCTGTTTCAGCCAACCAGATGGTTAGAGTTTGACTTGAGATTTAGAACAGTATTTAACTTGGACAGCGTTTGACAAAGAAAACGTTTCTTGAGTTATCTGCTCAATGGCGAGTGCCTGCCGGATTCGGATAACAGATGTCCTACTGCAAAGATTAAGACTGAACACAGATTCTTCAATTATACTTCACTCCTGACTTTTTTCTTTTTTAAAACTCATTACCCCTTGAAAAAAATAACAAAGGACAAAATTAAAATAGTACTTATTGCATATGATAACTAACATGAAGTAATGTCAGACATATTTTGTGAAAGCATTGTTGCATACGGAAAGAATAATCGTTATGTGCAATGTTTTTTTCAAAGTATATACCCCAAGTACTACAAGACAACAAAAGTCGTTTTCAAATGACCTAATTCAAATGAAAAATGTCTACGTGAATTACAACAAAAATACTTTAAACAGTGCCGCGCATCACAGCGGTAACATTGTATACTCTTTCGTGGACTTACCTGTAACGTTTGATATTATTTTTCAATTGTTGAGAAAGATTGTGAAATAACAAAGAAAGAAAATGTTTCATTGCAACCGGTTAGTTCCAAGGTTACATAAACATTGACTTAACTACGCTCTAACTGTAAAATAGACAATCTCTGTCCAAAAACGAACTTCCGGTCACCGCAGGAAAACACCAAATAGAAGTTTGTCTCTTAAACTAAAAAATACAATAACGAGATAAGCCTATTTATATCATCTTTTAAAATCATGAATCGACTTAATATTATTAAATGTAACCCAATATGTATGGTTCACAACTTGATTTCTTTTCTTACAATCGTGCCACATGTACTGATCCTCGCTGTTCCTTTGAGCTACATCAGCGGTGTTATTCAGACGACAGGTCAAGTCAACAGAGAAGTCCATATTAAATTATAGGCAATATTAGTTGTACGGTCAGGTGGCAGGGGACTTGGAAACTTGTTCACGGCTGTGGAGAATAATGTCGCCCCGAGCCGAGGTGGCAACATTATTCTCCACAGCCGCGAACGAGTTTCCAAGTCCCCTGCCACCTGACCGTACAACGAATTTATTATACTGCAAAGTTTTACCATTCCAACGTGTGTATTGAGTAGACTGACGGAGTAGAATTTCCCTTCTGAGTGCCCCAATTCAATGAAAAATCACGTCACTGGGAAATGACGTCACTGAAACCTTGGAAAAACGTGCAGTTTGGTGCATAATCTTGATGTTAATCTTGATCGACGCAGCTATTTTGGATGTCGTGTTGAAAGTGTAGTCATGTATACGGGGCTCCCGAATGGGAAACTGCTTTTACGTTGGTTTTGCCGGTGGACATATATATGTTCGGGGCATATTATCCAATCAGATCACGAGGAATTTCTTTGCAGTATAATAAAAAACGATGCCACATCCTAAAACCTTTGGACGCTAATGTCAGTGTACCTTAATCTTTTACGAACGTTGTAGATCAAACTCAGACTGTACAAAACGTGTATTATGATCTTAGAGATCTTCACTGTCGCTAGTTTGAAAAAAAATGTGTTGAAAAAAACCTCTTAAAATTGCTTTATCTGCGTCTTTTCATTTGTTGACTATATTTGTTTCGGTTACTGGGTGCCCAGAGAGCGACGCCAAATAACTTAACCCTTTCAGCCCCCACAGGCGAACACAAAAAGCTTTAGTGGGCGGCATAGATCAAGATTAAGGTGCAGACTGCACAGAACGTGCAGTATGATCTTGGATCTTTTCCACTCGCTTGTTTAGTCAGCTCTGTAAAATGGACACCATTCTGAGTATCAGCAGATTCTATTTGCAGCTTTTGAAAGACGTTGAGTTAACACAGCTGTCGCTGCCCAAAGAATGAAGTATTGTGACCAAGGAAGGTCAGGGAAGTGTCCAACAGGATATTTAACTCTTTCCGTACAAGAAACGACACCAAAAATTTTTGTTGACAGTGTAGATCAAAATCAGACTGCACAGTTAGTGTAGTTTGATTTCTAATCTACACTGTCCACTACTTCATTCCAGATTATGATCAAACTGCCATTTGATCTTCTATCGGAACTATATTTCTAGCTGTTGAGAAAGAGTAATTTATTTATTAGGTAGTGAAAGAGTGAACACAATTCCTCTTAGAGACTTCTTGCTTCTTACAGCCGAACGTCTTTTAGAACATTGTAGCAACAAGGGAAAATGCTCGCAACATTATTATTTCAAACGTTTTTCCTTATCACATATTTAATCAGGCTGATTATCTATCCATATTTTACAAAGGTGTTTTCAAAGGGTATTGTTTTACTGTACTTTATCGTACGATTTCTGAATGAGATGTGCCAGCAAAGTTAAGCATTGATTTGGTATCCATGAATAATTCAAAGGTTCATTCTTCTATCAGCAAAGCAACAGGCAGATTTTTATTTAGCTCTATTTCCGCTTCACCTAGATCTTTGTTTTGAGATGTGAGGCAAAAAAATGTTTTGAGACATACACTTTTTTGTGTGTTTGTTTTGACTGATTGATTGATTGATTGATCGGTTGATTGAGTAATCGATCGTTGGATTGATTAACTGATTTTCATGCCGTTTCTAACAATATTTCAGTACCTTGCCCAGTTGCGCAGTCGGTTATGTACTGCATCTGAGACCATTGGGTAGCTGATTCGTATCCGCTGCTGGGCCAATTTCTGTACAAGAATTGATGATAGTCATTGGGACAGTATTCATTCCTCTCTCACCGCTGATCATTGTTTCGGCGATGACCAATACCACTACCATCACTTTTTCCAAGCCTCTGGCTACCTTTCCAAATGATTAAAATCGACAGTATATATGTGCTGCAATAAGATAGGAATTAATCCTATTCTATCTTCAATCCCCGAATAGGCTCAAAATCACAACCCTGAATCACTTGCCATTTGCGTCTTCAACAGAGTTTACGGGACTGGAATAGATAGAATCAGAAAATTAAGAAAAATTGACAAACAATATAAGTTTGCGTCACGTCGAATGTTTAAAAATCTTTAGCTGCTAGCTAAATAGAGCAAACGTTTCCAGTCAGCGACAAAGATCAAAATACTCCGATTTCAAAGCCAATACCTCATTATATTTCTTACCATATTGGACAGCGTAGATCCAAGATCAGACTGCATGAAATATGCAGTCTGATCTTGGATCAACGCTGGCCTCAAAAGGTTCAAAATCGCGCTGATTAATAAGAAATACAAAATACAGACAGAATGCTAAGCCAATTCCTTTGGTAACACAAGATTTTGTCTCCACGTAAATTGCACCAAGGAGATTTTCATGTCCATGTCAAGTCAATATGCAAATAGTTGGAATTTACATATCCGCAGGGAAATCTGCATTGGAACACGATAACGTAAACGTTCAGCCCTGAACTGTTTGCATGCTATTCGCAACATAAGGTCGATTATAGATAGGCCATCCTTGTAAGAAAAGATGTTTATTCCTTTGCAAATGTCAGAGTGCCGAATGCGATCATTCAGTGTGTAAGTCGGTCCGTCAGTATACCAGGCCTTGTACGGATAGTATGTAGATGCTAATCTGACTTGCATTCTTCAAACGTTATGTAAATTCTAACCACGAAGCGTAGATTATCTTGATTAATATTGAGGTAAATTGGTCAAGGTCACAACTACCTTCAGCTTATCTACTCTTTTCTAATAAATAAGTAGACACAGGTTTTACCTAAATTTTGAAACTTGATACAGATAAAACAATAACTGCAAATGGGCACCTGTCAACCGTCAGCTAACTTCACACTTCAACTGCCAATTCCTTTTAAATAAAGTATGGTATGTTTACCGAATCGCCAACTGTCAGCCGTGGCTGCCAATCCGATTTTCATGCGCTTAAAGAGAAAAAAGTGCAAAAAGGCAACTTCAAACTTCAGCTGCCATTTCGTATTTTATACTTTAAATAAAAACGAATCGGGTGAAGTGTGAAAAAGATTGACGATTGACAATTGCATATTCGCATTTTTTTCTCTTTATGAGCAAGAAAGTTGAATTGTCAGCCAGTTGACAGTAAAAGTTAAGGATTCGGTAAACATACGATACTTCTTTTTTTTTACACTTATGCAACTAAAGTGTGAAGTTACCTAGGTGTTGACAGTTGAGGATTCGCATTGATTTTTCTGGGCGCATGAAAGTCAAATTGGCAAAAGTGAAGTTGGCTGTCGGTTGTCTGTTGACAGTTAGCTGTCATAGCACACTGATCTACTCGACCACCAGCCGACAGTTGACAATTCGTTCCAAGCGTTACAAAAATCGGACTGCAGCTGGATATAAAAATTTGAATAGGCAGCTATGTGTGAAGTTAGCCGACAGTTGCCACTTTACCATTGAATTAGCAATCGACAACTTTCAACTGGCAGCTAATAGACTATGAGTCAGTAGGGTATTTGCTCCCCCACCCCGTGGGGGGGGGGATTTTCAGGACTATTATTTTTTTAAATCTCAAAGTCTCCTGAGCACATTCCCAAAGTCTGCCACTTGGCGAGTGGGGCTTTTGGAAGCTATAGAGGTCAAAGGTCATCAAGTGCACCTCGAACCCTGACCCTAACAGTTGATCCTCAATTGACATTTCTTTGGAAATTTTATACCTTGTGAAAGTCCCAAATGATCTAAGGTAATGTAATAAGCTTATATTTAGATAATTCTATACATTTCTTACAAAGTACAAGAGCATTTGATGCAAATCAAAGCACTGATAGCACTTTTTTAAATTATTTAAGCTTCCAAAAAATCATAATCTGAGAAACTACAGGGATATTTTTCAGATAAAATATATTTTCTTGATCACAAATACCTTGAATGCATCCTAGAAGCAATCCAAATGGCATTTTCAGATTTATTGTATATCAATTTGTCATATCCATGGATAAAATGGTAGCACTAATAACCAAAGTTCATTAATATACTTTTCAATGTTTTATATCAGTTGCTGAGATTTCAACAAATATCTGGTTAATTCTTTGTTTTGGATAAAAGAAATATCTAAAATTTATTGGTATGCTTATTTACATGGTCTTGATATATTCAATACAGTAAACAGAAACTTTTAGTGTAAATCAAAGTACTGAAGCTACTGATACATTATGTACGATTTAACCCTTGCACCTAAAAAACGGACAAAAAAGTTTAAAAGTAAAATATATCTTGATCTTATTTACTAAGAAGACATTGCATATGCTATCTACAGTGCCTTATCTTATTGATTTATCAATCTAGTTCTCTCAGTCAATGATGTCAATGTACGAAAAACTGAACTTACCATGACGAAGTAGTAAAGGTATGACATACAGCCATATCCACCTTCTTAGTTAAATACATGATACATGTATATGTCCATGACTTTAAGTTCCCAAAGTCAGAGATATGTTATTATCCCCCGCCGAAGGCGGAGTGATATAGTTTTAGCGTTGTCCGTCCGTCCGTCCGTCCGTCCGTGTGTCCGTCCGTCCGTGTGTCCGTCAGGGACAATATCTCCAATACCATTGGACGGAATTTCGTGAAACTTTATACATGTGTACAATAACCTATTCCGCCGATATAATTTTTTTCTTTTTTTGATTCGATGCAAAATGGCCGACTGGGAGTGATTTTGAGTTACGCAGTCGGGTAAATTTTTGCAAAGGTCTTTTTCGGCGGGGGATATCATTTCAACGAAATTGCTTGTTACTAGTTAATCTTGTGCCACTTTTTACACACATCAGTTCGGTAATCAGGTGATTTACTAGCTATGTGCGTTACCTTGATGAGTTGAATTCCTTAGATGGATTTGATATTTCAACAGGGCGGATGCACTTGTTATCTCACAATGTTGGTCAGTATTCATTTACAGAGGACCATAGTGACATAGTGAATGAGAGCTCATTCATGCTTGTATTTGCTCAGTAAAACCTTCACCATCATCACTCTCATACTTGCCAGCCATATTTGTAACTGTATGTTTTTGTAATGAAAACTGTGATTGTTGTTTTTCTGTTCTTACCTAATCAGAATTATGTCAAGTTAACTGTTTGGCATAAAGAAACAAGTAAATAATATGTAGCATCATGCCATGACTATAAAAATGACTAAATATTAATGTTGGAAATGAGATGCATTGGGTTTGATATAATGTGCTTAAGTCTTAAACTATGCAATGAAGAGCCCTTTTTTTATCCATTTTTGTCCATTTTGTTTCCTTTTTATGTTAACTTTAAAAAGAAGATAATTTTGTGTGTTACCATGTACTATTACTTTTCTTGTCATTCACATATTTTTGGTGTAAAGGTCATGCAAATTATCATCATTCACATGGCAATCCTTTTATTGCTCAGATTATCTTGTTCTTACATATGTATAACTTCTTGCTTTCTGCTAACATAGCTTCAAGGTTATGTCTTCCTGTACTCATTTGGATTGTATTCTAGAGATTTATCATCTGTGTAAATTCAAAACTTGCTTTTTTTAGTTTTTCGTTTGATATTGTACACATTTAACAGAGACAGAAGCTTTTTCGATATTTTAACTGGCCAGTTATCATTTACTTTGTTTGATAGATGATTAGTGATTCTGCTTATTTCTGCTATGGGCAAAAGGCCTGTGCATGAGTTTTGTTTTTCTCTCTTTCTATCAAACATGCATATGAAGGTACCTGCCGTATTTCAAAAAGAAAATACCGGCTGCAATATACTGAGACTATATGCTTAGCTCCACCTCATCCAATATCAGCATACTTGTATTATTGAGCATCAAAGATGAACATTTTTTTTGCATTTGGTGTCAAGATCGTGGGCTAATTGTTATTTCCAGGATATTGTTTCCCATATTACAAATAATAGGTTGCATTTTTCTGTGCTATTCCATATGAGTGATGCACCAATAATTGCCCATCTGCAGGAAGAAATGCTCAGTAATTTGATGGGGCCACAGTTCCTTCTTTTTCTAACCTGCTTTCTTACTCCCAAAGTCTATGCTGTGAAGGGAAGTCTCCGTAGTTCGACAAAAGTAAATCCTGTTATGCAAAATGCTATCTTAGAATCATTGAGAGAATAACAAACCCAGAATGTTTCAAAAATGGTTTTATGCAAGCCCTCTTTGCGTACATTTTGATATTTTTCAATTGTGGTAAAAATGTCAAATTGTGAACAGAACAGAAACTTTACTGAATTTTCACAAAGCTTACTGGGTACTTCCCCATGTCATAGACATGCAATATGTGTATAAAATAATATAGAGTATAAACCATAGCAATGATTTAGTTAACATAATGAAATATATTCCAACCATGCCATAAGGAGGACGATAATAGTGTTAACTGCATGAATGTGGTCCATGGGTGATAGTGAATAGACTCTCATATAGCATGGAATAATCTGTCGTAAATATCAATGTTATCATTTCAATAAAAGACAATTCCATTTTAGTCCCAAACTGTATGAAGGGCCACCACTGAGAAAAGGATCTAAAAAACATTATTCACTGGGTTTAATACAATACCAATCAATGTAACAAATTACTGTTGACCATAGAAGTGATAAATTTAATCCTAACTACAACGTCATGAGATTTTTAAAAAAAGCTCAACATTTGTCACTACTAATACTCTGATTTCCTTCCTTGAAATAGCTTATAGATAGATTATAATGGAAAGTCATAATGTTTGTCATGGAATCTATTCTGTATCAGTAAGATCATAATTGATGACCTTGTATACTATGGGTACGTTTTTGGGTACCAGTCATGTTACGCTCACAAACATGACCAGGAACAGTTCTTTCATTACTTTGATTCAAACAAAATTGCTTCTGTTTCTGTAAAATAACTGTTTTGACTGTAGATATGAGTGTATAAACCCATCTGAACATGTTTCTGATGTAGAAAATGAAACGAAAATGTAACCAGAACAGCGATTCATCGATATATTGTATGCAACAGTGCACTTGATGACATTTGACCTCTGTAACTCATAAAAACCCAGCTCGCCAGGTGGCAGACTTTGACAAAGTGCTCAGGAGACCTTGGGGTTTCAGAAAATAATCGTGTCGAAAATTCCTCCCGTGAGGAGGGCCTATTGGTGGCTCAAGGTCCATAACTTCACGAACTTGGTATTACCTAGGGCTACGGAGAACCGATTTCTAAACATGTTACAGAAATTCGCCATGTCGTGCAGATGAGCTGTATTGACTGTGAAGTCATAGATCATGGATCAAACCTCACTGTCAGAAAGATCTTCAACATACCCAACTCTTTCTGGACAACATGGAGACCCTAAATTGATCAAGTTTTCTCTTTCTTGGTTCAGATAATCACGATGGGGTTAACCTTTAGGCTGCTAAGCACGACTCACTTGGATCTGCACTGTCCGATTAGCAGATATCATTCCCAAAGAATACCTTTGAAATAAAGGAATCTTGGTTTTTACCAAAGGTTTGAAAGTTTCTTTTCACTTAGCAGGATAAGAGTTAAGGCGGTCTCAGTGGTGAATTATGGTAAATCGTAGCCTGTTTATTGAGGCTTACCGTTTAACTCTTCCGCTGTCAAGTGAATAAACTCAACTTTTTATCGAAGTCTGTAGGCCGATTTCCAAGTAAATTTTGATAAAGGTCTGTCATAGTTAAATGTCTTGTAGCGGACGGTGTAGATCAAGATCCAACTGCACATTTTGTGCAGTTTGATCGTGATCTACCTCGGCTGTAAATGCTACTGAAGTGGCCAGCTGAATAAACTTGACTTACATGTATTAATGAAGCCAGTCGATTTCCAGTTCAATTAGGGGTAAGTTTGGTCATAATGTAGTATCAGGTAGTATCAGGCAGTGGACGACATAGGAATATGATTAGACTGCAGAATCTGTTCAGTGTTATCTTGGTCTACGCCTGCTGCAAAAGATATTGAAGTCGTCGTTGGCAGTGAAAGATTTCAAAGATGTAATCAAGGGTGGCCTTGTACCGGAAATGAAGCATTTCTCGCTGACGTTTGCCAGATAGGATGATGTATCACGGAAATAGGAAATTAACGCACATTCTGAAAGCTATGTTTAGTGTTTTCCGATACCTAGCGTAACACAACACACGATTTCACTGGCTATGAGAGCAGACCATGATCATTCCGTACATTCGTGAAGTCTGATCTTGTTCCCATCGATACTTAATTATAGTTTAAGCTTTACATTGTTTTTTTTTCAAAATCGACCCTTCGGCTGCTTAGCGTAGCTTAATACGCTTTTCTCTTCTTTTTCCCTACCTACTTGTCCCCTCTCTCTGTCTCTTATCTCTGTACGTGTATCGCCCTGTCTGTCTGTCTGTCTGCCCCTCTCTCTCTCTCTCTCTCTCTCTCTCTCATGTAAATATTTTGCTATGCTGCATGAGGGGAACAATTGGACGATAACAATATTGTAACTCTTCCAGCACCATAGGCGACAACTGGGGATTTTGCGGACAACATAGATCAAGCTCAGACTGCGCACGTGTTTGTATTTCATGTACTACTTACTCAATAAACACAACGATGGCCCTGGATGTGTTACATAGATACGTCGTCAATGTAACGTACTCGGCTGAAACAAGAAATGTATGAACGGTGCTCTGGCAAGAGAGGGTTTAATCTATCTCCTTAATGTATTATGACAAGCAAGTCATCACATAGTTAAGGATCCATAAAATCCATTTTATCCAACAACCGACTGAATTATGAAGTAGACTGGTCCTTTGACATGCTAAAAATTGACCAATTACAAAAACGTTTCGACTCTGGTCAGGCTGCAGGGACTACGCAGGTTGATCCGAGTCAAAACTTTTTGCAGATGCATTAAACCCCATTTCTCACCGAGCATGACTCATACAGAATTGAGACATGCTCTGGCAAAAGGGGGCTTAATGCATCTCCGTAATCCATCATACCAAGCAAGTCATCACATACTCATGAATCCATAACAGCCACTTTTTTTAAATAACCGACTTAATCACGAGGTGGATAGGTCCTATGACAAACAGAAAATTTACCAATAGCAAAAAGTTTCGGCCCAGGTCAGTCTGCGCGGACTGCGCAGGCTGACCTGGGTCGATACTTTTCGCAGATGCATTAAGCCCCCTTTTCACAGAGCATGACTCATACAGATATTTCTTTTAATATTTTCCCTACAGCGCAAGGCACAGCATCAGTTTCATTTGTAGTCAATGACGATCAAGATCAGATCGTGCAGAACAAGCAGTCTCTTCTCTGCAATTAGGGCAGCTTGTTCTTTCATCAATACCATCTAAAATGAGTTTATATACTCTGTTAATGTTGCATGTAATTTCGTTTGATATTGAATCTACGAGTATCAATGCATTTTGCGGCGACTCATCGCAAGTCTTTCCCGCAAATACCCTTTAATCTGTGATACTAATCCAGTAATTATCAAATTCTCTTTAATCTCTTATATTCGTTAATTTTATCTTGTGCAGTATCGACCTATCGTTTTGATCAAAGGGAAAAGTTATGACAATGCTTCACATTTTTTCCTCATTTTTTAAAAATGTTTTTCGATGATCGTGATAGTTATTCAACGCTATTTGTATAGTACAAAATTACAAACCAATAGCTTGTATCAGCTTTTGGTCGATCATCTCTCTCTCTCTCTCTCTCTCTCTCTCTCTCTCTTTGAATGTAAACCCGTGTGATTCTCCGCCAGAAAGAGATTGTTTTTACTAGAATAACATCCTCTTTCGTCCATGCAATACTACCAGACGTATTGGTTATATAGATTAACCTTCTTCCACACAATCCCGAGTTTCTAACAGTCTTAAGGAAGAAGCCTTTTGATAACATTGTGGAAAAGGGTACAGTGCTTGTAACCAACATTTTGTCCTATTTCCACAATAGTTTCTACTCTTTGAGAGCCAAATTCCATCATTTGAGCCAGATTAAATATTTCGTCTACAGTCGCCTCCAATTTGAATAACGTTTACTCTTTGTCGTGTGGTTATGCGTTGATTCACCATCTTCTGAAATCTATTCTTTACTCTCTATTTCAAAAAACTTCAGTGAAAGATATGAAAAAAATCAACATGAATTATCCCTTATCCTGCTAAATATTTTAACTCTTTACCAAACGACAAAATCTTAGACTGGTCCAAATTGAAAGCATTTGCAGACGACAAAATAAATGTGACTCAAAAATCGAAACTTGACTTTGGAAGAATAGAAAACATTGTGGGAAAAGGAGAAAATGTTGGTTACCAGCATTTTCTCCTTTTCCCGCAGTGTTTTCAGAAGGCTTCTTCCTCAGGGTCGTTAAAACCAGGGATTGTTTGGTAAAGGGTTAAATGAAACTTTCAATCCAATCATAAAAACCTGAGGGTTGCTTTTTGAATCTTGTTTATGGAGGAAAAATATCTCCTTGTAGGATAGCGTAGATCCAAAATCAGACTGAACGTTCTGTGCAGCCCTATCTTCATCTACACTATCCACAAAAGGTCTTTAGGTAGCAGCCTGGGGGTTAACTCTTTCCCACACGAACAGAAATTTGGACCCGCCCAACATTTGCAGACAACAATTCATATGTAACTGAAAGAATGATTTAGAACTGTTCTTCAAATGGTAGGAAACTTTGTGGAAAAAGGACAAAATGCTTGTAAGCATTTTCTCCCTTTCCCGTAATGTTTTTAAAAGACTTCTTGCTCCAGGTCGTTAAAACTCGGGACTGTGTGTTAAAGGGTTATAACAATATAGATTTGATAGACTGTGGCAAAAGCAGAAATTGTTCATTACTAGCACACTCTTGTTACGCCACGATATTTTCGGAAGTGCTTTTCTTCAAAACGACAAAATTCGTCTTGTGTGGTCACGTGGTATGACGTGAAAATTGGCTAATTCATCATGCTAGCAGATGCATAAATAGACTACAGGAGAAATAAAGACTGCGCCGTAAAAGCAAACAAAAACATCCAAAGGATGTAGGAAACTATACAGTCATTAAGAGCTGCTAAATGCATAGTTAATTGTACATTAAATCTTTACCGCACAATACCGAGTGTTTGTACGATCCTGACAGGCAAAGCTTTTAAAACAAAATGTGGGAAAAGGAGCAAACGCTGGTTTTTTACACTTCTAAAGACAAATCTCATCGTTTGAACCATACCTCTTTTTTTTCTGCAATGCTTTCAGTTTGGACAATTCTAAAATTGTCTCGTCTGGTAGAGTGTTAATTGTACATTAAATCGATCTCAGAAAACTTCTGCAGCTATAAACTCTTAGATCTGCAAATAAACAAAATGGATGCTTTCAGTACGATAAACAGACCAAAAATATTTGTATTGTTAAGACAGTTTTAAGCAAAAATGTCCCTGAGTAGCAGACAGTGTGGATACACGACCAGACTGCTTTTTTTGCACAATCTGATCTTGATCTACTGTCCGTAAATGAAATTGCAGTTGTTCCAGGCGCTCTAGGGTTTAATTCGGTAACAGTAGATTCTTTAACTAGTTTATTCCGGATGTTTCCGGATTTTTTGTTTGTTTGTTAGATTGTTTTTCCAGCTATTGATCGTTTCATACACAGAGAATAGTACCGCTTTAATTATAAACTACCAACAAACTTGATTGGATAACGTTAATTTGGTTTAACCTTCTTTGTCTGTGCATCTTGTCTGAACGTCCGTCCATCTATAGCCAAAGGATATTCGGTTTGCCTACCCTTAAACTTTATGAAAAAGGATATTGAAACTTGAAACGTGTAACGTATGTGAATCAAGGGAGAAGTCCTGTGATTTTCGGTCTCATCAGTTGAAGGTCAAGGTTAAAATGCATTTGTAAGAAACAGCCAATGTTGTTGACACTTCTATGTTACAAACTATGTCTTAGGATGTAAATGCTGCATTTGTACGTAAAAGCAATAGCTAGAGAGAGACACTGCGAAAGAAGTACGGCATTTTCATATAGTTTTACCATACATGCATGTAGGTAAAGGTAATAGGGAAAAAATACATAGCAAAAGAAGTGCAGTACTTTAATGTATTGCCTGTAATGTTTTCTAATCAATCAAAGACAAATCCCCAACTTTTGAACCACATTTACTTTGTCGTCTACAAGAGCTTTCAATTTGGACAAATTAGAAAATTTGTCAACTGGCCAAGAGATAGATAAATAACAGGTGCAGAAAGCCCTTTTACCTTAGTCGGACTCGGGATGTAAATATGGATGCGAAAGGTGTCTCTTGACGCAGATATTGGCTGGTCATGTCAGAAAATGGGTGGTATAACAATTAACAAACACTTTACTTTTACTTAAATATTTGCACGTAATTTATCATACAATAGACTATAGTTTATTGTAAACAACCGTAATGGGCTCGGGTGAAGATTTTCCAAACAATAGTATATTTACACTGAACAGTCTACATTAACGTTGTTACTGCAATCAATAAACTAACTCGTATTTGTCGCTCTGGAATTTGGAATTGAAAGACTGCTAAATAATTTTAATTTTTCATTGGAATGCAGTTTCAATGATTACTATTGCTGTCACAATTTTAGGTATTGTATTTATGCAGTATATCGAAGTTATTGAACACTCAAAATGTCCATGTAATGTATTTACCACTCTCTGGGTTAAACCTGTCAGCAAAGAATCACGTGTTATTACGACCCTGTCACCAACCGCAGATATCAGAACTACCCCTCCCCCCCCGCCACATGGTACAGAACCTTCGACCACTGATAGAAAATCTTTGACGCCCAAAAACGAAACTGCATTTTTAATTATACAGATATTGAATTAGTAAGTTTGAAAACATTTTTGCAAAAGGATACCATGTCATCCAAAGTAGTACCCAGATAACTTAACATACATGTACATGTACCAGTGATAACAAAAAGGAGAAGAGAGCATTGATTGTATTGTTTTGTATTGCTTATGTATATTGTACTTCTGTGGAATAAAACATGTTTGAATTGAATAAACAGAAGCAGCTAATACCTAGTCTTGACAGTTCACTTTTTCACAAAAACCTGTAATGATATTTAGCCGCTGAAGAGCAGACCTGACTCTTATATAAAGAAAAATACCCAAAACAATGCCTTGTGCCTATTCTATTCCGCGGTCCTGCAACATATGTTGTCTGGTAATATTTTCAAGTTAAAATGTGGAATTATTTAAATAAGGTAGAATAGATTTCTGAACAATCTTTGTCCGTGTGATTGGAAACCTTTTTATGTGATTTATACCAGGATCAGATAGGATACTGTACATGCATCAACAGCTATGGTGAACTAGTAAGTTCGGGAAGATGAGCCTTGCCGAAATTTGGTTCATGAAATATCAGATGTCTTGCAGTCAACTGACAATGTCCATGTTTTTATTTTTCACTTTACACGTATCGATAATTTGAGTGTGGTATATTTAATTTAAGCCCCTTGCAACAAGTTTGCAGCAGATAACTAAGAAAAATGAAGACTCTTCAAAATGAATAGTATTCAAAGACGACTTCCATGTATAAAATGCTGGTGAAATGATTTGATTTCTGGTTATGTAAAATACTGTGGTAAAAATAGAAAATGCGGGGTACTGACATTTTTCTGCTTCTCCCACATTGTTTTCAAAAGCCCGCTTTTGTCGCTAAAACACAAAGATTGCTTGGTGAAGGGTTAATGCATGGATACTAATAAAACATCGTGGTCCGCTTAATACTGAGTTATTGTAGCCGATTTTGGATTTGAGTGCCAAGGTTTCAGGGTCGCACACCATTTGAATACAAAATGTTCTGGCACAGCAACGAAACCCAGGGGAGTGAAACTGCTCTGGCCTGCTTTATTTAACAAGAATGTTCATTACCATAACTTGTACTATGCTACATTAGCCCTTTCCCAAACAGCGCCATGTTCTGACGACTCTTGAGAAAAAACTTTTTAAAAGGTTGTGGACAAAGGACAAACCAGCATTTTCTCCTTTCCACACAAGAAATTTAAGCTTTTCAAAGTAAAATGTCAATAATTCAACCATAGGTTTAATTGTCCAATAAATAATCAAAGACAGCTTGTTTTTGTGAAAGTAAATACAGATTCTTAATGTTTTTAAAAATGATTGGTGAATGCGAACCCAGGAAGTGTATGATTATAATTGGCATGCAACACGCGAAAAGTAGCATTCGGACATTTGCGTAAAGTGGCGTATCGGATCAGCCTGCGCAGTACGCGCAGGCTAATCCGAGACGGCACTTTACGATTACATTAGATTTTGTGCTACAGTAGACTTGTGCAAAACAGAGTATTACATAAAAACGGAAAGTGTTGTTTCGGATTAGCCTGCGCGGACTGCGCAGGCTGATCCGACACGACACTTAAGGCAAATGTCCGAATGCCCCTTTTCCCGTGTTGCAGGCCATATATGCTCATTATTTCATGGAAGCAGTTCACAAAGCGTTCTAATGTCAGTTCTGATTGTTCGACTGGCCATCAGATTGCCCGAGACTAAACGTCCGAGCCAATGAGACGGTTGGTATTGAAATTCCATGCGAATTGAAACAATATTCAGAAATGTAAGTGACTACAGACTTGGGTCCGCGCCTTTCAACATCATGTAGTATTCGTTTGCATGAACAACATCATTAAATGATATTCCAAAGGTGGTGAAACCACGTGACTATTTGGTGCACTTTACAGTGCGTGTCAAGTAAGCTTCTCTCTTCAATATTTACATGACTTCTGAATGGACTTATATACAAGTTATAGCGAAGAAACCTCGGATTTATTAATAATGTTCCATATGATGACGTAAGACCAAGTTATTCGATTTCCAAGGTAATGACCATAATCACGTCTATTATTAAGTATTTTTAGCTCACCTGAGCACGAAGTGCTCAAGGTAAGCTTTTGTAAACGCACTGTGTCCGGCGTCGGTCGTCCGTCGTGGGTCGTTCGGCGTCATGCAGTCAACAACATTTACCTTATGTGCACTCTAGACGCTACATTTTTCCGTCAGATACTCATGTTCGAAATTGGATTATTTCAGGTCAGAAATTAGGTCACTTGACCAAATCTTAGAAAGACCTTGTGTGCGCCCGTAAAGCCACATTTTCCAGATACTCATGAAACTTATTCGGAATGTTGATCTTGATTATATCTCGGATAAAGGTGAAATTATGTCACGTTGAGTCAAAAAGTAGGTCACCGGGCCAAATTCTAGAAAAACCTTGTGTGAACTCTACAGGTTACATATTTGGTCTAATACTCATGAAACTTGGTCAGAATCTTTGTCTTGATGATATATCAGACATGTTTGGTATAGGGTCATGTGAGGTAAAAAAGTAGGTCACTTAGAATCTTAAAAAACCTTGTGTGCACTGTAGAGGCCACACTTTTTTTTCCGATGATAATTGGTTGGAATGTTTGTTTTAATAATATATCATAGAAGTTAAAAATTGGGTCATCTGGAGTCAAAATGTAGGTCACCGGCAAAAATGTTAGAAAAACCATGTGTGCCTTGTAAAGGCCATTTTTTTAGTCTGGGACTCATGAAAATGGGTAGGAAAGGTTTGTCCTGCCAGCGGATGACATGTAGTACAAGTTCAAAATTTGGTTATTTCAGGTCAAAAAGTAGGTCACTGGGACAAACCTTAGAAAAACCTTGTTTGCAATCTACAGGCCACATTCTGAAAATTGTTCAAATATATCGCACAACGTAAAAATTTAGTCATGTCGGGTCAAAAAGTAGGTCACAGAGATAAAATGTTGAAAAAACTGTTAGCAGTCTAGAGGTCACATTTTCAGTCTGATACTTATGAAGCATTGTCAGAATCTTTGTCTTGATGATATCCGTGACCATTTCAAAAATAGGTGAAGTCGGTCAAAAAGTAGGTCACTTACATTCATGTGTTTCACATCATTACAACCCGGATCTCTTCGGCTTTATCGATTCTAGATGACTTTACTCAGGTGAGCTTTTTAGGGCCAATGGCCCTCTTGTTCGTATAAATCCGTTCGATGATATGTGGAAATTAGTTGGTATGAATATTAGGAATAAGAAATATCTTTTGAGAAAATGAGATAGACGGCGTAAGAGGTATTGGAATATAAATATTAAAACTCTTTTTGGTTCAATATGAAGATAATTCATCATTAGTAACCACGCCAGCATTCGCCTCTTTTTCCTTGTTTTCCATATTGCTAAAAGGTGAAATTTCATTTAAAGTAAAAAATGTAAACAAAGCGGGTGTTTAAATGCGTTTGAATTTAAATCATACCATTTAAAAGTATGGAAATTATTGAGAAGATGACAATCTGTCATTGTACGATTGGTCCAAGTGTTAGTCGCTGACAGAGAAATTAATTTAAAAAACTAGGTTAAAACCTGCCAGGTAGCTGTGTCTTTTGTTTACTTTTTGCCTGATTTTAATTTTTTTTTTTTCTGCCAGCGACTAACATATGGTCCGAATACACGATAACAGACTGTCATCTCCACAATATTTCCCATACTTTTAAATGGTATGATTTAAATTTATATGTATTATGACACCTGCTTTGATATTGTGGCCTTTACTGGTCCTTTAATAACAATTTTCAAGATAACACGTTAATCCAACTCATTGTTGGAAAAGAAACAGTTGCTACAACAAAGGTGTTTCTGAAAATACATGTACCGATAAGGCCCACAGAGGCCTGCAGGAAAACATATCTACAGTTTTTACTAGTTACTATGTATTTGAGCCACGCTCTGGTAAGAGGGGGCTTAATGCATCTCCATTATGCATGATACCAAGCAAGCCATTACATAATTATGGATCCATAATGGCCATTTTTTTTAACAACTGACTAAATCATGAGGTAGATCGGTCCTTTGACATACAGAAAATCGACTAATAGCGAAAAGTTTCGACCCAGGTCAGCCTGCGCGGACTGCGCAGGCTGATCTGGATCGATACTTTTCGCAGATGCATTTAGCCCCCTTTTCACAGAGCATGCCTCATTTATTTGCGAATCCATCACGAAGTAAAGTCGAAAACATGTTCTATACAGCAACTCTGAAAAAAAAAAATCATAACACGCACCATAGCACGCATCTTATAGTCACGTGGGTTCACACACTGTACCAGAGCTCCACTGTTTACTCGTTATGAAATATTAACTACTTTACCTCGACTGACGAACTGATCCCAGGTAAAGATCAACAACTGATCATCGTCATATTTGATTGAATGCTGAGGTAACTTGCCTTTTAATTTTTCCCCACAGGCTGATTGTGTAAATGAATTATTTTCAGTATTGCGTTCTCACGTTTTTGTTTAAACGCTTAAGTGCTCAATAAATGAACTGGAGATTTTCAGCTTGTAAACAAAACCCTTTATTTAGTTGAAGTTCCGTGTACAATCGGATCTTCATCAAGATTATCCAAGACAGACGAAGACTTACAACACACCAAACGTAATGATAAGCCCTATTAACACGAAAAGTTGACACTTGCATACGAAGATGTAAGATTTCCTTGAACAGAAAGGTGTGTGCGTATCAAGATTATCCAAGACAGACGAAGACTTACAACACACCAAACGTAATGATAAGCCCTATTAACACGAAAAGTTGACACTTGCATACGAAGATGTAAGATTTCCTTGAACAGAAAGGTGTGTGCGCTAACAATGAAGCAAGATGAACATCAAGAGAAAGAGGGAGACAGACAGACAGACAGACAGTGTGAAATGTAGAAGAAAGCTTTTCGTATTGCCCACTTAATGACTGGTGTCGAACAGAAAGTGGCACTAATTGTCTTGGGAGATACAAAAATACTTCTAAACCAGAATTGAAAGCACGGATTTGTCATGTTTTACAATTTAATTTGTGGCGGAGAAGTCTTCCCAGAGTCAGCCATTGATTTAGTCTTCATGAATTATTCAAATATTCCTAAGTTCGTCTGCGGGAAGTTCAAAAATAATCAGGACAGAGCATAATTGCGGCAGCTGTCACGTCGGACATTTTTACTGTTTCAACAAGACATACGTATTGACGCACGCCATTTTTTAAGTGGTTGCTTGACATTTGGAAGCATAAAATGGTTGTCATGTACATATACAGGATCTATTGAATAACACACTTTTCTCTATAAACACTCGCCCTTTAGCTTTATCCATTATGACGAATGTTTGACAGCATTGTAATAAAAAGCCAAAGCTCATAATGGACAAATAATCCTTTTTAACACATAAAACTGCCTCCAGCAGTGTATTAAACCCATGGCTTATTTTCGATAATACACTAGTGTGTTATCGTTTTTCGGGTCCCGGTTCTGGTTATTTTTAGTTATGAGCACGTGATGCCAGCGAAACCAACTGGGGCACGTGAAAGAATTTGTACAACTGCGCTAATTCACGAAAAATGATGTCATTGTTACTTAGATGTACAGGTGCGGAAAAATACATGTACTACGATTTTCACGTTCAATAAAACAAGAAAACAACAAAAAATGTAGCGTAAATCATTTAAAGTCAAGAAAATTGTGGAAATAGTTCGACATGTAAACCCCCTTATTTGAACTGTTTCATTCTACTTTCGATGTACTTTTCACAGAGCTATCTTCTTGTGTATGTACTCATTTCAAACCGAACTACATCTGTAAACATGGACCGTGAACGCTATATAGGTTGAACGTGATAAGGAAGGATAGATATGTGTCTTCCATTCGTTTTCGATGATAAGTAGAATCTCACATTCGTGTTTATGTATTATCATTTTAATTAAACTCTTTGACAAAAATGTATATGAAGCTGAGCAAGGCTCGTGTCATATAATTTTAGTCAACTCGTTTGATAAAAAATGATAGTACATAAACACTCATGTTAGATCCTCTATGAAGCTTGCAAATAAGCCAGTCAGGAAAACATTCAGCTTCTCTAAACTAGATCGATAATAAACAACTCGTGATTGAGAACTTACACTTTTCCTCAAATACATGAGATTAAAACAAAACAGATTGAAATCGCTAAAAATAAAATGCTCTCGCAAAAGGGGGTTAATTGGATTTTCGGGATACATTATACCAAGCAAGTCAAAACATAATTATGAATCGATAAAATCCATCATGTCTGGCAACTCACCGAAATCTGAGTAAGGATGTTCCTTGGATATGCAGAATATTAACCAAAAGCAAAAGTTTCAACACAGGTCAGCCTGCGCGTACTGCGCAGGCTGACCCGTGTTGATACTTTTTTCAAATGCTTTATGCCCCCGTTTCTTAGTGCATACCTCACTTATATTCAGGTTGTCCGGAAAATAAGGTAACACTTTTGAATATTTATAATATGGCTCTAAATTTCAGATGAAAAGATAAAAATGTACCTACATGTACATAAAATATGTAACTTTTTTTTTTTTCCTGTGAAAATTTCATTTAATTTTCATTTCATTTCTCAGTTTTACACAGATTTCAAATCAGAAGTACCTGTTTGTCATTGGCGTCTTTTTAGTTATTAATGACGTTCTCTTACTTCTTGTTGTCTGGACATGTTTGTAAAGAAAATATGCACTTTTGGGCACATGAACAATCACACTGTTTCACAGAAAGACAGCTGTTCAGTGGAAAAACTAACTGTATGTATGTCATGTGACGGTATTATTGGGCCATAAGTCTTTAACGACATGATTAATTTCCAGCGCTACCTATCGCTTTCGACAAACAACTTAGTTTTCGCGGTTGAAGAGAAAGCACCTAGACTAAAAAACAACTGGGCTATGCAAGATGGTGCTACGGCACACACGTCTAGTACTGTGATAGCATTTTTATATCATAAGTTCAGTGATAGGGTAACATCAAAAATTATATTCAGCGGTAAAAGACTGCGGAATATAGTGGCCTGCACACAGTCCCGACTTAAATCCGTGTGACTTCTTCCTTTGGATTATTTGAAGTCAAAGGTATACAGTTCCATGCTAGACAGCACAGACATGTTGCTAAAGATAATTTAATGTGAAATTTAAAAAAAATGACATTGGAATGTGTGCTAAAGCGATCGACAATTTCATGGAGTGTGTTCGGCATGGAAAGAGTACAAAAGGCCGTCACAATAAAAACGTCATATATTACTAAAATGACGCCGATGACAAAAAGGTACTTCTGATTTGAAATCAGTGTAAAAATGAGATATGTAATGAAAATTCAATGAAATTATCCTACAAAAAAAAAATTGCATATTTTATCCACATGCATATATATTTCTATCTCTTCATCTAAAATTGAAAGCTGTGTTGTAAATGTACGAAAGTGTTACCTTACTTTCCGGACACCCCGTATTTATTTTTACAGATAGAACAGATTAGTATTTTTCCAACTTTAATCAATTTGAAAATGTGTCCCAGGTTTTCGCTCAAGTGGGTGTTGTTGGTCTCTTTACCAAACGACTAATTCCAGACTATACCACAATGAAAGCAAAAGATTTCGACTAAGGTTAGCCTCCGCGGACTGCGCAGCTGACCTGGGTCGATACTTTTTGCTGATGCATTCAACCCCTTTTACACAAAGCATGGTCATATATGAAAGACACTACTCTGACAGAGTATTACGGCAGTGGTCTACAAAAATAGCATTACTTATCTCAAAATCTTCACAATATTTGGTGGTAATTTTATGAAACCATGGCCTTATTACAACAAACGAGTTTATCGCATGACGGTTTTTTTTTTTCTCAATAAAGAAAGAAAAACAGTCCATCGGATGTTTTTAATAATGTTCTGGTTTTAAATTTCAAAACTAGCTGTCTGCTTGGTTGAGACAAAGTGCTTCAGCAAATCAGGTAGTTAAGCCTCAAAATTTAGGTTTAGAGCAATAGCTACGAGTACTAAACTAAGGACGAACAAAGATTCCTGTCCTGACCTCTTTTAAATTCAGGGGAATCAGAGACAATCAAGTATTAGCTGTGATTGATTAGATGTTTGTGTGCTTTTAAACATTGACCTTATCCTGCACAGGTTTAAATTACATTTGCCAAAAACGCCGCGCAAGTAACACACGGAAAAAAAGTAACATACAAAAGAACAAAATGCCAGAAAAGAAAACGCTCAATCTGAAATGTATACAGAACATTTAAGGCTCGTTCCCCCCTCATTTTCATTTTCTTCTCCCAAAATCTGCACGAAGGTAATACCATTTTTGAGAAGTAATGGGTTAATCATTACTGACCCAATGTTCGGTGCTTTTTGACTCTTAGGACAACACTTTAGTTGCTTTCACCGTTGAGTGTATATCGAGATATGACAATACAGATCTTAAAGTCTGCTTTTGGTTCACTTTTTCTTGTATTAATGATACAGTTTGAATATAATAGCCTTTGGGTTTGTAAACTTGTCTGGAACTGTCTATTTCATTGATTTAGTACCGAAAAAATTAAACGTCAGCTTAACATTGGACGACAAAATTTAAACTCCTACATACTCTAAGTTGACGATTATGTTAATGTGGCTCACATGACAGAATTTGTCTATGAACGTGTAGAAAACATCGTTGCACGATGCTTTAAAAACTTCCCAAGTGGGTGGTTGAAACACGGGACCGTTTGGTAAAGGGTACAGTGACAGATTACTTTCTCAAACATCCAATTACGACGTTGAAGTTAACTCGTTAATAAGACTGAAATATCAGGATTCCCCGATCTTGTCTTGCAAAACACGTTGAATCAATGACAGGAAACTAAAAGTCTTGTCCTTTTTTCTACAACCGTGAATGAAATGTTTTCCTCCTAGATCTAGTTTAACAGTTGCCGTTTTTTTTTTTGTCCAATACTTCAAGGTGGAGAATTATTTACGAAGTTAATCCACAAAACCTACAAGAAAATGGTGTCCTTCGTACTAGCGAAACAGAGTTTTTAAAAAAAAAAACAAAAAACTCAGGACCGAATTGAAATTACAAAAATTATTCGAACCAAGATCTTCTTAAGAATTGCACACTGTTTCTAACAAAGATAATCCCCTCACCTCGTTCATTCTTATTCTTAACGAAAGCAGAGAATACATGTGTCTATAAATAAAAGGATATACATGTAATAAAGATTAACAAAGTTTTTGATTTTTCCAGCTGCTCGTTTTCACTCTCTCTAACATTTCTATAGGTATTCACTTTCTATTCAAGGACACCCGATTGAAATTATTATCGACGTTGATTATGCATGATAACAAAGGCAGAGGCATAGACTAAAAAAAGATTTAATAAAAGCTCATGTCTTGCTTTAAAGTTTTGACATTCAGGAATGGAAAGATTATTGAAGAGATAAAGAAAAAACAGACTTTGCGACATTTTGCTATGAAAGTATGGTTTCCGTTAACAATATGATTACGCAGTCCTCGCAAGCTGACTTGTGTCGAAACTTCTTGCTTTTGGTAAATTTTTGTGCTTGTCCAAAGACCACTTTTTTATTCAGCCAGTTGTAAGTCAAAATGAATTTTATGGATCCATAGTTATGCATGGTATTGCTTGGTATAAAATGTATTATGGAGCTGCATTAAACCCCTATCGTCAGAGTGCCGCTCATGTAGAATAATCGAACTCCTGGTATCTTCTGCTCGACGTTAAGTTACACTGTATGCCCTTGTGCATGTGCTGGATTCCATAATTATTTATACATTAATGCAGTTCCCGTGGATACAGCAAAGCATTGTCCTAATGGCAAACAAACATGCAAGCATAACATTCCTCATCCACGTAATTCTATCGATTTAGTGCATGCATTCCAAAGATTTGGTAAATCGATGCATTGCACCATTTGTAAAACTTAAAATTGTCAGAATTCTACGAACAACATGTCAGGAGTAAATGAGCCGGAAGTAACACGCGATTAAAGCCAGCACCACAATTTTATCCCACCAGTTCTACAACAATCGACGTAGAAAAAACGAATCTTACAAACTATAAACAAGAATTGTAATAGTATCGTCAAATCAGACTCATCGAAAGATTGTGTCTCTTGAATCTAGTGTATGTGTCAGGAGTAAAGAAGTGTGAGACAAAACTTTACAAAGTTCTGTGGTGAAACCTAAAAACGCGATTGCCTTTCACCATAGGATTACGTTGTTATCGGACCGGGTCTAAAAGTTTTATCTTTGTTACAGGAAATAATAACACCTCCAAATAAGATTTAAACACCGTAAACTGTGGCCAGATAAAAGATTATTTACAATTAAAGCTATTCCTTTCAAGAGATAGAGACAACTGAGCCACTAATGACCCTCAAGCATGCAATCAGGTCATTACTCACTGATAGCTTCCAAAGACTGTGCACCCTGTAGAATTGATGAATCATTGCAACACAACTATCAGCAAGTTAGGGAATCTATTTTATGGAAGCAGCAATATATTACCGCTTGAATATTTGTGCAAGAATGGCATTTCTATATTTAATTGATGCACAAATATTTGAATGTGTTACATTTAGTGATTTAAATACATACAACCAGATATCAGAAAATGAAAGTGTTTAATTGTTTTCGGGGAAAAAATTAAAAAAAAAAACATATTTGAGACTAGAAATAGGTGGGTCAGAGACATGGATGCCCCCGCTAAATGGTATTGGTCACAGATATGTCATATGAGAGAATCAGTAGGTATTACAGAAAATTGTTGTTTTGGATAACAGCTTAGACAGGGTTAAGAAGGTTTGTTATATATATAACCAAGCAGATAAAAGATTATTTATACCTGATAACAAAACTGAGGACTGGTCCAAGTTGAAAGCAATATGCAGACAATAAATTATATGGTTTGTATTGCATATGGTAGAAAACTTTGTGAGAAAAAGAAGAAAATGCTGGTTTTGAGCATTAACTTCTTTTTATTCAGCGTTTTCCTTAATCTTTCAACTGAGGGTTACTTATACTCAGGATTATGAAGATCTTAACTTGAGGAATGAGAGTGAGAAATATAGCAATAATAATTACTTTGTTGGACTTCCTCTATGAGACAGGAACAAATTGGATCGAATATTATCACACAGGACTATAGTTGAAGGGTAGGTTGCAGCCTGAATATTCTCTGGATGAGTCTTTTTAAAAACCAAAACTGTATCTTCATATCACAATTCTGCTGAGCAGGATGTAAAACTTGGTTGAACAGTCAATTTAAACATTTGACCTTCAACTGTGACCTTGACCTTGGGCGTATCGAAACAAACTTTTCGCATGACACTTGTACTTGTTTAGGAGAACAAGTGTGCGAAGTTTTTTTTGAAATCCATTGATAAATGTAGAAGTTATGCTCCGGACAAAGTCATTTTAAACATTTGACCTTCAACTGCGACCTTGACCTTGGGCGTATCGAAACAAACGTTTCGCATGACACTAGTACTTATTTAGGAGAACAAGTGTGCGAAGTTTTTTTGATATGCTCCGGACAAGGTCAATTTAAACATTTGACCTTCAACTGCGACCTTGACCTTGGGCGTATCGAAACAAACTTTTCGCATGACACTAGTACTCGTTTAGGAGAACAAGTGTGCGAAGTTTTTTTGAAATCCATTGATAAATGTAGAAATTATGCTCCGGACAAGGTCAATTTAAACATCTGACCTTCAACTGTGACCTTGACCTTGGGCGTATCGAAACAAACTTTTCGCATGACACTAGTACTTGTTAAGGAGAACAAGTGTGCGAAGTTTTTTTGAAATCCATTGATAAATGTAGAAGTTATGCTCCGGACAAGGTCAATTTAAACATTTGACCTTCAACTGTGACCTTAACCTTGGGCGTATCGAAACAAACTTTTCGCATGACACTAGTACTTGTTAAGGAGAACAAGTGTGCGAAGGTTTTTTGAAATCCATTGATAAATGTAGAAGTTATGCTCCGGACAAGAATGGGACACACACACTAACGCACACACGCACTAACACACACACAGAGAGAGACGGACACAGGTAACTCTATATGCCCTTCCACCATTTTTACGTCATCTGAAAAAAAGTATTGTTGTTTAAAGATCATGGTTAAAAGCTTTTCTCCTTCTATTTGTCAGAAATCTCTGCTGTTGTCAATGACCATTTCCTGAACTTTAAAGAGTTAAAGTTTTTCATTTTTCAAAAGGACTGTTCGGCGTGCGTATTTACGTACAAGTTATTTATAAACATATAATCCAATTGGTCATGGGCGGTCTTTTTTCAAAACAAAATTTTAGTAAGTGCACCAATCTTAAAACGAAATTTAAGTAAGGCACCAATCTTATTCTCATACTGCGTGTATTGTGTTCTTCTGTGCCATGGATATGATGTATTCGGAATCGAAAGTGACAGGGAATTAGTCTGTATGATAATTAGACCTTGAGCCACCAATATGCCCCCTCCCCCCTCCCCCTCGAGGGAATTTTCGGCACAATTATTTTCTGAAACTCCAAGGTCTCCTGAGCACTTTGTCAAGGTCTGCCACCTGAGGAGCATGGCTTTTGCGAGTTATAGACGTCAAAGGTCATCAAATGCACTGTTGCATACAAGATGTTGATGAATCGCAGTTCAGGTTACATTTTCATTTCATTTTTTCCATTTATCAGAAACATGTTCAGATAGGTTTATACTCTCATACATGTATCTATAGTCCAAACAGCTGTTTTACATAAACAGAAACAACTTTGTTTGAATCAAAGTACTGAAAGAACTGTTCCTAGTCAAGTATGTGAGGGTAAAATGGCTGATTCCCAAAACATATCCATAGTATACAAATTCATCAATCATGATCTCAGTGATACAGAATAGAGTCTGTGACAAACATTGTGCCTTTCCATTATAATTCATTTTATCTATAAGCTGTTTCAACGAAGGAAATCAGAGTATTAGTAGTAACATTTTTTTATGACATTTGCTGGAATTAAAGATATTATTTGCCGTTGAACCAGATAAACTCATTGTGGTTAGGATTATATTCATCACTTCTATGGTGAACAGTAATTTGCCACATTGATTGGTATTGTATTGAACCCAGTGAATAAAGTTGTTTAAATATCTTTTTCTCAATGGTAGCCCTTCATAGAGTTCGAGACTAATATGAAGTTGTCTTTTATTGAAATGATAACAATGATGTTTACAACAGGTCATTCCTAGCTATATGAAAGTCTATTCACTATCATCCACGGACCACATTCATGAAGTCAACATTGTTATCGTCCTCCTTATCGCATGGTTAGAATATATTTTACCGTGTTAACTGAATCATTGCTATGATTTATATTCTATATTATTTTATACACGTATTGTATGTCTATGACATCGGGAAGTACGCAGTAGACATTGTGAAAATTCAATTAAGTTTCTGTTCTGTTCACAATATGACATTTTTACCGCAGTTGAAAAATATCAAAATATACGCAAAGAGGGCTTGCATGAAACCATTTTTGAAACACTCTGGCTTTGATATTCTCTCAATGATTCCAAGACAGCATTTTGCAAAACAGGATTCACTTTTGTCGAACTACAGAGATTTCCCTCCACAGTATAGACTTTACGAATAAGAAAACAGGTTAGAAAAGAAGGAACTGTGACCCCGTCAGATCACTGATCATTTCTTCCTGCAGATGGGCAATGGGCTCATATGGAACCTAAAATGCAACCTATCGTTTGTAATAAGGGAAACAATATCCTAGAAATAACAATAAGACCATGATCCTGATACCCAATGCAAAAAAAAAAAAAAATTGTTCATCTGTTTATGCACAATAATATAATTGTGCTGATATTGGATGAGGTGGAGCTGAGCATAGTCTAAGTATATTGCAGCAGGCATTTTCTTTTTGGAACACGACAGGTACCTTCATATGTATGTTTGATAGAGAGAAAAACAAAACTCATGCACAGTCCTTTTGCCCATAGCAGAAATAAGCAGAGTCACTTATCATCTATAAAACAAGGTAAATGACTAAAAAAACAAGTTTTAAATTTACACAGATGATAAATCACTAGAACACAATGTAAATGAGTAAAAGATGACATAGCCTTCAAGCTATGCAAGCAGAAAGCAAGAAGTTATGCATAAGTAAGAACAAGAAAATCTGTACAATAAAAGGATTGTCATAACGTGTGAATGATGATGATTTGCATGACCTTTACACCAAAAATATTTTAATGACAAGAAAATTAACAGTACATGGTAACACACATGGTGACCTTCATTTCAAAGTGAACATAAAAGAGAAACAAAACGGATAAAAATGGAAATAAATAAGATCAAGATATATTTTACTTTAAAACTTTTTTGTCCTTTTTTTAAGATGCAAGAGTTAGATGGTACATGATGTATCAGTAACTTCAGTACTTTGATTTACACTAAAGGTTCTGTTTACCTTAATAAGTAAATTAAGACCATGAAAATAAGCATACCAATAAATCTTAAATATTTCTTTTATCTAAAACAAAGAAATGAACCAGATAATTGTTGAATTCTCAGTAACTGATATGAACCATTAAAAAGTATAGTAATGAACTTTGGTAATATGTGCTACCATTTTATCCATGGATATGACAAATTGATACACATTAAATCTGAAAATGCCATTTGGGTTGCTTCTAGGATGCATTCAAAGCATTTGTGATCAAGAAAATGTGTTGCATCTGAAAATTATTCCTGTAGTTTCTCAGATTATGGTTTTTTTTTTTTTTTTTTTTAGCTTAAATCATAAAAATTGGTAATGTCAGTGCTTTGATTTGCATTAAATGCTCTTGTAAGTTGTAAGAAATGTATAGAATATAAGCTTAGTCCATTAATTGAGATCATTTGGGATTTTCACAAGGTGTAAAATTTCCAAAGAACAGTCAATTGAGGATCAACTGTTAGGGTTAAAGCCTTGGTCAGACCGGCTAACGGATATGTAAAGGAGGGAAAACGGACAAAAACATGCAGAATTTGGTTATCCGGTGACAAAATTCATCTCCTCTGTCGCTCGAGGCTCACGCGATCGGTGTGTGGAGCGAAGAAGCCACACAATGACCGTAGAAGTACCGCACATGTAACGGAAAAAACGCACGTTTACCGGATATGTACCGGATAATAAACAGTCTATTAACGGATATCACCGTACGAGCAACGGACTTGTACCGGATAAAACGGAAGTGTAACGCATGAGAACCTGACAAAACGTTCTTCCAGCGTACGGTGAACGGAAATGTACCGAACAACAACGTACGAGGAACGTACCGGTCACGTGACATGCCGAAGGTATAAATATTCAGATGCATCCAAAGTCTGTCATTTGCACGTCTCTGTCCGGTTTGTCCAGTGGAAATTTTTGAACATGCTCACCGGACGGAACGAACATCACCGGACGTCGCCGAACAAGTAGCGGATTCACCGGATAAGAAACGGACATAAAACGGATACGAACGGATAAAATGATTTTTTATCCGTTACTAGTCCGTTAGCTCGGTGTGACAAAACCTTTAGGTTTGAGGTGCACTTGATGACCTTTGACCTCTATAACTTCCAAAAGCTCCGCTCGCCATGTCCCGAAAATTCCCCACGGGGGTGGGGAGCAAACACCCTGCTGGCTCATAGTCTATATGGTGTTACCCAGTCTTTTCCAACCTGGTGACGCATTTGACATCTGTGCACCAGTCGGTTTTTAGAGAATAAGCGGCAAAATCGATAAATTAGTCATAAAGGGATTTTTATCCATTTGCCAAAATTTTTTTCTTATTTCATTTTTTTTTTTTAACATATGTTCTTCATTTTAGTTACAATTATTACTATCGTTAGTATGGTCATTACTGATATTGATTTCGTCTGTGTTTCCAATTTAGTCGGTTTAAATAAGAAACTGCATGTATATGGTAAGAGGCTTAAGTTCGTTCATTCCCATAACATAGCTGTTGATTGTTGTTCCAGAAATAACAACATCACCAAATTTTAGTTATTGTGTTAGAGAATTTATTTACAATCGGGGCACTTCCTTAAAGTACAGTGAATGAAGACACCAATGGCATCCAACATGCAAGCATTACATTACTTTATGTTACACTACAACGACTTGATGCGTTTTATGGTATTAATAAATCGATCTGTTAGAACCACAAGATTAAAGACACGCGTAAACCAGTCAAATGAGACAGACAGATATCCACAGCGAAACTGAATTTCTATTCTGTATTTTTATACGTTTTCTTTTTTTTTTAATGAGTTTTGTCGACCGTGACACATACAAAGTAAACGTTGCTAAATAAGAAAACAACACAAAATGGTGTTGCGAGGCAAGAAAAATATTTTAATAGCACAAGTCGACTGGCAACTTTTAAAATGGCGGTGGACAGGACCGTGAAAACGTGTATCATCATAGCAGTTGGTCGAGAACCTGTTCTTTATCAATTTTTGTTAAAACTCTCCATTTACCGTTTACCAGACGGGATAATTTTATACTTGTCCAACTTGAAAGCATTTGCAAACGACATATTCATTGTGGTTCAATTGATTAATTTTCTCTCTAAAAGTGTAGAAAACATGGTGGGAAAAGGAGAAAATGCTGATTACCAGCATTTTCTCCTTTTCCACCATGTTTTCAAAAGCCCTTTTTGTCACGATCGTCGGGATAGGGTTAAGGACAATTCATTCGATTGCAATGTATGTTATTTATTTAAGCGAATAAAGAATTTTGCATTTCAAATATTTTCAAACAACTTTATGCCTGATAAAATGAAAAAAAAAAAAGACATCCGTTCATAATGCGATGTCGAGGTACAAAACAAACGAGCCATGCTCTGCCAAAAGGGGTTTTAATGCATCTTCGTGATGTATGGTACCAAGAAAACCATCACATACCTATGAATCCATAAAGTCCATTTTATCTAACAAACGGCTAAATCCTGAAAGGTTCTTGGACATGCAGAAAGCTTATCATAAGCAAAAAGTTTCGACACAGGTCATTAAATTACACTTTTCACAGTTAAGATATTAACTGTCTATAAGATATATTTATTCTGTATAAAAAAAAAAACATTTTGGTTAAAAAAAATAAAAGAAATATATATATATAGGGTTTAAATTTTTTTTTTTTTTTTCTTTTACTCAATATTTTTATACACAATAAATATATTTATAGACAATAGATATCTTAATATAGAATATATATTTTTAATATGTAAGACTTATATTACCAGATTCAATATTGCAACGTATTTCACGCCATACACAGAATGGCTCATACATGTACATTATTACGTTCTTCTGAGTCCGTTTCTATATATTCGCATGAGCAGGTTGAAGGGCTTAACGGTGGGAGAGAAATTATCTTCCTACGTGTTTTAGTGTGCCTTTGTTGTCTTTCATGTACAGTTGTTTATAGACAGGTGTTGCTATAAGTCGATGTTCGCAAGTAAAGCATAGAATTCTTCGTGTTCTGTATAGCATTTTCCTCCGTGCGACAAAACTCAATGAATGTAAGATGGCAACGTGGCACGATCATTGAACATTATAAAGTTAAACCGATCATTTTATTCTGTCACGCCGATTTGTTTTTTCAATTTCTGGAGAATTCGGGAGAAATCTTGAGAAAAGAGGCATAATAAACATACGATACCTACAAAACCCCAACTGATATATTACAAGTGCATGTGCGAAGTCCTAAGGGATGGTATTCACTAACGGACTGTTAGTATTAGAGATCAGGGTACACGTTTTATAATGTCTGATCGTAACACTATTAAAAACAGCACCCCAAATTTGCAGAGGATAAAAAAAGTTCTTGAATACAAAAGAAAAACACCTGTCAATCAGCAAATAGATGATAAACGTGGCATTTTAAATTTTATTAATTATAGAGCAAAGATTTTTTTCTAAATAAATAATCATGCAATACACGACTTTAAATATGAAATGTCACGACCACTCGGTAGTGTTTTTTCTCTCGCAAAATCTGTCTCGATCATTCATTTAACTTTGACGACAATGATTAATTTTGTTGTTAAAGTTGAGGCTTTGTTACTAAAAATATACTGAGACAATCCTATTAAACAAATGGTTTGTAAATGATCTATTCGTTGCTCTAATGCTCTGGAAAAATGTTATTACGGAGCAAAGGCAAAGTTTCATTACTTATATATGAGATTCGGTTGACCCAATTCCCCACCTTACATAAATCAAGAAAAAAAAAAACTGCCAAACTAAGTTGTTAAAAAGATTTCTGACAGTACATGTATTTGTTTACCAAAGGATTTTGCATGTGTGGTTAGATCTTCAACGAGACAAGACGTAGCGACTTATGATCTCATAAAACGAGATTTGCAAATTTAGAGCGAAAAACCTATGTCGGACAAGGAGCTTTTTCTGGAGGAGAGGTAAAGGGGCCGGAGTGGGAGGGGCGGTAATAAATATGGCGGCGATTTAATTCATGGCTCATGCCATAGCGTATTTCAAACTGATGTTTGCCAGTAAATGATCTTGATTATACACCGTCTTTGTCATACTTCGTTTTCATTTTACACGGTTAAGAATTATTGCAATTAAAGGCTAACTAGCTGCCAAGATATAAATGAATTGCTTACAGAATTAATTCATAGCACTCAAAAGTTCTGATATTACGAGTATTATCAGTCTGATAATGTGTTACAGTGGAATCTGTCAAATTTGGAAAAATGTATAGTAAAACTAGAACAAAAATTTTCAACTGCTGTTTTGGTTTAACAATACATTTTTTTTTTGTCAGCGACTGGAATTTCTACATATTCTACTGAAACGCATTATCGAACTCATAATAATATCCATACTTTGAAACGCTATGAATTTAATTTGTCTGCATTTTGACTTCCGAATTGTTTACTTTTGGCGGCTTGTGTGTCTCAAATACCTTACTTCGTTCAAAATTCAACACTCCATATGTCGTGAACTACACGAAAGTAATTTTCTCCTTTTTTTTGTTTATGCTTATGCTCCTTTCTGCTCCTTTTCGAATGCCTTTGCTTTCTTTAGTGTGAACATTTAAGTGAGCTTTAAAATCATTGGTTTCATGTTATTCAGTATATGAACTATCCCAAAGTTACACCCTTGATATTTTAAGATAAATATCCGTTACGAACTGCACTATTTATTCTTCAAAAGCAGAGAGTGTTTTAACCATTCCATACCAATCTTTTTATTGAACTAGAATATTATGTACGATGACATCTTGAGCAAAATGGGGCACAGCATTATGTTCCCCTCATGTTTGACTTGTCTTTCCATTTACAAGGTTTCACATGATCCATTACACAATCGGAAATGCAGTGGTATGGCTCGAAAGCGGCTTCCAGTAGGAATGTACCTAAACTATTTACCATGTAGATGATCAGTAATTATTCGATTGGTTATTATTTTTTGGAAATGTTCTAATAATGTCGTGTTAGTGTTGCAAAATTACTCCACATGACTCTTTCTTAAATATTCAATCAGACCTACATGAAAATCAAGTCTGGTTTTCTTCCAATATAAGTCCATTCCCAAATAACAATAAAAATACAGGAAAATAAACTCCCTTTTATTGGCTAGTCCCCCGAACTTTTCCAACTTAAAGGATTCCTTCTGTGTTCCCAAATTTAGTTGTAATGCTTTTCGTTCATCATAGGCTTTCTCACTCTCAACAGTTTTTGCTTTTGTCTACTTTTTTTTACAAAGCAAAATAATGATAATTATAAGATAGAGAGCTTCTTAGAATATAATAATCAGAAGCGGTTTTATGTACAACTTTTTCGTCCATTTTTAATCTGTGAAGATAATAGGGCGCTTAACCTTTGATGAAGGTATAGACTGATCACCTCCCTACACAGTTAATCGTACAACAAAGAGCAGCCTACATCAGCTTTTTATAGAATACTTGTGAAAAGATAACCCTTTTTCTTCCCTTCGTCGACACTTTAGTCGAACGGATTTTTGTTACATAGAGGATATTTCTTATCAGCCCTGTAAAATTGAGCATTTAATGCATTGTTTGTCGAGGCTGTTATGATCAGACCGCACGTTCTGTATAGTATGGTTCTGATCTACAATACCCGTGAAAAATGTATGGATCGTGATGTACATTGTCTACAGAAATTACCAAAGTGGTGCCTAGTGCTCTAAGGGTTGAAACTGCTCGAAAAATGACAGAAAAATATCAAGATCAGACAGCAAATAGCCTGTGTAATATTTTTTTGATATTTTATTAGATATTGTAAACATAAGAATTTCTTGTTTTCGTTCTCCTTACTCAGTATATTAATTTCATTCGGTGTAGTCGAAGGGATAGAGTTATAACTGAACCTATTACTGTGCATATACAACTTTTTACGTCGCTGCTGGTCAAAGGTTTGGAATGGCTCTTGAAATTTACACAAGAAGTTTTATAGGTTTGTGCAAGGCCTATGCAGAAAATGGTTCAAACTAATTTTTACTGAATGAAATAGATGTAGTAATAATTATTATGTTGTGGTTAAATAGGTCCAGATCCTTAAAAACTTAAAAAATTAATTTTGTTTTTGGTGGTTTGTGCTAACTGTGAAGGCTATGATCAGAAGAATTTTGGAGATGGCATGCAAAAATCTCTGATTCTGGAGTAGATGTAAAGATTCACTTTGTTACATGCAGGCTAAGATACTTTTTGACAAGTAGGAAGATCATATTTTAGAAGGAAGTTGTTGAATGTTTTTTTCTGTTTTTGTAAAAAATTAACACAAAGGAAATATCACGAATAAAAATTGAAAATACATGTACGTGAATAACGATCTAAATATCACTTTGAATAATTACTAACTTATATAATTCCGTTGTATCGCCTTTGATGCACCTCATGACAGAAGTTTGTTTTTTAAAACCCTTTTAATAATGGAAAATGCTGTACTTGAATGCACAATTTCTCCCTTTTCAAATTTCAAGTAAAAATAAAAAAATCCAATGCTTTTACATGTTTTCACATACGCATTATCACTTTATAATAATAATTATAGTTATTATAATGATACAAGATAATTTAAGATTCCTCTCTGAACTCCCGGACTTTCTTTTAGAATTAAAATACCTATTACATTCGTTTTTTTTTTTTTTTTTTAAACTTATACAAAGATGTCATTACATTTTTTCAAGAGAGTCAATATTTCTGAAATTATCCACCAAAAGATTGCGGCTTCTATGATGCAATGCATCATAAATTTGTCTTGTACAGTATTAATCATACTTTTTTGTGTGTGTCAGAGTTAACCAGTGTTTGACAGTTTCGTTAATTTAGAGCTGCGGAAATGTATCGTAAATAGATTTAACTTTGCGAATGCTAAAAACTGTCTTAATGGGCGGGTTCCTACCCCCTATTTTTTCAAGTCTTTTATCTCTAGTTTCTATACTGAGATAGATATGTAATTTCTTTTATTTTCCCCGCGATTTCTTACAGTAAGAAAGTCGCAGAGTAGCACATGATGTTGAAGATCACGAAACCAAGAAAATGACATTAGATAAATATAATACAATAGTCCAAAATAACAACACTTACCATTAAAGTGTATATGGCTTTTGTTGTTATGATTCTATTGAAATGAACTTTTCACCTGCCTCAAAATAGAACAAAAATTTCAGACCTAGTATATATGATTTATGATTTTTAGTATAATACCAATGAAGGAAATGAGCTAATTAGAGACTGGAAATAACCTCCACTTGATGCCTGCTACAGTTTCTATTTAAGTCAGTAGCAGGTTGGTAGCGCTCCATTGTGTAGATAGCGGACTGTGGAGACGAAGAAACGTTGGCTTGCTATGAAATATAACTCTTACCAAAGTTATTATTTTGAAAGAAAAGTTTTATTATTTTAAAAGATGCAGTTTTGGTGCACTTGACTTTTAAAAGATGTACATGTATCATCTTTTACAGATGCTAAAAGCAGAGAAAAATAAAAAAAAAAAACGATTCAAAGATAAGCATTAAGTTGATATGAGAGTAAGGTGTCAACATTGTGGCTTAACAGTGGTATTAACGTTCAAAATATTGGTAAGCTGTCTGTTTGTTTTCAGACCTTATGTAATTTTTCTGTTTAAAGTCAACGGCATATTTTTGTCGGCAGTTAAATTGTATACGCACTTGGAGTCTTCAACCTTTTACTCTACAGGCGAAATGCCACAGAAATAAGTTTGCATTTACTGAATCCAATTGATTTTGAACGTTCTCTTCTCAAAATGATTTCATTTCAGCTCTATGGCTTTTTAGTACCAACATGAATCACGTAAAGCAGTACTATAAAGCTTGCTGTTGGTAACTGATAATCATTATCATGCTTTCATTGGCCCCACTGATGGAATCCAGGACACTTATTATTAATCTTCAAGAGGACTTTTGAAATATCTTGATTCTCAATTCTTACCAACACATTTGCTACACTGCGAACTTTTTAGGCTCATTTGTGATTGGGAACGACAATTTATTGTACTTTTTTTTAAGTTAAGGCGCATTACAACTGTCTATTTATATCTAAGTGTATACAGATCAAGTGAATTGATTCCTTACAATATTTTTTTCTGGTCGTCAGGGCCTGAACATGCCACTGCAACCCATATTCTGTTGAATGCATGTTGACTATTGGAGAAATAAATTTGGCTAAGTTAATTTGCATGATATGGGACTCAAATGACTGTTAAACTTTTTTCAAACAATCTCGAGTTTGTGTACGACGATCCTTCTACCAATTCAAAGACAATTCTCATCATTTGAGCAACATTGTATAAGTCGTCAGGAAATGCTTTAGATATGGACTACCTATTTTTTTGTCGTCTGATAGACTTACTAGTTAACTGAGACTCGTCCAAATTCAATACTGTTGCGGACGACAAATTAAATGAGGCTGATTTGATGAAATTTGCGATTAAAAGGGTAGAAACAATTGTGGGATAAGGAGAAAATGCTGGTAACCAGCATTTTCTCCATAAACCACGAAGTTTTCAAGAGCTTTCTTCTTCAAACAACACTTTGTTTGGTAAAGGGTTAAATTCGTTCGGCGCCATTGGTGAAAACAGAGCTTTGTGTGCGACATATACATGTCAAGAATAGACTATACAGAACATGTTTACAGTGTGATCTTTGCTCTTAATTGTCTGTTTGTCTAGTCAAGCCTTTACAATAAAAATATTTCTGAGTTTCAGTGGATTGTATTTTCAGCCGTCAACAGAGACTGAATTTATATCGAGCGCTGAAAGACCTGAATACGATTTGCTCTTTGTGAAAAATGTGTACGTATATAAGCGTTGTGATTGTATTTCAGCTTCAGCACATACTTGTCAACATTGAATAATTGATAAAGAAACATCAGTTGGGGCATTACGAACATAATAAACCAAGTTGAATTTCAATACGTGATAACTGTAACAAAATAATGCTTGTATTAGAAAAGCATTGCAAACAAACGCTTGCCTGGGTTTTTCGTACATGTAATTTATCATTTCCAATTCAGCATATAGTGGATTGAATAGACAGATTTTTTGTCACAGTGTGTATCATTTAATTTTTCCTCTCGCCAATAAATATAACACTTCAAGTCATGCCCTGTGAAAGGTTGCGTAAACGAATCTACCAAAAGTATTGACTCATGTCAGCCTACGCAGTCCGCGCAGGGGGACCTGGGTCGGAACATCTTGCTACTGGTAGATCTACTTTATTTTCATATGTCATACGGCCATACAACCTAATGATTCAGTCGGTTATTTGACCAAATGGAACCATAATTATTATGCAAAGACTTACTTGGTATAATGCATTACACATTACAAAGATGCATTAACCTTTCCCCCTTTCCCCCCCCCCCCCCCATCCCAGAGCTCCGCTTAGATTACTCGTATATTAACCCTTATCCTGCTAAATAAAAAGAAATGAAACTTCCAAGCCGATAGGAAAAACCCAAATTTTTCACTTTCAAAGGTATTTTTGGAGGAAAGATATCTCCTTATCGGATAGTGTAGCTCCAAGATCAGACTGCACGTCTGATCTTGATCTACGCTGTCCGCAGAAGGTCAGTGAGTCGAGCTTAGCAGCGTAAGGGTTAAGAATTACTCGTTGTTGATCAATATCTTAGCCAGATATGTGGGTACCACAGAGCGTAGACAGAGATCAGATTGCATGGACGTGCATTCTGCGATATGAAGGATACAAGTTTACTCTTTTTTCAGACGACAAACTGCTAGACTCGTCCATATTAAAAAATATCAGAAGACAAAATTAATATGTATTAAATGGTGGGATCATCTTTAAAAGGGTAGAAAAAAATGTAAAAAAAAAAAAAGGGGGGGATGCTAGTCACCAGCATTTTCTCCTTTTTCCACGCCTTTTACAGAAAGCTCCTTCCTCTGAGTGTCAAATCACAAGAGTGCTTTGTAAAGGCGTTACCATATTATCTTGCCCAACATTACCCATATAGATGTACAATGACATAGCTTGTAATCTGCATATTTTGTCATTTATCATAGATCAAAGACATGTCCATAACAAAGGACAGAGCACATGACTCAATTTGAACACAGACAGAATGTTTAGAAATTACGTTCGAAATATAAATTTGCCACAAAAACTTCACCAAACACGTTGTCTTATGACAAAGACTTTTACAGCAGTAATATCTTTTTTTTTTTTTTGTGGGGGGGGGGGGGGAACATTTTGGTAGAAGCAAAAATTGTCAGCGCTTAACATTTGAAGTTGGAACGTGGGTGAAATGGTGAGATCTTTATCAAGCGAAGTCTGCAAAGACAGATAGGTAAAACACGAACGCCAGCCATTTATCCTCGACAGAATTACACACAGATATAGACAACACAATAACTGAACGCCAACCTTCACAAAGTTCCGTGGTAGATTTAAATATTTCTGGATGAGCAAGACAATGCCCTGAAGGAGAACTGTCAGCCACTTGATGTCACAGCCTGTAATTATCATTGTCTACCCTATAGGTACCACTGTCAAAAGTTCCTGGACTCAGGCTATAAAACAGTACCTGTGCCACTAACTGCGTCAGATATGTTCTCCGGAGTAATTAATATTACATGTAATTATTGCCATGGAATTCCATTAGGGCAGTTTCGCCTCGCCAGTAATGATCACATTACTTGTCAAATCTGATAAAACAACACGTTTGTCTTTTCTGTAAGGTCTGGGTTTTCATATCAATTTAAGCACTGTTATTTTTAAGCTACCTTTTGTCAAACTACAGTTCTAAACTTCATTACTTGTAAATCTAGCTAACAAGCTCTACCACTTATATACTTCTTATAAACTTAAATACTTATAAATACTTCATACCAACACTTTAATATCATTTTTGCAATGCTTTTTTTTAATCCTTTACTTTTCTGAATCAGAAGGAAATTTAATAGGCGTTGGCTTTCCAGATGATCCCGTGCTCCTGTAACAACCAGCACAATGAAAGAAAACTGAAACTATCGCTATTCATAGTTAAATGCCTTTCTTTTGATTGAACTCTTGACCCTTTGGACGTCAGGCTGTCCAAATTATTACGCACATCTTATAGGATTTTCGAGGATGAAGGTCTTTTTCTTGTAAACGAACAGTTTCCATCAATTGGCTCTATTTCCATCAAACCATGGTCACCATAGTAAAAAGGGGCTCTTCCCAAAGTAATGGATGCTTGTATGAAATGAAATATTCATTTTTTTTTTTAAAGAAAGGTTTGATGAATGAATTCTTCTTTTCAGATTCAGAGATAGTAGGCTACGCCAACTCAAAAGCCTTCAGGCGTACACTTAACCCAATATAAACGTTGTCTACTAAAGAGAGGTTTGAGTGAGAGTCTGCCCTCGATGTTATCCAAGTCATTAAACATGCTATTGTTTGGACGGGACATGTAAACGCTCCATCAGAACGCACTTACAAGCAGACAAGTCCCTCCTGGAAACTCCGTTTATTTACATATCAGTAAAGTTCCAGTTCAAGCATCAATACAGAATTACTAGTATTACTTCTGTTTCTGTCATGAATAACTTTCGTTCACCACTAGACAAAAATGCCTTTTTTTTGCGTTCTTGCTGTATATAGTGTTACAAAACCTTGTTGGTCAAGTATCTATTGCTTTACGAGCAGCTGCTCCTTTCCAGTCACGTTTTCTGTCAAGTTTCCATTTTTTCACATTCTTGATTCTCCTTTGTTAGTTGTCTGTTACTGATTTGTACAGTAACCGTTTAACAACGCTGAATAATACTGAAAACGATTAATAATGATAACGTAACATTTATATTTTGAAACAGTAATGACAAGTAAATTGATTTTTCTCAGTTAGATGATTTTGAATTGGCATGTTGCTCTTATCGGTTATGGATGAACAATTTACGGAGATGCTTTTATCGATATCCCACTAGAAGAAATGAAATGCAATATCAATATGATGAACAAAAACACATAAATTTCAGTTCAATGAAATTGGAATCATGGCAGTCGTTATGAACGCAAAGGCAAGTTATTTTTAGCAACTCTTGTTTAACCAGACAAGTTGCGATGGAACGACAACAAGCCATAAAGTCTAGATATGGAGCCAAATTTGCGATTCTGTATTTCAATTAATGGAATAATATATTTACGTTGATCGAGAGATGTTGTCCGTTTAACCCGACTTTTTTATTTTGTAATTAAATTTTCTGTTTATCCTGTTCAGTCTTTTACTAATGCGCCTTAACACGCGAAAAAAAAATCCACCTGTTACTTCTTAGACTTGTATCTAGCTTTCTTGTTTCTTTTGCGTCCTTACACAAAACGTGTAATATCCCTCATGACCAGTCAATTATAAGTTCAGGATAGGGCACCCTGATGGGATTCTTGTAACATCGCCTTTCATCGCCGAAAAAACATACGGATTCGGCTAAGACTCGGGTAATCTGTAATCGATCGGCCGATACACACTGGTTCCCGCAACGATTACGGATTACCCGAGTCTTAGCCGAATCCATACGATTTTGGCGATGAATGGCGATGTAACACGAATCCCATTAGGGTGCCCTATCCTTAAGACGCACTACCCAAGAACAAAAAACCTTAAAATAACCCTAACCCTAACTGTTCTGGCTTTTCTCAATACAAGTACTGCTTAGTATATTACTCGATAGCTTCTGAACAGGCATTTCTAGGTGAGATATTGCTTTTTTATAATTCAGCCCTTTCCTTATTGCGTCTTTTTCATGCGATAAATTAGAATTTGATACGGGAATGGAAACCACAACCTACGAAAGACAGTGTAGTTCTCTTCGTATTGCAGATATACATTCGAAGACTACAAATGAAGCAGTTTTGAACTGAAAACATTTCCTCCTGTTTTAATTGAGATCATTACTTTAACCTTTTGCATGCCTCAGTGAGCCATGGGTGCTTTCTTGGACTATGTAGCTTAGGTTCGGACTGCACTGAGCTTGCAGGTTGATCCTGAATTTTCAAGGTCCGTTTCTTTGTAGAGAGGACTGGTTAAAATACCTGAGAAATATAGTAATTTTGCTATGTTGTAAATAAATTGAAAACCTCTAGATACTCAAAAGGTATTTCGACGTTTACATGTACGTATTTGCTTGCAATAACAATAATCTTTATTGACGTTTTCTTTTTTTTCAACGTTTACATGTATTTGCTCGCAATAACAATAATCTTTAATGACGTTGTTTTTATTCTTGAATGGATTTTAAACAGATATCTTTACTCCTTTTTATCCATTTTTTTTTTTTTTTTTTATTATATGAAACTATAATCACTCTTGTATCTTCATGCCAAATATTGCCCCTGATGGTTGCAAGGTTGCATAGATTACGGCAGATAGAAAATGCATTTCATTCTATTGCAGCTAGCCATAGACATAACAACCACAGTTTCCGGTTTAAATCCCTACAGTTTCATTACCCCATACAACTTATATTGATTTATTTATCTACGTTTACACAGCTGACTAGATTATAACACCGTCAAGTTTTAACAGCGTTTGTCTCTTTAAACAGTAAAGGGAAATTCTATTTCCGAAGTTAATAAGAAGTCATGAAAAGCAGGTTAAGTATGAAGTTCCTTGACTCGTAAATAAAAATATATGAGCCATGCTGTGTGAAAAGGGTTTTTCTTTTTTAATGCATTGCAAAAAATATCGACCTATGCAATACGCAATGGTAAATTTTCGGCATGTTCAAGGACCAATCTACCTCATAATCCAGTTTCTTATTGGACAAAATAGATTTTATGGATCCATAACAAAATGATGACTTGCTTGGTATATGTCCGATGCATCACGGAGATGCATTTTATTCCTTTTTACATGAATATGACTCATATCATTGTGCAGCACGATTTACCGGAGACTAATTAAATTACGACAGACTCTTCGTCCGTGTTCGTGAATACTCGTTTTATGTGGTTTTTCTAGGGTCAGATAGATACATATAAAATCAATTATACTACACGAGTGAGTAGGTTCATTGGACATGCTGTCTCGGTTAACCCTTTCCCAAACGACAAATTTTAGACTCTTCCAAACTGAAAGAGTTTGCAGACAACAATTTTAAATTTGATGAAAATGGTAGAAAGTTCTCCTAAAGGGTAGAAAACACTATGGGGAAAGGAGAAATTGCTCGTTACGAGCAATTTCTCCTTTTCCCACAGTGTTTTCGAAAGACTTCTACTGCACACACGTAAAAACCAGGGCTTGTTTGGGAAAGGGGTTAAATATTATCAACCATACCCTGAGAAAACATCAACACTTGAATGAGGTGAGCCAGACGGTAACCAATATCAAAAATATGACCAGATACATTCAGTAAGTATTTTTCTGCAATATGTGCCTGAAGGAATGTTTGTTTGAACCACAACATATGAGAGACAATGTAGTTCTCATCGTATTGCAGATATACATGTTCCATGCTCTGTGAAAAGGGGGCTTAATGCATATGCGAAAAGTGTCGGCCCAGGTCAGCCTGCACGGACTTTTCGCTATTGGTCAATTTTCTGTATGTCCAATGACCAGTTTACTCCATGATTAAGTCGATTGTTACAAAAAAATGGATTTTATGGATCCATAATACTGTGATAACTTGCTTGATATCATACATCGCGGAGATGCATTAAGCCCCCTTTTGTCATAGCATGGATATGTGTACTGACCACCGTGATATAACTGGAATAATGTTGAAAACAGCGTACAATAAATACTTTTCATCGAAAACGGTACACGTTTTGTTGTAATTTGCAGACTGAAAGCATATGCGCTTTTTGACTAATTCACGATTCTCGAAGGAGTTTTTATCAGAGCAATAAACTTTGTTTCACACCTTTCTAGTATTGCTCATAATGAATATTATTTAAACTATATGTACATGGATAATTTAACAGCAATCCGAAATAAGACATAACAGAAAATATGAGGACATGAATAGGAAAATTAGCATACTGTACAATAAAAAATAGTAGATTCACCCTTTAGTTGCTGATGCCAACGTAGCTTCTTTCAACGTACGAAATCAGAAATTGTAGTCTGATTATACATCTACTTTTTTCGATGTCCTGCTTTTTTTTACTGATCCAAAGAAGACTTTATCTAGTTTTACCTATTCTAAGAATAACAGTATTTTTGTGCACTGGCTTAATACTTCTGAGTGATTAAATCTGTCCAGTTCGTGTAACAAGCACCTTGAGGTTTGAGGTAATTGGACGTTAATTATGAGAGAAAGTCTCAATAATTACTGAAAATGTGTTGTCAAACATCTTATGTCTTCCTATCACACAAGCTATCAAAGTGTAGAACACTAAAGCACGGCTTCAATTTGTGTTTAAAACAAAGATTTGATACCCAGCACGCTAGGCTTTACTTAATTATAGAAAACATGAAACACTTCGATGGAAATAGCACGTCATCTTTGTCAACTTATTACATCTTTAACCAGCCTATTTACTCTGTAAAACCATACTGGCCTTTTCTAGAAACAGCAGATAATAGACAGGAGATGCAACTGGCGGTAAATTGACAGAAAGGACAAGGACTTATATGGTACAGTTGGACCGATTTAATAATGCTGAAAATTATTACTTTTCTGACAACGTTTTCAAATGTCAAACACCTTAAACAGAGTCATAATACGCATATCTCTGTGTGTAAATGAGGTTGACAGATATTGTTTGGTCACAAAAACATGACACCACCAGCACTCGAGGTGCAGCTGAGTATCCACTTATGTAATAACATAAAATTATAACACCTTAATTTCTTCCAAGAGTGAAAAGCATACAACTTTGAGAAAAAGCATAGCTTAAGAAAAAAAAAACATCCGTTTCCACGTATACATGTACGAGTGTATACCCACAGATGCAACGAAGGGCAATAAAATATAACGATGAATATTCCTGGTGAGGATTGGAAAGAAGATATGGACTATAGAGGCTGCCGTTCAAGTCTTTGCCAGACGAAACAAGTTTAATCCCGTTCATATTGAAAGCAGCTGCAGACCACAACTCGGATGTGGATCGAATATAAAAAAAAAATTAAATGTAGAAATTATTTCGGGAAACTATTGTCGTCCGTATCTAGAAAGCACCTTTAAAATGATTAAAAAAGGAACAATTTGTAAAGGCATAACCTTTGATCAAATAGGCTGGTAAAAGATATAGACATACATATACAACTAACTAGCTCACGTGATTTTTCTAACATATTAGAATATTGCGATAATTGTCTATCAATAGTAGCCGTTGTTTTCCCCACATTCGTTTAAAAATTTGTTGACGTGATAATCCGTATTTGTATGATAACTTGTTTATAAAGAAGCTTTTTGTCTTAGGACAGCTGCTGCTGAAATGTACGAAAAGGTTAATGTCTGTATAGTCTTATTTTCGTGAATGTTGTGGTCATATTGAATTTCATCAGTTCATTCGTGCAAAAATTTCGTATGGAGAAGAATGTTATCTCCAAAAAAAATTTGTTTTCAAGCCGTATTATTGTATGGAAATTTTTCAGTAAAAAGGAAAAGCATCTCAGATTTTTTTCCGTTTCCATGGTCACAACAAAATTAATTGAATTGACATTTTCTACTGGATACCAAAATTAGATTCGTTAAATTTACATTTGTAGCGATCATAAGTTATCCATTTAAAGCCCAGCCACGAGATCAATTATCCCATTAATTTACAGATATTTCAAACATACCAGAAGAGTCCTGCAGAAACAAAGTCAAAGGTTCTAGCTGATACAAAAACTGCGACAACCTCATCAAAGCATAGCCCATGAATCAAGTAGATAACAGCTTGAAAAGGAAAGTAATGACTTGGCCCGATATCTTGACTGATGACTCTCCAGGACAGTTTAGTATTATCCAAAATTTTTTTTGGTGACAGGCCGAGTCCATCTTGCAAACAGGTGTTACAAGATTCTAGACGATCAAAAAGGGCATGCTGACAAAATCATTATCAAGGGTTCAAGACGATTACCGAAAAGAACAACATCGTAATTCATAGTTTTAGACAATCAGACAAAGGCAAGGTCTAAGAATCGAGTTGATGAAAGACTGTGAAAACTTTGCTAAGGTAAAGCCCAAGGTGAAAGATTGCCTTCGAAGTGGACTATCTCGCAAGGCATTGTATAGGAAAACCTGGCAAAGAAGGCAGCTAAAGATTTAATCCTTTACTAAACTATCCTTTGATACATGGCCCTTAATGCGGGCATTTTGAATACATTGTAGGAAAAAGTGGTGCCCAGCGTTTTCTCCCGGTTTCCCCTCAATAATTTCTCCCTTTTCAAAAGCAAATTTCCATTTTTGAGTAACATCTATTGTTTCGCTTGCAAATGCTCTCAGTTAAGGCAAGTCCAAAATTTTGCTATGTGGTAGAGAACCAAGGTGATGTGACACGAACTGTTGACTCATATCGAGTAAAAGCATTATGTAAGATTCTAGCTAACGATAAACTGAGACAAACTGGCATAAGCTTGGTTCAATATCCTACTATTTGGTGATAAACTGGGTCCTTTTAGAATCATAGTCCAAAACTTTAACTGGTTGTTGACTAAGACAACCTTGGAAGTCTGGGAAAAACTAAGAAGATACTGCTTTAAAGACTCTGGTTGACTGGGACAAATGCACTGCGATTAAGCAATGGTAAAGTTCCAGACTAAAACAGATGATGAGATGGGGATTCTATCCAAAGGAGAACCGAAGCCTCTGGTTGATGTTAAACGGGGAATCGCATTATCAAAAGTTCTAGGGGATCATAGGCTGAAAGAACCTGCAAAATGCACAACCTATTATTCAAGTTGATAACAAACTGAGAAAAGCGGGCAATGGTATAGTCCGAGACTGATACAACTCGATTTTCACAACCTCACTGAGCCCACTTTGTGATTCCTGTAAAATATAGACTACAGCCATCTAACAGAAACATACCTCATGATTCTAGTCTATGATAGACTAAGAAAACACGACAAGTATGTTACTGCTCGATTATCGACAATCACAACCTTGCAGAGCATACTTTGTGATTCTAGTCAATTATAGACCACGGCCATCTAACAATGGCATACTACATAATTCTAGTCGATGATAGAATTTTTAATAGACAACCGTATACAGGTACAGTTGAAGATACTTACCGTTGATCTACAAGGACAACTTGGAAAAGTATATTCTTGAAATAAATAGCGCAGGCATAGTCCTAGATTCTGGACGATTTATGGAATCGTAAATTCTGAAAACCTCTAAAATTTTATCCGATAACGAACAAAATCAAGCTTTGTCAAAACATTGTCAGAGATTATAGTACTTTATGGCCTTGATAGGACTAAAATAGTCGTGAAACAAGCGCAAAGCGCCGATAAATATCAAAGGTGTAGTTTATCTTTCTAGTCTTATCATTTAATAAGTCGATGTCGGGAAAATTCAGGCACCACGAAGTGCATAATTTGACATCTTCGGCATCAATCATGTTCGATCATTGGTCGCAACAAATCGTAGCTAAGGACAACAACCGGCCAAATCTAAGCATATTGCTTAGATAAAGCATCAGATGTAAATAACAAGCCGAGATTCATCAGACACTTGAGAAAAGTATGTTTCAACCTCAAATTAATACCTACATCAAACTGTTGCACCGCTGTAAACTGTTTGATTTTTGTTTGCACACTTGTATTACTAAGATATACTGGAAGTAGACGCATCTATAAGACATTAGCGATTCTGAATCATGAGACCAAATTCCGGATACTTGTTTCTATTTACATAAATGTACACAAGCATGCGAAGATACAAAATATTGTCGAGCGCACCTTTCCTTCCTATTTACCTTCAGCGTTGACTACAAACTTAAATGAAAAACTAAAGGCAGTTGGGTTGCGTCATTTGCAGGTTGTATGGCACAAAGCTCTCTATGTTAATAGATATTCTGACATAAGTTGTTTCCAGTAGACCGGTGAAGTCTCTCTTGATTTATCTCTTTCATCGTTCAAATTTTTGTTTTTACATATAATTATCCACATTTTTTTTAAAGTAAAAAATCACCACATAGGCCTAATTTTAAAATTCCGATCGTTCAACAGACTGAGGGTTTCAATTTTATTAGTTTGGAAATTACATCACGAAAATTTGTAACATAACGTTACAAAAGTATGTGAAATAGCACATGATTCGAACAATAACATTAACACAAGAGGACCATGATGGTCCTAAATTGCTCACCTGAAATGCAACTCAGCTGTCATTGTTATGGCCACTTGCCTCTTGTTTTTTGCTGGAATGTTTTAGTTTTGAAAATGATTCATCCATATGACAATACCAACAATCAGAGCAGGTAAGAAAATGATAGAGCCGAAATTATAGGCCCTAGAGTGTAAACAATGGAATTGTTATCAAGATCCCCTATTTTGATGCTTTTAGCTTGTCCCCATTTTGATCAGATTTGTCCTTAGGTCATTATGAACATCCAGGGAAATTTTGAGTATGACTGAGCCAGAATTGTGGTTGCTGAGTGTGTTCATGTTCATGTTCACAACCTTACAAATATTCTGGGCGATGGATCAAGATTATGCTGGAATTCCGATAGCTATATGATAAACAGTGGAATTTTGGCGACGCATATTCAAGGATACATAAAAGCCAACCATGAGTATGTTATGCTCAGGTGAGCTGATAATGGGTTTTCAGACAGAATCACTTGCCAAATGTATGTTGTGGGCCATACAATATGGAACAGGAGGATTCCAAGAATACACTCTTTACATATTTGATCCAAAATTGTGACTACAAAGGACTTTTTGCGATTCCAAGGAAGAAATTTGGTAAATGCTATTAGCAAACAAGAGCCGTCAAGTGGTTGTTGAGAAATCGCTTCGGACGGACAGACAGACAGACGAAGTGGCGACTATATGCTCGCCCTTACGGGAGCATAACTATCCACCAGTCCATGCTGAATATGAAAGCTCTAGGGTTAATATTTGGATGAAAGAAGATTTCAAAAGACCTTTTATTTGGATGTGTTGGGACAAGAAGATTTTTAAAGATTTCCTTCTGTATCTCTATGTGAAATCCGAGAACCCACAACATAGGGCCAATTTCCACACTAGGGCCATAATTTTAAGTATTTTGGTAGAGGGCCACGAGATGATGCTACATGCCATATATGAGAGCTCTAGCCCTTACGGTTTGGGACAAGAAAATTTTTAAAGATTTCTCTGTATCTCTATGTGAAATCCGAGAACCCACAACATAGGGCCATTTTCAACACTAGGGCCATAATTTGAAGTATTTTGGTAGAGGACCACTAGATGATGCTACATGCCAAATATGAAAGCTCTAGCCCTTACGGTTTGGGACATGAAGATTTTTAAAGATTTCTTCTTTATCTCTATGTGAAATCCGAGAACCCACAACATAGGGCCACTTTTTAACACCAGGGCCATAATTTGAAGTATTTTGATAGAGGGTCACTAGATGATGCTACATGCCATACATGAAAGCTCTAGCCCTTACGGTTTGGGACAAGAAGATTTTTAAAGATTTCCTTCTTTATCTCTATGTGAAATCCGGGAACCCACAACATAGGGCCAATTTCCACACTAGGGCCATAATTTTAAGTATTTTGGTAGAGGGCCACTAGATGATGCTACATGCCATATATGAAAGCTCTAGCCCTTACAGTTTGGGACAAGAAGATTTTTTAAGTTCTTCATGGAATTCAAATCTTTGAAGTATTCTGAAAGTGCATCACCTAAGGATCATTTCTGTGAAGTTTCATTGAAATCTGATCGGCGGTTTCAGAGGAGAAGATTTTTTAGTAATTGTTTCGGACGGACAGACAGACGGACAGACGGAGAGACTGACGGACGGACGGACAGACGGACGACGGACATTGACCAATCACAATAGCTCACCCCGAGCACTATGTGCTCAGGTGAGCTAATAACAAGAAGGAAAAACAAAAAACTCTTTTGCCTTTCTTCGAAAACTGCTATACAATGACTCACATCATATTTCTCTTCGGTATATTCTCCATTTACCCATGTAACAATTTTTGCGTTGGGTTAAAGAGGCCCTTATACTCATTTTAAGCCAGTTTTAACTCATTTTGTTTTTATTTTATCAAAATATAGTCATTCTTATATCTTCGTGCCTAATATTGCGCCTGATGGTTGCAAGGTTGCTTAGATTACGGATGATAGAAAATGCATTTCGCTGATTTTCGCCTTCCATGCAAACACACTCGTCGTTTCCGGTTTTTGAATCGAAGATTTTCGATATGTCATTTATACACTCGGGTAGATTCGTATAATGATCATGCATTCTGTCACGTGACTATATTTGACCTTTGCCAAGCGTCTAATGAGGTAAACAAAGGAAAATGGAGGCTTCTCTGTTGCAGCCTCGATTTTCAGACGGAGGTCGCGATCTATATGCAAATTACACCGTATCCGATTCTAGGCGGAAACCAACGATAAATTTCCGTGACGCACCGCCATTGTTTACAGCTTCGATCGTCAGCCGGTTTTCTTCTGACCAATGTTCGGTTTCTAATACAAATCTCCGTGATTCCTTTTTTCAATTACACCATATATGTCAGTAATTTATCCATGTTTACACAAAGGACTGATTTCTGTACCATTCTAAATTGTTTGAAATTTAACAGAGGTTTTGCTCACCGGCTGTAGACGGGCATATTTAAAAGAAATAATTGAAATCCGTTTTTCTTGCAAAGGAAATGAGAACGAATGGATCGGTTTCTCTTTAGTAACCATATTTCAACATCAAAATCCCAAGGCCTAAAGTGGGATAGTCCCTGTTTTTTTTCCAAGATCTTTTATTGATTTCAATCACTACACGAAATTCATCTGCCTATGAATAATATTTAGACAACGACGTTATAAAATTACAGAGCCTAAGGAGACGGCGTAATGAAACATCTGGAAACAACAGTTTATAAATGTCTCTACCATTATCAAGAGTTTTTTTTAATACTTATTTCTTGTTACAAATAAGACTTCGAGATTCTGTGCTTCGTAGCGCAAAGTCCTTACTATCGCTATCAGGTGATCCAACAGGGAAGGGTGTTTTTTTTTTTTCTCTCAATACATCTTCCCGGATAACAATTGGTGAATCCGTCAAATTACCTTTCTTTAAATAATGGCTACGAAATGATGGCGATTCGTGCTCTGATTACCTTTTAATCATAACTAGAAATGACGGCCATTTTGTTATCAGTTGCAGTGTGGTTCTGTAACAATTTGTTGGTTTAATTTAGGGTGACTCATAAGTCAAGCCTTTGTTACGAAATGGCTCATTATCATACAAATATACCTTCCTTCGTTAGTGAAAAACTGCTAAAGTTAACCTTTTTCTAAACATTCCCGATCTGTCGTCTGCAAAGGTTTTTAATTTGGAAAAGTCTAAAATCTTATCGTTTGGTTTAGAGTTTAGAGATATCAAAAACTTCTACATTGTTTCATATAATCAAAAAAAATTTAAGAGAAGAAACTAAATGTAAAAGACGACAATGATTCTAATTCTGTTTTATTTAATTTCTCTCTTACTTAATACCAAGTTTTTCACAAAGATACTACCAATAAAGTATCCCAATTGAATCAAAGTGGTTTGGAACGTATCCTTATGGCCAAGTGGAACTCTCTGTAACAGCCCCTTTTGCGATGTACCGTTGATTTATTGCACTTTGAGGATGCAATGCAAAATGAGGTTAAACATTACTCCCATGATGTCAGTGTATCTCTTTTTTTATTTTTATCTAGGGAAAAACGCATTGCCCACTTTTAACGACCCTTGGAAAGAAGCCTTTTGAAATCATTTTGGGAAAAGGAGAAAATGCTGTAACCAGCATTTTCTCCTTTTCCCACAATGATTTCTACCCTATCAAAGAAAAATTGCACCATTAAAGCCACCTTGACATTGTCGTCTGCGAATGCTTTCAATTTGGACAAGGCTAAAATTTTGTCGTCAGGTAAAGGGGTTAGCTGTTACCAGCTCTTTGAGGTTCCACTAGCAATCTCTACTTTCTGCACTCGGTTCAAGTTCTATAATAAAGTGAGAAAAAATTAACAACCACAAGCATTACATTCCTTTGCTGACGGCCCATATTTATCATCAGAAAAAAATCTGCAGAACATTTTTTTAAAGCGTCCTAATTGCCTATGTTGAGATCGACTGCGAACAGCAATTTTCTTCAATATGCTGCCTTTTTAAGTCGGACTAATTTCGAAAACATTGCCAACCTAAAAAACTGCCATAAAATAGCACTAGACATTTTGATGCACTTCTCTGCAGCATAAGACTGTAAAAATCATGCTGGAAAAATAAGGGGTTATCATCAGTAATTGAAGTGACACATATACATTCGAGTGCAAACGTGATTAAATGGAGTAATTGCTCTATTCAAACAGTTTCTCCTTCTGCCACAATGTTTTCAACAATGGTAAGACGAAAAAAAAAGGACTCCACAGGAGGTAATGTATCAAAATAGACTGCAGTGGAATGATAATATATCCCTTAGGAAATTAATCTAAAAGGACATAACATAACAGTGAATTTCAAAATCGTTCATGTTAGACTGAAACTGGATTTTCAATTTGTCAGTAAAATTCCATCTTTCCAGTAAAAGATGGCAGGAACGTTATGCATCTGCAAAATGCATCGACCCGGGTCAGCCTGCGCAGTCGGCGCAGGCTGACCCGGGTCGATACATTTTGCTGTTCGTAAATTTTCTGCCAGCCAAAAGACCATTCTGCTTCAAAGTTTAGCCGGTTTTTATACAAAAATAGATTTTATGGATACATATAAATATGTGATGAATTGCTTGGTATAATGCGACACGAAGATAACCCTTCTATCAGTGCGGCTCGAAACGACACTTTCCGTTTTTATGTTTTTCTATTTTGCGCAAGTCTACTGTGGCACAAAATCTAATGTAGTCGTAAAGTGCCGTCTCGGATCAGCCTACGCGGACTGCGCAGGCTGATCCGAGACGACACTTTACGCAAATGTCCGAATGCCCCTTTTCGCATGTTGCAAGCCATATAATAAAACTTACTAACGGAGACCTATTTGGCAAGAAGTACATGAACCCAGCCTTGCTGAGGAGCTAACTTTTCCAACAATGAAGATTGGTGCTTGTCTCTAGGTGGAAGAGAAGGTACCTTGTATGTGTATCCCAAAGTGATGCGCGTTTAACTCTACCAGACGACAACGTTTTAGTCTTGTCGAAGAAATCCTTCGAAATGTCGGTCTTTATATCTCCCTGTTTCTCTCTTTCATACAAATACGAGTATCCTCTTACCAATATTACACACGAACGAAGCAATGCCTTTCTGGTACAAACGTGTCTGACTGACACGCAATAAGTTCCAGCTAACGATAAATCTAATTTTATATCTTGTCCGTTTATTGCGATGCGATTCGGGATGACACCTGATTACGTGCAATAAACGGTAGATGGAATTCCTCTGGGTAGTTCATAATCTAATTCGATAGCCTTAATTGCTTCCCGCGGTCAATCATTGCGCGTTTCAGACCATAACAACCATATAGTTATATCGTAATAGAGCAGATAAAAGTGTGTTGAAATTGACCAGAATAGTAGATTGTCGCCCAACAATGGTTTATACACGGTAAGTGAAATAATGTAACTAGTGATTACCCCGAAGCAGGAACAACAAGGTATATCTGTCCCTGTGACCTTGACCTAAATACTGCCTCTCACGGAAGTCATTAGCCAGTAGATGGGTGAATTCAGAACCACCGCTGAGAACGTATTGCAGTCAGAACATAGATATCAATATATTTTGGAAATTTAGATATTCCATGTATCGTAGTGGACTTTGACAAATCCTTCTTCCAATCCATTAAGTCGACAGTATTAACGAAATTAAACCAGTTCAGTTAATTAATACTATAAACTCAAACCAAAGAAAGAAAACCATTGAGTTTCAACTTTATGTTTCTCTTATCACCGATACGTTTTAATTGAAAACTTAATCAGATAGGTAACGAACAAAATCAGCTGCATCATATCTTCGCATGAACATTATCTCTCTGTTTTTTTTTAATGTAACGAAGCGAACGATAGCAAGACGACAACCTATACTACTCTAAATATACTAGGGATCACCATCTTAGATTCAGCTGATATATATGTGTGGCATGCATCAGGTATGGCTTTTCAATATGGAATATTGCCACGTTGATAAAATATACAATATGAGGAAACGAATGCTTTTTAAGCCTTAGGCTGCTAAGCGCGACCCTCTGACCTTTTGCGGACAGTGTAGATTAAGATCAGACTGCACAGAACGTGCAGTCTGATCTTTGATCTGCACTGTCCGATTAGGAGATATTTTTCTGCTAAAGATACCTTTGATAAAGCAAAATCTTGGGGGTTTTTTTATCGGCTTGAAAGTTTCATTTAATTCATTTAGCAGGATAAGGGCTAAGCAAAAAGTATTTTTTAACATATACCCATAATTGAAATATCTTAATGATCCCTATCAAAGTATAAGTAGTATATATTGTTTTATATAATAGCTGATGCGGGGTGACGCAACAGATATTCATGATGTCACTCTGTAGCTAAAGATAGCCAAAGACCAGTTTTAGCTCATAAAAATGTAAATATATGGACACTTCACTTTGCTGCATTCTCTCGCTTCCTTCACATAAATATTTTTGTACACTGCTTGAAAATACGTAGGCAAAAAAAGAAAGCTTTGTTATTTGCAATCACTTCTTTTCCTGTTGAACTGTCATGAAAATAGGACTTCCGACTGTTTCTCTGCACCTTTCACTTCGCAATTTGATACTGTCGTTCAGTACTCAAAAAAAAGTTCCTGTAGAATTGCCTTAAACAGTAAATTATATATAATCGAAAATTTGAGCCTTCCATTCGCTATTTCATTGCACTTGTCACTATTATTCCAAAACCAATAAAGATCGTCCGCTGTCCATTGACATTTCTTCTAGTCAAACGCCGAAGTAGCAAGTCTGATGAGTTATTCTCTACTTCTTTTTGTGTTATGTGATTTCGCTCTGTAGTTCATTCTGCTGTGCAAAGGGATACACACAACGAATGAGGGTGTTGGCCCACTGACGCAAAATGAGAACATAACTAACGTGTTCATGCTCCTTTAATGTAGTCTAGTAGTCAAGACGTTTCTCAGTGGACATGGTATGGGGTTAGTTTATGGTCGGGAAATCCTAGTTCTTTCGCCCCGGAAACGCTTGCGTAAGGGCGTCACAATATCATCGTGATACAGTTAACCATAACACGAGTTTTGAAGCATTTGATCTTTAAAACCATTGTCAGATGAGATGACAAGAGCAAAGCACGCGGGTGCCAAGGCTCGGTTGCAAGTGCTTGATTTTCAGTGAAAATTTGAAGTTGAAAAAGGGGTATAATTGTGTCAAAATATTTTGATGGTTATCTGCCCCTTTTGTATGAGTTCTCATTTTGATAGTTAATAATCTGTCCAAGTTTGAAGTAAAAAGCTTCAGTAATAAAAGAGATATTACAAAATGTCAGTTTTTACGGGAAAACGAAGACGCAGACTTCAGTAATAACAGAGATATTACAAAATGTAATAAAAAAAAGTGTTTGCACGAAGACGCAGATGACGACGCAAGGGCTATGACAATAATTCGTCGTTTTACTTGAAAATCGCCAAGCTAAATATAGCCAGTTCACAAAACGCGATAATTCATGCGTCACTGCTTGCTGTATTTCTTATGCTTTGTGCATCACACATTGCTATGCAGGAAGGAGATGAAACAAACACGGCATGAAACTGATTTTGAAAAAAATGTTGAAAAGAAACAAACTAAGCTTATAACATACAATTACTTCTTTCGCTACAACAGTCCAAAAGTAAGTTAGAAGATAGGTAAACAAATATTTACTCTCCCTCAACTGTGTCTCTACACGATTTGTGCCTTCAATGCCTTAAGGGTAAGACCATCAATCCACCACTTGTCAAATCCTGCGTAAACAAAGAGCTGATTTCTACAGCTAAACAAGGTCGTCCTCGACCCTTCGGCATTTCCTCTGGTTAGAAGTCTAGTTGGCATGTCTGATTAATTCTCTTCTACAGGAAAATCTAATTACCATTTAACCTCGTTGTTTCCAATCAAGTTTGATATATTCTTTCAGACAGCGTGAAAGAAAACTGCAATCTGCTTTATGTTTAATGGAACGTAGATCTGGAGTTTATTCTGTTATGCTTTAAGATACACCTACCTATAAGGTTATGTGCACAGAACGAGTACTCTGGTCTTGCATCTACGTCGCCCATTACTGGGAACACCTCAATTGTTCCAGCATGGAACATAGAGACGCCTTCTGCTACCAACGAGACGTCTGATAGTGTTCTAAGGGCTCTGTTGCTATTCCTCTTGTAATGCTGTACCGAGCAGCCGATTTTGGTGTCTTCGAACACGTTTCCCATTGACATAAAATAGATGCTCGATAGGTTTTAGGTCTGTGCTCATGGCTGGCCATGGCAAATGTGCGATATTTTGAGCCGAAAAATCTGTTACAACCATTTCACGTATCAAAAGCGTATATCCACCGCCACAGACTTTTTGTGAGCTCGGTACAGCATTACAATAGGATGCTTTTTTTTTTCACACAGTTTTATATATCATTCCAAAAAGACATTTTTTTCTCTCTCTAAAATGTTTATTGTATGTGATCCTTTAATTTAGCTTTAATTGCTCAAGTGATACTCTGTGCATTGGTTTTGTGTTTGAATGCACATGTATGAGATGCCAGGTCTAATACAAACACAGTGTTGCTACATCAGGACCAATTATTCTTCATATTCTAAATAGCATTCTTAGTCAACTTCTAGATTTAGAAAGTAACACAATTACTGATTGGCTAAACCATTTGGTTTAGCAAATCAGAAATTATGTTACTTTGAAATAAAAAAATGAGAATTCGACAAAGGGTAATATATTAAGAACAATTGGTGAATACGGGTCCAGAAACTAACAGAATTTTCATTAAATGCCTGTGCATTTACATGTATACTACACGTGGAAGCATCACCTAGTTCATTTCATTTATACAAAAAAAAAAATCTGGCAGTAGAACGTATCTCAGAAGACCTGGTATTACTAGAGAGGGGAGGCTAACGATTCTATAAATTATCACATAAGAACACGAAGCGTTAATGCCATGAATCGATATCTGAGGTGCCAACTTAATTGCCTCATTAATACCATTGTCGATGCTTGATGAAAGCGGCACCACAATAAATATGACCACTCTCGTAAATTACCATTTTTTCCTCCCAAACGTTTGTTCCCCGATTAATAGGAAACCTACCAGCCAAAATGAAGGGTCAAGCGAAATCTACATGATCGTTTTTAAGTTCAGCGTCAGAATAGGTAAAGGGAGTTTGTCGAAATGTAAGTTACGAACGATAAAAAAAAGGGCCAACTCTCAATACGGTTTCGTTTATGGTACAAAAAGTCTAAAATTTTAGGCATTTTTATAAACGCATCCCTTTAATTTGTTTAAACCCTATACCAAATAATCTAGAGTTAGGCCTATAACAATCTCGAACACGTTTTCAAAAACATTGTGAGAAAAAAACTGCTGGTAACCATATTCCTTGTCCCATAATTTTTTCTACCCCGTCAAAAAAAGTCTCACAATGTCAGCTACAGTTAATGCTTCGTCTGTAAATGCTTTGAATATGGACATGTCTAAAATTTTGTCGTTTGGTACATCTGAAAGTATAACTGTCTCATGTAGCCCGATAAGTTTTGGATTAATGTCAATGGTTTCCATAGTGGTAGGTCTGCCAAAACGAATTCTGTCGTCTAAACACTGTCATGAAATCGTCAGCCGGCCTGTTTCACAAGCTAATGTAGACAACGAATGTATTCGCTCCACCGGACGGCTTTAGAATTAACTGCAACTAAATAAAGTGTGTTTAATGCATATATTGCTGTTTACAATACAGAGTAGCTGCGCCACTCGTGAAAAATTACCGATGGTGATCTTTCACGAAAAAAAAATATCCTCTAAATATTTTCAACCTGTACTTTATTTCTTGGTGTAACTGGTATTTGCTTAAGGTTTTTCTTCACTTTCTATTCGAAATGAATCATTTGTGTTAAAAAAATCTGAAATGAAAAAATGGACACAATAAACAGTAAAGAAACAGAATCAGTTGAATAAATCCTTTGACCATTAATCACACAAACGACCCTTACAGAGAAAACTTTTCAGAACATTGTGAAAAAAAGGGAAAAAATGCTGTTTAAATTGTGGGAAAAGGAGTAACCAGCATTTTCTCCGTCGTCTGCAAATGCTTTGAAATTAGAACAGTATAAAATTTTGTCGTTTGGCAAAAAGTAAAGGCTACATGGGTACATGTTGAAAGTTTGCACGCCCCTTTAGTATCTCAATATGCAATAAAATAAAACACTGTAGGTTTTGAGGGGGAAGTACTCCGACATTGGTTTTTAAGAAAAGAAAATCAAAGCGCTGAAAGCACTGATGGCTAGGGGCAAGTGGACAGTGCATATATGCGTAGAAAAATTTGTATTCAAACATGAACTGTCCATTAAAAAAGTCAAAAAAATATTTTTGTGTACTGCTGCAGTTTTTTTTTTTTTTTTTTTTTTTTTTTCATGCTTATCAAAACCCTTACAGGTAGTGAGACACATGCTGCATCCTCTGTAGCGAAAATTCAAACATACACATACCATTCTTTCCAAGCTCTTGGCTGCATTTTATGTAGTCCAAGTCCATAGGAGTACTAGTAATATAGTAATAGTGTTTTTTTTTTTTTCCTTCTTTTTTACGTTATTTTCTTCGTTTTAGTGTTTTGCAAAACAGGAAAAAAGACTATAGCACTGCAAGTGGATGCCAATACTCGACTGCAGTTGCTTTTAGTGAAAGTTGTAAGTCGAAAAACCTGGCATTACTGTGTCAAAAATATTAAGATGGTTATCTGCCCCTGTTGAATTGGTTCCCCTTATGATAGTTAACAACTAGCCCAGGTTTGAAGTAAATATAAGAGTTAACAATTCTTCAAGTTTGAAGTAAATGTCTTCAGTAATGACAGAAATAGTTTAAAATGTCAAAATATTTTAACATTTAAAGTCATAAAGGGGCATTCATAACTGTGTCAAAAATACTTTGATGGATACCTGCCCCTGTTGTATGGGTTTGTATGGGAAAGACCATTAGATGGCAAAAGGGACATGCTAACCGTTCTTAAAGGGGCAGCCATCTTGAAATCTGCCCATGATAAAGTAGGTCAACGGCCTACAACGGTTAGGTCAATATCTAGAAGGATGTCGTCGACCAGGAAGAGAAATGTCTGCAGAGTGCAGACACGCTTGAATATAATATTATGACGTTGGCAAATAGACAGATTTCATCTACAAAAATAAATTCTGCGAGATTTAAACGATAAGTCATACCTTCGGTTTCTCCGAAATAAACATAATTGTGCAACTTTGAAAACACCAACTTCTCAACAAATGCCCTTCTTGAAAACGTATTACGGCTAACAAGGCAAACGGTTTTGTCTACTTACACACCATACATGGATAGACACCATACAATGCTTATCAATCAAATGTAAATTTCGCCACGCCCTATCTGCATCTAATGGTGTGCACACACAATTTTCTCACAATACCCGCTACGAACCAATCGGGAATCAGGTAAGAGATTCAGTCGCTGCCCATAAGTTCCAGTCACGCCTTGATTCTGCATTATATGGTGTGCATCTTGTCAGAAATCTATGATTAGCATTACAGAGTGTGTATTTAGCGACAACCAAAGGTAATAATGGATGTTGTATCATGCTCTGCATTAGTAATTGGCGAAATAGACGGGGGAATTTTTTCACTGTTTATAGCGGTCTCATTTGAAATCAATTATTCAAACAAACACTATTTAAAATTTTTGCTTTGAAAACATTTTCTTTGGCCCTTTCTCAGTATATGTAGACACCGACCCATTTCTTTCCATTTCTATTTTACATCACGGATGAATAACTTGTAAGGTGTAAGGCGGTTTTGAAGGATGTATCGTTTCAAACCATTTCAGAAACGGCAGCTGCAGTTCCAGCAAATCAGAGGCAGCGAATATCGTGCATTCATACATGAGTGGCTACAGCTTTCGTGCAAAAGTCTGTAACGTGGTTACTAAAGCTAGGTGCCGTTGGCCCATAGCCAAAAATGCCTTGTACAGTCTTCCAAGAAGGACTTCTTCGGCAATTAATTTGCAGGAACCTACCATTGACCTAGAAAAGTTTGTAGCATTGAAAAATAAGTATAAAACACGGGTACAATTGTACAGTTGAACATAGACAGTGAGTAAAGCCCCTGCTCAAAAATATGTGAAGATTTTGAGGTTGCGTTTTCTTTTTTTCTCAAAATCTATTTGAAGGTAAAAAGCCCTCCTCCGTGGTCACAAAGGTGAGAGCTTAAACTGCACGAAATTCTTTGGAGGCTATGCTCAGCTTTAAATTTCAGCTGCTACACTGAAAACATATTGTAGCACTTCCTAAAAATATCAAATTTTGCTGTAGAGTTCTTTAACTTTAAAATAGAACTCATATATTTCGTGTATTGTTTTCGAGTCTGAAAAAGTAGAATGGAGACATTAAGTCAAGAACATAAAGACAAAAGTCTTTTAAATGTGAATTGTAAGCCCTCCGGGGCACGTGTCTTTGTAAGACTGCAAAGTTGTCGATGTGTTTTTAGAGCAATGAGCCTCATTGTCTCAAACAAGATATTAATTTCCTCATTCGTCTGTGAAAACTATCATTTCAGTTTCCTCTCGTATTAGTGAAAAATTATCATCCGGAAACCTGTATAAAACATTCTTTCAGACTATTGATAAGGCAACAAATGGTACAAAGTGGGTGATCAGTGTGGAGTCACCACAAAAGCAAATGAACCATACTCTTGTTAAGGGGGTTTAATGCATCTCTGTGATACGTCGTACCAAGCAAGTAATCACATGACTGTGGATCCATTTTGTCTAGCAACCGGCTGAGTCCTGAGGTAGTATCGTCCTTGCAGAAAATTTACCAAAAGCAAACAGTTTCGACCCAGTTCGACCTTGGCCAATACTTTTTGAAGATGCATGAAACCCTTTTTGACAGAGCATGACTGAAATACTTTAACTCATTCCATGCATCAGACTACGGTATTTTCTAATGATGAACGGAGAACTCTAGGTATTATTGTTATCACGGTTATTCCTTAACGTGTTTTCTAACCAAGTCCAAAGCATTATTTCGCAACATTGTCCGCTAAAACATGGATTTAAAATATTTAACCCTTTACAAAACGGTCTCGTGTTTAAACGACCCTATCGAGAAAGGTTTTTCAACAGCATGTGGGAAAAAGGAAAAAAAGGTTTGTTACCAGCATTTTCTGATTTTTTTCCCACAATCTTTTCTATCCTTTCAAACACAAATTTCATCGGTTATGACATTGTTGTTGTTGTTGTTGTCGTCGTTGTCGTCGTCTGCATATACTTTCAGTATGATTAAGTCTGTACTTTAATGGTTTGATAAGGAATTGATGGGTAGCTACTGGCTAATCTTGTTTCATAGATTTGCGTACTAGATGCAGTAAGGTGGTCTTGACTTGTGACGCTAACTGATGACATGGATAGGATACTTTTAACCAGTGTTTCTGGTCGCTATTAAATCAGTTGTACAATCAATCCATAAAACACACTTTAATCAAAACAAGAAAAAAAGCACACATTAAAATACGGATAAAAAGCATATTTCTGTTTGATGCGTAGTTTGCTAACTCGATACCCTTTTACGTCTTGTAGCTGAATTTGCAAAACGTTGTGGCAAAAGAAAAATTTTTCCTGACGCGTATTCTAGACCATTACACCAGCCAGGACAGGGGGCCACGAGTTCCTGGAATCTTTATCAACGATTCTTAAAATAGGCTAAAACAGTTGGTTAAGCCAATCAGACATTTCGGTACTTTAAAATTGAAATAAAAAATCCTTGAGAATTGAAACAAGAATTCTATTAAGAATGTTTGGTGAATACATGAATTGCACATTATACTGCGAAGTTTTACCATTTCAATGTGTATTCAGCGAAATTTCCCCGTTAATGTACTCAAGAATTGAGTACGCTGACGACATAGAATTTCCTTTCTTAGTGCCCCAATTCAATGAAAACTGACGTCACTGAGAACTAACGTCATTGAAACCTTTGTAAAACGTGCAGTTTGGTGGATGAACTTGATGATGTCACTTCGATAGAAATTCGTCATATTTTTATTCAAACATGGATTTAAACAACTTCAGGCTTCAACTATGCATTTTAATGATTTGTTGTAAAAAAGTAAAAGACCATTAGTTACTACAAACGACAGTTTGGATATCATTTTAACGTTACAATAAATGAGTTTCGACACTTCACAATATTTGCTTACCTGACGAAGGGATGGCTCGTTTAAACCCCGTGTATTTGTTTTAGAATGACAACTAACGATAATTTTGTAACTATATTCATTTATTTTAAAAAATAATACATTCTTTCCGCTTTAACGACAACCATCAAGGGAAACTAAAAATAATACGGTGCGGGCTACTCATTATGTTTGTCTTGTGGGCGGCTCGTATCGGTCGACGCCGCCATTTTAGATGTTGTGTTGAAAATGTAGTCATGTATTCGGGGCCTTCAAAAGGGAAACTGCTTCTACGCGGATTTTGCCAGTGTACATGACTTGTATGTACGGGGCATATTATCCAATCAGAACTCGAGAAATTTTTTTGCAGTAAAATAAACACTTGTGACTGTCTCAATGAAAATCACCGTCACTGGAAAAGAACCTGGCAAAGCTGAAATTCGATGTCATGATCCCTGGCCCAGTACAGTACATTAACTATTCACCATACAACAGAATTTTAGACATGCCCAAACTGAAAGCCTTTATGTACAGACCACAAATTCGATATGCCCAAATAGTTAGATTTTTCTTTGAAAGGGTAGAAAACATGGTGGGAAAAGGAGAAAATGCTGTTGACCAGCATTTTCTCATTTTCGCACATTGTTTTCTAATGCCTTCTTCCTTGGGGTCGTTAAACTCATGGTTGTTTAGTAAAGGATTTAACACAGAGCCAAGGGGCATACGTGTACATGCATACGCTAATAGAATTAATTGTCACCTTAAACAGTCCTTTTATTTCCGCCTAGCTCGGTCGCGCAGTAGATATTGTACAGGACTTGAGGCTAGGGCGTCACTGGTTCAAATTCCCAGCTCGGCCAATCTTGTGCTGAGGATTGATGATAGTCATTGCGACAGAATCCATTCCTCTATCACCGCTGTTCATTGTTTCGACGAGATAATGTGGGAAAGCAGCCAGGATGAATATTGTGCGAAGCACTGATAAAAGAAATTCAGGAAAGAATGGATAGGTGCACTGGCCGCCGCAATATAACTGAAATAATGTTGAAAAATTCGACGACCTCTTGCATCGGACGAGCACAAGTTCAGTACTTGGCCATTATCGGTCATACATTGACACCCATGATACAAAGCACAGTACCAAGTTTATTGTCACAACCTTAACCCTCCATCACCCAAATCCGCGATTTAATGACCAAGAGGAAGATAGTTTTTGGAAACATCGTGGGAAAAAGAGAAAATGCTGGTATGCAGCATTTTCTCCTTTTCCCAGAATGTTTTTACCTTTTGAAAGTTTAAGTCAATCATAAAAACCAAGATAGAAAATGTCGTCTGCAAATGCTATCAACCTGGACTTGTCTACAATTTTGTCATCCGGTAAAGCGTTAAGTCATTTCTGTCTGAGGATCCGGTCAATATGATCGATATGTGGTAACAAGCCATTTGTAACGCTACAATGACTTAACATATCACCCAGATACAAAATCTAGTAGTAATCGAGTCAGAAAATATTCTAACTTAACTATTGATAGTCAAGATGAACTAAGGTTTATTTCAGCGATACGTGTGGAAATAAGATGGAGAAAACAAAAAATTACTAGTTTCGAACAAATTTTCCTTTGGCCACAATGTTTTTTAAAAATATTCTGTTTCGAGATGATGAGATTGTCTGAGAGATGATGTGCTAATGAGGGTAACTGGGTGTGCGCGACATTGACAAATGACAACGGAGCGAAGATAACTTTCTTTACTATTTCTTGTCCACATGGTACAATTACACCAATTCTATGTTCACATAATAGCAGACTGGGTGGAGTCCGCCATGTTTTGTCAAAAGATACACTGCTTGGTTTTGCCCATATTAACATAAAGCTAATATGGACAAATATGAATAAAGAATAATGTTCTTTGTAGATAGCTGATACATTAAAACTTTGAGACGTCATCGTATTTGGCAGACTTGCTTATAAAGCTTTGCTTGATTGCAAATATTGATCGTAGGGAAGGAGCTTGTCAGGAATGGATTTCGAAAATGTATCTGACAACTCTTCTAAATTAATCAAAGTTCTAAAATAACTAACAGATGGTGATGGCCGAGATTTTTACAGTGGAGAAACTTACTAAAAATTCATTTGACTGGTGGTTGACAACATATTTTACCAAGATTGACAGCATTATTTCATGGCCGTTTTTCGTGTATTTTAGCGTTTTGCATGTAGTTTTAGGTGGTAGGAAAGTTGTTCGGGTGAAATTACAGTGAGGTGGGGTGTTTTTGAGTGGTTTTAGGCGTTTTGGGTTGTTTCTCTTCTTTAATCATCTGTCACGTACACGTTATGAACTAGCATCGCGGTTTAGAGTGTAAACGACACTAGCTCGTTCTAAGGTCTACGGCCCCTAACTCTCATATAAAAAGACGGAAACTGCCGATGCCGAGATAGGCCGAATAGCCTTTACGAAAACGTCGATGTTACACGATATTTACTGATGAGTTAGTGAGTTTACGGCCCCTGGCTCTCATATTGAAAGACGGAAGCTGTCGAGATTGGCCGAATAGCCTTTACGAAAACGTCGATGTTTACCTATGAGTTAGGGGCCGTAGACCTTAAGTGTAAAACTTCGTGACACAAGTGGAGTTAACTTTGTCTGGTATCTGGATTAAATGCTTCAGCTAGGCAGAGTCGTCATATTTGTCCGCTTGATTTCTCCTGTATGACCTCACTGTTGTAAGAATATTCGACTGAAAATCTTTACAAACGGTGTTTACCACAAGTAAGGAAGAATGTTCAAACAAAAAGGCTTGCTTTGAGAACTGTAGTCCATTACATCATCGTTAAAAATGGCCGCTATAGTTTTTGTCCCTATGTTATTACTGCAAATGACATGTTGGCTCTTATCAATAGGCCAATTTCGGTGATCTATATAAGGTTAGGTGTCGGGTATCGCTTTATAGTAAATAACACATTGCATAATCCATCCTGACAAAAAATTACTGGTTATCTGATTAAACAAAAATGAAATGCAGACAAGAAATAAATCATCTAAATCGTTCAGCACTTTTTCAAAGAATAGAGCAACATCAGGGCGCACGTTCCGATCCTGTGTTCACCCATCGATATTCTGGTTAACATTGCCTCGAATTTCCATTAATCATGTCGCCTCTAACCAAGACAAAAATGTCTATAGATTGCATTAAGCTAGCACTCAGTCATTGAGTTCTATGTACTCTCATATAGAGACAGTTTTTATGTGTGCAAGTCTAACTGTGAAAAAAAATGCAAAGCACTTTTAACCATGGATGACGTTTTCAAACATGCTCTTTAACCATGACAACTTGGAAGACAATTCAGTCTCATGTCCTCGGGCGACATAAATAGAACTTTGTCGCAAACGGCAACATAGTGCGCTAACTTTTGATCAGCATCAACTTCAAATTATCTTTCAATTAGGACCGAATGTCTCTTCGCTTGCAGACTGTGATCAGCGGCGAGATGTAGGAATGACGTATACATTGCCATGTTGTCTCAGTCAAATAGTGTCTCAATTCCAATAAAGTCTTTCGGGAAATAAGACAAGGAGTCTTCACAACGATCTTATTAATCCGCCTCATCGTCATCGGTTCAAAAAAGGTCGCTGAGTGTTGCACTCGCATCTCTCCATTTCGATATATCGTTTTATTACAGCTGATTACACGTACGTGCAATAAAGGACAAAATGTTTTTGCTTGAAGAACTCGCGAGATCAAATTTGCTAGTAATATTTATAAAAAGAAAAAAAGTAGTATAAATTTCTAATTCCTGATTGATGAAAGAAGAAAAGATACACTATTTCAATTAAAAAAAAAAGCGCTGAAAGCACTGATGGCTACAGGCAAGTGGAAAGTGCATATATGTATAAAGCATTCAATCATGAAATGTCTAGTTAAAAAGTAAAAGAAAAAAATATGGATGCCTATGCTCGGCTGCAGTTGCTTTAAGTGAAAATTGTAAGTCGAAAAGCCGGGCATTACTGTGTCAAAAATATCTAGATGTTTACCTGCCCCTGATTTATGGGTTCCCTTATGATAGTTAACAACTAGTCCAAGTTTGAAGTAAATATTATGGTTAGCAACTACTTCAAGCTTGAAGTAAATGTCTTCAGTAATGACAGTAATGACAAAGATTTTGTAAAATATCAACATATTTGTACATTCAAAGTCAAGTAGGGGCATTTATAACTGTTTGAAAAATACTTTGATGGATACCTGTCCCTTTTGTATGGGTTTCCCTTTTGATAACTAACACCAGTCCCAGTTTGAAATAAATATCTTCAGTAATGACAGAGATATTATAGCCTTATCTGTTGCAAGTTCCTATTTTCCCTTACATGAGTATGTTCAGGTTTTCCCCCATTCCATTGTCAATTAAGTTAAGTGTTGCTACAAGAGTTTACATGGTATCTTGAAGTCCATTCCGGTCCAATCCAGTCTGTTCCGGTCCATTCCGGTATTTCCATGCACCAGGAAAACACCGACTCATCAACTGCCCAATTTGTACATGTATTGGACATGTACAGCGAGAGTCAGAAGTCGAGAACGAAAGTCGAAAGCGGAGAAACACAAGGGGTCGTTTCAACACTAACAACGACATTTACGGAGTATGTAAAACTGATCCAAATTGGATATGTACAGTGATGGTCGAAGTTCGAGAACAAAAGCCGAAAGGAAAAAAAGTCTCAAGGGTTCGTTTATGTGCTCCATTGATGTACATGTATGTTAAACTGATTCAAATGGCATTATTATACTGCAAAGAAATTTCTCGTGATCTGATTGGATAATATGCCCCGAACATATATATCATGTACACTGGCAAAACCAACGTAAAAGCAGTTTCCCTTTCGGGAGCCCCGTATACATGACTACACTATCAACACAACATCCAAAATGAGGGCGTCGATCAACATTAACATCAAGATTATATGCCAAGCTGCACGTTTTAGCACGTATTACCAAGGTTTTAGTGACGTCAGTTCCCAGTGACGTCAGTTTTCATTGAATTGGGGCACTCAGACGGGAAATTCTACTTCGTCGGTGTACTCAAATTTGTAAACCAAAAAACAGGTAAAATTCGCGTAACAAACGTTGGAATGGTAAAACTTTGCAGTATAATAAATTCGTTGTACGGTCAGGTGGCAGGGGACTTGGAAACTTGTTCACGGCTGTGGTGAATCATGTCAAGTCCCCTGCTTCCTGACTGTACAACTAGTATTGGCTTTTCCGAGCAATATTTCAGTTTCAGAGGATAAGACCTATATTTTTCCTACGGCATACCAAATGCGCCACAGAATAAACTGTTTGGGTGCTTTGGTGTCTCCAAACACTGCTGATGGCCTTCTAAACTTCAATTCATGCACTGGCATGCTCAACAACTACACGGTATCGTCTATAATAGCGGTTGCACTTCCTGTAAGGGTGTGCATCTCGAACTTTTAATAGTTGTGCTGCAGTGAATGCGGTTATCAGTGGAAGACTGTTAGGATAAATTGCATCTCCTAATACCGCATATTTACTTAGGAAAGGCAAAAAAGGCAAATCTCCAATTTGGCGCATTAAACGGAACTGCTGTGCGTCATTCTAGTGGCCGCGAGAGCCATGCTTAATATAGCCAATAGTACCCGAGTAATCAACCGTGATTTAAGTACATAACTTATGGTAATGACGATGTCCAGAGGAGCAGTTCTATATATACATGTAGGATATGTTCGTAACCACATACTAAATATGAGAACTCTTTCGAAGAAATATTTGGAGACTCGGGTAATTTTACCATACTGACTAATTGAAGAAATGTTTTTGGATCCCACCCATTGCTTGAAAAAACTCGTGTTGTTGACAACAAATCATTCGAAAAACATTTCTCCTAGAATACTGTCATCGAATACCAAGAAATGGGTTTCCGGTAAATGGCACATAATTTACCGTAAAGCCGATGTATATTTACGATCATGTACGAAATTGGGTGGCGGTTGGCACAAAGTATTGCCTCAATAGGCTATTGACGTCTGCGAGTATTCATTTCACAAGAATATATATATTTTGACAGTGAAAGTATACGTTTTAAAAGTGGTGACTGTGTACATTCTGTTTTCGAAACGGATTATAAGAATTTAATTAACACGATAAACAATGAGCGTACACAATCACCAATTTCAAAACATTAATTTCAAAATCAAAATAAATATTGGCTTAAAAATCGGTATTGAATTCGTTTACAAAACCGAATGTATATATATAGAGCTATGTAACTAGCCTAAAATGACTCGTGTAAGATGTTGGCAATTAGTCGTTAATTTTCCATGCAGATTTATGAACATGTTACACGGACCGTACACAATCACCACTTTCAAAACGTATATTTTCACAATCAAAGTATACAATTGATTTATTGGATGATGTTTTACGCCGCTCTCGACATTATTTCAGTCATATCACAGCGACAGCTCGCATATACATGTATTTCCTGGGTTTCACTGCGACTAGGCTGGTGCTCTGAGGTGTCCTGCCTAACGACACTCCCATTGAAAACCCAATGGTTCAAGTGAAGCTCGAGCCCGGGCCTCCAGGTCACGAGTCCAACACTTTACCACTGAGCCACGCCGGATTCCTAAAATATACAAGGCCATCGGCGGTGTTTGGATATTTGTCAAAAACAGTTTATATATTGTGAAAATGTATGTCGTAGAATATAAATAGGTCCTACCCTCTAAAACTGAATAATGCGGGAAAAAGCTAACGCTATTTGAATCAGATTTACAAACTTCATTCAGTGGAGCGCATTTTATACGACCCTTAGAGTTTTTCCGCTTTCGGCTTTCGTTCTCGACTTTCGACTCTCGGTGTACATGTCTACTAGGGCTGACAAGGTAAAGGGTTTTGTCTGTTTACACACCACACGTGGATACACACCATACAAGACTTATCAATCAAATGTCAATTTCGCCACGTTCCATCTGTATCCAAAGGTGTGCACACAGCGACGACCCAAGGTAAACACGGGTGTTGCTTGTGTCATGCTCTGCATGAGTATTTGGTGAAATTAACGGGAGAATTTCTTTCTGTTTTAAACGTTCTCATTTAAAATTCATCACGCCAACACCGTTAGAATTTTTTGTTTTGAATATATTTCCTTTGGCATTTTCTCGGTAAATGTAGACACCGACCCCCTCTTTCAATTTCTATTTTACATCACGGATGAATAATTCGTAAGGTGAAAGGCGGTTTTGAGGGGTGTGTCGTTTCAAGCCAATTAGAAACGGCACTTGCTGTTCCAGCAAATCAGAGACAGCGAATAGCGCGCATTTATACATGATGTTGAGAGTGGTTGCAGCTTTTGCGCAAAAGTCTGAAACGTGGTTACTAAGGCTAGGCGCCGTTAGCCCCTAGCCAATAATCAGACAAAATGTATAAACGACGTATATGACAAATGTTCGCGCGCATCCTACTGCGCATGTAATTTTGTCGTGGATATTAAATCAAAAGTGCACCTATGTATTTTTTGCACATAATGGTAATACTATTGGTGCACTGAAACAAGTGGCACTTTCTTTGGGTAGTGTTGGTGAAGAGAAAAAAAATCGATCTTTGAACTGTCACCGTGAAATGATTAAAATGCTGCTGACACACAAAACAAGGAAACAATGGCAGGAAATCTAAAGCTGTGAAAGTATAGCTGTTTTCACTTTGAAAATTATTGTTGGAAAAGGAGAAATCGCTCCTATTGAGCAATTTCTCCTTTTCCCACCATGTCTGCTGAGCTTTTATCCTATTTTTTTCCTTGAAAAAATAACTTCCACAGTGGCCTTCAACCTTGTTTTCCACCGAAATAAGCACGGATAGATGCCATTTTTAATTTTTCTTATTGTTTAGAATTATAAATACTATAAGTGTAGAAAGTTTAAGAAAAATCTGTCCATTAGAAAGTGTGTATTTTTTTAAGATTAACCCTTAATTCGATCGAATTATCTCCCTTTTTAACTCAATGATCTATATATAACATGCATATTTGTACATTTACCATGCTCAAAACCAGGCTTTTATATATTTTTTGTGCAAAAATACGTGAATTTTCATTAAAATGATATATATTTGTATATTTTACCTGTAATTTTCCTGTTTAATTTTCTATTAAAGAAAGGTGCTTTAAATCCAATATAAGCTTAATTTTGGAAGTGCATATACCTTTTTCAAAGGCAAATTTCTCAGAAACGAGCACGGTGACCCAATCTTTTTTTACTGTAATCTCCTAGAGACATGATGAGCTTTGTATGTGCAAAGTTTTAAAAAAATCTGTCCGTTAGAAAATTTTGTCATATACGTCCTTAAGAACTTACGAGTACATGCATTCGTTTATCTTTCTGGTATACACTCTCCAAAAATGATGACTTTTCCTAACATATCAATGAATCGCATGTTTCAATTGGACAGTTAGCGATTGAAGACCTTAATGAGGTCTCAATGAGGTCTCGTTGTTTCCCGCTGACAAACCTTCTAGTCTTGATCTTACGAAAAACTTGCTACAAAAAGTTAATTGGTCATAACCTTGATTTCCTGCTTTTTCTATCATGTACTTTAAAAAAAATAATAATCATTTAGTATCCATATTTGAAAAGAATGTGTTCAAGCCGTCTATTGCAGATTTGTTTTAACTCGTTACTAATTAATAAGCTTGTGTTTTAACGAACCCGGAGAGGAAGGCTTTTAAAAACATTGATGGTAACTAGTATTGTCTCCTTTTTTCCCAGTTCCTTCTATCCTTTGCAGAAAAATACGATCGACTGAGTCACATTTAGTTTGTCGTCTGCGAAAGCTTTGAATTTAGACATATCGAGAACTTTGTCAATGGTAAAGAGTTAATGAGTTTAAAAAAAGCACAAAAAAAAAAAAATGATTTTATATACAAATTACTGTCGGTTGTCTCGACAGTACTGTATTAATCGAAGTGAATGACTTTAATTCTCATCCCTTTAAGTATGACTATGTCATTTATTCGGCAATACACGAGAATTTCTCCTATCCAGCCCCGCTTTTACCGTAAGTATCGACAATAAACAATCCATACGTCGTCTGAATGACTTCCCAAACTGACAAATGAAATGAGGTATCGTAGGTTATTGCAACCGTCTACAATGTCGAAAAACTTCTTCTCCAGCATATCGTAATGAGAAAAACGAAGTTAACACTTGGTCTAATTATCAGAAAATTTAGATCTTTAACTTCGCCGCCGGACATGAAGAACAGAAGCAGATGAGATAGCAAACTGTAATTTGCATGTTCGGTGTATTGAAACATTATAAAAATGGTAATTAGTGAGGTCTGATAACATTTTATTCATGTCATGTAATTTATTCGGAGTCGTATTACAAGCACTACTAGGGGTTTTTTTTAAAGACAATAAAACGTCAGGGTATTATTGAAGACAATTGGGCTAGAGATAAATGACATGTTAGCTGTACAAAAAATACACTTAACGAAGCTTATAAACTGTCGTCAAAAATATTTCATGAGACCGATTACCCTTGACACACTGATAATCGCGATGTTAAGCTTCGGTGTTTACCAATTTAAATTACAGGGATAAAAATCAAATTCCACTTGCCTGTTCGTGTTAAACAATTTATGTCCTTCAAGCGTACATGACATGTCCATTTATTTTCAAATATTCACAAAAATATTTTTGTGAGCGTAACACATCCGACACAGAACAGCCATTTTGTTGTGCAGGTATATTGGCGGAAAGTAAGAATAAACCACCATTTTAAAAATAGACTGACCTTAAACATCCCTCGCTGACATGGTCATGTGACAACGATCAACAGCAAATCCTGAAGTGTTTATTTTTTTCAAATACAGTTTTGTCTTGAAATAATTCGTAGTTTTTATGGCGAGGGTTTTGCGTTAGTGGAATGGCGTGTGTTGGAAATGAGTTTTTAAACTTCGCCGATTCGACTATCTTAACCTCATTTTTCTGCAATTTTCGCAGGCTATAACATTATTAATGGTATGACATCATCAGCCTCGATTTCGAGAGAGTGTCACGTGACTAACAAGGAAAACAAAATGGTCGCGAACTTTCATATATCGCGATTTTAGATGATTCGACGATAATTATTTTCTCCTTTTTGAAATATTAATCTAGTTAACCGTTGAAGACGAGGTGACTTAAGATATATAACTAAGTACAATTAACAACGTCTATTATTTTTTTCTTTTTGATTCATATATTTACCCATAAATTATTCATATATTTATTAATTGTGTTTGTCTACGTCATTTATCATAGGCAACGGTCGTCTGCATAATGATTCTGGCATTGGCCAGTACCCTGATCCCAGGACCTCTTTTCGATCCAGCATTATGTGGAATATATTACCGGTATGTATTTCAGATTGTCAGTCGAAATAATTATTCAGGACCTTGGCGCCATGCTTGTCCAAGAATTGAGTAAGAATTTCATAAAGAATAATCAGAGACCTGATAGAAATGATGTGGAGACAATTTCAAGCTGTCATTACTAACAAAGACTTACTCATTTGATATTAATTTCATGCCAGCTTGCATCGTTCACTTTTTTCCAAAGTTTGAAAACTAGACATTTACCAAAATGCTGTTGTAATGGCTAACGTGAAAAAAAAAAAGAAAATGAAGAAAACACGTGAAGCGAATACTTTTGGCTACATCATTAAAGAAATAACTAATTGAAATGTATAAACAAAAAGAAAACGTCATAGAAATAGTGCAAGAGTAACATAAACCAAGTAATTAGATGGGGGTTTTTTTTGTGCTAGGCAAGCTCTTGGTGGTGTACGTATAAAAACACCGGAAACTTCCAGGGTGTTAGCTTTCTTGATGATATTCTGAAAATATTCAAATTTTGAAAGGGTTGTGGAAACCTGATTCAGGAAGTGTCTGCTAGCTAGCTGTCAACTCACTTAGCATGATGAAGCCTTTACTCAGGGGAAATCAAATTAAATTAATCATTTAACCCTCAGGGTCTATCGTTGATCAATCAAAGTGTTACAAGAATATATGTTCCACAATGTTTGTCTTTAATTAATTCAGAGTTCGTTGAAACCTTTACAAGCAGTCCGAAGGTGGTCAATATCATTTCCATAATAAATAACATTAAGCTGGTCTTATTTCATTCGAAAAAATGAACAAATTAAATGCAAATTTTAAGACAGACAGCACTGGGACACCGGCGAAAGTTAGTGAGAAAATTATACTGTATTTGTAAAAGACATTTTGGGGGGTCAGGGATACTACTACAACACATGAATTTGGTTTTAATGGAAATTCAGTTCTAGCTCAATTTTTAAGCACTTCACATTTTATTTAAATGTATTTGGTCACAGAAACTTTTCTATCTTTACTAAAAAAAAGCACTCTCAAATCTCTCGACGTCTTTATAGAAGGTAACGGTCAAACTCGTATCTAAATACCAGAGTTTCGTATTTGCTAAACATTCTAAACTCAGGTTTTATATCTATAAAGTGTAAGACCCCCATTTTATTGGCAAAGACAAAATGCCTCGGCCAATCAGGTAGCTGATCGAGATATTTGGAATATAAGCATTAGGTAGCAATTTAGTAAATACGAACACAGATTGATGTAAACGAAAGATTTCACCCGAGAAACCATATGCCACAAAAAAGACCATTATTGTAGAAATGCTGAAATAATATCTTGTGATCTAAAAAATTCATATTCGTAACACATTTAATTTCTCGGCGATTGCTAGATCTATTGCTCCCCGGTGAGCAATTTTCTCCTATTCGACAATCTCTACCATCTAACCTACATCGCAAAAAACTATTTCTGGGTGGTTAGGCGTATGTCAGATCTGCGTTTGGATCAAAGTATTACCATAATATGGTCTGCAACATGCGAAAAGGGGCTTTCGGACATTTGCGTAAAGTGTCGTTTCGGATTAGCCTGCGCAATCCGCGCAGGCTAATCCGAAACGGCACTTTACGTCAACATTAGTTTTTGTCCTACAGTAGGCTTACGTGAAACAGAAAATCACACACGATCGGAAAATGTCGTCTCTGATCAGCCTGCGCGGAGTGCGCAGGCTGATTCGGGACGACACTTTACGCAAATGTCCGAATGCCCCTTTTCGCGTATTGCAGGCCTTATTACGTTTGTTCATAGCATCAAAGTTTACGGCATGCGACTAGGCAGCGATGCTTGTAACTGCTTTAATTTACATCAAATTTTAATACCTTTACCCCTGTCCTACAAAATTTACAGTACTGACTACCGCAAAATTAAATCAGCTCTTTACCCAACGACAAAATTTCAGACTTGTTTAATTTGAAATCATTTGCAGAGGACAATTTCAGTGTAGCTCAAATGATGGAATTTTTCTTTGATAGGGTTGAAAACATTGTTGGTAAAGGAGAAAATGCTGATTATCAGCATTTTTTTTCTTTTTCCCACAATGTTTTCAAGAGGCTGATCTTGTCTTCTCTCCAACCAGTACCCACATTGCTATATTTTGAGAAGATCAGTATTTTTAACGAAAGCATTTACCGTTCACCATGTACCCAACAACCTCGAACTTTAAAGAACCTGAAGGAGAAAGCTTTCGAAAAAATTTTCGGGAAATGGGAAAAATGCCGGTTAATTCAAAATTTTGAAGTTTGGTAAAGAGTTAAAGCGCCAATGGAAATATCAGCGGTTTGTGTGGACAGCTTAGATCGAGACTTTACTGCACTGATCATGCAATCTGAACTCAGAACTCCACTGTATGGTATCTTGTGAGAAATTCTAACTGAAATAATACATTGATGCTCAAATATATGGTTCTAGTCACTAAGTGAAAATACTCATTTCAAGTATCTAGGGCTCAACCTTAAGCTGCCAAGCGCGGGTCAATGCGCTTTTGCGAACAGTGAAGATCAAGATCATACTGCACAGAACGTGCAGTCTGATCTTGAACTACACTGTCCGATACGGTGAGTTTTTCCCCCGGGGAAGAATAGTTTTGATTCGAAATATTAATGTATTTTTTTTCTACAATTGGCTGAAAATTGATTTATCTAGAAGTTTAAAGGTTGATAAAATGGTGTCAAGCCCGTTTTCGCATCTGATTCGACAGGGGAATAACAGAGCGATAGCGGCGCCTATAAGTCTCCATTTTGATTCAGAAAATTGTTGGATGCGTAGAAGACTCTTTTTCTCTTTTTTTTTTCATCAACATTTGACATCTCTTGTCCAATACTTATTCAAAGTCTAGACATTTTTCAAGACTGTAGAATGAGGGGATAATATTATGATGAGATTTGCTTTAATCTTTTAATGGTTATAACCGCTTCTTCAAAGAACGTAACGATTCTATATAAGCCACCGGTCCATATACAAAGTACAATAATACATGTATTTGAAGAGTGGCGTTAATGTTATAAATACGTGTGTTATTGAAATAACAGATATGAACAAACAAAATTCTAAGCATAAAAGTTACAGAAACATAAATTTTCGTTGGTAATTAGAGCAGTTCTTAAAAAATATCTCAGTTTGAAAGCATAAACTAAATACTTTGATATTTTAAGTATTACAGACATTTTCTTACATTCATCGATTGAATAAAATTGCTGGTGGTTTCTATCATTAAACCATTGACTTTCAAAATACCTTTTCCTAAATGTTTCATAGCTACCACATTCAAAGAAAAAATGAAGTTCATCTTCGATAACAAGTATACTTTGACTTTGCAATACCTATAATTTCTATCCAAAGCAAGGTGTCTACCTTTTTCTACCATAAGGGCGTGTGATAAAACTTTTGAAATTTGACAATGCTTCCTGGTGTATGTAATTAATATATATGTGTTAAGATAAAACTCTGGTCTAAGTAATAACTTGAAATGTTTATATTGTAATGCCTTTGGAAATTGTTAAGTTTGAAATACCACTTTTTAAACTATAACAATTTATAATTATTTGGATAAAATTTTTGGTAAATTCGACATCACTGCCAACATCTTGAAAAATTTGGTTTATAAGGAATACACAATGGCAACCTACCACATTCGCCTGTAGCTTGAAAATCACTTGTATCAGAGGAAAGATAAAACAAACAAAGATAAAGCAAACAATGTAAAGCATTTTCATTCACTAATATGCATCTTATATCCAATTAGGGTGGAACTACAACTTAATTTTCAGTGATACTGCAATGACACGTAAATGCCTATTCCACAAATAGACTTTGAACCGCGATGCAATTTAATGTCATCCCAGGTAGACATTGACAAATCCCGGTATCACGAGTTCTTACAAAATGCACTTTTTAGGGAGGAAAAAATGCTACGCATCGAATGAAGTTTTAAGCATAAGTCGTACAAAAATCGCTTAATGTGGTTACAAAGTGTACAAATGAATGGGCTACCATCATTCTCTTTTCTTTTTCAACAAAAGCCGTCTCACTAACGGTCTTCAAAACCCGTGGTTATTTTGTAAAGGTGAAAGATACATCTGTACTCGTTTTTAGCCACTTTCTCACCCATATAGTATTCATTTTATCAAACTATAACTGTTCTTGTATCTTCGTGCCAAATGTTGCCCCTGACGGTTGCAAGGATGCATAGATTACGACTGATAAAAATGCATTTCATTTTCTCTGGGCCATAAAAGGAACCACTAATTGTGACGTTTCCTGTTTTAAGTCGAAGATTTCCGATATATATATTTATCCCTTACACAATATATATCGGTAATTTATCTATGTTTACACAGCTGAACAAGTTCTGAACCATTCTACAATCTATAAAAAATTTTACAGCGTTTTTTCTTTCTAGCTGTAAGGATGTTTCTTCAAAGGATTGAAAGTTCTGTACAGCAAACTGTTACCAAAAATTGGTTACAGAACAGCAATTAAAAATGACGGTTAAAGACCTCAAGGCGCAACATAATTGATCATCACATTCTTTAAAACCTGATACAGAAAAATTTCTTAGGACTTGAAAAAGTATTTGAACATAAAGAAAACTCTGTGATCTTTTTCCTTGGGAAAAAACGTCACTTGGTGTCAAAGTCAAATCGGCAGGGGAATAATTGATAATAATCATCGCACCTCCTAGTCTCCAACTGAATCCTGTGTGGTATGATGAATCGGAAGTGGAAATGGCTCTGAATTTTTTTTTTCTGTGTCAGGCATCTTAACTCGTTCACTACTGATTAAATAAATTGCATTTTCTCAAAGGCTACAAATACATTTCCTCTGCAAGATCAAGAGACAGTTTGGTCATAAACTATAATGTAGCAGTGGACAGTGCAGATCAGAGATCAGACTGCACGTTCTGTGCAATCTGATCTTGATCTACACTATCCACAAAAGCTTCTGGTGTCGCCAGTGGTATGGAAGGAGTTAATGATTTTCCTGTTAACGAAAGACAAATTTGAGCTGCACTCTGGAAAAAGGGGGTCTCGTTGATCTCTGTGATGCATTATACCAAGCAAGCGATCTCATAATTTTGGATCCATAAAACCCATGTTGTCTGAAAATCAACTGAAACATGAGGTAGAATGGTCCTTGGACATAATGAAAATTGACCAAAAGCAAACATTTTAGTCACAGGTCAGCCTGCGCGGGATTCCCAGGCTGACCAGAATCGATACTTTTTGCAGATAAATTTAACTGCCTTTCCACAAAGAACGGATTTCTTTCTTTTTTTTTTTGCACGAATAGGAAAAACCGCGACTTTAATCCAGCTGGATTCTTAACGCATGTCCTTATAACAGAAAATGGTTTTACTGTTACAATTCGTCTCTGGTATGTATTGTAATATTTTAAGTTCCAGTTCCTTACATCTGTCTTTGAGTTCTTTTTGAATCAGCTCATGATCGCACGTGACTATTGTGTGTGTCATTGTTGTAAACAATTATTTGGCGATGATGAACTTCAGGTACACATTGTTGCCTATCTATCTATCTATTTTTCAACCTACGCATTTACCCACCCACGCATTTCTTCGTCTGTCCATCCCTCCATCCCTCCGTCCATCCATCCATCTATCTATCCACCCACCCACCAACGCATCCGTCTGTCCGTCCGTCCGTCCCTCCATCCATCCATCCATCCATTCATATCTCTAGCTTTTGAAACAGGATTTGTAAAGAGTCAAAATATTCAACTAGATAAAAAAATTCTGTGTCTAGTAGAACTGAAACCACTAGCATCTATTGAAATCGACATGAGGCTATAAATTTCCCCTCAAAAAAGCTTCAATCTCTAAGACCTCTGTAGGGATGCAGTGAAACTACAGTCGAGAAAATCGATGCTAATGCTAACTAATAGTATACCTTTTAAGTTCATATACTTTATTGGGGAAAGTAAGGAGATCCCTGTCTCATATGGTAGCTTAGTGCTTCGGAATCGTCATGGTGTAGGATAACAATTGTTATGGCATATAAATATTATAAGACATGCAATTTATAATCGGAATACAGTATACCGAATGGTTATTCTTTAAGCGCATATACATTTGAGCTATGCTCTGTGAAAAGTTAGCTTAATACATCTGCGAAAAGTATACTCTCTACCAGACCTCAAAAACGTTAGACCAGTCCAAATTGAAAGGTTTGTAGACGACACAAATCCAATGTACCCCAAATGATGATTTTTAATTTGAATATGTAGAAAAATTGTGGGAAAATGAGAAAATGCTGGTCATCAGCATTTTCCCATTTTCACACAATGTTTTCAAAAGCCTTCTCCGTCTTGGTTGTTTAAATAAGGGAATATTTGGTAAAGGGTAAACGGATAGGGACTAAAGACAATACAATAATTGTAGTTTAAGAGGGAAAAAAAAAACAGAAAAACACATAATTGAAACTTAACGAAAATATATTATGTCATGTGATGTATAAATACAGCTTTTTATGTTTTTCATTCCAAAAGAGAAAGTGTCATGTCATATCACGTACCTTTTTTTCTTCAGAATGACAGTTAAACAGTATCATACGACTACTCTACTTGTAATATTCCAAATTCTAACAATTTGTGGTGTTCTACGGTAGAACTCTTACGCACTTTATTAGTTGTACGGTCAGGTGGCGGGGTACTTGGAAACTTACAGTCTCACGAATTATGTTCGCTGACGAAATCGAATTTCCCTTCTGAGTGTCCCAACACACTGGAAACTGACGTCACTAAAAACTGACGTCAATGAAACCTTGGTAAAACGTGAAGATTGCATTTTGCCAGTGTACAGCAATATACGTTCGGAGCATGTTATCCAATCAGATCGAGAGAAATTTCTTTGCAGTTGAAAAAGTATTCTCTTACTCTCCAAAACTTTGCATTTATAAACAGCGATGATGAAATTGTTATCAACTTTATTTGCATCACATCCTTTTACTCTTATCTTTCGCCATTGGTGATGTAAAACTAAAATCAAAGTTGGCAAGTTTTATTCTGGTTTTAAGATTCATTTTTCTGCCAGCGACTGGAACTTTGACAAACTTATCTCATTTTTAAATAATATAAATCAAATTTTTACTTTTGGCCGCAAGGGGGATTTTAAGCATCTCCAACCAAACACCGCATTTTTAACGCTAGAGGAACGATAGTGCCAAAGAGCATTTAGAATTGAAATAATTTATTGAATCCATTAAAGGAAACTTTTTGAAATAGCACTGGCGATAACTTAAAAGTAAGGAGGCCTCCCCTTTTATATAGTCTTTGATTGAGAACTCAGAGCTGCTCTGTTATCCACTGCTAAAGCATACTCTGTCTCCCTCCAATTAAGTGACCCATGTGAACATTGACAATGTATACTGCATGCTCTGAAGCAGGGCCTCTCTTTTGTGTCTGTATTAAACAAAGCACAACTTGCAACAATGGGCCAAAGTTCAAAGTATGAATTTTAAACGAATCAATAGAGCGTTAAAAAAGATTTGAATTCAGAAAAGAGATTTTCTAGAAACTGATTAAATTGTGTAGCGTGAATTAAGTAATAGAAAACGTTAAAGTACAACTGCAAAAAAATAAGATAAAGCTCTCTTCCTAAACCTCTCTCCTCGAGTCAAGATCGCAGACATAAATCTTGACAAAATGCCCTTCTCTCTTCTTGCCAACAAAGGACTCCAAATAATAAATTTTGTCTTCAATTTTCTTAGGGTTTTTAGATAATTCAGGCCATGCTCTGGCAAAAGGGGATTTAATAAATGTCCGAGATACGTTATACCAAACGCGTCATCTCCTAATTATGGATCCACAAAATCCGTTTTGTGTAATAAGCGATTGAATCGTGAAGTAAACTGATCTTTTGACACGCAGAAAATTGGCCATTAGCAAAACGTTTTGACCCATGTCAGCCTGCGCGGATTGCGCAGGCTGACATGGGTCAATACTTTTTGCAGATGCATTAAGCCCCCATTTCACGGAGCATGACTCATTCAAAATCAGACCCATCATTCCTAGTGCAATTTGCATTCTCTCTAGATTCATCCTTTTTCATTGTTTGCCTTTAGATTTATATACGAGAGAAAAACCAAGACAGTTAATCGGTATATTCTGGGAATTGAGACTTTTTTTGCCATTAACTTTTTCAGCACCATAGGCGAAATTACGGGCTTTTAAGTACAGTGCAGATCGAAATCAGACTGCAAAGAACGTGCAGCAGTCTGATTTTGGATCTATACCGTCCGCTTGTTAAGTCAAGAATCCAGCTATCCAGTCAATCTACTCACTCAAACTCAAAAACACACAAAGGCAGACGAGCAATTAAATGTGACTCAAAAATGGGATTTGTAATTAAAAGGGTAAAAAAAAAATAAAAAAGGAGAAAAATGCTGATTACCAGCATTTATTTTTTCCTTTTTCCAGGCCAAGCCCCGGTAGCTCAGACGGTAGCGTGCAGGACTTGAGAACACGGGGTCCAGGGTTCGATCCCTGGCTACGACCCCTGGCTCGGCCAATTTCTTTCCGAGGATTTATAGTCACTGCGACAAGATTCATTCCTCTCCCACCGCTGACCATTGTTTCGACGATGATTATGTGGGAAAGCAGCCAGTGGCTTGGAAAGAAGATTGTGCGGAGTACTGGTAAAAGACTCCAGGAAAGCATGGATAGGTGCACTGGCCGCCGCGATATAACTGAAATAATGTTGAAAACGGCGTTAAACACCATACAATCAATCAATCAATCAATCCTTTTTCCAGTATGTCTGCTTGCTCATAGTCGTTAAAACTCTGGATTGTGTGTGGTAAAAGGTCTATACGTCTTTTGCATAACACTTCCCCCGCTGACTGAAACGTGTCCCTCTTTTGTCGAGGTCTAAAGTTGCAGTTCTACTGCACGTGGGGCGAGCCTGGTACTTCAGTCGGTAACGTACAGGACTTCAAACCAGGGGTTGGCTGGCTCGAACCTACAACTCGACCAATCCCTTTCCGATATTTGATGATATAGTCATTGTGACAGGATTCATTCCCCTCTCACCACAGACCATTGTTTCAACGATGGCTATGTGAGAAAGCAGCCAATGGTTTGGGAAGAATAGTGTAGGAATTTCTGCGTGCACTGCCTACTAAGAAATAATCTTTAAAAAGGCGTTAATCACGAAAAAACACACTATCGCAAGTGAAAGAACTTTTTTGTCGCAGCTTACACTGGGATAGCAGATGGTGTAGATCAACGATCAGGCTGTGCAGTCTGATCTTGACCTACAACGTCCTCCAAAATAGTCAGTGTCGCCGTAGGCAGTAAAAGATTGAGTTCTCTGGTCTATCATTTTACCAACGCTCCAAAAAAAATCCCTATTTTGGAAGTTGTCCTAATTCTCTATATACAAAATAATAAAGGATACCAGGCTCCGGTACAAGTTTTCATCGACGGGGGAATTAAAGATAAAGACACTGGCACCTTTAAGTCTCCCATGTAATTTTGAACTCAATACGAAATGATTAGTCTGAACCCTTAAGCTGCAAAGCGCGAGTCACTGACCTTTTGCGGACAGTGTAGATCAAGATCAGACTGCACAAAACGTGCAGTCTGATCTTGAATCTGCACTGTCCGATAAGGACATATTTTCCCCCCAATATGACTTTGAAATAGCAACATTGTGCTGTCTATTTATATAATTTCTTTGAGTTTTGACCATAGTAATTAAAACATGGTGGGAATTGTAATGAATCTACAAAAAATATTGATCCAAGTTACCCTGTGCAGTCCGCACAAGCTGACCTGAATAGAAACTTTTTTGCTATTGGTAGTTGTCAGTGTGTCAAAGGCCATATTACCTCACGATTCAGCAGAATTTCAGACAGAATGGGTCCAATAAACGACGACTTTCTTGGTGTACTGGATTAAAAAGATGCATCACCCCCCCTTTCCACAGAGAGACACGCATATGTATACATGTGAGGCATGCTCTGCAAAAATGCACTTAATGCATCTCCGTAATCCATCATACCAAGCAAGCCATCACATACTTATGGATCCATAATAGCCACTTTTTTTTTAAAAACCGACTTAATCATGAGGTATACTGGTCCTTGGACATACACAAAATTGACCAATAACGAAAAGTTTCGGCTCAGGTCAGCCTGCGCAGGCCGCGCAGGCTGACCTGGGTCGAAACTTTTCGCAAATGCATTAAGCTCCCTTTTCACAGAGCATTGCTCATATGCATCTTATGAGACTGGGAAATATAGAAGGAGCAATGCACTCTCCTTTTCCTTTGTTGTTGTTTTTAATGCTACCGCGGCTGCTGTAGGTCACAGGGTTTGTAATGATGAAGGTGAGGTTGATCGCTTTTCAAACCAGTTTTGGATACATTTACGCCGTTATAGGGAAAATGGAATCTTGTACGACAGCCATTGCAACAATCAGCATTTAATTAAAATGGAAATGCGACCATAAACATCCCGCTTGGCCAATTTCATTCTGTCTTGGCGTCTCTGATCGTGGAACTACGGTCCAGCTAAAGCTGTATGAAAATCAATGCTTATTGAATCTTCCACAGCTCGCATGCGTCAACGTAACTCTTTAACTTACGACAAAAAATTTAGACTTATACCAATTGAAAGTAATTGCAAACAAATTAATCTCAAGTAATTGGAATATTTTTTGATAGCGTATATGTATCTGTGAAAAGGCAGTTCAGTGCATATATGCAAAAAGTATCAACCCAGGTCAGCTATCCGCGCAGGCTGACCTGGTTCGAAACTTTTGATATTGATCAATTTGCTGTATGTCAAAGGACTTGTCTACCTCATGATTGAGTCGGTTGTTAGACAAAATGGAATTTATGGATTCATGATTATAATTGGCCTGCAACACACGAAAAGGGGCATTCGGACACTTGCGTAAAGTGTCGTCTCGGATCAGCATGCGCAGTCCGCGCAGACTAATCCGAAACGACACTGTCCTTTTTTATGTAATTTTCTGTTTTGCGCAAGTCTACTGTAGCACAAAATCTAATGTAGTCGTAAAGTGCCGTCTCGGATTAGCCTGCGCGGACTGCGCAGGCTGATCCGAGACGACACTTTACGCAAATGTCCTAATGCCCCTTTTCGCGTGTTGCAGGCTATATGATGTCACGAGGATGTATCACAACCCCTTTTGCCAGAGCATGACCCGTTTGTTTATTTTTTTTTTTTGGAAAGGGACGGCATGCTGGTTATCAGCATTATTACGTTTCCCATAAAAAGATCAACAGCTTTCTTCATCATGATCGTGACATATGAGACGGCGCGGTATAGTAAAGGCTTTACATAATGACATTGAAAAAAAAAAGATCTTCTTTTTTCACTGGGCCTTGTTGTTCTTGAAAATTGCCGTAGTGCAAAACAGTAAAACGTGAACTTTTTATCACTTCACCTTTATCTTGCTGCATAAGTGAAATGAAACTTTTAAGCCGATAGTAAAAACCCAAATTTTGCTATTTTAAACGTATTTTTTGTGGCAAAATATGCAGTTATCGGACAGTGTGGATCAAAGATCAGACTGCACGTATCGTGCAGTCTGATCTTGATCTACACTGTCCGCAAAAGGTCAGTGAGTCGCGTTTAACAGCATAAGGGTTAATTACAAATCAGACCACCGCTCGTTATTGCAGTCTTTATCAGAAAAATGTAATTAATAATTAAGAATACCACTCATTATTGCATTTCTTAAAGGCATGTAATTATTAATTAGAACAACAATTATTATTGCGATCTAGGTCATTTATCAAGTCACAAATGGAAGGCGGAAGTAATGTAATTTGGCGCAAATCTTACGACAGATTCTCCAACATGAACGCATAAGGACCATTGAAGTATGTATACGCGACACGAAATTCAAGCACTTGATGTCACTCCTTTTGAAAGAACCGCAGCGAATGTTCAAGGCAAGATGGGCGCCTTCATTAGAAATGAACGGCATTTTACGTTTCAAGAAGATGAACGACCTTTATTGTGTAAATAAGATTTACTTTGTGTGCGTTAAATGTATTAATTTCACTTACTGCTGCTATGAAAGGATGCCATGAAGCAAATGCAATTCCAAACTAATGACTCTTCTTTTCGATGATTTTGAACTGGAGTAGAAAGATCGTTCTGGATTACATATTTTTTCTTTGAGTGTTGAATAGAGACATCACAAAACAGTACTACTCATCATGTACGAAGAAAAATAAATAGAGGATTTTTTTTTCGTGAGTGGCGCAGCCACGAGAGAAAATACTCCCGATGATGTTCACGAGATGAAAAAAAAATCGATCTTGCACTGAAAAAAAAACTATTTATTTCAAGCTTCTAACCCCTTTTTATTGAGATTTTCACCAAAATCCAGCGCAGTTGTTTTCAGTAATTCCCCGTGGAGTACCCCCTCCACATAGCAAGGCTTTACATCATAAATACATTGTTACGTAAAGCGCGAGAAATATACCTTCATATAAATGTGTGTAAATTACGTCATATTTCCGTCTTGTTGAATGGCACGCGCTGTTTACCTACGTATCTAGTGCGCAGGAACTACTGTTTCCCCCTTCAATTGAAGAGTTAGAAAATATGAAATGGGTATTTTTCACTGATCGTAACCATGAAATATCAAACCATATTCCGCTATTATTTCTCGATATACTACCGAAAAGCATGAAATAAAGGGCGCTTTTCTAAGGAAAAATCCGAGATCTTGGTCGATCGCGCTTCCTCCGTCATTAGTGAAGCCCACTTTCCCTGCTTATAAAATATAGCTGTTAAACGTGTTCCGGTAGAAACTGTTAAACATATTGGAACTTAAATTCCCTTCCAATAGAAAGATATTTCAGTTTCGGAAAAAAAGTTTCTTCCCCTCCCCCTGATCATTTTGCATTAATTCATAGCTAGGTTATGAAAGAATACTCCTTTTTCCAATCAGAGTTCTAACTTAAAGGTTTATCATTTTGAACGACCGTATTTTGCAATAATGATATGAGCCATGCTCTGTAAAAAAGGGGGTTTATAAATGGCCTGCAACACGCGAAAAGAGGCATTCGGACACTTGCGTAAAGTGTCGCCTCGGATCAGCCTGCGCAGTCCGCGCAGGCTAATCCGAAAGGACACTTTCCGTTTTTATGTAATTTTCTGTTTTGCGTAAGTCTACTGTAGCACGAAATCTAATGTAGTCATAAAGTGCCGTCTCGGATTAGCCTGCGCGGACTGCGCAGGCTGATCCGAGACGACACTTTACGCAAATGTCCGAATGCCCCTTTTTGCGTGTTGCAAGCCAAATCGTACCAAGCAAGTCAGCACTTAATTATAGATCCATAAAATCCATTTTGTCAAACAGACCAAAGAACCATTAGACTGAAGAAGACTGGTCCTTTCACATGCATAAAATTGACAAATCGTCGCTTTATTATAATAGTGTTCTAACTCCATTTTTGTGAAATTTGAGAGTTTTATATCATTGGAATCGTCTTGAAGAGTTCTGTCTCCCCATGAAATCAGTTTTGCATTATAGGCCCTGATTAAGAAGTTTTCAGTATTAACTTGTTCTAACTCCACTAATGATTTTACTACCGACAGAAACTTAGGAGCTAATTTTCTCGAAAAAATCCAAATGGCAGTTAGTACACTATTATAATAATGCGACGAAATAGCAGAAAGGTTCGGCAAAGGTCAGCCTGTGCGGACTACTCAGGCTGACCTGGGTAGATTCTTTTTTAATGAAAATGCATTAAAAACCCTTTTGCTAGTACGCGGTTCAATTACATTGAAACATGCTCTGGCAAAAGGGGGCTTAATGCATCTCCGAGATCCACCATACCAAGCATGCCATCGCATATCTATGGATCCATTAAAGCCTTTTTTTTTAACAACCGACTTGATCATGAGGTAGACTGGTCCTCGGACATACACAAAATTGATCAATAGCGAAATGTTTTGGCCCAGGTCAGCCTGCGCGGACTGCACAGGCTGACCTGGGTCGAGACTTTTCGCAGATGCATTAAGCCCTCTTTTCACAGAGCATGGCTCATATTATGTTTCGGGTAAATTCACTTAAGTTTTCTCTACTTCATATAGCTCTGGGGTAAAAAGAATTTCACTAAGAACCAGTTATACGACTCACCTACTACCAAGTAACAAAAAGTAGCTATATCTACTATTTTACTAGTCAGTTTCTGAAAGCGTAGACACATTTTGTTTGATTAATTTCTTTCCCAGAGGAAACTTCGGGTGTTTTATCACCCAGTCTGGAGTGATCAATCACCAGTACCTTCAGTGCTGTGCTGTGTTACATTGTCTAGATCTGACCCTCTTTTTTTCCAGAAATTACTTTCAGCACTGCTTGAATTTAAATGCCTCTCAGAAGATCACCAAAGGTATATACAACAGGTAAAATAGCATCAGTAAAGAAATTCGCCATTCTGCACGATGTTCTAAGATATCTGGAATACAGGGGGACTTCCGAAAACCCCTAGACCGGGACAAAGGTCTTTATTAAACACAGATATTTGTCACTGTGTTCCGACTATTGCGTATTTCACATTTTGCAATCGATCATCCAATTCAACCCCTGTACATTTTAGAGGGACCTATTTCCATATATATTTTTCTAGATTGTCTTGGTCTACACTTTCCTCCTTTTTATCATTATCAATAGAAACTATTAACTGCCAATTACATTGATGGAATCTATCTTTTTACATAAGAGCCATGCTCTATTAAAAAGATGTTTAATGCATGTGCGAAAAGTATCGATCGGTAAGCCTAAGGAATCCGCATAGGCTGACCTGGGTCAGCCTAAACTTTTTCGCTTTTGGTAAATTTTCTGCATGTCCAAGGAGCAGTCTACCCCATTATTCAATCGATTGTTGACAAATTACATTTCATGGATCCATAATTTTGTGATGACTTGCTTGGTTTAATACATCACGAAGATGCATTAAACCCCCTTTTGACAGAGGATGATCCATTTATTTGATAAACGATAAAAATCCGACTGAATATGGGTTAAAACACTGAATCAGAGACAAATAATGCTGAAGGTCTGATTCGTCTCAAGACTGTTCAGACCTACTTCTTCACCATTTTCTAAGGAAAAAAGAAATCAGAAACGAATGGTATGTAAGTAATCAGAAACGCATGGTATTAAACACTTTACCGCACAGTGCTGACTTTTGACGACCCTAGGAAAGAAGCCTTTTGAAAATATTGTAGGAAAAGGAGAAAATGCTGGTAACCAGCATTTTCTCCTTTTCCCACAATGTTTTCTACCCTTTCAAAGAAAAATGGCACCATTTGAGCCTCACTGAAATTGTCGTCTGCAAATGCTTTCAATTTGGACACAGCTAAAATTTTGTCGTCTGGTAAAGGGTTGAGGGTTAAGTAATCAGAAACCCATGGTATTTAAGTAATCAGAAACGCATGGTATTTAAGTAATCAGAAACGCATGGTATCTAAGAAATCAGAAACGCGTGGTAGTTAAGTAATCAGAAACGCGTGGTAGTTAAGTAATCAGAAACGCGTGGTAGTTAAGTAATCAGAAACTCGTGGTTGTTAAGTAATCAGAAACGCGTGGTAGTTAAGTAATCAGAAACGCGTGGTAGTTAAGTAATCAGAAACGCGTGGTAGTTAAGTAATCAGAAACGCGTGGTAGTTAAGTAATCAGAAACGCGTGGTAGTTAAGTAATCAGACACGCTGTGGTATTTAGGTAATCAGAAACGCATGGTATTTAAGAAACCAGAAATACATGGTATTTAAGTAATCAGAACGCATGGTATTTAGTAATCAGAAACGCGTGGTATTTAGTAATCAGAAACGCATGGTATTTAAGTAATCAGACACGCATGGTATTTAAGTAATCAGACACGCATGGTATTTAATAATCAGACACGCATGGTATTTAAGAAACCAGAAATACATGGTATTTAAGTAATCATAACGCATGCTATTTAGTAATTAGAAACGCATGGTATTTAAGTAATCAGACACGCATGGTATTTAGTAATCAGAAACGCATGGTATTTAAGTAATCAGAAGGCATGGTATTTAGTAATCAGAAACGCATGGTATTTAAATAATCAGACACGCATGGTATTTAAGTAATCAGACACGCATGGTATTTAAGTAATCAGAAACGCATGGTTTTTGGTAATCAGAAACGCATGGTATTAAGTAATCAGAAATGCATGGTATTTAAGAAAGCAGAAATACATGGTATTTAAGTAATCAGAAACGCATGGTATTTAGTAATCAGAAATGCATGGTATTTAAGTAATCAGACACGCATGATATTTAAGTAATCAGAAACGCATGGTATATAAGTAACCAAGGATGTTTATCCGTTAAACTCTCCATTAGAAGACAAAACTCTGGAGTTGACCATTTTAAAAGCATTTGCAAACAACAAACAAATGTGGTCCAAATGACTGGATATGTTTTTGAAAAAAACAAACGGAAAAAGGTAAAATGCCAGTTCTTATTTTCCCATATTGTTTTCAATTTTAAGCCGTCTTCCCTCATGGTCGAAAAGTCAAAGTAGTATTTTTCAAAGTGTAAGCGGATATTTATATATTCGACTGATTTTTCTCTGTGAAAAGAGGGCTTAAGACATCTGCAAATAGTATCGACCCATGTCAGCCTGCGCAGTCCGCGCAGGCTGACCTGGGCCGAAACTTTTTGCTTTCGGTATATTTCTGTTTGTCCAAGGACCATTCTACCTCAGGATTCAGTCAGTTGTTAGACAAAATGCATTTTATGGATCCCTGATTTAGTGATGACCTGCCTGGTATCGTGCATCACGGAGATGCATTACGCCCCCTTTTGCCAGAGCATGGCTCAATTGTATATGATTCTTTTCGAATTACTGTTATATTTTGAACACACATATTCTCTCCCTGAATTTGGGAACACAAATATATTTTATTTGTCTTGGCCTTATGTTTACGGTTTCTTGATTTCTTATTTATTTCCCAGATTAATGGCTCGGTTACCGCCCGGTATTAATAATATCGCCCTAAATATAGCCTTTCACGATAACAACCGATCATTATACTATTCGATTGGACTTTGATTAACAGGAAAAAAGGACAATCGCCGCTGCTTGGCAGTGATATCGATCCATTGCCTGGAGAAATACATTTGGACAAGAATATACGACAGAGTGACTTTTTAGAGTGACACTTTCAATAGTACATTCATTTCAGATATATATTATGTACTTGACTAATATGTCATTTATTTATGCGTTTCCTTGGTTTATTAGCTCCATGAGACATGGTAATCCCAATATCTCGATCACCTGAGTACTTGTACTTCTCATATTAGGCTGGGTTTTGTATAATAATGTTTAACGCCGTTTTTAACATTATTTCAGTATATCGCGGCGGTCAGTGCTGCTATTCATGCTTTGGTGGAACATGTTTCTTTACCAGTTCTTTGGAAAATATTCTTCCCAAGCTACTGGTTGCTTTCCCAAATAACCATCCTCGAGACAATGATCAGCGGTGAGATAGAAATTAATCCTGTCGCACTGACTATCATCAATCCTCGGAAAGAACTTGGCCGAGCTGTGGATTCGAACCAGCACCTCCCCGGTCTAAAGTCCTGTACGCTGCCGAGAGCGCTACCGGGTTTGACTCTCTTTTTTGGTGCTCTGAACGTCTGTGACTGAACCCAATTTGGCCTGTCTTTCAGAACTAGAGTACTCTAGATAGTTATAAGGTTTTTCTTTCTTTTGACAACAATTTGTAATTCAGGGTCCTGCAACGATTTGTCTAAAGACACTCCCACTCGGTTGCATTTTACTTTGCACACGTGCATGCAAGAAAGTCCGACACGTGAAGGCATTTAAACCCTCGAAGCGTTAACCATATTTCTTATTACCATCATTATTTCACAGACCGTGTCTACGGATCGAGACAAAACTTTCGGAACATCTCGCATATCAGTTCAATCATAAGGTGTAAACACTCATTTTTGGTCAGTCTGATCTGTACCTAAACTGTTCATAAAAAGATCCTAAGTTGGCCGTAAGTATACGCAAAATGCATACCGTTTGTTTAATCCTAGAGACAGTTCTTGATGATAATGCTTTCAAACTACATTTGCATTTAGATTAAAACCAACCATATAGGTTGTAACTAGAAAACATCCCGAAATCCCTATAGAGTTAACTCTTTTCCAAACGACAAAATTTTGGACTGGACCAAACTGAAAGTATTTGCAGACGACCATTTAGATGTTGCTAAAGTGGTGATTTCTCTCTTTGATAGGGTAGAAAACATTGTGGGAAAAGGAGGAAATGCTGGTTACCAGCATTTTCTCCTTTTTCCACAATTTTTTCTACAGGCTTCTTTCACGGGGTCGTGAAAAGTCGGGATTGTGTGGTAAATGGGTAACCCTATACCACCCGTCAAGATTTTAGACTTGTCCTTATTGAAAGGATTGGCAGACGACAAATTTGATGTCGCTTAAATGATGGAATTTGTCTCTGAATTGGCTGCAAACTTCGCGGGAAAAGCAGAAAATGCTGGTCACGAGAATTTTCTGCCTTTCCTGCACTGTTTTAACTGTTTACCAAACAATCCATGGTTTTCACGACCTTGAGAAAAGAGCTTTTGAAAACATTGTTGGAAAAAGCGAAAATGCTCGTAACCAGCATTTTTGCCTTCTTCCCACAATGTTTTCTATCCTATCAGATAGCTTAAGCTGATTCGTATCAATTTTGAAAGCATCATCTGCAGATGTTTTTTATTTAAAAGAGTCTTAAATATGTTGTTTGGGAGAGGGCTAAATGCCTGTTTCCTTTGGGTGGTTGAAACACGAGATTGTATGTGTAGGGGTTATAAGTATAAACGCTGTTTTGTAAATAATGACATTAACCCTTATTTTGCTAAGTAAGTGAAACGAAACTTTTAAAACCTGTAGTAAAAACCCAAATTTTGCTACTTCAAAGATATTTTCAAGGGGAAAAAATATATCCTTAAAGGACAGTGTAGATCCAAGATCAGACTGCACGTTCTGTGCAGTCTGATCTTGATCTTCACTGTCCGCCAAAGGTCCTTGCGTCGCGCTTAGTAGCCTAAGAGTTAACTCTCTACCCGACAACATACGAGGAATGTTCCAGAAGTGTTTAGACTTTTACCGAAAGTCGAATATTTATCAAATTGCTACCTAAATATTTTCAAGGAAAGATATGGTGGCATATTTCTGCCACGAGATATGAGATAATTGTCATGATAATTTTAGAAAACTATCGCGATAAATCAAAGTTTCCTGGAAATTTAATCTAGAAAGTGAAAAGTTTCCTAAAAAAATATCACAATAAACTTTGTTATCTAGAAAATTTCATATTGATCAGTAAATACTTTAACGCAAAATTTCTCATTCGTGCACGAAACTGACACTCTAGATAAAATCATCGTGATAGTTCCACCGCTTCTCGATATCTATAAATAGAAAATTCTCTATTTGGATGAACTCGGTTGTTTTTTACTTCAGAGGATGGCAGTAACTAAAAATTCGAATTATTTACAATACTCGTATGTGGCTAAATTGGTAGATTTTGATCACACTTGAATGAACAGAAGTCTGTCAAACACAAAGTCAACTCGAATTGCCTCCTACGAACAACTTAAAACCATTCAGGGAAAAGGAGAATTCATAAGGTTGTAGACGAAGATGTTCCCGAATCGTATCTAATTATAGGTACCGTGAATGTCAGTTGTGGGCACGAAAGCAAAAAAAAAAAATATCATGACAACAGAATTATCGCGATATTTTTATCGTGAAACTTTTTATCATCTACATAATACGATCGTATTTCCAGGAAAGTTTGTTTTATCATTATAGTTCACTTAAATTATCACAATAGTTATCTCGTATCTCGTGGCAGAAATATGCCTCCATAGAAAGAAGATAGAAGATATTGTTGAAAAACTACATTCAAGTATACGGCGATGCATACGTTTAAAACATATCCATTGCTTAACTACCAAACAACCGCATGCATTAAAGAACATGAGGACGAAGCCCTCTGAAGACAACACTGAAATCTCACAGTATCGGACAGTGTAGATCCAAAACTGGCCTGCACGTATTGTGCAGTCTGACATGTACATTGTCCATAAAAGCGCACTGGGCGGCGCTCACCTGCCTAAACGGGTCTAAGAGAGTTTTAGAGTTGTACATTTGGTATGGAAATAAGCCGCTTTTGGGATCAAACCAAATCTGCTTAATCAGCTAATTTATTCATCATAATCCATGTGGTAGTAATTCTATACTTGCTGGAGTGGATGTTTTGACACATAAGGTAAGATTTGTTTTCTAATTATTATTTTTTAATTTCTGTTTTCAAATGCTTGATTTCTTAATGATGTACCATTTCATCGAATCAAATACTTGATTGACAAAATATCAATATGGTTTATAGTCATTAATACGTAATACATGAAAAATAAAAATACATAATATAATGTCATTGTGCTCTAGTAGGAAAGAAAATACGTTGCCTGGGTACAAGCCAAATATATTTAACTAGCATTATCAGCAAACAGCAAGTGATAATAAACCTAAAGATGCGATTCCTTGAAAGTTCTTTTCTGCAAAATAAATCTCACGGTGTGTGACAGAGTAGATCAAAGATCAGACTGCTCGTTCTGTGTAATCTGATCTTTATCTACACTGTCCAGAAACCACGCACTGAGTCGTTCTATCAGCCAATGGGTTAAGGGTCGATTTTTCATCTCTTGGCAAGTAATTAAATTGTACAAAGTGACTGTTATCGTGGCTTATAGAGGCTTAGTACTTTCAGTACTTGGATGGTGTACATTATGAGCACCATACCAGGCCGATAAATTCTCAAGACATCAGTAAATACACGTGACAAAAAATAAGAAAACAGATAAGGGAGCGGTTAAAATGAACATTGATTGTGACTCCACAAACATTCTCGGCTGAAAATATATATGAGCGATGCTCTGTGAAAAGGGGGCTAAATGCATCGGCGAAAAGTATCGACCAGGTCAGCCTGCGCAGTCCGCGCAGGCTAACTTGGGTCGAAACTTTTCGCTATTGGTCCATTTTCTATACGTCCAAGAACCAGTCTATCTCATGAATAAGTTGGTTGTTAAAAAATGTGGATATTATGGATCCATGAGTATGTGATAGCTTGCTTAGTATCATGGATCACGTAGATGCATTAAGTCCCCTCTTGGAGGAGCATTGCTCATATTTATATATGTGTGTGGGTTTTCTTGTTTCCAGGAATTTCAGGATGCAAATAAGTCGAGGTTGTTATCTATCGGGAGTCATTTGTACAGTATTGCTAGCATGGGTGACCTATGTGGTTTTTGTGCCAGAAATAGACTCTGATGCTGACCCCTGGAGGGCAACTTCAATGAAGATTCTAAACATACTTGAACGTGGCTTGGTATGAGTGAATTCACTAGTCTTGCCTGTTTCCTTTGTTTCATCTACATAAATAGAAATTACTTGTTCAATACCTTAAACTCCGCTGCACTTAAGACGATTATAAACCAAGAGAAATGTCAAGTAAAAGCTGTTTATGTAAACGCTAAAGCTTAGGTTTTCCTTGAGGATTCTTTGTCACATCAAATTTAAACACCCCGGTATATAAAAGCTTCTTAAAAAAGATTTGTTTGTATCCTGGACTAATAAAGAATATATTACTATAAATGGAGAAATGTGGTCAGTTTACTTATAGGCTAATCTATTATAAGTATATTTATTATAATTGATTTAGAAGTGTAATAAGCTAGACAAGTGTCTGTACGATGTTAAATGTGGGCTTTAACGATTTATGCTCACGCTCAACCCCGCTGTCTCTTTCAGGTCAAACTTGAAGAGACAACATCAGTTGTAGAACACTACCGCGTTAAACGACTCACACAGACTCTACGGTCGTATCTATATGGAATGCCAGAAAACCTGCAAGTGGAGGTAAGGTATAATTTCCCAGTACACGTAAATACGGGTTGGTAAACTGAGTGTTTCTGTTGTTACTACTTCTGTTTAAATGTCACAAACTTTATAGTTTAAAAAATCAACCATAAGTAATCGTACTTTAAAATCCGCCGTGTTGCCTAACTTTGCTGTACGACAAAATTTTAGCCATGTCCTAATTCAATGCATTTTTAGAGGACAAGTTATTTGTCCAAAAAACATAAAACTTGTCTTTCAAAAGGTAGTCAACTATTGTGGGAAAAGGAGAAAATGCCGGTTTGCAGCATTTTCTCTTTTTCCCACTATAATTTCAAAAGCCTTCTTCCTTAAACTCGTTAAAACTCGGGGTTGTTTGGTAAAGGGTTAAAACACGCCAAATAACATATTAATTGTGTATCGAAGAGACATGGTAGACAAACCGCAGACTTCATGTTGTGAAGCAATATAGTAGTGACTCTCTTCGCTTTAAGACTTTAGAGATCGCACCTCTTGGGATATAAGTTGATTTTGAATAGGTACAAAACCCTCCTTTGCTTATCCGGTAATAAAAATGTTTACATATCTATTGAGTCTCAAGTATTTCCATCGGAGGAAGTTTTTGTCTAAAGTATGCTTAGTTAATCTTGCTAAGGAGATCTTTGATCCGTATATGTTTTCTGAAGTCTAACGTAACAAGTACGCTCAACGTTAGACTGACTATATTACAGACAGACCAAAAATCCATGCAGTTTACACTGGTGTGCGGTAAAAAAGCCAGAGGTAAAAAAGCCATAGGTAAAAAGGCCATAGGTAAAAAAGCCAGAAGTAAAACGGTAAAAAAGCCATAGGTAATAAGGCCAGAGGTAAAAATGCCAGAGCTAATTTAGTAGCATATGATGTAGAGAAAGCTTTTTATTTCAGAAAATCTTTAGAAGTATTTTGGGAAAAGGAGAAGCCAATTTTTCCTTTTCCCACAATGTTTTATATCCTATCTTGATGTGTTGTATGCAGATTATTTCAATATGTAAGAGTCTGAAATTAGTTGTTTGATAAGGGGAACTGGTCGTAATTGAAACTTCTCCAGTCTTCAGCTGCTGACTTTTGAAAACATTTTAGGAAAAGGAGAAACTGCCGATAACAGACAATTTCTCCTTTTCCCACATTTACCTATATTGATGTGTTGTATGCAGATTCTTTCAATATTTAACTCTTTCCCATACAACGCAATTTTAGGCGGGTCTCCTTTTACTTTTCTTGCTCATAACAAACAATTTCTCCTTTTCCAACAATGTTTTATATCCTATCTTGATGTGTTTTATGCATGCTCTTTCAATATGAAAGAGTCTAAAATTAGTTGTTTGATAAGTGAAACTGGTCATACTTAACACTTTCGCAGTTGCAGCTGATGACTTTAGAAAACATTTCGGGAAAAGGAGAAACTGCTCAAAGCAAGCAATTTCTCCCTTTACCACAATGTTTTATACAGACTCTTTCAACTATAAACTGAACAATTTTTGAAAACTCTGTTTATTCAGACTCAAAACAATCTTGTACAGGGCAAGATATGGATAGGGAAAATGGTCGCAGTGAAAAAACTTTTAAACTATTGAAAAGCTCTGTCATTCAAATTCCAAACAACCATGAAGGGGGCAAGATATGGATAGAGGAAATGGTCACAGTGAAATGATTGTAAACTGTTGAAAAGTTCAATCACAGCGCTACAGATAGAGGGGGGTGAAATTGAATATGAATTTAAAAATTTTATTTATTCTTCCGTAAACCCTATGTTGTGGATACTCATTTAAATAGTCTCTTTCAGGCAATTTAAATGAGTACCCACAACACAGGGTTTCACAGAGACATAACAATTTTAAAATGTCAGTATGCCTCTTATATGGACCACTGCATTAATCCAGTACATGTAGACACATGGACATGGAAGGGTAAATTGTTAAAAACCTGAATTCATTTTTTTTTTTTCAATAATTAAGCACAATGTAATGCATGTTATATTCAGTATAATATGTATGAATCTAGTTTTCCAGAACAAGATAGACAAGGTACCAGTTCAGATGTTCAATATAACGTGAAACAGATTTTATTTTAATGGAAAAATAAGAGACCATCCAATGGATGAAGCAATTCCCACACAATCCCTTCTTTTTACACACCCAAGAAATAATAGAGGAAAACATTTTGAAAAAAGAAGAAATTTCTTTTAACAAGCAATTTCTCCTTTTCCAACAATGTTTTCTAACCTATTAGGTACATTTAACCCATTCACACTCAAGCCCTCCTTTTCACGAGCTCAAAAAATAATATTGAGGAAAACATTGTGAAAAAAGGAGAATTTGCTTGTTACAAGCAATTTCTCATTTTTTCACAATACTTACTCTTCAATTTCCGCACACTTTGAAATGTCGTCTGCAACTTCTTAGAATTTGAACCAGTCTAAAATTTTGTCAAGTGGTAATGGGTTAATTCCAAATTAAACTCATCCTAAAATACTGTCTGCATCGTCTTCGAATTTGGACCAGTTTAAAATTTTGTCGTCTGGTACGTAACGGGTTACATTTTACTAATGTTTCAAAAAATATCCTTCTAGCAATGTGATAAATCAAAAAAGAGCACAATTTTCATACAAAAGCACAATTCTAACACTCAGCACGGTTGTCACATTCGGCACATTGTACTTTATGTTTCATTTGAAATTTCAGTGTCCGAATCGAATGCTATGTCCAACAACCCGAAGAAAGTTTTGGAGTCTCGCTCACCATCATTATATTCATACTAAATTAGCTCTGGCTTTTTTACCTCTGGCCTTATTACCTATGGCTTTTTTACCGTTTTACTTCTGGCTTTTTTACCTATGACCTTTTTACCGATGGCCTTTTACCTATGGCTTTTTTACCTAGATTCGTTTACACTGTATTATATGAAAAGAATTATCAAAGTACTGACAGACTAACGAATGTTGAATAAGTGATGTTGGCAAGATTAAACTTGGTTGGTCAATACAAGATTAAAGAAAAATGGTCCAGTCTAGTAGTATGTCCGCTCCGGTCCGATTCGGTTAGGTGATTTTACCGACCGCTTATAGCCAAGTAGAGTTTATTTTTTTTATGATCTGAAATATACACGAAAGAAAAAGATTATATATAATATTCACCAGGTGACGCAGATAGCTGTCAACGGTCGTCCAGCAATACATCATTGCCCGAGAGGAGACTATGCCAAACATCTGTTACCCGGTATTGTTTATTTTCACGGCGGAAGTTGGATTTCCGGCTCCGCAGGTACTAAACAATCAGTCTTTCTCTCTAACGTATTTCTTTTATGTTTTTAACGGCCGTGAGGAATAACCCGTCTGAAAATACGAGTAAAGAGAAAGGGAGAAAATGCTAGTGTCTATTTTCTGTTTTACTCAAGCGTTTCCTACCTTTTCAAGGACAAATTGAATCATTTCAGCTACATTTTATTTTCGGTATGCCAAACGCTTTGAATTTGGAAGAGTCTAAAATATTGTGGAGATCATGGTAAAATTGTAAAGGGCAATTAATGCTTGGCTTTGACCGCGTTATGACGTCACAGAGAGTTTATTTCGAGTATCCAATTTATTTGTATGACGCAAAGGGTGTAAATCTACCAATTTAATCAGAAACCGATATAAACTTAGAACTTACGTGATTGTTTCATTAATGAAAAACATTTCTAGAGAAAATTAAAAATATCGAATAGCATACGGGACGGTTCGGAAAGTAATAATAAGTACTCGGCTCTAATTACATTGTTCGGAAATTAGAGAAGTTAGGATGGGAAACTGTCCGCAATCTTTACGTCAAATCCACCGAGAAATCTACAGACATAAATAACCGTAATGGTTATATAGTAGGTTTACCATGATCACAAAATTTTATACTTGTCTAAAATGAAAGCATTAGCAGATTTGTCTTTGATAGGGGGGCAAACATTGCGTAAAAGGAGGAAATGCCGGTTACAAGCATCTTCTCTTTTTCCCACAATGTTTTCAAAATCCTTCTTGTTCAGGATCTGTATAGCACGGGATTTTTTGGCATAAGATTATTGCATAGCCTCCTGAAATATATTTTCCATTGACAACTTTGAAAAAACTTTTTTTTTTAATTCAGATTGGGAAAATCAACATTAATGAGGTGGACAAAACGAACACATGTGAGCAATACTCTGTGAACAGGGTTTTTTAAGCATCTGCAAAAATATCGACCCATGTCAACCTGCGCAGTACGCGCAGGTTGACATGAATCGACACTTTTTGCCTATTGTCAATGTTTTACATGTCAAAAGACCATTCTAACGCAGGATTCAGTCGGTAAACAAAATCGATGTTACGGATCCATAATTATATCACGACCTGCTTGGTATGATGTATCACGTAGATGCATTAATCCCCCTTTTGCCAGAGCATGTCTCAAGTGGTTTAGCCAATTATAAATTATCTAGACGTCCAACTGCGGGAGAAATCGCTCGTTTAGAGCATTGACTTCTCTTGGTTCAACGTATTACAAATTTGTCTGCTGAAACTCAAAACTGTGTTTGTTAACATATTTCTTTTTTGCTCGCAACATTAATAGACACCAAGATTTTACAAAACAAGAGGGACATAGGCCCTAAAGCGCTCACCTAAGTAAAGTCATCTAGAATTAATAAAGGAGAAGAGATCTTGGTTGTGATGATGTAAAACACACAATTGTTATTTACCTGCTTTTTGACCCGACGTGACCCATTTTGTACTTGTCCTAGATCGCATCAAGACAAACACTCCCACCACCTGTCAGAGTATCAGACTAAAAATGAGGCCTCTTGAGTGCACACAAGGTTTTTCTAAGATTTGTTCCAGTGACTAACTTCTTGACCCGACGTGACTCAATTTTAGATATGTGCGAGATATTATCAGGACAAACATTCGGCCAAATTTTCATAAATATCGGACTGAAAATGTGGCTTCTAGAGTGCATACAATGTTTTCTAAAATTTGCATCGGTGAGCTACTTTTTGACCTGACCCAATGTTACCCTTGTACAAGATATAACCAAGACAAGCATTCTGACAACTTTTCATGAGTGTTAGAATGAAAATGTGACCTCTAGAGTGCACACAAGGTTTTTCCCAGATTTGACCCAGTGATCAACCTTTTGACCCGACATGAGCCTATTTCGAAGTTGTCTTAGATATCATCAACACAAACATTTTGCCCAAACTTCATGAGTATCAGACCAAAAGAGAGGCCTCTAGAATGCACACAAAGTTTTTCTAAGATTTTCCCAAATGACCTATTTTCTGACTTGTGTAGATCCAATATCAATCTTGTAGATCCAATATCAATCTTGCCTGAGATATCAAGACAAACATTCTGCGTTTTGGGATATTAGTCTTGCCTCTAGAGTGCACACAGCGTCTTTCTAGGATTTAGTTAAGTGACCTACTTTTTGGCCTTACATGGACCAATTTCGAACTAGTGCGAGATGTCATCAAGATAAAAATATTCATGAGTATTGGACTGAAAATGTGACCTCTAGAGTGTGCACAAGGTTTTTCAAAAAATTGGCGGGTGACCGCCTCTTTGATCCAAGGTGGCCTTATCTCGATTCTGTTTGAGACATACATTTTCCCTCAAAAGTACAAAATTTGATAGTTACGTGCAGTGAAAAGGTCAATTTGGAATTCAACAACCGGTTTGTCACTCTCTAACCGGTTACCCTATCTGTTTCCATGAGATCAAATATGACATCACATTTCATTCCGTATTCATTTGAATACGGTCCTACGCCGTGTGTATTGATCACGTGACATTCCTACAAACGTTTGCGAAATTCTGCCGCTAAATCTAAAACTACTCTAAGAGGCTACGTAGCCTATTAACGAAATACCACTATAATCAATTTATTTTTTTTTTACTTTTTATTTGTCTTTCTTCTTGAAATTCTTGTTGTTTGCCAGCTATTGCCTTACTCAATGTGATTATGTGATTATATAGATTCAAATCTGAATAGCCTTCTTCACGCCAATTTCCTACATCTTAACAAAAGGCGACTATTGTTTTTTTTTTTTCTGTTTGCTTTTCGTTTCGAATGAAAAGAGTCTTTACTTAGAGGTATATGGCAATTAGGAAAGCCTTCTAATGGTTTTGTTTCCATATTTATCCGTCTACTATTTCTTAATTAGTGTAATTTCTATCCAGAAAATATAGAGAGCTTCTATTTTAGTGCTTTATTTAAATACGCAAATTGCGTTTTATTCTGACTGAGGAAAACAACTTTTTAACCTTTTATCATTTACTAGTATTTGCGAGTTTTAATGACCTTGGGGAGAATAGCTTTTGAAAACGAGGAAAAAACGAGAAAAGGAGAAAATGCTCGATTCCAACCTTTTCCTTTTTTCCAACAACGTTTTCTTCCCACAAAGACAAAGTTTCAGTTTTTTTTTTTTGTCATGTTTACTTTGTCGTCTGCAAATGCTTTCAGTTTGGACAAGTCACAAAATTTGTTGTCTGGTAAAGATTTAACAGGGTTTCGGACAACGGGGTTCTTACCGGCGAAAGACCAAGGAGTCTTCCTCTGAACAGTGCTGAGATGTGAATTCCTTTGTTCAGTGTTCTATACAATTATTTGTGTGTCTTTCAAGTGTAATTTAGAAAGAAGAAAGACTTTGCACCGAACAGAAACAGAATTTTATTCAGACTTGTAATTACATACATCGTCATAAAACGCAATGCAATACAAACATGGTAAACTAATGTCACGTGATTCCACGTTTGTCTTCGCCCAACGATCACATTCGGCATACCTCGGGTGGTGGGAGCGATGAAGTCCCTCGGCTGTATCCGGAAGCTTGATATGCACCTACACGGTACATTTCATCGCCGGAAATACACCGGTTTACCGTTATGAAGATTGTAAGGCTCCTCCTTAAAAAGAAAACTTGAGTCTCAATTTTTTGAAATCTTTCTAACTATATTTCAGTTGACAAACAGTTCGTACATTTATTTCTTAACTTGGTTTATCAATTTCGATTGAGGTTTTCACCGATATATAGATAGATGTGAATAACTTCATTGAGGTTGTTTATGTCGTTGCTAAACGACTTACAGTGGCGCCGCAATGTATAAGATCACGTGATTAGCAGTTCAAATGGAAACGACCGTTATACAGACGAGTTAGATGTAGGTACGCAATCGGCCGAGTTGTGACGAGTGCCAGCGATCACTGTAATGTTTCCGTGTTTTGGTCTACACTGAGAATTACTTTGACTTTGACTGTCACTTATTTGATTTTGTTCAGGCACTCTGATTTGACGCAGATATAAATGTATTTAGGCCAGACATATTTTGTACATCGAAATGCCATGATTATGTATGCTCGTTTAAGGACTGCCGAGCGAGCTTTAGGCGAAGCTGAATACACTGTCTTTTGACCCACTTCTTGGTAAATAATATATACTCGAATGAATGACTAGTGTGTATTCGCGATTGGTAAAACGAAATCTGAACATATTTATTCCGCGGACCCCTGCTTGCAAATTAATGAAAACAATATACAAGCGTTTCTTCCTCTAATCGATTATCCAGGGGCGCTTATTCACACCACAGCAAGCGAATATGATAGAAAATAATGCTTTTCTAGTACTAAATGGTAATTAAATGACTTTTTAATCTGTACCTTATTACTGCTAAGTGTTCAGTGTACGTTTCAGACATCATTTTCAGTCGCTACTGCGCCTTTTTCATGGATACTTTTGATAAACATCTACTCTTGAGCCCGCCCGGGTAGCACAGTGGTTAGCGTATCCGACTCGTGACCTTGTGGTTGCGAGTTCAATACCCGATACAGGCAAATTTTCTTTTCGGTGATTATTCGCCTATCATCTCTGATGCATGTGAGAAAAGTAATCAGCAACTTGGAAAGAAGTTGTGAAAGTACTGGTGAGAGAAAGCAACGAAACACATGCATAGTTGTACTGACCGCCGTGATATGACCTACAGTGTTAAAACGGCGTTAAACTCCAATACAAACAAACAAATCTTCTCTTGAAAAATATATGATTCCGTACAGGTAGACATGGGTCGAAACTATTTGTAAATTTTCTGCATGTCAAAGGACCATTGTACCACATGGATCTGTCTGTTGTTGAACAAAATAGGTTTTAATGATCCAAAATAATGAAATGACTTGGATGATATCAAGGAGATGCATCAAACTCTACTGCGCCTTTTCCATGAATGCTTTGGCTTTTTTCTACTTTTGAAAAAATATATAAGCCATGCTCTGTGTAAAGGGGGCTCAATGCATTTGCAAAAAGTATCGACCAAGGTCAGCCTGCGCAGTCCGCGCAGGCTGACCTCGGCCGAAACTTTTTGCTTTTAGTAAGTTTTCAGCATGTCAAAGGAACAATTTAACTCATGATTCAGTCGGTTGTTACACAAAACAGAATTTTTGGATCTATAATTCTGTGATGACTTGCCTGGTATCATGCATCATGGAGATGCATTAAGCCCCCTTTTCATAGAGCATGGCTCATATATAATTGAAAATTTCGCTTTTCAACACAATGAGGAAAAAGACAAAATTGTGGCCGAGCTCACCTTTCACTCTTTCTCTCCATGTAAGAGTTTTAATATTCGTATTACAGTACCTCTGACCTCGTCTATCTTTTTTGAAAGAAATAACTTTTCTTTTCTGTTTCAATGAAATGCACTCTTACGGCTAGAGTCTCCTATAACATGACATTGCAGACGAAAATCAACCGATACCGAGAAAGACAACCAAAAACGCCATTTTTTAAATGTTTGCATTAAAATTGTTTCTTCTCGGTTGGAAATTTGGAATATTTGTCAGTTAAGATCAGATCTATTTCTTCGAACTTTAAAATATGCGGTTACTGATTTTCTGTCTTCCATTTTGTTCGTTTCAAAATGGTTTTACAAATAGATTTAATGACATCATTTCCATACATGGCCTTCAAAACGCGAAAAGGGACATTCGGACATTTGCGTAAAATGTCGTCCCGGATCAGCTTGCGCAGATTGCGCAGGCTGATCCGAGACGACATTTTCCGGTTGTGTGTTATTTTCTGTTTCACGCAAGTCGACAGTAGGACAAAATCTAATGTTGACGTAAAGTGCCGTCTCGGATTAGCCTGCGCGGACTGCGCAGGCTGATCCGAGATGACAGTTTACGCAAATGTCCGAAAGCCCCTTTTTGCATGCTGTAGACCATATATATGCGTCAACCGTTTCTAATTGGTATAATTTTTATCCAGAAAATGTACAGAGCTTCTATTTAAGTAATTTATTCGATACGCCGCTGATACTGTGTATTTAGCCGACTCAGGAAAATTACGTACATTTTCTAAATGCGTCTCAGACATTATGGTACTTTTCGACGAATTTTCTTGCAGAAATTTCCCGTGTTGTTATCGGATGCACAGCTATTACACCAGAGTTACTTTGCTGGGTCTCGAAAACAATCATATTGTGCCTTCGAAATAGTATTTCGTATTGTACTTCGAAATTGCATAGACTATGCCGAATTTGAGAGAGAGAGAGAGATGGTGATGATGATGATCGACCAAAATGCAGGTAATGGTTTGGATTTTATACTATATACTAAAAAGACCGTTGATAAGTTTACTATTATGATCATCGAAAAACATTTTTAAAAAAATGGAAAAAAAAATGTTAAGCATTGCCATAACTTTTCCCTTTAATCATGACGATAGTTCGATACCGCACAAAATAAAATTAACAAGTGTAAGAGATTAAAGAGAATTCGATAATTACTGAATTAATATCACAGATTAAGGGGTATTTGCGGGAAAGACTTGCGATGAGTCGCCGTACAATGCGTCGATACTCGTGGGTTCAGTATCATATGAAATAAAGTTATTTTTAAAAATGTTTTAACCCTTTACCAAACAATCCCTGGTTTTCACGACCCTAGGAAAGAAGGCTTTTGAAAACATTGTGGGAAAAGGAGAAAATGCTGGTAACCAGCATTTTCTCCTTTTCCCACAATGTTTTCTGTTCTATCCGAGAGGTTAAGCTCGTTTGTACCAGTGTTAAATTTGTTGTCTGCTGATGTTTCGAATTTGAAAGAATCTAAAATTTGTCGTTTGGGAAAGGGTTAAAAGGTTTTTTTAGTTATTTCAGATGAGATGTCCTCTCTTTTTCAGTCGAATCATTTCCATTCATCGTAGAGCGGCGGAAAATTTTAATTAAAGAAAAACAAAAGAAAATTTGTGTTTTACAGTACTTTGAGAGAATATATAAACACATTTCGGATGATATTGATAAAAGAACAAACGGCTCTATTTACAAAGAAGAGACTGCTTCTTCTGCACGATCTGATCTTGATCGTCACTGACTACAAATGAAACTGATGCTGTGCTCTGTGCTGTACGGAAAATATTACAAGAAATATCGGTATGAGCCATGCTCGGTGAAATTGGTGCTTAATGCATCTGCAAAGAGTATTGACCTACTCGTAGATAATTTGTTTGTATTGGAGTTTAACGCCATTTTAACAGCTTAGGTCATATCATGGCGGACAGTGACGCACCCATGTGTTTCCTGGCTTTCTCACACCTGTACTGACACATCTTTCTTTCCAAAGCCACTGACTACTTTTCTCACATGCATCAGAGGTGGGAGGCGAAAATTCACCGGAAAGAAAGTTCGCCGCAACCGTGTATCGAACCCGCAACCTCCAGGTCACGAGTCAGATACGCTAACCACTGAGCTACCCGACCGGGCTACTCGTAGATCAACCTGAGCAGTCCACGCAGCCTGACCTGAGTCGAAACATTTTTGCTATTGGTTAATTTTTTGCAGTTCAAAGGACCAGTTGACTTCATGATTCAGTCGGTTGATGCACAAAATCGATTTTATGGGTCCTTAACTATGTGATGACTTGCTTGTCATAATACATTACGGAGATAGATTAAACCCTCTCTTGCCAGAGCACCGTTCATACATTTCTTATTTCAGTCGAGTACCTTCCATTGACGACGTATCTATGTGACACATCCAGGGCCATCGTTGTGTCTATTGAGTAAGTAGTACATGAAATACAAACACGTTTGAAGTCTGAGCTTGATCTAGGTTGTCTGCAAGAGCCCCAGTTGTCGCTTGTGGCGCTGGAAGAGTTACGAGATAATGAATAAACCCATCAACATTACGAGATAATGAATAAACCCATCAACATGCAGTCTGATCTTGGATCTACGCTGTCCGATACGGTGAGTTTTTTCCAGCAACAAGCACTCTGTAATCGCAATGTTTCGGTGTATTCTATCGGCTGGAAATCCTCATTCTATTTATTTAGCAGTTTAATTAAGGGTTTATTGCTTGGTCCAAACCTCGCAACCCCCCCCCCCCCATTTTCTTTCTCTTGCTACGCAAGGGAAGCAAATCTGTCAGATGAATTCTTAAAGATCTCTCCAGACATCTCCCTTACTTTCCCAGTGACCATTAAATTCCTCGCGCTCTCGCTCGCTCTCTCTCTCTCTAGCCTTATTTTCTATTCTTGTTTCACGGTTATAAAGATGATATTTATGTTTAGACAAGTCTAGCTTTCAATAAGTGACAACTTTAGATACAAAATTTTGATATCTGTGTTTGCTGCCTTGATGTTTTACGTCGATATTTCAGTACTTCGTGGCGACCAATGCTACAAGCAATGTCTCCCTGGCGTTCCCTGTGGCTATATCTATGCACAGCAAGGCTTCTCAAGCCACTTGCTGCTGTCACGCAAAAGCTTGCTCGAATGTTCATAGGTCAGAGGGAAATAAAGCCTACCGCAATGACTATCATCAATCCTCGGAAAGATCGTGACTTAACTGAGATTTGAACTCATGACCTCCGGTTACTGGTCCTGTGCGTTGAGTTCCCGTGCTCTACAAGTTCTAACTAAATTTGTTTGACTTCGATAATTCAAACCAAACAACTGAGCTACTTAGATGTCGGCATCTGGCCCATCGCTTATTTAAACGGTGAAAGATATTGCAAAGCATGTTTTCACAAGTCATTTCAGTAGTACTGCAGAAAAAGTACCCAAATTGTTCTTTGAAATCCACGTAACAACTTTTAGTAACAAAAAAGCAGCTTAACAGATTAACTTCCAATCAAAGACATTAGAATAAGATTAGATATCACGAACGTGGAGAGCGATCTTGGTCAACTCTCTTCACAAAACACTTTAGACTGGTAGTGATTGGCATTATATTAAGGTCTACAGCCCCTAACTCTCATACTAAAAGACCGAAGCTGCCGAGATTGGCCGAATAGCCTTTACGAAAACGTCGATGTTACACGATATTTACCAATGAGTTAGTGAGTCTACGGCCCCAAACTCTCATATTTACCGATGACTTAGGGGGCCGTAGACCTTAACTGTAGTATAACTCCTTTGCTACTAACTGAATGAAATCGATATCTATAAGTACATTTTCTACTGCAATTAAATACGATTTTGGACCAGGTTTAACATCAGTTAGTGTTGAATCCTGATCAGAATGCTGGCTTTGTGCTGTCTGATCTTGATCTACTCAGTCTTCAAAATCTATCCAAGTCAAAAATGGCAAAGAAAGGCGTAAACCGATCCTTAATACTAGTACTCATTGCAGCTACAGTCTTTCGCCCGAGTATGTATTCCCGAAAGCATTCGAGGATTGCCTGAAAGCAACTGAAGCTATTTTAGAAGCTCCGGAACAGTATGGGATTGCACCAGACCAGATTGCTCTAGCAGGTTTGACAATTTCAAGCGAATTATAAATATTTTTACCTCAAACATTTTAAACTGATTTTAACAAGGAAAATAAAAGGTCTAAATGGGTGTATGTGTGTCTCAACACAACCTAGGCGTCAGATCTACGAGAATTAGTTCCCTTGCCTTCAGACAAACTAGAAATGAAACACAGAAGCTATTTTCGAAATTCAGAAGATGGTGTACTTTGGAAGATATTCATTGTAGTAGAGAATTACTTGAAGGTGTAGACCTGTGTTTTCGTGTTCTGTCTGAATAAGCATTTTATTTTTCTTGTCAGAGGCGCAAGATACAGCGATTGACTACATGTCATGGTTTAAGAATACTTCATTACAAGTTGCTTGCACATCAGAATAGTCTCCAAATTGAGAGGATTTCTTAGTTTTAAAATCTAGCAGTTTATAGAGATCAGTGTAGACCAAGATCTGATTGTATAAAACGTACAATCTGATGACGAATCCATACTTTTCCAAATCTTTTTAATGTATTCTGACACAAAAAAGGATTTTCAAGATGCAATGGCAAGTCCTAATAGAATAAATGTTGGCAACATTAATTCTAGTTTTAATATTCATTATTCTGTCAGTGACTACAATCTTGACCAACCACACTACATGACGGGTTGATAGGCGTTAATAGGCTTTAACTCTTTTACTACTGAATAGAGTGTATTTTCTCAATGGCTACAAATACATTTCCACTACAAGATCAAGAAACAGTTTCTTCATAAGCTAGAATAAAACAAACTCGACAGTGTAGATCAGAGATCAGAGTGCACGTTCTGTGCAGTCTGATCTTGAATTACACTGTACACAAAAGCTTCTGGTGTCGTCTATAGTATTGAAAGAGTTAAATTGTCTGAATGAATGTATACCTTTCACAGAATTGTTTACCTTCGGCCGTTATTGGACCTTAAACGCCACAAACGTTTTCTCCATCTTCCAATTTCTACAGGAGACGATGTAGGAGGAAATCTTGCTTTAGCGGTTGCCCTCAATTTATCCAAGGAGAAAGAGAAGGATTCAGGTCGATCTGATATCAGACTGGTCGGTATGTTCCATCCATCCCTTCAAGCCTTTGATTTCACTCTTCCGTCCTATGTACGCTACAAAGACGGGCCTGGCCATCTGCGTACAGATGACGTCATCAAGGGTACAGCATACCAACTACTTGGTCACACGGACCATCACCTGATCAGAGCGATGTCAACCTCCAGTCATCTGTCCAAAAAACTAAAAGAGTCTACATTCTACAGATCGATATTTGACCGGGATTTACTTCCTTATTCCTTCCGCCAGTGGAAAGCGGAGATTGAATCGGTGCCCCTTACAAACAAGACATTAGAAAAACATATCAAATCCCTAATTCTGGACCCGAGATTCAGTCCTATGCTGGCCCCAACAGAAGATTTAGCTCTTTTGCCGCGTACATACTTTATTTGTCCAGAAGAAGACCCTAGAAGAGACGAATCTTTCATGGCGTATGCGCGATTACTGGAATTCGACTCCTCCAAAACCGAACACGTTCTCTACAGCGCAGAACCACATGATTTCCTAATGAACGTGGCAAAACATGATTTAGCGCGGTCAGCTTTAGATAAGTTCACCAAATACTTTAATGACATTCTAAATTCATTCCAACAACAAGCCGATATTGAACTAATAAAAATGGCAGCTGAAGATGTTGATCTTGATACACTGGTTAAGTTGCAAAAAATTAAACAAACTGATGATTGACGATGAGACTCTGATGTTTTTGTTTCACAAAATGACCTGCGATCAGCTATCAAATAGATTGGCAAGTGTTTTAAAGGCGTTCTGAGCCAATTTAACCCTTTAAGTGACAACAAAATTCTAGACTCGTTTATACTGAAGGTTTTGTTGTTGAAAAAATGAAAGGGTAGAAAGCTTTGTGGGAAAAGGAGAAAATGTTGTTTACAAGCATTTTCTCCGTTTTCTACTAAGTTTTCAAAACCCCTTTACAGCTGCAGGGTCACCTAAATATGGGATGGTATGGTAAACTACAAGTTTTCAACCACAGTACTGGCTTCACTGTCCTTTGTCAAAGAGCAAAAGTCTGACGACAAGCACAGAAAAGCATTGGAATAGATTAACTAGAACACCTAATTTTTGACGCACTTTAATTTTTCTCTATAAAAAATAATCACAACTGAAATACAGTTAATTAATTACAAGACAATACTGAATTCATGGGATTTATAAAGTCATCTGAACACTAGTCATTTGTCTTTCTGTTATGAAAAAAGAACATAAATAAATCATAAATTACATTCTTCTTTTCCTCATCTTTGATTCACCTTTTTTATCTGAATGGACTTCTTTAACCCTTTACCACATAATCCCGACTTTTAATGACCATGAGAAAAGAATCTTTTGAAAATATTGTGAGAAAAGAAAATGCTGGCAACCAGCATTTTCTCCTCTTCCCACAATATTTTCTACCCTATGAAAAGCAAATTTTATGTTTTAAGTAACATGTAATTTCTCGTCTGCAAATACCTTCAATTTGGACAAGTCTAAAAGTTTGTCATCAGATCATTGAAAATATTATAAGAATAGAAATAATTAATGATCAACAACATGATAAAAGGAAAGGAAATCATTCAGACAGAAGCTGCAATTACTTGTTTTCCATTCAGCATTCCTTTAACGAGAAAACTCTTTACTTTTTACAAGTCAACAGAATTGTCTATTTGACAATAGTTTGATACCTTTGCAGACAACAAAGTGTAGCTTAAATGGTGGGATTTGTACATGAAAAGGTAGAAAAATATTCAGAGAAAAAGGGAAAATGTTACTTACCAAGCATTTTCACCTTTTTCTGCAATGTTTATAATAGCTGTCTTCCTCCAGGCCATTAAACCTTGGTGTACAGGGTTATTTGGAAGTGTATACTACTCAACGTTTAAAAGGCATGTTCTCTCAAAGTATTATTGCATTGTGATTTACTGTGGCAAAACAAGAAGTTACTAGTTATTAGTTCATCTATGAATAATCATTCATTTTTATTACCTGAATTAAATATGTTGTCTCCTAAGAATGTGTGTAAAAATGTACAGAGTAAGAAAGGATACAATGGAGCACTGACCCTGAAGCAAAAAGCTTTTGAAAACATTGTGGAAAAGGAGAAAATGCTGTTTACCAGCATCTTCACCTTTTCCAACAACGTTGTTTACGATCTCATGGAAACAGAAATGCTCTTTTGAACTTCACTGAATTTGTTATCTATTGTGGAAAAGAGTTCCAAAGACAAAATCTATCATTCCAAACAAACTAATTATTACTATGTCCTCTACAAATGCTTTCAATTTGGATGGATAAAAAAAATGTCAAAATAAAGAGCCAGTTAATCAACAGGTGTCTTAACCATCCAATCATGTGTTTAAAAAATCGTTGGGAAGAATCCGTCAGTTAACACTGGGGGAAAAAGGAGAAAATGATGAAAACCAGCATTTCTTCTTTTTTCCCCATGTTTTATTCCCTTTCAAGAACAAATACCACAATTTAAGCCACAGTTTATTTGTTGTCCGCAAATGATTTGGATTAGTCCAAAACGTTGTTGTTTGGTGAAGAATTAAATAAAACAAGGAAACTTCTTTTCTTCATTCACAACAGAAATGGTACACTGTTAAAAGACAGCAACATGGTTCATCTCCACATAAGTATAAATGCTGCACCTAATCTAGTTTAGCACACAAAATACACCTTAAACAATATACAATATCATTTCAGCTTTCTAACTTGACATGATGCAATATTAAAAGCATTAGACAGTCAATAAAAAACAAAGCATTAGTAAATAAACTTATTGTAAGTAGTCAGAATTTGGCACATACACAAAAATTAAATTGTCCACCATTGGAAAGAACTCTGTTAACCCTTAGGCTGCTAGGCGCAACTCAAGAACCTTTTGAGGACAATGTAGATCAAGATCAGATTCCACAGAACATGCAGTCTGATCTTGGATCTACTCTGTCCCATAACGAAATATGTTTCCCCAAAACCTAACTTTGAAAAAGTCAAATCATGGGTTTAACTATCGACTTGAACGTTTCGTTTCACTTATTTAGCAGCTTTAGGGTTGAAAAAAAAAAGTCATTACGGGAGAGCACTCTGTTAAATTATCTACACAAGGCAGGCTATGGTTACCTCCTTTGACTTGCGTTTTCTCTCTCTCTCTCTCTCTCTCTCTCTCTCTCTTCCACCCTTCTTTATAGCAATACTTTAAGGTTAAAACAGCAAAATAGTATCATATCAATTCAGGAAAAAGCAGTCAGAAGTCTTGTTACCAGCAAAGCTGACAGTGTAGATCCATTAACACATATGCACTTAGCAGACTGGTTTCTGAAAAGAGCTACACATGTCCTTTATGAAATCATAGGGGTTGTTAAAAAGCCCTTCTAACAAAAATTGTTACAGAGGGCTAACTGTTTTATTTTTAAATCATTTGATTAGGTTTTTTTTCACAGATTAACTCACTAGCTTACTGAGATAATTGTTAAACCAGTTCAATCCTTAACCAAACATTCCGTTGCTGTAAGAACCCTAAAGAAGAAGCTTTTAACACTTTACTGCACAATCATGAGTTTTAACGATCTTGGGGAAGAGGGTTTTTGAAAACATTATGGGAAAAAAGAGAAAATGCTGGAAACCAGCATTTTCTCCTTTTCCCAGAATGTTTTCTAACTTTCCAAAGACATATACAATCATTTGAGCTACATCTAATTTGTTGTCTGCAAATGGTTTCGATTTGGACTATTCTGAAATTTTGTCAACTGGTGAGGAGTTAAAAAGACATATCAGAGCTCCAGCCTATACAATGAAACCAAAGAAACGCAGGAATATGTCTGCTGGTGCCATAGACAATTCTACCTCATGATTTTATTGGTTGTTGGACAAAGTGAATTTTATAGATTAAAAATCATGTGATAACGGTATAATGCATCAAGCAGATGCATGAAAGCCCCTTTTGCCAAACAGCCACTCACACACACACACACACACACACACACACACACACACACACACACACACACACACACACACACACACACACACACACACACACACACACACACATATATATATATATATATATATATATATATATATATATATATATATATATATATATATATATATCACTCACACACACACACACACACACACACTCTCTCTCTCTCTCTCTACATGTACATGCATTGTATATACATTGCATTGGCTGTCTTTGTGTTGCTCACGAAATCTTCAAAGTTTTATCAACAACATGCTAGATATAACTTTAACCCTTTACCACACATTTCTGAGTTTTAACAACCCCATGGAAAAGGACTTTTAATAACATTGTAAGAAAATGAGAAAACACTGGTAACCAGCATTTCCTCCTATTCCCACAATGATTTCTACCCTTTCAAAGACAAATTTCATAATTTGCATTTTGTTTGTCGTCTGCAAATGCTTCCAATTTGGACTAGCTTAAAATTTTGTTGCATGGTAAAGAGTTAAGGTAAAGATCTTGATTTGCAGTATTTATTGAAATCTTTACCAAGTGGCAAAATTTTAGCCCTGCTGAATAAATTTATAGACAACAAATTAAATTGACTGAGATCATCTGATTTGTCTTTGAAAGGGTAGAAAACCTTATGGGAAAAGGAGAAAATTCTGGAAACCTAAGCACTTTCTCCTTTTCCCACAATATTTTCATACGGCTTTCTCCTTTCTCAAAATTGTTAAAAGTCAGCTTTGTATGGTAAATGGCTATAAATACCTACAATGAGTGTCAGGAAAATTTGTAACAAGTTACCTGTATTTAACATTTTTGATTTATATAATACAGAATTTTTGCAATTAGATTTGAGCAATGCTCTTTGAATAGAGGGTTAAATGCATCGGCAAAAAATATCCACCCATGTCAGCCTGCGCAGTCTATGCAGGCTGACATTGGTAGAAACTATCACTATTGATAAATTTTTTGCAGGTAAAAGGACCATTCTACCTCTAGTATCAGTCAGTTGTTAAACAAAATGGATTTAACTCTTTACCACACAATCCCAACTTTTAACGACCCTGGGAAAGAAGCCTTTTGAAAACATTGTGGGAAAAGGAGAAAATGCTGGTAATCAGCCATAATGTTTTCTACCGTTCCCAAAAGGAATTTCAATTTTTAAGTCACATTCATTTTGTCGTCTGCAAATGCTTTCAATTTGGACAAGTCTATAATTTTGTCGTTTGGTAAAGAGTTAACTGATTCATAATAATGTGATTTCTTGTTTGGTATAGTACATCACAGAGATGTATTATACCCTCTTTTCCCAGAAACAAAACAATGAGCTATTTTTGTGATAACAGGACCTAACTTTTGAAATAACTAAAGCTTTGACTTTTTAAATAAATGGAAAAAGGAGAAAATGCTGTTAACCAGCATTTTCTCCTTTTCCTAACATTGTTTTCAACTGTTTCATAAGCAAACTCCATCATTTTTCATGCTTATATTGTTTCTTGCAGCCAGATTTCTACATAGACAAACTGTCTTGTAGACCATAACATAATGATTATGATGTTCTGTATACCTGTAATAATTAAACTCATTAAATATAGATATTAAACAATTTTAATGTCTATTCAATTTCATGCAGCACATTTTAAGTACATGTATTTGTGTACATATACTGATTCTTACTAACCTATACGAAAATGATTGTGTCAATCTATATGAAATAATGTAACAAAAGACAATATGCCTTGAAGATCACACACATATACATAACACATATGCCCACATAATTTTTTACATCTGTTCACACATATGATGCCGAGTCCCATTCACTGACATGATCTGGTATGTTGTCCATATTTCTATTTGAAGTAAATTCTTTAGGATAAAACAACGCTGCTCGACTGTTGGGCCTGGGTGTGGAATGAGTAACACTAGCCCTACTTTCTGGGCGACAAGTTAATTCATCAGTATGGGACTAGGTGGTGATGGGATTTTCAGATCATCAAAATTAATGTCACATGCTTTTCTCTGAAGTCTTCCCTGTCGTCGGAATTCAGGTGCAACATAGCGATGTGTCTTTAATTTGTTTGGTGTTGAACTATGGCCCTTTAAACTTTTGCCTGAAAAATAAAGAACATGTTTCAAATGGTAGTTACACAGCCGTTCAAGTATGGAACAAACCTGCTTGTTTTCAGTCAGCTTTTTACAAGACAACAATATTCTACATCTGTATAAACTGAAAGAGTTTGCATGCTATTGATTAATCATGGCTCGAATGATGAAGTTCATCTTTGAAAGGACAGAAAACATTATAAGAAAAGGAGAAAACACTGGTTACCAGTCTTATACCACTTTAAACAGGATGTTAAATCGAAGGCTTGATAAATGATAAATGATCTCATCAATCCTCGGAAAGATCGTGACTTAACTGAGATTTGAACTCATGACCTCCGAGTTACTGGTCCTGTGCGTTGAGTTCCCTTGCTCTACAAGTTCTAAATAAATTTGTTTGACTTCGATAATTCAAACCAAACAACTGAGCTACTTAGATGTCGGCATCTGGCCCATCGCTTATTTAAACGGTGAAAGATATTACAAAGCATGTTTTCACAAGCCATTTCAGTAGTACTGCAGAAACAGTACCCAAATTGTTCTTTGAAATCCACGTAACAACTTTTACTGACAAAAAAGCAGCTTAACAGATTAACTTCCAATCAAAGACATTAGAATATATGATTAGATATCACGAACGTGGAGAGTTATCTTGGTCAACTCTCTTCACAAAACACTTCAGACTGGTAGTGATTGGCATAATATTAAGGTCTACGGCCCCTAACTCTCATACTAAAGGACGGAAGCTGCCGAGATTGGCCGAATAGCCTTTACGAAAACGTCGATGTTACACGATATTTACCAACGAGTTAGTGAGTCTACGGCCCCAAACTCTCATATTTACCGATGACTTAGGGGGCCGTAGACCTTAACTGTAGTATAACTCCTTTGCTACTAACTGAATGAAATCGATATCTATAAGTACATTTTCTACTGCAATTAAATACGATTTTGGACCAGGTTTAACATCAGTTAGTGTTGAATCCTGATCAGAATGCTGGCTTTGTGCTGTCTGATCTTGATCTACTCAGTCTTCAAAATCTATCCAAGTCAAAAATGGCAAAGAAAGGCGTAAACCGATCCTTAATACTAGTACTCATTGCAGCTACAGTCTTTCGCCCGAGTATGTATTCCCGAAAGCATTCGAGGATTGCCTGAAAGCAACTGAAGCTATTTTAGAAGCTCCGGAACAGTATGGGATTGCACCAGACCAGATTGCTCTAGCAGGTTTGACAATTTCAAGCGAATTATAAATATGTTTACCTCTAACATTTGAAACTGATTTTAACAAGGTAAATAAAAGGTCTAAATGGGTGTATGTGTGTCTCAACACAACCTAGGCGTCAGATCTACGAGAATTAGTTCCCTTGCCTTCAGACAAACTAGAAATGAAACACAGAAGCTATTTTCGAAATTCAGAAGATGGTGTACTTTGGAAGATATTCATTGTAGTAGAGAATTACTTGAAGGTGTAGACCTATGTTTTCGTGTTCTGTCTGAATAAGCATTTTATTTTTCTTGTCAGAGGCACAAGATATAGCGATTGACTACATGTCATGGTTTAAAAATACTTCATTACAAGTTGCTTGCACATCAGAATAGTCTCCAAATTGAGAGGATTTCTTAGTTTTAAAATCTAGCAGTTTATAGAGAGCAGTGTAGACCAAGATCTGATTGTACAAAACGTACAATCTGATGACGAATCCATACTTTTCCAAATCTTTTTAACAATGTAACACAAAAAAGGATTTTCAACACGCAATGGCAAGTCCTAATAGAATAAATGTTGGCAACATTAATTCTAGTTTTAATATTCATTATTCTGTCAGTGACTAAAATCTTGACCAACCACACTACATGACGGGTTGATAGGCGTTAATAGGCTTTAACTCTTTTACTACTGAATAGAGTGTATTTTCTCAATGACTACAAATACATTTCCACTACAAGATCAAGAAACAGTTTGTTCATAAGCTAGAATAAAAAAAACTGTACAGTGTAGATCAGAGTGCACGTTCTGTGCAGTCTGATCTTGATCTACAATGTACACAAAAGCTTCTGGTGTCGTCTATAGTATTGAAAGAGTTAAATTGTCTGAATGAAATACACATGTATACCCTTCACAGAATTGTTTGCCTTCGGCCGTTACTGGACCTTAAACGCCACAAACGTTTTCTCCATCTTCCAATTTCTACAGGAGACGATGTAGGAGGAAATCTTGCTTTAGCGGTTGCCCTCAATTTATCCAAGGAGAAAGAGAAGGATTCAGGTCGATCTGATATCAGACTGGTCGGTATGTTCCATCCATCCCTTCAGGCCTTTGATTTCATTCTTCCGTCCTATGTACGCTACAAAGACGGGCCTGGCCATCTGCGTACAGATGACGTCATCAAGGGTACAGCATACCAACTACTTGGTCACACGGACCATCACCTGATCAGAGCGATGTCAACCTCCAGTCATCTGTCCAAAAAACTAAAAGAGCCTACTTTCTACAGATCGATATTTGACCGGGATTTACTTCCTTATTCCTTCCGCCAGTGGAAAGCGGAGATTGAATCGGTGCCCCTTACAAACAAGACATTGGAAAAACATATCAAATTCCTAATTCTGGACCCGAGATTCAGTCCTATGCTGGCCCCAACAGAAGATTTAGCTCTTTTGCCGCATACATACTTTATTTGTCCAAAAGAAGACCCTAGAAGAGACGAATCTTTCATGGCGTATGCGCGATTACTGGAATTCGACTCCTCCAAAACCGAACACGTTCTCTACAGCGCAGAACCACATGATTTCCTAATGAACGTGGCAAAACATGATTTAGCGCGGTCAGCTTTAGATAAGTTCACCAAATACTTTAATGACATTCTAAATTCATTCCAACAACAAGCCGATATTGATTGGTTGGTTGGTTGTATTGGGGTTTAACGCCACTTTAACAGCTAAGGTCATATCATGGCGGTCGGTGACGCACATGTGTTTCCTGGCTTTCTCAGACCAGTACTAACACAACTTTCTTTCCAAAGCCACCGACTACTTTTCTCACATGCTTCAGCAGAGGTGAGAGGCGAAAATACGCCGGAAAGAAAGTTCGCCTCAACCGGGTATCGAACTCACAACCACCAGGTCATGAGTCCGACACGCTCACCACTGAGCCACCCGGGCGGGGCTACAAGCCGATATTGAACTAATAAAAATGGCAGCTGAAGATGTTGATCTTGATACACTGGTTAAAATGCAAAACATTAAACAAATTGACGACTAACGATGAGACTCTGATGGTTTTGTTTCCCAAAATGACCTGCGATCAGCTATCAAATAGATTGGCAAGTGTTTTAAAGGCGTTCTGAGTCAATTTAACCCTTTAAGTGACGACAAAATTCTAGACTCGTTTATACTGAAGGTTTTGTTGTTAAAAAAATGGCGTTTAGATGTCTTGGCTTGCCTTTGAAAAGGTAGAAAGCTTTGTGGGAAATGGAGAAAATGTTGTTTACCAGCATTTTCTCCGTTTTCTACGAAATTTTCAAAACCCCTTTACAGCTGCAGGGTCACCTAAATATGGGATGGTATGGTAAACTACAAGTTTTCAACCACAGTACTGGCTTCACTGTGCTTTGTCAAAGAGCAAAAGTCTGACGACAAGCACAGAAAAGCATTGGAATAGATTAACTAGAACACCTTATTTTTGACGCTCTTTAATTTTTCTCTATAAAAAATAATCACAACTGAAATACAGTTAATTAATTACAAGACAATACTGAATTCATGGGATTTATAAAGCCATCTGAATACTAGTCATTTGTCTTTCTGTTATGAAAAAAGAACATAAATAAATCATAAATTACATTCTTCTTTTCTTCATCTTTGATTCACCTTTTTCCTGAATGGACTTCTTTAACCCTTTACCACATAATCCCGACTTTTAATGACCATGAGAAAAAAATCTTTTGAAAATATTGTGAGAAAAGGAGAAAATGCTGGCAACCAGCATTTTCTCCTCTTCCCACAATATTTTCTACCCTATGAAAAGCAAATTTTATGTTTTAAGTAACATGTAATTTCTCGTCTGCAAATACCTTCAATTTGGACAAGTCTAAAAGTTTGTCATCAGATCATTGAAAATATTATAAGAATAGAAATAATTAATTATCAACAAGATGTTCGATAAAAGGAAAGGAAATCATTCAGACAAAAGCTGCAATTACTTGTTTTCCATTCAGCATTCCTTTAACGAGAAAACTCTTTACTATTTACAAGTCAACAGAATTGTCTATTTGACTACAGTTTGATGCCTTTGCAGACAACAAAGTGTAGCTTAAAAGGTGGGATTTGTACATGAAAAGGAAGAAAAATATTCAGAGAAAAAGGGAAATGCTGCTTACCAAGCATTTTCACCTTTTTCTGCAATGTTCATAATAGCTGTCTTCCTCCAGGCCATTAAACCTTGGTGTACAGGGTTATTTGGAAGTGTATATTACTCAACGTTTAAAAGGCATGTTCTCTCAAAGTATTATTGCATTGAGATTTACTGTGGCAAAACAAGAAGTTACTAGTTATTAGTTCATCTATGAAAAATTATTCATTTTTATTACCTGAATTAAATATGTTGTCTCCTAAGAATTTGTGTAAAAATGTATAGAGTAAGAAAGGATACAACGGAGCACTGACCCTGAAGCAAAAAGCTTTTGAAAACATGGAAAAGGAGAAAATGATACCAGCATTTTCACCTTTTACAACAATGTTTTTTACGATTTCACAGAAACAGAAATGCTCTTTTGAACTTCACTGAATTTGTTATCTATTGTGGAAAAGAGTTCCAAAGACAAAATCTATCATTCCAAACAAACTAATTATTACTATGTCCTCTACAAATGCTTTCAATTTGGATGGGTAAAAAAAATCTGTCACTTTGTCAAGACTTAATCACTCTTTTTTTTTTCAAAATAAAGAGCCAGTTAATCAACAGGTGTCTTAACCATCCAATCATGTGTTTAAAAAATCGTTGGGAAGAATCCGTCAGTTAACACTGGGGGAAAAAGGAGGAAATGATAGAAACCAGTATTTCTTCTTTTTTCCCCATGTTTTATTCCCTCTCAAGAACAAATACCACAATTTAAGCCACAGTTTATTTGTTGTCCGCAAATGATTTGGATTAGTCCAAAACGTTGTTGTTTGGTAAAGAATTAAACAAGAGGGCCATGATGGCCCTGTATCGCTCCACTGGCTATTAAGTAAAAACACTACAAGCCAAACATTACAATATTCAGCAAATTGATTTCAAACACGAGGACATGCAAACATTTTTCTATCTAATCCTACGAGAAAGTTGTGATCCATGGGCAAAGCCAATTTTGATCGCAAAGCTATAATTATTTGAATCCTGGTGGAGGTCCACAATATAAAGCTCCATACCAAATAATTCAGTTCTTGAATGTTATAAACAAGAAGATTTTCAAAATTTTCTCAATTTGGGCACCCTTGATAGAGACCCCCTAGATAAAGCTAAATGCAAAATTTGATAGCCCTAGCCCTTATAGCTAGATGCGAAAGATTTTCCTATATAAGCCAGCCCATGTAAAACATGTTACCCCCCGGAGCGAAGTCAAATTTGACCCTCGGCTATAATTTGGACACCCTTGGTACAGGTCCACTAGATAAAGCTACATGCCAAATTTGGTCGCCCTAGGCCCCATGGCTAGGTCAAAGAAGAATTTTAAAGTTCTCCCTATATAAGCCCATGTAAAACTTGTTATATAAGCCCATGTAAAACTTGTTACCCCCGGGCAGGGCCTAATTTGACCCCAGGGCTATAATTTGAACAATCTTGGCAGAGGTCCACTAGATAAAGCTACATGCCAAATTTGGTAGCTCTAGGCCCTATGGCTAGGTAGAAGAGGAATTTTAAAGTTCTCCCTAAATAAGCCCATGTATAACTTGTAACCCCCGGGGCGGGGCCAATTTTGACCCCAGGGCTATAAATTGAAGAAACTTGGTAGAGGTCCACTAGATAAAGCTACATGCCAAATTTGGTAGCCCTTGGCCTTACGGTTTCAGACAAGAAGATTTTCAAAGATTTTCAAAATTTTTCAGTTTTGTTGCCATGGCAACCAGAGTTTTTGAAGGAATTAGATTCTTTCAATAAATTCTGAAGAGGACCATGGCAAGATCATTTCTGTGAAGTTTCATCAAAATTGGATGGGTAGTTTCAGAGAAGAAGACGTTTTAAAAAAAAGTTAACGCACGGACGGACAGACGGACGCACGGACGGACGGACGGACGCACGACGGACAACAGGCCATGACATAAGCCCGCTGGCCTTCGGCCAGTGGAGCTAATAAAACAAGGAAAGTTCTTTTCTTCATTCACAACAGAAATGGTACACTGTTAAAAGACAGCAACATAGTTCATCTCCACATAAGTATAAATGCTGCGCCTAATCTAGTTTAGCACACAAAATACACCTTAAACAATATACAATATCATTTCAGCTTTCTAACTTGACATGGTACAATATTAAAAGCATTAGACAGTCAATAAAAACAAAGACAGCATTAGTAAATAAACTTATTGTAAGTAGTCAGAATTTGGCACATACACAAAAATTAAATTGTCCACCATTGGAAAGAACTCTGTTAACCCTTAGGCTGCTAGGTGCAACTCAAGAACCTTTTGAGGACAATGCGGATCAAGATCAGACTCCACAGAACGTGCAGTCTGATCTTGGTTCTACTCTGTCCCATAACAAAATATATTTCCCCAAAAATTAACTTTGAAAAAGCCAAATCATGGGTTTAACTATCGATTTGAAAGTTTCGTATCATTTATTTGGCAGCTTAAGGGTTGAAAAAAAAAGTTCATTACGGGAGAACACACTGTTAAATTATCTATACAAGGCAAGCTATGGTTACCTCCCTTGACTTGCGTTTCTTTCCCTCCCCCCCCCCCACACCCCTCAATCTTAAAAGCAACAATTTTAGGTTAAAACAGCAAAACAGTATCATAACGATTTAGGAAAAAGCAGTCAGAAGTCTTGTTACCAGCATAGCTGACAGTGTAGATCCATTAACACATATGCTCTGAGCAGACTGGTTTCTGGAAAGAGCTATTTGTCCTTTATGAAATCAAAAGGGTTGTTAAAAGCCCTTCTAACAAACATCGTTACAAGGGTATACTGTTTTATTTTTAAATCTTTTGATTAGGTTTTTGTTCCCACAGATTAACCCACTAGATTAGTGAGATAACTGTTCAACCAGTAAAATTCCTTACCCAAACATTCTGTTGCTGTAAGAACCCTAGAGAAGAAGCTTTTAATACTTTACTGCACAATCATGAGTTTTAACGACCTTGGGGAAGAGGGTTTTTGAAAACATTGTGGAAAAAAGAGAAAATGCAGGAAACCAGCATTTTCTCTTTCTCCCATAATGCTTTCTAACCTTCCAAAGACAAATACAATGATTTCTGCCACATTTAATTTCTTGTCTGTAAATGATTTCATTTTGGACTATTCTTAAATTTTGTCAACTGGTAAGGAGTTAAACAGACATATCAGAGCTGCAGCCTATACATGTGAAACCAAAGAAATGCAGGAATATGTCTGCTGGTGCCATAGACAACTCTACTTCATGATCTAGTTGGTTGTTAGACAAAATAGATTTTATGGATCAAAAATCATATGATCACTAACTTGGTATAATGCATCAAGAAGATGCATGAAACCCCTTTTTGCCAGAGAGCCATTCATATATACATATGATAGAATATACAATGTATATCTACATGTACATGAATTGTATTATACATTGCATTGGCTACCTTTGAGTTACTCAAGAAAATCTTCCAAGTTTTATCAGCAAAATGTAGATCAAGACCAGACTGCACATAATGTGCAGTCTGATCTCTGATCTGCATTGTCCACTGCTATATTCTAGATTATAACCGAAGTGCCTCTTGATCTTGCAGAAAAAATGGATTTCTAGCCTTTGAGAAAATGCAATTGATTTATTCAGTAGTGAAAGAGTTAACTCTTTACCAAACGACAAAATTTTGGACCAGTCCAAATTGAAAGCATTTGCAGGGGACAAAATAAATGTGATCCAAACATTGAAATATGTTTTGGAAAGGGCAGAAAACATTGTGGGAAAGAGAAAATGCTGGTAAAGTAACCCTCATTTTCTCCCACAATGTTTTCAAAAGCTTTCTTTCTTGGGGTCATGAAAAGTCCGGATTGTGTGGTAAAGGACTAAGGTATAGGTCTTGATTTGCAGTATTTATTGAACCCTTCACCAAACAGCAAAGTTCTAAACTTGCTGAATAAATTTGTAGACAACAAATTAAATTGACTTAGACGATGTGATTTGTCTTTGAAAGGGTAGAAAACCTTATGGAACTAGAGGCGCTTGAGCGCCTGTATCGCTCCACAGGCCTGATATTTCTATAATGGCGAAAGGAAGTTTTTAACAATTATCATTCAATCCTGCATTTTAGCTCACTGAAGAAACAATTTGGTAGACAACCACCATAGGAACTTACCTGCAAAACAACAATGAAATCCAATGAATAGTTTTAGAGAAGAAATTTTTCAAAGATTTTACTTTATACCATAAATGGAAAATGAGTCTCCCATAAAAGCCATGTTTTTTGACAGATCTTTTTTTTTTTAAGGAATTCTGTAAACCTGTATCTAAGGAACATTCCTGCAAAATAATAATGCTATCCAAATAGCGGTTTGGGAGGAGAAGATTTTTAAAGGTTTTTTACTTTGGTTGCCATGGCAACCAGAATTCTTCATGGAACACAATTATTTGAAGGAATTTGAAAGAGGACCACCAAAGGAACATTCCCGTGAAATTTGGTAAAAATCCAGTCAATAGTTTCTGAGGAGAAGTTTTTTAAAGAAAAAGTTTATGGACGCACGCACGGACGAACGGACGAACGAACGGACGGACAGACGGACGCATGACGGACACAACGCCATGACAATAGCTCGCTAGCTCACTGAAGAAACAATTTGGTAGACAACCACCATAGGAACTTACCTGCAAAACAACAATGAAATCCAATGAATAGTTTTAGAGAAGAAATTTTTCAAAGATTTTACTTTATACCATAAATGGAAAATGAGTCTCCCATAAAAGCCATGTTTTTTGACAGATCTTTTTTTTTTTTAAGGAATTCTGTAAACCTGTATCTAAGGAACATTCCTGCAAAATAATAATGCTATCCAAATAGCGGTTTGGGAGGAGAAGATTTTTAAAGGTTTTTTACTTTGGTTGCCATGGCAACCAGAATTCTTCATTGAACACAATTATTTGAAGGAATTTGAAAGAGGACCACCAAAGGAACATTCCTGTGAAATTTGGTAAAAATCTAGTCAATAGTTTCTGAGGAGAAGTTTTTTAAAGAAAAAGTTTACGGACGCATGCACGGACGAACGGACGGACGGACGCACGACGGACACAACGCCATGACAATAGCTCTCTGGCCTTCGGCCAGTGGAGCTAAAAAGGAGAAAACTCTGGAAACTAGTACTTTCTCCTTTTCCCACAATGTTTTCATACGGCTTCCTCCTTTCTCAAGATTGTTAAAAGTTAGTTTTGTACAGTAAATGGCTATAAAAACCTCCAATGAGTGTCAGCTATTTTTGTGGTAACAGGATGTGACTTTTGAAATAACTAAAGCTTTGACTTTTTAAATAATAACAAAATGTTACATCTAATCATGTTAAAAACACTGGAAAAAGGAGAAAATGCTGGTAACCAGCATTTTCTCCTTTTCCTAACATTGTTTTCAACTGTTTCATAAGCAAACTCCATCATTTTTCATGCTTATATTGTTTCTTGCAGTCAGATTTCTACATAGACAAACTGTCTTGTAGACCATAACATAATGATTATGATGTTCTGTATACCTGTAACGATTAAACTCATTAAAAACAGATATTAAACAATTTTAACATCTATTCAATTTCATGCAGCACATTTTAAGTACATGTATTTGTGTACATAGATTGATTCTTACTAACCTATATGAAAATGATTGTGTCAATCTATATGAACTAATGTAACAAAAGACAATATGCCTTGAAGATCACACACATATACATAACACATATGCCCACATAATTACATCTGTTCACACATATGATGCCGAGTCCCATTCACTGACATGATCTGGTATGTTGTCCATATTTCTATTTGAAGTAAATTCTTTAGGATAAAACAACGCTGCCCGACTGTTGGGCCTGGGTGTGGAATGGGTAACACTAGCCCTACTTTCTGGGCGACAAGTTAATTCATCAGTAATGGGACTAGATGGTGATGGGATTTTCAGATCGTCAAAATTAATGTCACATGCTTTTCTCTGAAGGCTTCCCTGTCTTCGGAATTCAGGTGCAACATAGTGATGTGTCTTTAATTTGTTTGGTGTTGAACTATGGCCCTTTAAACTTTTGTCTGAAAAATAAAGAACATGTTTCAAATGGTAGTTACACAGCTGTTCAAGTATGGTACAAAACTGCTTGCTTTTAGTCAGCTTTTTACAAGACAACAGTATTCTACACCTGTATAAACTGAAAGAGTTTGCAGGCCATTGATTAATCATGGCTCAAATGATGAAGTTCATCTTTGAAAGGACATAAAACATTATAAGACAAGGAGAAAACACTGGTTACCAGTCTTATACCACAATGCAACTTTATACAGGATGTTAAATCAAAGGCTTGATAAATGGTAAGTAAGTTTTTCCCTATAGTGACAAACAGAAATAATTATGTGAAGAGAGGATGTCTTGGAAAACTTTCTTCTAAAATATGCCTTTGCACAGATTTTTTTTTTTTTGGTAAACTGAAAAATTGCTACCCCTGATTTCATGACAAAAGTGTAATAAACCACCAATAAAAACTATAAATCTTATTTTTTGAAACCTGTTACTACACAGAAATAGGCTCCAGCTTATTAAAACATAGTCAGGGAAAAAAATTAACCACTTGTTACAAGCAAAAATTGTTTTCCAACCATGTCTTACGATGGTCAAAAAGAGAATTTTTTTTTTCCAAATGTTACACCTTTAAGTCACTTGCAATTGTTGGAGACATAATATTATCTAAAATAGCTTGTATACTAGTAACTTGAGGTAATTATATAGTTTTCTATTTAGATCTGAACACTGACTAGTAAAAGACATTATCACAAAATGACATGGCACAGTTCTTTTGATATGAAACAAAATACTAGCTTGATATCTATAAATCTAAAAGCCACAAAATGAATAATTCCAAATAACTTCAAAGGCCATACATGAAAAATTCACAAAGTTAATTAAAGTTCAGCAAGTCTTCCATCTTTCATGACAGTACCCATTAAACTCACTTTAAAGGAATAAAACCATTTCCACGGCAACCAAATGAAAATAAAACAATTATCTAGAGTGCATGGGGCATGCATTACCCAGGCTCTCTCCACAAAACTCGGCAATATTTCACAGAAATTGCATTAAAGACGTGCAATGTTCCTCTCCTTGGCCAACCAAAAACAGCACACATTTAATGAGCAAGGATTTTAACTCGCTAATTTGTCGCCAAATTTAGTACTAATATCTAGAAATCTAATTGTTCCGAAGAGATGCGGAGAAGTGGATTCTAGTAATTAATTGGTAAATACTGTCTATTGAGACTGTTTAAACTAAGAATAATGAGATTTCTTAAAACAAGTATTCGCCTTCTGTTTAAACGTGGGAAACTTTTCAGAGCATTTAACAATGATCTTGACTCCCCATGCTTTAAATTGATCTTTACCAAATGACAAAATTTTAGACACTATGAAACTGAGAGCATCCGCAGGCAGCAAATTCAGGAGTTATCTCTTTACAAAAAGCAAAATTCTAGACTAGTACAATTTGAAAGCATCTGCAGACGAGATTGAATAAGAAGTAGCCCAAATGATGATTTCTATCTTTGATAGGGTTCAAAAAGTTATGGGAAAGGGAGAAAATGCTGTTTACCAGCATTTTCTCCCTTTCCCACAATTTTTTCAAAAGGCCTGTTCAGGATCTTTAACTCTTTACCACACAATCCCGACTTTTAATGACCCTGAGAAAGAGGCCTTTTGAAAACATTGTGGGAAAAGGAGAAAATGCTGGTAACCAGCATTTTCTCCTTTTTCCACAATGTTTTCTACCTTTCCTAAAGCAAATTTCCATTTTTGAGTCAAAGTACTTTTGTCGTCTGCAAATGCTTTGAATTTGGACTAGCCCAAAATTTTGTCGTCTGGTAAAGAGTTTAAACACAAAATTGTGTGGTAAAGGGTTAAGGAAATACCATTTAAAGATTGTTTTTTTCCCAAATTTTGTCTTTTTTCTTTACTAACAATTTGCCAGCTATCAGTTTACTTATTTCAATGATAAATGTTTTCTTCCAAGTTTGGTGTGATAATCTGAAGACCAGCTCCCTTCAACAATAATCAAAATGGAAAGCCTTTGCAGATGACAAATCAAGTGATGTTCAATTGATGAAAAAGTGGAAAACATTGGAAGAAAAGGAAAACAATGCTGGTTTCCAGCATCTTCTCCTTTTTCAACAATGTTTTGACATGCACTATTTCTTGGGTCGATGAAAATAGGGATTGTATGGTGAACCGTTAACCTGGAAGAATAGGGCTTAAGGAAACATAGTGGGAAAGGGAGAAAATGCTGACAACCAGCATTCTACCCTATCAAAGACAGAAATCATGATTTGAACTACATTTAATTATGTTGTGTGACATGCATTCAATTTGGTAGAGTCCAAAATTTTGTCGTTTGGTAAAGTATTAACTCATGAAACAGACAAGTCTGTTGTGTACCTTTGGAATTATTGGATGGAATATCGTCTTCACTGCCTCCTTTACCACTGTCGCTAGCAGTCACCTCCTCCGAAGTATCACTGTATTTGTCATCCGGGAGTGTAACGTCAAAACTGCTACCCTCCTGCTAAACAAAACATTATCAATAACTGAGTCATGTTGTGAGAAAATGTGATTATATACATCTGGAATCAGTTACGACTCATCTCAGCCTGCGCAAACCACACATACTGACATGAGTTAATACTTTTTGCTATTGAGTAAACTTTCTGCATGAGCAAGGACCATTCTACCTCATTATTCAGTCTGTTGTTAGACAAAACAGATTTATATGGATCCATAAATGTGATTACTTGCTTGGTATAATGCATCACAGAGATACATTAAACCCCCTTTTGCCATGGTGCCTCTCAATTACAATCTAATATTTCAGATCAAATTTTGAAATAGCACATAAATGCACAGCCAACATTAATTTGAAAAAAATAGGTAGCTGTGATCCTGCACATAAAAAAAAAGCCCCATTCACCAACAGTTTTGTAAATTAGCTCTTTACCACACGACAAAATTCTAAACTGGTCCAAATTGAAAGCACTTGCAGACGACAAATTAATTGTGCATGAAATGATGCAATTTCTATCAGAAAGGATAGAAAACATTGTTGGAAAAGAAGAAAATGCTGGTAACCAGCATTTTCTTCTTTTCCCACAATGTTTTCAAGAGCTTTCTTCTTAGGGTCATTAAAACTCGGGATTGTGTGGTAAAGAGTTATATAACATTTTATCTTTTATTCTAATACAAACCATCTGGGTCCGTAATCACCAACCATTCATTAGAATATTTTTAGTCTTATTCTCCAAGATTTCCTAAACTTAGAAGTAACACAATTTCTGACTGACACTTTTGGTTTAGCCAATCAGAAGTTGTGTTACTTTCAAAGTTATAAAATTCTGGACAAAAAGACAGAGATAGTTCTTAAGAATGTTTGATGAATACAGACCCTTATTACTAAAGACAAGCTGTCTTAACCAATCAGATTTTTAAAAGCTTCTAATGGTTGGTTGCAACTGGTATTTTATTTACTATTGTTGCTTTGAAAAAAAAAAAATATGCCAATGACCAAAATTTAACTTTTGAAAGTTCTAAGATTTCATGATTAATTTCCTACATATAGAAAATAAGAGGCCCATGAAGGCCTGAATTGCTCTTCTTTGAAACCTATGATCTGTAAGCCTCCTAGGCACAAACTTTGACATTTTTGCAGATGTCAATCAAAATCAGATTGCACCATAACTTCCATCCAAATATATACCCTTGCAATCTGATATTTGACAAGATACTCTTTGAAAGCCTTGAAAGTGCAGTAAGTCTTTAACCTGATTAAAAATGTCTAAATGAAAATTTGTAACCAGCATCTTCCTATTTCCTCAATGTTTTCTAAGATTTCAAAGACCAAAACCTAAGTGTTTGAGCCACATTTATATTGTTATCTTCAAATTCTTTTAATTTGGACAAGTTTAAATTTTTTTTTTCATCTCATAAAGAGCTAAAGATTTAGCCCTTAAAGCCCTGGAACCAACTTAAGTTGTCTTTGCAGACAGTGTAGATCAAGATCAGACTGCACAGAATGTGCTGTCTAATCTTGGATCTGCACTGTCTGCTATGTAACATATCTTAAGGGAAACAACCCTGTAATAGCAATATTTCTGCATGTTTTTCCTGATAAAAAAGGTCCAAACCATTTATTCAGCACTTTGAGGGTTAACCCTTTACCAAACAATCTCTGGTTTTCACCACCCTGGGAAAGATGGCTTTTGAAAACATTGAGGGAAAAGGAGAAAATGGTGTTAACCAGCATTTTCTCCTTTTCCCACAATGTTTTCTACTTTATCAGAGACCTAAAACTCATTTTTACCAATTATAAATTTCTCATCTGTGGATGCTTTCAGTTTGCTAGAGGCTAAAATTTGTCGTTTGGAAAAGGGTTAAGAAAGTTCTAAAACAAAGAACCTCAAGACCAACCTCATTGTCTTGTGTTTGTAGCCAAGCTCGGGTCTGTGACTCCAGGACAGCTTGGTGAAATTGCAGCAATTGCAGTTTATTTAGACGGCCTTGCTTCACTATGTCTTCAGCTTCTTCAGGAGTTGGTGGGGGAGGGAGTTGCTGCTAATGAAGGGAAAGGAAATCATTCAAAATTTCATCTCTGATCATCCGCAGAGTGCAGTTTATACAAAATAGATCCATTAGTAAACTTGACTTTTTGTTTTTTAAGTTGAAATACCTAATGTCAGGGATGGGAAGATCCAACAGTTTATTAACCTTTACCGAACAACCACCTGTTTCAACAAACCAGAAGAGGAAGACTTTTGAAAATATTGAGGAAAAAGAATAAAATGCTGGTCGTCAGCATTTCTCTTCTTCCCCCAGTGTTTACCACCACTCTTCTTCCCACAGTGTTTACCACCATATTGAAGAGGAAAAAAAACAACATAATTTGAGCCACATTAATAATTTTGATCTAGTGTCTACAAATGCCTTCAATATGTATTACCCATAACTCTAAAATTTTGTCATCTATTAAAGAGTAGTTAGATAAAAGGGTAACTGCACATGCCCTATCTTTTCCATCATTATGTAAAGTTGACAAAATTTTCTGCCTGATCTAACATGATGACAGATGTACTATGTGATAAACCAACAAAGCCAAACACTGTATATAAATCCATAATCCTTGAGCAAATACTAGAAATCAAAATGGCCACCACTATTTCAGATTTTATCCATTAATCCAATATATGGACCGCCACAACTGAATTAATCAGACATGACTCTGATAATAAATACCCTGATAAATTTGTGAAAAATCAACTTTTATATAATTGGATATGATTGCTGGACTGGTATTAATTTAATTCTGGCTAAATACTTTTACTCCAGATTTACAGAATAGAACAGAACAAAACAATTATCGTTTGACTTGTAAAAAGCACATCGTCATTACGAAGAACATATATACATAGATATTATGTACAGTAACAAAAATTAAACCTTATCCTGCTAAATAAATTAACCCTTTACCACACAATCCTGACTTTTAACGATCCTGGGGAAAAAGCCTTTTGAAAACATTGAGGGAAAAGGAGAAAATGCTGGTAACCAGCATTTTCTCCTCTTCCCACAATGTTTTCTACTCTATCAAGAAAAACTGCACCATCTGAACCACACTGAAATTGTCGTCTGCAAATGCTTTCAATTTGAACAAGGATAAAATTTTGTCATCTGGTAAAGGGTTAAATGAATTTTTTTTTTAAAGCTGATATTAAAAACCAAAATTTTGCTCTTTCAAAGGTACTTTTTTTGTGGAAAATACATCCTAATTGGACAGTGTAAGGTTAAAGATCAGACTGCACTTTCTGTGCAGTCTGATATTGATCTACATTGACCTCAAAAGGTCAGCGAGCAGCGCTTCGCAGTCTGAGGGTTAATACATATAATTTCTAAATAAGTGTAATCAAAATAAATTTATAAGTCATTTACACTGGGATGAATTTATGTTAGCGATAAAGCGCCGCATATACCCTCAAAAAATAAATTTGACCAATCAAATCTAAAACAGTAAATTGACTATTTTTCAGATTCTGTAACAACCATAACAACAACGTGACTTACTTGCTCCTAAAATGATTTTGCCACACATGAATTTGAAAATATCATTGTAAGATAAAGGCAGTCACTGTGATAAAATAGTTTAATACATAGATACATGAGAAAGCATCATGAGAAAAGGAGAAATAACAACATGTTCATTGTATCAAAAATGACATCTTGAAAAAGACTCATTTCCTTGCCTTCAAGCCATGAAATAAAATTGCTAAAAGCATTTCTATACTGAGAAATGGGTTGATAAAATACCAGTACAACAAATTGTTCCAAAACAAATGGAAATAAACATTAGATCAGTGAAAAAGAATGTTGAGGATGTCCATACTGACACTGATCACAATTACCAGACAGCCATGAAATCTGTGAGGCAAACAACAATTATAGGGAAGGGAAGGATACCTTGATACTTTAAAAGATATTTCCAAAAATTTTTACCAGACAGCCATGAAATCTGTGAGGCAAACAACAATTATAGGGAAGGGAAGGATACCTTGATACTTTAAAAGATATTTCCAAAAATTTAACTCTTTACCGCACAATCCTGAGTTTTAACAACAATGAGAAGAAAACCATATGAAAACATTATTGGAAAAAGAGAAAATGCTGGCAACCAGCATTTTCTCCTTTTTCAAGGATATTTTCTATCCTCAAGAAGATAAATTCCATTATTTGAGTCACCTTTGATTTGTCTCTTGCTACAATTTTCAATTTGGAGAAGTCTAAAATTCTGTCATGTACAAAAGATCCAAAGTTTAATTTATTAAATATTGTAAGAGGAAAAAACTACATCTTTTTCAAGAAAGGTTGACAATTTTTGTTTTTAATTGTTCTATCTAAATGAGTGTTTAGAGAAATAATAGAGAAGGGTGAAAGTATTTATATCCTGGATAGTCTTGGCGACAGTGTTTGACCTTCCTATCAAAAATTCAATACACTTTATCAATTTCTCACTTTTCTATTTACTTTGTTGATTTTCATTGGCCAATTCAAATATAATCTGTACCAGGCCTTGAGAAATGTCTAACAAATGAATGAGAATTCTCTATTTCCTCAGATCTGAACTTCAAATAGAATTGATAAAGCTAGAAAAATGGGTTTTCTGAGGTTATTTTTCTCTGGCTTGGAAAAATTGTTCCCATTCTTCATTGAGGCTTGCTTCCACATGTAGATGTATTTTAACCCTTTACCACACAATCCTGACTTTTAACGACCCTGAAAGAGAAGGCTTTTGAAAACATTGTGAGAAAAGGAGAAAATGCTGGCAACCAGCATTTTTTCCTTTTCCCAAAATGTTCTCTACCTATCAAGGACAAATTTTGTCATTTCAGCAACCTTTTGTTTGTGGTCTGTAAATGCTGTCAATTTGGACATGTCTAGAATTTCATTGTGTGGTAAAGAGTTGAAGAAAAACCAATACATGTAGATTGCTAATGAAACCATGTTGACAAATAAGCAGTATCTCCAGTTTGTTACACTTGCTTGAGAAATCTCCCAATTTAAAATATATCGTGACACTGTTGGATCTGCTTCAGTCAAAAAGAAGATACTTGCTGCCAACCCTTTATATCTCACTGCTTCATGTGAAATAGAAATGTATTTCTGGTGCAAAATGCAGTTTGAAATGAACCCTGGTGTACCATATTCATGTTAAATGAATCAATATTAAGTAGTGAGGTGAATTCCAACTGTGCAAGTTTTTTATATTCTCTGCTGTAAACCGCTGGGCAAAAAACCTGTTCATACGAGGTAACAACAAATTGAAAATCCAGAAAAAGTTTCAACTGTCATTCATATGACATCATCATCAGAGAATACTTAATCAATTTATATTGCTTTTGTTCATGAATTGTGACTTTTAAAGTTCAAGCCAATTTTTTCATACACCCTATTTCAAAAGAAATAGTTGAAGCAATGTAAAATCTAATTCATTTTGCACGTGACCATAAAAAAAAGCTTAATTTTACAATCTAATCAAACTTTCTTCCCTCAATTTTAATTCAAAAAACACTTCTGCATCGGTTTTTTCCACCTTTATTTTTAGGCAACAATTTTACATTTAAAATTACATTTTTGTAATTCTGAATGCCAATATTAAATTTTGCTTACTGAAGACAGGTCACATAGATTGAAGCAGATAATTAAATGATAGAACACATCATATTGTATGATTTCAATTGAAATGCATTTTAACACCAGCTTTGTTTACTTTTGGTAGCAATTGTTACTTAAACTCTTTACCACTCAACAAAATTTTAGAGTCATTCAAATTGAAAGTATTTTCAGACAACAAATAAAAATTGTCTCAAATGATGAGGATCATCTGAAAAAGGGCAGAAAACATTATTGGAAGAGGAGAAAATGGTGGTTACCAGCATTTTCTCCTTTTCCCAAGATCTTTTCTAAAGCATCCTTTCTTAGGGTTGTTGGAACTTGGGATTATATGGTAAAGAATTAAAGTTGTTTAAAATTATGCAAATGCTTCCGAAGTCAAATGCTGCTGTATCAGAGGCCTTACCTTGGTGTAATTAATCTATTTCATGCACAACTGCACAAGATTAGTAGCCTAATTAATTGACTGATTTCATATCCTTTGAAATCTTGGCAGCATAAAAAATCTGGCCTCATTAATTTTGTAGTGCCCACCAATAGGTTGTATTATGCAAAAATATGGTAACTAGATATAACTAATGGGTTAGTTAATGGCTTTTTGGGAATTGCTACCCTTACAATCGTCTATGAGATAAAAATTTGTGGTCTGTTCCAAACTGAAAGTGTTTTTTCCTGATTATATAATTCACAGAAATATATCTGAAATTTACAGAAATATACCATTTATAGATAAGTATACCAGACATTTTTTTGAACATTTTTTACTATATTGAGATAATATTTTAATAAAACTATTGTAATGAGCAGTGTTTTCCGTTTCTTGGTTGTAGCATTCAAAAAAATTGTTCATTCTTCATAGACAATAAAATTTTACACTTGTCCATATTGTTTGAGTCATAAAGGGTTAAAGTAATTGGTTCTTAAAATAGAACGACTTGGTAACCTGTATTACAATGCAACATGATGTTAGCCAATGATTAAATGTCTAATAGACATGGCTTACAGGAAATTAGCTTTAATTCCAGTCCTCTTATTACAGTTATGAAATATGAATACTATATTGGTTGATTTAACATACATAGCAGATCAATTACAAAAAAATCTCCAACTTAATCTGACACCAGTTTCTGATCTGTCCTCTCAAACTCTTTGCCAGACGACAAAATTTTAGATGTGTCCAAATTGAAACTGGTTGCAGACGACAATATAAATGTTATTCAAAAGGTGAAAATTGCTATGGAAAGGGTAGAAAACATTGTGGGAAAAGGAGAAAATGCTGATTACCAGCATTTTCTCTTTTTCCCACAATGTTTTCAATAGGCTTCTTCCTCAGGGTCGTTAAAACTCGGGATTGTGTGGTAAAGGGTTAACCAGATAAAAGCACTGAGGTATCCAAGTAGATTTCGAACACAATATGGGTAAAGAAGCAATAATTGCATTTGATATGCAGGTACTCCTTTCCCTGACTTGTTATATAACAGATTTAAAACAAAAGCTGTTATCAGACAACACAGCTTGCCTAGAAAAGTAAATTTTTGCAGGTGGCAATCATTTGGTCTCGGAAAACAAGAGCTCTAGAAAAAGTTTACAATGAAATTTTAAAATCTGTGACCCTGACCTTAAGATTGTGGGCATGAGCATGAAGGCATTTTTGGACAACATATAAAATTTTACTCAAACATGAAATTGTGGGAAAAGGAGAAATGCTATCTAGTAGCATTTTCTCCTTTTCCACAATGTTGTCACAAGTACTGACTTCCTCCTGGCAGCTCAGAGTCAGGAATGTTTGTTAAACGGTTAATGTTAGAAAATAAATTCTGACCTACAGATGATTTATTGCTTGCAATCACTAGTTTTTTAACCCTGAACTAAACAATCCTAAGTTTTGACCACCCTGAAGAAGGATGCTTTTGAAAACATTGTAGGAAAAGGAGAAAATGCTGGTAACCATTGTTTTCCACCATTTCAAAGAAGTATTCTACTGTCACACTGAATTTGTTGTCATCAAATGCTATCCAATTGGACTAGTGTGCCATGATTTCGTTGTTTGGTAAAGAGGCGAGTCAAAAAGATTAACTATCTAATCCCAGGCCTTTCACTATTCATGAAATTATCCCATGCAGAGATGCACATAGCATCACAGGAACTAAATTAAAAAAAGTTGTTGCGCTGTTATGTAATTCAAATCATAATTTATCTCAAATTATGGGATTCTAAACCAACTTCTCATTTCCTGAATTTGATTTAAGTCTCTGGCTCTTTGTAACTGAGCCATAAATTCAGGCTATTTATCATGGGAACAATGGCACCCTAAATTTTACTTGCCATACATAATAAATGGAGCCATCCCTAATTACTGGAACTCAATTTTGCAAATAATGTAGCATTTGAGTAAGGCCTGTAACCGCATTAAAGTTTGGGGGGAAAATTGGTTCATGAATGACAAAATGTGATTTGACTGTGTATCAGACAACCAAATTTTGGACTCGTCCATAATGAAAGCATTAAATTTTGCAGAATGTTACGTTGAATGTGGCTCAAATGAATGTCTTTGATAGGGTAGAAGAGGTTGTGGAAAAAAGAGGAAAAAAAATATGGTAACAATTATACCGGTATTCTCTCCCTTTTCAACATTGCTTTAAAAAGGTTCAGGGATTGTTTGGTAAAAAGTTAAGGCAAATTAGAGAGCTGGCCTCTCTCAACAATTCAGAACATAAGTTATTATCAAAAGAGACTAAAGACTAGAAAAAAAAATAACGAAAACTGAACTACTTTTTCTGACAGAATGCCATTAGCATATCTATACAATTTACTAATGATAATCACAGAAATTATACTTCAAAAAAAGTTGTAATAATGATAATAATTATGAGAATAGTAATAATGAATACTGACTTTGAATAATGAATAAAGACTTTGATATTTTTTGTGTTAAATGGGAAAAACTACATGTTTGAAATTTTCAACCCTCGAGCCTTTACCAGAACATGCTCTTACGACAAAAGGGGCAAGCTTGAGGTTACTCTATGAATTATATCCCATGAGTGGACAACTTTGATAAACATCAAGATCATGTAATACTTCCTGCAATATTTTCTAAATCATAGAGGATTTATATTTCCCTCTCCTTGTAGGAAAATTCTCTCTTCAGTCTTTGTTACAATAGTTTTTGAAAGCATTTTGGGAAAATGAGAAAATGCTAGTAACCAGCATTTTCTGCTTTTCCCACTATGTTTTCTACCCTTTTACGGATAAATTTCATAATTTCAGCCATATCTAATTTATTGTCTGCAAATCCTTTCAATTGGTCCATGTCCAAATTTTTGTCGACTGGTAGAGTTAACTGATGTGTATCATGACAATTCAAATCATTTAGCCTTTTTCTTTTCAAGAAAATCATTTAAATTGTAAAGGAAATAGTACCAGCGATACATTTTTTATGTCATACATTCATACAATAAAAATTTATTATGGTCCACCCTCCCCATGTTAACCCTAGACCAGCTTCTCAGTTAAGCACAGCATCTTTATGCAAAAGGTGGATCAAGCTCAAACTGCAAAGGACATGTACTTGGGTCGTGGATCTTCAATACTTATCCAGTGCTCGCGCTGCCAATCGACATTATCGACAATTGTCGATTAATTAATTCAGCTGTCGATTAATTTTTCCAATTGTCGATAAAAATTGTCGATTAATTTACTCCCAAAAAAGTCGGGTAAAATTCCCTTTACTTGCCTTGATCACGAGCTAATTTGCACCGGAAATGTGTGATAATCACTTGTTTCACACCTCGGCGGACGCAACCTTAGGTAATCGACAGGTCACAGTTGGCTTGTATATTCCACAACGCATGTCATGTTACCGGTTGTTATTCTAATTCGTTAAGTGGAGAACAGTTGGCGATTAGTGTTTATTTTACGTTAAATTTTGATTGACTATTTTAATCGACGCAGTGATAGAATGTCTTCGATTTCGATACCGCCAGAAATGGCGATGGCGACTAACGGAAACCAATTAGATATCATAAATTTGTTTACATTGCTAACGTAAACCGGCGCTGTTTAAATGTCGGCGAACAAAAAGAAAACAATAATTCATAATTTAATTTAATTGAAATGTTGACATTATTCTAATAAATCTCGTTCTTGTACCCCAAAAATCTTGTCATTCTTCACTTACACGTCAACATGGGTTGTCCTAAATGAAAACTATCGCCAAGAAAAAAAGATAACAAACTAAGGAAAATTAAACTGCATTTACAGTATTGGATTTAGCAGTGGTTACCAGTGAATAGCATTATGAAAATTCAAATGAAATTTAAAGGCTTAGGTTGATAACCTTCGTCCACTTCACTGTTTAGGTACTATCGAGTGAATGACTTTATTTAAGACATCTTACCCTCCTCATTGACCTTATTTGAAAATAATTAAGGTCAACAGATAATAAAGGGAGGTAATTCGTCATGTTATAGAAAATTTTCTCCTTTACTTGTGCACATCATTTATTATAATACAAAGAAAATTGTTGTTTGATAAAGAAGTAACCATTCATCAAAAGAAACTAGGACTTAATTGTCTGTATGCTTTTAGGCAAATAATGTGGGAAAAGCAGCACTATCCTTAGGAAATGTTGTAGAACAAATTTTTCTTTTCCTATAATATGTTCTACAATGTAAGATTAAAATAAAATTTTGTCTTTTGGTAAAGGAGTAACCATTCATCAAAAGAAACTAGGACCTTAAAGCCTTTATGCTTTTATGTAAATATTGTGGGAAAAGGGGCACTATCCCAGGAAATGGTATAGAGCAAATTCTCCTTTCCCACCATATTTTCTACAAGGTAAGATTAAATATATATGACATTTTTTTTCTTTTGTTTATTATTGTCGTGGAAATGACTATGTGAATGAAAGTTTGAAACTATGAGTAAAAAATAAAGTTAATGCTACATGTGCATGTCTTTTCTTTTAAACCAAACTTCGCGCGCTTAATTTGTCTATTATTTTTTTCAAGAAAAAGTTGTTGGCCATTATTTTACTTGGGCCAGAGCTAGCACTGCTTATCAAGGGCATTATAGCACCCACTACACAAAATACCCAAGACTTAGTGTGTATTAAAAAAAATCCGCTGCCAAAGTTGTAAATCACAATATCATATACATGTAATGGTTTTTGTCTAGATCTGCATGTCTTTTCGAACTTAATAGATGTGCTAAATTGATGCTTTTATGACTAGGGGATTCCTCTATGCTTTAAAATAAATGGGGTCATTTCAGCTCCCTCCCCAATTGGCACTTCGTGCCTCAATGTGCATAGGCATAGCCAGGATTACAATATTTATATACACAGTGAGACACAAAGTGACGATGGGAAGGGAGCTGAAATATAAAAATTTATTGTAAAGCAAAGAGGAATTCCTTTGTTATCAGTTCATCAATTTTACTCATCTATTTAGTTTGAAAAGGCGTGCAGATCTAGAAAGAAATCAAGACATATACATGGATATGATATTGTGATTTACAACTCTGGTCATGGAATTTTGTCATACGCACATGCATATTGTGCTTAGAGGGTACGCCCTTGCTGTGCCTATAAATATTTTCAATCCTGGCTACGCCCATGCTTATTTCTATTTTCTGGAACAAGAATGTCCCATCTCATTGTTTATAGCTGTAAGGGTAAAAGCTTGAACAATAGGGATTTCTTCTCTTGTCTCCTGAGTTCAAACCATGTAATGCCAAAATTGATACTGACACAGATTGTCTTTTATTTCTCTTCCCTTTCTTATCCCTTTACCACACAACAAAATTTTAGACTAGTCCATAATCAAACAGAGCTTCAGATAGGACGGAGTGTTGGTATTCTAAATCCTTTATTTCTCTTTAAAACACTATGTTGTGGGTACTCATTAGAATCGTCTCAACGAGACAATTCTAATGAGTACCCACAACAAAGTGTTTAGTGGAGAATAATTAAGATTTTCAATTTTGAAATCAAAATCATTCCCTCTGTCTGGAGCTCTGATCAAAGTATTGTACGGGAGAAACTAAACTTGGCTCAAATGATGAGATTTGTTATTGAAAGGGTGGAAAACTTGGTGGGATAAGGAAATAATGCTGATTACCAGTATTTTCTCTTTTTCCCCCCCACAATGTTTTCAAAGGCCTCTTTCCTCAAACTTGGGTTTGTGTGGTTAAGAGTTATCCCTTTACCAAGCAATCCAGTACTGACCCTGAGGAAAAAGGCTTTAGAAAAAAATTGTGGTAAAAAAGAGAAAATTCTGGTAACCAGCATTTTCCCCTTTTCCCATTATGTTTTTCTACCCATTCAAAGATACATTCCATCATTTGAGACACATTACATTTGCTTCCAATTTGAAAAAGATTAAAATTTTGTTGCTTGGTTTAGAGTTAACTAATGTTAACTTTATGTAAACAGACTTTTTTGTTGTCTTTGTTCTCTAAGGTATTTCTACTCTCTTTGTTTCAAGCTTATAATTTATCTTATTTAATTAGTTTCTGTAAGACTGTTGCTATAGAAAGTCATGTCACTTAAACCTTCACCAAAAAATCCAGAGTTTTAACGAACTTGACATCTCAGTGGCAGCTGAAATCTTCTTTTTGACTTGAAAAAATTAACAGTCAAAATTCATAAGTTGCTACAGAGTCTCACTAACTCTTTACCAAATGACAAAATTTTAGACATCAAAGAATTTGCTGATGACAGAATAACTATGACCCGAAAAAAAGGGAAATCTGTTTTTGGAAGGGTTACGAAGTATTGTTGGAAAAGGAGAAAATGCTGGTTACCGGCATTTTCTCCTTTTCCCACAATGTTTTCAAAACTCGTTTCTGTCAAGTTCATTAAAACTCTGGATTTTTTGGTGAAGGTTTAAGTGACATGACTTTCCATAGCAACAGTCTTACAGAAACTAATTAAATAAGATAAATTATAAGCTTGAAACAAAGACAGTAGAAATACCTTAGAGAACATAGACAACAAAAAAGTCTGTTTAAATAGAGTTAACATTAGTTAACTCTAAACCAAGCAACAAAATTTTAATTTTTTTCAAATTGGAAGCAAATGTAATGTGTCTCAAATGATGGAATGTATCTTTGAATGGGTAGAAAAACATAATGGGAAAAGGGGAAAATGCTGGTTACCAGAATTTTCTCTTTTTACCACAATTTTTTTCTAAAGCCTTTTTACCCCTCTAAAAGTTGACAGTTTCAGAAAAACATATTGGGCACAGAAGACACTTTTGGTTACATTATAATACTCCATTTTCCTAACTATTTTTTCCATACTGCTTTTCTTTTCTTTTCGTGTCTAGTTTTGGGGGATTATTTAATTGTTTTCTGTCAGTCTAAAATATGTTAAGGCATGGATCAAATAAGTCACTGGTCCAATGTGCCCTTTGAATATTTCATATCACAAACCCTCAGAGCCCCAAATGTTTCTGACTGTGTAGATTAGAGATCAGACTCCACAGTCTTATCTCTAGCCTACACTCTTCATCACTTTATTTTAGATTATGACTAAACTGTCTCTTCATCTTGTAGTGGAATTATGTTTGTAGCCACTTAAAACGTTTACGTTATTTACTTGAAACTGAAAAAGTTAATTTGTCCCTATCTTTTAAGAAGGGTTCCGAAGCAAGATGGAAAAAACCTATGCAGATTGTATGTGTGAAGAAAGCAATAACTGAACATACTGATGCTTACATAAAAAAAAATGAATATAGAAAAAGCTTAAAAAATTAATAATGAAAAAAAAAATTTCTGATAGCCTTCATGCTTTATTTTTGTTGTTATTGCCACTGTTTCAAATACAATTTCTTCCAAATGAATTTTTTTTCCAATTAAAAGGACATGAGTAGATTGATATAACAATAAATGTATACATAATGTCTTAATTTCTACAAACAAAATTTCATTCAAAGTTCAAGTAAGTTTACAAATATACCAATCTTTTTCTTGCTTTTGAAGAAAGCAGTAAGTCAATCTACTGCAAGGCTATATCATTTTAAGTGATCACATTCTAACATTAGAATATAAGTAATACATACTTTTTCTATTTCTAAAGTCGGCGTGGAAAATGTCGACATTGTGGAATTGTTGATTTCCCTGACATCATGGTGACTATTTGATTCATCTATGTCAAAACTGACTTCTTTCTTCTTTGTAGTATTTGTAATATTTGACATTGGATCATATGTTATTGTCAGATGATCATGACTACCATTGCTATTGTCAAGGTAACGAGAATTGTCTTCCAAGAAACATGCTGGATACTTTTCATCTGGTGCCACAATTTTCAAATGTTTCCTTGCTTTATTTCTTTGATCAAACTTTCTGAGAAAGCATATTACAAGTATCATAATTAAGGAAAGAACTATTGTTAATATCACAACTATAATAACGATAACTGTGTTATTTGAGCTATCATTTTCAGTTACACTAAGACCAGATGTATTTGATGAGCGAATTATGATATCTAGGTCAGACTCTGCTTTAAGTGGAGGAGTTCCTCCATCCTTAACAGCAACTTTGAGTCGGAATGTTCTATTTTGTTTGATGTTGACTTGTCGTGTGAGATATATACCTCCCATTTTGTTATCCATGATGAACAAATTCTCGTCATTACCTGATGTTATTTCATAGGATGATATAGAATTACGTCCCTCATCTAGATCTTCAGCCTCTATTTGGGCAACTTTGTTACCAATCTGAATATTACTGAATACATTAACAGTCTTGTTCCTAGCTTTAGGAAATTTCAATGTTGGGGCATTATCATTCTCATCTGTTACAAACACAGTAACATTTGCTGAGCTACTAAGTCTTGGTGAACCTTTGTCCAACACAACAACAGTGAAGTCATATCTACTTTGCTGCTCTCTGTCTAATTGCCTATTAGTTTTAATAACACCATCTGGGAAAACAACAAAAGGAACCTCATTTTCATAATCCTCTTGCATGAGGAACATAACAGCAGCATTCTGACCTTCATCTAGATCAGAAGCATTTAATTTCTGCACTAAAGTATCAGAATTCTTGTTTTCACTGACACTAAACTCAGTTGGTTGTAGCACTCTTGGAATATTATCATTCTTGTCTGATATTGTAAGTTTAACAATTGCCAAGCTTGACAATGCGGGGATGCCTCTGTCTCTAGCAATCACTCTAAAAGTGATCTCTGGAGTCGATTCTCTGTCAAAGGTTTGGTTTGCTCTCAGACTTCCAGAAAGTTCATCAATAACAAATTTAAAATGTGTGCTTTGTTTATCAATATAATATCTCACTTCACCATTCTCATCTAGATCTTCATCAAATGCAATTATTTGCGCAAATGTCCTAAAATTGTCATGATTTTCTGGTACAGTTCCAGTGAAAAATGGTTGGGTAAATTCTGGAGCACAGTCATTCTCATCAGCTAGTGACACCATAAACCCAGCAGAAGTGCTGAGAGAAGGGGAGCCAAAATCCTTGCAACTGACCAAAATCTGATGCAAGTCTTGTTTCTCTCTATCAAGCTCACCTCCTACCACAACTTTGTAACCTTTACCAGCCATTCTTTGTAACTCAAATTTATGATCTGATATAGCACACTCCACTTCACCATTTCTTCCAGTGTCTTTATCAATCACATTTACATGAGCTACAAAGGTTCCTGGACTAGCAGACTCTGACATGTTCTTAATACGTGAATTTCCTGGTGATAGTAAGTTTATTTCCATGATGGGAGGATTATTACCAACATCTATAACATCTACACGAGCCAAAACCTGTGTAACATGGGGCTGATCACCATTGTCTGCAGCCTCAATTATTATCTTATAAAAAGTTCCTGATTCATACACTAGTTTGTTTTTCAGAAGTATCTCACCACTAACTGGAGACATCTCAAACAAATCATTTACTCTTTGATCCAATTGATTCTGGCTAAATCTGTAAGTAATCCTTCCATTTTGGCCAATATCAGCATCAGTAGCGGCAACTCTGAGAACTGTAGTTCCAATTGTAATATTTTCCCTAACAGTAACATCATAGCTCTGTTGTGTGAACTGAGGACTATTATCATTAACATCACTTACAGTTATATTAATAAACACAGCACCAATCTTTTTAGGTTCACCACCATCCATTGCAATCACCATCACACTGTAATGATCCTTGATTTCACGATCAATGGGAGAATTGAGTATTAGTTTCACTGTAAAGCTACCATCCAGTTTTCTCACAACATCAAGTCCAAAGTCGCCATCTTGTTCTCGAATTTCATATCCCTGAACTGAAAATTTTCCAGTATCCAGATCTGATGCACTCTTAATTTGAAATGATGTTCCAACTACAGTTGACTCTGAGATGGCAAGATTTACAATGTTAGATGGAAACAATGGAGCATTGTCATTGATGTCAATAATGACAAGGTTGACTGAAATAATGGCAAAAAATGAACTTTGTGGTCTTGATGATCTGACTGCAATGTCAAATGTAAGACTACAGAAGGTTTGTGAATGGCAAATGTTTCTGGATTCCCTGTCGATAACAATTGCGGTATACAACACCCCTGTATTTTCATTTAATGATAATAAAGTTTGAATGTAACTCTGCTGAAGAAAGCTGTACTTAATATATCCTTGTTCTTCAGGAGGAATGTCACCTAAAAACTGGAAACTTGTGGATACATTTCCAACAAATGTGTCTTCAGGAGATTCTTCAGTGATGGAAAATGTCACCTGATAATTTTGAGCATTTGAACACACAGTGAAGATGAGCAGTAGTCCAATCAGGTCTCTCATGTTTGAAATATGGGTTGCCTCCAACACCATGATTTTTGTAAATTTACTTCACAGGCAGAAACTGTTCTTATAATGGTGATTTAACTTGCCATATACACCTGAAAGTAAAATAAAAAAATATTTTTTAAAGTACTTTAATAATCATATATACAAAATGCAAAATATAATTCCCTGTTTTCATGTCAACTGCATAAATAAAAGTGATCCAAGATGATTCTATTCTTAGCTTTAATTTTTCAGTTTTGACCATGTTTGTTTCCCTCAGAGGGTTTATTCCAATCAGCGTTTTTTAATTCCTCCCCTAACAAATCATTTACTTGAACAACAAGAGCAACTATATGTGGGATCTGACACAAGTTGGTGATTGTGATAAGATTTTATTAAACCAGTCTGGGGGTATATAAAATATTGAATATTCACAAGGACTCTTCAGTGTCTTGCAAGACTTGTTCATCTTTTATACACTATGATTTAGCACTTTTTTCATGAACACAAAAGATGAGCAAACAAAAATAGTTCATACCAATTTAACTCTTTACCCCCCCCCCCCCCCCCCATTTGAAAGTTTCTGCATACCACAAAATCAAAACTGATACAAATGAAGCAAAGTTCACTGACAGGAAAAAAAAAACCTTCTCCTTCAAGGTTGTCAAAACTCTGGATTGTGTGGAAAACGGTTAAAAATAACACCTCAGAATCTTAAATATGGTCCAATAACTACAATTTCAAACAAATATACATGTAATACTACTAGTAACACCTATATGAATTAGACACCCACTTCAGACAGCAATAGCGGGTAACATTTAACCAAAGTGCAAAATTATGGGCTTGTCCAAATTTAAGCTATTTGCAGACAACTAAGATTTAGCAAGTGATGAAACTTGTATTTATCTTTTGAAATGGCAGAAAATATTGTTGAAAAAAAGAAAATGCTAGTAATCGCCATTTTCTCCTTTCCCATACTGTTTTCTTTAGAACATGGAAACAAGAAATTGCTTGCCAAAGGATTAACAACAGGTTGAAGAGAGGTTAGATTCTCACAAGTGTAATCATGAAATTAATAAAGACCAAATCAAAACAACTCCTTCCATAAGAAAAAATATTGTTTAGTTTACTTAAATACACTGACAAAGTGATATGGGCATTGCCTCTTTTCACTGACTCTGGATCCTAAAAGAGTGAAAGTCAATAGGGAAGTTTTCCATGTATCAATGTCCAGGTTGTTTGACCAATACTCCTGGCAAAAGAATGCTAATTTGTCTACATGTTGAGAGCTAAACAATACTTAAATAAGCATTAGGTATGGACAACAAAAATTTAGACTATATCAAATTCTTCAATTGTTTCCTTATTGACTCTTTACCACAAGGCAAATATAGAGACTTGTCAAACTTGAAAGCATTTAAATGGCAATTCAAATGTGGCTCATTCGTTGGAATTTATTTTTGATTAAGTGGAAAACATTGTGGGAAAAGGTTACCAGCATTTTCTCCTATTCTCACAATATTTCCAAAAGGTTTCTCTCTCCAGGTCGTTAATAAAATATGGGATTGTGCTGTAAAGGGTTAACAATATAGCCTAAATGTGTTGAAGGAAACTCTTTGCTTTTGTAACAAAGTAAATACTCAGCCTTAACCTTGTATCCAGAAAAGCAAACACATCAAATGACTTGTCAATGTGGATTTTTCTTAATAACCATTTTTATTTGGAATTAAGAAATACAGGGCTATATTGCATGAAAAAAACTCCTAAGACAGAATTTCAGTGATTAACCACTCTACAGTATTTCAGTCATTACCCTTTACCAGGGGACAAAATTTCATTTAAACTTGTCCAAGTTGACAGAACTTGCAGACGATGAATCAAATGTGGTCCTAATGATAGAATTGTCTTTGAAAACATTTTGAAAAAAGGAGGAAATGCTAGTAACTAACATTTTTTTCCTTTTCCCACAATGTTTTTGAAAGTTTTATACCTCAGGGTTATTAAAACTCCTGACTGTTGAATGGTGTTAAATTATACCAAAGCAACAGCATTCTAAGGCCCTGCCCTTTTTGACACCTACCAATACCCCAAACACATGCTCTAAATGTATAGATTCATTACTATCTGAAATAAATTTCCAACTTTGAAAATATTTTTATAAGATTTGAGTTATCAAAAAAGATTAATTCCTTGTCATATGAAAGGAGGTTTGCAAAAGGAGACATTGCTTGCTGAAACATGCGAGTCTAATGCAAGATCAAGACGGTCACATGTGCAGATTGCAATCTGTTTAGTTCAGCTTTAACCTTTTCTATGTTCTCTTTTGAAGTCTTTACCATAAAATCTCAAGATTTACCGATCCCCAGGGGGAAAGGCGCTTTAAAATATAGTGGAAGAGGGAGAAAATGCTGGTAACCTGCATTTTCCCTTTTCTTTCCATTTTTTCTACTCTTTCATTGATAAATTTCATCATCTAGGCCACTTTTTAAGGTAACCAGCATTTCTCCTTTTCACATCATGTTTGCTTTCCTGTCAAAGAACTTTGGTTGATTGGTATAACTTTCAAATTTGTTGTCTCAAGCCCTTCCAAATTGAAAGTATTTGCAGAGGATAAATCGTATGTTGCAAATATAAAGGAATTTAGCTTTAAAAGAGGGAAAACATTGTTGCAACAGGAGAAAATGTTGGTCACAAGCATTTTCTCCTTTTCCCTCAATGTTTTAAAATGTCTTCTTCCTCTGGGGCATTAAAACACAGGATTGTTTGGTAAAGGTTCAATCTTATGAAATATTCTTTCAGGAGGTAGATAAAATCAACATCAAGAAGGAAGGACTACAGACTTGAAAAAAAAAGGTGCCATGTGTTCATTAACCCATTACCACACAATCCCTAATTTTGACGCCCCTGAGAAAGAAGCCTTTGGAAAACATTGTGGGAAAAGGAGAAAATGCTGGTAACCAGCATTTTCTCCTTTTCCCACAGTGTTTTCTACTCTTCCCAAACCAAATTTTAATTTTTCAGTCACCTTTATTTTGTTGTCTGCAAATGCTTTCAATTTGGACCAGTCTAAAATTTTCTCGTGTGGTAAAGAGTTAAATGTAATTGGTGGTAATGAACTGAATCTGCTCATTCACTCAGCAGTAAAATTTTAGTGTAGACCAGGCATCCCACATGTAGCTACTTGTCTTTTATCAAAAATGTTATGGCCTTAAATCTCAGCTTGATTTTTTTTTCTTTGCTTCACATTACTTCATACAAAGACTACATCTGAAAATATTGTAACACAAGGATAGGTTAACTCATAAACAGCAATTTCTCCCTAAGCTCTGATTTTACATGTTTAAGTGTTTGAAAACTTCATATTTACTAGCCTTACGTAACAAAGGTGTTTTCAAAGTCGTATGCTGCAAATCTGGCTCAAGGGGTAATTTTCAATCCATGTGGTGCCAAATATTAACTGAAATGGAGCTTTAATAGCCTGTAAAAAAGATCAAAAGATACCGAAATTTTAAAGAGGCCCTTATACTCATTTTCAGCCAGTTTTAACTCATTTTGTCTTTATTTTATCAAACTATAGTGTTTCTTATATCTTCATGCCAAATATTGCGCCTGACGGTTGCAAGGTTGCTTAGATTACGGTCGATAGAAAATGCATTTCGCTGAGTTGCGGCCTTCCATGTAAACAGACTCGTTGTTTCTGGTTTTTGAATCGAAGATTTTCAATATATCAATTATACACTTGGATAGATTCGTATGATGATCATGCATTTTGTCACGTGACTATATTTGACCTTCACCCTTTGTCTAACGAGGTAAACAAAGGAAAATGGAGGCTTCTCTGTTGCAGCCTTGATTTTCAGACGGAAGTCGCGACCTATATGCAAATTACACCATATCCGACTCTAGGCGGAAACCAACGATAAATTTCCGTGACGCACCGCCATTGTTTACAGCTTCGATTATCAGCCAGTTTTATTCTGACCAATGTTCGGTTTCTTATACGAATCTCTATGTTTCTTTTTTTCATTTACACTATATATGTCAGTAATTTATCCATGTTTACACAAAGGACTGATTTCTGTACCATTCTAAATTGTTTGAAATTTAACAGCGTTTTTGCTCACCGGCTGTAGACGGGTATCTTTAAGGCTGTTTTGTTCTTATAATCTCATCAAAGTTTAAATGTTCTGTGCAAAAATCTGATATTGATCCAACCTATCCACGAAAGTGTACAAAATTTTGCTTGGCAATCTATGGCAAAATAGAACATAAATAACAGTTTCAAGTATCACAAATATTAATAGAAATAATTTGCAGGAAATCAAAGTGCAATAACCACATAATGTAAAACAATCTTTGTTCAATATTTTGGCCAATGACCTCTATCAAGAAAACAAAACATAATCATTACTTTATCACATTTTTCTTTTTGATAATGGCCGACGTCCAAAATACTGAAAAAAAAAAAGAAGTGTTTTACTTTTTGAGATAATTAAACTGTGTTTGAATATAAACTTTTTTCCTACAGACAAAATGTTAGACACGTCCAAATTGTAAGCACTTGCAGACAACATATCCAGTATGGCTCATAGGATGGAACTTTCCCTTAACTCTTTACCGAACGACAAAAACGTCGACTTCTCCAAATTGAAAGCATTAGCAGACGACAATTTAAATGGCACTGAAATGATGTGGTTTGGCTTTGACAGAGTGGAAAACATTGTGGGAAAAGGAGAAAATGCTGGTTACCAGCATTTTCTCCTTTTCCCACAATGTTTTCAAAAGAGTTCTTTCTTGGGGGTCGTTAAAAGTCGGGAAAGAGTGGTAAAGGGTTAAAAGGATAAAAAACACTGGAAAAATCAGAAGATTCCTTGGCTCACAATGTTTTGAGAAGCCTTTCTCCCTGAGATCGTTAAAACTCCAGATTGTTTGGAAAATGGTTCTCTTAGTTCATCAGTTGCTACAAATTCTAAAATAACTGGGCTTGAAGAGAAATAAACTTTTTTTAAAAGTATCTTTCCTCACTTAATAAATTATTTTTATCATTTTTCAGTGTGTTACATTTGTAAGTTTATAATGGCAACCCTTAGCTAATAAATACCTTGATGAAAAAAAAAATCAAATATCCATGAATTCCCTAATGCCATGAAATAACAGTTTCAAAAATAAAGTATTCCACATATCTGTTTAAAAAGTGTTTTAATTCTGCATTTCTTGCAACATTCAGTAGCCATTATGAAGCTGTCAAAGGTTAATCTGATTGTGCCAGCCAATCAGAGTGCAGGAAATATCTTATCCATCCAATAAAATAAATAAGACTGTACTGAATTAAGCCATAAAGTAGAAGATAAGTAAATAAGATAACAGTAAGTATGATTCTGACCTATAGCAATAGTTTTGCTTTACTCCCTCACCCTTTACTAGACAACAAACTCTTACACTTGTCCAAATTCAAAGCATCGGCAGACGACACACAAGATATGGCTCAAATTTCTACTCTGAAAGAGTTGAAACCAATGTGGAGAAAAAGGAGTAAATGCTGACAACAAGCATTTTCTTCTTTACCCATAATGTTTTCAAAAGTTATTTTTCCCCTAGGTCACTTAAACTTTGGATCGTGTGGCAATTGAATAAAGTCAGGAAAAGTCCAAATTTACCCTGAATATCTGATCTACAACGAAAATCAGGCTGTTTTCTGCAGTCTGATCTTGATCTACAAAATATTCCAGGCACCTAAAAGTTTACATAAAAAGTTTATTGTAAAATTTCACACTTAAAACCACTGATTAAATGTTAGGCTATCCAGGTAAAAATATCACCAGATACTGATGTTGTAAGTCACCAACCTGAACCTGACATTACAATGGGGATGACTTAGTATGTTTCACTGATCTAGATAATAAAGAATACACCAGGATTCAATTTTATATAGATTCAGGGCAAAAATGTCCTTGAAAAATTCAATTATCCTGCATCAAAAGAATTATGTAACTATTTTGTACCAACAGAAAAGTTGTAATAACCTGGTTATGATTTTTATTAAAGTTGTTTGCTATCATAGCAAACAATGACAATGACAAAATGAAAAGGAATTTATTGATGTGTAAGAATCATATTAGACTTTACTCTTTAAAGATTAAAATATCTATGGGACAGAACATTTTGGTGAAAATTTTGAACTGATGGAATACTAAACTTCCATAAAATGACAGAGTAATCTCATTTAGTCAAAAACTACGAGGGCTGTCCCAAAATAGCGTGGACAACACTATTTTTTATGGAACCCGACGTCAGATTTCAGTAAAATTTGCATGTTGTATCTGTTAGTCATTTGTGCATATTCACGTATAAAATAAAAAATCAAGATCGCAAATAGTACATTTTATGAAGTTACTTACATGAATGGGGTACATAATCCGGCGCACACCAAAAATGTGACTGGGTTTTATGAGCATGCTACATCTTTACATGTCTATAATTCCAAACATGGTCATAATTACGGGAAATCATTCAACGTGGATCTACGTCATTGCATTTGACATCATTAAACCGAAGGATGCTTACGTGATGTTATTTTGATTAAAGTTATAGAACAAAACCTAGTGTGGTGGTTAATTCCAACATGCTGAAAATGGCGACGTCAAAGGAAATGGCTGCGCAGCGGAATGTTATCGAATATTGTGTACAATTAGATATGACTTCTACACAAACACTACGCAGACTGCACGCTACAGAAAAATTCAAATTTGTGTCGAGATCTCTTGTATTTAAATGGCACAAGAGATTTGTTGACGGATGGAAGAGGAGCAGCGCCCTACAGTTCAGACTTAGCACTCCTAGACTTTGCTTTGTTCCCCTATTTAAAGTTTCAGTTGCGGGTACATAGATTCGAAAACTTCAATGAACTGCGACAGGAAACTCTGCGAGTGTTGAGTAATTTGAAAAGCAAGTGGTTTGAAGACGTATACGGTAAGTGGGTCACACGCCACCGTAAATGCATCAAGTACCATGGAGAGTACTTTGAAAAAGAATAAATTGTTTTCTAGGGACGTCATCACATTGACATTAGTGTGCGCCGGGTATTGTAAGGATAGCTTATTTTAAATCGTGATAGATTGAGCAATTCTGAAGGTAGTTAGTTTATATTTCACACATATATGCACAAAGCTCTTGTAAAGAATTCCGAAACTTGCTGAATCTATTTTGTAAACACTAACTGTGTTATAGCCTTTGTCTTACGCTATTTTGGGACAGCCCTTGTACTCTGATTAAAACTTTATCAAACACAACCCCAAGTTTTAATGATGCTCATAAAGGAAGCGTTATAAGCATAATAAGAAAAGGAGAAAATGTTGGAAACCAGCACCTTCTTCTTTTCCTGTAATGTTTTCTAGCCAATTTTTGAGCAGTTTTTGTAGTCTGAAATGCTTTCAATTTGGACCAGTCTAAAATTTTGATGTATAGTTAAGACTTTAGTTCAAAATCTTGTCTATCTTGAAAAAGCATGTAACCTAAAGTAGGATATAATATGGCCCAGTGTCATATTAGTAATTTGTGAAATTTCAATGACATTTAAATCAGCTCACTTAATTGAGTATAGATTGTTCTAACCCTCTAACAAACAATCCAATATCTTTACAACCTTGAGGAAGATGACTTTTGAAAGCACTGCAACAAAAGGAGAAAATGCTGGTAACTTTCCTTTTCTTATGTTTTCTCTTTCACAGACAAAGCCCTTCATTTGAGACACACTTATGCTTTCAAGTTGGACCTGTCAAACATTTTGTCATTGTGTAAAGAATTAAACATGCAACTGTCATTATCAAATTAATTTCACATTTATCATTATCAAATATTAAACCCAGGAAAGAATTTGAAAAAGGATCAGCGTTCTCCACAAAATACCACAGCTAAATGCCAATTAATTCCATGGAATGCAAAATGTCAAAGTTTTAATTTACTCTTTACAAAACCACAAAATTTTGTACAGCATCATTCTGCAGATCAAAACATTGATATGGCTCAACTGACAGGATCGAGTTTGAAAGGGTGGAAAACTCTGGGAAAAGGAAAAAAATGCTATTTATCAACATTTGCATGAAGTTTTCTGCCCCAATGAAGACATATTTCATCAGTTAAACAACATTCAATATGTTTTCTATGAATGCCTGAAATACAGATATGATAATTAAATGTATTTGTCTGGTAACAAATAGGCTAGCCTTTTAAGCAAGTTTGCACATAACAGATGCAAGCACCTCTGTTATATATCGGATATGAGAAATACTCAGCCTCAATGCATATTCAAGTACAACCAGACATGATGCTTGAATATCAAACAACCACTTCTAAATCCAGATGTTCATATTGTACAGTCTATTCCTTATAGCATCATATCACCTTTTCAACCCTTTTTAAAAAGGATCCTAATGCATTAACAGAGATCCAGAATACTGACTACCTAGGTTTAAATGTACACTCAGCCCCTGCCACCTTCGAATCCGCCACCTAATGTCTCAAAATTTTATTGTACAAACCCCACCACTGCTAGTAAAATAAATGGTTCTTTTATTTGCCAGTGCTTCAGGCATTTTTTTAGAAGCTGTAGAAAAATAGGAACATAGTTCATTGCTCCCTTTCCCTCAATGTTTTCACAACATCACAATTTTTTTCCAACCTTATTTTGTCATCTGCAAAATGTTTTCACAACATCACAATTTTTTTTCCCACCTAAATTGTCATTTGCAAGTGATTTTGATATAGTTAGATCTAATACTTTGTTGCTGATTTTCCATACTTAATGGCACAGATATCTTTCATTAACCCTTTATCAAACGACAAAATTTTAGATTGGTCAAATTTGTAAGTATTTGCAGACAACAAATACCCATAGATTTTTTTTTAAAATGGAGAGATTTGTCTTGGATAGGATAGAAAACATTTTTGGAAAAGGAGAAAATGCTGGTAGCCAACATTATCTCCTTTTCCGACAATGTTTTCGAAAGGCTTCTTTCTCGGGTCATGAAAACCCAGGATTGTTTGGTAAAAGTTTAAACTCTTGAATTCCCTATAAAAAAAACATTAAAAGGCTAATCATATACAAGAAATACTGTATTCTAAAGACAAAAATATTTCTTCCAGCCACTTAAACTACTGCACTGTATATCCATCAACTTTCCAAGACAAAATGACATCTTTGATTTTCTCCGATCAAACATGACACTTCATTTGTTGTTTCTTCCTTGGTGCCACATGGTGTGTTATTGTACTGGGGAACAATCATCAAAGATGCTCAACCTAACACAGGATTTTATCAGGTCCCATTCACAAAATTTAGCTTGATCTTTTGAAACGCTGTTCCATGTTCTGACAACCCTCACAAGAAGGCTTTTGAAAACATTATGGGAAAAGGAGAAAATGCTGGTAACCAGCATTTTCTCCTTTTCCCACAATGTTTTCTACCTTTTCAAATACCTATCATATCATCTGAGCTGAACTGAGTTTGATGTCTGCAAATGCTGTCAATTTAGACAACGGTTTTATTTTGAAGTCCAATTCCATGTTAATTTTACAAAACCTTTTTAATGTCACCATTGGGCAATAGTAAGTGCTTTTCAGAGAATTCATAAATATTACAGTATAACATAAGAGCCAAAGTCTTTTGGTTATACACGACTTGTACTTCCTTATATTCTTTAATAAAAAAAAAAGTTTTTTTATTTAATCTGGTACAAAAATTTATCGTTTTACTATCATAGGGTTTTACAAAGTCCAAATCCTGTTTTTGAAGGATAAAACATCTGAAAGTAATCTTTGTTTCCTACAGCTTTCATTTCTGTAATCAATAGGCCTAGCTTTACATTCAGTGCAACAGGAACTCATTCAAAATAGATGATCACTGTCTATCTCCCTTTTGGGACCTTCTAAAACATATAATATCTTCATTTAACCTTTTACCAGACGACAAAATTTTAGCCTTGTCCGAATTGAAAGTATCAGCAGATGACAATTTCATTGTGGTTCAAATTGTGTGATTTTTTTTTTTTGATAGGGTAGAAAACATTGTTGGAAAAGGAGAAAATGCTGGTAACCAGTATTTTCTCCTTTTGCCACAATATTTTCAAGAGCCCTTTTCCTTAGGGTCGTTAAAAGTCGGGATTGTGTGGTAAAGGGTTAAAACAATGAAAGGAACTTCAAAAGTGTCCTTTAACATTATACACCTTTACCACACAATCCCCAGTTTTAACGACCCTGAGGAAGGAACCTTTTGAAAACATTGTGGAAAAAGAGAAATGCTGGTAGCCAGCATTTTCTCCTTTTACCACAATGTTTTCTACACTATCAAAGACAGAAACAATCACTTAAGCTACATTTAAGTTGTCGTCTGCAAATGCTTTGAATTTGGTCAAGTACGAAATTTTGTCTTTTGGTGAACAGTTAAGCATGCCATCATGAGAAAATGATGCTGTATTTGACCAAGTTTATTGAGTTTATTGAGGGACAAAGAAGAAATGACTCATCCTTTTATCCAAAACATGTCTTTCATCAAATCTTCAAACAAACAAATAAACAATATTTTGGACAGCTGAAGAAAAGGCATGCATTCTAATTAATTATATTAAGTGGTCATTAATCTAAGAAGTTTCTTTATGACTTCAAGGATCCTTTCAAAGGTCATAATGTTCTGTCATTCTTCACAAAAGCTTGAATCTTGATCCTTTACCAGACGACAAAATTTTAGCCTTGTCCAAAATGAAAGCATTTGCAGACAACAATTTCAATGTGGCTCAAATGGTGTATTTTTTCTTTGATAGGGTAGAGAACATTGTGGGAAAAGGAGAAAATGCTGGTTACCAGCATTCTCTCCTTTTCCAACAAAGTTTTCAAAAGGCTTCTTTCCAAGGGTCGTTAAAAGTCGGCATTGTGCTGTAGAGGGTTTTAACCAAATAATTATATTTTTATATGACCCTGAGGAAGAAGGCTTTCGAAAACATGGTGGAAATACCATATTTCCCCTAAGTATTCTGACGGGAAAAAATAATTATTTATTTTGGTGTCTGAAAATTTACAAAAATAATTGTCTTACTGTCCGAAAATTTAGGGATGAACTGATGATAGAAATCTCTATCGGAAAACTTCGGTTCCTAATGCACTGTATCGAAGAACATTTTAATTATTAACGATCCATTATCTACAGGTTTGCGGTGTCAATTAACAGTAAGTATGACAAATAATACCTGTCAATCAAGGTAGTTTCCCAATTAAAAGTTTAATGACAGTACGAATGTTTGCAAATGTTTTTCTCACTGAAATACGCTTTGATTATTTCCCCTACACAATCCAAGATCAAAGAGGATGACGTAGTATGCCGCCAAATGTTTGATCAAGTACCTCACATACTCGCTTGTTAGTAATTTGATTGGTTGGATTAGTGATAACCAATCATTTATTCTTGTCAATTTTTACCTATCAATGCGATTCTGTATCTACACCTGGAAAATATTTAAATTGGAAAAAATATATTTCAGGCCCCTTTTACACTATTTTAATACACGTCGGATTGGATTAATACATTGTGAAAATCAGTTATTGATTAGTAAGGGTAAGGGTTTATTGGTAAGGGTTAATCTTGACCTAACCAAACCGGGTTACGTCGTTCATACACATTCTTCTCTCCATGTCAACATGTCGAACTGTGTACAGGCGTTGCAACTATCAACACCGTTATGCATTGAAAGTGTATCTTACAGCATTTATCGCTAAAATTTACGACTTTAATGCGTCACAGTTTTTGACATAAATATCTAGCCCGTGCAACACAAATTAGCACTCGTATTCAGTTTACCGCGATCATCAGATGCCATACAAAGGATTAATCCTTAAAACAAAGATCGATTTACGATTCTCAGGTACTTGCTAATTAACCTCCTTCCAAACATGCCCTTGTTTTTACGTGTCTGCAGTACAAGTCTTACGAAAACACTGTGGGAAAAGGAGAAATTGCTCGTAACGAGCAATTTATCCTTTTCTCACCGTGTTTTCTACCCCTTTGGAGAACTTTCCGCCATTTTAATAACTTTTAAAATTTAAAATTGTCGTATGCAAACTCTTTCAGTTTGGAAGGGTCTAAAATTTGTCATTTGGGAAAGAGTATTGCGGGTCTTCGTCGAACTTCTAAACCATTATAATTTCGTGTCCGAAAATTAAGGGACAGACATTTTACTAAGTGTCCGAAATTAGGGACAAAAAATAAATTATTTTGGCAAATAATTAATGCTGTCCGAAAATTTAGGGTGTCCGAATACTTAGGGGAAATACAGTACAGCAGGTTGGTATTTCAACGACAAATTCCATTTTTTGAACTACATCGTATTAAATTTTGTTGTCTGAAAATGCTTTTGATTTGCGTAAGTCTAAAATTTCGTCTTCTGGTAAAGAAGGTCCTAAAACCTTACATGCATTTTTTTAACTCCCCTGTCAAGCTTGACATTTTCCTCATCTCACACTGAAAAAGTCTGTGAAGGTTGGGGGTATGGATAGATTAACCCTTTACCATACAATTCCGCCTTTTAACGACCCTGTGAAAAAATCCTTTTGAAAACATTGTGGGAAAAGGAGAAAATGCTGGTAACCAGCATTTTCTCCTTTTCCCACAATGTTTTCTACTGTTCCCAAAACAAATTTCAATTCTTCAGTCACCTTTGTTTTGTTGTCTGCAAATGCTTTCAGTTTGGACCAGTCTATAATTTTGTCGTTTGGTAAAGAGTTAACTCTTTACCACAGGAAAAAAAATTTAGACTAAGTCCAAATTGAAAGCATTTGTACACATCAAATGCAATGTTGGTAAAAAAATGATTTTTGTCTAAGATAGGGTAGAAAACAGTGTGGGAAAAGGAGAAAATGATGGTTACCAGCATTTTCTCCTTTTCCCACACTGTTTTCAAAAGCCATTGTTTTCAGGGCAGTTAAAAAATTTGGGGTTGACTGACAAAGAATTAATTCAGACATGTAGTACTTTTTCTTCTATCACAGACATCCAAATTAAGTCATTCTGGTGACAAGGGACATTTAAGCTTGCCCAGCCAACAGTCATTATCTTTTTTATCAAAGAAGGTAATGAAATAATCAAATGAAATAAGCTCTTTTAAAAGCATATTTTCTTTGAAGTACATGTTTCTTTCTGCTGCTTTAGATTCTATTCTTTAACCCTTATCCCGCTAAATAACTAAAAATAAATTTTCAATATGATATTAATAACCAAGATTATTGCTGTTCCAAATTTATGTTTTGGGAAATAATATCTCCTTGTCGGACAGTGTAGATAAAAGATCAGACTGCATGTTCTGTTCAGTCAGATCTTGATCTTCACTGTCCGCAAAAGGTCAGCGAGTCTCGCTTAGCAGCCAAAGGGTTAAGTGAACATCAAAAGATAAATGCAGATAGTTTTTACATCTTGCACTGCAGCAGACTAAGTCTGGCTGTAATTATGTGCCACACAATCCTGAATTTTAACAACCCTGAGGAAATTACTTTTTTGTAAACCTTGTGGGAAAAGGAGAAAATGCTGGAAACCAGCATTTTCTCCTTTTCCCACAGTGTTTTCTACCCTTCAAAAGGCAAATTTCAGTTTTTGAGTCACATTTAAAATTTGTCATCTGCACATGCCTTCAATTTGGACTAGTCTAAGATTCTGACATGTTGTAAAGGGTTGCAAGAAGTACTGTTGCTGTTAAACCATTTCTGATGTATCCATAGATCATCTTCACTACATAATCCTCAGTTTTAACATTCCTGAAGGAGAACACTTCAAAAACCATTCTGGGAAAAACCAGTATTTTCTCCTTTTCCCACATTGTTTTCTACCCTATAAGAGTAGAAAAGATATAAGTCATCATTTGAGTTACATTTAATTTGTCATGTGCAAGCGCTATTAACTTGGCCCAGTCCAAATTTCTTTCGTTTGGTAAGGGTTAACTCTTTACTCAACAATAAAACACTAGACTGGTCCAAATCGAAAGCATTTGCAGACAACTAATTTAATGCACAACAGTGTTTTCAGAAGGCTTCATTCTTAGGGTCGTGAAAACCCTGTATTGTTTGGTAAAGTATTAATTTGTCTTCTGCAACTTCTTTTAATTTGGACCAGTCGAAAATTTTGTTGTCTGGTTAAGAGTTAAATATTTTCTCTTTTATTAAAAAAAAAATTCAAAATCAGCAGTAATTGGTGAAAGCATGGTTCAAATCAAACAACAATAATTTATCCTATTTCTTCTCACATACTTCACAGGCTGGTATTCAGTAAATAACTGTAAGCAGGCCAAAGAAAAATTACCGATCAAATCTACTGGAAATACGATAAAGACCCCATAACATGGTTAGCCCTCAATCTAAGACAAATGATCTGGACCAATTCAAGCAAATAATATCTTGAGCAAGCAGAATGTATAACCAGTCTGTACCAAAATCATGTCAATAGTCTAAAATGACAGGCTAAAAGTAATATATGAATGTGGATGGGAAAAAAACCACATTAATTAATTGATTGGTTTTCAATTTAGTGCATCCAAAATTTTTCCCCCTTTTTTACAATTGCCTGAAAACTGTTTGAAGTAAGATGGTGCATGCAACAATTATTCTAATACTGACTAATTACATGTATGTATGCTGCATTCCATCCTGTATATTTTTCAAATAACGATGGAATTAAATGAAAACCTAGTAAATGTTGTCAACTTACTTACAACCATGACAGACCTCTGGTGTAGTAAGTAAATTGCCACCAATATCTCAGGAGCTACTGTGCATTCTCATGCATATCTATGCAAGAAATCTGCTGCATGATTTTCATGTACCAACACTAGAGTTACATAAAATACAATGCAACATTTTACTGAACACAACATTGACAATAGCCAAAAGTGGCAAAAAGAGAGAAAGGAAGATGTTAAAAATGAGCAAAACATAAGCTGCAGTATAGGTAGCATTCAATTACAGATACAAAACAAAGAAGAGTAAAGGGGTGAGGGGATTGATTTCTATTCTCCTCACTGAACTTGCAGAAAATTGGACAAAGTGAACATGTTCAGTGACCCTTTAAATGTATTCCAGAAGATTGCCTGATGTCCAAGACAAAGATAAACTTACAATTAAGGTAGCAAGACAACGTCTCTATTGTAGTATACTGTGCCAGACCTATTAAATCTACCAGAGAGAGCATAAGAAAATTGTATCACTGCACTGCTGCAGATGCTTTAAAAAGTGGTCAAAACGATGAACTAATCCCACACCACACAGAAAATTAATGCAATTAATTCAAAGTCAAAACCATATTGTATTAATGTCACTTAACAATACTTATAAACAAGAGGGCCATGATGGCCCTGTATCGCTCCACTGGCTAATACGTAAAATCACTACATGCCAAACATTACAATACTTGGCCAATTGGTTTTGAACATAAGACCCCTGAAACAGGACTAAAATTGGTAGCCCTAGTTCATATGGTTAGTAACAAGAAGATTTCTAAAGATTTCACTATATAAGCCCATGTAAAACTTCTGACCCCTCGGGGTGAATCAAATTCCTCCCTAGGGCTATAATTTACGCACTCTTGGTGAAGGGCCTTTAGATATAGCTACATGCGAAATTTGGTAGCCCTACGCTTTATGAATAAGTACAGGGAGATTTCTTAAGTTTTCTCTACATAAGCCCATGTAAAACTTGTGACCCCCGGGGCAGGGCCAATTTTGACCCCAGGGCTATAATTTAAGCACTCTTGGTAGAGACCCACTAGATAAAGCCACATGCAAAATTTGGTAGCCCTAGGCCTTACGGCTAGGTACAGGGAGATTTCTAAAGTTTTCCCTAAATAAGCCCATGTAAAACTTGTGACCCCCGGGGTGGGGTCAAATTTGACCCAAGGGCTATAATTTGGGCACTCTTGGTAGAGGCCCACTAGATAAAGCCACATGCAAAATTTGGTAGCCCTAGGCCCCATGGCTAGGTCAAAGAAGAATTTTAAAGTTCTCCCTATATAAGCCCATGTAAAACTTGTTATATAAGCCCATGTAAAACTTGTTACCCCCGGGCAGGGCCTAATTTGACCCCAGGGCTATAATTTGAACAATCTTGGCAGAGGTCCACTAGATAAAGCTACATGCCAAATTTGGTAGCTCTAGGCCCTATGGCTAGGTAGAAGAGGAATTTTAAAGTTCTCCCTAAATAAGCCCATGTAAAACTTGTGACCCCCGGGGCGGGGCCAATTTTGACCCCAGGGCTATAAATTGAAGAAACTTGGTAGAGGTCCACTAGATAAAGCTACATGCCAAATTTGGTAGCCCTTGGCCTTACAGTTTCAGACAAGAAGATTTTCAAAGATTTTCAAAATTTTTCAGTTTTGTTGCCATGGTAACCAGAGTTTTTGAAGGAATTAAATTCTTTCAAGAAATTCTGAAGAGGACCATGGCAGGATCATTTCTGTGAAGTTTCATCAAAATTGGATGGGTAGTTTCAGAGAAGAAGACGTTTTAAAAAAAAGTTAACGCACGGACGGACGGACGGACGCACGGACGGACGGACGCACGGACGGACGGACGGACGCACGACGGACAACAGGCCATGACATAAGCCCGCTGGCCTTCGGCCAGTGGAGCTAAAAATCAAAGTGCTGTCAGCACTGTAATCGGTCGACACTGAATAACTACAGTGGTTTGAAATCACAAATCAAATGGCAGTTGTTTGAACTATGTATGGGATAGACATTTTATAACCGAGTCACATAGGAACTCTCCGTCCCTTACAAATTAGTAGTTTAACGGAATGCTAAAGATATATGTCTGCCAGTCGACAGCAATAAAACGTAGAATGTAAGTGACTATTCTGACCAGTAATACCGATTTTCAAGCTTTAGATATCACTCATCATGAATAACAGTACCTACCAACCTTTCATAAAAGATTAAGAAAATATTCTTTTCTGTAACCTTTGCAACTTTTCAAACTATACTGTAACATATTGTCAGATATTATCAATAATATCCATATTGAATGATGGATATGATGAATAAGTCGTATAGAATGTGCCTGTATTATGACTATCAAAGTGATTACTTTTGGCTGCTCGCGTTTATCTTGACAAATTGTCCTACCGTACGTTTTTCGGCTGGCTAAATTGTCCTTGGCAAGATTGTTCTGTCCAAAACATCGGCTGGCCAATTTCTCCCACATTACTTTCAAAGCATGTAGTATCTACCAAACCCTCAACCCTTTACCAAATGATGTAATTTTAGACTTGTCCAAAACGAAAGCATTTGCACATGACGAATAAAATGTAGACCAAATTAATGATGATTTGAATCGTTGAAATGGTAAAAAAAAACATTGTGAGAAAAGGAGAAAACGACGGTTATTTGCATTTTTCCACAATGTTTTTAACAGCCTTCTTCCTCTGGGTCATCAGAAACGGGAAAGTTTGGTTAAAACACTCAGTTATGGCCTTTTATAGTCAGAAAAACAATATCCAAACATTACAATTTCAGTGTCGAGTTTTTTTTTTCATATGAATTATACGTAAACAGACAATTAAGATATTCAATATGTATGTCTGTGATACTGATCTGCATTGCATTCAAAGGACACTCTGATCTTGACCTTTTATTGTCTTCAAAAGCGACTATACATGTCACTGGAGAACATGGGCCATTGTATTGAATCATTGTAATGAGCAAGAGCATTACTACAGTAAACCTTGTGCTTTTAATCTGGAATATGGAGAGGATGAGAGTCAACCAATATGCTGATGAGACAAACATATTACTGAGAGTTTTACACTAAAGCGCTCAATTAATGAAATAGATCTGATAAGCGTGGAAAAGCAGCTTAATTATTGCAGGGTCATTGCTGTCTTGACTACGATATCTCAAGAAATAGGAATAGCAGATCCAAAATTTGAGTGACTGCATGTTTTGTGCAGTCTGGTCTGAATCTGGTCTGAATCTGCGCCCTCTGAAGAGGCTTTTTCCCTGGGCAGTTGATTCAGACATGGAGAATATGATGTTAAGTGAGTTTTTTGTGTTGCAGTTTCAGGGTTTTTTCCATCTAAGAAAATGCTCTGTTTAACTCTACCAAATGACAAAATGTTGAAAATCTTTCAAATGATGAAAAAACGCTGTGAGGAAAAAGAGAATATGCTTAATACATGTATGCTGTTTTTCCCACTACATTTTTAAAGCCCGACAAGATTGTGTGGCCAACGGTTAATAGACTGATTCAAGTCTTAAGAATGTCATCAAAAAGAAACATGTTAGTGAGCGTGTAAAATGGTAGAGCCGTAGCTTTAGGGAGAGGAAGATGGGTTATGAAAACAATTCAACCCTTAACCTGCTAAATAGGTGAACTGAAACTTTCAAGCTGACAGTAAAAACCCAGTTCTTTACTATTTCAAAGGTATTTTTTTTTTTTTGAAAAATATATCTTCTTGTCGGACATTAAAGATACAAAATCAGACAGCATGTAGTATACAGTCTGATCTTGATCTACAATGTCCGAAAAAGATGATAAATTCGCGCTTAGTAGCCCAAGGTTTAATACATCCTAAGCTGAAAGATGCATAATCAGATCTATACTGGTCAGTATTGTGAATGGATAGTCTGGTTTCCAAGGTTGAAAGCATGGGATAACCAGACCGTTCTGAAAATGTTTAGGTAATGGCTTCTCCATTAGGGTAATAACTCTTAAACAACTCTACATCCTTTGTCCACACTGCTTCACACGCTTCACCTCGCTTACATTTAACTACCAATGGCAGATTACTTTTTTAAACAGCTTTTACCACCAGCATGTACATCAGTTTGCTCTATGACAAAACAATCTAAATTTTCAAATTCTTTTAAAGCAATGTTTCCTTACAAATTCCGTTTCACTGCAAGTTTATCCTTGCTCGAGGCCAAATGACCTATCACCTTTTCAACACAAGGTGTGCTTACATAATCCGATACTCCTGGATTCACTCTTGTTTCATTCATAAGTTGTTGCTTTATCACTGACACCATTCCTTATCAGGGTTAACAGTTCAACGTAATAAGGTCACAACAGCTAGTATTAGTGTTATTAGACTGTAGATAAAAGCTGTCACGAGTTGCAGTTAGATCAGTTTGCCCTCAGCAGACGGATTTCCGAAATTTGTGGTCTCTCTAATCGTCCGGCTCACGCCGACCGATTAGAAACAAAGACGAAAAGTATCATGGTAGAAAGAAAAGAGTTTTAAGTTGTGTTCTCTTGCATTATTTTCAAAAAGATACTTCCTGCAGATGTACAAAGAACTATGATTATGATGAAATTTAGGTCTTAAGGGTCTTATACTTTCCGAATGATTTTAGAACTATTTATCCTAGGGAGGAAATAGTTATGATGGTAACAGCTATGTCTGAAAGTGTTTTTTAGATTAAATGGTTCATTAGATTGTTGGATGATAAGTTTACCATCTATCAATGTATCTTTTAAGAGCTCTGCAATCACTACAAAGCCTTCCAATGTTTGCCTCAAGTGAGATTCCAGCACAAAGTATGTAAACACTCCATGTTTATTGTTTTTGAGTCCTGTAGACACTAAAAGATTTGATATAAATAGAAAATTTTTACAACCCTCAGGTGATGCAGAGAGTGTTTTAAAGCATTTTTTGCAAAGATAGTTCAGGTGTTGCTGTCTTATTTGAAATAATTTTGGAATAATCAAAGTAGTTTAAAGTCGATGTTACTGTTCTATGAGTAAGTTTGAAGTCATCAGTTTAATAAATACTTTTATTTCTCAGTTGTGGCTAAAAATTTCTACAATGAAAGTAACAGACACTCATTTACATTGATGTTTTATGCCTTTGAAAAAAAAGGATATCTTGATTCATACATAACTACTTACTTTAAAACTTTCATTCAGCCAGTGTTTCGCAAGAAAAATTAGAACCAGCTGGAAAATTACTCTTTATGAATATTTTACTGCATATACCAGTTTTAACGTTTTTATCCAGAATGAGTCAAACAGAGTATGTTACACATGCAAATCTGCTATCATAATCCTATTAATTCAGGAAAGTCACATTTCTATCTTAATGATATTAAAATTTTGCACTAGAGCCTTTGAATATCAGATTCATTTTCTAAAACAAGCCATTTCTGTTAACTAAAATTTAGCTAGCTTTCATTTTCCAGAAACTATAGAATATAGTTTATAATGTAAATACCACTTACTTATTTAAAAGCAATCTGCAAACTTAACACAGCAAACAATAGTCACCAACATCCAGCACAAAATACATGTATACCTGACTGGAGCTACATATGACATGATTAGGAGCCAAATAACCAAAAGGTACAAGATATCCTTGACTTTATGACACAACTGCTAATTACCTTCTAATGGCTAACTAATTAACTGACATACCGGCCTGGAGTACATCAAAACTAAAACTGGATGCTGAACCAAAGAATACCCAATGCCACCTTTCCTTGACTATCCCACAATGCAACATCAAATAATCATATCCTAATGAGCTAATTTTGACATGGTGCCTTATTGGTATAACGTGTTGTTTGAACTTGTTTTGAACAGGGTTTTATTCTGCTTTCAAACATATTTCCATCATATCCTAGCAACAACTCTCATTCACATCTTTCCTCCATTGCATCTGTAAAAGGCTCAGGGCTATGCAATGCCTGCCAAAGAACAGCCTTATCTTACCAGCACCACCATATACCATTGGCAATATCTGATGGGAAAAGCTTTTGAAAAGAAGTATCTGTACCATACAACAATCTCATTTAAAAAAGCTCCCTTCTTCGTATTGACCTATGGATGGTCTATCTCCTGATTTTTAGTTTGTAAAACGAAATCCTGATTTCAATTTTTCAAGTGAAACTGAACACACAGTGGACTGCTGCAAGACAATCAAGAAATATCTTTAAAAAAGATAGCATAAATTTGCCAGCAAATAGGCAGAGGCCCTTAGAATAAACATGTCTACATGTTTTTACCCATCACAAATTTCTATTTATTCATTTTTTATCAATACCAAAAAGTAGGTCAAAAGCCAGCACATTCAGTTCAGCCAAAAAAATCTGCATCTTGATATTGGTAGAATAATACTGAAACACTCTTTTCCCTCACCACCCCCTCTCTCTTCAGATAGGACAAACAGGTCTAGTGATGAAGCAAAGTTTGCAATGTCAACTTCAAGGTCTTGCTTCATAGCAGCTCTTCAAGAGTTCAAGCAGTGAGAACTTTACACTCTGCACTTAGTAATTATTCATAATTTAAATTACATAACCTATCCCTTTCCAAGTTTTAATGATCCTCAGGAAGCTTAATGAAAGCATTGTGGGAAAAGAAGAAAATGCTGTATATAATTATTTTCCCCTTTTCCAACAATGTTTCCTATCCTTTCAAAAGCAAACTCCATCATTTTAGCAGTATTTATTTCATTGTTGTAAATGTTGTAATTTGGAAAAACCTGAAATCTTGTGGTTTGGTGAGTTACAGAGCAAATCATGACATCACTGCGAGATAAAAGGAATCTCATCTGTAATGCTAGGATTAATGGCCTATAATTAGTAATAACAATTTTCTACATTTCATCAATTTCTGCCCAATTTCTGATGTGACTCTGGTAATGGAAGAGAACAGGAATTCACAAGTATTTTACTCTAGGTCTAGCATCTCATTTAGTGAAGTTGCAATCATTGCTTTAATCATTAACCACACAATCCCAAGTTTTAACGACCCTGAGGAATAAAGCTTTTGAAACATTGTGGGAAAAGGGGAAAATGTTGGTTACCAGCATTATCTCCCTTTTCCCATAATGTTTTCTACCCCAATTAGGACAGAAATTATAACTTGAGCTACATTTATTTTTTCGTCTGCAATTACCAGTATTATGCTTTCAATTGTTTATGAGTCCAAAATTTAATTGTTTGATAAAAGTTAACCATTTACCAAAGAATCCCCTGCTTTAACCCCTTACCAAAGCTTTTAACAACCCTCAGGTAGAAGCCATTTGAAAACATTGTTGGAAAAGGAGAAAATGCTGGTAACCAGTTTTCTACCCAATTAAGGACTACTTTCGTCACTTGAGCCATCTTCAATTTGTCGTCTGCAAATGCTTTCATTTTGGACATATTGAAAATTTTGTCGTTTAGTAAAGAGTTAATGACCCTGAGAAAGGAGGCTTCAGAAAACATGGTGGGAAAAGGAGTAAGAGCAGCAACTTAGTTGAAACCAGCATTTTCTTCATTTCTGAGTTTAAATCTGAAAATTGTACAGTGGCAGAAAAACCTGAGAGCTTGTATATTTTGCTAACCATCTTTACTTCATTCCTAATTCTTCATTCAAAGACAAGCCATCCGATTGGCTGAACCCTTCCGTCATTGTTCAAGAATTTTGAATGAGAACAATATTAAGAATGATTTGCGAAAACTCTTTTTCAGGTAAATCATAAAGTGGGTTATTAACCTTTGGCCAAATCTTTTTTCCCCAGAGGAAGTCTATCATTACAGACGAATGTTTTTACAATCTGTGTCCAACAAAAGCTTGACACGAAACAATCATCTTTCAATCACTGCCCAATTTTTTCTTGTTTTTTTTACTCATTATTTCTTGGAATATCTTTATTTTTCTGCTCTTTCCTTGACCCTCTGATCTTACCTCGAATTATCTATGTTAACTTGACCATTGATTTCTAGTAAATATTTCATGACAATTTTTCAAATGTTCCAACCACAAACTGTAGTACTGTTGTTTGTGTAATCTCCTAAATTATACTATCTCAATTAGAATACCTTGAAAGCTGTTTTGCCTATCAGCAACAAAATTAATTGATTGAGGAGAAAAGGCATTTTGATACAATAAGGGTTGAAGGCTGATTTTGGAACTGGACTCTGTTCAAAATGCCAATCAAAATATTTATTGCCAACAAGGTAACTTGGTAATTAATACTACAGACAATACCTTTGTACAAAGACCACCCTTACAGACCTTTGAAGTAACACACTTGACTGGCTAAACCAGTGGTATTATCAAATTTAGAAAATTCTTGAGAATAAAACTAAGACTATTCTTAAGAACGGTTGGTAAATATGGCCAAGATTTTTTCTCCACAAAATTTTACGGAAAAATGAAATAATTGTAACATCAATAAAAAAATTTTTCATTGTAGGTCTGATTGAAGTCAAAGATTCATTTCTCAGGTTATCCCATTACCACACAATCCCTACTTTTGACGACCCTGAGAAAGAAGCCTTTAGAAAACATTGTGGGAAAAGGAGAAAATGCTGCTAACCAGCATTTTCTCCTTTTCCCACAATCTTTTCTACCCTTCACAAAACATATTTCAAATTTTCAGTCACTTTTATTTTGTCGTCTGCAAATGCTTTTGATTTGGACAAACCTAAAATTTTGTCGTTTGGTAATGAGTTATACTAAGCTCTTGTGTACAGAAGCTGAATGATTAAAACAACAGAAGAAAACTTACTGTGACTAAAATGCTCTATATGGCCACAATATTTCATAAGTTTTAGAACAGTTTAGATCTAAGATCAGACTGCAAATCCTGTGTAACCCTTCAAATCAGGCAGAGAAAAAACATTCCTGAGAGTAAGACTTTGCGTGGTATTTCCATGGTAACTTTCATTTAACAATACAACATGTGTTCCATCTTTCAGTAGTACGGTCAAAACATACAGGTGTCAATTCTATGTTTAGTATGATAGACATACATTTTGAAAAGGAGAGGAAATCCTATAAATGGCTGAGGAATATTTACAGAAACAATTACATTAAAAAAGAAAACTAACCAAAACACAGTAAGTCAGTTTTGGAATCCAAGATAGTGACCCAAATTCTGTGTGATTTTTCTGTGGAGAAAAAAAAATAAAGCAAGTGAGCAGTACTTTTGATTGAAAATATCATTTTAATTGTAGAGATTTTTCTGGCATGATCATTAATTTTATGATTACCTTGTTTTCATGTGTATCTTCCATTTCTTTTAGGAATTATCAATGAACATGGCAAAATTAAAACCCTTAACCAGACAACAAAATTTTGGACTGGATCAAACTGAAAGCATTAACAGACAACAAATTTCATTTTGCTGAAATGATGATTTTCGTCTTTGATTGGGTAGAAAACGTTGTGGGCAAAGGAGAAAATGCTGGTTACCAGTATTTTCTCCATTCCCCACAATGTTTTCACAAGTGTTCTTCTTTACAGTCGTTTCAATTTTGCATTGTGATGCAAAGGGATAAAAAGTAAAGTTTAATCTTACACTCACTTTTTGTAACAATTCTAGCAGTTGAGTTTCACTAGATAAAAAGTATCACTGCATCAAAGTGTATCCTTATTCAGCTGAATGTCATTCAATTTCAAGGTTAAAGTACCACAGTATATCAAATTTGTTCTATGACTTATATTCTCAGGGTGCTGTTCTTGCTCTAAGACATTAAGAAGCAATATCATGTGACTTGTGAATTTCAGGACTTTATATTGTAGAAAAGGCCATTTTGAAAGCCATTTATTAAATTAGTGGTCCAGAACGACTGGTAATATTGTTCTTCCTACCACAAATCAATGGCAATTATCACACTTGACAAGAATCTGATAGGTTGGATTAAATCAAAAATACATCACACTTTTCCCCAAGATTTACTGATCTAAGACTGTAAGAATTGTAAAGTCAGTTTATTGGCATAATTAGATCTATTGTTACAGATCATACTGCAAACTGCAGCAAACAGACCCCTTTATTGAAACACAAGGTAAGGTGAAAAGCGGGATAGACTGGGAGCTCTAATATGTATAATTATTTCATACACAATATTATGTTTGGTTTTACTTTTAAATAATATCTAAACCTCTGTGATACAGATAGAACAAAAAACATCTTCCTCATCATCTAATATGTTAAAATTTCTTTCCAGACAAACTAGCCGAAAATCTTAACTCTGTAGTATAAGCTACAATCATCAGTAATTGATTTGTGAGATATTTCTATCATTTATTATTATCAAAAACAATGTAGCATTCCTTTTCTTTTAATATTTCTGAAGATTCTTGTAACCTTTTATCAAAAACTCCTGAAATTTAACAACCCCTGGAAGGAATAAAGGATTTGACAAAATCATTTTGTGAACAGAAGAAAATTCCAGACCAGCAGCCAGCATTTTCTCTTTTACCCACAAAATTTTCTACTCATTAACTCTTTACCAAACAATCCTGGGTTTTCACGACCCTGAGAAAGAAGCCCTCTGAAAACATTGTGGGAAAAGGAGAAAATGCTGGTATCCAGCATTTTCTCCTTTTCCCACAATGTTTTCTACCCTTCCTTCCTAAAACAAATTTCAATTTTTGAGTCACATCAATTTTTTTGTCTGCAAATGCTTCCAGTTTGGACTAGTCCAAAATTATGTCGTTTGGTAAAGAGTTAATTTGGTTGAGTCCAACAATTTTTTGTCTACTAAAGAATTCAGTATATTGCAGATTTTGATGTCATGACATGCTCATTGGAGGTTTTGATGCATTGTACCTGAACGAATTGTAGGCTAAAAAAAAATCTTACCTTTGATTTTCAAGCTATGATAACTTTTATTCTTCCTAATTTAAATGAAAATTTTAAGACATTAAAACAAATAGTTAGAATGGCCAGTCTCTTAGTCACTATCAAGTACCTATTGAATTTGCAAGGTAAATTTCATTTTACTGTCCTCTGCTCATTTAAAATGTTTGTATCATTTATTTAGCAGTCCGAAGGTTAAAGATAAAGATGCAGCTTCCTCATTTAGTATTTGCCCAGGGGAAAATAAGCTTTAAAGTATCAGCCCAGCAATTTTTACCTACTGTTATAATGGTAGGGTATACACTGATTGAATTTCCAGATAGCCCAGAGAACCCTGTTGTTAATTGCAATTGAACTGACCTGATTAAAGGAAGAGGGTGGCCCTAATTACAGGGTGTAATTGAAATCAAGACTTTATTTACATTTCAACTATTTCCTCCATAACTATGAAATTGCAGCCTTTTATATGCCCTTTTTTCAAATATGACCTTTTATTACTCATGGGGTGGACAGAGTTAAAAAACATTCAAAGAAAAGGAGCAATTACCTGTTACATGTAATAACTTCTTTTCCCACTATTTTTTCAGAAGTTTAAACCCTTTACCATACAATCCTGAGTTTTAAGTACCCCAAGAAAAACAGCTTTTGAAAACATCGTGGGAAAAGGAAAAGATGCTGGTGACAAACATTTTCTCCTTTGCTCACAATGTTTTTTACCTATTCGAGAACAAAGTACTTTGAGATACATTTGCCTTGTCCCGTGTTTGTTCCCTCTATATGGAGGAGCCTAAAATTTTGCTGTGTGGTTAAGGGCAAAACTGCAGCAACAGTTATATTTGAACAGATGGATAAGTTACTTAACCCTTAAACTATCCTATGTTTTAGTTACCCAAAGAAACAAGGCTTTCGAAAACAATGTACATAAGGGTTATGAAAAATACTCTTTACCAGCATTTTTCCTTTTTTCCCCCCACAATGTTTTGCACCCTTCAAGGACAAAGCCCACCTTTGAACCACTCTGAATCTGTGTACAGCAAATGATCTCTATCTGGCCAAATGCAAATTTTTTATTGAGGTTAACTCTTTACTAAACAAAAAACTTTAAGGCATGTCCATATTGAAAGGGTTTGCAGACGACAAGATGAAATATAGCTTAAATGATGGTATTGGTCTTTAAAAGGGTAGAAAACAGTAAGGGAAGAGCAGAGAATGCTGGTAACCTGCATTTTCTCCTTTTCCTACAAGGTCTTCAAAAGTCCTTTTTCTCAGGGTCATTAAAATTCTGTTTTGTTTTGTAAAGGGTTACATACAAATGTAATAATTCAAACCATACTTTATTCCTTGTCTGCAGTTGCTTTCAGTTTGGACAATCTAAAATTTCGCCGTCTGTGAAAGATTTACTGGGTTCATCCAAATGCACCGGTATATTTCTTATGTATCAATTTACTGAACAGTGCATTTAAACAATTCACATCGACAAATATTCAAGAACCCACTCAGAGAGATCAAAGATCTAATCTAAAATTTAAATCTGCAATATCGCTTTTGTATTCAATCATGCAATATTGCTGAATATTCTAGACTGGAGGGACACTCCAATCTCAGGACTATATCCTCCCAAACAACAAAATGTTACAATTGTCCAATATGAAAACACTTCTAGACAACAAATTACATAAGGCTCAATGATGGGATAGAAAATATTGTGGGCAAAGGAGAAAATGCTGGTTACCAGCATTTTCTCCTTTCCCCATAAAATTTTCAAAAGCTGTCTTTCTCGGGTTTGATAAAAATTGTGATAGTTTGATAAGGGCTATATAGCAGCATTTTATGAATTTATTGGATTAACCTCAAGCAGACACTTGTCTGTTGATCTTCTTGTATTCCGATGGTCCCTGCATGGCTCAGTGGTAAAGTGCTGGGCTCAAAATCTGATGAGGCTCCAGGTTCGCCCCTCACTGGAAGCACTAGGTTTTCTGTTGGAGTGTCCATGGGTAACACATTTCAGAGCCCTCTAACCATGTAGTTTTGAAACTCATACAAGAATATGGAAGTTGTTGCATTGATATGACAAAAACAATGTCAAAAGCAGCATGAAACACCATTAAATCAATTTATCCTTCTATTCCATAACAAATCTGAAGATATGAAGTGAACATCTTTGAATAAATGAAAAACAAACTTAACCCTTTACCAAACAATCCCTGGTTTTCACGACTCTGGGAAGGAGGGCTTCTGAAAACATTGTGGGAAAAGGAGAAAATGCTGGTAACCAGCATTTTCTCCTTTTCCTTCAATGTTTTCTACCCTATCAAAGACAGAAATCATCATTTGAGCTACAATCAAATTGTTGACTTCAAATGCTTTCAGTTTGGTCCGGTCCAAAATTTCGTCGTGTGGTAAAGGGTTAAATGATTAGTTTAACACCTTCATGAAATGATGAGGTTTTAGACTACTAGTATTCCAAATTAAAAGCATTTACAGAAGAGGAAATAACTGGATCAAAGCTGGGATTTGTTTTCAAAAGGGTAGAAAACAATGTGGAAGAAAAGGAGAACATGCTGACCTGTTAAACTGTCTGCTTTTTCTGACACTGCTTTTGAAAGATCTCTTCTTTAGGTTGATTTTTTGGTAAATGCTTGACCCTACCAAACAATCCTGAGGAAGCAGGCTTTGGAAAGCATAGTGGGAAAAGGAGAAAATGCTGGTAACAAGCAATTTTTCCTTTTTCCCACAAAGTTTACTACCATGTCAGAGAAATTCTGTTTATTTGTAATAGTTTTGAGCATGTCATCAGCAGATACTTCACAGTTGTAAAGAGTCTAAAGCCATGATCACATTTACGGTCATACACATAGTTTTCTGTAGTTTATTTCAAACATAGCCTGCCCAAGTGTTACGACGTTCAACTAAGTTGAAGTACTTTCCAAGTAGGTTCAAAATTGGCAAAAAGGGGAAACGTAGAAAGTGTAAGTAGGTAAACACTTTATATACGAGAGACGCCAGAGGTCGTCGAAAAATACTACACCCGAAATCCCAGTGCAGAGAATACGCGTTGTAATTTACCTGGCTTGTAATCCGAGTGACGATATGCCACGTTGTGTTTTCCACTCTATGAAATCCCAGTGACGATTTTGGTCGGTTCTAGAAGACCGATGTTAAAAAGAGGCCGATTGGTTCAAACCTACCCAAAATGCAACAAATCTGAAATCATTATCCAATCAAATAATATTTCTCATTTCTGTGGTGTGTAAAGATACTAGTTTTAGCTCAAATCAAAAGAATGCGAGATATTTTCCGACCTTTATTACATGGCATGTGTTCAAAGAATTTCGAAAACAATGGCGAGTTATGATAGTTGAAGTTACAGCGAATTCGAGGGGTTTTTGCACAGAGATCGACTTTCTATCGGTGGATTATATGATTGAATAACTAAATATTGCTTTGATATTAGTATTAGCCCAGTTTTGACAAAAGAAATCAGACAATGATGAGTCGGAGAATGAGATCGACGCGGCCGTGTTGAGTTCAACCTTCGGAGGTTCAAAGCGAAAGTAATTCTTTTCTGGTGACCGTTTATGCAAAGCTTTTAAAGTCGGAACAGCAGAGAACAAAAGAATAAATGACAACTTTTCTCTGCAATCCTTTCAAGATCATTTGATGCAATATAATGTCCCAGAGACCAACAATTGCGCTGTGAGAATGAACTCTGAAAAGGCTGACCATATTTAGCACCCAACAACTCTGGCATGTATACATGCGTTTGTGGTAGAGTTATTTTATTTTTCATGCAAATACCTAAATTCCCCTAGCATGAAAAAATAACAAAAACAATACTGAATGTGTGTCAGGAATAATTATACTTTAAAATATGCTACAGAGTGTCTATAGTGAAAAACAGAATCCACCTGTGGATCTCTACATCAGAAGAAATTTGTACATAATATTTGTACATAATCATTGCTTTGTCAACTGGAAACACCTTTGGAGTAAACAAAGAATAAAAGTCTGTAAGTACTAAACTTAGTTACTTTGTCAAATCATCAAAAAGCTTTGAAAAACAGTGTAATGTGAAGCTATATCACTTTTACTTTGGCAGCCTGTTGGGAGCCATTTTGCGGCTAGTATTCTACCTGACAATCAGCCTGCGTTGCCTATCAGTGAATACTGGGCAGTGCTTAGTGTACAGAACTTGTGTAGTATATAAAGGGTTAAATGATGTGTAAGTAAGTACAGTCTACTACATTCAACTGCGAGCAAAGTTACCAGGCTAAGGTTAACTAGGGTATCACTATGTCTAACTACGGGTAACTATGTTAAACTAGCTATAAACTACGTCCTAAGTACGTGCAACTACAGCCTAGTTAATGTCAACTGCATTAAGCTGCAGTAAAATGTTGTGGCTGCGCCTGCTCAGAACGGGTAAGCTACAGTCATTGTGCTTTTGGAAGTTGATAAGCCAGAAATTGCTGATCGCTTATTCTGCCATGCCACCTTGGAAGAAAAGATGTTCTTCCAAAACTACAGTCAACTACAGTACATACTACAATTAAGTAGGGTTAATTACGATTAACTAAGATCAACTATGTCCAAACTTCGGTCACAGTAGGGTCACAACATCGTAGTTCACCGTAACCAGTAAGTTCAAACTACGTTCATAATACTCACATTAAACTATGGTTAACTATGTTTAACTAGGTTCAACTACATTTAATACATTCAACTATGGCCAACTACGGTCAATTTCCCTACTAGGGTCAATTACCTACTGTGACAAAGTTTTTAAATTTATTGTTAAAATAGGAATGTTTTAAAAAACATCTGCTATGTAACAGTAGGGTCTGTAGTTGGTAGTTTTTCAGTCCAGTTAATTTTTTTACTTTTTTTAGACAGTTACTTTCTACACTGATCGCTCAGATGTTTGAAAAAATGGGTGAGAAAAGAAGCAAGGTTTCAGACAGAGAAATCCGGAAATATTTTAGAATGCCTTCCTCTAACAGACCATAACATATTTTGTTTGGTAAAGGGTTAACCCTTTAACATACAGTCCCTTGTTTCCAGAACCCCAAGTTCCTGAAAAACATAGTGGGAAAAGGAGAAAATGCTGGTAACCAGCATTTTCTCCTTTTCCCACCATGTTTCTACGCCTTCAAGGACCAATCGTATTATATGAGTAACATAGACTTGGTGTGTGTGTGTGTGTGTGTGTGTGTGTGTGTGTGTGTGAGTGGGGAGGCAGTGTTAAAACATTTTGCTGTTTGGTAAAGAGATGAAAAGAAAGAAATAACAGTTTTCAATTGGAAGTCGATTGCAGTGAATTAAAAGATAAGATTTGCTCATTATAACAACTGTGGCACAGAAGAATACTGTCTCCTGTACAAAAATTACAAAGCTGACTTTGTGCTACCTCCAAGTTTCCATTTACTTTTATCCTTATCAATAAGTACCATTTGGATAATTTCAATGCAGTTAGCTGCATTATCTGAAAGCTGCTTTGAAAAGCTAAAAGACCATAACCTTCTACCAAATGACCCTGTATCTTTTCAACCCTCTGGATGATGGTAGCTTTTAACCCTGTGGCTCAGTGGTAAAGTATGGGACTCGTAACCTGGAGGCTGCAGGTTCGAGCCGCACTGGATTCACTGGGTTTTTCAAGGGAATGTCTTTGGTCAAGACACTTCAGAGCCCTAGCCTAGTACTGGTAACACCCAGGAAATGCACAAATATGTGAGCTGTCACCGTGATATGACTGAAATAAAGTTGAAATAATCCAGAACAGTGGATTAACAAATTATTTGGTAATAGGTAAAATTGCAATTCAGTGCAATTTCAGCTTATTGAAAGTGGAGACAAAATTCTGTGCCATTGTTTTATTTAAAAAAAGCTGCTTCATTATACTTTTCAAAGTTGCAGTTAAATTATCACAGTAAAAACTTTAAAACAGGCAGTTTTCATTACCTTGCATTAGAATCTGTTTGAAATAAACACATTAACAGTAAATGAGATTTTTTCATTCCAAAAACTGATATAAAACAACAGTGATCCAACAGACTTCAAAGTTAATTCCATGGGCTAATGCTTTCATATTTAACCATTCACCAAACTGTCTTGAGTTTAATGACCCTATGACTTAAGGATTTTAAAAACATTTCGAAAAAAAAAAGAAGAAAATTTTGGTCTCCTTTTTCTACCATGTTTTTTTTTTAATCCCGTCAAGGACAAAAACCATCATTTTACACACATATTTAGCTTGTTGTCTGCAAATGCTTTCAATTTGGACAATCTACATTTTTTGTCATCTGGTGAAGTTAACCCCTTACCAAACGATCAATAGTTTTAACAACCCTCATGTAGATTCCTTTTGAGAACATTGCGGCATTTTTTCCTTCTATAATAAATTCTACCATTTCAAACACAAATCTCATCTTCTGACCCAAATTAATTTTTATGTATCTTCTGCAAATTCTTTCAGTCGGGACATGTCTAAAAGATTATACGTATAAGCAGAATGTACATGTCTGGGATTAGTCGTCAAGTTAAACCATACTCATACAGTCCTTACAGAGACCTAAACTTGTCTTTTGCATTCTTGGAGTTTGCAAACAATCCAAGAATCAAAGATATCTCTTCAGCCATCTCTTCATCAACTTTTATGTGATACAAAATTTGCAGAATACTAGATGCCCATTTAATAAGAGAAGTTCACAACCTTTGATGACAAAGAATGATTCCAATAACAAAATAATTTCTAAACAATCGAATCTACCAAAAACAAAGTTTTGAGACTGTGTTGTGCATGTTACATTTTTCGGCGTAGCTGAAATTGTGCCGGCTTTTGACCTACTTCTTGGTACTGATAAAGAATGAATAGATTGTAAATTGAGATTGGTCAAAAATGTGTACATCATTATTTGGCAGGCAGTGACTTGCTGCCATATTTGTTCACACATTTATGAAACCACTATTAGCAATCATTGCTATTTGATACTCCAGGGCCCATAGGGGTCCGTAGTTTGACTCCTATCACCCATAGACTAAAACAAGGGATTTAACTATATGCAGCCCGTTACTCGCCCCCGGTTACAAAAAAACAACGTATCTTTTCTACCCCATCAGTTATTCTCCTAATTTTTTCTACAGCTGAGAGCCAAAACATTTTTGTACCAGAAAAACACAACTGTTTGTCAGTGGCTAATGCAGTCTGGCTGATACATTCGCTCGAACTTGTAAACTCGCTCAAAAATCTTCGCCATTGACACGGGTTCGTACATTCCATACTGACGTTCGCGCATATAAACCAATGAAATTTCTCGTTCCAAACAGTGTCACCGTACTGTCACATGACAAAAAGGTGTGAGCAGCTGTACGAAATTTCATTGGTTGAATGCACGACTGTTAGTACATATCAACCGATGAAATTTCTCGTTCCAAACAATGTCACATGACAGAAGATGGCTGCAGCTGTTCGAAATAAGAACGTGGATCACAAATTCAACGAATTCTGGAGCGTTTCGTAGTTATTGAAGATAAAGACTATAGGTCAGTAGTATTTTTAAACATGTTTAAAGGGTGGGTGCCGCTAATGCTGCATTTCATTGGATCTAAAGTGCATTTTATATCTTGAAAACGGATGTACAAACCCGTGTCAATGGCGCAGATTTTTGAGCGAGTTTACAAGTTCGAGCAAATGTATCAGCCAAACTGCATTAGCCACTGACAAACAGTTGTGTTTTTCTGGTAGAAAAATGTTTTAGCTCTCAGCTGTAGAAAAAAATAGAAGAATAACTGATGGGATAGAAAAGATACGTTGTTTTTTGTAACCGGGGATGAGTAACGGGCTGCATACAGTTAAATCCCTTGTTTATAATATATAGTCTATGGGTGCCAGGAATCAAACTACGGACCCCTATGCCAGGGCCTTGATTCCTACCATAGCATGCTAATGTAGTAGAGTGATTGATTCTTTTCTTTTGCTATTTGGAAATTTAACATTTTCATAAGCGTAACACAGTAACCCTATATTACCTTTCAAGAAATTGAAACACATTGAGAAAATGGGGCAGTTGCTCATGAGGTTATCTTTATTATTTTACTTCATATTGAGCCACAAAGAGTTTCAATATAATCATATTCCAGGATCTCTTATGCTGTCTATCTTTTTAAAGATATTTCTTGTTTCAGATTATACACAGGGAGGTCTTGATAGAAAAGAAGACTTTTAATGGAAATGCCACAGTGTCCCCTGAAAAAAAATATTTAAAAAAAATGTAACAGGTTACAATAGTATCATATATTTCAAGCATTTTACATTTGATATTCGTTCAACTTTTAGATGTTCATAAAAGTTATTGACAAAATTGACAGCTCAGTTACAATAGTTGGGCTCAGAATCTGTCGAATGCTGAAACTGTCACTTGGCTTGCATGGTGCAAATCTTGAAGAAATTATAGCACTCGGAATACCTTAGCTGAAATTTCTTGTACTTTCATCTAGAATTTTTAGCTCAGGGGTTCCATGATTTTCTCAAGAAGACAAAGATTTAATCTTTATCACACAACAAAATTTAGACTTGTCCAAATTGAGAGCATTTGCAGATGACAAATGTTGCTGAAATGATGGGATTTGTCTTTGAAAGGGAACAAAACAGCATTATCTCCTTTTTCCACCATAGTTTCAAAAGGCTTTTCCCTCATGGTTGTTAAAACTTTGGATTGTGTGGTAAAAATTGAAATTCCTGAAGCAACTCTTTCAGATCAATTGCACTCCTACCTAGTTCTTTCAGTATTTTCTGACATATTCTGACCCAAGGCTTTTTGGTCCATAATAGCACTGACTGAAAGGGTATATGATTTATTTGCTGTATAACAGCTCATGAATTTAATCTGTTTATCAAGGAACAAGAGATGTTTTGTGTAAGTAACATTTTCTCATGAAAAACGTGATGTTTCACAACAACATTGCTCAAAGAACCACATGGTTTTGCAGAGATCTGGATTCAGCATGCTTTCAACAGTTGGATACACAGAGATATTCTGGTCTGGCTCCATAGATATTTCAAATGGTCAAATGTGCTTATCTCCATCTGCCTGTGCTGTGCCTGTCAGCGTGTACCGTTCATGCTGTACTCAGTAAATTAAGTTAGGTATAGCAGATCCTGTACTAGAAAAAACCTCTTTAACTCTCTACCAAACGTTCCCAAGTCTTAATAATCTGGAAGAAGTAAGCTTTTGAAAACTGTTGTAAACAGAGAAAATGATGGTAAGCAGCATTTCTTTCTTTTCCGACAGTATTTTCCACCCTTTTCCAGACAAACATCAACATTTGAATTACATTTAATTTGCTATTCTGAAATGATTTCGGTACAAATAAGACTTTTTTAGTTTAAAATTTTGATATCTGGTAAAGCCTAAAGTCCCATTTGATATCTCCCCCCTCCCCATAAGATAACATGGACAGTGTTTTCATTAGGCCTTTCTACATAATGTTCATGTTGTAACCCTTAAAGTGCCTTTCACAACTATACAGTTGCCATTGTGGCCAGTGAAGATCAAGATCAGACTTTACAAAATATGCAGTCTGATCATTGATCTACCCTGGCCGCTTTGCTGAGACACTCTAGACAATAGCGACCTAGAAGTTAGTATTATTTGGCTCTTATTTCAGGACTGAAAATGCCTGTTGGGTTTATTCAATACTTTTTTGGACAACAGAGGTGTAGGGGTAGCATGTTAGCGTCTCATATCAAAGATTCTTGGTTTGAATCCTGCAATGAGCATGTTCTAACCTTTGGAACTATTTACGCTTTGGCGCAAGTACTCGTTAAGATATCCCGGAAGAAATCTTCAGTGATTAATGTAATTTATGAGAATTTGTTTCACAAAAAGTGTAAAAATAAATAGGGTTAAACTAAACTCAAGATTTCTGTCAATAACATGATAATTATCATGCTTAGTACAATCCAATTAAAACAAGAGGAGGTTCCTTAAAATATTTCAAAACAGACATCCCATTCATTAAGTCTTTATCTCTTCAAACAATTCACTCTATACCAAACAATCCTGTGTTTTACAAACCTGATGGAAAAGCCTACTGAAAATATTGTGGAAAAGGGAGAAAATGCTGATGACCAACATTTGTTTTCTCCTATTGGCACATTGTTTTCAAAAATTGTTTGCTGCAACATGAAACTGTTGTCGTCTGCTGGTGGTAATGGATATAGTAAACAAAATAATGCAGGTATGTTATTATTTAGTGACCCTTGGAATTTTCAAAATGTTTAGGCAATGTGGTTAAGAGGATGGGGTCTAAATTCTAGAAACACAGTAAAATCTCGATATTTCCAATCTCGAACATTCGAGGACCTCATATTTTTTGAGGAATTTCCATAGTCCAGGCAAAAACTCCACTATATAGAACCAAAAATAGATCGGTAATTTCGAGTCTCGATAATCTGAAAATTCAAACACATGTGCTGGTCCCTGTCATCAATTTGCCTCTTTCAATTGATTGTTAATTCGAACACATTATTTTCTTACCTCTCAATTGTTTTCACACCTTTCCCAGCAAAGGAGTTTTCAGCGTCGGCCCGTCCATGGTGTAGTGTAAGTTTTACAATCTATCACAATTACTACCAGAGATTCATACTACAATACGATTATGAAAAGGAGTTGACCTTGATTCGATAATAAGAAGTTAATTATGTTAAGTTTGACATGTTTGCTTCTACCACCCCTTCCTTCGTTTATGTTGTTTGATATTTCATTCTATAAAATCACTCGAGTATTTCATTTCTGATTAGACAACTGATTTTATCCCCGATTTCATTTTTTTTATGTATGTGCGTACATCACATGTTCAAAGTCAATTTTGACGCTAAAAAGACAGTTTGAAGCGTTTGTGATCGGAGGATGTCTCATTTTTTATCATTTTTCGTGTCTATCTATTTTTAGCATCAGGTTTTCCTGCCTTCATTCTTCGATCGTTTTCAACACTTTTCAAATTGCGATATTCAAAGATATTTCAATGAAACATCAGTATCCGAGGAACTTAAATCCATACACGTGTAGGCTTAAATATTTTTGATACCATATTATATCCTACCTTCTTAGTCAAAAAATAATAATGCGCTTTCTTTCCCGTGGGGTGACTGTTAATTGGGCGAATACAACAGGGCAAATTTTACGAATTTGAAAGAAAAGCTAGAGTACCAAAATTTCCAAAACCTCACAGGATGAAAGGAATTTTAACATGACTTATTTCCAAGAACTCATATGGTCAGATTCGCTGCATTTAGAGAAAATAACCCTTTTGACATGATATTCTTTGAATATTATAACAAAAACTCGGATTTATTGCGGGGGGGGGGGGGGGTTTTTTTTTTTTTAGTAGATGTTAACCTTACTTGCCAATCTTGAACGGAATTCATTTTTTCATGGACATTTTGGATAATTCGAAAACCGCGATTATTCGAATATTTTGCTTGTGTCCTTGGGACTTCGAATTATCGAGGTTTTACTGTATTGTAAACCCCCATAGCCTTTTTACCTCTTTCCCAAATGACAGTATTTTAGACAGTCCAATTTGAAAGCACTTGCAGATGACAAAATTTACATGGCACAAATGATGAGATTTGTGTCAGATATATCTAGAAAACATTGTGGGGAAAGAAGAAAATGCTGGTTACCAGCATTTTCTCCTTTTCCCACAATGTTTTCAAATGGCCTACTTCTCAGGTTCATTAAAACTCGGGACTGTGTGGTAAAGGGTTACCAATCCTGAGTTTAAATGACTTAACTCTTTACCAAATGACAACACTTGAGACAAGTCAAGTTGAAACTATTTGCATACAACAAAATTAAATGGTGCTCACATGATGTCACTCATCCTTATAAGGATAGAAAACATTGCAGGAAAAGGAGAAAATGCTGGTTACAAGAACCAAACGAAAGTGATTTGAATCATTGTAGAAATCGTCCTTTGAAATGTCTGAGGTTGAGCAACTTCTCGAAAACATTGCAAATTGCAGATTTTTTACATAAATAAATTGCCAAGACTGTAATTTGAGGAATTTTATGAGATAATATAAGGCTGTATAAACATAATTTCTGAAACTGTGAATATATCAGAGGGAATTTCTCGTATTCCCCTCAAGCAACCTTATATTTTAGGTACCACTGTAGTGTTAAATTTGCATCTAAAAAGAACCACATTGAAGCAACTGTAGAGATCTACGGAAATTCACAGATATACATAATTTCGGAATTTATGGGGCATACTTCCTGGATGAATAAAGGGTCAGGCTGTAGAAGTCAGGCATAACTTTTTACTCTATACCAAACCACAAAACTTTACATAGCTGCAAGCTGAAAGTGAGGTGCAAATTTGAATGTGTCTTTGGAAGGGTGGAAAACTTTGTGAGAAAAGGGGAAACAATGCATTATCTCCTCTTCACACAATGTTTTTAAAAGGCTCCTTCCTGATGGACACTGAAGCTTAGAATTGTTTGGTAGGGGGTAAAAGTGATGGATGAGTAATCTTTGGATCCCAGGTTTCATATCCTAACCCTAAGCACTTAGCTTTTCTTGGGAGTGTCCCTTGACAAGGTACTTCAGAGACCAACACTAGAACTGGTGCAACCCAGGAAACACACAATAAAGGCAGCTATCTCCATGATATGTCTGAAATATTGTTGAAAGTAGTGATAAAATTTTGGACCTGTCCAAATTGAAAGCATTGACAACAAAATGAAAGTTGCTCTAATGATGGGATTTGTCTTTGAAAGAAAAAAAAAAGCATTGTGAGTAAAGGGGAAAATGTTGATTACCAGCATTACCAGTATTTTCTCCTTTTCACACAATGTTTTCAAAAGGCTTCTTGAAGGTTGTTGAAACGCAGAAATGTTTGGTAAAGGGCCATATCACTATGCTGCGTGCTTAACCCTTTACCACACAATCCCAACTTTTAATGACCTTGAGAAAAGAAGACTTTTGAAAATACTGTTAGAAATGGAGAAAATGCTGGTAATCAGCATTTTCTCCCTTTCAAACAATGTTTTCTACTCTATCAAAGACAACTGCCACAATTTAATATTTCATCTGCAAATGCTTTTTGAATTGGACAAACCTAAAATTTTATTGTTTGGTAAAGGGTTAACTGTTAACAAATACAACAAAATTTTACACTCACCTGAATCAAAACCACTTGCAGACAACAAATTTAACATGACTCAAATTTTTGGATTTATCTGTAAAAGGGTATAAAACATTGTGGGAAAGGAAGTAAACTCTGTTTACCTGCATTTCTCCTTTCGACAGGCCGAGCTCCGGTAGCTCAGTCGGTAGCATGCAGGACTTGAGAACACAGGGTCCAGGGTTCGATCCCTGGCTACGACCCCTGGCTCGGCCAATTTCTTTCCGAGGATTGATGACAGTCACTGCGACAGGATTCATTCCTCTCCCACTGCTTACCAGTCTCTACGATGATTATGTGGGAAAGCAGCCAGTGGCTTGGAAAGAAAATTGTGTGGAGTACTGATAAAAGAGACTCCAGGTAAGCATGGATAGGTGCACTGGCCGCCGCGATATAACTGAAATAATGTTGAAAATGGCATTGAACACCATACAATCAATCAATCAATCCTTTTCGACAGTGTTTTCAAATGTCTTCTCTGTCAATGGTGTTAAAATTCAAGATTGCGTGGTAAAGGGTAACCATTTCAAAGAGAGCAGAAATTCAAGGACTCCATTTCCATGCACTTTTAAGTAACATGCACACTTCATCACTTCCACCATAAAATTATGCATAAAAACCATAAATGCCAGCAATTAAATCCAGATGGTTAAAAAGAAATCATCTGACTGACGCAGCTCATAATCCTTACATCTTTGAGCATAACTATCAAATATTTCAAATTTAATCCTTTACCATATAATCTTGTGTTTTTCAGCATCCCCATGGAAGAACACTTTGGTATACATTGTGAGGAAAGAAGAATGCTGGCCAACTCTTAACTCTTTACCAAACGACAAATTTTTGGACTGGACCAAATTCAAAGCATCTGCAGACAACAAATTAAATCTTGGTAATATGATGATTTTTGACTTTGATAGGGTAGAAAATATTGTGGGAAAAGGAGAAAATGCTGGTTACCAGCATTTTCTCCTTTTCCCACAATGTTTTCTATAGGCTTCTTTCTCAGGGTCGTTAAAAGTCGGGATCGTGTGGTAAAGAGTTAACCAAAGGACAAAATTTTAGACTATTCCAAATTCCAAGCATAATGCAGACGGCAAAATAAAAATAAATCAAAAACTGAAATTTATTTTGTAAGGGTAGAACACAGTGGGCAAAAGGAAAAAAAGGTTGCTAAATTACTAGGGTTTTCTCCTTTTCTGCAATGTTTTCAAAAGACTTTCGCTGCAAGTTCTTTAAAACTTGTGATCGTGTGGTAAAAGCTTAACCCTTTACCACACAATCAAGACTTTCAATTACCCTGAGAAAGAAGCCTGTTGAAAAGATTGTGGGAAAAAAAGAAAATACTGGTAACAAGCATTTTCTTCTTTTTCAACACTGTTTTCTACCCTATCAAAACAGATTTTGTCATTTTGACCTTTTTTGATAAGTCGACTGCAAATGGTATCAATTTGGACCGGTCTAAAATTTTGTCGTTTGGTAAAAGGTTAAACCAGCATTATTTCCTTTTTCTAACAAGCTTTTCTACCCTCCTTCACACAGATCGTTCCATCTGAATCACATCTAACCCTTTGCCACACAATCCTAAGTTTTAACAACCCCGAAGAAGGCGGCTTTTGAAAACAGTTTGGGAAAAGGAGAAAATGCTGGTAACCAGCATTTTCTCCTTTTCCCACAATGTTTTCTTTCCTATTAAAGACAAAAATGATCATTTAAGCTACATTTATTTTATCGACTGCAAATGCTGTCAATTTGGTCCAGTCCAAAATTTTGTCATTTGGTATAGAGATAACAAGCATTTTCACCTTCACCTACAATGGCTTCTACTTTTTCAAAGACAAGTTTTGTTATTTTAGCTGCAGTTTCTATAACAGTTTTTATTGTATGTTAGTTCTTTCAATATGGACAGGTCCACATTTTTGTCATGAGTTGATTTCTTGTCTGCAAATGTCCACATTTTTGTCATGAGTTGATTTCTTGTCTGCAAATGTCCACATTTTTGTCATGAGTTGATTTCTTGTCTGCAAATGTCCACATGTTTGTCATGAGTTGATTTCTTGTCTGCAAATGTCCACATTTTTGTCATGAGTTGATTTCTTGTCTGCAAATGTCCACATTTTTGTCATGAGTTGATTTCTTGTCTGCAAATGCTATCATTCTGACAAGCCTAATCTTAATCCTTAGACTGCTTAGCACAACTCAAGGACCTTTTGTAGAGACAGTGTAGATCAAGATCAGACTGCACAGAACATGCAGTCTGATTTATTTACACTGCCCAATAGGGAGATATCTTTCCCAAAAAAATACTTTTGAAATAGCAAATTCTTGGTTTTTACTATAAAAACAGTTTCTTCCAAAAAAATACCTTTGAAATAGCGAATTCTTGATTTTTGCTATCGGCTTGAAAGTTTCATTTCACTTATTTAGCAGGACAAGGGTTAATTGTTTGGTAAAAGAGCCTGCAATGTTCTCAGTATTCTGTCTGATATAAATGTTCACTTTCTTTTCTAACTCAAGGGATATCATATTTATAGCCAAAAAACCTTATATGCGTAATGGGAGACAAAAGACAGTTACTTCCCTTGATAGCTCTCCCCTAGTTACTAGGTCATGAATAAGGTATTACTTGGTTTTTATCCTTGATATCCTTTGCACTATTTAGGAATGTTCAGGTTTAAATATCTCCTTCAAAATTTATCAAACCATAAATTTGATTTATTTGATGCATTCAAATGGTAAAAGTGTGTAAAATTCGATTTGCAAATATTATGAAGACCTTACATATACGGTACAAGTCAAGTTATAATAATCACAACATCTCCTAGTAAAGCAAGGATGACTAGAGCTGTCACTGAATGTGACTTAATACACCCGCCAGCCCTTTGACAGAAACAGGCAATTACTAGTATTTTGTACACAGACGGACACACGGACGGACGCACGGACGGACACACGGACAGACAGGCTGATTCCAGTATACCCACGAAAACATTCGTTTTGCTGGGGTATAAAAACAAAGGAAATCAAATAAAAGGACCTAGTTGCAATTTGGTTACCTTGGTTTTTTTCTAGCAAGGGAGATAATTTTGATTTCACTTTTTTCTCCCATTGTATTCTGCAATAGCAAGGACTTTAAGGTCTACGGCCCTTTATTCTCATATTAAAAGACGGCAGCTGCCGAGATTGGCAGAATTAAGCCTTTACGAAAATGTTGATGTAACACGATATTTACCAATGAGTTAGTGAGTCTACAGCCCCTAACTCTCATATTAAAAGACAGAAGCTGCCGAGATTGGCCAAATAGCCTTTATGAAAACGTCAATGTTTACTGATGAGTTAGGGGCCGTAGACCTTAAGACAGCATGTTGGAAGGGTGGGAAGTAAAATGTAATAAGTGGAAGGTCACAGCCTTGGTAGTGCTGTATATGCAACAAACTTTTAACTCTACACTAAACGACAAAGTTTTAGACTTGTACAATCTGAGAGCGTTTGAATACTACAAATGTAGTTAAAATCAAAGCATGTGTCTTTGAAAGTGCAGGCAAAGTTCTGGGAAAGGAGAAAATGCTACCTTCTGTAACTTCTATAACATGGCTTTTTTTTAAAGTTGTAACAGACATTGCAATGCTTTTAAAAGCATTCATGCTTTTGAAGGGAGACAAACATTACCAATAAATTCAATATCATCTGAAACTGATAGTTTAAAACAAGAATAAAGAGCAGTAATTTTCTTTACCCAGCATTCATCAGAAGTAATGGCTGGGTAATTTTTATTACCCGTTCTACTGTTCATTTTATCCCTGATGGCAACTGTCAGAGTTTTATCAGCGAGAATTATGGCTCTGGAAGCACCTTCCAGTAGTATTATTTTCTTTTTCTCTTGTTGGTCTGACTTTAATCTTTTCTGATGGAAATTCTATAGCTAATAAAAGATCAGTAAAATAGGAAATACATTGCTTTCATATTCATGGTTTGACCATAAATGGCCACTGCCATCATAAATGGGCCATTGGATCCCTTTATGACAAGACCCTTTCACTTATCCTATATAAAACAACCCCATGTTTTCAAAACAAGAAGCATTAAGCTCTTGAAAAGGTTAGGAAAAGGAGAAAATGCTTCTAGCATTAGCATTTTCTTCTACTCCGACAGTGTTTTCTAACCTTTCGAAGGACAAAATCCTGTAATTTGATATACATCTTAAATATCATCCACAATGGCTTTAAAAATGTGCAAGCCTACAATTTTGTCATCTAGTAAAGCCATAACTCTCCCAAACAACATATTTTTGTCCAAATCCAAAGCTTTAGTAAGGGATAGATTCAATATGGCTCAAACTATGAGATTCTTCATAGAAGGGGCAGGAAAAAATTGCAGGAAAGGGAGTAAATTCTGGATACAACAATTGCTTGTTTTCCCACATTTTTGAAAGTGTTCTTCCTCAAGGTTGTTAAAACTGCAGATGATATGGTAAAGAGTTAACCCTTTAACACACAGCAAAACTTTATACCTATCCAAATTGAAAGTATTTGCAGACGACAATTTCATAGTGGCTCAAATAAATCAATTTTTCTTTGATAGGGTAGAAAACTTTGTTGGAAAAGGAGAAAATGCTGGTTACCAGCATTTTCTTCTTTTCCCACGTTTTCTAAAGGCTTCTTCCTGAGGGTCGTTAAAAGTCGGGATCGTGTGATAAAGAGTTAAACCATTTCCATTCAAATGCTCTGAAGCTGACAACTCTAAGAAGAATAATAGAAAAAGTCGCAAGGAATTGTTACTAGCAGTCATTGCTCTTTCTTTTACCATGTTTTGCATACCACTCACAATTTCCTTTCCTTCAAATGTTTCTCCATGTGGCTTGTACAAGTGATTATGTATGTCTTAAAATAAATGATGTGGGAATGGATGAGAGAATCAATATTTCTTGCCTATGGTAGAAGCATCTGTAATATTGCAAGAAAAGTGATCAGTGTGAGAGATTGAGAAGTCAGAAGTTATATTACAGAACATTATTCTGTTTGATTTCAGAACAGTCTTCAAATTTATGCTTCTTATAATACAGTTATTGTTAATATACATATGATTCGATTTTTTGAATTGCTAAAATCTTTACCAAGCGACAAATTTCAAGACTAGTTTATACAGAAAAGAATTAGCAGAAGGCAAAGAAGTGTAGCCAAAATAATGACTGCTATCTTTGAAATTTTGGAAACATTGTGGGGAAAAGAGATCATGCTGGTTACCAGCATTTTCTCCCCTAAACCCACTTATGTCTTCAAAAGTAAGAAAACAAGAGATATTCTTATGACATACTTACCATCAAAAGTTAAGGAGCCAGCTTATAACTGAATTTTGCCAATATCAGTGACTATTTCATGAAAAATGTGGCCCCACAGTTTATTGAGAGAAAGGTCTACATCATTTTATATCAGGCAAGTATATTTGATTACATTCGATATACTATCAAGAAATAAAAGTATATAACCAGAAAATGAGATATAATAAACGTCAGAGAAAACCCATCAGTTCAAACTGAAAGTGGATCCATTTCTGGGTTATACTAGAGCAATACATAATTATATATATCAATAATATTATGCTATTTTCATACCAATTTAATCTTCCACCCAGTGAAATTCCATGTTTTAACAACCCAATGAAAGAAGACATGAAAGACAAAAAACATTGTATGAAATGAAGAAAATGATGGTATCCAGTGTTTTCTCCTTTCCTGAACAATGATTTGATTCATGCTCTGTGAAAAGGGGGCTTAATGCATCTGCGAAAGGTATCGACCAAGGTCAGCCTACTTAATGATTAAGTCGGTTTATTGAAAAATATGGCTCCTATGGATCCATAATTATGTGATGACTTGGACTAGTATCATGTACAACGGAGATGCATTAAGCCCCCTTTTGCCAGAGCATGGCTCATTTCTGTTCTTTCAAGGATAAATTCTACCATAAGCCCTTTACTAAACAAGTTGAAGACTTGTCCAAATTGAAAGCCTTCACAGAGGAGGAATTAAATGTGACCTAAATAGTCAGATTCGTCATTGAAAGGGAAGAAAATATGGTGGAAAAAGCAGAAAATGCTGGTTATCAGCATTTTCTCCTTTTCCAACTATGTCTGCAAAAGCTTTCTTCCTCAAGGTTGTTAAAACTGGGTACTGTGTAGAAAAGGGTTACAGCCCCACCTTTAACCCTTTACCACACAATCCCGAGTTTTAACGACCATGAGGAAGAAGCCTTTTGAAAACATTGTGGGAAAAGGAGAAAATGCTGGGTAACCAGCATTTTCTCCTTTTTTTCACAATGTTTTCTACCCTGTCAAATACAGAAATCACTATTTAAGCAACATTTGTCGTCTTGTTGTCTGCAAATGCTTTCAAATTAGTCCAGTCCAAAATTTTGTCGTTTGGTAAATAGTTAAATTTATAGTCTGCAAATGCTTGCACCATGGAAAAGTCTACATCTTTGTCATATAGCAGAGAGTTAGCAATGATTGATACACATAGCAAGAAAAGTTGTGTTTTACTGAGGCAAATTATAGATTTAGCCCTAAACAGTGCCATCAAAATGTCTCCTACAGAGTGCTTCTAACTTTTCAGTGAACATCATAAAACTTAAAGAACAAAATGGGTGTTTCTTGCATTTTCTTCAGAGTGTGAGCATGCACTATTATTATTGCAAAGTGGTTTTAACCCATAGCCCCGTATGCAATTTTGGGACCTCTTCAACCTGTCATGGTATCAAAGACACATATATGCATTTAACATGGATACAAAGGTAGCCAAGAAAACATATGACATATAGAAATTGATAATTCTGAGCAATTTCTGTATTTCTTACAATTGTTTGACAATAATTTATTGGAGATGCATGCAATAAAAGGCAAATGCATTGGGAGAGTGAACTATCATTAAACATATGATATAATTTACTTCAGACAATTTTTGGTCATTAGTTAGTAACATCATTATATCATGGCAGCCTGTCTAGTGGTGAGAGAGGAAAAAGTCCTGTTGCAAAGACTTTCAACAATCTTAGCCCTACCAAAACATAACCCTTTTAACACACAATCCTGAGTTTTAAGGACCCTGAGGAGGACGGCTCTGGAAAACATTGTAGGAAAAGAAGAAAATGCTGGTAACCAGCATTTTTTCCCACAATGTTTTCTACCTTTTTTGAAGAAAAATATCACCAGCTGAGCAACAGTCAATTTGCTAGTGTTTGTTCCTTCTACAATAATGTTTTGAAAAGCCTTCTTCAATAAGTTGGTTACATGAGGGGGAAGGTGGTGGCAGACTGTAAATGATGCAGTCAGAAGTTTCCTTTTCACATACATGTTTTGCAATTTTGTATAGTGTTTTCTGTTGTTTTCACTGTCCAAAAATATTCATTTCACATATCCAGCAGTCAACTGGTTTAACATGGAGCATGCCAAAGCTTCTACATGAGGTACAGCAGCAAACATACAGTCAAACTACAAAGTTCATTTCTGTTAACCCCAGGTCTTTAGTTTTGAAAGTTTTATGACACAGGCTGGGCAGGGTTACAGTTTTATTTCCCATTAAAGGTAGGTAATTCAAGCCTCACCTGTTTAAAATCTCTGCAATTCATTTAACCCTTAGGCTGCTAAGCGTGACTCACTCACCTTTGCCGAACAGCACAGATCAAGATGAGACTCCACAGAACATGCAGTCTGATCTTTGATCTACACTGTCCGATAAGGAGATATAAATTGTATTCCTCCAAAAATACTTTTAGAACAGCAATATTTGGATTTTTACAATGGGCTTGAAAATTCCATTTCTTTTATTTAGTACGATAAGGGTTAAGGATCAAATTTCAGATGTCTGGTCAAAGTTGAACTCGGCCAAATAAATGCAAAAATGGCTTAAATTCTTTCATTACCGAATAAATAAATTGCAATTTCTATAAGGCTACAAATACAAATCCGCTGCAATGCAAGATCAAGAGACAGTAACTACTGCAATTTCCAGACAGTTTAGAGTAAATAAAGGATCAGCCAACACCTTCCAGTCTGGTCTTAATCTACATAGTTCAGAAAAGCATAAAAAGATGCTTTGGCAACTTACATCATATTAAGTTCTTTGTCCATTTTTCAAACTAATGGCTCCTGGATCATGAAAATTTAAAGTAGAAATTTTTCAGTGCCACATGAATAAACTCACTCTTTTCGACAGCAGAAAATATAATCCACTGAAACTCAGACAGATTTACATCCTATTGGCTTGACTAAACAAGCGGATGGTATAGATCCAAGATCAGACTACATCTTTTGTGCAGTTTGATCTTGATCTATGCTACCTGCAAAAGCCTTTGTTTTCATCTGAGGCCCTGACAGGATTAAACAAATATTAACCCTTTACCACACAGCAAAATTTAAGACCTATCCAAATTGAAAGCATTTGCAGACGACAATTTCATAGTGGCTCAAATGACTCAACTTTTATTTGATAGAGTAGAAAACATTGTGGGAAAAGGAGAAAATGCTGGTTACCAGCATTTTCTCCTTTTCCCACAATGTTTTCAAAAGACCTCTTCTTCAGGGGCGTTAAAAGGCGTCACTGTGTGGTAAAGGGTTAAACCCTTTCCCAAACACAAAATTCTTGACTTTTCCAAACTGAAAGTAAATTTGTAACTAACACTTGAGCTGCTAAACAAATGAAACAAAAATTTCCACTCGATGGTAAAAACCCAAATACCGGTATTATGATTTCGAAGTTGATTTCCACCGAGAAAAAATACCGTATAGGACAGCGTAGATCTAAGATCAGACAGCACATTTTGGGCAGTCTGATTTTGATCTATGCTGTTCGCAAAAGGTCTTTGCATAGTGATTAGCAGCCTAAGGGTTAATAGACATTAGCTGTAGCTCTCTGATAGAGCAGAAAACATCATAAGAAAAGGAGAGAATACTAGATACTAGCATTTTCTTCTTTTCCCACGATGTTTTCAAGAGACTTTTTTCTCAGGGTCATTAAAACTCAGAATCATGTGGTAAAGGGAAATAATACACCTCATTCTATGCAGAATATTATGCTGTAGTGACTTGTGCATGTATTTGATTTGAGCTGCATGAGAAAATTTGATATTGTGCAGGACCGAAGGTCGAGCGAGATGTCAAAATTTTCGTGTGAGGCGACAAGCAAATACATGTACTAGCACCAAGGAAGTTACTATAGCATAATATTCCTTTTATTATATATCTACACCTTTCAGCAAAAGTATAATACAACTGTTGACATTTATATGAAAACGGTAAGCCAAATAAAACAAATAATGGTGTAGTGGCCAGCAATTTCATTTCTATGAATGGCGGATGAATATCACAGCGTAAAATTTTGACCAATCAAATTGCAAATGAATACATACATATTCTGCTCATGTCTGAGTAACGTCATCACTATGTCATCATACCATATTTGGAACCATATTTCACAGTGTGTAGATACAGATTTTTTTTCTGTCCTGTTTGATATTTTATCCTGACGTGCGATGCATGCATTTTCTCCGGAAAACTTTCAGGTAGAAAATAATTTATTCAGTTTTACAGCTTCTTATTTCTTCTTTTTATTAAAGGAAAGTCTTTTTATCAAAATTTTTGAAATTAATGAAGCAATAACGAGGCTTTAATTCTTGGCAACAAATGAAGTTCTTTAACCCTTTACCACACCACAGAATTCAAACTTGTCCAAACCGAAAGCATTTGCAGACGATTAATTAAACATAGGTCAAATTTTGTAAATTGTTTTTGATGGGATAGAAAACATTGTGGGAAAGGGAGAAAATGCTGGTTACCAGCATTTTCTCCTTTTCCCTTAATGTTTTCAAAAGTCTTCTTTCTTGAGGTTGTTAAAAGTCAGAATTGTGCGGTAAAGAGCAGCCAAATGAAATATTGATTATGAAAGTTATTTTCATTTTTTAGCACTCCCAGGAGTGAACAACTTTTACTTAGCACGTAACTCTTTACCAAATTACAAAATTTTAGACTTATAGAAATTGAACGGATTTGCAGACAACAAATACAGTGTAGCTCAAAAGATGATTTATATCTTTGAGACAGAAGTTAAATGGTTTTTACCAGCATTGTCTCTTTTTCCCAAACTGTTTTCAATAGGCCTCTGCCTAATGGTCATGGAAAGACAGAATTGTTTGGTAAAGTGTTAAACAATCCTTAGTTATAATAACCTTAGGGTAGAAGGCTTCTAAAAAACCTTGTGAGAAAAGGAGAAAATGCTGATAATGGCATTTTCTCCCTTGCCCACAATTTTTTCCACTCCTTTTAAGATAAATTTTATTATTTGATCCACTTTTGATTTTCAAGAATGATGACATTTAGTAAAGAAATAACCCTTTACCAAACAATCCTGTACTTTAAATGACGTTGACAGGAAGGCCTTTTCAAAAAAAAAGTTGTTGAAGAAAAGAGACAAGAGGGCCATAATGGCTCTGGAGTTGCTCACCTGAGCCCAAGTCACAGACGACAGTCGCAGGACACAGCACGATCACAAAAGCTCAGGTGAGCTAAAAATGCTGAAAACTTTTTCCCAAGAGCTGTTAAAACTACAGTGTATTTAAGTCAAAGTTTAAAATTCACGTTTTTGAGGTCGTTAACATTCACAGAGGCCTGAAAAATGGTTTAACGACCGAGTGCGAAGCACGAGGGTGTTAAAGTATTTTCAGGGCCTCTTCGAATGTTAAGGACCGAAAAAAAACATGAATCAATGCTATTATTGCATGAAGGAAAAGTCTTTTAGCAATAATTTGCAACAATAGCAAAAGTATTTCCATAGAAATGCAAGTAAGTGAACTTCAAATGTACTGGACATAAATGGGTAAAAGCCAGAAGTCGGCGAAAAAGTTTTTGTTATGAACAGTGAAGGGCCATTAGTCCTACATGTCAGTTTTGATTCTCTCGGTTTAAATTCACTTCAAATGATTTTTAATATAAAGTGGACTTTTGTGGGATAAACTTGCACAGGTCTGGATCGATTTTAACTAGGATAAACTAGAGCTGTCACTGAATTTGACTAAATACCTCCGCCAGCACTTTGACAGAAACAGGCAATTTAACAAAAAATTTTCTAAGTTCAAGGGGAGATTACCCTTGAATCATTGGGAGTAGATGATTGAAAACTGCGTCTTGCACAATTTCAGTATACGATCAATGTATCAACAAACTTTCAATACAATAGCAGCAAAACTGTAGGAGGAGTTCGCGACACAAAATTACTAGTATTTTGTACACAGACGGACACACAGACACACGGATGGACAGACAGACAGGCTGATTCCAATATTCTCCCGAAAACATTCGTTTTGCGGGGGTATAATGAGTGGATATAAATTTCTGAAACCGAAAGACGTCCAAGGGGTAGATCTATATCAAGCGAAAGAATTGCCGATCACGCTAAAAAGTGGGTGGGATGTAGCTGTTGTAGAGTGCATTTCACGAGTGATTTTTTGTTCAGATCTAGATTCGACTGAGATTCAAAATTTTGTTTGTGGTGTACTTACATCATCAAAGACAAGCCATAAAGAGGATCTAATATGGTACAAGTTCCTACAGTTTGTTGGTCGGAGTCTAGGGGAGTTCTGACAAGGACAAATGTTGTTTACAAGGTAGGCCCGGAATCAAGGATACTGATAGTACAAAGCCGGGTGTTAACGGCCCGTGAAGTTACTGATTAATGCACGTTTTCTCCCATTAACGCCCGGTTTTTAGCCGTTAATACATGCTTATAACGGCCTGGAAAGGCACATTTTATGCAATAATAACCTTTGATTGTTTACCAAACAACCAATGGGTTTAAACAATCCTGGGAAAGAAAGCTTTTGAAACATTGTGGAAAAGAAGAAAATGCTGGTAACCAGCATTTACTTCTTTTTCCCGTGTTTTCTAACCTTTTGCAAACAATTCCCTGTGTTTGTACCACATTGTTTATGTTGTCTGCAAATGTTTTTTAATTTGTTGTTTGGTAAAGATATTAATTAAATATAGTCCTTAAAGTGCATTTCATGACTATAGTTGTCTCTCCAGCCATTGCAGCTCAAGATCAGACCGCACAAAACATGCAGTCTGATGTTTGATGTTCACTTTCTTTAAACTGCTGAGTAATTGGATATGTTACCCTTAAAGTCCCTTTCATTGCTATAGTTGCTTTTCCAGCCAGTGTAGATTGAGATCAGACTGCACAGAACATTCAGAGAACATTCAGTCAGCCTTTTTCATCTACACTTAATTCCTCCAATGGCTGAATAATTCAATATAACCCATAAAGGCACAGTAGCAGCCAAAAGTAAACAATTTCATTCATACCTTTTATAAGTATGGAAAATATTATGAAAGATGACAATCTGTTAGTTGGTTGGTCCAAGTGTCAGTCACTGCCAAAAAAATGAAATTTACTGGTAAAAACAAAAGATAGAGTAAACTGGCAACTTCTTAGTTTTGAAATTCTTTTTTTTTCTGGCAGCGACAAAAGACAAAACACCTGTATCCTTAATGATATTAGATACACAAAAAGACACTTGGACTGACTATACAATAACAGATTATCATCTTTATAATAATTTTCATACTTGTAAATCTTTCTGCTTTGCTTGGGCATTCAGGACTGCAAGTAGACTTTTCTTATTTGGAGAATGGAAGTGTTCCTTGGGTTTATTTGGCTCACAAAGGGTTTTATTTATGAATAAAATAGTCATTCCCCATATATTGCGATTTTAACCTTTAAAGAGCCTTTAATAACAAAAGTCCCTTTTGCAGCCAGTGTAAATCAAGATCAAAACATGCAGTCTGATCTTTGATATAAACTGTCCTCTTTGCTAAAACGCTATAGACTACAGCCATCATAATAATTGCAATTACTCTGGTCGTATTTCTAAGCTCAACTTGTTTGTTAGTCTTTTTTCCGTGCTTTAGGAGTTAATGTTACTATTTCAGAAAATTCACACTGAATTGGACACAGTCTATCCAAAAATCAGACATCATAGTCTGTGCAGTCTGATCTTTATCAACTCTGTGAGCAAATGCACTTTGAGTTGTGCTTACCAGCCTATGGGTTACCTCTTAACCAAACAACAAAATTTGAGACCTGTCCAAACCAAAAGTATATGCAGACACCAAACTAAATGTGGCTAAAATTGTGGAAGTTGTCTTTGATAGGGTGGAAAACATTGTGAGAAAATGAGAAAATGCTGGTTATCAGCATTTTCTCATTTTCGCACAATGTTTTCAAAAGTCTTCATTCTCAAGGTCGTTAAAAGTTGGCACTGTGTGGAAAAGGGTTAAATCTTTACCACACAAAAAAAATTTCAGACTAGTCAAAGTCCACAGCATTTGTAGACAACAAATCAAATGTAGCTCAAATTGTCAGTGAAAGGGTAGGAAACATTGTGGGAAAACCAGAAAATGCTGATTACCACCATTTTCTCCTTTTCCCACAATGTTTTCAAAAGCTGTTTTCTTCAGATTCATTAAAACTCGGGATTGTGTGGTAAAGGGTTAAGAAAACAGGAGGGCCATGATGGCCCTGAAGTTGCTCACCTGAGCTATTTGACCATACATGACCCGTTTCCAATCTTTTTCAGAGATATTATGACAAATATTCTAAAGAATACAGAAGGTATTACAAAGATTTGACCTGGTGACCTAGTTTTTGATGTGAAGTGACCTATTTTCATAACTGGATGTAGACATCATAAAGGCGAACATTCTGACCAACTTTTATAAGTATTGGACTCAAAATGTAGCCTCTAGCATGTACACAATATTTTCTAAGACTTGACCTGGTGACATATTTTTGACTAGATGTGACCCGTTTTCAAACTCTTCTAAGATATCATTAAGACAGACAATCTGACCAATTTTCATTAGCACTGGAATGAAAATGAGCCCTCAAGAGCAAATTCATGGTTCTTCAAAGATTTGACCTAATGACCTAGTTTTTGATCCGATGTAACCCATTTCCAACTTGTCTAAGATATCATCAAGACAAACATTCCGACATATGTTCAAGAGAATAGGACTACAAATGTGGCCTTTACAGCGTACACAAGGTTTTTCTAATATTTGACCTACTGACCTAGTTTTTAACCCCACATGACCCATTTTCAAATTGTCCAAGATATCATCAAGACAAACATTCTGACAAAGTATAATGAGTACTGGACAAAAAATGTGGCCTCTAGAGTGTATACAAGGTTTTTCTGAGATTTGATCTAGTGACCTAGTTTTTTACCCAACATGACCCATTTTCAAACTCATTTGAGATATCATCAAGAGAAACTTTCTGACCAAATTTCAAGAGTATTGGACTAAAAATGTGGCTTCTAGAATGTACACAAGGTTTTTTTCTAAGATTTGACCTAATGACCCAGCTTTTGATCTGACATGACCAATTTTCACACTTATCTGAGATATCATCAAGACAAACATTCTGACCAAGTTTCAAGAGTATTGGACTAACAATGTGGCCTCTAAAGTGTATAAAAGGTTTTTCTAAGATTTGACATAGTGACCTAGTTTTTGACCAGACATGACCCATTTTCGAACTGGTCCAAGATATCATCAAGACAAACATTCTGACCAAGTTTCAAGAGTATTGGACTAAAAATGTGGCCTCTAGAGTGTACACAAGGTTTTTCTAAGATTTGACCTAGTGACCTAGCTTTTGACCTGATCTGACCCATTTACGAAAATGTTTGAGATATCATCAAGACAAAGATTCTGACCAAGTTTTAAGAGTATTGGCCTAAAAATGTGGCCTCTAGAGTATACACAAGGTTTTTCTAAGATTTGACCTAGCGACCTAGTTTTTGACCCAACATGACCCATTTTCAAACTTATCAGAGATATCATCAAGACAAACATTCTGACCAAGTTTTAAGAGTATTGGCCTAAAAATGTGGCCTCTAGAGTATACACAAGGTTTTTCTAAGATTTGACCTAGCGACCTAGTTTTTGACCCAACATGACTCATTTTCAAACTAATCAGAGATATCATCAAGACAAACATTCTGACCAAGTTTTAAGAGTATTGGACAAAAAATGTGGCCTCTAGAGTGTACACAAGGTTTTTTTAAGATTTGACCTAGTGACCTAGTTTTTGACCCGAAATGACCCATTTTCAAACTCATCCGAGATATCATCAAGAAAAACATCCTGATCAAGTTGCATGACTATCGGATAAAAAATGTGGCCTCTAGAGCATACACAATGTAAAAGTTGACGACAGACAACGCACGTTGCACGACACAAAACAGACGACGGACACAGCACGATCACAAAAGCTCACCATGAGCACTTCATGCTCAGGTGAGCTAAAAAGTGATGAATTAAAAAATTGCTTCAGTTATCTTTTTTCCTTATTTTTATAACATCAAGTTCAAATCATGAAGAAACGCATTAAAACAGCTTCTCTAAAAATAACGTAATTATTATTTGCAAAAAATTAACCATATAATCAAATACTGGTAAATTTCTCTAACCTTCATAAAAACACATCAATTCTCGAGATTTTTCTCCTGGTTGTGAAATTTGTCTCTCTAAAATAGCAGACTAGAAAATGCAGACGATTCAGCCCTCCAACAGCATAGCAGACATTAATTTTTTCTCCTTCCTGTATTTCAATGAAGCTGTAAAGAGAAAATACAACTCAATGTTTCTTGGTAATCCATCACATAGAACTAGCCTGTAGCATAGAGCCACTATCATCTCTACTTGTCTGTTTTATCACAGAAACATGGAATAAAATACTTAATGAAATAGCATGAGTTTATCTTTTAAAGAACTCTGGCCCTAAACTAGGCACAAAACCCATTCTTAAACAGATACAATTTTTCAGCCGTGATTTTAATCTATATTTTTACATATTTTTTTGCAATAAAATTTCCACTTTAATATGTCCCTACATTGCACAGCCTTACAAAACAGTGTCTGAATTTATAGGGAGCTTTTTAGATTTTCATTACCTTACTAAACGCAAGGTCTATGGCCCCTAACTCTCTTATTAAAAGACGGAAGCTGCCGAGATTGGCTGAATAGCCTTTACGAAAATGTTGCATAAGGTCTACGGCCCCTAACTCATCAGTAAACATCAACTTTTTCGTAAAGGCTATTCGGCCAATCTCGCCTGCTACCGTCTTTTAATATGAGAGTCAGGGGCCGTAGACTCACTAACTCATCAGTAAGTATCGTGTAACATCGACGTTTTCATAAAGGCTATTCGGCCAATCTTGGCAGCTTCCGTCTTTTAATATGAGAAATAGGAGCCGTAGACCTTAATGATATGAAATCTACAAGTCTCATTTTATCCGGGGTTTCTTGTATAATAAAAAAGACATTAGATGAATATATTTGGAAAATTTCATTTAAATTGGACAAGCCTGAATTAAACACTACAAGCATAATTATGAACATATAATGGTAACTCAACACGGAGCGGTTTGACAATGTCGACCTTAAGTTAAGTGCAACGTCAAATTAACCCTTTACCAAACAATCCCTGGTTTTTATGACCCAGAGGAAGAAGCCTTCTGAAAACATTGTGGGAAAAAGGAGAAAATGCTGGTAACCAGCATTTTCTCCTTTTCCCACAATGTTTTCTACTCTTCTAAAGTCAAGTTTCAATTTTTGGGTCTTATTTATTTTGTCGTCTGCAAATGCTTTCAATTTGGACAAGTCTAAAATTTTGTCGTTTGGTAAAGAGTTAAAGTTTCTCAAAGTACTCTCTGCCAGCATCCACACATTTCTTGTGCCTTGTAACTGTAAGAGTATGTCTCTAAACCAGTATTTGGGTTAGTCTCCGATTGTTGATTCACTAAGACTTACATACAAGAATGACGTATAATGGACAAACGCCGCCATTTAATTTTGCACTGTTTCCCTGTCTAAAACGAGATATGAGAGGAATCCACTACTATACTATACAAGAACTTCAGATGGCTGTAAGTCAGCTCAGAGCCTACCCAAAATAACAGTTTAGAGACATATTCTTACAGTTGGTTTCAGTGGGAAAAAAAAAAGTAAAAAAAGGGACATAACTGTGTCAAAAATATTTTGATGGATACCCTAATCTTGTTGTTTGGGTTCCCCTTTTGATAGTTAACAACTAGTTCAAATTTGAAGTAAATATCTTCAATATATAACAGAGATTTTAAAAACTGACAAAGTTTTTGCATGACAACCAAGACAATGACAGGGCTATGATATCACATTTTCTTAGAAAAAAGGCAAGCTAAAAATAAATGAAAGTCAAACCTCTGTTGTTTGAAAGGTTTAAACAAGCTGTTGGCAAATTGGTTACCTTTAGTTTGAACATCATTCATCTATCAATTGCAGAAAAATTAAATTCATACCATGTAAAATTATGGATATTCTTCGTGGTGCTGTCACCATGACATGGCCTGCAACATGCCAAAAGGGGTATTCTGACATTCGTGTAAAGTGTCATCTCGGATTAGCCTGCGCAGTTCGCACAGGCTAATCCAATATGGCACTTTAGGACTACATCAGATTTTGTCCTAGAGTAGACTTGCGCAACATAGAAAATTACATAAAAACGGAAAGTGTTGTTTTGGATTAGCCTGCGCGGACTGTGCAGGCCGATCCGGATCAACAATTTTCGCATATGTCCAAATATCCCTTTTGCGCGTGTTGCAGGCCATATGACTAACACTTTTGAAGTGATGATAAACACCATCCAAACTTACAAACAAATCCAATTGTACATGGGTACAAGACTCAGGTCTCCATTGTGTGTTTTTTTCTATTTTATCCTAATCACACCGGGACTATAAAATATATCTGATACTAAATATCTGATGTAATAAAGAAAGATAATCCCAGATCTGGACTGTGTTCCACAGATATCTAGTTGACTGCAAACAGACTTCCAGTATTTCCTGTATTGCTGAAACTGCAAGGCTATATAACTTTAAATGAGCCATCATTTTAGAGTTTTCAAAATTCAAGGCACTTGAAGATGAATAAGTAAATGTGATTGAAATGATAGTATTCCTCCTTTCAAAGGTAGAAAACATTGTGGGAAAAGGAAACAAACGCTGGATACCACCATTCTCCTCTTTTCCCACAATGTCTTTGAAAGCCTATAAAATTTCCTCCAAGGTAAAATACACAGGGTTACGACATAGCAGGAAAAGCAGAAAAATGTTGATAACCAGGTTCTGTTTTCACGTGATCTTTTCCAACTTAACATTTTGTCACATGGTAGAGAGTTAAACTATTTACTGAATAGATATTTATCAAAATTAATATGCCAGTGTTAAAAAAATGGCCTACATAGTTTGTTCATTGTATCTAGTATGCATAGTGTTTAAAACCATTTTCAAGGTTATTAAAGTTGTATCACAGAAGCCAGTACACCTATCCATGCTTTCCTGGAGTTTCTACCAGTACTTTGCACAATATTCTTCGAAAGCCACTGCCCACTTTCCCACATATCCACTGTCAAAACAATGAGGCCTATATAGCCAGAGACCATTCTCATCCAATGACAAGAACACTGATTCTTGCATTCATGGAACTCTGAGACAAAATGTATCAGGACTGATGAAATGTCATCAAAACTGGCAATAATTGATAAAAGAAACTGTCCCAGGCCTTTTGAAATTAACCATTTACCCAAATGTAATCCATCTGTCAAAGTATCGAACCTTCAATGGCAAATAGTGAAATTTCTCAAACAAGAGGGCCATGATGGCCCTGTATCGCTCCACTGGCTATTAAGTAAAATTCTGACCAGTCGTTTCAGAGAAGAAGAATTTTTAAGAATTTCTAAATTTCCATATAGTGCAAGTACCCCCATTCACCAGAGCCACATTTTTTGACGGATCAAAATTTTATGAACAATTTTTGAAAAAGGTCACCCAAGCAACAATCCTGTGAAATTATTTCAAAATCTGACCTGCTGTTTCAGAGGAGAAGATTTTTAAAGAATTCCTTCATTTCTGTATAGTGCAAGAAGCCCCCATTCACCAGAGCCACGTTTTTTGACGGATCAAAATTTTACGAACAGTTTTTGAAAAGGGTCACCCAAGGAACAATCCTGTGAAATTATTTCGAAATCTGACCAGCGGTTTCAGAGAAGAAGAATTTTGAAGAATTCCTTCATTTCTATATGGTGCATGAAGCCCCCATTCACCAGGGCCACATTTTTTGATGGATCAAAATTTTACGAACAATTTTTAAAAAGGGTCACCCAAGGAGCATATCTGTGAAATTATTTCAAAATCTGACCCGTGGTTTCAGAGGAGAAGATTTTTAAAGAGTTCCCTAAAAAATTCCATTTGGTTGCAATGGCAACCAGAGTTTTTGATGGAATCAAATTCTGTGAACAGTTTTTAAAGAGGACCTTCCAAGGAACATTCCAGGCAAGTTTGGTCCAAATCCGCCCAGTAGTTTAGGAGGAGTTGATGTTTAAAGAATTGTTGACGACACACGACGCACGACGGACACCAGGTGATCCTAAAAGCTCCCCTTGAGCACGTTGTGCTCAAGTGAGCTAAAAAGTTAACATACGGATGGACGCACAACGGACAACGGGCCATAACATAAGCCTGCTGGCCTTCGGCCAGTGGAGCTAAAAAACTTGTCTAGCATCAATCATGTATCACTGCAGCTTGATAATCAAGGGAGGTAAATAGTAACAAACTTTATCTTTCATAAAAAGAGTTATTTCCCTTGATTAATGTTTAAATTGAAGTGACAATATTTTGAAGCCCATGTTAAACTTGCGATCCCTGGAATGAAGGCAATTTTGACCCCAGACCTACAATAAGAAACTAGAATGTGTGGTTATAAACAAAAAGATTTTTTAATCTTGCCCAATAAAAAGTCATGTAAAACAAGTTTGCTGAATAAAAGGCCCTGTAAAATATGTGATCCATGACACAGGATTATCAAGTTTTCACTATAAAAGCCAATGTAAAACTTGTGACCCCTGGTGTGGAGTCAAACTTGACCCCCAAAGTTAAAATTTGGGCCCTCTTGGTAGAGGCCCATTATATAAAGTTACATGCAAAATTTGGTAGCCCTAGGCCTAAATATGGCTATGTACAAGTAGATTATTGAAGTTTCCTTATATAAGACCATGTAGAACTTGTGACTCCCTGGGGTGGGGCTACATTTGACCCCCTGGGCTATAATTTGGGCACCCTTGATAGAGACCCCCTAGATAAAGCTAAATGCAAAATTTGATAGCCCTAGCCCTTATAGCTAGATGCGAAAGATTTTCCTACATAAGCCCGCCCATGTAAAACATGTTACCCCCCCGGAGCGAAGTCAAATTTGACCCTCGGCTATAATTTGGACACCCTTGGTACAGGTCCACTAGATAAAGCTACATGCCAAATTTGGTCACCCTAGGCCCCATGGCTAGGTCAAAGAAGAATTTTAAAGTTCTCCCTATATAAGCCCATGTAAAACTTGTTATATAAGCCCATGTAAAACTTGTTACCCCCGGGCAGGGCCTAATTTGACCCCAGGGCTATAATTTGAACAATCTTGGCAGAGGTCCACTAGATAAAGCTACATGCCAAATTTGGTAGCTCTAGGCCCTATGGCTAGGTAGAAGAGGAATTTTAAAGTTCTCCCTAAATAAGCCCATGTATAACTTGTAACCCCCGGGGCGGGGCCAATTTTGACCCCAGGGCTATAAATTGAAGAAACTTGGTAGAGGTCCACTAGATAAAGCTACATGCCAAATTTGGTAGCCCTTGGCCTTACAGTTTCAGACAAGAAGATTTTCAAAATTTTTCAGTTTTGTTGCCATGGCAACCAGAGTTTTTGAAGGAATTAAATTCTTTCAAGAAATTCTGAAGAGGACCATGGCAGGATCATTTCTGTGAAGTTTCATCAAAATTGGATGGGTAGTTTCAGAGAAGAAGACGTTTTAAAAAAAAGTTAACGCACGGTCGGACGGACGCACGGACGGATGGACGGACGCACGACGGACAACAGGCCATGACATAAGCCCGCTGGCCTTCGGCCAGTGGAGCTAAAAATGAGCAAACCCTCAGTTGGTCATCATATTCCCTTAATTATCAGCTATTTTATTTCAAATGAATGTTTGAATGGTGCTTTACACCACTTTCAACATTATTTTAGTCATACTAAGGGATAGCTCATTTATTTGTGTTTGTCCTGGGTTTCACAAGTATTAGGCTGAGTGTCTTGTCCAAGGGCACTCTACTGAGGCTCAAACCAGGGCTTCATGGTCCCTCAACCACTGAGCTATGCAGGACCCCCATTTTTATCTCAAATATTATCTGTATGATTATTACGTATTACTTTTTGCCTTTATGACCCTTGGTAACCAATACATGGATTTTTCCTTACACATTGTTTGGAACAGTCCTACATTTGCATACCCCTTTTAATTTTTTACCAAACAATCCCAAATTTATCTAATGACCCTTGGAGAAAAGACTTTTGAAAACATTTTGACAAAAGGAGGGAACCCACTATGTTTTCAAAAGTTCTATTGCTTGAGGTCGTTAAAACTCTGCATTGTGTGGTAAAGGATTCAAATTTCAACTTGCACTGCAGACATTATTCTCATTGATGGTACAGAAAAATCATGCTACAGCTATGGAATAGTGGGTTGACTTGAGGTCATCATGGTTTTGTGAAGGGGATATTGTCTATGACAGGGTGATATTGGTTCATATTGACTGGAAGAACAAAGTTAGTTCTAAGTTATGTCGATGGGACAGACTGGGCAATTGAGAAATGACTGGTCAGAGACTGGTCACACTGATGGGTATATCAATGAGAAACTTACTCATGTATGATACACAATCATCAGCTCCATTTTGTTGTGATTGCTCCTGTATTATTTCCTGGTAATGTTTTTTTTTGAAAAACATGAGAAAAATCCCAAGTTTAAATAATTATCTCTACTTTTACCGATCTTTTAAGAACTTTTTCCCTTTACCACACAACAAAATTTCGGACTGGGCCAAAATCAATACATTTGCAGACAACAAAATAAACTGTAGCTCGAAAATGATTTCTGTCTCTCAAATGATAGAAAACCTTGCGGGAAAACGAGAAAATGCTAGTTTCTAGCATTTTCTCCTTTTCCTACAATGTTTTTTTAAAATGAATTTTTTTGTAAGGTTGTTAAGACAGAATTGTTTGATCAAGAATTAATGGAAGAAAAACCCCTTTGGGTGTAGGACTAACTTAACACCTCACCAAACAATCCACTATCTTTAACCTCCAGCCAGAAGAAATTTAAATGTTTTGAAAACATAGTGGGAAAAGGTAAAATTTTCCAAAATAAAACTTAACTTTTTAAAGCCAAGAAAAAATGTAGCTTTTTCAGCACCTCAAAAATGAAATGAAAAAAATTAAGTCTTCTATCACAATGTCATTTTTTAACTTTTTTTTACTAACAAATAAATACATTTCACTTTTCAACGACTACAAAATACAGTTCTGCTGCAGGATGAAGTCTAAGACAGTTTAACTCTTTATCATACGACAAAAATTTAGACTGGTACAAATTGAAAGCGTTTGAAGACAACAATTTAAATATAGTTCAAATGATGGAATTTGTCTTTGATAGGGTAGACAACATTGTGGAAAAAGGAGAAAATGCTGGTAACCAGCATTTTCTCCTTTTCCCAAAATGTTTTCAAATGGCGTCTTCCTCAGGGTTTTTAAAACTCGTGACTGTGTGGTAAAGGATTAATCACAATCTATAGTAAAAGAAGAGGACAGTGTAAAGTCTAAAATCTACACTGTCCACATATGCCAGTACTCCGCATTCAGCATTTGCTCATTCTCCCACATTATTTTCTACCCTTTTTCCACACAATGCTGACTTTTAACAACCAGGGAAAGAAGGCTTTTGAAGTATTTGTGGGGAAAGGAGAAATGCTGGTATGCAGTATTTTCTGCTTTTCCTGCAATGTTTTCTACCCTTTCAAGAGCAAATTTCGTCATTTGGATCACCTTTGATCTGTCATCTGCAAATTCTTTCAATTTGGACCAGTCTAAAGTTTTATTGTTTGGTAAAGAGTTTACCCTTTCCAACACGGTCTCGACTTTTAACAACCTTGAGGAAGAGGCCTTTTGAAAACACTCTGGGAAAAGGAGAAAATGCTGGTAACCAGTAGAGTGCGCAAGAACAATAACTCCACCTAGCGCGGATTTTGAGTAATTCTACTTTGATCTTCATTTTTACAGTCCAGTTCTTTGTCCAGAGTTATTCTTTTTACAAAGTTATGCTCCGGACAAGCAAGAAATGCTATAAAAATGAAGATCAAAGGGGGAATAACTCAAAATTTGTGCCAGGAAGAGTTATGGTTCTTGTGCACTGCACTCCGTAATTTTTCAACAATCATGCATACCAAATTTGAAGATGTTCAGACTAGAGATGACAAAGTTATATTCCGGATAAGCAGAAAATGCTGTAAAAATGACGATCAAAGGGAAATAACTCAAAAACAGCATGAGGCAGAGTTATGGTTCTTTCGCACTACAACAAACACAAATGCCGAATTTCAAGTCAATCAGACTGGAGATGACAACCTATTAAGCTCTGGACAAAGAACTCGACTGTAAAAATGAAGATCAAAGTGGAATTACTCAAAATCTGTGCTAGGTAGAGTTATTGTTCTTGTACACTGTACTCCGTAATATTGTAACAAACATGCATACCAAGTTTGAAGTCATTCTGACTTGAGATAACAAAGTTATATTCCGGACAAGCACTAAATGCTGTAAAAAATGACAAAGGGAAATAACTCAGACAGCACGAGGTAGAGTTACAATTCTTGTGCACTGCACTTCCAAATATTGCAACAAATAAGCATACCATATTTCAAGTCATACCTACTTAAGATGACAAACTTATGCTCCGGACAAGCAAGAAATGCTATAAAAATGAAGATCAAAGGGGGAATACCTCAAAATTCGTGCCAGGAAGAGTTGTGGTTCTTGTGCACTGCACTCCGTAATTTTTCAACAATCATGCATACCAAATTTGAAGATGTTCAGACTAGAGATGACAAAGTTATATTCTGGACAAGCAGAAAATGCTGTAAAAATGATGATCAAAGGGAAATAACTCAAAAACAGCACGAGGTAGAGTTATGGTTCTTTCGCACTGCACTCCGTATTATTGCAACAAACACAAATGCCAAGTTTCAAGTCAATCGGACTGGAGATGACAAAGTTATGCTCCGGACAAAGAACTGGACGCTGCCCACCCAACCGCCAGCCCAGACGCCCGCCCGGATGCCCGGACGCCCGTATGCCATGGGTGATCCCATAATACATCCCGTCTTTGACAGGCCTATAAAAGGAGAAAATCCTGGCAACCAGCATTTTCTCCTTTTCGCTCCACAAAGATATCAAAAGCTTTCTTTCATCTGGATCATTAAAACATTGGATTGTTTGGGGACAAGGTTAACCCTTTACCACACAATCCCAAGTTTTAACGACCTTGAGAAAGAAGCCTTTTGAAAACATTGTGGGAAAAGGAGAAAATGCTGATAACCAGCATTTTCTCCTTTTCCCACAATGTTTTCTATCCATTCAAGAACAAATAATTTGAAAAATATTTGAATTATTATCTTTAAGTCCTTCGATATCGAATAATCTAGAAATTTGCTGTGTAGTAAAGGGTTAATCAATAAACATCAAAAAAGCTGTCTCTGGTAAAACATTTTATGGAAGTAATATTTGGAGGGTGAACCAATCAAACAAGAGGCGACCTCTTCGAGATTGAATCATTAATAACTACCTTATCGTTTTAATATATTGACAATTATACGCCAAGGAAACTGAGCTTTCTTAGATCAGTTCTGATTTGACATCTTTTTAAACTAGTTATTGCTAGAAAATTATCTTCAAACAGAAAACACTTTTCCTCATCCATACTCTGTCTAACTCTTTACCACATGACAAAATTTCAGACAGCACCTGGTCTAAATGGGAAGCAACTGCAGACAACAAAATCAACATTGTTGAACTCTTTACCAGATGACAAAATTTTAGACTTGTCCAAATTGAAAGCATTTGCAAATAACAAAGTTCATGTGGCTCAAATCATGGAGTTTGTTTGTGATAGGGTCGAAAACACTGTGGGAAAAGGAGAAAATGCCGGTTGCCAGCATTTTCTTGTTTTCCCACAATGTTTTCAAAAGCTTTCTTCACCAGGGTTGTTAAAACTTGGGATTGTGTGGTAAAGAGTTAACTGATGACAATTGTTCTCAAAAGTGTTAAAATTGTGAGAAAAGGAGAAAATTATGGTTTTTCCACATGTTTTCTTTTCCAAAGGGTTATCAGGATTGTGTGGTAAAGGGTTAATGCTTCAGAAGTCAAATAAGTTTCAAATTATTGGGTAATTATCTTATACATTTTGAGCAATTCTTTGATTTTTCTCTATAGTAATTCATTACCATTGGAATACAACTCTTTATGTTCTCTATCAGACATTTTTTTTTTCTTTCAAAAAAAAAAATAGGAACAGGAGCAACTGGGATTAACAAACATTTTCTCTCACAGAGTTTTGTCAGTAGAAATTGCTGCTTTTAGCACAGTTTATCATTTCCGGAAATTTCTATTCATTTACTTCAAAGCAAATAAAATTGTTTTTTAACCCTTTACCACACAATGACGCCTTTTGACGCCCCTAAAAAAGAGGCCTTTTGAAAACATTGTGGGAAAAGGAGAAAATGCTGGTAACCAGCATTTTCTCCTTTTCCCACAAAGTTTTCTACCCTATCAAAGAAAAGTTGCGTCATTTGAGCCACTATGAAATTGTCGTCTGCAAATGCTTTCAATTTGGATAGGTCTTAAATTTTGCCGTGTGGTAAAGGGTTAACTGCCAAATTCAGTATTATAGGCAAGTTTCAGAACACATTGGTCCATTTCTTCACTGTTTCAGTGTTCTTAAGATAATCTACTACATTAATCATCATCATCATCAGTGTTCTTAAGATAATCTCCTACATTAATCATCATCATCATCCCGATAGTCTGCCATTTTCAACTTTTAATCCTTTACAATATGGCAAATTTCAAAGTCACTATATTACTTTAACCCTTTACCACACAATGACAACTTTTAACACCCCTGATAAAGAAGGCTTTTGAAAACATTGTGGAAAAAGGGGAAAATGCTGGTTACCAGCATTTTTTCCTTTTCCCACAATGTTTTCTACCCTATCAAAGAAAAATCATTTCATATGAGCCACATTGAAACTATCATCTGCAAATGTTTTCAATTCGGACAGGTCTAAAATTTGTCGTGTGGTAAAGCGTTAATTAAAGAATCGCTCTTTTTCCCACATATTAGAGCTGTCTACTGCATTGGTGTAAAAAGATGTATCTGTATGATAATACCTAAAAAGCTATTCCGATTTTCATAACATCACTAGAACAAAGATAAAAGTACAAAAAAAAATTCAGTGGCATTTCCTTAACTCTTCACCAAATGAGCAAATATTTGATTTGTCCTAATCAAAAGCATTTGCCACCTACAAATTAAATATGGTTCAATTTTTTGGTCTTAGTCTTCGGAGAAGTAGAAAACATTGTGGGAAAACAAGAAAATGCTGGTTATCAGCATTTACTTTTCAGGGTTGATAAAACTCGGGATTGTGTGGTAAAGGGTTAATGGGCTAGTCATAGTCTCCTAGAGATTTCGCTTTTGAGGTGGGCAGTCTAAAATTTTGCGATTTGGTCCATGGAGTTAACCCTTTACCACACAATCCTGACTTTTAATGACCATGTGAAAGAAGCCTTTTGAAAACATTGTGGGAAAAGGAGAAAATGCTGGTAACCAGCATTTTCTTTTTTTCTCACAATGTTTTCTTCCTTTCCTAAAACAAATTTCAATTTTTTAGTCACATTAATTTTATTTTGTCGTCTGCAAATGCTCCCAATTTGGACCAGTCTAAAATTTTGTCATTTGGTAAAGAGTTAAATGGAGAAAACATTCTTCCTGTTCTACAACTTTGGTTCATGAAACTGAAAGGTACTACATAATAAAGCATTGAAAGCTATAGGTGGGTTGAGTGCTTGATGTTCCTTACTAGCACCAGGGATAAAACAGATTCTACTTCAAAAGAGCTTTACCTTTGAAAATACATAGTCATTATGTACAAGAATGCTAGTTTCTCCAAAACCCAAAGGATACCACAAGAAATATGGTGCCAATTTTGTAATCAAATCTATCAATTCTTAAACAAGAAAGTCATGATGGCCCTAGATTTCTTATCTGAGCATTTTGTAGCTTTGAGAAACTTTTGAGAGAAAAATGTTAAGAGCAAGTTTCATAAACAATGGATTGAAAATGTGACCTCTGGGATGCAAAAAATGTTCTTCCAACATTTTACCTACCTTTTGACCTAAGGTGACCCATTTTTTAACCTTGTCCGAGCTATACTGGATAAAGGCTGGCTGACAAAGTTTCATGAGCATTGGCCTAAAAATTTGGCCTCTAAGGTCACAAAAAGTAAAAGCTTTATGTGGCTTAGCTTAGGTAAAAATTGATCAACTGTATGCTGTTTAATGCAGTTTTCAACATTATTTCAGCTACATCACAGCTGCCAGTGCACCTACCTATGCTTTCCTATGGTTAGTGTAAAATTACTTCACACAATATTCTACCCAAGCCATTGGCTCTGCTTTCCCACATAAACATGGTCAAAACAACAATCAGTGGTAAGAAAGGAATGAATCCTGTTGCAATCATAGACTATCATCAATCTTAGGGAAAAAAATTGGTCAATCTGGGGGTCTAAACTGCATGACAGAAACAGCATGATCACAGAAGCCCAACCTGGCACTCACTGATCAAGTGAGCTAAAAAACAACCTGTTTTTTGACAAACCCGAGAGAGAAGACTTCTAAAAAGCTAAAGGAAAATGAGGAAGAGCTGCGGTCACCAGCATTTTCTCCTTCATTCACAATGTTAAAAATTTCTGCCGTTTCAAAGAAAAAGCCTACCATTTGAACCAAATTTAATTTTTTGTCTGCAGTTATTTTGAACTGGACATGTCTTCACTTTTATCCTTCCATTTGTAACCATAGATGCATTTGCAGGGAATGTAAAGCAAAATCAGCCAGTACATAATTATATGCAGTCTGATCTTGCCCTACACTCTCCGCTGCTTTATTAGTTACAAGGTTAGGTCATACTGATACCCATTCCATTAATCCTTTACCACACGACAAATTTTAGACCTGTCCGAATTGAAGGCATTTGCAGATGACAGTTTCAATGTGGCTCATATGAAATGATTTTTGTTTGATAGGGTAGAAAACACTGTGGGAAAAGGTGAAAATGCTGGTAACCAGCATTTTCTCCTTTTCCCACAATGTTTTCAAAAGCCTTCTCTATCAGGGGTGTTAAAAGTCGGCGTTGTGTGGTAAAGGGTTAAAATAAACTTAATGAAAATTGTTTGTGAAATCATCAATTAAATTTGGTAGGATAAAGGTTAGCCCTTTGCCTAACAATTCCAAGTTTTAATGACCTTCGAGAAAAAAAGCCATTGAAAACATTGTGGGAATGGAGAAAATGCTGGTACCCAGAATTTTCTCCTTTTCCCACAATGTTTTCTACCCTTTCTCAGACAGCTTTCCCATTTGAACCACAATCAATTTGTCATCTGCAAATGTGTTCAATTTGGACAAGTCTACAATGTTATTGTCTGGAAACAAGTTAACCCTTTACTAAACAATCCCTGGTTTTAACGACCCCGAGGAATGAGTCTTCTGAAAACAGTGTGGGAAAAGGAGAAAATGCCGGTAACCAGCATTTTCTCCTTTTCCCACAATGTTTTCTAAGTCATGTTTCAATTTTTGAGTAACGTTTATGTTGTCATCTGCAAAGGCTTTCAATTTGGACAAGTCTACATTTTTGTCGTTTGGTAAAGAGTTAAGCTGTGTTAGAATGAATTGCTTGAATAAGGGTTGAAAATTTTCCAAACAAAGTTTTAGACTAGTCCACATTAAAAACATTTGCAAACAACAAATTAAATGGGCCTCAACTGGCAGATTTTGTCCTTGATAGGATAGAAAACATCATGAGAAAAGGAAAAAAATGCTGAATACTGACATTTTCTCCTTTTCCAACAATATTTTCGAAGGTCGAGACTCCTTCCTCTGTGAGGTTTATCAAAACTTGGGATGGTGTTGTAATAGGTTAAATAGGAAATGAAAAAATAGGCTTTTTTTCCTCAGAAAATGCCTTTATCTTTTTCCAATATTCAATTTCATAGATAATCTCTTTGACAGCTTTACTCACAATACAGCATAGTGCAGACTTTTTACACCCCTATAAACAGACAGCCATTTAAAATCTAGTGTATAAGCAGTGTATTTTCTAGGATGCGCAATTGTGGGATTAACGCTAATTTAGTTCAGATCCAACATAAATTCAGACCCAACTCATGATAGCCCGGCATAAAAAATTAACAATGAAAAAGTCCCACAACAAATAGTGTACACTTGCCTTGCAGAAAATACTGCTATTTTCAATAAAACGGCATCATTACTGAAGCTATTTTCACAACATAAGTATGTTCATTAAAGTAACCTCCCTTGATGGGAGCGAGTTCAAATAACCCACTTCCAAAGCAGCCTAGTCCAAAACGGCACACTTTTCTGGGTAATGTTCAACTAGAGGCGCTTGAGCGCCTGTATCGCTCCACAGGCCTGATATTTCTATAATGGCGAAAGGAAGTTTTTAACAATTATCATTCAATCCTGCATTTTAGCTCACTGAAGAAACAATTTGGTAGACAACCACCATAGGAACTTACCTGCAAAACAACAATGAAATCCAATGAATAGTTTTAGAGAAGAAATTTTTCAAAGATTTTACTTTATACCATAAAAGGAAAATGAGTCTCCCATAAAAGCCATGTTTTTTGACAGATCTTTTTTTTTTTAAGGAATTCTGTAAACCTGTATCTAAGGAACATTCCTGCAAAATAATAATGCTATCCAAATAGCGGTTTGGGAGGAGAAGATTTTTAAAGGTTTTTTACTTTGGTTGCCATGGCAACCAGAATTCTTCATGGAACACAATTATTTGAAGGAATTTGAAAGAGGACCACCAAAGGAACATTCCTGTGAAATTTGGTAAAAATCCAGTCAATAGTTTCTGAGGAGAAGTTTTTTAAAGAAAAAGTTTACGGACGCACGCACGGACGAACGGACGGACGGACGGACGGACGCACGACGGACACAACGCCATGACAATAGCTCGCTGGCCTTCGGCCAGTGGAGCTAAAAATTGTATCTATCACCTATTCATTGAAAATCCCCCATGATTTTTCGTTGGAGGGGGGAAGTTACCCCCCTCATTTATAGTTACTAGAAAGTTTGAGTCTTAATGTAAAAACATACAAATCCTTAGCCTGCATTACTTGCAACTATACACAACTTCTGAAATAATGAAGTTTGGAAAGGAAGAATGTGCGAAGCAAAAATAAAATGCCCTTTTGTCAAAAAACTTTACATAAAATTTAACCCTCAACCAACCAATCCCCGCTTATAAGGGCCCTGGAGAAGAAGTCTTTAGAATTTTTTCTTTCTCCCACTATGTTTTTTTTTAACATTTCAAAAACAACTTTCAAAATTCATTCACCTTTATTATGTAGTCTGCAAAATACTTTCAATTTGCACAGGTCTTAAATTTTGTCGCTTGGTAAAGAGTTAACTCTCTTCCGAGAGCAAATTTCAATTTTTTTGTCACATTTATTTTGTCGTCTGCAAATGCTCTCAATTTGGACCAGTCTAGAATTTTGCTGTTTGGTAAAGAGTTAAAGAGGAGTTTTTTTCTCTTCCTCAAAAATTTAATGTTTCTTATGTTACACAACTCAGTGGTAATTCTAAAATACTTTAGACTGAGGCAAGACTGTTTTCTTCCTCATAATATCCATTTCCAAAACAACCCTAAGATTTATCAACCCTGAGAAACAAGGTTTTTGAAAACATTGTGGACAAAGAAGAACCGGCATTTTCTCCTTCTTCCACAATGTTTTCTACCCTTTCAAAAAAACAAACTCTTCCAGTTGATCTACATTTATTTTGTCGTCTGCAAATGCTTTTAATTTCGATGAGTCTAACATTTTGTTGTCTTGTAAAGAGTTGATTCCTGTCTCTTAAAAAAAAATAATTGTTTATTTCCCAACACTAAAAGGCTTTGTGTAGATGAATTCCACATGCTCTCTGGTACTTGCTTACAATTTCTTGGTCTTCAATTATTTCAACTCAATCACAGGGAATAATACTAGTCTATGGTGAATATTTTTGGACATCTATTGTGCACCGTACCAGTCAAAAATTAAAATCGCCTTTGGGGACAGTGAGTTATATGTACTCAGAATAATACATAAAACAAACCTAATATTAGTATCTAATAATAAAGTGGGCATTGGTTAATTAACCCTTTACTCCACAGATACTCATTTTGACGCATCAAGAACAGACAGCTTTTGAAAACATTGTGGGAAAAGGAGAAACTGCTCATAACGAGCAGTTTCTCCTTTTCCCACAATGTTTTCTACTCTATCAGATATCTGTATCTCCATTTGTCCACATTTTTGACATCATATCTTTATTTGCTGTTGAACTGGAAGAGTCTAAAATTGGCATATCAGGTAAAGAGTTAACATGACACAAGTGGTCATAAGACAGAATTCTGAAACAGTTTTATTCAGAGACCCAGGTTCACATATTCATATAAGCCATCCTCTGGCAAAAGGGGATTAACCCCTTACCAAACGACAAATTTTAGACTCTTCGAAATTGAAAGCACCTGCAGAAGGCAATTCAAAAACTTTCTCTTACGAGTTACAGATGTCTGATAGGGTAGAAAACATTGTGGAAAAAGGAGAAATTGTTCGTAACGAGCAATTTCTCCTTTTTCCACAATGTTTTCAACAGCCTTCTAGACCAGGATCGTAAAAACAAGGGATTGTTTGGTAAAAGGTTAAACGCATCACAGAGCATCCCTGTGATGCATCATACCTAGCAAGCCATCACATATTTAGGGGTCAATAAAAGCCACTTTTTTAACACCCGACAAGTCATGATAGACTGTTCCTTGAACATACAGAATATTGACCAATCGCAAAAAGTTTTGGCCAACAACAGCCTGCCTGGACTGCACAGGCTAACCTGGGTCAATATTTTTCCCCCAGATGCATTAAGCCCCCTTTTCACAGAACAAGGCTCATTCACTTGAATACAATTGTTTCATCTTTCAGCACAATTACTGTAAAAAGCAATTTATTCTTTTGCCACTATGTTTTTATATAAACCGGTATATCAACCCTACATTCATTTTGGTTATCCATAACTGACATGGATACTTTTGCACTTGTCTGCTACTTATTTGTTTTTTATTTCTTAACAAAACCAAATAGATAAGTTCTTTTCAAAACAATCCAAAGTTCTAATAACCCTGAAAGAGAATGCTTTTGAAAACATTGTGGGAAAAGGGCAAAGTGCTAGTAGCCAGCATTTTCTCCCTTTCTCACAACGTTTTCTTCCATTTTAAAGAAAAATTCCAACCTTTGAGCCATTTCAGATTCAATGAGTCTGCAACTTCTTTCAATATATACAAATCTGATTTCTTATTGTTAGGTAAAGAGATAAGGAATTGAACCATAAGAGGCTGGAGGTTGGAGAAAAAGTAAATAATACCTAAACTCTTTACCACACAGTCCCGACCCTGAGGAAGAAGCCCTTTGAAAACATTGTGAGAAAAGGAGAAAATGCTGGTAACTAGCATTTTCTCCTTTTTCCACAATGTTTTCTGCTCTATCAAGGAAATTGTGTCATTTTTGCCAACTGTAATTTGTCGTCTGCAATTGCTTTCAATTTGGACAAGTCCAAAATTTTGTTGTTTGGTAAAGAGTTAAACAAGGAAAAGCTGCATGTCATTGTTCAAAAATAAATACAACAAAAATATGAATAAATGCTAAATACCTTCAATGCAATGTTCAACCTCCTTTCACGGAGTCTCTTCAGTAACCCATTATAACACCAAGGTGTCAAAACCTTATAAACCAGTGTCAATGTTTGATAGCAAAAATTACTATCAACAAGGTAACCCAATATTGTAGCTCTGCTCTGATACATGTAGAAACCCCATTCACTATCCTCTTCAAATGAGAAAAACTTTTAAATTAAACATAAACAAGCCTGGGAGAAAGTTTTTAAAGTTCCCATCAGCGCTCATCATTACTTCCCTCACGGAAAGGAAGCTTTAAGTGGCTTCTCCGTTATGTAAATTTACAGCTACTCCAAATTTGATTGGCAGGCAGCCTGCGACTGGGGGGAATGGAGTGAGTATTGGAGTGTTTTACTAGAATATTTTGTTTCCTGGACATGCCATCCCACTCTCTAGTAGTCGAGATATAGAAATTATCTGAGAGAGTTTATTATATTAGTTGGAGTGTTTCTTTTTCAAAGAGGAACTTTAGCATTTTGCCAAATTATCCCATGTTTTTTCATGACGCGGAGAAAGAGGGTATCTGAAAACAGCGTGGGTATAGGGGAAAATTCTGATAACCAGGACTTTCTCTCTTGCTTAAAATGTTTTCTTCTCTACATATTAAATGAGTACAACCATTTGAACCACAAAGAATCTTGAATGAAAATTCCAAAAGGATGGACTTGTGATAGATTTTTCACCCACTGTAACCACTATTCTCTACTTTCTTTGTTTGAATAACATGAGGATATTGCGGCAAAATGTCTTGAACATCAATATTGCTGTTCAAAAGTGGTCTGCTGCAAGAACTAAAGCTATAATCTGCACAGGTATCAAGTCATTGTGATTTTCAACAACAGTTTAGCTATTTCAGGCTTGCAATTGCACTTAACTCTTTACCAAACAACAAAATTTAGACTACTCTGAACTGAAAGTATTTGCAGAAAACACTATAATTGTTACTCAAAAATTGAAATTTTTTCTGAGAAGGATAGAAAACATTGTAAAAAAAAAAGGAGAAAATGCTGGTTACAAGCATTTTCTCCTTTACCCACAATGTTTTCAACAAGCTTCTTTCTATTAGGGTTGTTAAAACACAGGATTTTTTGCTAAAGCATAATGTTGAAACATTGTGCAGCAGTGAAAAAGGATTGATCCCTGTTGCAAAGACTAAAGTCCTGTCATATGGCCAAGACAGAATTCAAACTCCATTAACACTGTACCATACATCATCTTAAATAAGGACCATAAATTTGGTAACTAAACCAAATAACCTTCAAAATAACAAAATTCTGTACTCAGTTTCAAAGTAAGCTTTTGTATCCAGAAATATAAATATATTCTATTCATACAAAGCAACCAAAAAATAACAAATTCCTCCATGCTGAAGTACTATTTAAGAGTTTAAGTTCTTTTCCAAGAAATGCTTGTAATTTGTAAAAAAAACTGTCATCTTGGCAACTTAAGTGCCAAAACATTCAGGTTTTTCTTCAGGTTTCTGCATTAAATTTGATAGTTATTTGACTGCACTCTATATAATAAAACTGTTGCCAAACAAAAAGTACAGCAGCCGTCATTATTTGAAAGATTTGTGAGATAGGCAAATATTGTGCTTACTGCTGCTCTGCTTCTTTGACTTAATTGTCACTTTACCAACTGCCAGAAATTTTAGGCTAGACCAAATGGCCTGCTACACGTGAAAAGGGGCATTCGGACATTTGCGTAAAGTGTCGTCTGGGATCAGTCTGGGATCAGTCCGCGCAGGCTAATCTGAAACAACACTTTCCATTTTTATGTAATTTTCTGTTTTGCGCAAGTCTACTGTAGCACAAAATCTAATATAGTCGTAAAATGCTGTCTCGGATTAGCCTGCACGGACTGCGCAGGCTGATCCTATATGACAATTTACGCAAATGTCCGAATGCCACTTTTCGCGTGTTGCAAGCCATATTGATAGCATTTCTAGATGACATGTTAGTAAATGTGGTTCAATTGATAGGATGGGTCCTTGGATGGGTGTAAAATAATGTGGGAAAAGTAGAAATTGCTGGTTGCCAGCATATTCTCCTTTTTCCACAATATTTTCAAAGGCCTTATTCCTCAGAGTCATTTCAAGTCTGGATTGTTTGGCAAACTTTTATAAAAGGTGCCTCTTTGCAAATGGACCCTGTGTTTTTAATGATCCTGAGAAAGCAGACGTTTAGAAAACATTGGGGAAAGAGGAGGAAATGCTAGGGCACATCAATTTCTCCTTTTTCCATATTTTTTATCCTTTCAGAGACAAATCCCATTGTTCAACTCTTTCCCAAACGACAAATTTTAGACTCTTCCAAACTGAGAGAATCCGCAGACGACAACTTCAGAATTGGTACAAATTAGCTTTAGGTCTTTAATCGAATAGAAAACATTGTGGAAAAAGGAGAAAATGCTGGTTACCAGCATTTTCTCCTTTTCCCACAATGTTTTCAAAAGCCCTCTTTTCTAGGGCCGTGAAAACCCTGGATTGTTTGGTAAAGGGTTAAGCAGTATCTTATTCTTCTTCTGCAAAGCTTGAAATTTTGTCATCCAGTACAGAGCCAACACACTTTGAGCTGCAATTGTTAACTTAAAATGTAAGGCAAGCAAATTCTTCTGATTCCAACGATGTAATTTCTTTCATACCTCTACCATACAAAAAGATACTTCTTGCCTTTGATTTTTGACTCTTTATTGTCAATAGTACCAGTAATTTGGTATATTTAAAAATAGCTTCACTCTTTTTCAGTTGACAAAATTGAAGACTTGGTCAAACTGTAAGCATTCACAGATGACCAAAATAAAAGGCTCCAATGATGCAGTATGTCTTTCAACAAGTGCAAAACTTTGTGAGAAAAAGAAGAAATAAAAATTTTTTTTTCTATCAAAAGCATTCCTACTTCCTGGTCATTTGGTTAACCCTTTACCACACAATCCCGAGTTTAAACGACCCTGAAAGAGAAGCCTTTTGAAAACATTGTGGGAAAAAGAGAAAATGCTGGTAACCAGCATTTTCTCCTTTTCTCACAATGTTTTCTACTCTATCAAAGACAAATTGCACCAATTTAGCTACAATAAAATTATCATTTTCAAATGCTTTCAATTTGGACAAGGAAAAATTTTGTTGTGTGGTAAAAGGTTAAGGGGATTAAATTTGCATGAATTTAGAATTTATTGTTTGTTTGTATTTGAGTTTAACACCATTTTAACAGGTTAGGTCATATCACAGTGGTCAGTGCACCTACAAATGTGTATCCTGGGTTTCTCACACCAGTACAGCCACAACTTTTTTTCCAAGCCACTGACTACTTTTTTCACATGCATCTGAGAGGTCAGGGGCAAAAATTGGCCTGAAAGAAAGTTTGCCTCAACAGGGTATCGAACCCCCAACCACCAGGCCACAAGTCAGATACGCTAACCATTGAGCTAACCAAGCCATAAAAGTAGTAACAATTAGGAAAGCATGGTAAAGAATGCATAGACTAGGAAGGAGGCAGACCTGAACTATGTTATGTCTGGGGTAAAAAGCAACATCATAGGTGACTTGTAATTGGCAACATGCTTTGGAAAACTTTTCCAAAACCCCGCACGAAAACAAACCAAGACTGGCATTGGAATTTCAACAGCGGACAGCCTGGGGATTTATGTGAGAAAATCTGAGAAATCTCTTACTTTGGGTATCTGCTAGGAAGGGCAATCATTCTGAGCATGAAGTTATCAGAAATAATCAGCCATAACTTGTCATAATAAAGTTTCTGCTGTGATCTCATTAACATGTTATTAAATTATCCATCTTTCACACTTTACCTGCCAACAAAATCTTTGACTGGTCAGGACATCAAGCATTTTGCAGACTGTAAAATCTGACTCCGATGATGGAATGTCTTTGATAGATTAGAAAACATTGTGTGAAAACAGATGAATTCTCCCTCAAGTTAAAACTTGGGATTATTGACCCTTTACCACACAATGCCAAGTTTTAACGACCTTGGGAAAGAAGCCTTCTGAAAACATAGTGGGAAAAGGAGAAAATGCTGGTAACCAGCATTTTCTCCTTTTCCCACAATGTTCTCTATCCTATCAAAGAAAAATTGCATCATTTAAGCAACAATGAAATTGTCATCTGCAAATGCTTTCAATTTGGACAAGGCTAAAATTTTGTCGTCTGATAGAGAGCTTTTGAAAACATTAAGTAGAAAAGGTAAACATACTGGTAATAAGAACTTCCTTGTTTTGAGACTACCCTTACATAGAAAAATCCCTTCAGTTAAGTTACTCTTTCAATTGTCTTAAAACGCTTTCAATTTGGAGAAGTCTAAAATTTTGTTGTTTGGCAATGAGTTAACTCTTTACCAAAAGACAAAATTTTGGACCTGTCCAAGTTGAAAGCATTTGCAGAAGACAAAATAAACGCAACTCAAAAATTGGAACTTGACTTTAGAAGAGTAAAAAACATTGTGGGAAAAGGAGAAAATGCTGGAGAAAATTTTCTCCTTTTCCCACAATGTTTTCAGAAGGCTTCTTCCTCTGGGTCATAAAAACCAGGGATTGTCTGGTAAGGAGTTAATTCTTCACCACACAATCTGGAGTATAAACAGCCCTAAAAAAGAAGGCTTTTGAAAACATAATGGGAAAAAGGAAAATATGCTGGTAACCAGCACTTTCTCACAATGTTTTCAACCTATCAAGGACAAATATTATCATTTGACAAACATTTGAATTATACAGTTATCTGTAAATTCCCTCATTACAGATGATTCTTCAATTTTGATGTGTGGTATAAGGTTAAATACTATCTGATAAAGAACAAATGGTAATTTTAGGAAAGACCATGCATTCTCTATGAGAAGATGTAACAATACAATATTGAAACAGAAAACATCACAGGTAATACTTCTATCACAGACACTGCTTTAACCCTTTACCATACGATCCCGAGTTTTAACAACCCTGAGGAAAAGGCCTTTTGAAAACATTGTTGGAAAAGGAGAAAATGCTGGTAACCAGCATTTTCTCCTTTTGCAACAATGTTTTCTACTCTATCACAGTCAAATTCCGTCATTTGAACTAGATTTAAATTGTCGTCTGCAAATGCCTTCAATTTAGACCAGTCCTATTTTTTTGTCGTGTGGTAAAGAGCTATCTGTAATTTTCTCTTTCCTCACCACTTCTAAGGCTTTTAATCCTTTACCACAAAATTCTGAGTTTTTGCAATCCTAAAAACACTGTGGGAAAAGAAGAAAATGCTGGTGTACAGCATTTTCTTCTCTTACCACAAAGTTCTCTCCTCTTTATGATACAAATCTCATCATTTATTTTTTTTTGTGCCACATTTATTTCATTGTCTGGAAATGCCTTCAAAATTGGACAATTGTGAAATTTCAATGTTTGGTAGAGTAACCCTTCACTATACAAAACCCATAATTTTAGGCTCATATATACAGCATTTGAAAACAATTTTGGAATTGGTAACCAGCATCTCCTTCTTTTCCCTCAATGCTTTACCCTTTCAAAGTCAAATCTCATCAACTGAGCCAAATTTTTAGTTTTTGTCCACATATGCTTTCAATTTACACAAGTCTAAAATTTTGTTATCCAGTACCGAAAGGTTGTTATAACTATTTGTCTGCAGAGAAAGGAAAATGCACAAATTCCATTGGCAACAAAGCCAAAATTGTGAACTTGTGGGCTAATTTTTCTTTTATCAGTTGCCAGGAAAAGTTAAAATCTAATTCTCATCTGGAATTGAAATCAAGAAATTGTTGTTTCTCATTTTATAGCTTGCAAAAAATGAGGATTTTGTGTTAAAATTGTTGCCAAAGTTCAATCATGATAAAAGACAGAGTAAGTTTCAAAAATAATGTATAAAACACTAAAAAAATGGCCATTTTCAGGAAGAGGAAAAAAAACAGATATCACAATTTCAAGGCTATTTAACCCATTACCACACAATCCCGAGTTTTAACGACCCTGTAAAAGAAGGCTTTTGAAAACATTGTGGGAAAAGGAGAAAATGCTGGTAACCAGCATTTTCTCCTTTCCCCACAATGTTTTCTACCCCATCCAAAACAATAATCATCATTTCAGTTACATTTAATTTGTCGTCTGCAAATCCTTTCAAATTGGACCAGTCCAAATTTTTGTCATTTGGTAAAGAGTTAACTCTTTGTCAAAACATAATTCTGGACTTGTCCCAATCCAAAGCTTTTGCAGACGACATATTAAATGTGATTCAAAATGTTGAATTTGTCTCCAAATGGGTAGAAGACATTGTGGGAAAAGGAGAAAATGCGAGTATTTTCTCCTTTTACCACAATGTTTTCAAATGGCTATATCTTTAGGATCACTAAAACTTGTGATTACGGTATGTGGTGAAGGGTTTACAACAAAATTTTTGACTTATTCATGTTAAAAAAATTATGCAGACAACAAACTAAACGCAGTTCAATAATGAGATTTGTCTTTGAAACAATGTGTTCAAAAGCTTCCCTTCAAGGTGTCTTTAAAACTTTGGTTGTGGGGTTGTGTAGCAAAACAATCCTATGACTTTATGAACGTTTTCAAAAACAACAGTGGGTACCAGAGAATATGCTGATTATATCTTAAAACTAATAGGGATATTTTTCATGACAATTTTGATAACTGAAGTTGTGACAGATATATAAAATAAAAGCTAAGGATTCCAACTAGTCATTGATCACATGGACAGTATTTTCTGATCTTGGATCTACAGTTTGCGCAAAAATAGTATTTCTTGCAGTTTTTCCTAGCTATCTAAATAGAAAGTAAGAAATATTCTGCAAAATATCCTGAAAATCAGCAAAACTTGAAACACGCTTGATATTTATGAACCCTGTAGAAACACTTCTTGTATCAAGATGATTTATTCTGTTTCATGAAGGACTGAGTATAATTTACATGGAAATATTATGCTGTTACATGACTTTAACAAATGCATATCTCCAGATTTATGGTAAAGTTTCCCCGGAATAACAGTAATTGTATTTTACAGTTCATTTTCTGTAGTGATTTTACTACTTTTTAACCATATATTCTGTTAAATAATATCGGTGATTTTCTACTCAGGAAATCAATAAGTTTAATATATTTAATTAATGATCAAATTGTTAAGCATTATACCCCCACCTTCATAGAGTGAAGTTCGACGCATTAAGTCTTTACCAAACAACAAAATTTTAGACTTGTCTAAATTGATATAATTTGCAGACAACAAAAGAAACGTAACTCAAAAACTGAAATTTGTTTTTGGGAGAGTAGGGAACACTGCAGGAAAAATATGAAAATCTTGGTTACGAACACTTTCTCCTGTTTCCAAGATGCTTTCAAAAACCTTTTTCTTTCAGGCACTTATAACTACGGCTTGTTTTGTAAAGGCTTGATTCCATTTGTTTTCACCCCTGTAGTAGGTAGTGGAGCATGGAACAGTTATTGGAATCAAGTGATTGCTTTTTGTCCTTCAATGTTTTCCTGGCTAATTGTTTATTCACTGCATTTAACAATCAGATATAATTCGATTTATGTCATTCTACACTGACCCAAAATGAAAACTTAACACTTCATTCGTTTGTTATTCATATGTTGATAAATTTATATTTTGTGGTTATTTTTATTTTTATCAATTATTCAATGTCTTGCTAATGGATTGTGTGGGTTTTTTCCCTGCAAACATCAGCAAAATGCGTATGTTGTTAAACAATTGAGTGTCCAGGGTTAAAATGAAAAATCCTGAAAACTGAACAGCAATTTGGACAAAAATTAAGGACTTACTCTGTGCACCAAAATGCTATACATTACATCAGTTACCAGTGTGACCTCCATTTTTGCGTATGCATTGCCGAATACTTCGCCTCTTGGAGCTGACGTAACGTATGAGTGCGTTTAGAATACTATGCCATTCCAACAGGAGTGCATTTCGGAGGTCATTTACGGTATCGGTCTAATGATTTGACCTGGCTCTTCGACCCAATTCATCCATAAGTTTTCTACTGGATTCATATCCGGGAATACAGCAGGCCAAGGTAATATGTTAATGTTATTTTGAGCAAGAAATCGTCTGTTATATGTGCTGCGTGAGGCCTTGCATTGTCATGCTGAAAAGTCCCATGTCCATTATTCAGTATGAATGGTGTCATGGCATTGTTTAAAATTTTGATTTAGCGTCAAGCATTCAGGTTACCTTGGATAATGACCAAATCAGTTTTCTGGTTCCCCATTATCCCACCCCTAACCATTATACTGCCTCCACCCAACCTTTCTCTCTCCCTAATACATTTCTACGGCGATATATGCATACTCTCCCATCTGCATGACTTACTGTAAACCTTGACTTGTCGCTAAAGAGTACAGATTGCCACTGATTGCGTGTGAAACGCAAATGACGTCGTGCCCATAGCAGTCTGGCGGCTCGATGACGAGCTGTTAAAATTAGTCCTTGATATGGACGACGGGCACAAATAGGAATATGACTCTGTCTCAGACGTTTAATTACCGTTTGGGCATGAACACCGTAACGCCGTGCAGTAACGGTTGCTGGCAAAAAACGATTATGTAAGTACGTTAACATGAATCGCGGTCAGTGCGTAACGTTGTTGCACGTGCACGACTGGCCCTAGGGCGATCTCCTACAGACCCGGTGGTGTTGAACCTATTCATTAAGTTATGAATAGTCTGTCTTGAGCAGCCAAAGTGACGGGCAACATTAATTACCGTTGAACCCACCTGAAGCATGCCAGGAGCCTGATTCCTCTGAGCTTCAGAAAAGTGTGCCATTATTAAATTTGCAATAATTTGTAAACAAACTTGATTTTTTTTATCTCTGCTTAGCAGGCAATGATTAGGTGTCTGTGTTGAAATTGTAAGTGAAACACGTGCTGTTGTGCATGTGCAATCCCAGAAATGCATTTCTACCGCTAAGTGCCGTAATACACAGGTCATTTTAAAAAGCAATTGCATAATCCTCAATGCTGACGAAAATATGATAATACTGTGTAAACTTTTTACCAATGACCATACCGGTAACACATATATTCACTAGCATAAAGTGTAAAGTTTTCATTTTGGGTCAGTGTATTTCTCATCCCTTGAAACCCTTGGCGTGGAAATCAGTCCAAAGTTCACAATGACAGACAAACTCAATACAAAGTATTAGAACCAGTCTGCTGATTGCAAGTCTCCATGTTATGCAAATGTCTTGACTGCCGAATAGTACTTCCTGTTTCAGTTCACTAATTTAGCCTTGTCTGGATCAGTCAAATATTTTACTTGCAGATTGTGTAATTAATCATGTTTCCTCTAATGATGGTATTTCATGCTTGTTGTATTCCTAAATCAAGAGAGCCGAATTATTCTGAATTTATAATGACAGTCTCTTGAAACCAATTATCACTATGTCTGGGGATTATTATACCTAAATCTACCACAATTTGTGCAAAAATAGTGGGATCAAAAGATTCCTGTAGATTGAAAAACTTACTTTATGTACATTACTTGTTCTTTGCCTTTTAGTTTGCTCCACTGTACACATGTTATGGTACCATTTAGGACAGTGGACAATAATGCAGAGACTACCTTACCAAAAAAGCACTTATTCTATAACCTCAAGGAAGAATGCTTTTGAAAATTTTCTTCTTATCCCACAATGATTTGTGTGCTTTGTAAGACAAATCCAATTATCTTATCCTTTACCACCCTTACCCTTTACCACACTGTCACAATTTTCAACTAAAACTGTTGCAAAGCTGACAAATACCCCCCACCAGCACCTTGTCAATGAAGCAGCAAAATCAGAGAATGGAAATGATTTTCAAAATAAATATCAAATGTGACCTTGACCTTTGACCCATGTGACAACTCCTTGGATCATGGGCAACTTTTGTATAAACTTTCATGATTCTAGGTCAGATGGCTTTTGAATTAGGGCACAGAATAAAGAAGACCTAAAAACAATAGGGCACCTCCTTGGATCATGGGCAACACTTGCATAAAGTTTCATGGTCTTAGATCAAACAGCTACTGACTTAGAGCACAGAAAGGATTATCAAACAAAGTTTACCAGTGACCTTGGCCTTTGACCCATGTGACCCAAAAGCAACAGGACAACTCCATGAGTCATGAGCAATACTTGTATAAAGTTTCAGGGTCTTAGGTCAAACAGCTATTGAGTTACAGCACAGAAACAATTTTTAAACGAAGATCACCTGTGACCTTGACCTTTGCCGCATGTGACCCAAAAAAACAATATGGCGCCTCTGTGGGTCATAAGCAACACTTGTATAAAGTTTCAAAGTCCTAAGTCAAACAACTTTTGAGTTAGAGCACAGATTTGACCAATTTTTACTTTGATGTCTGGAAATGCTTTTAATTCGGAGAGGTCCAAAATTCTATCTTCTGGAAAGGTTTTAAGCCACATTAAATTTTACTTTGTATCCTGCATTCTTCATGAGGTCAATGTTAACAAATCCAGGCCCATATTCACCACTATTTCTAAATAGATTGCTTAGTCTTTTCCTTTTTTTAAATCAAGAGGCCCGTGATGGCCCTTTAGTTGCTCACCTGAGCCTTTTGACCAAACACAATCCATTTTAAATCTCTTTCAAGATATTATGACAAACATTCTAACAAGCTTTCACAATAATTGGACTGAAAATTTGGCCTAAAGCTTGTACACAAGCTTTCTCTAGACTCATCTAAGATGTCATCAAGACAAACATTTTGACAAAGTTTCATGAGTATTGAACTTAAATTGGGGCCTCTAGAGTGTACACAAAGTTTTTCTAAGATTTGACCAATTGACTTAGTTTTTTACCTGACATGATCCATTTTCAAACTCATCCAAGATTTTATCAAAGAAAACATGCTGACCAAATTTCATGAGTATTAGACTGAAAATGTCACCTCTAGAGCGTACACAAGTTTTTTCAAAGATTGGTCCAAGTGACCTAGTTTTTCACCAGACATGACCCATTTTCAAACTCTACTAGATAACATCAATACAAGCATTCTGACACACTTTCATAAGTATTTGACTGAAAATGTTGCCTCTAGAGGGTACACAAGGTTTTTCTAAGATTTGACCTAGTGACCTAGTTTTTGACCCGACATGACCAATTTACAAACTCTTTCGAGATATCATCAAGACAAACTTTCTGATCAACTTTTCAAGAGTATTGGACTGAAAATGTTGCCTCTAGAGTGTACACACGGTTTTTCCAAGATTTGACCTAGTGACCTAGTTTTTGACCCAACATGACCCATTTTCAAACTCATACGAGATGTTATCAAGGCAAACATTCTGACCAAGTTTCATGAGTATTGCATTGAAAATGTGGCCTCTAGAGCGTACACAAGGTAAAAGTTGACAATGGATGTAGGACAAAGCAGGATGCACACAGCACAATCACAAAAGCTCAGGTGAGCTAAATAGTAACACAATTTTTAGTAGGCTAAAACCGTTGTCTTAGACATTCATAAATTGCAATTCTAAAAAAAGACATTCTTGTGAATAAGAATTCAAATGCAATTCAGTGAGGTTGGTGAGTACAGTCCCTGCTCTCAATGTTACTAAAAACAAGAAATATCTTTAACAAAGATGGACAATGTAAATTTGCATGCAGATAGCAGGGGCCCTTAAGATAAACAGGTCTACATTTTTGACCAATCACAAATTTCTATTTATTAATTTTTTATCAGTACCAAAATGTAGGTAAAAAGTCAACACATTTAGCTAGGCTGAAAAAAACAGATTTCTCTAAAAATTACCCAAAATTTATTCTGCTAATTCTGTAGCTTGTCCTAGTTTTTGGCTCAGACTGAATTAAGTCTGTATCATAGCATCCTCGGAACCCAGGTTTGAAGCATTACGTTACTCTCCATGCATCTACCCCTGGGATAATTGACTAGCAATTTGTCGTTTCTTATGAATATTCATATGGTCGGGAAGTACCCTAATAGCCAATCGAAAGATCGATAACATTATAATACTCTCTTGTAGAGAGGGTAATTTCATTTCTTCCGTTATAAAAAATAACCCCACCATGGAAAAAACCCAAGGTTGTCAACAAATATGGCCCGTCGGTGTGCTTGTCTCCTGTGAGATATGCCATTCTGCAATACAGGGACGACACTATCGATCTTCGTGTACGCCAAAAATCTTTTTTAAAAACGTTTCTCTAATGTGGTGTTGATGGGCGACGCCAGATTTAAAGTATCGCTAACCTTGATTTGCAACGAATGATGTGATTAGATATCGACAAGTTAAAAATAGAAATGACGACGTATTTGTGATAAAAATAGTTTAAATTTTCTCAAGGAAAAACTGAGATCACCAATCAAAATGCTTCATGAATAATTCATGAGAACGAGGAAACGCCAGCAAAATAACCCTGGGTCCATTACAGAATGAATCGAAACTGGGTCAAAGAGGATGGTATCATAGTGGTTTAAATCAACTGACTTTTCTGCCCTTTTTCAGAGTAGCTGAATGCGCTGGCTTTTGACCTACTTCTTGGTACTGATAAAGAATGAATAGATGGCGATTTGCTATTTGTAAAAAATCTGCACAGCAAATTTATGTGTAATGATGTGCAGTCAGACACTGGATTTACACTGTCTGATACAGTATTTTTTGCTTGGTGAAATAGACTTTTAAATGGCAATATTTGGGTTTTTTCTATTTAGCGTAAATTTTTGTTTCTTTTATTTAGTAGCTTAACTCTTTACCAAACAAGCCCTGGTTTTCACGACCCTGGGAAGAAAAGCTTTAGAAAACCTTGTGGGAAAAGGAGAAAATGCTGTTAACCAGCATTTTCTCCTTTTCCCACAAGGTTTTCTATCCTTTCAGAGACAAATTTCATAAATTGAGACAGTTTTAATTTGTCATCTGCAAATGCTTTCAATATGGACCAGTCTAACATTTTGTCGTTTGGTAAAGAGTTAAGGATTAAAGACAATTCCCATAATTTGATACTCATCTGATTTGCGGTCTGCCTATGCTTTGGAATTGGAAAGGTCCAAAATTTTGTTGTTTGGTAAAGATTTAAACCTGGCTCAAATAAAAGGATTTGTTTTCTCTTTTTCCAACAATGTTTACATAAACTCTATTTCACAGGGTCCTTAAATCTTGGGATTGTTTTGTAAGGGTTAATTAGAAAGAAATGGACTGCTACAATTTAGACCAAGAGAACAAATTTGGTACAGGAAATCCCACAAGAAACCCTACAGTTGCTGGAGTGTGCTGTAGCGGTAATAGCCATGTGGCATTTTCAAAGCAAATATTTGGAGTGTTTGTCAAACTTGGAAACAAAACCATTTTTTCTTAACCCTTGGAGCGCTGAATAAACCTAAAATTAATATTTGGTGTAGACACAAGACCCAAATAGTAACAATTTCAAGGTTGCTATAGTCTAGAGTGTTTCAGAAGTGCGGACAGTATTGATCAAAGATCAGGCTGCATATTTTGTGCAGCCTGATCTTGATCTATACTGGCCGCATAGGCAGCTATAATCATGAATGGCCCTTTAACGGTTAAGAATAATGCACTATATGCAAGCCTCTGGATAATGATGGCATAAATTTGCACCCAAATTGGCCTGCAGGAGCCCTTAGAATAAACATGTCCACATATATCAGTACCAGGAAGTAGGTCAAAAGCCAGCGATTTCAGCTATGCCGAAAAATGCAAAACAAGTACCAATGGCACGGCATGCTTCAACCCTTAAGAGACGACAAAATTTTAGACTTGTACAAATCAAAAACAAAATCAAGGTGTCTTAAATGATGGGATCTGTCTTTGATAGGGAACAAAACGTTATGGGAAAAGGGAGAATGCTGGCTACATTTTCTCCTTTTCCCACAATTGTTTTTACCAAAGTCTCCTTTCTCAGGGTGGTTAAAACTCTGGACTGTTTCGTGAAGGTTGGGTGACGAGCTGAAGGTGGGGAACCCAAAGACAGTTTTGCACAGCCCAAGAAAATTAACACAAGAAAATGAAAAATAGTTCAAACTAGAGCTGTCACTGAATGTGACTTAATACCCCCGCCAGCGCTTTGACAGAAACAGGCAATTATTTGTACACAGACGGACACACGGACAGACAAACGGACAGAGACATTCGTTTTGCGGGGGTATAATAAGGAGGGGTTTGGGGGTAGACGGGTCAAAATATTGAGTCCTCACAGCATGCTAGTTTTTAAAATCATTTAGATAAAAGGAGCAATTGTAAATTGTAGGATCCAGGTCAGTGAATACAAAGCCGTCTGTAGAAATGACATATTCTGATCATGGTTTTGATATACATTGTATTTTATAAATAAATGCTTTATCATTTTCAAGTATTCCATACAAATGCAGTGTGCCTTCGTTTTAATCAGCTATTTGGAAGTCCATCTCAGGCAGGGCTAATGAAACTAAATAAAATCTTGTCAGAACTCAGACCATGATTTTTTTCTTTCATTTTTGATGATCAACTGGGACCTGATTTTATTAGGTTTTTGTTTTCAAGTTGCATGCCACCATTATCTTGGATTAGGAACATATTAGAAAAAGAAATCATTATACCTCCCAATGGATTTCCATAACAAAAGGAAAATCGTTTCAAAAAATGTATTATTCCAACTTAATTCTATTCAATTACTCTGACAGAGAAAAAAATATACAATGATTCTTTCGTCTGGTTTTTCATCTTGATTCTATATTCTTGTTGTTCAATTTTTTTTTGAAAATCATTTATGAAAGAAAACAGTTTAACAAACTCTGTACCAGACAACAAATATTCAAACTTCTCAAAATTGAAAGCCATTGCGGATAAAATGTGACTCAAATGATTGGACTAATTAAATGTCTTTTAACCCTTTACCATACGACAACATTTTAGCCTTGTCCAAATTGAAAGCAACTGCAGACGACAATTTCAGTGTAGCTCAAATGGTACAATTTTTCTTTGATAGGGAAGAAAACATTGTGGGAAAAGGAGAAAATGCTGGTTACCAGCATTTTCTCCTTTTCCCACAAAGTTTTCAAAAGGCTTCTTTCCAGGGGTCGTTAAAAGTCAGCATTGAGCGGTAAAGGGTGGAAATACCAGCATTTTTTTTCCTTCTAAAATTAAGTCTTTGCATACTGTTGACGACATCAGCAGCTTTTGTGGACAGAGCAGATCAAAATTAGACTGCACAGAACATGCAGTCTGATCTCTGATCTGCACTGTCCACTGCTTTATTCTAGAATATGACCGAACTGTCTCTTGATCTTGCAGAGGAACTGTATTTGTAGCCTTTGAGAAAATGCAAATTATTTATTCAGTAATGAAAGATTTATGAAATGAACCAAGAGCTTTTAGTTCATCTGAGTATTACCTGTAGGGCCGAGCCCCGGTAGCTCAGTCGGTAGCATGCAGGACTTGAGAACAGGGGGTCGTGGGTTCGATCCCCGGCTCGGCCAATTTCCTTCCGAGGATTGATGATAGTCATTGCGACAGGATTCATTCCTCTCTCACCACTGATCATTGTTTCGACAATTGGTTATGTGGGAAAGCAGCCAGTGGTTTGGAAGGAAAAATTGTGCGAAGTACTGGTAAAAGAGACTCCAGGAACGCATGGATAGGTGCACTGGCAGCCGCGATATAACTGAAATAATGTTGAAAATGGCGTTAAACACCAAACAATCAATCAATCAATTACCTGTAGGAGCAACAATAATTATGACAGGTATTCTGAGGGTTGACAACCCTTTAACTCTTTACCACACAATTCCGACTTTTAACAACCCTGAGAATTAAGTCTTGAAAACACTGTGGGAAAAGAAGAAAATGCTGGTAACCAGCATTTCCTCCTTTTCCCACAATGTTTTCTTCCCTTCCAAAAACAAATTTCAATTTGTCAGTCATGTTTATTTTGTTGTCTGCAAATGCTTTGAATTTGGATAGTCTAAAATTCTGTTATTTGGTAAAGAGTTAAAAAACTACAAAAGTTTGGAATCAGCAAAATTGAAAGCAACTGCAGAAGACAATTTTGAAATTGATACATATGTGCTTTAGTTCTCTGATAAGGTAGAAAACATTGTGGGAAACAGAGAAAATGCTGATAATCCACATTTTCTTTTTTTCCCCACATTGCTTTCAAAAGCTTTTTTCCTAAGAGTAATTAAAAGCTTGAATTGTTTGGTAAAAGATTAAGACAGCTAAACAAGGCTGGGTTGTAGATTTCAAACCAGGCTCTATAAGAGATTCTTTTCAAGGCTTGATAATTGTCATTGCACAAGGTTTCATTTCTCTTTCCTACAAGCATCAACATCAGCTATGTATTGTAAACTAAACTGCAATTATGCTGAAAATGGTGTAATGAAGAATCTAAATTCTTGGAAATTGTATTAAACTAGACAAGTAAAGTGATACTTGTCATGCTCTGTTTTGAGCACAGCTTTGTCTTATGAAAATAAGATCAATGATTTCTATATGCCTAACCCTTTACCACACAATTCCAACTTTTTATGACCCTGAGAAAGAAGCCTTTTGAAAACATTGTGGCCAAAGGAGAAATTGCTGGTAAACAGCATTTTCTCTTTTGCCCACAATGTTTTCTACCCTTCCCAAAACAAATTTCAAATTTTCAGTCACTTTTATTTTGTCATCTGCAAATGCTTTCAATTTGGACCAATCTAAAATTCTGTCGTTTGGTAAAGAGTTAAGTATTTCATAGTAGATATAAGCTGGAATTGAAATATGAGCAGATATTCTGATCTTTTTTAACATTAACCATAAAAGCACAATCTGATACTAATATCCTACATCAGCATACTAAAAAGTACAACAAAAACAACAAAATTGTAATTATAACCTCATTATAATTATAACAGCATCCCATCCATGTAAGAGCTTTTTAAAAGCAAAGAAGCCATAAAGTAATAAACAGAAGCCAAATATTCCTAAATATCTAAAAGAAACATTAAGATTTCTAACTACATCAGAGAGTCATTCCTCCTTAGGACTACTTTTACTACTCATCCATGGAAAAGTGAGGTTTTTTTATAACAAATGGTGAAAAATGAAATAGAATTTAACTTAAGAAATTTACCTGTAATAGAAGACTCTTGTCGAACATGCACATATGCATTGTGACATTTCCAGAAATCAACTGTTGCATGCTACAGGCTACTCTGGGTGCTTTAGCTGACAGTATAAACCAAGATTAGACTGTACAGCACACATTTTCCTACAGTGTTTCCAAAAGCCTTCTTTCTCAGGGTCATTAAAACTCAGGCTTGTGTGGTAACGTGTTAAAAATATTCCTGTTTACAGAACTTGACAATACTATACATTGTAATCTCTGAGTTAGCCAAAAATCTTTTAATTATTTTTCTTGAACCCAAACCAAGAACTAGCCATCTGATTAGCTGAGAAGTTATATCTTAGCCAAAAAGATTGCTACACTTGGAGTTTAGAATTAGCACTGAATTTGAAATGATTGGTGTAAATATCTCTTTACCACATGACAAAGTTTTAGACTGGTCCAAATTAAAAGCACTTGCAGACGACAAATTAAATATGTCAAAAGATAGAACTTGTCTTTAATAGGATAGAAAAAATTGTGAGAAAAGGAGAAATGTTGGTAACCACAGTGTCTTCAAAGGCTTTTTTTCTCAGGGTTGTCAAAATTCAGGACCATGTGGTAAAGGGACATAAGCCCGAGGGCCCCGTTTTACTAAGGTAGTTAATTTGTGTAAGTTTTAGTAACTATAGTATGGTGTATTACTCGAACAAATTGACATGAAATGCATGACCTCTATTACCATATATTACACGCTTGAATTACTGTCCAAACTTAGCTTCGGCTATTTCTGCCACGAGATACGAGATAACTATCATGATTATTTTAGAAAACTATTGCAATAAAGTAGTTTTCTAAAATAATCATGATAGTTATCTTGTATCTTGTGGCAGAAATATGCCACCATACTAGAGTTACGTAAAACTTAAGCAAATTTTGTTCGTAACTACCTTAGTAAAACGGGGCCAAGTGGTGTTCATAAAATACATTTTTGTTCAATAGTTTGAAATTTCCTTTCACTTTGGCCTCAATTTAAACCTGCTATAGACTTTTATATAAGGGGGGGGGGTTGCATTATAACATGACTTCTAGAATGGATCACTTTTAAACTTTTTTGTGTTCATCTACAGTATGTCTATGGAAAAACTCTATTTGACTGTGAAGGAGACACTGTAACAAAGTAAGATGCAGCCTTCATTAATTTTGTCATAGTGCTTTGGAAATTCAGTTCCTAAGCGCAACAAAAATGTTGGCATGGGTGTACTAATGTAGTAAAACAATGACTGTACAAACTATAACACAAAAGAAATTCCACTTGCACTTTGACAACCTTATGAAGCACATTTTGAAGCTCATTTCACACCAACAAAGATGCCAAACTAGACACACTTCCTCTATCAATAAATCTTTTTTAGACACAATTACTGCCTGCAATTGCATGTAATGGTCAAGGAGGTGACAGCATATGGTCAGTTTGGTCACTTCAGTCCCTCTGGATCTGTGGAAGCAGGTGCTTAATCACCCTGTACTCTTCCCTCTTTGAATTTTGCTAACTTTTATGCTAAAGAGGGCAATTGAAATAAATATACAACATATCAGATTTGTCTGTATTAAAGATGAGGATGCATCATTTAAAAGTTTATCCTGCTAGAGTTCTCTTGCATTAGCTGATTATGAAAAATTAAGTAATTTTTCAACATCTGTATGTGGCAAAAAGTACACCACCAAATATTTATGACAAAAATTAAATGTAGCCTTTTCTTACAGAATTTAACCCTCTACCACACAATCCTGTGTTTTAACAACCTTGAGGAAGACGCTTTTTGAAAATATTATTCAAGAAGGAGAAAATGCTGTTTACCAGTATTTTCTCCTTTTCCAACAGTATTTTTTTCCTTCAAAAGGCAAATTTCTATCTTAATGTCATATTTATTTTGTGGTCTGCAAAAGCTTTAAAATTGAGCATTTCTATAGATTTTATTGTTTGGTAAAGATTTAAAAGATTTGTAAAGCTGCCAGGAAAAAAAAGCTTAACCCTTTACCACACAATCCTGAGTTTTAACAACACCAAGGAAAAGGAATTTATAAAAATTGTGGGAAAAGAAGAAAACGCTGGTTACAAACCAGCATTTTCTCTTTGAACTTCCTACAATGTTTTCTACTCTTATAAAGACAACACTTAATATTAGTATTATTTATTACTTTAGTATTATTAGTATTATTTATTACTTTAGTATTCCTAGGGAGGAAGCTAAATTAGGAAATGGGGGAAAAAGAGAAAATGCTGATAACCAGTGGTTTCTCTTTTTCCCACCATGTTTTCTACCCTTTCATAGCCATGTCTCATCATTCGAGTCACTCTTGATAATTTCTGTAGTCTGCAGTGTTGTTTGGTACAGAGCATAACTGGACCAAAAGGTTTCTTTATTTTACAAGAATGCATTCTAAATTCTCTGCTACATATCTGCTACATGAGGTAATGGGTAAATGGGTGGGGTCATTAAGGGAGCATGGTGTTGCAATCTGTGCCCCCAAAATAAATAGAAGAAACCCCTTCTAATTAGAGCTGTAATGAGGTTATAAATAATCATAGAAAATTATCATTACTGAGTAATCCACTCACCCAAGACTTGGGCGCTGGTCAGTTCATTAACCCTTTACCAGGTGACAAACTTTCAGCGTTGTCCAAATTGAAAGCATTTGCAAACAACAATTTCAATATTGCTCAAATGGTGCAAATTTTCTTTGATAAGGTAGAAAACACTGTGGGAAAAAGAGAAAATGCTGGTTACCAGCATTTTCTCCTTTTCCCACAATGTTTTCAAAAGGCATCTACCCTTATAAGGACAAATACCATCATTTGAGCCATATCTAATTTGTGTTCTGCGACTCCTTTTAATTTAGACAAATCTAAAATTTTGTTGTTTGGTAAAGAGTTATCCTCTGGTCTTCTTTAACTGTATACCAGACAACAAAATTTTAAACACGTTGAAACTGAAACCATTTTGCAGACAACAAAACAGATGTGACTCCAAAACTGAAATTACGCCTTTAAATGGAAGAAAGCATGGTTGGAAAAAGAGTAAATACAGGTTACCAGCATTTTCTCCTTTCCCACTATGTTTTCCACCTTATCACAAAAATAATGCTAATTTATTCAAATTTCAAAATTGTAGTCTTGCATATGCTTTGAATTTGGAAGAGTCCAACATTTGTTTTTTGGGAAAGCGTTTAAACTTCATCAATATTAATGGTTTTTGGGATACATGGGTAAGGTTGCTTTGTGCTAAATAGCAAAGAACATATCAATTATTATTATCATGCACTGTGGAAACACACAGAAACAATACAGTGCAATTAAAATTAAAAACACATTAGAAATACAAAATTCATGGCAACAGAGCTGAGAAAATGTGAGAGAAATGTAATCAGATTTCTCAATGTGAGCCTGCCGAGAGTCATTAAATCTGAAATTTTCACCCGTCTCCTTCCGTTTATTACCTTATTTGTATTTTGTGAAGAGTGTAAAGCAGGCCTGCGTATACTGTGCAGTCTGATCTTTCTGATCTTGCTCTACAATCTCCATTTCTCTAATAGTACTCTTGGTTGTAAGAACTCAATCCAATGCCAATAAATCTTGCAAATTTTTTTTTTGTAATAGTCAATAACTTAAAATTCTAAAGGATAAAGGTTGACTCTTCACCACACAATCCTCAGTTTTAACAACCCTAATTGAGGGGACTTTTGAATTTTTTAACGTAGAGAGAATAGGAGAAAATGCTGATAGCCATTATTTTCTCATTTTCCCCCTCTATGTTTTCTGCCTTTTTCAAGACAAATTTCATCTTTTGATTTTTGAGCCACATTTAATCAATTTTGTTGACTGCAAAATGCTTTCAGCTCGGATATGTCTAAAATTTTATCGTTTGGTAAAGGGTTAAGACAAACTATGTAGTAGTTTATCTTAATTCTGGGAAACTGCTCACTAATGACTGTAACATTAATTTTCATTTTGCAAGTTTAAAAAATTCATGACAAATTTAAAATGTACCAAACAATCTAAAATGATAAAAGTGCCTCAAATCTAAATTGTACTGAGCAATCCATTGAAAACAATACAATAATTATTAACTTATTAACCAAACAATATCGAGTTTTAAAAACCATGATAGAGAAAGAGATTGAAAACAATCTGGGAAAAGGAGAAAATGCCTGTAACCAGCATTTTCTCCTCTTCCCAGTTTGTTTTTTCCACTCTTTCATGAGTCACATTTAATATGTTATCTGCAAATGCTTTGAATTTGGACAGGTTCAAAATTTTGTCATTTGGTAAAGAGTCAATGGAGTCCCCAGTTAAGAACAATATTTATGAAAATCTTTTTTTGTTTAACCCTTTACCAAACAATCCCTGGTTTTAACGGCCCTGAGGAAGGAGCCTTCTGAAAACATTGTGGGAAAAGGAGAAAATGCTGGTAACCAGCATTTTCTCCTTTTCCCACAATGTTTTCTACTCTTCCAAAGTCAAGTTTAGATTTTTGAGTCATGTTTATATTGTCGTCTGCAAATGCTTTCAATTTGGAAAAGTCTAAAATTTTGTCATTTGGTAAGGAGTTAAATAAATCTGGGAAAATATAACAGTGTTCCAACAGAGAAGGTTTTTACATACCTCTTAGCCTTTGAATGCATGAACTATTTAACCCTTATGCTGCTAAGCACGACTCTCTGACCTTTTCTGGACAGTGGAGATCAAGATCAGACTGCACATTCTGTGCAATCTGATCTTGATCTGTACTGTCCGATAAGGAGATATCTTTCTCCAAAAGATAAGGTTGAAGTAGCATTATTTGGGTTGTTACTATCGACTTGAAAGTTTCGATTAAGTTATTTAACAGCTTAAGGGTTAAAACCTGACCACTAGGATAACAACACTTCATAATTTATTGGACTTGAGCTAGTTACTGACTGAAAACCCACAAGATTATTTACCACACAGTGCAAGTGACAGTGCAACTTTTTCCGCAATAATTTTGAAAGTTCAAGGTTACTTACAAATTGTCAGTCTTGAAGGTTGCCAGTCAGTTGCAAAACCACCTCAACAGTCACTCATTCTTTGGTGCAGATGACATTTCATGTCAAGAAAGAGTCAATGTTTCTTTGACTCTTGAATGTGACTAAATTGGTTTCCAGTTTATCCTCTCTTGTAAAGCATTTGCTTTTAAGAAATCCATAAGAAATTAAACTGTTGTCATTATAATCAAATTACAAAACAGAAGTGACAAAAGGAAGTATACCATGCCAAATTATGAAGAACTGTTCATGAGTATGATTAATAGTTCATGAAGAATGTGTGAACTGCAAGTTGGGCTAACAGTTTATGAACCAGTTCAAGAACTCAACATGTACGGTTCATGAACATTATACATGAATTATAAGGTTAAAGAACCATTTTGTGCACAGGTCATTGAAGTATTCATAAACTATTTGCTAAGCTATTCATCCAATTTGTTGTTGTTTTTTCATCAAGTATTCATGAACCATGCTTATCAGTGGTACATGAGCACTTACTGATATTTTTGACAGTGATATCACATGCTCTAAAAACATCTGTTGGTTAACTCTTTACTACACAACAAATTTTAGACAGATCCAAATTGGAAATATTTCCAAAGCACATGGTAAATAAGGCACAAGTAATGGGATTTGTATGTAAAAGATAAGAAAACATTGTGGGAAAAGAAGAAAATGCTGGTTACAAGCATTTTCTCCTTTTCCCACAATTTTTTCAAAAGCTTTCTTTCTCAGGGTCATTAAAACTTGGGATTGTGTGGTAAAGGGTTAACCATTACTATCACAGGCAATTTTTCATCAAATTAATATTCAAAGACATCTGAAATAAACCACAAAGATCAAATACTAAAGACTGAACAAGAACAATTTGTGATAAATGGGAAGATTGCTCATTTTCAGCATTTTTTTTTAATATCAACTCTAGCATTGTCATATGACTGATGAGAAGATGCGCTCTTGACTTCAAATGGAATGGCAAATTTGAAGTTAGTATAAATGAACTGAAGTCTCTGAAAAGGTAGACAGATTCTGAGAAAAGGAGAAAATGTGACTCACCAACAATTTCTCCTTTTCCCACAATTGTTTTAAAAAATCTTCTTCCTCGTAGTTGTTACAATGAACTTTGTGGAAAAAGGTTAAGCAGATTCCTGTGCAATAAGAAATTCCATCAGTCTAGACAACAAAAAATGTATTCTACATCAGATTGATGATTCCTCTGGGAATTTGAAAAATGGATGTCAGAAAATCACTGTACCAGTTCTTGAATACTGCATAAATGATGAGCCTGTCAGTCACGACAGCTTCAATAATTGATTGACTCCTCCAAAGGAAAGATACAAAGTGTAAAGAATCTTCAAAAACAGAAAACAAAATATTGAATTTGTATGCAGAGGAGAAACAGACGGGGTAGTGATGTTTTTTTTTTTGGCAATGCCTTCCTTGGTCAAAGCAAGTTGGGAGAGTTGATTCAATTATTAACCCTTTATATACGAGAGACGCGAGAGAGCGTCGAAAAATACTACCCCCGAAATCCCAGTGCAGCGAATACGCGTTGTAATTTACCTGGTTTGTAATCCGAGTGACGCTATGCCGTGCTGTGTTTTCCACTCTAGGAAATCCCAGTGATGCATTATGGTAGGTTCTAGAAGACCGACGTTAAAAAGAGGCCGATTGGTTCAAACCTACCCAAAATGCAACAAATCTGGAATCATTATCCAATCAAATAATGTTTTCATTTCTTTTGTGTGTACAGCTACTATTTTTAGCTCAAATCAAAAGAATGCGAGGTATTTTCCGACCTTTATTACACAGCATGTGTTCAGAGAATTTCGAAAACAATGGCGAGTTATGATAGTTGAAGTTACAGCGAATTCGAGGGGTTTTTGCACAGAGATCGACTTTCTATCGGTGGATAATATGTTTGAATAACTAAATATTGTTTTGATATTGATATTAGCCCATATTTGACAAAAGAAATCAGACAATGATGAGTCGGAGAATGAGATCGACGCGGCCGTGTCGAGTTCAACCGTCGGAGGTTCAAAGCGAAAGTAATTCTTTTCTGGTGACCGTTTATGCAAAGGTTTTTAACTCAGAACAGCAGAGAACAAGAGAAAAAATGACAAATTTTTTCTGCAATCCTTTCAAAATCATCTGATGCAATATAATGTCCCAGAGACCAACAATTGCACTGTGAGAATGAACTCTGAAAAGGCTGACCATATTTAGCACCCAACAACTCTGGTAGAAATACATGCGCTTGTGGGAGAGTTATTTTATTTTTCATGCAGATACCTAAATTCCCCTTGCATGAAAAAATAATAAAAACAATATTGAATGTGTGTCAGGAACAATTATACTTTAAAACATGCTACAGAGTGTCAATAGTGAAAAACAGAATCCACCTGTGGATCTCTATGTCAGAAGGAATTTGTACAGAATATTTGTACATAATCATTGCTTTTTTGACTGGAAACACCTTTGGATTAAAAAAGATTGAAAGTCTGTAAGTACTAAACTTTAGTTACTTTGTCAAATCATCAAAAAGCTTTGAAAAACAGTGTAATATGAAGCTGTGTCACTTTTACTTTGGCAGCCTGTTGGAAGCCATTTTGAGGCTAGTATTCTACCTGACAATCAGCCTGCGTTGCCTATCAGTGAATACTGGGCAGTGCTTAGTGTACATAACTTGTGTAGTATATAAAGGGTTAATTCTTCACTAAACAACAAATATGTAGGCTTGTCTCAATTAAAAGCACTTACAGAGGACAATTTAAATCTGGCAAAAATCTTAAAATTTGTCTGAGAAAGGATAGAAAACATTGTGGGAAAAGAAGAAAATGCTAGTTACCAGCATTTTTGGCAAAGTTTTGGACTTGTCCAAATTTAAAGTGATTGCAGACCACAAATTAAAATGCATCAAAAATGATTGGATTTGTCCTTCATGGCCAGAAAACATTGTGAGAAAAGGAGAAAAACAATTTTCACCTTTTTAAACAAAGTTTCCAAAAGCTTTTTTTCTCAAAGGTTGTTAAAACTTGATCTTGTGTGGTAAAGCGTTACAGATTTATTACTTACCTCATCTCGAACCCAAAAGGTTCATGCTTAATCGCATTCCTTACAATTTCATAAACAAATAAACAAAACTGTGATTGAAATATATCAGTAAAAAAAAGTCTACCAAAGCTACACAATGTTTCAAAGAAAGAATTTCATGGTAACATTTCTAACAATTCAAATTTATATTCAGTTAAACTGGCACTACATCTGCTTCTGATTAACTCTTTATCAAATAACAAACTTTTGGAATTGTACCGGTTGAAAACATTTGCAGATGTCACATTTAATGCAGCTTAAATGATAGGAATAGCTTTTAACATGGTATGAAACACTGTGTGAAAAGGAGAAACTGCTAGTTACTATCATTTTCTGCTTTTCGCACAATGGTTTTAAAAAGCCTTCTTTATCATGGTGGATAAAACTCTGGAATGTCTGTTAACCCTTTACCAAACAATCCTGACTTTTAACAACTCTAAAGAGGAAGACTTTTGAAAACATTGTGGGAAAAGGAGAAAATGCTGGTAGCCAGCATTTTCTCCTTTTCCCTCAATGTTTTCTAATCTACAAAAGACAAATTTCATCATTTCAGCTACATTTAAATTGTCATCTGCAAATGATTTCAATTTGGACAAGTCTACATTTTTGTCATGTGGTAAAGAGTTAAAGGATTGGCATACCAACGGAGCCTTCAACTCATTTCAAAATGATCAAAAAAGACAAAATACCCTTTTACAAATTGAGAATTTACTTATTTTTCTATGGGTCACATTCCCAGAATGTCTCTATCTGTTGAAAATTGTTGTTAAAAAGGAGAAAAACCTTTTTTTTTCTTTCAAATGTACACACAGTTTTTTTTTTAGCATTTCATGTACTTGACCATGACTACAAGTTCATGAACTTATTTTGACAAACCTTTCATGAATTGTGCTTGAACCATCAAGAAGCCCTACTGCATGAACTTATAACTAATAAACTAAATGAAAAATATTTCTTAAGTTTTCATCAAGGCTCATGAATATTCATTACTAGTTCATGAATGATCATCATATTTTCATTAGTTAATAAATTCACTTCAATTAGGGTGACACTCACCAAGGCAACTCCATGTTTTAACAACAAAATCTTGTGTTTAACGACTTTAATGAAGAAGCTTATTATAAATATTGTTAGAACAGCAAATAATACTGGTAACTATTGGATTCCAACAAGTTTCCACATTTCCAAAGACAAATCCATCATTTTTACAAAATTTAACTTATTGCCTGCAGATGATTTTATGTGGGTAACTCTAAAACTCACTTGCTGAAGAGCTGATAATAAGATAAATGATTAGTATATATTACCTCAATTGATGCATGCAGGAAGTATCCCTTCCCCTAAAAACCTTTGAAGAACTGCCAATCATTTTTAAATGTTACATGTACATCATCTTTTTCAACTAGCATTCAGTAAATGCCTGAAATCCAAAGTCAGTTTCTAAGCACATAATCAAGTGATGTAATTTCATAGCACACCACAAATTGCAATAGCAGAAATGTATATTTCTCACCAAATAATTTACTGTTACTGCACTGCAGTTATTTATACCTTTGCCTACATCAGACTATAACTAAAATGGCTCTTTCTCCCTTATGGTTATATAACTATATTGCAGAACACCTTTAGAAATAAATGAGAAATGGAGATATTAATTTAAGCGATATTTCCCAATTGCCACAATGCTTTTTTCAGTCTTCATTAATATCAGAACACAAAAGAATGTCAAATTAAAAAATGTACATAGTCACAAAAACAATATCATCAATACAATAAACATTAAATATTACAACATTTAACCCTTTACCAAACAATCCCGAGTTTTAACGACCCTGGGAAATAGGCCTTTTGAAAACATTGTGGGAAAAGGAGAAAATGCTGGTAACCAGCATTTTCTCCTTTTCCCTCAATGTTTTCTACCCTATGAAAGAAAAATTGTACCATTTGAGCTACATTATAATTGTCGTCTGCAAATGCTTTCAATTTTGACCAGGCTAAAATTTTGTCGTCTGGTAAGGGGTTAAGAGAATGTGACAATGAGGGTGAAATATATGCAGTACATTCAGCGAAGTAATAAGCTGTGTGTTATGTAAGTTAACTTTTTACATGATACAACTAGATCCCAATGCTGTCATAATCATTGTTTTTCAATCCTTTCCCAAACAACAAATTGTTGACTTCCAAACTGAAAGTAAGTGCATATGATAATTCAGAATTGTTACAAATGAATAGTTCTCTGATAGGGTAGAAAACATTGTGGGAAAGGGGAAACCCCTGGTTACAAGTACTTTCTCCTTTCTCCACAATATTTTCAAAAGCCTCTTTCATCATGGTTGTTAAAACATGGGATTGTTTGGTAAAGGGATAACAAAGTTAGAATTTTGTAAGATAAAGAGTATTGAGTTAACCATTAGTTATGATTAATTAGGTAATAATTACAAATAATCATTGCTTCTCCCCTGTGGTTTAGATACTAGTAACTGTTTTATTCTTTTTGTACCAATTTGTCTTTTTTTCTCCTTGTCTGAGCTGTGGGGTTATCTTAAAGCCCTTTGACTCTGTTTCATCATTAGTTCACTATGATTAGTTCATAATTTTTTAACAAATTTTGAAAAAAGGGCCACTCTTTCATGTTGCTTGAACATTGCTATAAGAGGCTCATAAGTAATTACCAAACAACTTAATTTTAGACTAATTCAAACTGAACGCATTTGCACACAACAAATTACATGTGTCAAGAACGATGGGATTTGTATCAGAAGGGATAGAAAAAATTGTGGGAGAAGGAGAAAATGTTTTCAAAAGCCTTCTTCCTCAGCATTGTTAAAACTCAGCATTGTGAGGTTAAAATTTAAGGTCATCCTAACAGACAAAGATCATTGGCAAAAAGGTGTTGAGGCTTCCTAATGCAGCCCAAGTTGGGTGCTAAATGTAACTGGCTAATAAATAATCAGCAGAGATTGAGGATCAAATCCGCAACCTTCTGGTCCATGAGCAAACCATCTAAGTGTCTAGGCAGCGTGCAAGCCCAAAATTATACTAGGCCTGGCTACATTGTCTTCCAACAGAATGTTGTGCACCATATCTTTGGTGTATGTTTGCAAATAATTTGCGAGATATTCCAACACCTATTTGCGAGATATTCCAACATCTTCAGTCTTGACCCTGCAATATAATTGTCTTTCTTACTAAATCAAATATCCATTAAAAATTTTCCTTGGCATTCCTATATTTAAAACCTAATTTTCTTGTACAAACATTGTGACACAAACATTGTCTGCTACTTTTGGTTACAATGATTTTTCTGTACCATGGAAAGTGATACACTGGTGCAAAAGCAATAAATCAAAGTAATGATGATACTTAAATCTCCAGCCTAATCAATAATGATAGGTAATTATATCATAGATAAATACCTGCATGATACCCAATTATCACTACAATTAGCGGATCAATTAGCTCTTTATCTTCACAAGTTACTACCTGTACACTGAGCCAGATAAATTAACCTTTCACCACACAATCCTGAGTTTTAACAATCTGGACAGAAAAGGCTTTTGATAATATTGTGGGAAAAGGAGAAAGAGCTGGTAACCATTACTCTCTCCTTTTCCCACATAGTTTTCTACCCTTTCAAAGACAAATCCCTCCATTTAAGCACTGTTTAATTTGTTGTTTGCAAAAGCTTTGAATTTGGACCAGTCTAAAATCTGGTTGTGGGTTAACCATTTACCACACAATCCCAACTTTTAACGACCCTGAGAAAGAGTCCTTTTGAAAACATTGTGGGAAAAGGAGAAAATGCTGGTAACCAGCATTTTCTCCTTTTCCCACTATGTTTTCTACTATATCAAAGACAGAAATCATCACATGGGCTACATTTATTTTGTCGTCTGCAAATGCTTTCAAAAAAATTCGTTTGGTAAAGGGTTAAAGAGTTAACCCTTGTGTGGATACAAATTTTTACAACCTTGCAGTAACATCTTTTGGAACGGGAGCAAACGTCTGTTACATTGACTCCCAAGAGGTTAAAAATTCTAACCTCAATACTGCCACTATTTTTCATTTTCTTCAAAACTAAACATATCCTTCTTTACAAGAGAATTATAGGTCTTAACAAAGGACCCACTCCCAATAAATAAAATCTTTTGTGCCAGTGTGTTGGGTAACCAAAAGTAACCCTGATTCTGTCAGGTAAATTAACTAAGATATCACTTAACCCCTTTAGCGCAGAATAAACCTATCAGACATTTCATCCTAGAAATGTGACTGAAATAATAGGAATTCTACCGTTGCCTTTGTCTACTGTGGTTCACCAAAGCGGACATTGTAGATCAAAGATCAGGCTGCATGTTTTGTGCAGCCTGATCTTCATCTACCCTGGCCAAAAAGGCAACTTTAGTTGTATAGTGGGATAGTGCAAGATCAAAAGCTACGCCTGGTACTTTGACATGCTTGGTGTATAGTACCATCTCACGGGACCTTAGATTACCATCTCATCTGAAAGTATTTTTTAACAATTTTTGGTGGCCAGCAGTGGGGATCAAACCCAAACCCTCAAGTGGAACTAGATTTGACATCCACAAGTCTAATGCTCTGTACCAACCTGAGCTATTTGGGCTGGTCATGGTCATGGAAGAGAGTAGCTGTACAGACAGACATACAAGCTGTTGTAATTGCTATCCTCATACAGAATCAGTTTGTGATATGCAGGATACTGGTTAAATTAACCTGTAAAAACCAAAACAAAAATGGTACTATCATATATGGAACGCCATAGCAGTCATAAGTTAACACAATTTGAGTTGTTTTGTTGGTATGAAATTTCATTTTGTCGAACAGATATCTAATATGTCTACCTGGCATGTGATTTGCTCAATACATAACGTTACAGGGTTAAAAAGCAAAGTTGAGCTGCAATACTGGTGTATTACTATGTCTTCATATGTTTGTGTTATCTTAAGGAGACATGATGACTTGTCGATTCTTTTTGTTGTTTGGTCAGAAAGGTTCGGTGACTTGTCATACAACTGAACCATTATGTTTACACGTTGTGTTATTGCTTACATTAGCAATGCTGACTGGTCGGTTCTTTGTGTTGGTCGGTTAGAAAACAATGTTGGTTTGTCAAATGGCTTTATTACTATATCTACACTGCATTTTATTGTGTTCATTGGACATGTGGCCTGGTTGACTCTTTGTGTTGTTGGCTTAAAAAAACAAAGTTAAGTTGTCAAATGGTCATGTCACCAAATCTACTCGACATGTTACTGTGTTCGTTGGAAAGGTTGTATGGTCAACTGTTTGTGTTGTTGTATTGAAATACAAGTTATTATGTCTGCATGCTACGTTACTGTTTACCCTGGACATGTTGGTTGGTCGATTCTTATTATTGTTGGGGTTAAAAACTAAGTAAGCTTGTTAAACAGCTGTATTATTATGTCTACAAGCCGTGTTATTGCTTTGGTACACCATGTTGACTGGTTGACTCTTTGTGTTGTTTGGTTGAAAAATAAAGCTATTATGTCTACGTACTATGTTCTTGTGTTCACTGGACACGTTGACTGGTCACTAGATGTGTTTTTGTGTTACAAAACTAAGCTAGTATGCCTACATGCTACGTTATTATGATTATATCCCATTAACACGATGACATGTCTTGTAGACATAAAAATACAACTATTTCACAACTCAGCATTGCTTTAAACAAATCAATACAGAAAGTCCACCAGTCAACTTGTCCAATGAACACAATAATATAGCACGTAGACGTAATAATACATCTGTTTGACAATTTAACTTTGTTCTTTAACCGCACAACACTAACAATCGACCAGTCAACATCTCAAATGAACACAATAAAACGCCATGTTAACATAGCAATATAACCATTTGACAACCTAACATTGTTTTTTAAGCCAACAACATAAAGACTAGACCAGTCAGCATGGCTAATGAACACAATAACATGGCGTATAGACATAGTAATTTAACTATCTGACATGCTAACTTTGTATTTTAACCAAACAACACAAAGAATCAACCAGTTAACATGTCTTATAAACACAATAACGTAGCATGCTGACATAACAACTCACTTTTTTAACACAACAAGACAAATAGTCGACCAGTGAGAATGTCAAATGAACACAATAAGGGAGAATGCAGACATAACAACTTTGATTTTTAACCAAACAATACAAGGAGTCGACCATTCAAGATGTCAAATAAAGACAATAAATTGGCGTGTAGACATCACGATACAACTGTCTGATGAACCAACATTGTTCATAGACCAACCAACACACAGAATCAACCAGTTAACATGTCTTTAAAACACAATAGGATGACATGTAGATATAATGATCTAACTGTTGACAACTTAACTTTGTTTTTTAACCTAACAACACAAAGGGACGACCGGTCAACATGCTCGTTCGACACAGTAATACAGCATTTCAACAACCCAACATTATCTTTTAACCCAACAGCACAAATAATCTACCGGTCAACATGTTCTATAAACACAACAACATGGTGTATAGATATAATGACACAACTGGTTGATAAGCTAACCGTGTTTTTTTTTAACCCAACGACCTGAATAGTCGGCCAATCAACGTAGTGTATGCACAAACTGAAGTATCATGGAGACATAATACCTTTTTTTTACCCAACAAAACCAAGACCACAAAGAAGCGACCAATCAGTATATCCCATAAACACAATAAAGTAACATTCAGAAATAACAATACAACAAACTGACAAGTCAAGATTATCGTTTAAGAGAACAACACAAAAGATCGACCATTTAACTCATCTTAGTAATACAATAACATTTTAACAGACACATTTATACAAAACTTAAAGAAGTCAAAAGAGTTCTTTAATCTCTACATGACGAAAATTGACAGATTAAAGTACCGGCCTAACGCAGCAACACGTCTGATTGACGTAATAAAAACTTCCGTGTGTCGGACACAATAACACAGAGCATAGACCTAACAGTAACACCATTTAAAAAGTCAGCTTTGTCTTTCAACATAACAACGCAAAGAATCAAGCAGGTCTCTTATTCCTTTAACATAATAAGATAGTGTTAAAATATAGTAAGTTGAGAGTTCGTCATCTGAACATTTATTTATAAGATAACAAATTCATGTATTGAGAAAAACGCTTTCTAAGCTGACGAAATAATGCATTCTATGACATAATAAAGTTTGTTTAAATACGAAAACTCGAAATGTATTAACATATGACAGCTACGGCGTTCCATAATCATAGCAAAGAAGGTTAATGGGGTTAAAGCAGAGATTTCCATGTCACCTGATCCGCTTACTTATCAGCCTAATGGTCATGCCAATAATAAGGGGCTGTTAGGGGTCAGGTCCTTGACTCAAGTAGAGGGGTGGTTTGGTTGATATCTAAGATAAGGTCCCATACCAAAACTGATAACAAATATTTCTGAGCCCTTGTTCCCCATTTTCATAGTCTGTTTTTCTCACAATCTTTCTCTTTTGTTTGTCTGTCTTTCTTACAAAATTTACTTTTATCAAACCAAGAGTCCCAACATTTTCACTATTCATAAAATATTGAAGTAGGAAATGTATCTATCTGCTATTTCATATGTAATTTTTGCAAATTAAACCGTAAAAAACAAAGAGGAGAATGAAAGAAAAACAACTCTTCACTTTAGAAGGATGCGAAACATTTGTAGACAGACGAAAAAAGTAGAAATTGTGTTTCATGAGAATGTTCCCCATAACATTAAAGCTTTTCAAAAGTTTGCAGCTGGGAGTGCAATGAAATATAAGTGAATATGGGGAATAATAACAAGGCACACACGGACCAAAAAAAGTGCCTCTAGGTTAAAGAATATTTATAAAGTGAAATGTATAGATGCTTAACTCGTTACCAAAAAATCCCAAGTTTTAATGACCCTAAGAAAAAAAAGCTGTTGATAAAATTGTGGGAAAAGCAGAAAATGCTGGAACCCAGCATTTTCTCCTTTTCCCACAATGTTTACTACCCTTTCAAGAGCTAGTCACACACCTAAGCCACAATGAATTTGTTGTCTGCAAGTCCTTTCAATGTAGACAAGTCTAAAATTTTACTCTGGTAAACCGTTATTGGACACGAAGGTGGAAGACACAGTAATTTGTCCCTCTCTCAGTGATATGTCTCACTGGCATCCCCCTTCCCCCCCCCCAAAAAAAAATCTTAAACAAAAAGACCAGAATTATCTGTGAAAACTGTATTTAAATCAAATTGTGACCAATGTTTCATTTTGTTTTTCATAACTCTCACAAGAGAAAAGTATTTATGTTCAACAGCCATTTCTATGTTGACAAGGTACCACTTGCAACTTTCCCATGGCAGCTTATTAAATATTGCTTCAGGGCCAAACAATATGGCCTAGTCATCTTCTGTTGGGAAGTGAAAACAGAATGTCATGTTTGATTTTTCTCTTGCATTTGTATACAGCAGACAGTTACCATATTTCACCTAAATAATGCTCCCTCCCTAACAGTAGCACCCCGACTATATTACTTAATACAGAGGCCTTCAGACAATCCCCACCTACAGCCGACCTTACATTAAAATCAACAACTAGAGTGACCAGCTTCCAAATGAAACATAACTTCACTACAACTTTTCAAATCCAGACTGATGAAAATTACTGATGACTGGTATTTTATAGATAAACTTATCAGTGCAGCATGACAAAAACCTAATTAATTTACAAATCAATGTCATAGTAACATCTGACGTCCAACTATACATAGGCTTCCAATAACATTGTAAACCTCCACTAGCAAAAAATTTGTCAACTTAAATGGAAAAACTTTAACAAAGTGAAGTATCAAATACCAGTGTCCCATATTAATCCTGATGTGATTTAAATACTGCGGGTCTTTCAAACGGTGATCACTTTGCAGTCGGAACTGACTAAAACCTGGGTTAAAGTACCATACTTACTTTAAGTGAAGGCACTTAAATTTCTGGAAACTGGCTTTGAAAGAAGAGTGCCCTGTTGGTGTTTTGCACAGCGCCCGGTGTGGTAATTAGGTAAAATACCTAATTTCAGAATTAGGTATTAATTCGCCTAATAAAACGAAGCACCAGGTCAGACACGATCTGATAGACATTCACCTGTTTAGCCTTTGCTGCTTCGGTCACTGCCGAGGTGTGGCTGTCAACTGCCCTGCTGGTTCTTGACTTTTCAAATTAGCGTTTCTGCAACATGACTGGCAGCAGCTATCATTTCTAGGTCAAAATCAAAATGGCTTGCAACACAGTAAAAGAGTTGATGTATAGTTTTCCCGTAATTTAAAACTGTAACTGTTGAGCTGGATGGTATCTGTACGAGTAAATTAAATGAATTAGTTGATATAATCTGCAGCTGCATTTTCAGCACATTTCCCTGTACTTTTTACAGTTCAGTAGTGAAGACTAAACATGTACATATCTATCAGATGGTGTCCAACCTGATACTTCACATTATTTAACTGTCTGCTGTATACAGATATGACAGAATTTGTAAAAATGAAACATGACATCCCTATAGAAGATATCTAGGCCATTTTATTTGGCCCGGTAGTAATACTTGATGAGCTTCAATAGGAAAATCACAAGTGCTACCTTGTCAATGCAGAAAACACGATTGAAGATAAATACCTTTCTATAAGATACACATAAGAGTATAAAGGCCCAGTAGCAGCCAAAAACTTCAGGCAGGTGTTAAAATGCATTTAAATTTAAATCATACCATTTGGACGGATGGAAAATATTGTGAAGATGACGATCTGTTACAGTGTGCTTGGTCCATGTGTTAGTCGCTTGTAGAAAAATGAATCTTAAAATCAGGCAAACAATAAGCAAAAGATAGAGTGCCCTGGCAGGTTTTAACTTAGTCTTACAATAACTTTATCTGCCAGCGTCTAATGCTGAGACTGACTATACAGTAAAAGAATGTCATCACCATAATTTCTATACTTTTAAATGGTATGATTTAAATTGAAATGCATTTAAACACCTGCTTTGTTTACTTTTGGCAGCTATTGTTTCTTCAGGAAAAATTTCTAAAATAAAAAATAATTCACATATTGATTGGAATACAGTTTTCACAGATATTTCATGGCTGTATACTGTTTACTTTTTATTTTTGATATTTTTGTAGGGAACCTGGGGAGGTCAAAGGGGGGGCAGGAGGTTGAGTGAGAGAGAGACAAATAACCTAAAGTGGGACAAATCACCACATCTATTACCTGTGATTTGACATAGCAAGATTTGTAACATTCAGATGTATCATGTTTTAAGTATTTAAAAAGGACAAAGTTTATTTCATGAAGGAAAGGACAAAACGAGATACTTTATACCTTAAGTGTTGCATTATTGGAAGAGAAACAAAACAGAGTCAGGTCTCAGTGCAATAAATTTGATACCTTATCAAACCTTTAAAATGGCATGGTGTCAGGTTCAAACTGGAGGGACATGCCTTGCATGACACAATGCAACAAAACAATGTAAACCATCTTAAACCACAAATTGCAATGTGCACAACTCTTTACCAAACAACAAAATTTCAGACTTGTCCAAATTGAAAGCATTTGCAGACGACAAAATGAATGTCAATCAAAAATTGAAATTTCTTTTGGGAAGGGTAGAAAACATTGTGGGAAAAGGCTTCTTTCTTTGGGTCGTAAAAAGTCGAGATTGTGTGGTAAAGGGAAAAGGGCCTTAACTTTCCATATACCTCTTGAGCACAAAAATGAATGAAATGTCATACTTTCAGTGAAAAAACTATACAAAATACACACTTTTCAGCCTACTTTATCCTAGGTTTCTCACTATATAATGAACTTGAGCAATGAATACTATTAATGATCGAGTAACAAGCAAGGGCTTGGTCACTAATCGGCTCAAGGTGCCACGATTCACCACAGTTTTGAACAATTTGCTTAGTCCCCTGCCACCTGACCATAGAACAAATTCATTAAACTGCAAAGTTTTACCATTCCAATATGTATTCAGGGAAATTTCCCTGTTTCATGGATTCACAAATTGAGTATGCTGACGAAATCGAATTTCCCTTCTTAATGCCCAAACACACTGAAAACTGACGTCACTGAAACCTTGGTAAAACATGCACTTTGGGGCATGAAGTCACTGCAACAGACATTCGATGTGTGTTTATTTAAAAATGAATTTAACCAACTTCAAGGTAAGTAACTATTCATTTTACAATTTGTTGGCAAAAGTAAATGATCATTAGTTGCTCAAACAACCATTAGTTTATTTTTTTCAACGTTACAATGTATGACTTTTGACACTGCACAATTTGTTTACATGACAAAGGGATGGCTTGTTTAAATCCTGTGTATTTGTTTTAGAATGATAATAAAAGTTAATATATGTAACTGTATTCAAATATATATTAAAAAATAATCCATTCTTTCCTCTTTAATGACAACCATCAAGGGAAATTAGTAACCATATGGTGTACTCAGTGTATTTGTCTTGAGGGTGGCTTGTATCAATCGACCCTGCCATCTCTGATTTTGGGTTCAAAGTATAGTCAAGTACATACTGGGCTCCCAGAAGGGAAACTGCTTTTCCATGGATTTTACCAATGTACTTCAATATATGTTTCAAGTATATTATCCAATCAGATCGTGAGAAATTCCTTTGCAGTATGATAATGCTTAACTATCATGGAGAGAAATTATACCAAACCACACTGCTGTTACAGCACCAAGCTATTGTGCCTACATAATTATGGTATAAGAGGCTGGATTATGACAACTGCCAGACTGGAAGTTGCCCTACCTTTTTATATTTCCCTGCTTTATTTTTATGTGAGTTTCAGGGTCGGGACCTGTTGACAGGGAAAAGTAATGTCACTGACAGCAGTGAGGTATATAAGCACTTAAACCCAGCCTTGCTGTAGAGGTAGCTTACAAGTACAGCAATGCTGAGTTGGGTGTGTTTCTCTCCTGGTAGTACTAAGCATTGTGCATTATAGTTAGTGCTTGGATAAGTGACCAAGCCATTGAATGGTACAAAAGTATTTACTTTTTAGCATGGTAACATGCTAGTAGTGTAAGATTTCAAAGTTAAATGATGCATTTTGATGCAAATGAACAGTTATAGGGACTTACTTTGTCTTGCCATAAATCAAAATTTCTAGTACAAGATATATTGTTCTTCAGAATTGTAAAAAAAACTGCACTTATTATGATGTATATTTTTTCCTTAAAATATTATACAATGCATCATAATACCAAATTTCTCACTTAGACTAAAGGTGACAAATGTATGTCATATTTAGTATCAAAACAAAGGATTTTTTATGTACATTAACTCTTTACCAAACAACAAAATTTTACACTTGTCCATATTGAAAGCATTTGCAGCCGACAAAAACAAACTTGACTCAAAAATTGACACTTGACTTTAAAAGAGTAAAAACATTGTGGGAAAAGGAGAAAATGCTGGTTACCAGCATTTTTTCCTTTTCCCACAATGTTTTCAGAAGGCTCCTTCCTCTGGGTCGTAAAAACCAGGGATTGTTTGGTAAAGGGTTAAGGTTTTATTAATAATTTTTTTGAAATTTTGTAGTTGAAGCAAAATACATTTTATTGGTAAAAATGTTGAAAATATTATTATCTTATCTTCTTTGGAATGTTTGACACTTACTTGAGCCATTACCATTGTTTGCTCATTAGGGTCTCACCTAGGGGCTCAGATGTAACAAACTTGAGATGTTTGCATTTCTAGATTGGTTGGCTTTACTTTTACATTCTTTGAAGAATATTCCTATCAATTTACATAAGCTACAGATTTTCTTAAGTCTTTATAGGCTCCACCCTGCATAACCAATCATTTTTTGAGTTTAGCTGAGCAACCAGTGATTTTGCCCATGGAAAGGCGAAGCAAGTTTTAAAAAGTAACACTTTGCAGCACCAAGCATCGTTCATGCTTTTGACGTAGAATAAAGAACTGTAAATACTAAAACTGTCTTCGTCATTTCCAGGTATCTAGAAATTGTTGTTATACTTTAAATTTATTTCATTGGTTTCTTTTTCACTTTGTGGCAGAAATCATTATGCTTCAAACATTTGTAAACTAATTTTGATGTTAATAGTTGGATATCTTTGAAATGTTATTTTATGTCTTTTAATCATAAACTTCCTAAATTGTATTTTTGTTTCTATGTTTCTTCTTTAAGGTTACGGCCCCTAACTCTCATATTAAAAGACGGATGCTGCCAAGATTGGCCGAATAACCTTTATGAAAACGTCGATGTTTACTGATGACTTAGGGGCCATAGACAACTAGAGCATAGAAAGACTATAATGTATAAATCATACAAAAATTGGTTAAGTTACTATGTTCAAAAATTGTATGTTTTATATGATCTCTTCTACCTTATGTTTTAATGAAGTTTATTTCATAACATAAAATAGAGAATTAACTTAGAGATAAGAATAACTTTCAGTCTTGAATTCAAACCAAAAAGATAACTTCAGTTTTGTCTCGTGAATGATAACATGATAGGTGAACTTCATGTGGTACCTTTTCACAGCCAAACATAATAATTATGTTAATTCCCATGTAACATCATGTATTAAGAAGAGTTCATTTTTTATTGTTTTATTCATATAGATGACAAGTGCCATTATGTAGTTTAGATAAATTTGGATATTTTGATACTTGTCAATTTAAGATCATTCATGCTTGTGACGTAGATTAAAGAACTGTAAATACTTAAACGGTCTTCGTCATTTCCAGCTGCTGACAAAGGCTCCTCTAATAGGCTAGTTGCCCATATCTTTTTAGTGTAAAAAGGTTATATAGGTCTGTCATAATAGAAGCCCTTCATAATACACTTTAAGATTCAGTAAAAAGATCCAATTTTGGGCCTTTCAACAAGAGGAAGGTAGTTTTGTAATAGGTAACTCTGTATATTTTATTGCGTGAGATATGACATCATCATACTGATTTGAATACCAATCCTCATAATCAGTGCATACTACTGATCATATGACATTCCCAGGCATTGTTGCAAAACTCTGGTGCAAAATTTAAAAATATATTAAGAGGCTATGTAGTCTATTAACTCTTTACCATGCAACAAAGTCTTGGCCTCCTCTGGACTGAAAGCACTTGCAGGCAACAAATTAAATCTGGCTTAAATTATGAGGTATGTCCATGAAAAGGTAGAAAACATTGTGGGAAAAGGAGAAAATGCTGGTTATCAGCATTTTCTCCTTTTCCCACAATGTTTTCAAAAGCCTTCTTCCTGCGGGTTGTTAAAAGTAGGGATTGTGTGGTAAACCGTTAAGGTATTACTATTGAAGAAACAAAATTTTCCCCTTTTCCAAAACTATTTTTCTAACATTTCACAGAAAGAGAGTCACATGCAATCTGTTGTCTGCAAGATGCTTTCAATTTGGAAGTCTTAGATTTTGTCATTTGGTAGAGAGTTAAAGAACATATAAAAATTGATACATTATTGCTTTCTTAGAGGCTAAAGCAATCTTCTCCTGGAAAGTTGTGCCAAGTCCAAAGGTTTTATAACAACAAATTGAAATTGGTAACAATAAAGCAAACATTACACAAATAAATAGCAAAGTTTCATGAAAGAATCTGTAAATTTTTGCTAACAAGTATCCAGATGACACTTTTATGCAACAGCAACATAAAGATGGTAATCATGATTGAAAAAGTTATTAGGCCTGACAAGCCACTTTTACATTAAGGACTGTCACAAGGGAACCTGATAGTCTTGTTACATAGTCCTATGGATCAAAGTCTGTTTTTTTCCCTTTCTCAATAGACTATATTTCTTTATTATTATATTGCATGCTGTTGCGACATCAATTTTTTTCTTGTGGCAGACAGTGTAGATTCAGATCATGCTGTGAAGCCCATACAGTATGAGCTCAGACTTATATGAGTTGTTTATGTAAAGTATTTCAAATTGAAATACTCTGCTTTTCTAAAATGGATTGTTCTTTCATCTCTAACAAATTGCAACAAATGTTTCACTCATTCACTAGACTTTGTTTATAATAAGACTATGTTCATTTTTCTAGCCTATTTATGAATAACTGCAATTTTTACTGGACTAAAAGTTGAGGACAATGACTGTGATGGGTTAATAATTGATAATTAGTAGACTTTCTTGATGTCACCATAACTCAATACCTCCAAAAAATTGCTGCCAACAACTTTGAAAACAACCTTAAATTATTATATGAATAATCAATATGAATTAAGAATGCAAGGTTAAGCTCATAAAAGCATGTGAAAACAAGAAGCATGCCAGTGCCCATGCTGGGCTGCAGTTGCTTGATAGTCTGTGAAAATGCTGTCTGAAAAGGGGCATAACTGTCAAAATAGTTTGATGGTTACCTGCCGTTGTTGTATAGGTTCGGATTTTTACAGTTAACAACTAGTCCAAGTTTGAAGTAAATATCTTCAATAACAACAGAGATGAAAGTTTTTGCACAACAACACAGAAGCAGTCTACAGGGCTATGGCAATACCTAAACATTTTCTTCCAAAAAAGCAGAGCTATGAATTGTGGCATATGGAGAAATTGCTAGTCATTAGCATAAATTAAATACTATGTCAAGTTTAATCATTATAGTAGACACAAAGAATAAATTGTGTCATTTCAGTGGACACAAGGTACAAGTTGTATCATTTCAGTTAACACAAGGTACAAGATGTATCATTTCAGTGTACACAAGGTAAAAGTTGTATCATTAAGCGTGCACTAAGCACAAGTTGTATTAATTCAATGGACACAAGGTACAAGTTGTATCATTTCAGTGGAAACAAGGTAAAAGTTGTATCATTTCAGTGGACACAAGGTACAAGTTTTATCATAACTATCAGTGGACACAAATTACAAGTTGTATCATTTCAGTGGACACAAGGTACAAGTTGTATCATAGCAGTAAACACAAGAAACAAGTTTTATTGTTTCAGTGGACACAGAGTATGAGTAGTATTATTTCAGTGGAGACAAAGTACAAGTTGTATCATTTTAGTGTGCATAAAGTACAAGTTGTATTATTTCAGAGAATCAAAAGGTACAAACTGTATTATTTCAGTGAACACAAGGTATAGATTGTATCATTTCAGTGGATACAAAGTACAAGTTGTATCATATCAGTGAACACAAAGTATAAGTTGTATCATTTTAGTGAACACAAGGTACAAGTTGTATCATTCAGTGGACACAAGAAACAAGTAGTATTAATTCAGTGGACACAAGGTACAAGTTATATCATTTTAGTGTGCACAAAGTACAAGTTGTATCATATCAGATGACACAAAGTGCAAGTTGTATCATTTCAGTGGACACCAGGTACAAGTTTTATCATATCAGTGGACATAAAGTACAAGTTGTATCATTTCCGTGGACACAAAGTACAAGTTGTATTATTTCAGTGGATGCAAGGTACATGTTGTTAATTTTTTAGCATAGATAATAATATTATTTGAAGCCGACATTTTCATTCTTTTTGTTATCTATTCAGACAAATTTGGAGGAGTTATAGCCCTTTATTTAATTGTACCTTTTAATGCTTTTGTCCTTTCAACTCCTCTTACTTTTTGATGCTATTATCACTATATTTTTGCAGAATCAAATAGATACATTCATCAGTATAGTGTTGAGTTGAGCATGCAATAGCAAACGTTAAGTGCTACAGGTTTGTAGGAACAATGTGGAAACACCATAGGTAAGTATTACCCCATTTTGTAACAATTTGTGCAGGAATTGTTTGTCGAAAGAAGAATCTCGGCTTTGTTTTGTAAGGTACAAGTACGGTTTTAAGCATCAAGCACATGCATGTATTTCATAATTCTCATAATAAACCACTCGGGTAGTTAGTCCGTCACCAGCTTAAATTACTTATCTCTTTTAACACCTTACCAACCGACCAAATTTTAGACTTGTCCAAGTTCAAAGCATTTGCAGACAACAAAACAAAAGTGTCTTAGAAATTGAAATTTGATTTTGAAAGGGTAGAAAAGAGTGTTGGAAAAGAACCAGCTTTTCTCCTTCTCCTACAAAGTTTTCAGAGGCCTTTTTCTTCAGGGTCAAACAGGCTAAAGTGAATATGAGAAGGGTGCTTATATAAATATGAGAAGCTAAACTACTCTAATGTCTGGTATTGACACTCCCCCCTCCGATTTAACCCTTTACCACACAATCACAAGTTTTAACAACCCTGTGAAAGAAGCCTTTGAAAACATTGTGGGAAAAGGAGAAAATGCTGGTGACCAGCATTTTCTCCTTTTCCCACGTTTTCTACCCTATCAAAGACAGATATTATCATGTGAGCAATATCTAAATTGTTATCTGCAACTGTTTTCAATTTGGACCAGTCTAAAATTTTGTCGTTTAGTAAAGAGTTAATGCTCCCCTAGCTTTTTTCTAATTACAAATGAGCTGCTGGAATAAACTTAAGGCATTGACATAATCCCAATTACTTCACAAATCAATGTCATAAACACTTGATCATCCAAATATACATACATTTTTAATAACATTACTAACATCTGATGACAAAAATTTGTCAACTAAATTGGAAAAACTTTAAAAAAATGGAAGTATCGAAGACCAGTGTTCCATATTAACTGTTGATATTATTTGATGTTCAAATAAATCATGATCGGCGGTAAAATCTATATTCTGCATTAAATACAGACAGTTTCTCAAATGACAACTGCTTTGCACTCTGCACTGACTAAAACCCAGACTGTAGTGTTGCCGCCATCATAAAATTTTGTGTTGTTTTACCTCTATTAAGTGTTCTCTTTTTGAAAACTGCAACACATTCGTGGGCTTAGAGAGACAATATGTTGTAAATGGTAGTGGGGATAGTCTACCAAAAGACAAGGTTACTGTTATGGACACTGAGAGAAGTCACATAACAAAGAAACTGTGCCCACATCATTGTTACATGTAGATTTCTACTAAACATATGGGGCAATAATTATCCCTGTGGAAAAATAAAATGCTAAGACATACCTTTTCTTTTTTCACTTTATTTCCCAGAGCTTCGATTTTGACTCAGTTTCACATAATAAATAGAGCATCTTAACATGGGTTATTCTGTAATATAATGATTATTACACACAGATTTCTATAGTACAATATCGGGCCTAGTGAGATGATCATTAATCTTAATTACGGGTCTTATTCTGACAGAATTTGATAGAAATAGACATAAAATCTTGATTGCTCTAGGCTTTATTAACAAGGCAAAATAACTTTTTATTGACAAGCTGTGAAGTTCTGGATCTGACGGCACAGAATACTGTGCAAAAGTCAACATTTCTGTTGTTTCATGCTCTAGCAACCTCATTTTAAGTTCTTGAAATGCCCTGGAGTTCCCAAATTTAATCTATGATTAATCTTCTTGTGTTTGCAAAACTCACAAGACAAGGTAGCCAGTACACAGGTAAACAAACCCAAATTTTTTTCTTATGGGCTCCTTCTTCTCAGGTCATTGGTGCCCAAGAAAAAGAGTTACCACACTGACATAAGACAGAAAGCTATCTGGGTCATGCTTCTGTGTTTGTCTTTCATTTTGTTATTTCAAGGATGCAGAAGTTGGATAATGATTATACTCAGTCAAATTTTCTCTTTTTTGTTAAAATAAGGATGACAATTATTAAACAGAACATACATACAGTTTTATGTTCAAAAGCTAACTTCATTACCAATTTGTTCTTAAACCGATATAATTAGTAATACTTTGCCATATTTGGATCCAATAAAAGCTCTTAAAGTTTTCTTCAAAAGTTCTGCACATCAATTATTACCAATACATGGCTTTACCCTGCACAGGAGAGACATTCTTTCCTAATTGCAGTATTTTGACAGAAGAAAGTGATTACCGAAAGCTGAAAGTAGTTCTTAAGGTAGCTCATGTCAGCATGAGGATTAGCTCAAGTGGTAGAGCACAGAATCTGTAGTCTCAGGGTACTTGAGGGTGTGGACTAATGTCATTCAGCAAACCTCAGGTGATCCGGTGGTCAAGTCCCTCAGCTGTATCACGAAGCTTGATATGCACCTACACAGTACATTTCTTCGCCGAAAGTACGCTGTTTTATTGTTTTTAAAATTATAAGGCTCTACTTAAAAAAGAAATCATTTATCACAATTTTCTATTGATATCTTTCTAAGAATATTTCCATTGACAAACAGTTTGTACATTCAGTTCTTAGCGTGGTTGATTGACTCCATTGGGATCTTTCATCGACAGATCGATAGATGTGTACAACTTCATCATGGTTGTTTATATCATTGCTAGGCTATTTACATGGGCTCCACCATGTTTAGAATCATGTGATTTGCAGTTCAAAATGGAAACCTTCGTTATACGGACAAGGTTAGATGTAGGTACAGAATCAGCCAAGTGGTGAAGAGTGGACTAATGTTTGAATCCTATAGCTGACCAACTTAAATTACTAGTTGTCTTTTGGATGAGACTAAAAGTTGAGGTCCCCTGTGACAGGCTGCTATACATAGAGCATGCTATTTAAGAACCATACATAACTCAGGATCTAAACTGTATCTTACACTATCCCCCGATAAAATGACTAACAGCGATTTAGGGGAGTCACCTATACAGAAAATCAGTGGCAATGACAAATAAACAAACAAAAAACCCTCTAATGTGAGAGGCTTACGACTCTACCCTAAGATTTCTGTCTCTCACAAATGTGAACTTGCAGTGTTTCTTCATAATAAGGAGTTCCTTCAACAATCTAATTTGCAAACAAGGAAAAAGGAAAGGGGAGTGGTCTATCAAATGTCAGAAAATTTGTGGTTTGAATCAAGAACCACAGAAGAGATGTTTACAGTATATGATGGTCTCAGATTTCTACCTGTAGGTCTTTTTTTCTTGATTGCTTCCTGATAGACCTTCAGTTCATAACTCTTAATCTTTTATGACAAATGTAGAAATCAATCATGTAAGTCTTTAACCCTTTACCACACAATGACGACTTTCGACGCCCCTGAAAGAGAAGGCTTTTGAAAACATTGTGGGAAAAGGAGAAAATGCTGGTTACCAGCATTTTCTCCTTTTCCCACAACGTTTTCTACCCTATCAAAGAAAAATCATTTCATATGAGCCACGTTAAAACTGTCATCTACAAATGCTTTCAATTTGGACAGGTCTAAAATTTTGTCGTGTGGTAAAGGGTTAACTCACAACACAATTTTAGACTTGTCCATATTGAAAGCATTTGCAGATGGCAAATAAAGTGTAACTCAAAACATAAAATTTGTCTATCAGAGAGTTGCAAACATTGTGGGAAAAGGAAAAACCAGCATATTCTCGTTTTACCGACAATGTTTTCAAAGGCCATCTATGTCAAGGTAATTAAAACTCAGGATTATTTGTTAAAGGTATAACTCGGAAATTTCTCCCTTTTCCACAAAATGTTTTCTTGAAAGAATACTCCATTGTCAAATGAACATTTCACTTTCAATTTAAATCAAGTGTCCAATGACAATGCCCTAACTTCACAGATCAAACAGACTTTAAGCCTATATTCTAAGATTTTACAGAATTGGTCTGTAAAAAGACTGTTTGATAATTGAGAATATCTTTCAGTAAAGATTTCATGATATTTTAACTCTTTACCTGAGGGTAAAACTTAAAAACCCTTCGAAGTTGAAAGCGTCTGCAGACAACAAATAAAACACAGTCAACAATATAGGATATCAATGAAAGAGTAGAAAACATTGTGGAAAAAGGAGAAAATGCTGGTCACCAGCATTTTCTCCTATTTGCACAATGTTTTAAAAAAAACCTTTTTACCTCGGAGTCATTGAAACTCTGGATGGTTCAGTAAAGAGTTACGGTGTATGTGTGGGGTTGATTGTTTGTTGTTTTGGGACTTTTATAGTGTTTTTAGATAGACCTAATTATCTATGCTATCAGAGATATGATCATCTATGTAATTTTATAAGAATTAAACCAGTAAACAAAGCTGTTATGGCAGACATCAAAGTCTCAATTTTTTTCCATTGAAAAAAATTTGCAGAACAAATTAAATACAGTTTAAGGTTTGCCTTTTAAAGGCATAAAATTGTAGAAAAAGGAAAAAATTTAATGCTTGGTACCAGCATAGTCTCCTTTTCCCAAATTGCTTTCCTCATGGTTTTAAAAACAGAACCTTTAGGTGAAGGGTTAAGGAATTATTTACAGAACAGCTTTAATCCCAAATAAGCAGGGTGACTGTCTACACAGTGTCCATAGGTGAATACAAGACTCCTTTTTGGTCAACAAAGGATGAAGTACACTAACAACAGATACATGGAAATCTGCAGAAGCCAAAGGTTGGATTACCTAGGTTGGTAAGTTTAGCTGACCTAAGTGAAGGCAAAAATGTTTTATACAGGCCTTATTTTTCAGTGTCAGAAAGTTGGGATTGTTTGGTACAGGGTTAAACAATGATTTACTACAAATTTTTTTTGGAGAAAAGATTAACAATGCATTAACACTGAACATTTTTTACAACTTTTGACAGATGAAACTTGAGCTTTGGAGAAAGCCAAAGTACATTTTGTTTGTTTCTTCCTTAGTTTGGTGTTTTACACTGTTTTCAACATTATTTCAGTTACACTGTGGTGCCGAATGACCTATCTTTGCTTTCCTGGATTTTTTTTTACCAGTACTTTGCACAATTTTCTTCCCAAGCCACTAGTTGCTTTCCCATGTAACCATCATTAAAACAATGATCCGCAGTGAATGAGGAATGAATCCTGTTGCAATGACTATCAATAATTTTCTGACAGAAATTTGTAAGCAGGGAATCAAACCAGCCACCCTAGTTTTAAGTCCTGTTTGTACTTAAAAATCTGCAACACATTCTAACACATTTAAAAATGACAGCATAACCCTCTAAAGAAAACACAAGACAAATATAAAGAATAAAACTAAGTAATTATCAAAAACATGTCTAATACAAAAACTTATACTGGCCTGAATTCCAGTCAAGAATATGTTTTTTGCACCCCGCTCCCCACTACCTAATGAATATCTAACGGTTTAATCCTTTACCAAACAATCGTATGTTTTTGTGACCCTTGGAAAAAAGGCTCTTGAAAATTTGGTGGGATCAGGAGAATCAGCATTTTCTTTAATTCCCACAATGCCTTTTACTCTTTGAAAGACAAATCCCATTGTGTGAGTCATATTCAATTTTTTTTTATTGCAAATGCTTAAATATGGGAGAAAGTTAACAATCCTAACATCAACTGTAATAATATCAAAGTATAACTGTAACAAGCAGGTGTCAAAAGAACACTCTATCTAGACAAGAGGTTAGAAAAAAATCTTACCTGCTACCTTAATGATTGTTTGAAACATAAATAGACCATTAGAGATGGAAAAAAAAAGCAAAAAAAAGTTCTCAGGCAAAAATACTTGACAAAAAAAATCTGATAAACCTTTGTTATATTAACATTAGGTCAGGCCAACCTCTGTTTCCACTTTTGTCAAATTTATGTCATACTTTACTATGGTGGCATATTTCTGCCTTGAGATAAGAAATAGCTATTGCGATAATTTAAGAGAACTATCATGATAAAACAAAATTTCATAAAAATATTATCTAGATAATAAAAATTTTCATGATAAAAATATCGCGATAATTCTTACTATAATCATGATTTTTTTTTTGCTTTAGTGCCCACAACTGGCTTTCACGGTATCTTTAATTAGATACAGTTTTGGAACATCTTGGTCTACAACCTTATGAATTCTCCTTTTCCTGAATGGTTTTAAAGTTGTTCATAGGAGGCATTTCGAGTTGTTTTTGTGTTTAACAGACTTCTGTTCATTTCGAGTGTTGTTGAAATTTACCAATTGAGCTACAATTGTAAATAATTTGCTTTTTTACTTACTGCAATCTTGTGAAGTCAAAAACTACAGAGTTCATCCAAATGGTGAATTTTCTATTTATAGATATCAAGAAACGAATGGAACTATCATGATAATTTATATCTCGAATGTCAGCTTCGTGCATGATTGAGAAATTTTGGGTTGAAATAGTTACTGATCAATATAAAATTTTGTAAATAACAAAGTCTTTTGTGACATTTTTTTCAGGAAACATTTCACCATCTCAATGAAATTTCCAGGAAACTTTGATTTATTGCGAAAGTTTTCTAAAATTGTCATGATAGACATCTCGTATCTCATGGCAGAAATTGCCACCATACTTTACTTATTGAAATTGATTTAATCCTTTATTACACAATGCTGACTTTTAACGACCCAGGGAAAGAAGCCTTTTGAAAACATTGTGGGAAAAGGAGAAAATGCTGGTAACCAGCATTTTCTCCTTTTCCCACAATGTCTTCCACCCTATCAAAGAAAAATAGCACCATTTGTGCCACACTGAAACTGTTGTCTGCAAATGCTTTCAATTTGGACAAGGCTAAAATTTCGTCGTCTGGTAAATGGTTAACTCTTATCCTTATGTTGTTATAACTATGCTGTATCTGAAACCAATGTCATACTAAACCAATATCACAAACTGAAAAATTTTAAAGTGTTACACAAATTGAAGTGTTTCTACATTCCATTTTGAAGCAATTCTTTTCTCAGACACTAGAGAGACTACAGAAATTTCATGGTATTGTTCAATAATTCAAATTTATTGCTATTAGCAGTAGAGAGAGCCTAACATATGACACAGTTAGTCTTGTTTTTGCGTAAATTTATTTTGTATTCAAATTTGAGAGATTTTTTGTCACATAAATGTGACTTAAGTGGAATAAAACCTCATAAAGTTTCAGAGAATACCTTAACTCTTTACCAGACAACAAAATTTCAGACTTGCCGAAATTGAAAGCAATAGCAGACAATAAATTTAATGTGGCTCAAATGATAAAGTAAATTATTAAATGGGTAGAAAACATTGTTGGAATGGAGAAAATGCTGGTTTCCAGCATTTTCTCCTTTCCCGCAATGTTTTCAAAAGCATTCTTTATCAGAGAGGCTAAAACATGGGATTGTGTGGTAAAGGACCAAGCAATGTTACAAATAGTCTCTCATAAAGTTCTTGTGTTTTAAAACCGGAAATCATTTCAGATTGTTTTAAAATTGAATTTGAGCTGAAGAATAAAAGTACATCTAGGTTAATGTTTTACTCAATAAACCCATAGATGTTTCTGACTTACATAAGATTGAAGCAATGAAGAAAGTTACTTTGTATGTCATTAGGAAAATGGTGAAGCTTTAAATACTCTTAACATGCTTAGATAATACTTCAAAATATTAAACTGAATAGACAAAATGAAGTACCAGCTCTCCACTAGTACTTGTACTCATTTTCCCAAGGAAGAAATGAATTTTCATGTAACACTTTGCCAAACAATCCCAAGTTTTAACGCCCCTGAGGAGAGAGTCATTTTGAAAACATTGTGGGAAAAGGAGAAAATGCTGGTACCCAGCATTTTATCTTCTTCTAATACTGTTTTCTATCTGTCCAAAGAAAAAATTCAATTTTTGACTCATGTTCATTTTGTTTTCATCAAATGCTTTCAATTGGGACAAGTTGAAATATTGTTACTTGGTAAAGAGTTAAATGTATGACGATTCTCACTCAATTTGTGGATTATAAAGGTCTAGTCAATAAATTCCTGGACTGTCATAATTAAAAATAAACCAAATTTTTGAAGCTTCTAAAATGATGTGCATAAGCACTTTATGACAAAGTGCACATCTGTGTAAATCTTTGCAAAATTCCTTCTGTAGCCAAGTTAACAGTGACTCATTTTTCAAACCCAAGTAATGCACATTTATTTTGTCATCTGCAAATGCTTTGAATCTGGACTAGTATGAAATTTTGTCATTTGGTAAAGATTTTAAAAAAGAGCGTGTTTCAAGAAATTATATGAAGTAACACAAAAAAGAAATTGATGGAAAGAAATTGCAAATAATTAATGTCAATAAAAGTCGCTATGGAAACCAAGAACTGTCTTGGCAAATATCTATTATTTCTAAGTAACCAATAAAACATGATAAGCTGTGGAGCCTGCAGTTTTTCATCATTATCTAGTACCACTTTGATTAATCCTTTACCGCATAATGCCGACTTTTAACGACCCTGGGAGAGAAGCCTTTTGAAAACATTGTGGGAAAAAGGACAAAATGCTGGTGACTAGCATTTTCTCCTTTTCACACAATGTTTTCAACCCTATCAGAAAAAAAGTGTACCATTTGAACCACATTGTAATTGTTGTCTGCAAATGCTTTGAATTTGGACAAGGCAAAAATTTTGTCATCTGGCAAAGGAATAATTCTTTTCCCCAGTATCCTAACTCTTTCCCAAACTACAAAAATCTTAAGACTTGTCCAAACTGAAAGCGTGTGCAGATGAAAAAATTTAAATGTGTCTGACATGATAGCATTTTCCTTTGTATGGGTAGATAACATTGTGGGAAAGGAAAAAAAATTAGTTTACCAGCTTTCTCCTTTTTTTCCACCATCTTTTCAAGTCCTCTTCCACAGAGCTGTTCGTGCGTGTGATTGTTTGTTAACGGGGTATATCTTTTTGCAGCAGATGACATTAAAATGAGTAGCACTCATAGACAAGAGGGTTTAATGCATCTTTTAAAAGCATTTTACAAAGCATGTCACTATGATTTTATGGATCCATTTTGTCCTTAAACCTGCTGTGGTAGAATAGTCCTTCAACAACCAGAAAATTTACCGATATCAAAATGGTCACCATGGTCAGATAATCAAATGTGTGCATCTAATATTAAATTCCCCCTTCTCTGCAGTCTGATCTTGATTTAACCCTTTACCACATGGCAAAATGTTAGACTTGTCCAAATTGAAAGCATTTGCAGATCACAATTTAAACTAAGCTAAAATACTGAACATTGACTGTGAAAGTGTAGAAAACCTTGTGGGAAAAAGGAGAAAATGCTGGTTACCAGCATTTTCTCCTTTTTCCCACAAGGTTTACAAAAGGCTATATCCTCAGCGATGTTAAAATTTGGGATTGTGTGGTAAAGAATATTAGAGTCGGCTAATATTGCCTTTAGCATGCTAAACAATAGACCTTTTAATCCCTTACCAAACAATTCAATGTTTCAACAACCATGAGAAGAAGAAAAAGTTTTATAAACACTGAGAGAACAGGAGATAATGCTGTCAACGGCATTTTCTCCTTTTCCCACAATGCTTTTATACCATTTCAAGGACAGAAATCATCTGTTGAGCTACATCTGATCTGTTTTCAACTGTTTTCAAAAGCAAGTTTTTGTCCTCCATAAAGAGTTAAACCTTTGCCACACTTTAAGTTTTGACAACCCTTTGAAAGAAGAAACTTTGTTGGACAATTGGCCTTTTTCCACCATGTTTTCTAACCTTACAAACAGAAATCACATCATTTGAATAGAATTAGATTTTTTATCTGCAAATGCCTTCATTTTGTCAATTGTACACTTTGTTGTCTGGTAAAGAGTTAACCCTTTACCACACAATCCCAGCATGTTAACGACCCTGAGGAAGAAGCCTTTTGAAAACATGGTGGGAAAAGAAGAAAATGCTGGTACCCAGCATTTTCTTCTTTTCCCACTATGTTTTCTACCCTATCAAAGATTATATTCTATTGTTTAAGCCACATTTGAATTGTCATTAATGCTTTCAATAAGGACTACTGTAAAATTTTGTATCTTGGTAAAGAGTTAACAGCCACAGTTATGCCTGACACTTGGAATTGATTGTAACAGAAGTTCTTCCACTTGGGTCTTAATGTTGAGTAAACATTGAGAAAATTAATGGTACTTATCCCAACAAAGATACTGGTGCCACAGATTTCTCCTCGTGGAATTATTTCAATAGCTCTTTACCCAACGACAAAATCTTAGACTTGCCCAAAATGAAAGCATTTGCAGTTGACAAAATAAATGTGACTCAAATTTGAAACTGAATGTTGGAAGGGTAGAAAACATCGTTGGAAAAGGAGAAAATGCCAGCATGGTTACCAGCATTTTCTCCTTTTCCCACAATGTTTTCTAAAGGCTTCTTCTTCAGGGTCGTTAGAACTTGGGATTGTGGTAGAGGGCTATATTTCTATGGCACAGGAATACAATGAAATAGTACCAGTACTTTGCTTCAATTGCAGTCCTTAAATCTTTAAGGAGTGCTTTTCTTGGTTCTGAACCAATTAAAGCTATTTTTCAGATTTCAGTTGGTTAACTTTTCACCAAACAATACCAGGTTTGAACAACCCTGAGAAAAAAGGCACTTGAAAACACTGTATAAAAAGGAGAAAATGCTGGTAACCAGCAGGTTTCTCAAATGGTGATTGTTTTGCAGTTGGTAGTGACTTAAACCTGGAGGGTAATGTTATCGGCGTCCTCAGAAAATTCTATGCCGTTTTACTTCTATAAAATGCCCCCCTTTGGAAAATGTACTGCCCCGAGGGACATTAAAAGGAGACAATCTGGTATATCAAGACATAACCATCAAATCTTGGGAGCTTAACTCATGATCAAATTTTGAAAACATCTTTGTCAACATAAATTTAGGTCCACTTTACTATACGGAAAAAAAAATTACATGTCCAAATTGAAAGCATTTGCAGAAGACAATTTAAATGATTGGATTTATCTGTGAAACTACAGAAAATACTGGTAACCAGCATTTTCTCCCTATCTCAAAATGTGTTTGAGAGCCCTTTTCTTGAGCTTGTTGAAACAAGGGATTGTGTGGTTATGAGTTAATACAGGAATGCATGTGAAAGCATTGTGGTAAAAGAGGAAATTGCCTATCACCAGTAATTTGTTCCCAGAATTCACCTGCTGCAAGACACAAGTGATCTGTAGGTGGCACACTCTTAACTCTTTACCAAACGACAAAATTTTAGACTGGTCCAAATTCAAAGTATTTGCAGATGACAAAATAGGCTAAATCTTGCCGAAAAATTGAAATTTGTTTTGGGAAAGGTGGAAAACATTTCTGGAAAAGGAGAAAATGCTGGTTACCAGCATTTTCTCCTTTTCCAAAAATGTTTTCAAAAGGCTGTTTTCTAAGGGTCGCTGAAAGTCGGGATTGTATGGTAAAAGGTTAACCAGAGTTTAAATGACCCTGAAAAAGAAGGCTCTTGAACACAATGTAGGAAAAGTAGAAAATGTTGGAAACCAGCATTTTCTTCTTTTCCCACAATGTATATGTTTTCTATTCTTCCAAAGACAAGTTCAATCATCTAAGCCACATTTATCATGTTGTCTGCAAATGCTCACAATTTGGACGAGTCCAAAATCTTATAGTTTGGTAAAGCATTAGGGATTTACAAAAGCTGACTTTGGCAGTCCTGATTGTTATCTAACTCTTAGCCTGCCAGACCATGCTGTAATTAAGATGATGATTTTCCACTTGAAGTGTAACCTCATCAGCGTCAAGGACCCCCTTACAGTGATTATTACTGTCTTAATTCATGGTAATATAACTGTTATATGAATGGTCCTTCTTTCTAATTTTCCTTGATAACACTTAACCCTTTACCACACAATCCTGAGCTTTAATGATCCCAAGGAAGAGGCATTTTGAAAACCTTGTAGGAAATGGAGAAAATACTGGTAATCAGCATTTTCTCCCTTTCCAACAATGTTTTCTACCTATTCAAGAACAATTACCATAATTTGGAATACATTTGACTAATTGTCCTCTGTGAATTTCCTCAATATGGAGGAGTTTAAAAGTTTGCCATGTGGTAGAGGGTTTAACCAGTGGCCTTGATTCCCTCACCAGATGTTTTAATTTTTTCATCTTTTCCTGATTTAGAAAAAAAAAAGGAATGGGCGGGGAATTGCAATTTATATCAAGAAAAACAGCTATTATACTCAATGATATTATTGACCAAATTTTTTCACTTGATTCTTTTAATGTTTTCAAACCGTCTGTAACTGGACATAATATGAGGGTTGACACAGAAGTATGTACAATTTTCTTATATACCATGACGATTTATAAACATTTTAATACCAAAGTTCTGCAACGCATTATTGGATGTATGATTGTTACATGCTACAAATTTCATCAAAAGAATATGGATTGACTAAAAGATACAGTGGACTGCTATAGTTAATTGTTGAGATATGAGAAAAGTCTAAATATTTATAGGACAACCCTCATGCAAATTGAAGATGTATACCTACAAAAAATGAAATATTTCTAATGGTTTCAGTTTTCTATCCCTGCAGTTTAAATGCAGCATTTTCTTTAACAATGATTGCATATTACATAATCATCATAGCTCACAATTATCTTTGTTGTATTACCTACTTCATTTAACCTAACCCAGGTCAACAACATTTATATGAATTAAAATTCTATTTTTACCCTCGGCATCGCACGGGACTGCCTTCAGCATATGTCCCAAATGGTTATGGAAATATTTCATATGCTATGCAGGAATTAAATTGCTTACCTGTACTTTCCTGTGTATATATATAACTTCCCGAATAATAGGTCAGAGTTCTCTTCATATGCCTACTTATATATTCAGCATAAAGGTCAGCATGAAGTTCAATGAAGTAGGCAATAACTGTACACTGTACATTATGCACTGTAACAATGCTTCCATTTCATGTTTCATTCAAAACTAAAGAATTCAAAATAAAAAGTCAGAATCAATTAAAACTTTTGTTTAACTGTCATTGTAATTTAATTTTGTTAATGTATAATGGACAGAACACACAAGATGAATTGAGAAAACTAGGTTGGTTTCTAGAAAAACACTGAACTCGTAATTATTTTCCCACTTACCTGAACTTAAAAACTCCATTCAAACAACATTAAAATTCTTGTACCATGCACCATTAACATCAATGTCTTTTCTGAAGCAGATGATGTGTTTTTACCCATTACCTCTTAAACCTAATTGGCTGCATCTGCTTAAAAAAGACCCTTAAGTGTCCTCTGGTAAAGTGTTTTGGCTAAAAGAAGAATCTTTAATTTGAATCATTTCTCCTCTAGCCACAATACTTTCAAATAGCTGCCACAAGAGAAATAAGAAATATTTTTTTAATAAAAAGATGGACAGTATAAATTTGCCAGCAAATAGGCAGGGGCCCTTAGAATAAACACATCTTTAATTTTTACCACAGGGGCCCTTAGAAGAAGTATGTCTTCATTTTTTTGATCAATCACAAATTTCTGTTAATTCATTTATTATCAATACCAAAAAGTAGGTTTAAAGCCAGCACATTCAGCTTTTCCAAAAGATCATTCTTCTGCAGGAGGTAAATATTTCAGAAGAAGCATTTCCAGATACCAAGGACAAAACCAGCTGTAACCTCATAATGCAATATTTTGGCAATATCAAATGAGCTTCACAAGCAGCAAAAAGAAAATATGTATAGCCTCAAAAAAGCATCGAGACAAAACATTAACAAAAATGGCATTATTTCAATAACTCACCTTTTAAATTTTATCAACCTTTTATCAAACAATCATGTATTGTTACAACCCAAAGAAAAAAATTCTAAAACATTGTCAGAAAATGACACATTCTAAAACATTGTCAGAAAATGACTGCATATGTTTTCTGATGTAAAAAGACAAAAAAAATCAAACACTAAAACCCATTTTCAATGAATTGAGAATAAACAAGAATCCAGATTTACAATAAAAGGGCTACTTATTGTCAGCCAATTGAATAAATATTCCATTGAGTTAACAGCCTCTACCTGAAATTTACATCCATAATGAGTGTCCTCAAACAGAAGGTATCAGACAAGACAGTAATAAACCTTCACATCCTGGGGTGAAAATTATGAGGTAACCTATTAAAAGTCATTTGGGTCTGACCCCTAAAGTAACCCTCTTTCTTATTGTCAGTCTTGTATCTGCTGTGACAGACACCAAACAACCACGGCTGTTTGAAGGCAGGGCTTTTTATTTGCATAATGCAATAAATGTAATGCTATTTCAGTACTTTCCTAAATGAAAACACTCCATTCAATTTTTCAATGCAAAAGTATACAACATGGAAAGAAACATTTTATCTGCTAAGTAACGTTAACTCTTTATCAACAAAATTTTAGACTGGTCGAAGTTGAAAGCATTTGCAGACAACAAAATGAGATGTTGTTCAAACATTGGAATTTGTCGTCGAAAGAGTAGAAAACATTTTGGGAAAAGGAGAAAATGCTGGTTACCAGCATTTTCTCCTTTTCACAAAATGTTTTCAAAGGCTTTCTTCCACAGAGTTGTTAAAACTCGGGGTTGTGTAGTAAAGGGTTAAACATTCATCAATCTGGATTACCCTTTATTTTTTCCACAGTGACTAGTACCATTGCATTTCTGTGGTTAAATGCCAATGCTGTCATCAGCAACTCTTTGGCTCTATGATCTTTGGCTGTTAGTGAGGAATGAACTGTTGAAATAGAAGATCATACATGAGTGTTTATGTATTATCATTTTTACCAAAAATCAATTTTCACTAAAATTATATGATGTGAGCCTTGGCAAGCATCATAATTACACATTTTAGTCAATGAGTTTGATAAAAATGATAATACATATGAATGTGAGATTCTACTTAATACATAAAACAAATGACATAGAAACAAGTATCCTGCAATATCACCTTTAGCCTATCAACCTTTGACGGTACCATGTTTACAGATGCAGTAATAAAACTTTCAATGTGTGTCTGTTTTAAGCAACAAAGACATTGTTGTCCCTCAAAATGGCAAAGAAATAGAAACTCCAGCATATGCTGTGGTTGGTTTCTTCAGTTTCACGCACCTGTTTTACCGACAAAACAATTAGAACCAGGACCAAAAAATTAATATAACACTCATGTAGTATCAAAAAAAAATCATGGGTTTAATACACTGCAAGAGGAGGCTTATATAATAAAAAATCTTCCATTTAACCTCAGAAAAAACTGTTTAAAAAAACTTCTTGCCTTAAAAAAAAAAATGCTTTACAACCTCTAGTGTTATACTGTCAGCTATTTTTCCAGATGCTACAAGGCTATTTGAGGTCCAGTGGTGAGAGCATTTTTTGGTCATTTTTTAACTACAGAAGAAGGGTTACAATATATGGCCTTCATTACTAATTATGATGCCATGATGCACAACATAATAACAGGGTACCTGTACCTAACAGAATAGACTTGTCTCTTTAATGAAAATATTACAAAACAGTAAGGTCACAGGAAAACAATGGTCAAGGTTACCATTGTACCATTCAAGTGTTGACCACTCCAAGGTGACATTTGAAATGTGACAGGGGATTGGTATATGATTCAAAGGTTAACTTTTTTTTCTCTTCCTCTATGATGATTTATAACTGATTGCCAGCATGTTGTCCTTTTTCCTAAAATGTTTTCAAAAGCCTTCTTCCACCGCATTTTGAAAATGATGGACTAGTTTGGTAAAGGCGTTGATGGGACTAAAACACAGTGCAACCTGTGTCCTACTTGGACAACAATTTAGTATCCTGTGATTGAAGACATTTTATTTCCTTTTACTATCAAAGTTTCCTTGGAGAGTACACACGATTTGTGCACATAATTATGATGGAAAATGAGGTGCTAACACTTCATTTTGCGTGGAAACCTCTCAATTTCTGCGAACATTGTACATTAAATGTATGTTGTGTAAGTAAATCCATATTGTCTTTTACATGGATATCCATACAAAATTTTGCTGATTATCTTCTCAAAATTTCTCGTATTTGTTTTCCATACTATTGGAAAATGAGGTGACAATATTTTATGTGGATCCATGGATTTCCACATAAGTAGGCATTATGTCTATGGAAATTTAAGAGAAGAGAAATTTGGCAATATGGACAGCAAAAAACCCTTCAAAATGAGCAGTTTTTTCTCATGTAACATCACTGTCTTATTTGCATGCAAAAAATGGGGAAAACAGAGTATAAATGAATTTGTTGCAGGCCCAAAGGTCAAGATACAACATTTATATTTTATATTGTTATAAGGACAACCTCCAATTTAAATAACTCCTCCCACTGACATGATGAATGTGTAAATTGTCTCCATTTGTCTCCAGATTTGCAGTTGCAGAAGCCATTTAGATTTAAGAGGCACTTCTGTCACAATAGAGAAAAATATTAGCTGAGATAAACGTGAATTTAAATTAAATAGTGGCCTCTATGCTTTGATTTTCTTTGTCCAAGGGATGTAGATTAATGCCTTTTATCTGCAGACTGGATTGTAAATTGTTTTTAGCACATGCCTTCCCATTCTCGGTTATTGATAAAGTATCAATACATGAATACTGATACATTTTAAATTCTAAATTTTATTGCTTTGTCTCATAATTTCCCGTTTTTTTAACCCTTTACCACACAATTCAAAGTTTTGATGACCCTAATGAAAAGGCCTTTCGAAAACATTGTTGGAGAAGGAGAAAATCCTGGTAACCAGCATTGCCTCCTTTTCTCACTGTGTTTTTTTACCCTCTCAAGATAAATTCCATTGTTTGGGCCACATTCAGTTTACCATCTTAATGTGCTTTCAATATCTAGTGTCTAAATTTTGGTAATTGGCACTGAGTGATCTTGTGATCTTATTACTTCTTTACTACACAAAAAATTTGATACCTGTTCATAATGAGAGCACTTGCAGACAAAATTAATTATTGTGACTCAAATGATGGAATTGGTCAGTGAGAGGGTAGAAAACATTTTGAAACAAGAGGGCCAAGATGGCCCTGGATCGCTCACCTGAATTTTTGAGAGGACCATAGCCAATTTTTTTTTTGAGGTATTGAAACTTTGGAAACAAAATCATTATTTTGCCAAGCAATTTTGAAAAGGTCACCATTAAAAGTCATTTCAAAATCTGTCACCACCCCTACAATCATCACCACAGCAATGATTTTGATGAATCAGAATTCTGCAAATAAATTTTTGGATAGATCACCCAAGGATAATTTCTTGAAGAAGAGCACATGCTCGATAGTGACTAAAAACATAAGTCGAACAAGAGAATCACATGCAGGTGCAAACAGTTGGCTGTTGTTTTTTCGACGGATAAAAATTTCACTAACAATTTTTGAAAAGGGTCGACCTAGGAACATTTCTGTGAAATTATTTCAAAATCTGACCTGCTGTTCCAGGGAAGAAGAATTAAGAAATTCCTCTTCATGTCCCAGTAGTGCAAATAGCCCCCACCATCAGGGCCATGTTTCTTGACAGATCACAATTTTGTGAACAGTTTTTGAAAAGAGTCACCCAAGGAACATTGCTGTGAAATTATTTCAAAATGTGACCAGCACTTTCAGAGAAGAAGAATTTTTAAGAATTTCTTCATGTCCGTATGGTGTAAATAGCACACAGCCATCAGAGCCATGTTTCTTGTTGGATCAAAATTTCTCGAACAAGTTGCAAAAAGGGTCACCAAAGAAACATTTCTGTGAAATTATTTCAAAATCTGACCACCCATTTCAGAGAAGAAGAATTTTTAAGAATTTCTTCATGTCCATATAGTGCAAGTGCCCCCCCCCCCCATCAGAGCCATGTTTCTTGACGAATCAGCATTTTGCAAACAATTTATGAAAAGGGTCACCAAAGGAACATTTCTGTGAAATTATTTTAAAATCTGACCAGCAGTTTCAGAGAAGAAGAATTTTTAAGAATTTCTTCATTTCTGTATAGTGCAAGTAGCCCCTATTCACCAGAGAGCCATGTTTCTTGTCGGATCAAAATTTCGCGAACAAGTTTTGAAAAGGGTCGCCCAAGAAACATCTCTGTGAAATTATTTCAAAATCTGACCAGCGGTTTCAGAGAAGAAGAATTTTTAAGAATTTCTTCATTTCTGTATAGTGCAAGTAGCCCCCATTCACCAGAGCCATGTTTCTTGTCGGATCAAAATTTCGCAAACAATTTTTGAAAAGGGTCGCCCAAGGAACATCTCTGTGAAATTATTTTAAAATCTGACCAGCGGTTTCAGAGAAGAAGAATTTTTAAGAATTTCTTCATTTCTGTATAGTGCAAGTAGCTCCCATTCACCAGAGCCATGTTTCTTGACGGATCAAAATTTCGCGAACAGTTTTTGAAAAGGGTCATCCAAGGAACATCTCTGTGAAATTATTTTAAAATCTGACCAGCGGTTTCAGAGAAGAAGAATTTTTAAGAATTTCTTCATTTCTGTATAGTGCAAGTAGCCCCCATTCACCAGAGCCATGTTTCTTGATGGATCAAAATTTCGCAAACAACTTTTGAAAAGGGTCATCCAAGGAACATCTCTGTGAAATTATTTCAAAATCTGACCAGCGGTTTCAGAGAAGAAGAATTTTTAAGAATTTCTTCATTTCTGTATAGTGCAAGTAGCTCCCATTCACCAGAGCCATGTTTCTTGACGCATCAAAATTTCGCGAACAGTTTTTGAAAAGGGTCATCCAAGGAACATCTCTGTGAAATTATTTCAAAATCTGACCAGCAGTTTCAGAGAAGAAGATTTTTAAAGAATTTCTTAGAAAATTCCATTTGGTTGCCATGGCAACCAGAGTTATTGATGGAATCATATTCTGTGAACAATTTTTAAAGAGGACCTCCCAAGGAACATTCCAGCCAAGTTTGATCCAAATTGGCCCAGCGATTTAGGAGGAGTTGATGTTTAAAGAATTGTTGACGACGCATGACGCACGACGGACACTGGATGATCCTAAAAGCTCCCCTTGAGCACATTGTGTTCAGGTGAGCTAAAAAGGAGAAAACGCTGGTCACCAACATTTTCTCTTTTTCTCAAGATGTTTTCCAAAGACATCAATCTTGAGATTGTTTTGATTAAAAGTTAATGCCTGTGGTCTAGAAAAGCGGACAATTGCAAACACTGCAGACCTTGATCACACACAACAAAATGTGGTGTTTGATCCACATCCTAAGTATTTTACCCAAGAAAAGAAATAGCCCATACTCCAAGAAAATCAGTGCAGCCAGAAAGAATCAAACCCCATAACCTTTGGATTACATACAGGGTGTTTCATAACATAATTATTTCATTATTCTAAACATGAATGTTGTCTACACATGTAAGTTTAAAATAAAGGGAATGCTACTACCTTTTCGCAGACATAATAAAATTTCATTAGATATATAATACACAGACATTACCTAAATATTCTTTGATACACTACACTTTTTCTGACAAGTCCATTTCACAACAAGTGTCCTGCATTACATCAATTCTGGGACTTTACATAATGTCTACTCTTTGTTTAAAGATGGTCCTAGAAGCGTACAGGTTTACAAGCAGCAAAATGGGTTTAGAGCAACAGAGAAATCCAGGCTTTCATATTGAAAAACTGCTACACAATGAGACAATTACTTCATGGGCTGTTTTCAGCACAGATGGTAGACAGTGGTTCCCTTGTTTTTGCAGATAGCGAGGACAATGCCGACTCAGTAAATAAGAAGGGCTTTCTGAACATTTCAAGGAAGAATTTTATTCGGATGCCAAAAGAAAAAAGTATAAACATTGAAGACATGGGTACTAGTACATGCATTTGATTTTAGCAAGGTGGAGCCACACAACACACGACTGGAAGCACAATTGAATGACTTTTAAAAAGCATTCCGGCAAAATTTAAATTCTTTCAGGAATGGTTACACATTCTGACCCTCCAGACTTTTTCTTGTATAGTGCATTATGAATGGTGCACAGCTCAATGTCGGGAGATACCTTAAAGCTGCAATGAAGAAAGACATTTACGAAAATAGCAGAGGGGGGGTTTAAGACGTGTAAGAAATACTCTCACAATAAACTCGACGTCAGAAATGCTCAGAGTAGATGTCATTGTTGTAAAATGGACTTGTCAGAAAAAGTGTAGTGCATTAACTATTATAAGAATAATGTCTATGTACTACATATCAAATGAAATTTTATTATGTCTGCAAAAAGTTTGCAGCTTTCAATTCTTGAAACACTTGAAATTAGTTGAAAATATTGACTCTTAGAATAAGGACAGATAATTCGTAGTAGAACCGTGGTGAATCGTGGTGAATCTTGATGAATCATGATGATTCGGGAAACTCCACGGTAGCGCTACGGAAGTTTTAAACTGTTTAAAACATTCGTGGTGGTTATTGGGCGTGGCCTAATTCGTAGCGCAACCGTAGCGGAATCGTGCTTATTCGTACTGACACCGTAGCTATATTCGCGGCTATTCGTGAGAGATCGTAGCCAGTCGTGGAATCTTTGACACCACGAATTCTCACGATTCACCACGAATTGTGTACGGTTGTCCTACAAATCATCCACGGTTTCGCTACGGAGCTCCACGATTGGCCACGACCAAGGCCGGTAGGAAGACGATCAATCACGGTTTGAGTACGATACATCATGGTTACGTACGAATCTAGCCGACTTACCACGATTTTGAGCCGTTTCGCTACAATTCTTGCATATAATTCACAGGGCTGCATTGAAGGAATCATTTTGAAGAGCAAATCAGAAGTATACACATCATGGATTATGTACAGAGACTGGGCAACTGGGCTTGAGGCAAGACTGAGCCTCGCCGGCGGGTCAGGACTAACCCTTGCCGGTGGGTCAGGTGACTTTTTTCCCTTGGCCGCAGTTGCCTTCTTTCTTGGTGGCATGTCTGACCTCGTCAACAGTTGAGGAGATAATGATTTTCTGATGTCATACTTTGAGAACTTGTCACGTGAAAACCGTTAAATCGTGGTCAGTCGTGGGAGCTCGTGTCGCTACCGCCGTGAATCGTACTAGTACCGTATCGAACCGTACAAGCACCGTGAGCATTTGTTGTGCCACCGTGGTCAATCCTCATTGACCGTAGCGTTGCCGTCATGAATCGTCATTGATTCGTAGCGATACTTTACAGACACCGTACTAATATCGTGGACATTCTTACTGGAATCGTAGTGACACTGAATATTTCTACTTTTTGCCACGATTCAACCCGATCCATCCCGATTTTTCTGACCATGAGAAATCTGGGTGAATCGTGGTGAATCGTAGAGAAAATCGTGAATGTGTAAACGGGTCTTTAGCCACTGACTAAAACAGGATTCCCCCACCCCCACCCCAAGTTAAGACCTTTACCAGATGACAACATATTAGACTCATCTGTATTCAAAGTGCTTGCAGAAAACAAATAAAATGCGGCTTAAATTATGGACTTTGTGTGCGAAAGGGTAGACTAGTAGGAAAAAGAGAAAATGCCGGTAACCAGCATTGTTTCCTTTTCCTAGAATGTTTTCAAAAGCCTTCTCTGGCAGGGTTGTTAAAACTGGAGATTGTCTGGTTGATTAATTGATTGTATGGTGTTTAACGCTGTTTTTAACATTATTTCAGATATATTGCAGTGGCCGGTGCACCTATCAATGCTTTCCTAGTTTCTTTTACTAGTATTACACACAATTTTCTTTCCAACCCACTAGCTGCTTTCCAACATAGCCATCATCAAAACAATGGTCAGCTGTAAGAGAGGAATGAATCCTGTCACAATGACTATCGTCAATCCTCGGAAAGAAACTGGCCAAGCCGGGAATCGAACCGGTGACCCCCTGTTCTCAAGTCTTGTACAGAGATTTGTGGTAAAGGGTTGACCCATAGAGCACTTAATTAACCCATAAGCTGCTTAGAAGCGCCACTCAAGGACCTTTTTCAGACAGTGTAGATCAAGATCAGACTGCATGGAACATGCAGTCTGATCTTGGATCTACAGTCCAATTAGGAGACATTTGTCCCCCTAAAATACCTTTCAAATAGAAAAATCTTGGTTTTTACCATCGGCTCAAAAGTTTCATTAAATTTTCACATATTTACCAGGATAGATCAAGATCAGACTGGATGAAACAAGCAGTCTGATCTGTGATCTCCACTGTCCACTACTTTGTTACATATATTCTAGCCAGAAAAACCTTAAAACTGTCAGAATTATTTTGGGGGTTTATCCTTTTTGAGGAGATCTAGTTCATTAACCCTTATCCTGCTAAATAAGTGAAATGAAACTTTTAAGCTGACGGTAAAAACCATGATTTTTCTATTTGAAGGGTATTTCAGGGAGACAAATATCTCCTAATCAGACAGATTCAAGATCAGACTGCACATTCTGTGCAGTCTGATCTTGACCTTTATTGTCAGGAAAAGGTCCTTGAGTTGACTTAGCAGCTTAAGGGTTATTTAACTGCCAAAATAATTCTGACAGTTTTAAGGTTTTTGTGGCAAGAATATATGTAGCAAACTAGTGGACAATAGAGATCACAGATCAGACTACTTGTTTCGTCCAGTCTGATCTTGATCTATGCTGTCCACAAAGCAACTGAAGCCAGGTCCAGTACTTTAACCCAAGTTTTAACAACCCTGAAGAAGAAGGCTGTTGAAAAGATAATGGGAAAAGGAGGAAATGCTGGTAACCAGCTTTTTTTCTCCTTTTCGCACTATGTTTTCTAACCTATCAAAGACAGAAGTCATCAATTAAGCCCAAATTGAAAGCATTTGCAGACAAAAAAGTATCTGCAGCTCAATGCTTTTAAAAGGGTTCTTTCTCAGGGTCATCAAAACTAGGATTGATTGGTAAGGGGTTAAGTAATTTAAGTTGCCAACATGATTTATTCCAGTACGAGCAGACATCTAAGACTGACCTAAATTCCAGAGAGCGAAAAAATCATGGGGAAGAAGCTCATCAGCTCTGAAACAATAGACAAATCACACATATATAACAATAAATAAGAATACCAATGTAATTAGGGGTGAGATTGAAAACACTTGGTGCTCTCTGTCAAATTTATCCTGACATTCCTTCATCATTCTGTTACTGGACCCATTACTCACTGTACAGGCTGTTTTCAGATCAGCCAAAAACTACAACCTCTTTATGACACAATACACAAACACTTGAAGGAAAGGACTAGACAATATCAGTGGAATAAAAATGAGCCATACTCTGTGAAAAGGGGGCTTAGTGCATATGCAAAAAGTATCGACCCAGATCAGCCTGCGCAGTCCGCACAGGCTGACCTGGGACGGAATTTTTTGCTATTGGTCAATTTTCTTCATGTCAAAGGACCAGTTTACCTCAGGATTCAGTCGGTTGTTAGACAACATGGACTTTAAGGATCCACGATCATGTGATGGCTTGCTTGGTATCATGCATCATGGAGATGCATTAAGCCCCCTTTTGCCAGGGTATGGCTCAAATAGTATTGCATATTTTGCAATATTGTTTTCAAACGCTGGGGGGAATGCATATGACCTGGCACTGAACCTCTCTCTGGCCTTATCCCTGTTAACTCTACCAAACGACAAAATTTTCGACTAGTCCAAATTGGAAGCATTTGCAGACGACAAAATTCGTGTGACTCAAAAATTGAAATTTGTTTTGGGAAGGGCAAAAAACATTGTGGGAAAAGGAGAAAATGCTGGTTACCAGCATTTTTTCCTTTTCCCGCAATGTTTTCAGAAGGCTTCTTTCTCAGGGTCTTGAAAACCAGGGGTTCTTTAGGAAAGGGTTAAGTGCCTGTAACAACTGTAATTGCCTTTGCCGCCATTGCTGATCAAACTTGGCTGCAAAAAACATGCATGCAGCCTGATTTCTGATCTACACTATCTGCTTTCCTAAAGCACTGCAGACAAAAGCAACCATGAAATTAAATATTACTCATGTTGGTAGACTTGACTTTAAAAGTGAAGAAAGCATTATGGGAACAGGAGAAAATGCTGGTTACCAGCATTTTCTCCTTTTCCGCCGATGTATTCAAAAGCCTTCTTCCTCAGGTTCATAAAACATGAAATTGTTTGGTAAAGGATTAAAAGTTTATTTTTTAAAGTCTTCTACTGCATGGTGATTAGTCAGTAGAACTTGCTTGGTACTAGTAGTACCATTTGCCCCATATTTCACTGTTATATTAAACTCAAAGGAACACAATGACATCAAAGGTTTAAATCATCATAACTTTGTGACAGCTCAAAGAGAATTATAATCTTTATGGTGAATTTTCATGTTTTCATCATTTTTTACTATGACTTTAACTTTTTACCAAACTGGTCGTCAGCATTTTCTCCTTTTCCCACAAAGTTTTCAAAAACCTTCTTCCTCAAAATCGTTAAAACTTGGGATTGTGTGGTAAAGGGTTAACTTGTTACCTTCTGAAGAAAAATTGCAGCAGATAACTTTGGAAACAGCTTTGTGGGATATAAACAATAAATAGTGGATACTCATCATGAAATAAGATTTAACACTTTACCACACAATCCCGACTTTTAATGACCCTGAGAAAGAAGCCTTTTGAAAATATTGTGGGAAAAAGCGAAAATGCTGGTAACCAGCATTTTCTCTTTTTTTCCACAATATTTTCTACCTTTTCGAAAGCAAATTTTAATTTTTCAGTCAAGTTTAATTTGTCGTCTGCAAATGCTTTCAATTTGGACTTGTTGAAATTTTTGTTATTTGGTAAAGAGTTAAACCCTTTACCAACAATCCCAAGTTTCAATGACCCTTAGAAAAAAAAGATTTTGAAACACTGTGGGAAAAGGAGAGGTTGCTTGTTGCAAGCAATTTCTCCTTTTTCCATTTTTACATCACATGCAGACAACTTCTGCAGAACAAGAAAAATGCCATTTCTCTAGACAATCAAGCATTATGAAAACACAGTTGGTATATTCAGATTCTAAAATCATTTTTTTGGACGCTCGACAATCTGTCCTGGAAAAATCTTTTTTTTCAGTAATCACAAATGTAAACCAATAGCAGGCGCTTTTTCCTTTCAATTACATTTGGGACTTCATTTACGCGCAAAGCAACAAAGATTAGCAATCACTGACTTCTTACTAGTTTAACTTCTTTTGAAAATTTGAGACAAACTTGGCCTTTTCAAGAAACTAGTAAACTAGGTCTAGATCGAGTCAACAGTGGTTAATAATAATATGGATCTGGCCCTCCTAGACGAGCTACAGACAGTGGCTACAGGATTTGTATATAACATCCCTGGTGGCTGTAAGTATTTAATCAAATTTCAAGGGTCTATTGACTTGTTTATACAGTTTTCACTAGGTGATAATAGTTATTATCACATAAAACCTCCTCCGGTAGTGTTTTAAACCCATGACTTATTTTTGATAATAGTGACACTAGTGTATTATCGTTTTTTGTGTCCCTGTTCTGATAAGTTTCAATAACGAGCGCGTGAAGCCAGAGAAACCAACTACAGTTTGTGCGGGAATTTGTACTGTTACGCCCTTTTGGGGAAAAATGACATCACTGCTGTTGCTAAGATGTATACACGTGGAAAGTTTTAGATTTTCATGTTTTACTAAAACCAAGAAATGCAGCGAAAGTCTTTTAAAATCAATATTATTGCGGAAATAGGTGAACTTAACCCCTCTATAAACTATTTCACTCTTCTTTCGGTGTAAATGTCAAAGACCTATGTACTTGTATATGTTCACATTTGAAACCAAACTACAACTGTAAACATGGACCCGTAAACGGTATAGAGGCTAAAGGTGATGATGCGGGATATTTTTCTGTGTCATTCGTTTTATGTGATAAATAGAATTTCACATTCATGTTTATGTATTATCATTTTTATCAAATTCGTTGACTAAAATGTATTTGATGCTTGCCAAGGCTCGCGTCATACAATTTTGGTCAACTTGTTTGATAAAAATGATAATAAATAGACACTCATGTAAGATCCTCTATTTACAGCGCTTTTGAACATGCTATGATAAGGAAATACATATATATTTGCCTGCTAACAAGCAAGGTTACTAGAGCTGTAGTTTTTACAGACACCATGGATCAGGAGAGCTTTCACAAAATCACAAGACTTTTTTAAATCTAATAATTTTCAAGGGAAATGGTATCAAGTCTTAAATGATAAGAGTTACAAAAAATGATTTTTTTTTTTATTCAATAGACTGATACACTATAATCAGTCTAAGCTGCCCCTAGTTTTTGAAATCCCCCTTGTTTTTCAAAGGCAGGTTGGATTCTATCCCCTTTTTATCAATTTCTAAAAACACTGAGAGCTCTAGCCTAGTAGTGGTGAAATCTAGGTCATACATAAATATGTGAGCTGTTGCAATGATATGATTGAAACAATATTGAATGATTGAAAAAAATAACATTTAATCCTTTAACCCCACCATCCTGAGTTTAAATGACCTTAAGAATAAAGGCTTTTGAAAAGATTGTGGGAAAATGAGGAAATGCTGGTAACCTGCTGTGCCACTCATGAAGATATTACCAACAATGTTCACTCCATGAAATAAGTTTCGAATTTTCACTGAAAAAAAAACAAATATTCTATTGTTAAACTACTGTTTCCGCCTTCAACTGAAGAGTTAGAAAATATGAAATCAGTATTTCTTACTGGTTGTAACCATGAAATATCAAACCTTATTCAAACATTATTTCTTGATAAACTACTGAAAAGCATGAAATAAACTGAGATATTCCAAATGAATTTAGATTCATCAAACCTGCATGTGTGGTAAATGTTTAAGGTGAAATGGGCAATTTCAAGCCTATCAATCATCTTTCAGAAGAAGCAGTCAAATCTAATGTAATTATCATTCTGTTTTACAGCAAATTAAACCTTTCTATCCTACAAGAGTTTTGAATCATATATTTTCACAAACATACCTAAAAAATGAGGAAATCTTGAGAACATTGTTTGGAAATCTGGTCATGAAATACTTCACTTTTATCATATGAAAAAGATACCATTTCATGTCCAGTGTGATAGCTTTTTTCACTGATAACAAGGATTTAAATCTTTTTTGCAACAAAATCCTGACTTTTAGTTTTTTTTTTGGTTTAAACGTATTTATTTTACATCGACTGTGAAACAAGTTCTTACAACTTATACTAATCTCTCTCGATTCTGCTTCCAGGGAACTATACCAGTACTCGCGCTGAATGTGTGGGCCAATGAACAATCCCAAAGTTGACACCCGCTCCCTGGTATCGAACTCGGGACCTTATGGTTACGAGGCCAACGCTCTACCTCACAACCACAGACACCACACATCCTGACTTTTAATGACCCTGAAAGAGAAAGAATTTTGAAAACAATGTTGAAAAATTCTGGTAAACAGCATTTTCTCCTTTTCTCACTATGTTTTCTACCCTTCCCAAAACAAAATTTAATTTTTGAGTCGCACTTACTTTGTTGCCTGCAAATGCTCTCAATTTGTACAGGTCTAAAATTTTGTGGTTTGGTAAAGAGTGCAATCCTGCCCTGACCCATAAGTCATAGGCAAGGAAACTTTTCCCTGGTCTTTAAATCGATGAACATAATGAGGACCTAAAATAATCTTGAAAACAATGTTTAGAAGTCTGATAGTGAAATTTTTTACTTTTTATAACAGAAAAGTCCCATTTCATTTGAAAATAATCTTCAAACAGAGCAGAAAATAATCAGGGAATCTAGTATAATTCAGTATTACCATATTTTGCTTAAATTTTGGGACAGTAAAAAATATTTTTTTTTTTCATGTCCCAATCTTTAGGTCTACAAAAAATAATTATTTTGTCAGCTGTCCAAAATTTTATGATCAGACATAACAAGCTGTCAGACTGTTGGTCACTGACCGCTAATCAGTTGAGGTTAAAATATTGCTACGTCATTGATTTCAATAAACCTACGATCATTTGCAGGTTTGTCTATTTTCAAACAGATTGGAATTCCAGCAGTCAATTTGTGCACTAAGAGTATAAAACTTTGCTTTTTCTATTAGTTTTTGTTGATGATTAACTTATCACTCATTTTTGTCTTCGTCCTGGGATCGTGATAAGTTGTTTTGCATTTTTATACGCCCGTCGAAGACGGGACGTATTATGGGATCACCCATGGCGTACGTGCATCCAGGTGGGCGTCCGGGTGGGCAGCGTCCAGTTCTTTGTCCGGAGCGTAACTTTGTCATCTCCCGTCTGATTGACTTGAAACTTGGCATTTGTGTTTGTTGCAATAATACGGAGTGCAGTGCGAAAGAAGCATAACTCTACCTCGTGCTGTCTCTGAGTTATTTCCCTTTGATCATCATTTTTACAGCATTTTCTGCTTGTCCGGAGCATAACTGTCATCTCCAGTCCGATTGACTTGAAATTTGGCATTTGTGTTTGTTGCAACAATACAAAGTGCAGTGCGAAAGAACCATAACTCTACCTCATGCTGTTTTTGAGTTATTTCCCTTTGATTGTCATTTTTACAGCATTTTCTGCTTGTCCAGAATATAACTTTGTCATTTTTAGTCTGAACATCTTCAAATTCGGTATGCATGATTGTTGAAAAATTACAGAGTGCAGTGCACAAGAACCATAACTCTTCCTAACACGAATTTTGAGTTATTCCCCCTTTGATCTTCATTTTTATAGCATTTCTTGCTTGTCCAGAGCATAACTTTGTCATCTTAAGTAGGAATGACTTGAAATATGGTATTCTTATTTGTTGCAATATTTGGAAGTGCAGTGCGCAAGAATTGTAACTCTACCTCATGCTGTCTTTGAGTTATTTCCCTTTGATCATCATTTTTACAGCATTTAGTGCTTGTCCAGAATATAACTTTGCCATCTCAAGTCAGAACGACTTCAAACTTGGTATTCATGTTTGTTGCAATATTATGGAGTACAGTGCGCAAGAACAATAACTCTACCTAGTGCGGATTTTGAGTAATTCCACTTTGATCTTCATTTTTACAGTATTTCTTGCTTGTCCGGAACGGAACTTTGTCACCTCAAGTCAAATTGACTTGAGACTTGGTAAACATGTTTGTTGCAGTTACGAAAAGTGCAATGCACTGGAGCCTTACGTAAAGCCCTTTTGGAATTATTCCCTTTTCATTATTTTTTTTTACAGCTTTTCATGCTTCTCTACAATATGACTTTGTCTTTTCATGTTGGAATGACCTGAAACTTTATATGCATATTTCCTTAACATTAGAGGAGACATTCATGCCCATTTCAATCACTTGCATGATTTCTGCAGCACTATTATTTTCCTCTACCCGCCCTTTACGATTATTATCCCCCCTCGACAACTGGCGGTGGAACGGGCGTATCTTGCGACAATTTGCCGCTCTTGTTTTAGATAAATTCACAACATATTTTACCTGCTTACGTGAGGTGAACGACGTAAATTCCACTCTGACAAGTACCTACTTGGCCCGTTCTCAAATTTCATTGGTTCGTCGATCTTCGATCAATAAACCTCAGTTAGACTAGAATACTGTAGCTTGATTTCTATTTATAAACAATGAACCCGATTGACCGTGAAATACATGCATGTCAACTCTATGTCAACTTTGGATGTACATGTACACGTTATGTATCTTGGATACAAGTTTATCACACCCTTTTTACACTTATATTGGATTTTTTTTTAACTGGTGTGTAAAATACTCTGTCAGGTGATCGGGTTTTTTTGTCTTGAATCAGGAAACTCCCACTGAAATCGGGAGGGTTGGGAAGCATGCTTACGTGTGTAGAAATGAAACTGCATGAAGTGAATGCTTGTAAACAAAGGGTATCAAATGGATTGGAAGATTTTTTTTTTAAAAACAGATATTTACTGTCCCAATTCTTTGGAGCAAAAAAATACTGATCTTGTTTTGCAATTTGTAGTATGGCCCAAATCTTTTGGTCATGAAAAATAATTATTTTCGCATTTTTTGATAGTGTCCCAATACTTAAAAATTTAAGCAAAATAAGGTACATGTAAATAACATGATTTTTCTTTGTCAAAAATTTTCTTTCCATGATTAAAGAGACACAATAATTGTCTGTTGAATTACAATTTGGCCATAGGTTGCCTCAGCACACCTATCAAGTGCCTCACAGAGCACCTATCAAATGCCTCACGGAGCACCTACCAAATGCCTCACATTATACCTATGAAGTACCTCAAAGCATACCTATAAATTTGTGCTTCACAGTATACCTGTCAAGTGCCAAAGAGCACACCTATCATGTGTCTCAAAGCATACCACCAAGTGCCTCACAGAGCACCTACCCAATGCCTCACAGAGCATCTATCAAGTGTATCACAACACACCAGTCATATCAAGTGTGTCACTGCACACCTATCAGGTACATCACAGAGCACCTATCAAGTGCATCACAGCACATCGATCAAGTGTCTCACGGCACACCTATCAAGCGCACCATGCATCACTGTGCACCTATCAAGTACCTCACAGAGCACCTATCAAGTGCCTTACAGCACCCCTATCAAATGACTCGCAGAGCATCTATCAAGTGCATCTAAACACACCCATCAAGTGTCTCACAGCAAACCAGTCCTATCAAGTGCATTACTGCACATCTATCAAGTGTGTCACAGAGCACCTATCAAGTGCCTCACAGCACACCTATCTAGAGTCTCACAGCACACCTATCAAGTGCATTATGCATCAGTGCACACCTATCAAGTGCCTCACATAGCACTTATCAAGTGCCTCCCAACACACTTACCAAGTACCTTACAGCACACCTATCAAGTGCCTCACAGCGCACCTATCAAAATTTCCTTTTGTTGTTTTTTCAACTCACAATACTAAATGCATTCATTAATCAATATGATGTCTGTGGTTATGAGGTAGAGTGTCAGCCTCATGACCATAAGGTCCCGAGTCTAATACCCAGGAACAGGTGCCAACTTTTGGACCGCTCATTGGCTCACACATTTGGCATGAGTACTGATGTAGTTCTCAAGAAGCAGAATCGAGAGAGATCTGTGGAAGGTGCAAGAACTTGTTTCGCAACCGATGTAAAATAAATCTGTTTAAACTAATACAATGCTCATTTGTGATTGATTTACTGTAAGATGTTTAACGCCCTTTTCAACATTATGTCAGTTTTATTACTGTATCCATGCTTTCCTGGAGTTTCTTTTACGAGTACCATGCACAATATTCTTCCCAAGGCACTGGCTGGTTTCCCACATAACCATCATCGAAACAATGATCAGCAGTGAGAGGGTGACGAAACCTTGTTGCAATGACTATCATCAATCCTCAGAAAAGAATTGGCCAAGCTGGGGACTCTAACCAGGGACCCCCTCTTCTCTAGTCCTGTACACTGCTGACTGTGCTACTAGGGCTTGGCGCAAACTGATAAATCCTAGATTACACATACAGTAACAACTGTGCAACTGGAGTTTCATGCTAAAGTAAGGGAGAATGGTTACTTAAAAAAAAAATCAGTTTGTTTTGTTACAGTCTCTGAAGTTTTCTGCCTAATTTCACCAGCAAATCAGTGTGATGATGAAAACAAACTTGTTGCAATAAGTAGAAAATCCCTTAATGTCATCTGGATCTCTTGAAAGCTGACCCTTAGCACACCAACATAAAACCAACAGATATTTTCACTCTAAAAATAAGCACCAAATAATTGAAACTTCAAGGCTACTCTTATCCAGAATGTCTTAGCTAAAGGGACAGAGTAAATCACAGATCAGACTGCATGTTTCTGCAGTCTGATCTTGATCTACACTGGTTACAGAGGTAACTATAGTTGTGAAAAGAACAAAACATGTTTCTGTGTGGAAGCCTGAAGTCTGCAAATGCTTTCAATATGGACAAATCTAAAATTTTGTCGTTTGGCAATGTGATAACTTCTGTTTTAGTTTTATTAGTTGGTTTAAGGACTCTAAGCTGGCTATTTATGAAAAGAAAACTTTATGAGAGCACAAAAAATTGTTCAAATTTTTCTACTTGTCAAAATTTCACTACAATTTTTCTATAACTTTACATAATGAGCATCTATCTTTCTCTTTGGACGACAACAACTCTATCAGATTTTATTTTCCACTGAAAATACTTGAAATGCAGTCACAGGTTATGTAAATATTTTCACAACAAAAATTACAGAAAGAAACTGTAATTACTCTTATAGCATATTGCTAACAGATGAAAGCATTTTCAGCTTCCATTTGCTAGGATCATTTTCCTAAGTGTGTTTTTGTAATAAGGTCTCTTGGATTTATTTGTTTTGATTCTTTAACCAAACTATGAGTACAATTTTCTTTCATGTGAGATTACTTCAAAAAGTACTGTATTAGTGTGTTACCTCCTGATCAAATTTTTAAGCAGACAATCTCGAAAATACACATGTAAAATTATCACGATTGATTGAATGGTGTTGAATGCTGTTTTCAACATTATTCCAGTTACATCTCGTGGCCAGTGCATCTATCCATACTTTCCTGGAGTTTCTGTTACTGGAGTTACCAGTACTTCGCACAATATTCTTCCCAATTCATTGACTAGTTTCCCACATAACCATCATTGAAAAAGTGAGAGAGGAACAAATCATGTCCCAATCACTATTATCAATCCTCAGGAAGAAATTGGCCGTGCTGGGGATTCGAACCAGGGATACCCTGTTCTCAAGTCCAGTGCGCTACCAACTGCACTACTGGGGCTTGGCTAGAGTAATGAAGATACCATGTCTTGAAAACACATTTTCAGACCAATCTAAAACTGTGCTGCAAGATTCATAGTGTCCCTCTAAATTTACACCAATTTCTCTGAATTATCTGAAATATAACACTCTCTTGTGAGAAAGTAATTGCCCGATATACATGTGTCACTTAAAACACAATTAAGGAATGGAAGCACAAATGAGCAATTAGTGACCAGGAATTACTTTTACATAATCAAATCACCAATCTCCTCTCATCCATAAATGTCTAACTGGAGCCATAATTTTGGCTTTAAATCCATCAAAACCAGAAGCGCTCTCTATTCCTTTCACTTCTTTCCGAAACAGTAAAATTTTAGACTTGCCTATATTAAAAGAATTTATTTTGCAGATGAATAAAACAAAACCAAAATGATATTTCTTTCAAAAGGTTGAAAATGCTGCTTGCCAACATTTTCTCTTTTTCTCACAGCCTTTTCAAAAACTGTTTTTCTGATGATCTTTATACCTAAGGATTGCTTTGTAAATGGTTAAGTCTTTACCAAATTATTCTTGTTTTGCTCATTTGAGGGAAAGAGTTTTTGGCAAACACTGTATGAAATCAAATAATGCTGGATGCTAAAATCTTCTGCTTTTCTCACTATGTCTTCCCCTTTCAGAGACAGAACTAGGCATTTGCACAACTTTAAACATGTCATCTGTAAATGCTTACAATCTTAACAAGTCTTAATCTGTATTGTCTGGTATAGAAAGAGTAAACCCTTTACCACACAATCTAGACTTTAAGAGACCTTGAGGAAGAAGGCTTTGAAAACATGGTGGGAAAACAAGAAAATGCTGGTAACCAGCATTTTCTTTCCCCACAATATTTTATACCCTTCCAAAGACAAATTTCAATTTCTGAGTCATATTTAACTTGTTGTCTGCAAATGCTTTGAATTTGGACCAGTCCACAATGCAATTGTTTGGTAAAGAGTTAACTTGTATCGTCCATAACCCTTTTCCAAACAATCCTGAATTTTAAATACCCTGAGAAATTTAGCATTTGAAAACATTGCAGGAAAAACAGAAAATGCTGGTAACCAGCATTTCCTTCTTTTCCCACCATGTTTTCTAACTTTTCAAAGAAAAACACAATCATTTAGGCCATATTTGTCATCTGTTAATGCTTTCAACATGAACAACACTGTAATATTTTGTCGTGTATTAAAGAGTTAACCCATTACCACACAATCCCGACTTTTAACGACCTTGAAAAGGAAAGCTTTTAAAATTTTGGTAAAGAGTTAAACAAATCAAATTACCTGAAAACATCCTTGTAAAATATCCATAATAAAAATGAACGAAAGTTTAGTGTATAATAAGATCTTAAGAAACTATGGCAAAATGAAAAGTCTCATTTTCCCAAAATGTTTTCAAAAGCAGTCTGCTACAAGACAAAACAAGAGGGCAATAGTGGCTATGTAGCCCTTTATTCCTCCACTGGCCAATAAAATTTTGTGAGGCTGGTCAACAAGTTGTTCCTACAGCAGCCATTAGATTTTCAATAAACTAAGATTCTACCAAGGAATATGAAAATGGTTCATATATGGCTTGTAACACGCGAAAAGGGACATTCGGACATTTGTGTAAAGTGTCATCTTGGATCAGCCTGCGCAATCCATACAGGCTAATCTGAGACAGCACTTGACAACTACATTAGATTTTGTGCTACAGTAAACCTGCACAAATCAGAAAATTACATAGAAACGGAAAGTGTTGTATCAGATTAGCCTGGGCGGACTGCGCAGGCTGATCCGAGATGACACTTATGCAAATGTCCAAATGTCCCTTTTTGCATGTTGCAGGCCATATAAAGATGAAAATCTATTTATATACATGGCTGTCAAGTGTTTCTGACAGATCAAGATTCCATCATGACATCAGTGACAGAGATTTACCAAATGATCATTCATGCCAAACAAGAAATATCTTTAAAAGGATAAACCACATAAGAGTAACTGGATAACTGAGTATTGGGTGATGCCTAGAAAAATATCACATTACCAAATAGTACAAGAAAAGGATCATTCTCTGTCATGTAAGTTTGTTATGAAATAATGGCCCTGGGGTATCACTTTGTAGTAACAAATGCTTGTATACTAGTGTCATAAATGTGCCAGCAAATAGGCCAGCAGGGTTCAGCAAAATAAACATGTACATATTTTTTACCAATCGTAAATTAATATCTGTTTATTCGATTTTATTATACAGAGAAGTAGATCAAAAGCCAGCGCATTCACCTTCGCAAAAAACCAGACCAATAGTTTTTAAGAAGATTTTTTTACAATTGTTCTGTGGCTAATAGAGAGATAAAAAACGCCATTTTTTCTTTCAGACATAAAAAAATTGTTGGTCAGAATTTATTCATATTTTGTTCAATTGATGTTTTGACACACCTCTTTCCAATATATTGAGTTTTTGAGAATAAATTAATTAAATTAATTAAAAATTACTCTATGGCTCATATAGGGGTAAAAATCCATCCCTATGGTGCCCACTTTTTATAACTCTTTATTACCTACTTCATTTAACCTGAACCTGACCTTTATGCTGAATATCTAAGAAGGCATATTAATAGAACTCCCGACTATTATTCGGGAAGTTATTATGTACACGAAAAGGTACAGGTAAGCAATTTTATTGGGGCATACCATACGAAATATTTCTGTGATCGCTCGGGACATTATGCCGAAGGCAGCTCCGTGCAATGCCGAGGATAGAAATAGATTTTTAATTTATGTAAATAATGTTGACCTGGGTCAGGTTAAATGAGATAGGCAATACCAAACAGAAAAATTTCAGACTTGTCCAAATTGAAAAGGGAAAAGGAGTAAATTACCAGCATTTTCTCCTTTTTCCAACAATGTTTCCAAAGCTTTCTGTCTTCATTTAAAGTCAGATTGTGTTTTATTTTAGGGTTGGTCCCTGAGTGCTAGTCACTGCCAGTAAAATAAATTTTAAAACTAGGTCAAAAGTTGCCAGGTCACCCTATCTTTTGTTAAATTTTTACCTGGTTTTGAATTTATGTACCTGCCAGTGACTAACACTTGGTCTGACCATACAATAACAGACTGTCATCTTAACAATAATTTTAGATTTTAACATTCTGTTGTTTACTTTTGGTCACCATTGTGACTTTCACTCAAAAAGCATAAATACTGCACTCAACATTGTCTGTTCAGCATCTGTTTTTCCATGATGTTTTAGCACTGTGTACTTCTAAAGAGAATTATTTAAACCATACAGTAAGTTGTCTTTACATAATGGTATTTGGCACAAAATTGAAAATATATGCATAGAAGAGTGCAATGAATACATAAGACTGACTTCTACAATGATTCTGGATAGTAGTGTTAAGCTGCAGGATTGTCAAAACAAAAAAACACATACAAATATACTGAACCAAAAAAGAAACTTCCCCTGTGTTTAAGTGCAGATATACATAAATATGAAAATCAGGATTAAACTAGATTTATATGCATTGAAAGAGTATTTTATTGCGACTTTGTGTGAAAAAAATTATTGCTGAGGGTTTATCCAAAAGTAGTGAAATGGTAGTTAAAATGCGGAAGGGGTCGCTCACCAAAATCACAAATTAATACCGGGTATGACCACCTTCAGCATGAAGGACTGCCTGGCATCGTTGGCGCATAGAACGGATAAGTGTATTGATTTCGGCTTGTGGAATGTTGTTCCATTCCTGATTTAAGGCTTGTCTTAGCTGAATGACGTTTGACGGTGGAATAGGACGACGTCTAACACGCTGGTCCAAATTATCCCAAAGGTGTTCAATGGGATTCAGATCAGGGCTTTTGGCAGGCCAGTCACTAATAAATGCAATGTTATTCGCCCTGAGGAAATTCACATTGTCCCTAGCTGTATGGCTTGTGGCATTATTATGCTGAAAAAGAGTGATATTGGCATTATTTTGAAAGAGTGGGATAACATGCCTCGCAAAAATTTCATCTCGGTAGCGTTGGGCATTCAAATTCCCTTCGATAACGACGAGATTAGTGCAAAAGCCATGTGCAATGCCCGCCCAGACCAAGTCAGAACCCCCACCCCCAAAACGATCTCGTTCAAGTACGCAACATTCGGCATAACGTTCATTTCTCCTACGGTATACACAAACCCTGCCATCACCTCGATGAATGGAAAACCTGGACTTGTCAGAGAAAAGAACGCTATTCCATTGTTGTCTATGCCAGCGTTGGTGTGTACGTGCCCAATTATTACGATTTACGCGGTGACGTCGCATCAAAACACAACCAACGTATGGATGACGTGCACATAGCCCACCCTCGTGCAAGCGACTGCGCACAGTATGGGCAGATATACGGTTGTTATGTGTACCAGGGGTGTTAGCAGCAGTGGCTGTGGCAGTTTGGAAGCGACTGCGCAGGTGAGTGTTCCGAATATAGCGGTCTTGGCCGCGCGTCATGACGCGAGGACGTCCACTACTTGGTCGATCTTCTGTACGCCCTGTTGCTTGAAAACGTTGCCTAAGGCATCGAATATCACAAGTAGAACATCCAATATTCATAGCAACAGCATTCATCGTCATACCAGCATTAAGCATGCCAATGGCATGTTCGTGTAAATTTTGCGGAATTCTAGGCATATCAAAAATAAAGAAAACTAAAAAGAATTTAATTTTTTTCAACGTCTTTTTCTTATTGACATGAAAGTGTATAAAATTAGGCTGAAAGGTTTCAAAAAATATACACAAATTATACTGGTCCGTGCATGCACGTGAAAATCGCTTTCAGTGGGTTTCTTCATCAAAATGCTTTCAATCGAGTTAAAATTTGTTTTATCGGACACATAATCGTTCGCCCGAATATATGTAGGTCATCTGATATTTTGATTTTTTTTAATAACATTGCATTTGCACTTAAACACAGGGGAAGTTTCTTTTTTGGTTCAGTATACATAGGCTTAGCCATGGTTAAAATGTTTCTACGCACAGTAAGCAAAAAGTGCCAACAGGGGAGGGGTTGGGAGGACAGCAATGCATAGAGGAACTCCCTAGTCATCAGTGCATCAATTTAATCCATCTATTAAGCTTGAAAAGATGCGCAGATTTAGGGAAAAAGCAATACAATGTCATGAATATGATATTGTGTCTTACAACTTTAGCCATGGATTTTTTATACGCATGTGCAAATTGTGCATAATGGGTGGTATGCCCTTGAAATATGATAAATTGGAAGATAAGGGGTTTTCAACACACAATTTGTCTCATCCGAGCTAAATTCTATGCAAGATGATTTATATTTCATGTCAATATTGTAGAATAATATGAGCCGTGCTCTGGCAAAAGGGGGCTTAATGCATCTCCGTAATCCATCATACCAAGAAAGCCATCACATACTTACGGATCCATAATAGCCACTTTTTTTAACAACCTACTCAATCATGAGGTAGACTGATCCTTTGACATGCAGAAAATCGACCAATAGCGAAAAGTTTCGGCCCAGGTCAGCCTGCGCAGACTGCGCAGGCTGACCTGGGTCGAAACTTTTCACAGATGCATTAAGCCCCCTTTTCACAGAGCGCGGCTCATATATATTTGAAACTTTGAAGACTGAGTTGAAAGCAGGTTATAATACATAAAGGAACTGCACATTTCCTGCATCAAAGACTATTCACCTTAACCCTTATCCATGACAAAAATTTACACCCATCCAAACTGAAAGCATTTGAAGATGACAATGTCAGTGTAGCTCAAGTGATGTGATTTTTTTTTTTTGATAGGGTAGAAAATATTGTGGAAAAAGGAGAAAATGTTGGTTTCCAGCATTTTTTCCTTTTCCCACAATGTTTTCAACAGGCCTCTTCCTCAAGGTTGTTCAAACTCTGCATTGTGTGGTAGAAGGTTAACCCTTTATATACGAGAGACGCGAGAGAGCGTCGAAAAATACTACCGCCGAAATCCCAGTGCAGCGAATACGCGTTGTAATTTACCTGGCTTGTAATCCGAGTGACGCTATGCCGTGCTGTGTTTTCCACTCTAGGAAATCCCAGTGACGCATTTTGGTCGGTTCTAGAAGACCGATGTTAAAAAGAGGCCGATTAGTTCAAACCTACCCAAAATGCAACAAATCTGAAATCATCATCCAATCAAATAATGTTTCTCATTTCTTTGGTGTGTAAAGCTACTATTTTTAGCTCAAATCAAAAGAATGCGAGGTATTTTCCGACCTTTATTACACGGCATGTGTTCAGAGAATTTCGAAAACAATGGCGAGTTATGATAGTTGAAGTTACAGCGAATTCGAGGGGTTTTTGCACAGAGATCGACTTTCTATCGGTGGATAATATGTTTGAATAACTCAATATTGTTTTGATATTGATAGTAGCCCATATTTGACAAAAGAAATCAGACAATGATGAGTCGGAGAATGAGATCGACGCGGCCGTGTCGAGTTCAACCGTCGGAGGTTCAAAGCGAAAGTAATTCTTTTCTGGTGCCCGTTTATGCAAAGGTTTTTAACTCGGAACAGCAGAGAACAAGAGAAAAAATGACAAATTTTTTCTGCAATCCTTTCAAAATCATCTGATGCAATATAATGTCCCAGAGACCAACAATTGCGCTGTGAGAATGAACTCTGAAAAGGCTGACCATATTTAGCACCCAACAACTCTGGTAGAAATACATGCGCTTGTGGGAGAGTTATTTTATTTTTCATGCAGATACCTAAATTCCCCTTGCATGAAAAAATAATAAAAACAATATTGAATGTGTGTCAGGAACAATTATACTTTAAAACATGCTACAGAGTGTCAATAGTGAAAAACAGAATCCACCTGTGGATCTCTATGTCAGAAGGAATTTGTACAGAATATTTGTACATAATCATTGCTTTTTTGACTGGAAACACCTTTGGATTAAAAAAGAATAAAAGTCTGTAAGTACTAAACTTTAGTTACTTTGTCAAATCATCAAAAAGCTTTGAAAAACAGTGTAATGTGAAGCTGTGTCACTTTTACTTTGGCAGCCTGTTGGAAGCCATTTTGATGCTAGTATTCTACCTGACAATCAGCCTGCGTTGCCTATTAGTGAATACTGGGCAGTGCTTAGTGTACATAACTTGTGTAGTATATAAAGGGTTAAGGAAGGCAATTTAATAAACAAATAACTTACGTGTTTATCCATTTCCACAAGCTACCAAAACTGTCGCTCTTCGACAGACTGTTCACCTAGTGCATCACATTAACAACAGGGCTCTCCGAATGTCTGTCTCTAATATCACTAAAAGTAATTAAAACAGCAAATATTTGTAAAATTTCTTATTACTTAAGGTGCATCAAGTTTATCGCTTGCAATTAACAGCATATGGTTGATTATATATACACGGTAATTTTTTCAAATGAATTGGTTGAAACCAATTTTGTAATTACAAGCTAATCCACAAGTGCATCACCTCACCTTGAAAGTCGTTATAATCTTAATTTTCAATCAGTGAGAAAATTACCTTTGTACTGCGGGGCATTGAAAAAAGCCTTTAAATTGAGGTGGGGACTACTTTTTTTCTGTTGTATTGCCAAAACAAGTCACAGTGGAAAAACACATTGTATATGTTCTGTGATGTCAGTTTCTATTTACACCACACTTAGATGCTTTTGAGGACTTTAATCTCTTTACACCATTTTCCATGTCTTTGAAAGAGCCAAAAGTTATAATTACCAAATTTTATAGGATTTATCCATGGGATTCTAAGCTCAAACTTTTCTTATGATGTTTATTAAGTCTTTTGCAGGGAACACTGCATGCTCTGTGAAGTCAGATAAATGCCAATCAATATAAACTACTTCAGGAACCATTTGGTTAAGCCAATCAGAAGTTGTGTTACTTTCAGATTTAAAAAATCTTGGAAAGTACGACTAAGAATGTTCTTAAGAATGGTAGGTGAATGACTAAATGCAGTTTTATCCCAGGCCTGACAAGACATCTTAGCATTGAAGACTGTAAGTAGACGAAGAGAGAGCCAATATAATTTTATTTTTTATCCTGTAGATATGATTGCAGGAAACAACAGCTTGATGCCTTGCTAAGTAAATAAGCTTGTATCAAAGACAATAAGAACCATGTAATTAAGACAAAACCAGGCAAAATAATATTAAACCAATAAAGAGAATGCTAATAATTTTTCTTGAGGACTGAAGTTTAATACTGTAATTAAACACATTGACCTTAATTTTATGTCAATTTGCTGACAATTACCAATACAACATGGAATACTTTTACCTCTGCCAGGTTTTATGACTGATAATTTACATTTTCAAGACAAAGTTATTTATCTTTTCATTTTGAGATGGCAAGAGAAAATTTGCCCAAATATCTATCTTTACATGAAACTGGCTAGTCTGTTTGAGAGCCAAGGGCAGCCAAGGGTTTAACCAAATTACAATCTTTTTCACCTCATTTGCTCACAATGCATAACCCATGACACGAGCACCTATTCACAAAACAAAAAGTAACCAAATATAATTTGAGTTTGTCAAAAAGAGGTAGACCCTTTTCACCTTTCCTTTGATTACTACTCTATGTATACCATGGCAAATTGTAAGGATTTAGAGGAAAAAGGGCCTTTTTTGCAATTTAATTGTTGTATAGGTCATGACAATTTCATCAAAATGTTCCAGTAAATGTAGCAAACAAAATAATTAAAGGCAGCTTAGTTCTTTGGGTCATATCATGAGATTGACTGATGTCTTTAAGACATTTATTTCATACTGCCATATCTCCAAAAGATGAAACATCAAGATAGGTAGAGAATCTTGCAAACTTCTATTAGGTTTTTTTCCACATTCACATTTTGATACTCTATATTAATGTTGCATTTGATTCCATTGAGAAAAATGATAGCGTTTAAAGTGGCAGGTTGAACAGATTGTACATACTGTTTACAAAATGTTAGTTAAGCTGTAAAATATTGACAACACCAAAATAGGGGATCAATAAGGCCCTTGTTGTCTTAGAATAGAGGAAGTTTAAGATAAAATCTTATCGCAAGACTGACTTAAACGTGTCAATAGAAAAATAGTGTCAACCGTAAATGTATACAATCTTGCAACCATCTGATACTGCTGACTCTATCTGACTCATTTAGAGTGTTTCACATTTTTGTTGCACTGTTTTAATTTGCTAAAGGTAATTATAAAGGAAATACTTGCAAGTGTGAATTTTTGATAATTCTAAATCATGTCCAGAAGAAGCAGTTGCATTTTTTGTATAGAATTATATCGGCCATGCTCTGTGAAAAGAGGGTTTAATGCATCTGCAAAAAGTATCAACCCAGGTCAGCCTGGGCAGTCCATGCAGTCTGACATATATAGAAACTTTTTGATTTTGGTACATTTCCTGTTTATCCAAGGACTACTCTACCCTATAATTCATTTGATTGTTTGACAAAATGATTGTATTTATTTGAACTGTCTTAATTACATGGTTCTTATTGTCTTTGTTATAAGCTTATTGACTTAGCAAGGCATAAAGCTCTTGTTTCCTGCAATCATTTCTAGAATGGTTTAGCCAATCAGAAGTTGTGTGACTTTCAGATTCAGAAAATTTTTGGGACTAAGACAAAGAATGTTCTTTAAAATGGTTTGTGAATATGGATCTTGAAAATGATCCATAATTATTGTGGGATGTCTTGCTTGGTAAAATGCATCATGGATATGCATTAAACCCCCTTTTGCCATAGGATGGTTCATGTCTTCTTTAGATTGCCTGTATACACATATATATGAGAGTTGTTTTTACTCAGTCATCCTGTAAGAAATCTGCAGCATAAGAATTTAAAAAACATCCTTGGAAATGGGTATAAAGTAAATGAATGCGATGTCATGTGACAACATGGTTACAAAAATACACATTGCTTGTATAAGGAGCATTTTTCCCCTTTTCAGTTTCTTTTTTAAATTAGTCTGATGCAAGACAAAAAGTTTATCTGCTGGAGAAAATGTGTTACGGGCTGTTTATTCTTATTTGACAGTTATGAGGAAAATGGTTAAAATCTAATCAAATTTTAAATTAGAGAAATGAAAAAAAATGAGTTACATGAAGTAAATTTTTTAATTTGGACATTTTCTCCATTTTTCACAATGTTCTCTAAAGCCTTCCTCTACAAAGAGTTCTACAAGTCACACAGTCTCTTAGTGCTACCTCAACATTTGAATTACTAAATGTTCACTAAAACAGATATTTCTACTCTGAGAAAACAATAACTGCAATATTACAGTTTCAAGGATATTCCTGCCCGAAATACAAGAAATCTTACAGTGTACATCAGAATATGTTATAAGCAGACTTATCTTTATCTATAGCATAGAAAAAGGCACCTGCAATTACAATTATACGTGTTTCAATTCTTTATTACATGACAAAATTTTAAGCAATGTCCAAATCCAAAGCATTAACACATGATGCATTAATGTGGATGAAATGACCAATATTGTCTGTAACCTTTGTAAGCCTTAATCCTCGGGGTCATTTAAACATGGGATTGTGTGCGGAAGAATTAAGAATACATGACAAAGAGTTAACGCAAAAACTGTGACCCGTATAACAAGATAATCTAAATTTCTGTGATCTCAAATTCAAAATGTCATCATTAAATGATTTGTATCTTCTTTTTTGTCCATTGTAATGTATTAGTACCTGTGATTACCACCCTTATCATGTCATTTATCGACAATTTAACACCATTTCTGAGATCGGTTAGAGATCAATGTGTGAATAAAAACCTGACAGGATTTTAGGATTTCCGACAGAGATATTGCGATTAAAATGTATTCGAAAATGACCGACAATTTTTTGTCAACTCTGCCTGGTGCTCTTCTAGCATAATTTTTAAATCAGAATTTCGGTTATTTTGAAAGGACCAAGCCAACAATAGTAGTCATAATGCTGCATTTCTATTTACTGACCCCTTACAAAAATTAGACAGATGACTGAAACTATTGGACCATCTCTGTGGTCATTCTTTGCAGACAACAAAATTTTATACAAATTCATATTGAAAAGTTTGCATATCTGACATTAAATGCGTCCCTAATAAATTTGACACTTGGAGTTTGATCTCTTTTTATTCATTTATTTCCCTAATAAATTGGTATTTGTTTTTGAAAGGGTAGAAAACATGGTAGGAACAAGATAAAATAATGGTTACCAGCATGTTCTCCCTTTCCCATGACATTTTCTAAGAGCCTTCATCAAACTTAGGATTGTTTTGTAAAGAGTTATGCAGCTGAAAATAATTGCATAAAAGGAACTTGACATTTATTCAATGGTCTAAGAATTAACTCTTTACCAAATAATCCAAAATTTTTTTCATGCTCTAAGGAATAACTGGCTTTTAAACACTCTGTGAAGGAAAAAGAAAATGCTGTTAACCAGCATTTTTCCTTTACCCATAGTGTTTTTTGCCCTTTCATAAAAAAAAAGTCTCATTATCTCAGCCACATTTATTTTGTCCTCTGCAAATGCTCTGAATTTTGAACAATCTGATTTCATGTAAGTATGTGGTACAAAGTTGGTAGCACAACTTATGTTATTTGAACATCTGTAAAAATCTCGAGAGAAAATTTCTTTTTTTTCTTTGCTCATAATGGTGAAGTGTTTTTCATTTCTAAAGTCTCAAAATGGTCACAACGTGAGTTATAATGAAAAAATATATTATTTTTCTCGTCAAGTTTTCAACATATCCCCCAACAGTTCTAGAAATAATATAATCAAACATTTCCCTTTCCTTGACACAATTTCAGGATCTGACCAGCAAATGTCTTCTGATAGAAATAATAAATACAAATAAGAGGACTTCTTGTAATGAGTTTTTCTCCATTTGTCATTTTATTTCTAATTCAATCTAAAATGTATAGATACAATAGTTTGTCCTTGTAATTTATTATGAATTATTCAGATCTGGTGAATTTTAGGAATTTCAAAAATTGTTTATGAGGTAGCAACTAATGCAATAGACACTGCCAAGAAAGATCCAAGAGAAACAAAATAACAGATGGGAAGTTGCTACATCCTCAATTAGGCTGATAATTACTAAGTTAGTGTTATAAAATCAACATTAATTTGTATGTAATAAACAGAAATTCTACTGAGCTAGGCAAGGTAATTAATAGTAAATGTTCTGACGTGCCATTATCTATTTGGAACGTGTGTCACTGTACTAAAATGTGCTTATTTGATTAAGTTTTACTGCTTCTCTAATGCCTTGGTGGAATTCTTGTACTTCCAAAACATTTTCTGCAAGTAAAACAGACCCAATTTGTTAACATTGGGACACTGGCTGGCTGGCTGGCTGGCTGGAGCCTGGCTGGCTGGCTGATCTGTCTACCAATTTGTGTTGTACAAGTCTTTCAACAGTTTTTCACTGGAACCCAAAAGTTAAGGTCACGGACTGTACATTCTGTGATTATGAACTAGTATGGTAAGCAAATTTCTGCAGTAATGTTGCCTATAGTTATGAGACTTTCGAAAGAAAAGTATCCACGAATGAAAGATAATAAACTAAAACTACACAATGTCAATTCCAAAAATACCCATGCCTTTAGATTCTTCTGCAAAAAAAAAACATTTAAGGCCCACTAACTCCCAAAAGTAAACAATTCTAGGTCAAGCACTCAAAAAAAATTTGAAACTAAAATTAAGGTTCACAATGTTAATTTGTAGTTTTACAATTTGTTTTTCTGCCAGCATTACTGGAACTTTGACAGACCATACTTAATATCTAAATCTCAAATCGAAGATATAAAAAGCACCTTGCTCAGCTGCTTGTGTAGTCCAAGATTAGACAGCACAGACAATGAACTATCCAAGACCAGGCTGTACAGATGTGAAAAGTCGGAGGTGAAGTCAATCTGATATTTGATTTACACTCCCAAATACTCTTTGTGAGGTATTTTACCAAAAGACTGAATGGATATTTCTGCCTTTACAACAAAATCCTGAGTGTTAATGACCAACAGGAGAAAGGCTTTTGAAAACATAGTGGGAAAAGGAGAAAATGCTGGTAGCCAACATTTTCTCCTTTTCTCACAATGTTTCCAACTCTTTCAAAGACAAACTCCATCATTGGAGCCACATTTAAATTGTCGTCTGAAAATGATTTTAATGTGGACTAAGCAAATATTTTGCTGTGTGGTAAGGGATTAAACTTCTGAAAATGTCCGAAAATGTCTGCACTTATTTAACCCTTTACCACACAATGACGACTTTTGACACCCCTGATAGAGAAGGCTTTTGAAAACATTGTGGGAAAAGGAGAAAATGCTGGTAACCAGCATTTTCTCCTTTTCCCACAATGTTTTCTACCCTATCAAAGAAAAATCATTTCATATGATCCACATTGAAACTGTCCTCTGCAAATGCTTTCAATTCAGACAGGTCTAAAATTAGTCGTGTGGTAAAGGGTTAAGAGCCTAAGAACTAAAGTAGGATCCAGTCATGGTTTTTATCAAAGAGATCCATTTCCAATAAACAAAATGTAGACGTAACTTAATTAACAGTGTGGGGCAGACAGACAATATTAGATTATGACCAGACTTGGTTTCTCTCATTACAGATTCCTGCTACATCAAATACTGAAAGTATACCAATCAAGAAGGAAGAATACAGGAATTAGCAGACTTGTCCTCAGACTAAAGCCATATCCATCTATTCACTGACTGACAGACATACAGATAGACGGCTGATGTGATTGGTGTATTTCTATTTGCAGCAAAATAAGACAGTTTTCCTTTTTTTTGTAGCCCTTCAACTGGTCCTGTATGGCTATGAGATAAAATGTGTTGAATCCCAAACATAGAGGCCTAGGGTTCAATCCTAACTTGAAGCACTGGGAAAAACTAAAATTACTTGGAATCCTTTGTTCTAGTTGTGGAGTACACTTTTCTACCAGTGACTTGAACTTTGACAGGTACCACTGTAACAGACTATCAGACTCCTAATAATATTCATCATTTTAGTTTAGATATACCACAAAGACTGAATATATATATATGAGTAAACATGAACAGATTCTCGTTAAAATTTATCTTTGCAGGAATCGAACTCATGAAATGAAATGTCTCAGTCAGTCATTCTAGGTGTTCAATGTGTGAGAATTAACAGGCTTCTGCTTTTGATTAAAAGTCTTGAGTTTTGTGGCTTATCATTATGTTCTATACACCCCTTCCCTGTGGACGAGTCATTTGTTTACAGTACATTCATGTCTCGATGCTTGTAATAGTATAATAATTTTTACATATCAATTTTCCACTTTCATGGTATTTCACTGGCTGACAGATAGAACTCATTACAATTTCATGAGACAGAATAATTTTGTATTGCAAATTACTTTGCAAATATCCAAACAACAAATAAACATTACAACATTTTTTGTCCTTTTTTGAGGACATGGAAATCCTGGACAAAGATTGTCATGTGACATTGTCAGGTTTCCTTTCTGATTCACTTTATATCCAATCAGTAGGGTCTAAATACCAAATATAAAAGAAGCATGTTGGGCTAATGCTGTTGTCGGATACAACATTTCCCATGTTACTCTAACATTTATCACCATGAAAAATCCTTTAGCTCTGTCAAAATTTCCCCCTAAGAAGAAAGGCTTTTGAAAACATTGTGGGAAAAGGAGAAAATGCTGGTAACCAGCATTTTCTCCTTCTTCCACAATGTTTTCTATCCTTTCTATGAGAAATTCCATCATTTGAGCCACATTTACTTTGTTCCCTATAATTGCTTTCAAGTCGGGTGATTCTAAAACTTTGTCAACTTGTAAAGAGTTAAGCTATTATTACCAATGGAATGTTGAACATGATTTTGAAATTTACCTTTGGCTGTCAAAAACTATATTATACTTCATTGTTGTATCTTATATCCTGTATATGTAATCTTTACATTCTATTTATAAATCATATCCAAAATGGTGGAGAAAAGTGGATTGCTTTATTGAAGAGTATTGGCCTATCAAACAAGGTAAAGGGTAGGTATGCAGATTTCAGAACCAAGGGAATTCACAGGAGTAAAAGGACATTGTGCCCAATAAAACTAAACGATAGAAAAACAGACCCAGTGGATTTCAACATGGACATTTCTGGATTAAAGTATAAAGTCAATACAAGTAAAATGCATGGCACCAAATTACTTTCTCCTTCCAGTAATTGAAAATGTTGTGCATGTCCATTTTCCTGGATTGGGAGCAAATTACACACTGATTACCTCCTTGGTCCCATGGTTTTGTCTTCCTTTAACTCTTTACCAGAAAACATTATTAAATACTCCTCCAAATTGATAGCATTTGCAGATGACAGCCTTTTCCTACATTGTTTTCAAGTTTTGTGGGTAGTGTAGATCAAGATCAGACTGCACATTCTGTGCAGTCTGATCTTGGATCTACACTGTCCAACAAGGAGATATTTTTCCCCAGAAAATACCAATAAAATAGTAAAATTTGGGTTTTTATCATCGGCTTGAAAGTTTCATTTCACTTATTCACCAGGACAAGAGTTAAAATGTGACTTAAATAATGCATTTTTTTTTTCACTGAAAGGGTAGAAAACATTGTTGAAAAAGGAGAAATTTGGCCTTTTCCTACATTGTTTTCAACTGCCTTTTTTCCTGAGGGTCATTAAAACTCTGGAATTTTTGTTTAAAGGTTAACTCTTTACAGCAGGACAAAATTTGAGACTGGTCTATTTTGAAATCATTTGCAGGTGTCAGTTCAAATCTGGCTCAAATGTTGGGATTTGTCTTTAAAATGTGGTCAGAAATGGAGAAAATGCTGGTTACTAGCATTTACTCCTTTTCTCACAATGTTTTCAAAAGCCTTTATCCTCAAGAAATTTGAATCACAGGATTTATTGGTGAAGGAATTAGTCCTTATCTCTTTACCATTTTAACCCTTTCCCAAACAAACCCGTGTTTTTATGTGACCATAGTAAAAGTCTTTTGAAAACACTGTGGGAAAAGGAGAAATTGCTCGTAACGAGCAATTTCTCCTTTTTCCACATTGTTTTCTATCCTTTTGGAAAAGTTTTTGTCATTTTTATCAAATCTAAAATTGTCATTTGCATACTCTTTCAGTTTAGAAGAGTCTAAAATTTGTTGTGCGGTAAAGGGTTAAGGACTTTCAATTTTACTTTTAAATGCTGCAGCTACCCTCTGACTGGCTCAGACATTCTGTCTCAGCTGATCAGGCTACTCTTGGGATGCAGAATAAGAATAAAAATTGAAAATTTTGGCGAAAATAAATCTATGAAATCTGAAGACAGTTGCTTCTTTTTTTAGTCAAAGTATTGATTTCAAATGGAAAAGAAATTCACATTTTATCTGAAAATCACCTCTCTGAAAATTCCCATGAATAAAAGCAACCAGAGAGGTAAAATCAGACAAACCAACATTGTGTCTTACAGAGAAAATAATTTATATTTTCTGTCATCAAATAATCCTGCCAATATGAACTTTGTCATGGTGCTTTAAGATTTTGTGCTACAGTTATGTAAAAAATGAAATGTTTATGGAATAAAGGTCTTAAAGCCATTAGCATGCAAATACATACTAAATATTATGTTAGACAGGCTTTTCTTGTGCTTACAGCTGCTTCCAGCAGCTTAAAAAAATTTAAAATTGCACAAGACTGAAGGAAAAGTAAGATGCAAATTTTTCTTATGCAGCAAAAAGCAAACACAAGCACCAGAAAAGTTACTACAACATGATATTCCTTTATTATATACCCATAACTTTCAACCATGACATATTGCAGTTATTTACAAATTTATTCAAAAGTAGTAACAAGAGGGCCAAGATGGCCCTGGATCACTCACCTGAATTTTTGAGAGGACCATAGCCAATTTTTTTAAAGTATTGAAATTTTGGAAACAAAATCATTATTTTGACAAGCAATTTTGAAAAGGTCATCTGAAAAAATCATTTCAAAACCTGTCAGCACCCCTACATTCATCACCACAGCCATGTTTTTGACGAATCAGAATTCAGCATATAAAGTTTGTATAGAATTCAGAAAACAGTCTATCATAAAGTACAGAAATGGTGAACAACAAGGCGGTTAACACCAAGATAGAGGCCATTTTGATAAGTGGTGAAATATTATGCATGTATTCCAAAGAGAACAGTTTTATATTACCTCTTGCAATACATAGCTATCAAATATCGTATTTTGCGTATGTTTTGGGACACCCAAAGAATTGGGACACCATCAAAAATCGCAAAAATAATTATTTTTTATGACCCAAAGATTTGGGACATACTAAAAATTGCAAAGCAAGATGGTATTTTTTTGTTCCAAAGAATTGGGACAGTGAATATTTATTTAAAAAAGAAATCTTTCAATCCGTTTGATACACTTTGTTTGCAAATATTTATTTCGCGTAGTTTTATTTCTACACACATTACGTCGTAAGCATGCTTCCCAACCCTCCCGATTTCAATGGGAGTTTCCTGATTCAAGACAAAAAACCCGATCACCTGACAGTCTAATTTAAACCCCGATTCAAAAAGAAATCCGACGTAAGTGTAAAAAGGGTGATAAACTTGTATCCAAGATACATAACGTGTATAACGTGTATATGTACATCCGAAGTTGACAGGGTTGACACACATGTATTTCACGGTCAATTGAGTTCGTTGTTTATAAGCAGAAATCAAGGTACAGTATGTATTCTAGTTTACCCAAGGTTTATCGATCGAAGATCGACGAACCAATCAAATTTGAGAACGGTCCGAGCAGGTACTTGTCACAGTGGAATTAACGTCATTCACCTCACATACATGTAAGCAGGTAAAATATGTTGTGAATTTATCTACAAACACAAAATAACATCCTCATCGCGATCCCAGGACGCAGACAATAATGAGTGAAAAGTTAATCATCATCGAAAACAATGAGAAAAAGCCAAGTTTTAAACTCTCAGTGCTCAAATTGATCGGTGGAATCCCAATCTGTCTAAAAATAGACCAACCTGCAAATGATTGGAAGTTTATCGACATCAACGATGTAGCAATATTTTAACATCGGCAATATTCGACGGGTTAGCGGCCAGTGACTTTCAGTATGACAGATTGTCTTGTTTGACCATAAGTTTTGGGACAGCTGACAAAATAATTATTTTTTGTAGACCAAAGTATTGGGACACGAAAAAAATTAATTATTTTTTACTGTCCCAAAATTTAAGCAAATTACGGTACATCAAGTAGAAAGTGTGCATATTGATCAGCATTTCTCACCAGTGCACTCACCTGGTATAGGTAGATGTCTGCAATAGCCCTTTTCATGAATATTAAAAGATCACCAAAGGATCAATTCTGTGAAATTATTACAAAATCTGACCAGTGGTTTCAGAGAAGAAGAATTTTTAAGAACTTCTTCGTGTCCATATAGTGCAAATAGCCCCCCACCATCACAGGCATGTTTCTTGACGGATCAAAATTTTGCAAACAATTTTTCAAAAGGGGCACCCAAGGAACATTTCTGTGAAATTGCTTCAAAATCTGACAAGTGGTTTAGGAGAAGAGGAATTTCAAAGAATTTCTTGAAGTCCATACAGTGCAAAGAGTCCCCCCCACCATGGCCATATTTTTCGACAGATCAATATTTCACGAACAAGTTTTGAAAAGGGTCACCCATGGAACATTTCTGTGAAATTATTTCAAAATCTGACCTGCAGTTTCATCAGAGAAGATTTTCAATTAATTTCTTAGAAAAATTCATTTGGTTGCCATGGCAACCAGAGTTTTTGATGGAATCATATTCTGTGAACAGATTTTAAAGAGGACCTCCCAAGGAACATTCCAGCCAAGTTTGGTTCTAACTGGCCCAGCAGTTTAGGAGGAGAAGTTGTGTAAAGAATTGTTGACACCGCATGACGCAAAGCGCCCCCCCCCCACCACCACCACCACGGCCATGTTTTTCAACGGATCAAAATTTCACGAACAAATTTTGAAAAGGGTCACCCAAGGAACATTTCTGTGAAATTATTTGAAAATCTGACCAGTGGTTTCAGAAGAGAAGATTTTTTAAAAATTTCTTAGAAAATTCCATTTGGTTGCCATGGCAACTAGAGTTTTTCATGGAATCAAATTCTGTGGACAATTTTTAAAGAGGACCTCCCAAGGAACATTCCAGCGAAGTCTGGTCCAAATTGGTGTAGCGGTTTGGGAGGAGAAGATGTTTAAAGAGAATTTCTTCATGTCGGTATAGTGCAAAAAGCCCCCCACCACCAGAGCCATGTTTTTCGATGGATCAAAATTTCGCGAACACTGTTTCAAAAGGGGCACCCAAGGAACATTTCTGTGAAATTATTTGAAAATCTGACCAGTGGTTTCAGAGGAGAAGATTTTTAAAGAATTTCTTAGAAAATTCCATTTGGTTGCCATGGCAACCAGAGTTTTTGATGGAATCAAATTCTGTGAACACTTTTTACAGAGGACCTCCCAAGGAACATTCCAGCCAAGTTTGGTCCAAATTGGCCCAGCGGTTTAGGAGGAAATGATGTTTAAAGAATTGTTGATGACGCACGGCGGACGACGGACACTGGGTGATCCTAAAAGCTCCCCTTGAGCATGTTGTGCTCAGGTGAGCTAAAAAAATAAACACTTGTTTCATGGGAAGTAACTTTTTATGAATAGGGGATGAATGTTATAGCCCAACATTTTGACCAATCATCATAGGCTGCACACAGGATGCATCATCATACCATATTTGAACAGTATATGGTTATGTTTGATGAAAGTTTATAGATATTATATAACATGATGATAATTTTAATGCACATGCAGTAGATACCTATTAGCCCTTTACCAAACAATCCCGGGATTTCACGACCCTGAGAAAGAAGCCCTCTGAAAACATTGTGGGAAAAGAAGAAAATGCTGGTAACCAGCATTTTCTCCTTTTCCCACAATGTTTTCTACCCTTCCCAAAACAAATTTCAATTTTTGAGTCACATTAATTTTGTTGTCTGCAAATGCTTCCAATTTGGACTAATCTAAAAATATGTCATTTGGTAAAGAGTTAAGTGAACATATTGGAGAAACAGCAATAACTGTTTGTTACTAGCAATGAGTGCTCTTCCAGCAAAATAGTTTAGTATCTTTTCAAAGAAGGCTCTTTCTTTTCTTTAATATTTAACCAACCAATCCCATATCTTAAAGACTTTTGGAAACATACTGGGAAAAGGAAACAATGCTTGTAATCAGGGTTTTCTCCTTTTTCCATGTTCTCTTCTACCCTGTCATAGACAATTCTCATTATTTGAGCCAACTTAATTTGTCAGAATGCTTTCAATATGGTTGATTCTGAAATTTAATTGTCTAATACAGAGTTGAATCTTTACCAAAAAAATTTAGACCTGTCTAATTTGAAAGCACTTGCAGACAAAAAAACAAATGTGCTCAAACAGTGAAATTTGTCTATTAATGGATAGATATCATTGTGGGAAAAGGATAAAATGCTGGTTACCAGCATTTTTCCCAAAAACCATCTACCTCAAAGTCATTAAAATTCAGAATTGTTTTGTTAAGATTTAAGATATGATCTCTTTGCGTGGCTTGTATTAGTAAGTGGTGTGTCTGAAAGTAATCTTTAGGTGATTATATTGTCCAAAACCTCCATTACATGGTTTTCAATTGCAGAAATCTTCTCTCCTTGTTTTGCAGAAATAGAGCAATATTTGCAGCCAGAGAATTATCTGTCAGATCATTTTACATTAGATACAAAGCAGGTACATGTGGGACAGTGAAACAGTCCGAAATAGTACTGGTATTCATGATTGGAAATTGTATGTGACAATGTAACTTTTAAATCAATGAAGTAGTTAGATTTGGTGACATTCAAACACTTTTTGTTAAGTATTTAGTTCCTAAAATTACTTCAAACTTTAAAATCAACAATGTATCTTTATCTAGAATTGAGGAAGAAGTATAAATCCCTGAAAAGCAGAATTTATATACATTTTTTTTTGACTGAGCAGTTTTGAGCAGATCAAATTCTGAGATACAGAATAATTTACATGACTATAAAAGACCACCCCATGCCAAAATGGCTCTTTGGCATACAGTTTTTGAAGTTCATCAGTTACTTGAATAATAATTCCATAAAACCTAAGCAAACATAGCAATAAAAATAGAAGCTTTTCTCAGATTCCAAAGGACTGGTAAAATTAATGTAATGTACCATGCCCTATTTTTAATTGGTCCACAAATCCTGCTCTTAACTGTTTACCAGACTCTGAACTTTTTTATAAATCTGTTTACCACACTGCAACATTTTGACTGATCTGAATTGAAAGGATTTTGCAGACTGCAAAGCTACTTATATGTTGCTCAAATAATTGGATGTTTCTGAAAAATTAGAAAACATTGTTGGAAATGGAGAAAATGCTGGTTACCAGCAATGTCTGATTTCCCAGGGTTGTTAAAAACAGGATTGTGGGTTATCCTTCTTCAGAGCAGCTGTAGACAACCAATCAGATATGGCTCAAACAAATGGATAAGGGACAAAAACATAGTGGCTACCAGCATTCTCTACTTTTCTCACAATGTTTTCAAAGCATTCTTTTTAAGGGTTGTTAAAACCTGGGATCAATCTTTAAGGTTTAAGATACTAATAGTTAACCCTCTACCAAACAATTCTATATATACTGTATATATACAACCATTAGATGTAAGGCTATTTTAATACATAATGGATACAGGAGAAAATGTGGGTAACCAATATTTTCTCTTTTTCCTTCATTGATTTTCACCCCTTTAATGTTTTAATGTTAAATGCTATCATTTGAGACACAGACCTTGACTCTTTACCAAATGACAAATTGAAAGCATTTGCAGTCGACAAATTAAATGTGGCTCAGATGATGCTTTCTGTCTTTAATAGGGTGAAAAAAATTGTGGGAAAAGGAGAAAATGCTGGTTACCAGCATTTTCTCCTTTTCCTACAATGTTTTCAAAAGCCTTGTCCCACAGGGTCGAAAATACTCAGGATTGTGTGGTAAAAAGTATAAATGTGGATGAAAAAAAGAGAAAGTTCCTACAATGTTTTCAAAAGCCTTGTCCAACAGGGTCGAAAATCTCAGGGTTGTGTGGTAAAAAGTATAAAATTAATGTGGATGAAAAAAAGAAAAAGTTCCTACAATGTTTTCAAAAGCCCTGTCCCGCAGGGTCGAAAATCTCAGGGTTGTGTGGTAAAAGGAATAAATGTGGATAGAAAATACAAAGTTCTGTCATTTTGTAAAGAATTAATCATTACATGATAACAATCTATCATTGTTCATGATCCCAATGAAATTTCATAGAAGTAAATCAAGCATCAAAACTAAATGACTAGGAAAAAGGCATTCTATTACAGGATATGAAAAACGTCACTTGATTTCCTGACCCAAATGAAGCTCTAAAAGACACAACTTCAAAATGATCAATTGCAAAGTTAATTGACCAGCAGTTACAGTATTAGAAATATTACAAATCTTCCTAATTTACTTTTAACACTTCATTTAACCCTTTCCCAAACGGCAAATTTTGGACCAGACCAAATTGAAAGCATTTTACAGATCACAAATTAACAGTTGCTAAAAAGATGATTTTTCTATATGATAGGGTAGAAAACATTGTTGGAAAAGGAGAAAATGCTGGTTACCAGCATTTTCTCCTTTTCCCACAATGTTTCCAAAAGGCTTCTATTCCTGACCCGTAAAAACCAGGGATCGTTTGGGAAAGGGTTAATTACAACCCTTATGATACTGAATATGTTTATCTGTTTACTGTTCATCAAAGAAAATATTGTGGGGAATAAAGAAGCCACTGCTCCTTTCTCACAAGTTTTTCCCCAATGTTTGCAATTTCAGGGACTTAACTCTTTTACCAAATGACAAAATTTTAGACTTGTCGAAATTGAAAGCACTTGCAAATGACAAGATAAACATGACTCAAAAATTGAAACTTGACTTTGGAAGAATAGAAAACATTGTGGGAAAAGGAGAAAATGCTGGTTACCAGCATTTTCTCCTTTTCCCACAATGTTTTCAGAAGGCTTCTTCCTCAGGATCGTTAAAACCAGGGATTGTTTGGTAAAGGGTTAACTCTTTTACCAAATGACAGAATTTTAGACTAGTCAGGATTGAAAGCATTTGCAAAAACAAATCTGACAAAAAAATTGAAAGTTTGTTTTGGGAAGGATAGAAAACATTGTGGAAAAAGGAGAAAATGCTGGTTAACAGCATTTCTTTTTTTTCCCACAATGTTTTCAAAAGGCTTCTTTCTCAGGGTCATTCAAACATGGGATTGTATGGTAAAGGGTTAAAATATGTATGTTTAACAGTAACATAGGGTATTACCGGTGTGACATATTTTATAAGGATCTAAAGAATTGTACTTCATAAAACATTATGGTGAATGAAGAAATTGCTTATAATTAAAATTTTTTTGAGGACTTCAAAGAGTGACATAAAGGCTATGAGTATATTTCGTTTACCCATTTACAGGCATTTCCTCCTGATTTAAGTTAACATACTTTTTAACACCTCCTTTGTTTACTTTTGGCAACTATTGTTTCTTTAATCTATTGTCAATTTGCATGAGTCTAAAATTTCATTGTCTACTTCACAAAATTTTGGAAACATCTTTTTTTCTTTAACAAACATCATGGTGAAAGAAAAGCTTGTTGCAAAACTGCAGTTTTTCCATCTTTTAATTAACCCTTTACCAAACAATCCCTGGTTTTCACAACCCTGAGGAAGAAGCCTTTTGAAAACATTGTGGGAAAAGGAGAAAATGCTGGTAACCAGCATTTTCTCCTTTTCCCACAATGTTTTCGACCCTTCCCAAAACAAACTTCAATATTTGAGTCACATTAACTTTGTTGTCTACAAATGCTTTCAATTTGGACGAGTCTAAAATTTTGTCCTTTGGTAAAGAGTTAAAATAGTTTCTATCCCTTTGTGGTAATCCTTCCTTTTTTACAACTTCAGTGCTATTTGCTGCCTGTGTAGATCAAAATCGGACTGCAATTATGCTCTTGTAAGGAAGGACCTTGAAATAGGGATTTGCCTATAAGTTCATTATTGGGTACAGGGTTAATTCTTTCCATATCATAGACGACACCAGAAGCTTTTGTAGACAGAGTAGATCAAGATCAGACTGCACAGAACATGCAGTCTGATCTCTGATCTATCTGTCCACTGCTTTATTCTGTATTATGACTGAACTCTCTCTTGATCTTGCACCAAAACTGTATTTGTGGCCTTTGAGAGAATGCAATTTATTTATTCAGTAATGAAAGAGTTAACATGTAACAGCTTACTCTTAACAAGCATTAGCTACACTGCAGTAATCTCCCTTGACCAGAAAAAACATAGCATTTTGACCAGACAAAAGATTGATTGATTGTTTGGTGTTAAATGCTTTAATATTACATCATTATTTCAGTTATATCACAGCGGCCAGTGCACTTATCCATGGTTTCCTAGAGTTTCTTTTACCAGAAATCCACACAATATTCTCTCCAAGCCACTGGCTGCTTTTCCACAAAACCATCATCGAAACAATGGTCAGCAGTTAGAGAGGAATGAATCCTGTCGCAGTGATTATCCTCAATCTTCAGAAAGAAATTGGCCAAGCTGGGGATCAAACTAGCGACACCCTGTTCCCAAGTCCTGTACGCTCCAGACAGAGCTACCAAGGCTTGGCCCAGACAAAAGAATTAAGCCCTAACTCTTTACCCAGTGACAAATTTCAGACTCTTCCAAAATGAAAGCGTCTATAGACCAAGACAAATCTGCAAGTAGTTCAAATGAACGAAAGCTCTTTGAAAAGGGTAGAAAACATTGTGGGAGAAGTAGACAAGAGAGCCATGATGGCCCTAAGTCGCTCACATTTACCTTTTGACCAAACATGACCTTTTTCTAATCCTTTCCAAGATATTACCTGGACAAATATTCTAACAAACTTTCCTGAATATTGCACTGAAAATGAAGCCTCAAGAGCATACACAAGCTTTTCCTAGAGTTCTTCTCAATCACTGGCTTTTCAGCCCCACAAAGCAATTTTTTAAACTCGTATTATCAAGACAAAAATTATGACCACCTTTTGTGAGTATTGTTCAGAAAATGTGGCCTCAGGAGTGTACACAAGGTTTTTCCTAGATTTGACCTGCTGACCTAATTTTTGACCCAAGATGACCAATATCACACTTATCACAAATATAATCAAGACAAACATTCTGACCAACTTTCATGAGTACTGGACAGAAAATGTGGCCTCTACAGCATATACAAGATATTTCCAATATTTGGTCTAGTGACCTCATTTTTGACCCCACATTACCTATTTTCAAACATTTCTAAGACATCATCAAGACAAACATTCTGCTGAACTTTTATGGGTATTGGACTCAAAATGTGCCCTCTAGAGGGTACATGAACTTTTTTTAATATTGGACCCACTGACCTATTTTTTTTTTACTCCAAATGATCCATTTTCAAAGCTGTCCAAGATATATCAAGACAAATATTCTGACAAGTTTTCATGAATAGTGTACACAAAATGTTGCCTCTGGACTATGTACAAGGTTTTTCTAAGATTTGACCTTGTGACCTAGTTTTTGATCCCACATGACCCACTTTCAAATATGTCCAAAATATTATCAAGACAAATATTGTGACCAGCTATCATGAGTATTGGACTGAAAATGTGGTATAGAGAGATCTGACATGGTGACCTAGTTTTTGATTGGATTTGACCCATTTTCAAACTAGTATGAGATATCACCAAGACCAACAATTTGACCAAGTTTCACTAACATTAGACAGAAAAATGTGGCCTCTAGAGTGTTCACAAGGTTTTTCTAAGATTTGACCTAGTGACCTAGTTTTTTACCAAACATAACCCATTTTAAAACTCTTTCAAGAAATCATCAAGACCAACCAACATTGGACTGAAAATGTGGCCTCTAGAGTGTACACAAAGTTTTCTAAGATTTGACCTAGTGACCTAGTTTTTTACTCAACATCATGCTCAGGTGAGCTAAAAATGCTGTTTATCAGCATTTTCTACTATTCCCAAAATAGTTTCAGAAAACCTCTCCCTCAGAGTCATTGAAAACTGTGATTGTTTAACGAAAGGTTAAATTGCTTTCACAACTGAAGTTGCTTTTGCAGCCTGTATAGAGCAAGATCAGAATGCACAGAACATGCTTTGCCAAGACATTCTACACAAAATCTACCTGGAAATCACATTTATATGGGTCTTATATATCTAGGTTTAAAATGTCTGTTTGGTTTTCTTTTTGCTCAATGTGTATTTTCCTCATTGTGAAAAAGGGAGAAAATGTTGCCAACCAGCATTTACTCCTTTTCTTGCAATTTTTCCATCCTATTAAAAGAAACTCCTATAATTACAGCCACATCTAATTTAACCCTTTACCACACAATGCAGACTTTTCTCGTCTTGCAGCTGTCAGCTTTTGAAAAGGATGTGGATAAAGGAGAAAATGCATGTTACAATCATTTTCTCCTTTTACCACAATGTTTTCATAGGTACTCATGTATTAAATCTTAGTTCATACTGATTGTCCATATTCTGTATCCTTTCAAAGTTTTCTGCTACACACTTGTTGGTTTCAGATAGTAATGACAAAAGGTTCATTTACTTTATACCAAAATTGTACAAAATATCTGAGGCAGAAGGTTTTAACCCTTTACCAGACGACAAAATTTTAGCCCTGTCCAGATTGAAAGCATTTACAGGCAACATATTATATGTGGCTTAAAATATGAAATTTGCCTTTGGAAGGGTAGAAAACATTGTGGGAAAAGGAGAAAATGCTGGTTACCAGCATTTTCTCCTTTTCCCACAATGTTTTCAGAAGGCTTCTTCCTCAGGGTCGTGAAAACCCGGGATTGTTTGGGAAAGGATTAAAGAACATAGTGAGATGAGGAAATAGAGGTGGCCAGCACTTTCTCCTTTTTCCACTCAGTTTTCTATCCTTTCAACTCTTCACTATACAACAAAATTTGAGCCTTGTCTAAATCTAAGGCTTTTGCATCCAACAAATTAGGTTTGGCTCCAGTGATGAGATTTGGCTTTCAAATGGTAGGAATCATTGTGGGAAAATAAGGCCAGCATTTTCTCCTTTCTCACAAGGTTTTCAAATCCTTTCCTATCCTTTCAATGACAATCAAATTATTTGAGGCAACTATTTTGTTGACAGCAAAATGCTTTCAATAAGCGAAAATAAAACTGGCTTCTAAAATGTCTCTGGTCCAGAATATGTAACAAATTTTGTCAGTGTATGAGATACATCTTACAAGCAGAGAAATTATATTACCTCTCTTCCAAAAGTTTACTATGACAACTGACGATTTTTGTATTACGGAGAAAATTATATACAACGCGTCTTTTGGCACCCGACTTTTGAACGGAATTCTTGACAGGATGAGAAAAAATGAATCAGGGTATAAAACAGTAAGACTCAGATCAACCAGTGGAACGAAATATAATAGAGTTGATCTGAGTCACGCGGTTTTGGCGACCCGCATTTTTTACCTTGACAAAAAAAAACTTTAACTTTCCGTGCCAGTGCCTGATTGATGGTCGGTGAAGTGGACAAAGTCCAGAGGTTGTAAACAACAAAACAACAAATGTTAAAACAAAACGTTGACAAATTTACCTGTCACGATAGATATATGATGCGTCCGCAACATTTTCTCCCGCCAGTCAGTCACGTGCAATGAACCGGTCATGTGGCAGTGAATAGTTTTAGATATACATCACTTTTATTTCAGGTTTTTTTTTAGTTTTATACAAAACAATGCCATATAGTTCAATTCGTAGACCGATTCTAGATTTCAAAGCAAGACGATTCGCACTCAACTTTTTTTCCCACCAGTCAGTCACTTCCGATGAACCGGCCTTGTGGCAGTGGATAGTTTTAGATCGACATCGACTTACATGTACATTTCTGACTCGCACTTTTTTTTTTTTCAACAAAACGGTAAAATAAAATAAAGTTCAGCTTGTAACTCTATTCTAGATTTAAAAGTCAAGACAAATCACCTTTTGTCTAAGCCAGTGAGTTTTTTAGCCTCAAAAATTGGAATAAGAAGGTTTAGATTATGTCTTAGAAACAGGTGGTTTCTATGAGGGGAGAGGGAGGGGCATATAGAAAAATGTTTGTCTGCGATATCAGTTCTGTGCATGTTTCATAAAAAAACATCTTTTTTTCCCAACTTGATACGGACTAAGATCGATATGTGGGCAAGTTTAGTTTCGATTGATTGATTGATTGATTGGTTGGTATCTTCATTTTTCTTTAATTTTTGTTTTCTGCTTTTATATATACATGTACTTACTTCCCGTCTTGCCTCCCGACGCATAGGGTAGCGACTTTCCATCCTTCTGTCTTGGGCCCGCTTCTGGTTGGTTCCCTTGGTCTCATGTATGGCCCATTTTTCATCCACGAATGTTCGTCGTCAAGGTGTCTAAGGCCGGCCTCCTGTCACATTTTCCTCAGGAATCCAATGGCTATCCGATTTACTAATGCTAATGCTTTTAGTTTATCGTCCGCAAATGCTTTCAAATTAGACTAGCGTTATTTTTTTTCTCGATCTGGTAAAGGGTTATGGATTAAGTATGGTCTGTTCACGTCTAGAACGCAGTTAATACGAACAGTTGAATGAGCATTAAGCCACTCATGTCGAATACTCAATAGACAGAATTGAAGTTTTGAGGTCTCGTGCATGTCAATTTCAAAGCAATGACCATTAGTTCGGACAAGATGACCGCGGCTTAAAAACCTGTCAAAAACTCCATGTTTGGTCAATTAACGCTGAATGTGACATTAATTTTTCGATCTGGACTTTACAGAATACCATACAGGAGAACTTGTTCTGGGCAATTGAACAGGAAAAGTCGTTAATATTAACTGTCAAAACCTGCACAATGAAATGTCAGAAAAATAAGAAGAAAAAGCAGGAGTCAAAAGTTTTAATCTTTTAAGCTGATGCACTTGTGAAAACGACGTTCCCACTCATTATCAAACGACAGTTTTAGACTTGTCCAAACTGAAAGTATAAATTTACAGACGACAAATAAGATGTTTCAAAGTATAAGATTTTTCTTTGAACGGTAAGAAAATATCTTAACAGCATTTTTTTCTTTTCGACCAATGTTTTCATGTTTCCAAGCCATCTTCCTGGTACTAAATAATTTCATAATTAAACGACCCTGAGAAATAAGACAAATGAAAAAATTGTGGGAAAAAAAACAAAAATGCTGGTAGTGGTTTCCAAAAGAGAAAAAAGTCAGACGTATGGGTTGAGGTTAGACTAATCCCTATCGTTTGCCAAGGATTCTGTTTTGATTTGTGCATGATTTTACACAAATATTCTAGACGACATTTTCAATTTGTTCGTGTCAAATTCTAGTGTAAAAAAGGACATGAAACAAAACTTAAAAACAAAAAGAAAAAAAAATTGACAAAAAACATTTTAACCCTAGATAGATACTAAACGGAAAAGCCGATCATAACGTCATGTTTAAGTGACAAGTTATTTAATTTCTCTTTTAACTCTTTGTGAACCAAACGACAAAATGTAAGGCTTGTCCAAATTGATAGCACTTACAGCTGACAAATTACGTATGGCTTAAACAAAAGTAGATCTATATGTCTTTGAAAGGGCAGAAAACATTGCGGGGAAAGGAGAAAATGCTGGTTACTAGCATTTTCTCCTCTCTCCACGATGTTTTCAAAAGGCTTCTTTCTCAGGGCCGTTCAGCCTCTGGATTGTTTGGTAAAGGTTTACGTGACAAGTTAATTAATTTCTCTATTCATTATTTTTAAACATGATTGCATTCACACCAAGTTTTCATCATTTAGACAGATATGCAGGTATGCGGGCGACATTGCATCCGGTTACAATCGGGAAATTTTTGTATAGTATGGCTGGAGCGAATGCTTGAAACAAGCAATCGCTTCTTCTCCCCTTATGTTCTCAGCTGCTTCAGAGAAGTAAAACATGGCATTGTTTTGGCTGCTAGATGGGCGTGTTGTTGAAAGCGAAAAGGTCCCCAGTTCATGTATTCCATCTAAACAGTTGGCGCGAGTTTGTGTCCTTTCTATCATGCATGTCTCAGCGCAAGGTGCAAAGAACGCATTGCACTAAATGTACTAATTGATTTGTTGATTGAATGACTGATTGATTGGTTGATTGATTGATTGCTGTATAACTTTGCTTTCAACATTCTTTCAGTTATATTGCGGCGGCCAGCACACTTATCCATGCTTTCCTGGAGTTTCTTTCTACCTGTACTTCGCACAGTTTTTTCCCCAAACCATTGGTTGCTTTCCCAAGCAATGATCAGCGTCGGGATAGGAATGAATCATGTCGCGATGTCTATCATCAATCCACAGAAAGAAATTTGCCCAGCTGAGAATTCGAATTCAAAATGTTGTCGTTTGGTACAGAGTACAAAGGCAAAGATCAGGGTAATCTATATTTACATCTTATTTCTAGATTCTCGTCTCTTCTCGTGTCTCTCGAGACGGGAATGTGATTTTTGTCCAACGAGATACTTATTTCTTAACCATTAGTGGGTCTATGAAGAAGTTAACCCTTTACAACACAATCCCGTGTTTTAATTACCCTTGGGCAAAGGGTTTTTTAGAACATTTTTGGAACTTTAGAGCATACTGGTAACCATCATTTTCTCCTTTTACCTCAACATTTTCTTCCTTTTTTAAAAACCAATGCCATTATTTGAGATACACTTAAATAATCGTTTGCAAAAGCTTTCACACTGACAAGTCTTCTTTATTCCGTTTGATAAAGAGTAAAGTCGCCTTTCAGGCCAATGTAGATTAAGATAAAACTGCACAGAAGGTGCTGCCTGGATCTACATTGTCTTTAGGCTTTGCCACGCTAGACAAAGAAAACCTTAAATTTACAATGCTTGATTTTTTTCCCCAAGGACTAAAACTATCAATTTTGTGTAGTCCATATAAAGAGTAGTTCTTGTCTTTATTATTGCGCGTTGGTATTGGAGCTGTTACCTTTATCAATTAAAAAAAAAACCCGGAAAACATAATGTGATACTTTTCTAGTGTGAGAAAATTTACGTTTACTTTTCCCTTTTGATTTCAGCCCCACGTTCCCAAATGAAAATGAAAAAGTTTATCCAATGAACTCACAATATCAGGACAAGGTTCCGAATTAGCACATTCAAAGCTCCATGCTACATAAATGGAAGTCGACACGCTATCATTGTTCGCCGTTTACGAGTCTTGTACAGAAGCATATAAATAATATTTTTGTGCTCCATTTGTGGTCAACTTGGGTTGCTTTTGCAGACAATAGGGCTAGCGTAGTCTGCTCTCGATATACCATGAGATAGCCTGACCAAAACATGCTTGAAACTGCAAAACAAGTCTGTTGATTCCATAAATGGAAATCAACACCCAACAGATGAAATGCATGTATCAGTTTTGTGGGCTAAAGTAGACGATATTCCTAACGTTGCACTTCTGTGGATCAGCGCGTTTCTCTCTTGGAATTTATAGTTGCACGATCCAAAGAAATTACTTATTTTGTTTATTTCAGACCGTCAAAGTTCCGTAATGCACCACGTTTTTAGCTCTTGCGGGTTGACAGAACGCGCTTCTGATCAAAGTAGCCTTTGACCATATACCAAACAATCCCGAGCTTTAATCACCCTGTAAAATAAGGTTTTCGAAAACATTGTAGGAAAAGGAGAAAATGCTGGTTACCAGCATTTTCTCTTTTTCCTTCAATATTTTCTGCCCATTTCAAAAGCAATTTCTGTTTTTGAGTCGAATCTAATTTGTCTGTAAAGAGTTAAACTGTAGCAGGTAAATGTCTGAGTGTTGTCTTTTTAATACTCTCTCTCTTTTGACTGACCAAAATTTGAAATTTCTATTGCATTTATTTGGCACCCCAAGGGTTAGGTGGCTCTTCCGACCCCCTCTGCCCCACCCCTCAAAAAAAGCATCAAGAAAGTAATAAAATAAATCTGCTCATAACTGTCGATGTTTTTCTTTGCAGTTTACCTCTTTAGGAAATTTCACGCATTTTATGTCTAATTTTGTCTATCATCAATAACGTGATTTGAAAAGATCTATTCGTTTCAGAGCTACTGACCGCCAAAGACTGGTCATTTGCAAAGAATAATGCAAGGGAGGTAACTAATATTTGACCGATTTTCATGCTTTATTAGAAATCGCGTTTCTTCAAACGCCAAAACTGTCTGGCTCATTACTTCGGCCCGTCATTAAGCGTTTATTGGTCTATATGTAATATCTTTTCTTGGGGAAGAACATGCCAATTTGTCATAAAGCTCTGTCGTCTTTTGCTTACTTGTACAAAATGAACCATGCTCTGGCAACAGGGTTTTAGAGCATTGCCATAATGCATTGTACTAAGCAAGACATCACATAATTGAGTCATGCTCTGGCATAAGGGGACTTAATGCATCTCTGTGATGCGTTATACAGTACAAGTCTTGACATAATCATGCATTCATTATATCCATTTTGTCTACCAAATGACCGACCCCTGAGGTAGAATGGTCCTTGGAAATTGGAAATATGACCAAAAGCAAAGAGTTTCGGTCCAGGTCAGCCTGTGCGGACTGCGCAGGCTGACCTGGGTCGATACTTTTTGCAGATGAATTAAACCCCCTTTTCACAGGGCAAGGCTCAATAATGGATCAAGTCGTTGTATAATATAGGTTCATCTTGTCTAAAACCAGCTGAATCACGAGGGAGAATGGTTCCTTGACATGCAAAAAATATATCTACAATAAAAAGTTTCAACCAAGGTCAGCCTGTGTGGACTGCGCAGGCTGACATGGATCGATGTTTTTTATGTATGCATTAAACTCCCTTTTCACCGAGCATTAGCCTACTCATATACGTTGACAATAGGGGTTAAAAGGTTAGCATCAAGAAGCACGTTCAGTACCCACAAAACTTATCCACGATCCCCGCGGGTCAAGCCGGTCATGCGCATTATTACCCATTCGACGACTGTTTACACACACTCTTGGGCGCTGTTTATTCTTTCATTTTCACCTATTCAGATCGAGTGAATCCTATTCTAGACTCCTTTGGTCATTTTTTCACTTCATTATGAAATGAAAAGAGTAATTAAGCGGGAGAAATTGGACGCGAGGGACCGTGCTCCGTGTCAGCATCTCGGACCGCTGACTTTTAGAGATGACATGCGGAGGATTTTATTTCAAACACAACAAGGTTTATTTTCCCTTTTCCGCTATATATTCAATACGGTGTACATTTCATCATGACAGCTTGTCAATCAATCTATGATTCAGTCCTGATAAATTTCGAACTGAACCGATCTGTTGCCACCCTGATTTCTCACGGTAAGTTGGAATTTGTAATCGTGATAGTAGGAAATTTTCTTTTCAATTATTATTAGTTTGACCAGGAAAGTATACAATCCCTGCTCCATTTCTTCTTCATTCACGTCGGTTTTTAGACAAAGTTGATCCATTTTGTGCGACGATTTTCTCCATATAATGTATTACGATAATGCATTAAACCCTGTTTTCCTAGACCGCTCAAATACAATAGATAACATGGTGGAAAAGCTACTGGATTTTGTCACACACAAGGGGAAACACAGCTAAGTGAAGTTATCGAGTTCATTAAGCATGGACAATCTACATTGTTTTACATTAACTTAATTATAGATGTCCGTCTGTTCACTTACAAAGATCGTTATCTTATGCTAAAACGTATCACGAGAGAAGACCATTAAAACCCATTTCTGTACTAAAACGACTTTTTTGATCCCCTATCGTTGGCGGATTTTGAAAACATTGCGTGAAGAGCAGTAACTTCTGTTTCAACAATAGTTTTCAGAACACCCAAGAAAGAGAGGTGTACCTATCCTTCACCACACAATACCGAGATTTAACGTCACTGAAGGAGAAGGCTTCCATACAGATGTAGGAAAGTAGAAAATCTTGCATGTTACCCAGCATTATCTGATTTTCTCACAATGTTTTCTGTGTTTTCAAAGTCAAGTCCAATTATTTGAGCCTTATTCAGTTTCTCGTCTGCAAATGCTTTCAATCTGGACAAGGTTAAATTATTGGTGCTGGGTAAAGAGTTAACACTTGACCCATTACCGCACAATGTCGACTATTAACGACCCTGAGAAAGAAGCCTTTTGAAAACCTTGCGCGAAAAGGAGAAAATGCTGGTAACCAGCATTTTCTCCTTTTCGCGCAATGTTTTCTGTCCAATCAAAGACAAATTGTACTATTTGAGCCACATTGAATTTGTCATCTGCAAATGCTCTCAATATGGACAAGGCTAAAATTTTGTCGTGTGGTAAAGGGTTAAAGTACCTATCACAAAATTTAATGTTGTTTGTAGACAGTGTATATCAAGGCGTACAGTCGCGAAGAGTACAGTCGGACCTTGGATCTACACTTAGCTGCCACATTCTGCCCAAAAGCGACATTCATTTGGATGTTTTTTCTTGACTGGAAATTTTGAATTTCTTTATGGGACGCTCTTCGAATTACAACGATCTAACCAACACATCAGTGAAATTGCACCAAGTACAGTCATCATACAGATCAAGATTTTGAAACTGAAAATATTTCCAGGCGTTCACTAAGTTTTGGCTAAAGTTGTAGCTTATAGTTATAGCAGGCTGACATGGATCTATACATTTTGAAATCTCCCTTTATACTGAGCATAACTCAGATTAACAAGGGTAACTAACGTAGCCTAGCAATAGGGTTTGATGGAAACACATTCTTTCGTGATCATGGTGCAAAACGAACAAGTGCAGCTTGAAAACATTATTCTATAAGAAATCCCAACACTTTTTTGTGTGGCCTTTAAAGTCACAGGGTTTGAAGCCAGAAGTCTGTACTTCTTTATTCTTGTTTTATCTTTTTAACATCTCTTAATTACCCTATTTTTAAGCGGCCTAGAAAATAGACAAGTACAAAGCCCTTCATTGTCAAACAAATTTGCCTAAAGACAGAAAATGAAAAGATGTAGACCCCAAGAGCTCTTAAAAAAATAACATAAACGCCTACAATGACATAATGACATAATTATGCCCCCGACATGAAATGAGGGGGGCATAAAGAGTTACCTGTGTCCGTCTGTGTGTGTGTGTGTTAGTGTGTGCGTGTGTGTGTGTGTGTGTGTGTTGTGTGTGTGTGTGTGTGTGTGTGTGTGTGTGTGTGTGTGTGTGTGTGTGTGTGTGTGTGTGTGTGTGTGTGTGTGTGTGTGTGTGTGTGTGTGTGTGCGTGCGTTAGTGTGTGTGTGTCCCAATCTTGTCCGGAGCATAACTTCTACATTTATCAATGGATTTCAAAAAAAACTTTGCACACTTGTTCTCCTTAACAAGTACTAGTGTCATGCGAAAAGTTTGTTTCGATACGCCCAAGGTCAAGGTCACAGTTGAAGGTCAAATGTTTAAATTGACCTTGTCCGGAGCATAACTTCTACATTTATCAATGGATTTCAAAAAAGCTTCGCACACTTGTTCTCCTAAACAAGTACTAGTGTCATGCGAAAAGTTTGTTTCGATACGCCCAAGGTCAAGGTCACAGTTGAAGGTCAAATGTTTAAATTGACCTTGTCCGGAGCATAACTTCTACATTTATCAATGGATTTCAAAAAAACTTCGCACACTTGATCTCCTTAACAAGTACTAGTGTCATGCGAAAAGTTTGTTTCGATACGCCCAAGGTCAAGGTCACAGATGAAGGTCAAATGTTTAAATTGACCTTGTCCGGAGCATAACTTCTACATTTTTCAATGGATTTAAAAAAACCTTAGCACACTTGTTCTCCTTAACAAGTACTAGTGTCATGCGAAAAGTTTGTTTCGATACGCCCAAGGTCAAGGTCACAGTTGAAGGTCAAATGTCTAAATTGACCTTGTCCGGAGCATAACTTCTACATTTATCAATTGATTTCAAAAAAACTTCGCACACTTGTTCTCCTTAACAAGTACTAGTGTCATGCGAAAAGTTTGTTTCGATACGCCCAAGGTCAAATGTTTAAATTGACTGTTCAACCCAGTTTTACATCCTGCTCAGCAGAATTGTGATATGAAGATACAGTTTTGGTTTTTAAAAAGACTCATCCAAAGAACTATGCCAGAGAATATTGAGGCTGCAACCTACCCTTCAACTATAGTCCAGTGTGATAATATTCGATCCAATTTGTTCCTGTCTCATAGAGGAAATCCAACAAAGTAATTATTATTGCTATATTTCTCACTCTCATTCCTCAAGTTAAGATCTTCATAATCCTGAGTATAAGTAACCCTCAGTTGAAAGATTAAGGAAAACGCTGAATAAAAAGAAGTTAATGCTCAAAACCAGCATTTTCTTCTTTTTCTCACAAAGTTTTCTACCATATGCAATACAAACCATATGATTTATTGTCTGCATATTGCTTTCAACTTGGACCAGTCCTCAATTTTGTTATCAGGTATAAATAATCTTTTATCTGCTTGGCTATATATATAACAAACCTTCTTAACCCTGTCTAAGCTGTTATCCAAAACAACAATTTTCTGTAATACCTATTGATTCACTCATATGACATATCTGTGACCAATACCATTTAGCGGGGGCATCCGTGTCTCTGACACACCTATTTCTAGTATTGTACTTTTAATGCTATTTTCACAAGAAAATCGTTCTTGGCTGGCTGAGCTTTATTCACGCTGTGCGCAAGGGCAACATTGTAGTCATATTAACTTGTGAGGCGTTTTCCCAAATGCAAACGTTGTATCATCAAAATAGCGACTGTACAAAACACAGAAATACTCGGAATGAGCAGCATAGTGTCATATTTTCCCTCATAATGTTTTCTTCACTTTCTTGTGGTTAAATATGAATAGTAGTCTAAATAATTAGCACCATGATGGCTTGTACTTCTTGAAACGTTCTGATTTTGAGTGGAAAATCCCTCCCTTTAAAACGAAAAGATATTGGAAAATTTTCTTTTGTCATGTTATTGGAAATTAGAAATAGTTTTCTCCCAGTTGTTCGTATGTTCGAGGGAAAAAAATCCAAGAGGCAAGTTTCTGTTTTTTTTTGAAACAGATATTCGAAGTTTGTATTTCTACTGGAATTTCGAAACTTACAACTGCCTAAACTACGGAGTATTGTGACAAGGTTGTCCATACAACTACCAGAGAAATCAGGAAAACGTCCTAGTATTAAGTTTAGTTAATAAGAGAAATCGAAGCCGATCAATTAACTTCTGTAATTTAGGTGTGCGGGTTTAAAAAACCTTGATTCAGCCTTGCTTACGACGTAATCAAGCTTTATATTGCATAATACAAAATTACTGCTATCATCAAACTTTTCTGCGATATTTCAACGTTTGCAAGTCAGACAATAAAATAACAAAGGTACGACGTCTTTTTTTTTGAAATATCATTTTTAGCACAATAGCTGTGATATATCTTGTTTTAGAATGCAGAATCTCTACGTATAGACTTCTGAGTGAATTTCACCAACTCTTAGCCCTTAACTCTTTACCAAACGACAAAAATTTAGACTGGTCCAAATTGAAAGGATTTGGATCTGGTAGAAAACATGGTGGGAAAAGGAGAAAATGCTGGTTACCAGCATTTTCTCCTTTTCCCACAATGTTTTCAAAAGCCTTCTCTAACAGGGGCGTTAAAACTAGGGATTGTGTGGTAATGGGTTAACATGTTAATATCAGTTAACTGAAACTTTGAAGCCCATAATTAAAGCCTGAATGTTGCTATTTCAAACTTTTTTTTTTTTTCCTTTTTTTTTTAGAAAAAATACCTCCTAATCGGATAGTGTAGACCCGACCTCAGACTGCACGTTCTGTGAGGTCTGATCTTGATCTACATTGTCCTCAGATGGTGCGTGAGTCGCGCTTAGCAGCCTTAGGATCAAAAGCATTAAATTTCCTTGAGTTCTCGTAATTTCTGCTGGACATACTAGATTTGACAAAAAATATGGTACGTTTCCCAAGACTGTTTGTGTATCTTCCTTAACAAAGTCTTTACCTGGAACTTTGAGATCAACATTCCATAGCGTCATTTGTATGATAAGTTCTTTAATAACGGCGAAATAATTGCTCACAAATACCATAATTCTGAAGATGCCCCAACGTCTTGAACATGTGTCTGCATTCGTTGCCCATTAAAGGAGAATATAAATTTTACTTGTACGAAATGACACTTCACACAGGAGCCCCTGCTGCTCTGACCACCATGCCAGACAAAAAGAGTCATTTGGAGTCATTGGACAAAAATTTACGACATGGAAATGAATTAGCACATAAATGGATCCCGCCAACATGGCCAATATGCTTGGGACCCAATGAACGACATTGTAAACCAGTCAAGCGTCGTAAAGCGCAAATTACATTAACAAGTTTGAAAGAAACTTCCTTACAAAAGCGTTTACCCTTTCTTCTGCACATACATGTATCTTATTACAGGGAAATAATGCATTGTTTGGTTTGGAAAAAAAACAGAAAAGTGCCTTTAGGAGCTTTTAGGAACAATGATATTTATATCATAGTGATACAGATCCTGCCCAGATTACTTGTTTGGTGTACGTATCTATTCTAATGTTTTATTGATGTCACAATATATATAAAAAGGGAAATGCTCAACGCACAAGTAAAAGCGTTTATTACATGTAATAGTATTTGGCACCAGTGTCGTAGATAGTAGAAACTCAGTTTTAAGGTTATTTTACAGGTTCCATGGTAATCCTAACATCTTGATTTCTTTAAAGAAAATGTCAAACTGCTGCGATGCTTTGGCTAGACTAATATTCAGACCATATATCGAAAAATGCATGTGCATTCAGATCTTGATCTACTGTCCGAAAAGCGCCTGAAATGTCTTCATTACTGATAAACCGTTTCCGTTTTTGCTTTTTTAGCTTCTCTCTCAAAGAATGGTTTAACAAAGTCATTGAAAGGAAATATTTCGTATGGAACATCTAAATGGCGGGAAATTTGCAGTTGGGGTCAAGTGAAATAATCGAATTTCTACAACTATTTGTGTGAGAATAACAACAAATGTTGTAGCATTTCATTTGACTAATTGGGAATCATTTGAATGTATTGAAAGGGGTGGAACCGTTCCCCGAGGACAGACAACCGACTGCTTTGAAATCTCGAGTAACCGATGCAGGTGCGTTTGGTTGCAGTCAAAATACTCGCAATGGGGGTAAAGAAAAAATAACCACCCAGGGTAAACTAATGAAGTTGTAACAATTCAAAATAAAGTTATTGCATTTTGAGATTCGTACAACGTGCCCTTTCTAATTCCCTTGCCATTTTCAAAGGGGGCATGTAGTATCATCGCTGTCCGTACGTCTGGTATCTGCGATATTTGTCGGACACGTATTCTATTTACAGCTTCCCCTTCCCGCTAGATCACCAGAACTTACCCCATGCGACTTTTACCTGGTTCTTTTCTTGAAGAAAACTCTCTCTGTGTGTCTATTTAATTCGAAAGGTGCCACGGGTCGTGCAATTTTTCAGTGACTGAATAGTACTACAACGAAAGACTTACCTTTTGCCTTCACGGATTGGATTTCAGCACTAGAAAATTGTATTTCTAAGAAAGGAGTACTACAAAGGATTAGAACGTATGAAAAATAAATGCGCACTGGATAACCAAAATGCCGCGATTAAATTCAGTTAACGACCCTGTTACCTTATAGACGGGTATATAATCATAAAATACAGGTCAAATCTGACATAGGGTAAATTCCACTAAATATTATGGAAATTACGCCCCTTTAATTTTTTTTTCAAAATGCTGCTTTTCATTCGTTATATTTTGAAAGCATTATTGTATTGGATTCATATTTTCTTTTATTTCTGTCCATGAAAAAAAAAATCAGTTTGCCTGTATAGATAGCCAACACATTTATCAAGGCGATAGATAGGCCAAACAACCTTGAGTTTAAGTTATGACCCTGAGGTAGACAGCCTTAGAAAATATTGTGGGAAGAGGAGAAAAATACTCGCAGACAACACTTTATCCCTTTTCCACCATGTTTTCGACCTTTTTTTTAAAGAACAGAAGTCAAAATTTGAGTTAAATTTTATTTGTCATCTACAATTAAAAACTCTATACTTAGTCAAGTGTAAAATTTGTCGCCTGGTAAAAAGTATTCCTATTACCAACAATCCCGTGTTTAAACGACCCTGACACAGAAGGCTTTTGAAATCATTGAGGGCAAAACACCAGCATTTTCTCCTTTTCCCACAGTGTTTTCTATCATATTAGGGAACTTAAGCTCATTTAAAATATTTTCAGGTTTGTCTGCAGCTGCTTTCAATTTGGAAGAGACTAGATTGAGTCGTTTGACAAATGGCTAAATACTACGTCAAGTGTACGTGTGTACGATGAAGTGACACAATTTCACCTCAGCCTTTTTCATTTTCTAATTAAATCTACTACTTCACTCGTTAAAAACCGCCCCGGAGTTCTCTATTGAGTGTTTTATTTAACAATCGTCAAACAAAGAATTGAACTACGGACAAAACATGTTGTTGACACCAAATATTTGCCGAATATAAAAGTCTAACACTTGAATTGGAGTATTCGAGCCATTTGATGCTTTGAAATTACGATCCGAGTGAGTCACAGCTTGATAAGCAATAATTGTTACTTGATGCTTCACACAGTCTCTAACGAGAATAAGAGTCAAACTGGCAGCCACTTCTTTTTTACAATGTCTCCTCATACCAAATGACAAAATTTTAGGCTTGTGCAAGCAATTCCAAAGCATTTGCAGACGACAATTTGAACAAAGTGATAGATGTTGTTATGAAAGGGATGAGAAGATTATGGAAAAGAGAAAATAACTGGTAACCAGCCTTTTCTCACAATTTTTTTTTCTGCCATTTCTACGACAACCACCATATTCTCCCTTTCCCAAATGTTTTCCGCTCTTTCAAAGATAACATCTAGGAGACCAGCAGTTTCCTCTTTTCCAACATTCTTTTCATAAAGCATTTTTTCAAGGTCGTTAAAACACAGGGGTATTAAGGTTATGATAGATATGATAGAGTTATGTCATTTCTCAAAATATACTCTCATATGACTTGAACAAAATTATCCTTGTTTATCGTGAAAACATCAATCAAGTATTTTCTAATCACAAACAGGAGACACATGTGATGGAACTGTAATTTGACATAAAGAAAATCATTGGAGAGGGAGCAACTGCTTGCAATAAACATTCGCTGCTTTACCCACAATGTTTTTAACAACTCTCACCAGCAGAGGCTTAAGAAGTGGTGCCTATCCTTAAAGTAGCAGAAAACACCCTCAGATGGTTATAAAGAGCGGAAATCTTAGAGAAAAAGGTAATAATTTTAAGCAGAAAAACCCTTCAAAAATGACACATCTCTGTTGACATTATTTAAAGTTTCTAACGAGGCGAAGGAAGTACCTCTCGATACATGGTAAACAGTCATATTTCACTTTTCTATTTTCACACCACTTCAATAATTTTAACAATGTTAGATAGATAGGTTTGACAAACACATCTTTCTGTGTATAAATATGGCTGGGACTTTTTTTTTTCAATCGATCTTGTTCGGTAAAAAAGTTTGTTCGTTTTAAAATAACAAGTTTCAACACTCGCCTATGCTATATATTCCGAAGAATGGTCATAAGCACCATATTCTGACAACATATAAATACCAACTAATTTCAATCTTGTTTAAATAGCTAGGATACTCAATTAAAAAAGGTCCAAAATCTGACTGTATTTACTTTGCGTTATTATTTCCAGCTACAATTTTGCACAATATCCACTGTTGCCCTTATAATGTGAACCAGAAGCTCTGGTCTGATCTTTGTGATTTTTTTTTCTTCAAAAAGAACTGTGAAATCGCAATCATTTAGGTAAGGTACAGCGAGTTTTTCTCATGCGAAAAGAACTTTGAAATTGCAGTATTGGCTTGAGCATTTTATTTGATCGGAATTTTGGTCCGCGAATTTCTAGCGCTTTCTTTCTGTAACGTGTGCTATGGAATTCCAGTTGAGCTGAGCTACATGTTTACATACGTCTTTCTAAAGAGGCTCACACCTTGCATTGCTTTTTTGGCGATTATATTATATGTTTTAACTAAGTATGCCTCACTAAGCATCGGATAATATATAGAGCCAAGAACGTTTTGCAAGTTGTACGTAAAACCTAGTTCAGCCTAGACGTACTTGACAAAAGCACCAACATCTGTTTCTGACATCCTGATTTTTTTAAGTGAACTTACTTATTTACCTCTGTCCCACCTGTGACTTCCGGTCATGTGTCCTACTTCCTGTACATTCCATACATGTCAGAATGATTGCATGACTTGGGAGTCAACAATTTAGTAATAGGTTGATAGTACTTTATTTTCTCCTACATTCGTATATCAGTTGCATTTTGACCGATTCAGCTAAAATTAATGCTCTCTTTCTAATTAACATCATTACTTCTTTACATGAACTCAACTTTGATCTACCAGAGATCGATCTTCTACTAGTCTCAATAATGAGACGCTACGGTGATTTTTCATATTTGGACATTAAGTGTGCACCGTACCGTCTCAAGTCCATCGTAAATTTTCCGGTAGTAAAGATAGAGCGCTATACTGACTTTCTGTTTCGTGGGTTTAATCTGTATTGCAGTGAAATGCAATTAACTTTTAGTAACAAACATGACCAGAGACAAATGATTAAACCCTTCGTTACATAAAGAGCTTGTGGAAGTCGTTTATAACATGTAAATCTCGGAAAAAACACAGACGAAATTTATCGCGCGTGGCGGCCATTTTGTGTGTTTTCGGGAACGTAAACAACTCGAGTAACAGATGAAATGCAGAGTTTTCTCTTATGTTCAGCGTTTCAATTGAAAATATTAGTATTTCAAACGAAGAATTATTAAATATGCAAGCAACAGGTATGTTTAAATCGTAGTTTTGTGCTCTATTTGCGAAATTATAAGAGTTCAAACTTGCGCACAAAATCTGTGCGGAGCTTTCAACTGATTTTGTCTTGATCGTCTCTGTACCCAGAGGCGACCAGTCAAAAAGTAACATCGCCTTTGGGGACAGTTATCTGTACTAGATCTTCTGCAAATGAAGGAACTGTCGAAAAACATGTACCAACGCCGAGTGCAAAGTAATACTGACCCTTATTTAAGACTTTCGGCGTCATAGGCGAAAACAGTGACTTTTGCAGACGTCATAGATCAAGATCAGACTGCAAAGCACGTGCAGTCTGATCTTTGATCTATACCGTCCGCTTGTGTAGTCAAGCCTATACAATCAAAATCTTTGTAATTTTCAATAGATTATAATTTAGAGCCGTCGAAAGAGGTCTAGTTTATTTATTTGGCTCTGAAAGAGTTTAAGTGACTTTCACAAGTACAGTTGCCTTTACGGCCAGTGTCGATCATCATCAGACTACACAAAACGTGCAGTATGGTTTTTGATCTACATTTTCCGCTTAGCTGAAATATTTTGGTCAAAAGCAATATTGAAATTACAATTATTTAGGTTTTGTTTCTAAACTAAATATTTCCACTTGGTTTATTCGGCGCTGTACAAGTTAACCCCTTCGACGTCATTTTTAGGCAAAAAAAAAAATGGAATCTTGCGGAAGGCATAAGTCAAGATCAGACTGCATAGAACGTGCAATTAGATCTTTGATTCATATCGTCCGCTTGTTCAGTCATGCCTATAGAGTTAAGCTGATTTTATTTTCAGCTGTCGAAAGGGAGACAGTTTATATATTTGGCACTAAATGAGTTAGAAGAACAGCGTACAGTTGGCCGAATTCATTTGAAGCCTTGTTTTGACAAGAATATCTCTAAATACATCAGCCATATCAGACCAAAGATCAGATTTCGTATATTTTTGTCTGATCTTGATCATCATTATCCGCAAATAAACACAGTGTTTTCCTTACCATAAGTTGAGATACCTCTGTACCAGTTGACATAGTTTTAGTTTGGTGCAAACTAAAAGCATTTGCAGAAGACAAATTGAATGTGGTTTAACCCTTTACCAAACAATCTCTGGTTTTTACGACCCTGACATAGAAGCCTTCTGAAAACATTGTGGGAAAAGGAGAAAATGCTGGTAACCAGCATTTTCTCCTTTTCCCACAATGTTTTCTACCCTTCACAAAACATATTTCAAATTTTCAGTCACTTTTACTTTGTCGTCTGCAAATGCTTTCGATTTAGACAAACCTAAAATTTTGTCGTTTAGTAATTAGTTAAATATGATTTTGAATTAGTAGGATAGAAAACACTGTTGGAATATGATAAAATGCTGGTCACCAGCATTTTTCTCCTTTCTTACATCGTTTCTAATAGCACTCTTGTTCAAGGTCGTTCTGTGGTGAAAGGCAAAAACACGGCAGCAAGGTTCGGTGATATGAAATATATTGGCCACCATGAGAGGTATTTAGGTTGTTCAACATAACTAGCAGATTTATTGCGAATGGGTGGGCGAAGTTGATATTAAGAAAATTACTTATACGAATAAATAGCCCAGGCACCCCATGCTGAGAGATTTAAATTGAGCCATGCACTTGTGTTTTGATGCACCTAAATCACTTTAATGTAAACTACGTTCTTTGGTAAGAATGCTTGATTCATTTGCTTTCTAATTTAGAATTATCAAAAGAAAACATTTCTGTTCATAACATTGGTATGTTGAAAATTCGTGACAATGCCTATCTCCAACGCCCAATGGATTTGAGCCGCACCAAGTATGTTCTAATTGTGGTATTATTTGACCGCAGCGAAAACACAAAGCTGTGAGGAGAGTTTTAATGTGTGCACTGAGATATTTTAAGGTTTTTTTTTAAATGAATGTACGAGAAAGATTTGCAATTAAAAAAAAAAAGACGACAGCACACAGGTGTCAACACTCTAAGTGTAGTTGAACTACTGATAAATTAATGTGTGAAGAAACCCAAAAGATATAACAGAACAGATATAGGCTAATTCATGAAACTGCATTAAAATGTTTGCAGGATAAAATTAGTCCTTTACAAATTACACAGGGGGTCAAGACATCGTCTCATTTCATCATCACTTGATATTTTGTACATGTAGTTACCGATTCCGATCATTGCCTAGGAAAAATTGGCTACTTTTTTCTCCTGTCTTCAAAATGCCCCTAAGTTGCCAGAGTTTAACACCATGGCCCAAAGTCGCAAGAGTTCAGCACAATGCGCTAAGTCGCCAAAGTTCAGCATAATGTTTCCAAGTCACCAGAATGAAGCATGATGAATCCTTCCCAAGTTGCCAGAGTTCAGTATAATGCCTACCAGTTGCCAGAGTATGGCACGATGCTCCAAAGTCGCCAGAGTTCAACATAAAAGTTAGGATAAAAGGAAGAAAATAAAGAAGAAAATTGAAGAAGCGAGAGGTCAAAAGATATGAAGAACAGAAAAAAAGAGGTTCAACATAAATTTCTTATTTGATAAATAAATCAAACAATTTATGTATTTACATTTTTACTTTGTTCGTATTTTCGTAAACAAATTTTAATAAACATACATTGTAAAATTGTTGTTGGATATACATAAATACAAACTGCAAAATTTCAAAACAAAAAGTCAGCTAAGTAAACAGTTTTTTAAACTCTTAAATTCAATACTCTATGGCAGCATTAATTCAGAGTGTTTGTTCACTGTTTTTAACTTTCGATCAAGCTTTTTTCTCCAAACAAGCCATGTGTTAACAAGTAATGACTTGGTTTGGCAAAGCTTGCTATTTTCCCTCGAACATTCATTACACAAGCACTGACAAGCAGCAACAAAATATTGTTTCCCACACGGAAGTGGCTTTATTTAACTGTCAAAATAACTTGTAACATCACAGAACATTTCAAAGGGTACATCTTTGGCATTCTGGTAGAATTCTGATACAGTTAGCATGTCAATGACGAATTTGTGATTACTATTTGATAAAGATGATGATACCTTAACTAGGTTGGATGAAAGCTAAATGCATTCTACTAATTTAACAAATAGGGGCAACAGGCGCAACAGAAATACAGAGGTTCGAACACAAAGATTGCTGTTAACTCAAGGAATATATTTCTGTTACTTAACCAATCAAGCAAAGTCACCAGGGTCACCTACCATTATACAATTATGCACCTTTACACTGAACTTGCTTTCTAAATCTTTACTTTTGATTAAACTCAAGTGAGATTTTAAATTAACCGTTGTTTCCGAAAATCTATTTTCTTATTGATCAGACATTATTTTGTTTGACCAGCACTTCAACAATAAAAGAATGTTTGATGAAGCTGGCAAATCTAAAGTGCAAAATCTTGAAAACTGACCTAAACCCATCTAACTTTGTTACAGTTAGTTTCCGCTTTATAATACTTTATGTTGTTTAAAGTTTCATGTTTTTGCCAACTTTTCCTTTTGTACCGTTATGGCCAAAAGCATATTTTGTGCTAGCCTGGGTTCCAGCCTGATCATTTTTTTTATGTCTTCCAAAAGTTACTTTGTAAATAATTATGGAAACGATAACCCGTTCTGCCACAGATTTGTATGGACTAAGTAAGGACACCACAATAACGAGTGATAAAAAGATTATTACTACCTGGACGTAAGCAAATTTTGTGCCGCTTTGCCAAAATTAATAAATGATGAAAATGGAAATTCAAAAGCTTTTTCCTTAGGGTTGTTAAAAAACATGATTGTTTGGTACAGGGTCAAGTGAATATTAGAATATTGATAATATAGCACTCACATATAATTCCATTTTTTTTTTCAGTGAAATCCACTGCAATCTCACGTACTGCAGCTTACCATTCCCTCATTTTTAAAAATAACACCCATGTTTGCCAAAATATTATTTGCATATGCATATGTAACTCATGTATCTAAATATGTGGTCTGAATAGAATGAATTCTGTAAATCTATGTTGCCCTACACATTAAAAATTTTGATTTTGAAATAAAAAAAGCACAATAAATCGAATGCAAATAAAACTCTTCAAATTATACATTTCATTAATCCATCTATCTCAACTGCTAGACTCTGCTTGAGTAGCTTTTACCAAGATGAAGGTACCCAAAATTCTAAAACAACATTGATATAAATATTATCAATACCAATGACATTTTTTGAGAAGTGTGTCTTTCAATACTCAATGTATAAAAAATATAGGTGCATGTCGCTTGTAAAAATATTCACAAAACAGCCAGATATGAAACTATAAAAAAGAGTACCTTTGATCAATACCTTTGACATTATATACCTAAATTATGAATGAATGAATATTTTAACCCATTAAATACTGTCTATTTTTTTCATACAAGGACATTGTGAAAAACACTGTAGACTCCAGTCAGACATTAAAATATCCCTGCATTAGATCTAACTCGAAGATACTTGTATGAAACATAGTCTAGATGTGTTGAAGGTGAAGTTGATGACCCATAATGACCATCGGATTGAAATGAAATGGATATGTGCCATGCCCTGTGATAATGTAACTTAATGTAACTACAGTCAGTCTACAGTCTACACAGGCTAACATGAGCCGAAACTTTTTGCTTTTTGTCATTTTTCTGTATTTCAAATGACCAGAGTTCCTCATCATTTAGTTGGTTGTTATACAAAATGGATTTTATGGATCCATAATTATGTGATGACTGGCTTGATATCATGGATCACAGAGGTACATTAACCCTTTACCGCACAATGCTGACTTTTTAACGACCCTGGGAAAGAAGTCTTTTTGAAAACATTGTGGGAAAAGGAGAAAATGCTGGTAACCAGCATTTTCTCCTTTTCCCACAATGTTTTCAACCCTATCAAAGAAAAGTTGCATCATTTGAGCCACATTGAAATTGTCATCTGCAAATGCTTTCCATTTGGACAAGGCTAAAATTTTGTCGTCTGGTAATGGCTTAAGCTCTGTTTTCCTAGACCATGGCTCATTTACAAGACTTCATTGTTTTAACCCTTATCCTGCTAAACTAGAGGCGCTTGAGCGCCTGTATCGCTCCACAGGCCTGATATTTCTATAATGGCGAAAGGAAGTTTTTAACAATTATCATTCAATCCTGCATTTTAGCTCACTGAAGAAACAATTTGGTAGACAACCACCATAGGAACTTACCTGCAAAACAACAATGAAATCCAATGAATAGTTTTAGAGAAGAAATTTTTCAAAGATTTTACTTTATCCCATAAAAGGAAAATGAGTCTCCCATAAAAGCCATGTTTTTTGACAGATCTTTTTTTTTTTAAGGAATTCTGTAAACCTGTATCTAAGGAACATTCCTGCAAAATAATAATGCTATCCAAATAGCGGTTTGGGAGGAGAAGATTTTTAAAGGTTTTTTACTTTGGTTGCCATGGCAACCAGAATTCTTCATGGAACACAATTATTTGAAGGAATTTGAAAGAGGACCACCAAAGGAACATTCCTGTGAAATTTGGTAAAAAACCAGTCAATAGTTTCTGAGGAGAAGTTTTTTAAAGAAAAAGTTTACGGACGCACGCACGGACGAAGGGACGGACGGACGCACGACGGACACAACGCCATGACAATAGCTCGCTGGCCTTCGGCCAGTGGAGCTAATAAGTCAAATGAATTTTCAAACAGATGGTAAAAACCCGAATAATACTATTTAAGGGTTACTTTTTTGAAAAAAAAAATCTCCTTATTGGACAGTGTAGATTCAAGATCAGAATGCACATTCTGTGCAGTCAGATCTTGATCTACACTGTCTGCAAAAGGTCAGTGAGTTGCGCTTAGCAGCCTAAGGGTTAAAACCAGTAGATATACAGACTTTGTTTTGCACAGATAAACTGATTTGGAACAAAAATGTATCAACTATGCAACATCATGACAGCTCACCAAATGAGATAAAATAAATATTTGTACAAGGTAGCCAATCTGATGTAATTATGACCTTATCACAAATTTCAGCCAGCTTTTGGATAAATGATTAAGACATTTTTTCCCTTGTCATGGAACATGGAATGCCCTTTATCCTCAGCCATAAATCTTCTTTCCCAGCCTCAAAAGTTTAATTAATTTTTGTTCTCTTGAATACAAACTATGGCACAGTACCATAATTTTACTGCATTATGATGACGACATTTAAAAGTAACAAAATAGGAATCCCACTCTTTCATTCATCTGCATAGGAATCCAAAATACTTACTAGAATGGAAATATAATCAATGACCCTGACTTAGAGGCTTTTTGAAAACATTGTGAGAAAGAAAGTTGAAAGTGCTGGTAGCCAACATTTTCTACATTTCCAACAATGTTTTCCATCCTGTCAAAGAATTTTAGATTATTTTCACCTCTTTCAGATTTGTCATCTACAGAATGCTTTCAATTTGGTTGAGCTTTTTTTTTTACAGAATTTGACATTATCAAATATCAATCTCATATGCAGTAATACACTCAAATGCCTTTTTCCTCTTATCATTTACTTCACAAATGGTATCAGTATTATAGAAATGTCAATTCACAAAATAGATTATTCATGCTAATAAGCCTAATTAACAATTCAGTGTATCTGCACTGATTAATCTGGATCTATCTGAATGGAATAGAAATCAAACCATTCTGGGATAGCTACCCTGACATTTATTCCAATATCAATATCACTCTCATTTAAATCTCAGTGGTGTTAACTTCTTATCAATGAACGATATTCAATAAATGCCAAATTCAAACAGCTATACTAAATCATAATAAAGCTGCATCAGTTGCACAATTTCCAAACATTAAATGTATAATTATGTGTATGGTTTGAGAATTCCAAAGATTTAATGCGTCAGTTTAGTTTCTTTGTTTTCTAGAAAGAATTTTGCAGCACTTTTCTGGCTTCACATAAAATATCATGTGATAAAAGTAAATAAGCACAATTGGATTATCAAAAAGAATTTTTATACACATTCATCAAAAACGAGAAATGTAACATATTTATCTTTCACAATTCTTGTCAGAAAACAGTATGCCTGTAAAAGAAACCTAACAATTTGCCAAACCATTCCCCATTCTAATGACTCTTTGCACAAAGGCCTTTGAAAACAGTACAGGTAAAGAAAACAATGCTGGTATCCAACATAATTTCCACAGTTATACAGTGATAAAGCCAGTCAACTGAGCCATATTGAATTTATGAATGCTCTCAATACGGACATGATTATTTTTACTTGACCAAGACTATCTTGTGAGCAAAATTCAAACTCTTCCTTAACCCTTTACCACACTATTCCGACTTTTTACAAGCTTGTGAAAGATGCCTTTCGAAAACACTGTGGGAAAAGGAGAAAATGCTGGTAACCAGTATTTTCTCCTTTTCCCACAATGTTTTTGGCTTCCTAAAACAAATTTCAATTTTTGAGTCACATTTGTCATCTGCAAATGCTTTCAACTTGGACCAGTCTAAAATTTTGTCGTTTGGTAAAGAGTTAATGTTCAAAACCACAGTGCCAAATAAACAAGCAATTTCATTGAAATGATATCCCCGCCAAAAAATTTACTTGGCCCTGTAACTTAAAATCGCTCCCAGTCGGCCATTTTTCATAGAATAAAAAAAAAAAAAGCTTATCGGCGGAATGGGTTATTTGAACACATGTATAGAGTTTCACGAAATTCTGTCCAATAGTATTGGAGATATTCTCCCAGACAGACACACGGACGGACAACCCTAAAACTATATGCCTCCGCCTTCGACCGTGGATAATAAATGGAACATTTTCTGTCAAAAGTAGAAGACCAAAACATTGCAATATCAAGGTTGTATTTCCTAAATTATCTCTAAGTAAGGGACAGTGATGATAACAGATCAGACTGCATGTTATGTGCAGTTTGATCTTGATCTTCATTGTCTGCAACAAGCAACCATAACTGTGAAAAACTCTTTAGGTGTTATTAAGTGATTATCACACAAAACTGAACACATAGACAGCGGATACTTTGATATGAAATGGAAAGTGAAACATTTGGGAAAATGGACAGATGGTTTAAATAAGCAACTTCACCATTCCATCAAAATTACCTCAAATTTTTTTTTATATAGATTTATCATAATTTTATGGATGCAGTTAAATCTCAAACATATGATGGTACCCAGCTCTCTGACTGTGCTTTCTTGTCTCGAACCTCTCTCTCTATGTATGGTTTTCGAACTGAGAATTTTGGCTCCTTGTTCACAACTAAATTTGACAATGAACGCTCGAACTGTACTTTATTTGGAATTCTTTCACTTAAGTCTGTTGATTGAGGTCGCTCATGTGATAAATGGGGTCTATCATGTGACAGTTTATATTGGTCATGTGACCCATGTTCATGTCTTTTTTTGTGAGGAACACTTGGTAATGTACACTTTAAATACTGGGAGCCACCTCCTCCTCGGTGAATGGACACATGCAAGTCTTTTTCATCTGAAATTATACAAGATATACAAGTTAACCATTACTCCTTCATACTTAGCCCTTTGCTACAAAAGTCTGTGTTTTTGTGACCCCACATAAGAGGGCTTTCAAAAGCATCGTGGGAAAAGGAAAAGGTGGTCACATTTTGTCCTTTATACAAAGTAATTTCTGCCATTCTTAGAACAATTCCCATGGAACATTTGAGCAATATTTGATTTTTCATCTGCAAATCCTTAAGTATGGATAAGTGTTAAATTTGTTGTCTGGTAAAGAATTAAGGTGCTGCATCAAGGCACATGCTGCAACCATACTAGTATCAACCACATTTTAACTCTTTACCAAACAACAAAATTTCAGAATGGTCCTAATTGAAAGCTTTTGTAGACGACAAACTTAATGTGACTCAAAAATTGAAATTTGTTCTGGGAAGGGAGGAAAACATTGTGGAAAAGGAGAAAATGCTGGTTATCAGCATTTTCTCCTTTTCCCACAATGCTTTTAACCCTTTACCACACAATGACGCCTTTTGACGCCCCTAAAAAAGAGGCCTTTTGAAAATATTGTGGGAAAAGGAGAAAATGCTGGTAACCAGCATTTTCTTCTTTTCCCACAAAGTTTTCTACCCTATCAAAGAAAAGTTGCGTCATTTGAGCCACTATGGAATTGTCGTCTGCAAATGCTTTCAATTTGGATAGGTCTTAAATTTTGCCGTGTGGTAAAGGGTTAAAAGGCTTCTTTCTCACTCGTAAAAACCCGGGATTGTTTGGTAAGGAGTTAAAACAAAGATGAGTACCTATTCTACTCAATAAATCTATGTGTTTCTCACATGTTTGCAAGTATTTTCAAAGTATACTCTGGGTATGGAGGCAAAAGTAACCTTCTTCCTACCTAAATCATTTGATGTTTGAATTTGAAATATCTAAATGTATACCTTAGCTTATTGTAAAATTTTGCTTTAGCATAAAGTAGAACTTTTATGCCCTTTAACACATTACCTTCAGTAATAAATTTACAACAAAGAACATAGAATGCATCCTTGCAAAATATCGATAGCTAACGTAAGATTGGACACATGAGACAGTATTTCAGAAATAACAATATTTTGAAGTGGTCTGCAACAAGACTAAGACTGTTGTCTGCATGTGGTCAACATTTTCTCTTTTTCTCACAATGTTTTCAAAAACATTAGATTGTTTCTCACCCTTTACCATGCCATCCAACGTTTCAACAACCTTGATATAAAAGGCTCTTGACAACACAGTGGAAAAAGGAAAAAATTCTGGTAACCAGCATTTTCTCCATTTCCCACGATGTTTTATATCCTCCCATAGACATATTTCATAATTTCAAAACTATTACAACAAAATTGTTGTCTGCAAATGCTTTCACTATAGATTAGTCTAAAATTTTTGTCCTTTAATAAAGGGTTACAAGGTAAATTAAGCTAATACAAGTAAGTTCAACATGAAGTTGATATCCTTAATGAAAACAAAATGGTTAATTATAAACTCATCAACCACTACATGGTGGCTAGATACCATTAACAGAGGCTTCCAGGAATTTCAACAATATTTATCACAAGATCCAAATAGCTGAGGAAATTATTTCCATTTATAGAACACAGTGCTATGCTTCGCTTCTATGCTACTATAGTAACTATTCCATTGATCCGATATCTGCTACAGCACAAGGGAGACAAGACTTTGCTTCCAAAACTGCCAATACTTTCCTGTGTCCTTTCTCTTTTATTGTTGTAGAAATAACTCTGCTTATCCTCTCACATATGACCAAGCACAAGACTTTTTAAACCTTCACCAGGCCACAAAATTCTTGACTTATCACAAATAAAAGCATTTGCAGACGACAAATGAAATGTGGCTAAATTAATGGCATTTGTCTTTAAAAGGGTTGAAAAACATTGTAGGAAAGGAGAAAATGATGTTTACCAATGTTTGATTTTCTTCCAAGAATGTTTTTTACAAGGATGTAAAAACTTGGTATTGTTTTGAGAAGGGTTAAATACTGTTACAAAGGCAGAAAAGGTTTTATAGAGTTTTGGTAATTGTTTCTTGTCCAAGGTAAACAAATGAAAGTCATTTTGTATCATTTTGTAGATTAAATGTACTAATTTATCCATGCAATGCAACCTGATTTCTAGTTTTGGAGGGAATGTTTCTTTTTAAAACTATTTCACTAGTTCTAGTTCTGGATGAAGAGGTAAGTTACCTTTACTACAATTATGAGATACTGGCAAATCATCTTCACTTCCTCCTCGTCCACTGTCACTGGTCACTGTCTCTCTTGATGTGTCGCTATGGTTATCTTCTGGATGACCCACCACAGGAAGACCTCCAGCCTTGACCTTTAAATACAATGAATTTAGAAATTCAAAATAAACAGGTCATGCTTCACAAAAACGGGGTTTCATGCATCTGCAAAAAGTGTTGACCCATGTCAGGCTGCGTAGTCCATACAGGCTGACATGAATTTAAACTTTTTGCTATTTGTAAATTTTCTGCATGTCCAAGGACCTCAACAGGTGATCTAGTTTGATGTTAGACAAAATTGTTTTTTATGCTTGGTATTGCTTATCCCTTAACTCTTTACCAAATGACAAAATTTTAGACTGGTCCAAATTAAAAGCACTTGCAGACAACAAAATAAACGTAACTCAGAAATTGAAATTTGTTTCCAGCAGGGTAGAAAACATTGTGGGAAAAGGAGAAAATGCTGGTTACCAGCATTTTCTCCTTTTCCCACAATGTTTTCAAAAGGCTTCTATCTCAGGGTCGTAAAAACCAGGGACTGTTTGGTAAAGGGTTAATTAGGTGACAATTTGCTTTCTACACTACATCACGGGGATGCATTACATCCTGTTTTGCCAGAACAATGCTCAAATAGTTATTACTCAAACATATTGACATGAAATGAATGACCTCTATTACCATATATTACATGCTTGAATTATTGTCCAAACTTAGCTTCCGCTAGTGTCGTCTGCATGCGGAACTATGTGAACGTTTTCAAACTCTTTATGCGGCTTATAGATTCATCGCGTTTTTAATGAATACTTAAAATACTTTAAATAAACATCAATTTGTTGGTTTAAATTGGTAATACATGGCGGGTGACATACATCTAAGATGCACTTTCTGTACTGTTTGATCTTGATCTTTGTCATCTGCAAACGCTTCTTATTTTGACTATGGCACTGTAAAGGTCAAACCTGACATTTACCGTTAACAGAACTTCCGTATCGTCTGATTATACCCGATGATATAAATATTCACTCTTTAATTATTCTTTACATAAAGGTCAATTTCAGGTCAATTTATTCGAGTAATACTACGCATCTTTAATTCATTTATCAAAATTAGGTAAGTAAAACCTTCTTTTCCATTGTGGGTTTATTAGGCTAAAATATATTTAGTTACGTAACATGTCTATCTTGAACATTTTTTAAAACTACCTTTTGGTGGATTCAAACTACTTTGTCATAATGCTTTCAAGGTTCACATTATGAACAGTGAATCATTACTGAGGTACAATGTTATACTGTTGCTGCTCACAATATTTGTACTAATTTAACCCTTTACCTCACAATCACAACGTTTAAGGACCTCCAATGAAACCATTGTGGGAAAGGGAGAAAATGCTGGTATCCAGCATTTTCCCCATTTCCCACAATGTTTTCCACCATTTATTAGACAAAATTCATAATTTGTACAACATTAATTTGGCATCTGCAAATGCTCTGAATTTGGACCAATCTAAAATTTTTTCGTGTGGTAAAGACTTAACTCTTTATCCACACAATCCCAACTTTTAACAACCCTAAGAAAAAAAAGCCTTTAAAAACATTGTAGGAAAAGGAGAAAATGCTGGTAACCAGCATTTTCTCCTTTTCCCACAATATTTTCTACCCTTCCCAGCACAAATTTCAATTTTTGAGTCACATTTATTTTGTTGTCTGCAAATGCTTTCAATTTGGAGAAGTCGAAATATTCTGTCGTTTGGTAAAGAGTTAACTGTCTTAAATAACGCTGCTTCAGACAGGAAATAGCAAAAAAAGTTTCCTTTTCTAAACTCAATGTTCTGAAATCACATATAATTTTCAGTCGTTGAATACCCAGTTGCAACAAAACTTATATTTCAATCATATAAAGAAATGCAACAAAACTTATATTTCAATCTAATAAATGTTCTGTAAGTCCCATAAGAAATACAGTTTTGAGTTACAGGTTTGCCCTTGAGTGAACAAGACGGAGTTTTAGGGCTGACATGGCATCACAAAATCATGGTTATTATCTCCAGCTTGTTTCTCTGAAGACTGTAAGGTTTGGTTCCTACTTATTTCTAGCAGATATTTAACTCTTTACCAAACAGCAAAGTTTTAGACTAGTTCAATTTGAAAGCATTGCAGACAACAAACTAAATGTGGCTCAAATGTTGGAATGTTTGAAAGTGTCTTAGAAAAGGTAGAAAACAATGTGGCAAAAGGAGAATATGATGGTTACAAAACTTTCTCCTTTTCCAACCATGCTTTCAAAAGCCTTCTTCCTTTTTTCAAGAAGCTTCTTCTTCATGGTAGTTTAAATCTCGGGACTGTGTGGCAAAGAGATAAACTCTTAAACTTATGACAATTATCACCATTTTAAGAACAACATTTTTGATGTTGTTCCCTGCTACATTATTTCTGGTTATCCCTTAGCAAGCAATATCTAACCTTTTACCACAGAACTGAGTTTTAGAGACCCTTAGTTGATTGATTGTTTGGTGTATAACGCCATTTCAACATCATTTCAGCTATATCATGGGGGCCAGTGCACCTATCCGTGCTTTCCTGAAGTCTCTTTTACCAGTACTCCTTACAATTTTCTTTCCAAGCCACTGGCTGCTTTCCCACATAACAATCACTGAGACAATGCTCAACGGTGAGAGAGGAATGAATCCTGTCACATTGACTATCATCAGTCCTCAGAAAGAAATTGGCTGACCTGGGGATCAAATCCACGACTCCCTGTCCTCAAGTCCTGCACACTACCATCCGAGCAACTGGGGCTTGGCTAATGACCCTTAGAAAGACAGCTTTGAAAACATTGTAGGAAAGGGAAAAAAATGCTGGTAACCAGCATTTTCTCCTTTTCCCCACAATGTTTTCTACCTTTCCAAAGGCAAATTACATTATTTGAATAGGATCAATTTTTTTGTATTCAAGTAATTTCAATTTGGACAAGTCTAAAATTTTGTAATGAGTCAAAGTCTTCTGATTTGAAGATTTTTGAGTATTTTTTCCATTCACCATGATTGTTTCGACATTTTCTTTTTCAAACTTCAATGAACCCATTACCAAACGACAAAATTTTAGCCAGGTCCAAATTGAGAGCATTTGCAGACGACAATTTCAATGTGACTCAAATAGTGCAATATTTCTTTGATAGAGTAGAAAACATTGTGGGAAAAGGAGAAAATGCTGGTTACCAGCATTATCTCCTTTTCCCACAATGTTTTCCAAAGGCTTCTTTCCCAGGGTCGTTAAAAGTCGGCACTGTGCGTTAAAAGGTTAAGAGAATGAAAAAGGCAAGAGTAAGAGTCACTCTTGAAAGGATAAAATCTTTTGCCTTTCATTTTATTTAAGTGTTTGAGTGACACTGTATATTGAGGTGTTAAAATATTTACATCTGTTTCCATCAGCTTGGATTGATGGCAGATGGATTCTGAATCTTGCACCAAGTCACGAAAAAAATATTGTAATTCAAGTGTCTGAACATGTTTTTCTGTTTGATACAAACATCTTTCACTTTCTGGTAGATTCTCTGATTTATGTGAATTATCAAAAACTTGTGCTATCAAGACATTATACATCACTCCTATTGACAAACTTTTTTGTCTTGTCGCTAACTATTTTGTTTGAAAATGTGGCACAGCAAGCAATTTATCCTTTTGCCACAATAAAGTCACTTATTTTCATCTTAAAATTTTAAAACTAAAATTCTCTTGTTTATTACATGATTCTAGGGATTTCAAAGATAAAATTTGTAGCTGTAACTTGACAGAGTACATAATGATAACACTTCAAGAAACATGCAATCAAATCTGAATCTTCACTGTACTGCATGTTTTATGACTCTGAGGAAGAAGGCTTCTTAAAACATTTCAGGGAGAATACGCAGCATGCAGTTTTCTATCATTTCAAAATTTTTATTTTTAAGATATTTGGACCAAAAAAGCCTTGACATTGCCATACTTAAGGTTTGGTTTACAGGATTACAATAAGTCTTGTTTTATTTCACCCTTTACCAACCAATCCAATCTTTTACATAACTACTGTGGGAAAAGGAACAAATACTGTTACATTGTACCAGCAATTTCTCATTTTTTCCATAATCCACTCTATTTAACCCAATTCTTATATTTCAGTTATATTCAAGTTGTCATCTGCAAATGCTTTCCATATGGACAAGTCTTTAACCCTTTACCAAACAGTTCCGGATTTTCACGACCCTGAGAAAGAAGCCTTCTGAAAACATTGTGGGAAAAGGAGAAAATGCTGGTAACCAGCATTTTCTCCTTTTCCCACAATGTTTTCTACCCTTCCCAAAACAAATTTCAATTTTTGAGTCACATTAATTTTGTTGTTTGCAAATGCTTCCAATTTGGACGAGTCTAAAATTATGTCGTTTGGTAAAGAGTTAATTTTGTTGTCTGATAAAGAGTTAACCCTCTACCACACAAGCCTGAGTTTTAACGACCCTGCGGCAGAAAGCTTTTGAAATATAACCATCATTTTCTCTTATTCCCACAGTATTTTCTACCTTTTTATAGACAAATTTTACCATTAGAGTCATCTTCGATTCAGGTCTGCAAAATGCTTTCGATTTCAACAAGTCTAAAACTTCACTTAAAAAAGAGTTAACCTTTCATCACTAGTTATGACAACTCTCAGGAAGGAGCTTTTTAAAAACATCACGGGAAACAGAAAAATTGCTGGTAACCAGATTTTCTTATTTCCCCACAAATCTCACCATCTGAGTCATTTTTAGTTTCTCCTCTACCATTGCTTGCAATAAGGCTAAGTCTAAAATTTGTTGTCTGGTTTAGAGTAACATGGCTCTCTTAAGATATCAAGTATACTATTTCTCTGTTTGCATGGAATATAAAAATATGGATTGTAGGAAAACTTTCAGACAAGAGATGAAAGCAAACAAAAATATAAAAGAATTTAGAAGAGTTCATGCGAAATGTTTGCTTTAAAATGTCTTTTTTAAACCCTGTACCAATCAACAAAATTTTAGACTTGACCAAATTCAAAGCATTTGCAGGCAAAAAAATACATAACTAATATGATGGAATTTATCTCTGATAGCGTAGAAAACATTGTGGGAAAAGTAGAAAATGCTGGTTACCAGCATTTTCTCCTTTTCCCACAGTGTTTTTAAGAGGCCTCTTTCAGGGTCTACAAGATAGACTTTATATTTCAACATTTCTGTAAAAAAAAAAACTTTTTCTCCTGTTTCGTCAAAAACCTTTACTTCTACAACAAGAGGGCCATGATGGCCCTGAAATCGCTCACCTGAGTCTTTTGACCAAACATGACCCATTTTCAATCTCTTTTGAGATAATATGACAAACATTCTACCAAGATTTTCATGAGTTATTGACCCGAAATGACCCACTTGCAAACTGGTGTAAGACCAACATTCTGACCAAGTTTCATGAGTATTGCATTAAAAATGAGGCCTCTAGAAAGTAAACAAGGTTTTCAAAGATTTGACCTATTGACCTAGTTTTTGATCCGACATTACCCATTTTCGAACTCTTTCAAGATATTATCAAGACAAACATTCTCACCAACTTTCAAGAGTTTTGGACTAAACATGTGGCCTCTAGAGCATACACAAGGTTTTTCTAAGATTTGACCTAGTGACCTAGTTTTTGATCAGACATTACCCATTATCAATCACTTTTGAGATATCACAAAGACAAACATTCTGACCAAGTTTCATGAGTATTGGACTGAAAATGTGGCCTCTAGAGCGTACAAGAGGTTTTTCTAAGATTTGACCAAGTGACCTAGTTTTTGACCTGACAAATTCCATTATCAATTTTTGACCCAGTGACCTAGTTTTTGACCGGACATGACCCATTTTCAAACTCATTCAAGGTATCATCAAGACAAACATTCTGACCAAATTTCAGGAATATCTGGCTGAAAATGTTTCCTCCAGAGCGTACACAAGGTTTTTGTAAGATTGGACCTAGTGACCTAGTTTTTGACCCGACATGAGCCATTCATGAATTTGTCTGAGATATTATCATGACAAATATTCTAGCCAACTTTCAAGAGTTTTTGACATAAAATGTGGTTTCTAGAGCATACACAAGGTTTTTCTAAGATTTGACCTAGTGACCTAGTTTTTGACCCAACATGACCTACTTTCAAACTCGTCTGATAAGACAAACATTCTGACCAACTTTCAGGAGTTTTGGATTTAAATGTGGCCTCTAGAGCATACACAAGGTTTTTCTAAGATTTGACCTCATAACCTATTTTTGAACTTGTCCAAGATATCATCCAGACAAACATTGTGACCAACTTTCAAGAGTTTTGGACTGAAAATGTGGTCTCGAGAGTGTAGACAAGGTTTTTCTAAGATTTGACCTGGTGACCTAGTTTTTGACCCAACATGACCCATTTTCGAACTCCTCCGAGATATCATCAAGACAAACATTCTGGCCAACTTTCAAGAGTATTTGACTGAAAATGTGGCCTCTAGAGCGTACACAAGGTTTTTCTAAGATTTGACCTGGTGACCTAGTTTTTGACCCAACATGACCCATTTTCGAACTCGTCCGAGATATCATCAAGACAAACATTCTGACCAACTTTCAAGAGTATTTGACTGAAAATGTGGCCTCTAGAGTGTACACAAGGTTTTTCTAAGATTTGACCTGGTGACCTAGTTTTTGACCTGACATGACCCATTTTCGAACTCGTCTGAGATTTTATTGAGACAAAAATTCTGACCAAGATTTATGAGTATCGGACTGAAAATGTGGCCTCTAGAGCGTACACAAGGTGAAAAAGTTGATGACGCACGCCGCACAACGGAAGCCGGACACAGCACGATCACAATAGCTCCCCATGAGCACTTTGTGCTCAGGTGAGCTAAAAATATTACGAATTTTCCAATCTTAAAGAATTTGCAGATAAACTATTAAATGCAGGTAAAAAGATGTTACTTGTCTTTCAAAGAATAGAAAAGAAATTATAAGAATAGGAGAAATGCTGATGCTTATATTCTAAGACTTAGCAAATTCAAGATGGGATCTCTCACATTGCATTATCTGAATCTATTCCCATGGCAACAAAAATTGCAAAATAATCTTGAGATAACTTGGGTGTAATATGGCTTACAATTCATCATTTCAGGAATTGCATTTTGTTTTGAACTTTCAAAATCTAATTTATCATTTCTGAAGTACTCTGAAACTTGATCGTTTAGGGAATTGCAAATAAGGAGAATAAGAGTCATATTTATAACATTATCTAAGAACTGATAACACAATGGAAATTTTTACATCAAAAATAAACCATTTCACTTTTCCAGAATTGTGATATCAACCAATAAACATTGAAGTGTTGGCACGTTATCCAACTTCAACCAACAAGAAAAACCAATAAATATTATTTGGTTCCTTGCATTAGATGCCTTCGCCCTTTATCAAACAATTGTTTAGACTTGTCCAAATCCTAAGCACTTGCAGACATGTGGAATTTGCAATGGAGAAAACATTAAGGATATGGCAGAAAATGCTGAAGGTTACCAGCAATTTTTCCTTTTCCTACAATGTTATCGAAAGTTCTTTTTCTTAAACTCATTAAAACTCTGGATCATGTGGTTGAGGATTAAATCTGGTTGGTCCAACACACAAGTTGTGTTCTGGGTGAGACAATGAGGTGTTCTTACCAACACCACAAGGAAACATTAAGAAATCTATTGTCTTTGAAATCCTCTAAGTCTTTTCCAGACACATGTTTATATGTACATATTCGAAAGCAGGCGCTTATGACAACTAAACATATGAAAGATTGTCTTTCAAAGGATAGAAAACATTGCGGGTAAGGGAGATAATGCTGGCTACCAGGATTTTCTCCATTTCCCAAAATGTTTTCAAAGGCCTTCATTGTACTTGTTTAAAAACTTGGGATTGTTCGTAAAAGGGATAATTTGTTTGTATGTTGTTTAATGCTTTTTTCAACAATATTTCATTTATATCATGGCAGTCTTTGCCCCTATTTATAAAACAAGAGGGCCATGATGGCCCTGAAGTCGTTCACCTGAGTCTTTTGACCAAACATGACTCATTTTCAATCTCTTTTGAGATATCATGACAAACACTCTACTAAGCTTTTATAATTATTGGACTGAAAATTTGGCCTCTAGAATGTACACAAGCTTTTCTAGAATTTCTCTCAGTGACCTACTTTTTAGCCAACCGTAGCCAATTTTCCCATTGTAGATATTCTCAAAATAAAGATCCTAACCACCTTTCATAAGTATTGGTCAGAAAATGTGGCCTATAGAGCATACACAGGCTTTTTCTAAGATTTGACCTAATGACCTAGTTTTTGACCCAACATGACCGATTTTCGAAGTCGTCTGAGATGTCATCAAGAAAAACAATCTGACCAAGTTTCATGAGTTTTGGACTGAAAATGTGGCCTCTAGAGCATACACAAGGTTTTTCTAAGATCTAACCTAGTGACATAGTTTTTGGCCAAACATGAACGATTTTTTAACTCTTCCGAGATATCATCAAGTCAAACATTCTGACCAACTTTCAAGAGTTTTGGACTGAAAATGTGGCCTCTAGAGCGAACACAAGGTTTTTCTAAGATCTGACCTAGTGACCTAGTTTTTTGCCCTACATGACCCATTTTCAAACTTCTCCGAGATATCACCAAGGAAAAAATTGTGACCAAATTTCAAGTTTTGGACCAAAAATGTGGCCTCTAGAGCATACACAAGGTTTTTCTAAGATCTGACCTAGTGACCTACTTTTTGACCAGACATGACCCATTTTCAAACTTGTCTGAGATATCATCAAGACAAACATTCTGACCAAAGTTCAAGAGTATTGGACTGAAAATGTGGCCTCTAGAGTATGCACAAGGTTTTTTAAAGATTTGACCTAGTGACCTAGTTTATGACCCAGCATGACCCAATTTTCAACTCTTCCGAGATATCATCAAGACAAACATTCTGACCAAGTTTCATGAGTATCAGACTGAAAATGTGGCCTCTAGAGCGTACACAAAGTTTTTCTAAGATTTGACCTAGTGACCTATATTTTGACACGACATGACCCATTTTCAAACTTGTTCGAGATTTCATCAAGACAAACATTCTGACCAAACTTCAAGAGTATATGACTGAAAATGTTGCCTCTAGAGTGTGCGCAAGGTTTTTCTAAGATTTGCCCTAGTGACCTAGTTTTTGGCCCAGCATGACCCATTTTCCAACTCGTCTGAGATATCATCAAGACAAACATTCTGACCAAGTTTCATGAGTATCTGACTGAAAATCAGGCCTCTAAAGCGTACACAAGGTTTTTCTAAGATTTTACCTAGTTACCAAGTTTTTGATCCAACATGACCCACTTTCAAACTCGACCGAGATATCATCAAGACAAACATTCTGACCAACTTTCAAGAGTTTTGGGCTGAAAATGTGGCCTCTAGAGAGTACACAACGTTTTTCTAAGATCTGACCTAGTGACCTAATTTTGACCCGACATGACCCATTTTCAAACTCATCCGAGACATTATCAAGACAAACATTCTGACCAAGTTTCATGAGTATCTGACTGAAAATTTGGCCTCTAGAACATACACAAGGTTTTTCTAAGATTTGACCTAGTGACCTAGTTTCTGACCCGACATGACACATTTTCGGACTTGTCAAAGATATTATCAAGACAAACATTCTGACCAACTTTCAAGAGTTTTGGACTGAAAATGTGGCCTCTAGAGCATACATAAGGTTTTTCTAAGATTTGCCCTAGTGACCTATTTTTAGACGGGACATAACCCATTTTTTAACTCGTCCGAGATATCATAAGGCAAACGTTCTGACCAAGTTTCATTAGTATCTGACTAAAAACGTGGCCTCTAGAGCGTACACAAGGTTTTCTAAGATTTGACCTAGTGACCTAGTTTTTGACCCGACATGACCCATTTTTTAACTCGTCCGAGAAATCATCAAGACAAACATTCTGACCACCTTTCAAGAGTATTGGACTGAAAATGTGGCCTGTAGAGTGTACACAAGGTTTTTCTAAGATTTGACCTGGTGACCTAGTTTTTGACCCGACGTGACCCATTTTCGAACTCGTCCGAGATATCATCAAGACAAAAATTCTGACCAAGATTTATGAGTATCTGACTGAAAATGTGGCCTCTAGAGCATACACAAGGTAAAAGTTGACGACGGACGCCGGATGCCAGACACAGCACGATCACAAAAGCTCACCTTGAGCACTTCATGCTCAGGTGAGCTAAAAATATGCCTTCCTAGAATTTCTTTTACTGGTACTTTCCAAAGAATTCTTACAAAGTCACTGCTTCTTACAAAGCCACTGATCTTTTTTCTACATTACCATAATCAAAACAATGATCAGCCATGTAAAGGGAATGAATCCCATCACAATGGCCAACCATCAGTCCTTGGAAAAAAATTGGCCCATCCTATGACTCGAACCAGCAAACTCCTGTCTTCAAGCCCTGTAAATTTCCCACTTAGCAACTAGGCTTGGTGGTATAGGGATAAACCTTCACCATACAATCCCAAGTTTTAACAACCTTGAGGAAGAGGGCTTTTGAAAACATTTCAGGAAAGGGAGAAAATGCTGGTTACCAGCATTTTTTCCTTTTCCCAACAATGTTTTCCAACCTTCCACGAACAAATTTCAATGTTTCTATCACATTAAAAGTTGTTGTCTGCAAATGCTTTCAGTTTAGACAAGTCCAAAGCTTTGGTGTTTGCTAAAGAGATAGCAGAATCTAACAGCCCTTCAGAAAGATATGGCTTGATTTATCGTTGTTGTCTGCAAATGCTTTCAGTTTAGACAAGTCCAAAATTTTGGTGTTTGGTATAGAGATATCAGAATCTAACACCTAAATCTACAGCCCTCTAGAAAGATACAAAAGGGTAATCATCTACTGCAGCAATAAGCTGAGGAATCTCTCCAAGCATCCCACAATGACAATTATGCTAATTCAGCAGATGCCACAATTAATTGTGCATGATTTATCTGTTGACTGTGTTCTATCAAAGATTCACAGTACCATAAAAGGTAATCAGGCTTGCACACAGATGGCCATTTCCAATAATCCTCTCTTCTAGATAAATTCCAAGATAAATCTTACCATACCAAAATGGAGCAAACAATGGATCTTTTGTCATATTTCCCAAATAATTTTGCGTATATATGTGCTGCTTGAAAGTGTTTAGCAATTTTTATTCAGAGAGGGCATATTTGTCTCATAACCTTGCAGAAATTGGGGACATTTTCAAATAAGTGAGACAATACAATTAAATATAAGATTAATTAACAACCATATTGAGCCATGCTCTGGTAAAAAGGGGTTTAATGCTTCTCCCTGATACATTATACCTAGCAAGTCATCACATAATTATGGATCCATGAAATCCATTTTGCCTAACAAAACTAAATCATGAGGTAGAATGGTCCTTTGACATGCAGAAAAATTTAACAATGGTAGAAAGTTTCAACCCAGTTCAGCCTGTGCTGACTGCATAAGTCATACTGAACTAGGTTGATACTTTTTGCAGATGCACTGAACCTCCTTTTCAAAGAGCATGGCTCACTTGAAAGGGACATAGTGTAACTTATGTGCCTTAAGATTGGATATCTTTTCTATTCATTGGGACATTTCTCAGAATCTCTGCCTTGGCAGAACACTGTGTTCCAATAACCAAATCAAAGAAAAGCCATCTGGTTGGCTGAGACGCAATGAATTCCAAAAAAAGCTATCCTGTCTCGGCTAATCAAAATGTCTCAGCAAATCAGATGGCTAGTCCTGGAACTAAGATGTTGAATTGAACTTAGAATGATTGTTAAATACTGCCCTTGATCCCTTGAAACTGCATGTACAAGTTCATTTACTAACCCTATAATAACTCTCAAATTTCCCATATGTCTTAAAAAGCTTTCTACTAACTACCTGGGCATTGCAATGGATTGAGAAGTAGGCCTTTTGAAAACATTGCGAGAAAAGGAGAAAATGCTGGTAACCAGCATTTTCTCCTTTTCCCACAATGTTTTCAAGACAATCTGATACAAATCCCACCATTTGTGTCATATAAATTTTGTCATCTGTAAGTGCTTTCAAATTGGATTGTCTAAAATACTGTCGTTTGGGAACTAACCCTTTGCCAAACAATCCCTCATTTGAAGGACTTTGAGGAAGGAGACTTCTGAAAACAATTGTGGGAAAAGAAGAAAATCCTGTGAATCACCATTTTCTCCTTTGCCAACGTTTTTTATCCTTTAAAAGACAAATCCAATCATTTCAGCTGTATAATAAATGTATGTTGTCTGCAAAATGCTTTAAATCTGGAAAGGTCTAAACTCTGGTCACTTTATATAGACTTTTTTCAAAGTTGATTGTCTAAAATACTGTCGTTTGGGAACTAACCCTTTGCCAAACAATCCCTCATTTGAAGGACTTTGAGGAAGGAGACTTCTGAAAACAATTGTGGGAAAAGAAGAAAATCCTGTGAATCACCATTTTCTCCTTTGCCAACGTTTTTTATCCTTTAACCCTTTATATACGAGAGACGCGAGAGAGCGTCGAAAAATACTACCCCTGAAATCCCAGTGCAGCGAATACGCGTTGTAATTTACCTGGCTTGTAATCCGAGTGACGCTATGCCGTGCTGTGTTTTCCACTCTAGGAAATCCCAGTGACGCATTTTGGTAGGTTCTAGAAGACCGATGTTAAAAAGAGGCCGATTGGTTCAAACCTACCCAAAATGCGAGGTATTTTCCGACCTTTATTACACGGCATGTGTTCAGAGAATTTCGAAAACAATGGCGAGTTATGATAGTTGAAGTTACTGCGAATTCGAGGGGTTTTTGCACAGAGATCGACTTTCTATCGGTGGATAATATGTTTGAATAACTAAATATTGTTTTGATATTGATATTAGCCCATATTTGACAAAAGAAATCGGACAATGATGAGTCGGAGAATGAGATCGACGCGGCCGTGTCGAGTTCAACTGTCGGAGGTTCAAAGCGAAAGTAATTCTTTTCTGGTGACCGTTTATGCAAAGGTTTTTAACTCGGAACAGCAGAGAACAAGAGAAAAAATGACAAATTTTTTCTGCAATCCTTTCAAAATCATCTGATGCAATATAATGTCCCAGAGACCAACAATTGCGCTGTGAGAATGAACTCTGAAAAGGCTGACCATATTTACACGGGTGGTAAACGGGGCAACTAGCTCCAAAAGGAGTCAATAGTATTTTGTTGCCTCGTAACATACGGGTATTTGCGTGCTAGTTGCATAGATAGAAAAATTGTCAACAAAGGTAGGTGTCAATTACTTTAATCTTTGTTTATTTCCATAGCGGAGACCTTTTGAAAAATCCGGCAATGCTATGCGATATAAAAATGACTAAACTTTTTTCACCGCTAGCATATGGCATATAAGTATGCAGCGCTTAGATAAAATCTTGGACAAACTTTCGAACATCGAGCGGTAAAACTGTAAATCGGAGATTTGAAACTACGGATTTCCTCATTGAACGTCCAATATATAGCCACTACAATACCTGATGCACCTTCCCTATTAATTTCAAGCCCAGGGAATTACGAAATAACAAAAATTGAAAATTTTAGAAGTCGTGTATGTAGAATAATAGCTGAATTTGTGTGCGGGCTAGTTGCCTAGCCCGGGGGGGGTAGTTGAATAGACAAGGAGGTAGTGGCCTAGTAATTAAAATTCAGTTAACCTACTTGCCCCAAATCAGCACCGTACAGGGTAATTCAACAAGTAATTTTACTTAGCTAGGATTCTGAACATATTTTTACTCGGTTTTCCGATCTTTTAACAAGTTGCCAATTCTTAGGACTGTATATAAAGTAGCCTACACACATTTTTGCAGCTGCTTTTTTCTCAGTTTACACTGTCGTCATGTTTGGGCTGTGCCAATTTCTAATAAGGGTACCAAGGATGTCGGAAACCTTTATAGAAATCAACGCAGCACCAACGTGGAGTCAGTATAAAATTCCGTTGCTAGAAAAAAATGGCAGCTGCGGAACCTTGTGTATTTTATTGATCTCAGTATTTGTGAGTTGTTCAAACATCGGTAAACCGAGTGTCTGTGTCTCGGACACGCCCACTTGAAAATATTATATAAAGTATTACTTAGTCATCCGATGACCGAATGACAAATTTAGACAGGGTCGAAACTATAAGCACTGGCAGACGATAAATACTACTAAGCTCAATCTGAGATAAAAGCTGACTCATGTGTATCATTTGAAGTACATATATTAGGAGGCAACTACCTCCTTGTCTATCCAACTACCCCTTGTGCTAGGCAACTGGGGCGCACAAAAATATTGCCAGTATTCTCCACATACAAATTCTTTAATTTCCAATTTTTGGGTTTTTTAGTCTTTTATGGGCTTGAAAATACCAGAAAACGTGCATCAGGTAGTGTAATGGCCATATGTTGGACGAATATCTAGAAAATCCGTGCTTCCAAATCTCCGTGTTACATAAAGTGGCGGGTTTGCAGTACTGTGTTCGAAAGTTTTGCCAAGATTTTATCCAAGCGCTGCATACTTATATGCCATATGCTAGTGGTGAATAAAGTTTAGTCATTTTTATATCGCATAGCATTGCCGGATTTTTCAAAAGGTCTCCGGTAAGGAAATGAACAAGGTTTAAAGAAATCGACACCTACCTTTGTTGATAATTTTTCTATCTATGCAACTAGCACGCAAATACCTGTATGTTACGAGGCAACAAAATACTATTGACTCCTTTTGGAGCTAGTTGCCCCGTTTACCACCCGTGATTTAGCACCCAACAACTCTGGTAGAAATACATGCGCTTGTGGGAGAGTTATTTTATTTTTCATGCAGATACCTAAATTCCCCTTGCATGAAAAAATAATAAAAACAATATTGAATGTGTGTCAGGAACAATTATACTTTAAAACATGCTACAGAGTGTCAATAGTGAAAAACAGAATCCACCTGTGGATCTCTATGTCAGAAGGAATTTGTACAGAATATTTGTACATAGATTATTAATCATTGCTTTTTTGACTGGAAACACCTTTGGATTAAAAATGATTGAAAGTCTGTAAGTACTAAACTTTAGTTACTTTGTCAAATCATCAAAAAGCTTTGAAAAACAGTGTAATGTGAAGCTGTGTCACTTTTACTTTGGCAGCCTGTTGGAAGCCATTTTGAGGCTAGTATTCTACCTGACAATAAGCCTGCGTTGCCTATCAGTGAATACTGGGCAGTGCTTAGTGTACATAACTTGTGTAGTATATAAAGGGTTAAAAGACAAATCCAATCATTTCAGCTGTATAATAAATGTATGTTGTCTGCAAAATGCTTTAAATCTGGAAAGGTCTAAACTCTGGTCACTTTATATAGACTTTTTTCAAAGTAGATTATTACCTCATGTACTTTAGACTGAGGTGGTACTTGAGGCCAATGTTTAGGGGCTGAACTAAGCAAACTTTGCTGGATCTGGAATGTTTTCAGCTGATGACTTGACTGTCTCTCATGGTTTCCAACTTGGGTCTGAAATTATAAAAAGCAAGCCTATATCAATTAGATGCTGGTGTGTTTTACAAGTATTATCTCTTACCAAACCTTTTGTGTAATCTAATTTGCAAAAGATGTGGATGTGAAAATGATAAATTCTGTGTACACAGACATGCAAGACAACTTGGAAACTGGAAATGTTCTCTCTTTTTTCAACAGGGTTTTTTAACTCTTTACCAAACGACAAAGATTTAAGCCTTTTCCAAACTGAAAGCATTTGCGGATGGAAAACTGGATGTTACACACGCACACAAAAAATTGTCTTTCAACGGGCAGAAAACATTGTGAGAAAAGAAGAAAATGCTGGTTAGCAGCATTTTCTTCTTTTCTCACAATGTTTTCAAAAGCCCTCTTCCAAAGGTTGGTTAAAAGTTGTGATGGTGTGGTAAAGGATTAAAAGGTAAATAAGTAAAAAGCATTTTTCGATTCATAGAAATTTATTGTTCTTATGAATATGAGATAACTTTTGAAATTGTACCAAATAGTTGTCCTCTCAAATTTATCATATGAAACAAATAGAAAGAAAGATGACAGCGAACAAAATCTGCTGATATAACCCTGTACCACATGACAAAATTGTAGACTTGTCCCAATTGAAAGCATTTGCAGACGAAAAATCATATATTGCTCAAATGATGGATTTCTCTCTGAAAAAGTAGAAAATATAAAGGGAAAAGGAGAAAATGCTGATTACCAGCATTTTCTTTTCCTACAATGTTTTCAGAAGCATTATCTGTTGAGGTCATTAGAATTCATAATTGTGTGGTAAAGGGATAGTGTGTCAATATGATTTGTCAATCTGATTGGTTAATGGCAGAAAACACCTGACATTCCAGGTGCCAAAATACCCTGGTTGTCTATGAACATACAGACAAATAAATAAATATATTGGAAAACAAAGTAATTATTTTACAGAATGGCATTTACATAATTTAATCTGGTAGTTACAATGTCATCCCAAGTTGTCACACCTTCAGCCCAGTGCAGCATTAGAGCCCTATCAAGCCACAAAATATATTCAGACACTAAAGTCCCAATAGCGGCCAAAAGAAATCAGAGGGGTTGTAAAATGTATTTAAATTCAATCATACCATTTAAAAGTATTGAAATTATTGTGAAGATGATAATCTGCTATGGTGCAATTGGTCCAAGTGGTAATCACTGTCGGGAAAATGAATTTTAAAAGAAGGTAAAAAGTTGCCAGGTCGCTCTACCTTTGGTGCCTAATTTTAAATTTCATTTTCCTGCCAGCGACTAACACTTAGAGCAACTGTGCAATAACATATTGTTATTTTCACAATAATTTCCATACTTTTAACAGGTATGATTTAAATTTTAAATGCATCCTAATACCCCATCATTCACTTTTGGTTGCTAATGGAACTTTAAACTGGGCCTTTTATTATGTCTAATTACCGAGTAAGATATTGATAATGTACACAGATGGACAGACAGACACATACAAGTAAATTCCAGTTCACCCTAGAACATTATTACTTTTGCAGGAGTATAACAAGAAGCTACCAAATCTGATGCCAAATATATATTGTGTGGATTCACATGGAGCAATAAATAATCAAAATGACTGAAGCTGGAAAATTTGGCAATGCAGTGCTCTACTATTTGCCAGGAATTTTAGATGCAATGTTTTGGCTAACTTTGCTGTGTAAATTATAGAATGTTAGCATCTATTCCTGTAACACCTCACTCTATGTATGGTATCAAGTACCTTATGAGACATCTTATCACCAATATACTTGATGGTATATGATCCATAAGCATATATTGACAGCTTTGGAAAACATTATGTGATAAAGAGGAACAAACAATTGCTTCTTTATCCACAACATTTTCCATCCTGTTGAAAAAAATTATGATTTTGGGAAAAAGGAGAAAAAAACTGATAACCAGCTTTTTCTCTTTTTCCCACAATGTTCTACTTCCATTTCAAGGATAATTCTTATCATATAAGCAACATTTTATATGTTGTCTGCCTATGCTTTCAGTTAGGACAAGTCTAAAATGCTATCATCTGGTAGAGAGGGCGCCAGGTAGAGAATTAAGGCCCAAATTTTATGAAGACAATCAACTGGACAGAAAGCGATGAATATGTCAATAAAAGGAATATTCTCACAATGCCCCATTTTTGTATGACATACAGAATAAATAATATTTCCAAGCTTTATCTTGCAATCCCGTTTACACTTCACAGTTTTCCTATTTTGATGTGACAGATTAATGAGATTATTATAAATTGTCCAATAAAATCTTAATAAACTTCCCAAATCCCAAGACAAATTAGAAAATGATAAGATAAACAAATAACACGAAAGTTTTGTTGAATGATTCAGATTGATTCAGATTTTATCTCTCTACCTTAAAACTGTGTCTAAAATAGAGCCCCATTTAAGTTGTCTGCAAATGCTTTCAATTTGTACAAGTCTTAAATTTTGTTGCCTGGTAAAGAGTTCTATAAATCATTTTATACAATAACCAAGCAAGACAACTGAGCGGAAAAAGGTATTTGAGAAGTAAAATCTTTCCTTTGACACAATTAAATTATAACACTCTACAAACGTGACTTTGTAACATGCCCCTGCAGTCAAATCACTGCCCAGTACTTCTACACAAAGAAACAATATTTGAAAAGATAAAATTACCCTATGTGGTGTTTGAATGGAAAATAAGAGCAAAGTGACCTACTTTTTGGTATTATATTCGAAGGAATAACTAGAAATTTGGGATTGGTAAAAATTACAGACATGCCTATTCTGCAGGACCCTGAAGACCTATTGGCTGGCAAATTTATGCCATCTATCTTTTTTAAAGATATTTCTTGTTTCACCACTATTTCAATTGCTACAGCTCTAGAATAAGATACACATATATTTGCATGAATACACGTTCATGTAATAGACATTCTTTGTTTAAATTTCTGTTCTACCTTAAACTTTATGAATCTAATTGTCAAGTCTTTACCAAACAATCCTGCTATAACCACCCTGAGGAAGAAGCTTTTTAAAAACATTGTGTGAAAAGTAGAAAATGCTGACAACCACCATTTTCTCCTTTTCCACAATGTTTTCAAGATGTTTTCAAATCTATCAGAACTTAAGCTAATATGTACCTTTACAAGTTTGTGGTCTGCAGATGTTGCAAAAATTTGAAGACGTTGAATTTTGTGGTTTGGGAAAGGGTTAATGCATGTAATTTTTATAAACTTATTCCACCCTACAGACATGGTTTTGTCTTGCAGGATATCACTGTGGTAAAAAGTATATTACATGTACTTATAAGAAGTCATTTACCCTCTTTCCACTGTTTTTGAATGTATCCATTAAAAGCATCCATCTTTACACTGGTGTTTTCTAATCATCATCGGCTGCAAACATGTTTCAAGAGGTAAATAACTTTTAACTGATTACCAAACAATCCAATTAAGACTTTTTAAAGTTGTGAAAAAAGGATGAAATAATGGTAACCAGTACCTTTCCTTTTCCTACAATGTTTTCAACTCTCCAGAAAATAATTTGCCAATTTTGAGTCCCATTAATTTTAGATAAGTCTTAAATTTTGCCCTTTGGTTATGAAACAACTGGGAACCCTTTATCATAAAACCCAGAGTTTTAATGAGAGGAAGACTGCTTTTAATAACACTGTTGGAAAAGAGAAAAAATGCTAGTAACCAGTATTTCCTCCTTGTCCCACATTTTTTTTCCCCATATCCTATCCAATACAGAAATCACCATTTGAGCTACATAAAATTTTCTGTCTACAAATGTTCTCAAATCAGTCCAGTCCAAAATTGTTTCCTTTGGTAAGGAGTTAAACTTTTACTGCACAATGCGGACTTTTAACGACCCTTAGAAAGAGAGCTTTTGAAAACATTGTTTGAAATGGAGAAAATGCTGGTAACCATCATTTTCTCCTTTTCCCACAATATTTTCACTCTAACAAAGACAAATCTGACCATTTCTGCCACATTTACATTGTCGTCTGCAAATGCTTTGAATCTGGACAAGTGTAAGATTTTGTCCTTTGGTAAAGAGTTAATCAAGGATATATAATTTATCTATGCAGCACTATTTTCCAATCCTAAGAACTTCTTTCATGTCCAGCTATTTATAGACTATTATGACATTAGCTCAAACCTTTTTTCTGCAGACATACACAATATGGCCATGAATCTCTATTTTATGTCAAAATGATTTCACCTAATCTGTTTACAAAAGAAATAAATGTCAATTATTATGCAGTAAATGCAGATATATTCCAGACCTCGGCAGGTTTATAACCAGTGTGGACGTTTACATACTCTCTATTCAATATATCTTTCTCAATAAATTGTTGCCATGTGCTTTGCACCTTTCACTGAAAACAGAAATGGCTAGTTTATGTTTTACCTTGGATGAGCTTACGGCCCTTGTACGATGCCTGTATCTCTATTTCCTTGCACCCTCTACACGGCAGTCATACAATTAGTTTACCCATTTTAAGGATGCCATTGCCTTAACTCAAAACATAAAACTATTGTAATAACATTACATGGTTCCCACACTGGCACCATACAGGTGCCATGTGATAATTGTACAGACAACCTACTATTTTTGATGGTCATTTTGCCCAAAAAATCATGGAATAATTGTATGGCCCCTCTTGACTATCACTACGGGGCACAATCTTAACACATGCATACTCCCAAGATGTGATTTGAAATTTAGTACTGCAAGAGAATTGCATTATACGCCATTCGAACCTTTTTGCTAGTAAAGACTAAAATATGAGTATACCAGTAATTGTGCATGCCTGATTACCCAAATCTACAATTCCACTTTTAGACACGACATACAATGTCTGTAAGCTTCATTATCATCGGCCGATTGTTATTTACATTGTTGAACTGAATCGCGCAGCACAGTATGGTTTGCTGCACTGGTTCTAGGTGCTTGATACATCAAAATGAGCAGTGACAAATTGAAACAAAGAACCAGTTTTTGCTCTGGGTCCCAGTTCAAGGTTAGCTTCTTTGGTTATCGTGGTTCCATTGATTATTCAGATTAAAATTTCAATGATTCTGCACTCCCAACATAGGATACAGTAATATTTTCGAAATTAACCCTTTACCAAAAATAAAAATTTTGGAAAAGACCAAACTGAAAGCACTTACAGACTACAAATTAAATGTGGCTCAAATGATGATTTCTGTCTTTGAAAGGGAGGAAAACATTGTAGGAGGAGGAGAAAATGTTTTTCTCCATTTCCCTCAAGAATGTCAAAACTGGGATTGTGTGTTGCAAAAAAATGCCAGTGGGAAAAAAAGTTAACATCGAGCCCTGCTCATGGTCGCCGCAAAGTGCCAATCCAATTTCTGTGCATTGATTGCATGTTTTCTGTATGATCTCCCTATAATATTTATACGGTTTTGCTCCTATCTGTTGCCCAAAGATAGTACAAGAAATCACATGTTGCCTGTATGCAATGTAAAAACATATGCTGTAGTCTGTTACAGCCTTGAAAATGGCTGAAAAGTAAGAGAAAAATAAATCATACTGAGCCCATGGCAAATGTTACCTAGGCATAACTGTTACTGTTTCTAATTGTTTTTCATTCATTTCTATATTATAGTTTCATTTGTAATTTGCAAGGGTCCAAGACTATCAGACCTTCTTCGAATGTGATCAGAGTATAAACAGCTATCAACATTACAAACTGATGAAACAACCTTGTGACTTTTAAGAGCAGCATTGGCTGCTATAATGAAATTTTATATCCAGATCTAATACTTTAAACCTTTACAAAACAAATCAGTGTTTTAACAAACCTGAAGAAGAAGGCTTTTGAAAACATTGTTACAAAAGACAAAATGCTGGTAACCAGCAAATTTTTCTTTTCCAACAAAGTTTCTGACCATTTCAAGGACAGAAATCATCTTTTGAGAAACATTTAATTTGTTGTGTAACAATGCCTTAATCTGGTCCAGAGTAAAATTTTGTCATTTGGTAAAGAGATATAATAAAATATTTGACATAGAATGTTTAAGATGTTTCTGCCTGTCGCATCATTTTGTAATAAAGAATATAATGGTTTGAATTTTAAACCACAAAATAATCCTTTTCAAAAAAATGGATGGATCTTTTGTGGCACCACTTATCATTGTGCTTGGTTTGTTTGCTGTGATCCCCACTGAAAAAATTTGCATATTTGTCTTAGTAATTACTTTTTTATCATTAGGAGTGTCAAACTTGTCAAGTTTTATTTCTGCTATGAATAAATTATGTTTCATTGTCTTGGCCATATCACATATTTGTCTGGATTTTTGGTTAGACTTCCTGAATTAAAGTAGAAATTCTTCTGATAATTAACCCTTGCAGGTTACTGAAAACAATTTAGGGTGTAAAATAGCTGACATTTTATCAATATCATGTTGCACGTGGAAAGCATAGCTTGCACTTGGATGCTCACAGTCTAATATTTTGTTAGGTATTCAGTATCATGTACATTAATTAACTTTCTAAGATAATCAACAATTGCAGAATAGTAAAGAAGAGCAACTGAAAAAAAAATAATATTAGAGTAACATATAAATTGACTAAGTATCATTAGTCTTTGTCCTACTTTTCTATCCAATCAGAAGGCCCATATTTGAAAATTTTTGACCGTCTATTTTCTATAAACTACCCGACGCAGTTTTTTTTTGATCATTAATCCATTTAAACGTCGCAGTTTATCTGGATTTACTGCGCATGCGTACATAAACCCTACCCTCTCATTAATATTCAACAATTACTCAAATTAGCAAATGCCAAGTACTTATGCTGTTGACAAAAGAACAAGAGGGCCATGATGGCCCTGTATCGCTCCACTGGCTTTTTAACCCTTTACTACACAAATCAAAGTGTTAATGACCCTGAAAGAGAAGGCTTTCAAAAACATCGTAAGAATAGGACATGTTGTCATCCAGTATTTACTCCTTTTCCCACAACGTTTCCTAACTATCAAGGACAGAAATAGTCATTTAAGCTACATTCAATTTGTCTTTTTGCAATGGCTTTAAACTTGGTACAGTAAAAAAAAATACAGTTAAAAAAAACTCTCTCTTAAAACAGAACATTTCCTCTCCAAAAAACTTGAATACCAAACTCCAATAACGTATAACTGCAGTTTGATAATCAAGGGAGGTAAATAGTAACAAACTTTATCTTGTATAACAGGAGTTATTTCCCTTGATTACTATTCTAAATTACAGTCACCCTATAAGCCCATGTTAAACTTGTGATCTCCAAGGCAGAGCCAATTTTGACCCCAGGGCTATAATATGAAGGAATTTGATAGAGGACCATTAGATAAAGCTACATGCCAAATTTGGTAGCCCTGGGCCTTATGGTTTCAGACAAGAAGATTTTAAAATTCTCCACCATACTTTGAAGCAAGGAAAAAAGATGTAGACTATAAATTATAATGTACTGGAACAGCAATGTTTTGAGTGCATTTATATTTGCATGGACAGAACAAGAGTTATTTCCTTTTATCAGTATGTAAACTTAAATCATATAACCAGTTATAATCTTTAACAAAGCCAAGCCCACAGCAGCCACGTCCATTGCCAGATCAAATTTTTAGCAAAGAATCTGAAATATGTAACCCACAACATAGGGTTTGAACGAGAAATAATGGATTTAGAATATGATCACTCTCTCTTATCTGGAGCTGTGCTTTCATTTTGAACTTCTTTTTGTGACTGAGCATATCATTGTATTTTTAAGGGCAGTATCTTTGTTTGTTATGTAGCAGACCTCTGAATCCTTATTCTGCTAAATAAATTAAATGAAACTTTCATGTAAATAATAAAAACCTAAATATTGCCATTTCATAAAGCTACATGCCAAATTTGGTTGCCCTAGGCCCCATGGCTAGGTCAAAGAAGAATTTTAAAGTTCTCCCTATATAAGCCCATGTAAAACTTGTTATATAAGCCCATGTAAAACTTGTTACCCCCGGGCAGGGCCTAATTTGACCCCAGGGCTATAATTTGAACAATCTTGGCAAAGGTCCACTAGATAAAGCTACATGCCAAATTTGGTAGCACTAGGCCCTATGGCTAGGTAGAAGAGGAATTTTAAAGTTCTCCCTATATAAGCCCATGTAAAACTTGTTATATAAGCCCATGTAAAACTTGTTACCCCCGGGCAGGGCCTAATTTGACCCCAGGGCTATAATTTGAACAATCTTGGCAAAGGTCCACTAGATAAAGCTACATGCCAAATTTGGTAGCTCTAGGCCCTATGGCTAGGTAGAAGAGGAATTTTAAAGTTCTCCCTAAATAAGCCCATGTATAACTTGTAACCCCCGGGGCGGGGCCAATTTTGACCCCAGGGCTATAAATTGAAGAAACTTGGTAGAGGTCCACTAGATAAAGCTACATGCCAAATTTGGTAGCCCTTGGCCTTACGGTTTCAGATAAGAAGATTTTCAAAGATTTTCAAAATTTTTCAGTTTTGTTGCCATGGCAACCAGAGTTTTTGAAGGAATTAAATTCTTTCAAGAAATTCTGAAGAGGACCATGGCAGGATCATTTCTGTGAAGTTTCATCAAAATTGGATGGGTAGTTTCAGAGAAGAAGACGTTTTAAAAAAAAGTTAACGCACGGACGGACGGACGGACAACAGGCCATGACATAAGCCCGCTGGCCTTCGGCCAGTGGAGCTAAAAATGGTAAAACACAGATAGAAATTGTGTTCTAAAAGCCGATCAATCTATATGGTCGGTTTTCCTCTGAAACATAGCACCTACAGCTTGAAACAAGCTGTAGTTACAAGGTTTTAGAAGTAAATCGACGATATGTTGAAATTTAAAGAAAAATTAATAAATAAGTAGAAATTTCCATAAGTTGAGTAGTCGTTACTTCCTCAAAATCTTGGTCAAAGAGACCGTCGAAATCGCCAAACTTAAATTCTGCCATATTTGACATTGTTTAACACTGGCGATAGTCAAGTGTGTACTGGAAAAGATGCTGATAATGAAAGTTCATTAACCCTCTCCCGTACGACAAATTTTACACCATTCCAAATTGAAAGCATCTGCAGATGACAAATTTTGAAAGTGGAACAAATGAAGTTGAGTTTTTTGACAGGGTAGAAATCATTGTAGGAAAAGGAGAAAATGCTGGTAACCAGCATTTTCTCCTTTTCCAACAATGTTTGCAAAAACCTTCCTTCCCAAGGTCGTTAAAACCAGGGATTGTTTGGTAAAGGGTTAAATATCACGTGGTCGTGTACGAGTTGTTTAGCCTCGATATTCACATGGAAATCACGTCATTTTTAGCGATGATGCGATTAGGACGTTTCCTTATTGATGAGCAAATTAGCCAACTCCATATATGGGTAAAAGGGTGTTTCTTTGTTAATAGTGGACTCCGTCTATGGCACATTATTTTAGCAATGATGTAATGTGGGCGGAAAAAGACTAAGTCAGTTAAACGCTAAGAAATTCAAAATTAAACGATTTAAACAGCCACAGTCGGTCGCTATGCTCCCTCCTTTTGGCTGTTTAAATCGTTTAATTTTGACTTCCTAGCGTTTAACTATTACTAAGTGCATGCTTTCCTTAGCAGTTAAGTCTAATGCAATTACATTCTGTCTTATCCAAGCTAACCTTTACTGCAAGTGAATCCCAAGTTTTAACAACCCTAAGAAAAGAGCCTTCTGAAAAACTATGGGGAAAGGAGAAAATGCTGGTGACCAGTATTGTCTCTTTTTCCCACTATTTTTTCTAAACTTTAAGAGACAAATCTTTTATTTCTAGCCACATTTTATAATGTAGATTGCAACTACTTTGAAGTTGGACAGGTCTGAAATTTTGGAGTTTGGTAAAAAGTTAAACATGAGGGCAGTCACTATGGGGAAATAACAGTATTTCCCACTATTTTTTCTAAACTTTAAGAGACAAATCTTTTATTTCTAGCCACATTTTATAATGTAGATTGCAACTACTTTGAAGTTGGACAGGTCTGAAATTTTGGAGTTTGGTAAAAAGTTAAACATGAGGGCAGTCACTATGGGGAAATAACAGTAACAAAGAGAATGTCAACTTCATAGATTACAAAGCTGAATTTCAGAAGTCACTATTACTATCAGAACATAGACAAAATGGAGTAAATGCTTTTAGTCTGCACCAAGTATCCCACACAAAACCTCAAGTCTACAGATTCTTGTCTGCATTGTCAGTTCTCATAATCCCTATAAAATCCTGTGTAATTTGAGAGAAAACTCAGTTATCTCCTGAACCAGTTAACCCTTTACCACATGACAAAATTTTAGACCTATCCAAATTGAAAGCATTTGCAGACGACAATTTCATAGTGGCTCAAATGACGCATTTTTTCTTTGATAGGGTAGAAAACTTTGTGGGAAAAGGAGAAAATGCTGGATACCAGCATTTTCTCCTTTTCCCACAATGTTTTCAAAAGGCCTCTTCTTCAGGGGCGTTAAAAGGCGTCATTGTGTGGTAAAGGGTTAAGTAAATGAAACAAACATAATCAGGTAGCATAACCCACTTGTTGCATTTTGAAGTGGTTTTTTTTTTCAACTATTTCTAACAGAATCCCAAGTTTTCGACATCTTGACAAAGAAAGCCTTCAAGAACACTGTGGGAAAAGGAGAAAATGCAGGTAACTAGCAATTCCCGCAATGTTTTCTACTGAATCAAATTCTACCATGTCGAAGTCAATTTCAATTATTTGAGCCAGCTTTAATTTGTCATTTGCAAATGGTTTCAGTTTGGACAAGTCTATAAATGTTTGTCGTTTGGTAAAGAGTTAAGAGGAGAAAATTGGGCACCAAACTTTTTTCATCTGGTAATCAAACGACAAAATTTTAGACTTGGCTAAACTGAAAGCATTTGCAGACGACAAATTAGAGATGACTTAAATGGTGAAATTTGTCCTTGGTAGAGTAGAAAACACTGTGGGAAAAGGAGAAAATGCTGGTTACCATCATTTTCTCCTTTTCCCACACTGTGTTCAAAAGACTTCTTTCCAAGGGTCGTTAAAACTCGGGATTATTTGGTAAAGGGTTAATGGTTTTCCACAGTCTATCTGCAAAGCACGCAAAACAACTTCTAGAAACGTTATTTAACAAGATTATTTGACAAATTCTGTTACTTCTTAAATCAAGAAGATTTAAACTGACAGTGACAAGCATCCATCTACACTATGTTGTTTTCCTCCCAGAAGAGACGATAAGAAAGAAGAATTGCTCATGACAAGGTAAGCGCAAAAAACAGGGGCACCAGAAGTTTTGACAGCTACAATGAGACTTTGCTTTTGTTACTGAAATTCTGTGAAAGTTTCATTTGATTGCTGGGCTTTAAATTGTTAAGTAACCAAATTAGACTTATTCAGTCTTCAATCCTTAGCCACATACATGTACATGTACTTTGATTTTATGACCTTGACTGAAGGCCTTGGATGACTGGTGAAATCTGGAAATGCTATTAACCAGTATTTTGTCCTTTTCCCTCAATGTATTCTACCTTTCTTTTCATAAAAAAATTCTTTTGATCATATATGGCCTGCAACACGCGAAAGGGGGCATTCAAACGTTTGCGTAAAGTGTCGTCTCGGATCAGCCTACGCAGTCCACGCAGACTAATCCCAAACAAAAATGTCTGTTTTTATGTAATTTTCTGTTTTGCACAAGTCTAATGTAGGACAAAATCTAATGTAGTCGTAAAGTGTCGTCTCGGATTAGCCTGCGCGGACTGCTTTACGCAAATGTCCGGATGCCCTTTTTCACGTGTTAAAAGCCACATAACTGTAAATGCTTTTAATATGGACAACAAGTGTAAATTTTTGTCTGATAAAGAGATTAAAAGTAAAACCCTCGTGTCCAGGCAGTTTTGGTAGGATAATCTTATGTCATGACAATAAGTATGTTCAGAGTACAACATCGTAGCGGTCTTACTTGGTATACAGTATTCTGAAAAGCATGTTACTTTTCCAAGCAACGAAGTTTACGACTCAAAAAAAAAATCAAAACATTTGCAGATGACAAATTAAATATAGTGCATTTAATGATGACATATTAGATATAGTGCAAATGACGATTTTGCGAAAAATTCTTCCTCAGGGTTGTTAAAACTCTGAACTGTGTGCTAAAGGGTTAAATCTGACTTTAACATTTTACCAGATACAAGGACTTCAGGTTCCTTTAACTTGAAAGCAGTTGCAGACAACAGCTTTATTAAACTGACTGGATTTGCTCCTGAAACAGAAGGTGACATGGGAAAAGGAAAGAAATCCTCTCCTTTCTCCACAATACTGTGAAAAGCCTCCCAAATTAAGCTTCTTAAAACTCTGGATTAATTTGCAATGATTCAACAACTTGAATGTTGAGAGGTACAATCATATACCATGCAAAATACATATGTGGTTTGCTTCAGATACCAGTAGTCAGAAATTATGTATTATGGCTATAACAGGTTTGTGTGGAGCTGACAAAATAGGAATACCTAGTGCTGATAATTTAGTTACACAATTTTCCTGAGGACCTGGCGGTGTAGATTTGTACCAAGCACTAGCTGTCAGTAGCCATACATCAAAATAGTCCGAAGTAATTAATTTATATCAACTTTTCTCCCAGAAAAGAAGAAACCCAATTACTAAACGATTCATCAATATTTCATGAAAGCCTGGTCATATTTTTGTCTCAGTATGCAAAAAATGTCTAGCCGTAATGTGGTTTCTATCTCCTTTTTCTTTCTTTTCTGTAATAAAACCAAAGACATAATTTCCTATACTAATCCAACTTTACAGCAAGCCAGTGACCCAGGTTAATACAAATGTGTCTTTATTTTCCTGATGCAGACAGCCTTTAAGGCACATTGAGGGAGTGGAAGCTTGTCACAGGTTTAGCGCTCCTTCAAAGCGCTAAACCCAGATCTAGTTGCTGATGCTGACACTATCCACATAGATCAGTGTCTGTATTCACCAACCATTCTCAAGAACGTTCTTAGTCTCATTCTCCAAGATTTTCTAAATTTGAAAGTAACACAACTTCTGATTGGCTAAACCAAATGGTTTAGCCAATCAGAAGCTGTGTTACTTTCAAATATTGAAAATTCTTCAGAGTAAGACTAAAAACGTTCCCAAGGATGGTTGGTGAATACAAACCAAGATTGCACATAATAAGCAGTCTGATCATAGATCTACTATACTTGTATCTTGCAAAAAACAAACCTTGAAATAGCAATTCTTTGGTTGTTTTTGTTAACCAAAGCCTGTAAACCTGACCAAGTGTCTGGCTTGACCTAAATTTCATGGAGACAAACAACTGTACAAAGTGTCATTCAGATTAGATGAAAACTCTGGCAACCAAAATTCTTTGGTCAACTTGACCCAATGACCTTGTTTCTGACTCCTTATGATATTCTGATCTTAGATATCCAACCTCTGATATTCCATGAAATGGTCTTGCATTGGGTCTATATTGGCAGTCCAAAAGAGTACCTAAATGTTGCTCTTCTCAGACTATGAGAATACATTCTAAATATCTGGGCTGAGCCCCGATAGCTCAGTCTGTAGCGTGCAGGACTTGAGAACAAGGGGTCATGGGTTCGATCCCTGGCTCGGCCAATTTCTTTCCGAGGATTGATGATAGTCATTGCGACAGGATTCATTCCTCTCCCACCACTGACCATTGTTTCGACGATGGTTATGTGGGAAAGCAGCAAGTGGCTTGGAAAGAAAATTGTGCGGAGTACTGGTAAAAGAGACTCCAGGAAAGCATGGATAGGTGCACTGGCCGCCGCGATATAACTGAAATAATGTTATAAAACGGCGTTAAACACCATACAATCAATCTAAATATCTGGTGCCTCTTAAATCTTCACCACAAAATCCTGTATTTTAACTACCAAGAGAAAAATGCCTTTTCAATTCATTGTTGGAAAAAGGAGAAAATGCCAGTTACCAGCATTTTCTCCTTTTTCCAACAATTTTTTCTGCTCTTTCAAAAACATCATATAAGTCATATTCAAATTTCTTTGTCTAAACTCCAAGTGTTTTTGAATTTGACAAGTCTTGATTATTGTAATTTGGTAAAGCATTAATATTTGGGTTTAATGTCATTTAAAACAAGCCTTGCTGTTTTAAAGGAACAACAATTGTTACATGGCACTTGAAAGAGTAAAAGTAAATATGTACTTCACAAATTAATATCAACTTGTTTCTGTTCTCTTTGTTGACATACCACTGAAATTCAGTCTGCCTCTTTATTTGTATAAAAATATACAGGTGAAATTGTGTCTCCAATCATGTGTCAATATTTGAAAAGTCTGAAACATTAACTCTAAATGGCCTGCAACACACGAAAAGGGACATTCAGACATTTACGTAAAGTGTCATCCCGGATCAGCCTGCGCAGTCCGCACAGGCTGATCCGAGACGACACTTCCGATCGTGCGTGAATTTTCTGTTTCACGCAAGTCTACTGTAGGACAAAATCTAATGTTGACGTGAAGTGCCGTCTCGGATAAGCCTGCGCAGGCTGATCGGAGACGACACTTTACACAAATGTCCGAAGGCCCCTTTTCGCATGTTGCAGACCAAATGACAAGGCTAGAACCCAATCCTATATTTTTGTAGACTGCAAAGACCAAAGAAAGATCGAGTAAACTGTGCAGTCTTGTCTTTCATCTCTCACATCCAAGTATTTGAGAGACATTTTGGCAAAAACAACAATTGTCAATAATTGGTTCTGAACTAAAATTGTCACTTTCATTCATTAAAAAAGCCATTGGATTAAATCGATTGAACAGGACAAAATTATTCTAACTTCATTTCTATCATTTGGGAAATCTTGTGGATCACAAATAGTGATTTCAAAGATACTTTAAAATATTAATGTAAAAAAAAATGCAAAACTTCATACAAGATGTCCCTTTTCTCACATGCAAGTTATGCATTTCAGAATCAAAATTATACATATACCTTATAGAGACAGAGAAATAAAGAATTGATCAATTACAAAGGTTAGAATTAGTAACTTTTCAGACAATGTTTTCAAGCATCCTCTTCCTCTGGTTCGATTAAAAAGAAGTGATTGTTTGGCAAAGGGTTAAAGTGTTCATGAATGGAGGAATAGTTAAACTAAATATTAGGGATAAAAAATACAGCACTGACATCTCAGCAGTATTTGATCTTCCAGGCTATATTTTCTTTTGTCTGGCCGGCAGTGTTTAACCATCAATTAGTGACCACTGGCTGACCATACATTATAACAGAAATTTAGAGCTCTCCTGAAATAACACATTTGGTCTGAGCCCACAGTTGTCATTAATGTGTGAAACACTCGGTCATTATGGACCATTAGGCAATGACAATTTATACTCTTTCTGCCAATTACTGCTAAAAACATAGCTAACCGCTGCCCCATGTTTTATAAAAGAAATCAATCAGTAAATAATGGTCTCCTGCAGTTTGACTTTTCCCATTCTTTACCTGAACCTCACTGTAATACATTGGCAACTTGCTCTTTATCCTGGTATCATTTAACCCTTAACCCTGTACCACACAATCCAGAGTTGTAGTGACCCTGACAGAAAAGACTTTTTAAACATTTTGGGAAAAGGAGAAAATGCTGGTCACAATGTTTTCTACCATGTCAAAGATAAAGTCCATCATTTGAGCCACATTTAAATTGTCATCTGCAAATACTTTCAATATTGATGAGTCTACATTTTTGTCATGAGGTAAAGAGTTCAGCACCTTTTCCAAACAAGAGCACAGCATGCAGTTGCCGACGCGTGGCTGCATGCCCTTGATTTTCAGTGAAAACTATCAGTCGAAAAAGGGGCATAACTGTGTCAAAAATATTTTGATGGGTTATCTGCCACTGTTGTATGAGTTCCTCTTGTGATAGTTAACAACTCGTCCAAGCTTGAAGTATCTTCAGTAATAACAGATATTACAAAATGTCAAAGTTCCGCAGACGACAATGCCAGGGCTATGAAAAAAACATATTATTAGCTAATAGAGTTGCCCTTGTGGCCACTATAGATCAAGATCAGACTGAACAAAATGTGCAGTCTGATCTTTAATCCTAGCTGTCCACTTTTCTGTAACACTTAAGACATTGTATTCATTTTCGGATTATGTTTCAAGGCTGAAAATGTCTTTTAGGTTCATTTGAGGCTCTAGGTGTTAAGCCCTGCAAGGCCAAATAAACCAAACAGACAATTTCATGCTAGAAATTAGACCACAATAATTGCAATTTCATGATTGCACTTGTCCACAATATCTCAGCAAAGCAGACTGTGTAGATCAAATACTAGATAGGACGTCTTTCTTGATTTACACGGGTCACAAATGCAACCTTAGTTGTAAAAAGCACTACAGGGTTACAACCTGGTTTCAATGAATTATAACACTGATGATAAAAATGCTATTGTTCATAATTGGTAGCTAACTTTCCATTGTGCTTGTTTCTAAAATCATGCATCAGAGCAAGAATCCCACTGTGTAATTTTTTTCCTAACAAGAGGGCCATGATGGCCCTGTATAGCTCCACTGGCTAATAAATCAAAACACTACAAGCCAAACATTACAATACTTGGTTAAGGCCCACTAGATAAAGCAACACGCAAAATTTGGTAGCCCTAGACCTTATGGCTAGGTACAAGTAGATTTTTAAAGTTTTCCCTGTATAAGCCCATGTTAAATTTGTGACCCCCGGAGCGGGGCCAAATTTGACCCCAGGCCTATAATTTGGGCACCCTTAGTAGAGACCCACTAGATAAAGCTACATGCAAAATTTGTTAGCCCTAGGCCTTATGGCTAGGTACGAGAAGATTTTTAAATTTTTCCCTATATAAGCCCATGTAAAACTTCTGACCCCCCTGGGCAGGATCAAATTTGACCCCAGGGCTATAATTTGGACACTCCTGGTAGATGCCCACTTGATACAGCTACATGCCAAATTTGGTAGCCCTAGGCCCTATGGCTAGGTACCAGAAGAATTTTAAAGTTTTCCCTATATAAGCCCATATAAAACTTGTGACCCCCGGGGCGGGGCCAAATTTGACCTCAGGGCTATAATTTGAAGAAACTTAGTAGAGGTCCACTAGATAAAGCTACATGCCAAATTTGGTAGCCCTAGACCTTGTGGCTTCAGACAAGAAGATTTCCAAAGATTTTCAATATTTTTCAGTTTTGTTGCCATGGCAACCAGAGTTTTTTAAGGAATAAAATTCTTTCAAGAAATTCTGAAGACCATGACAGGATCATTTTTGTTAAGTTTCATCAAAATTGGATGGGTAGTTTCAGAGAAGATGTTTGAAATAAAAGTTAACGCACGCATGGACGGACGCACGCATGGACAGACGCACAACAGACACTGGGCCATGACATAAGACTGCTGGTCTTTGGCCAGTGGAGCTAACAAAACTGCATCTTCAGGCTTTTGCATTGGAATGTCCTTCATAACTACTTCAATATCAAAGTACTGAAAGTACTGACTGACTAGCGAATGCGGAATAAACAGCATTGGCAAGGATAAAACTTGGTTGGTCAATACATGATTGACGAAAAAATGGTCCAATCCAGTTATTATGTCTGGTCTGTTCCAGTTGGGGAAATGGGTCTGATCTGGTTTGGCGTGGTACAATAAAGTTAATTGGTCTTATCCCGTTTGATCTGATGACTTCACCCACAGGTCATAGCTATTTACTTGTCAAAATAAGAAATACCATAGCTCATAGATGCTGAAGTCACTGAAGATTCCAATTTTGGCTACTTTAAGCACCATTGACCTTGATAATACCTGCAGATTGAAAGTTTGTACTTAATCTTCTAGATATATAACGGCACAAAGTTTAACAAACCTAGCATATAAATTGTTGAAGTTATTCCATATTTTGGCTTTCTATTCTAAGTTACAGTGCTGGTTACCAGTATTTTCTCCTTTTTCCACAATGATTTCAAAAAGAAATACAAATGCATAAAGTAGCAGGCTATGAACTCTATATAACAAAATTTTCCTTGAGTGATAATAGGCTTATACATACAAGGGCTGTCCCAAAATGTCGTAGACAACACTATCTTTTATGGAACCCAACGTCAGATTTCAGTAAAATTTGCATGTTGTATCCATTATTCATTTGTGCATATTCATGTATAAAATGAAAAATCAAGATCGCATATAGTACATTTTATAAAGATATTTACAGGAATGGGGTACCTAACCCCGTGCACACCAAAATATGACTGGGTTTTATGAGCATGCTACATCTTTACATGTTTAAGATTCCAAACATGGTCATAATTGCTGGAAATCATTCTACGTGGACTAACATCATTGCATTTGATGTGATTACACCGAAGGATGCTTAGTAATGTTATTTTGGAAAAGAGTTATTGGATAAAACCTAGTGCAGTGGTTAATTCCAACATGCTGAAAATGGCGACGTAAAAGGAAATGGCTGCGCAGCGGAATCTTATTGAGAACATTGTGTACAATTAGATACGACGCCTACGCAAACTGCACGCTACAGAGAAATACAAATCTGTGTCAAGATCTCTTGTATTTGTTGACGGATGGACAGAGGAGCAGCATCCTACAGTAAAGACTTAGCACCCCTAGACTTTGCTTTGTTCTCCTATTTAAAGTCTCAGTTGCGGGGACATAGATTCGAAAACTGCGACAGGTCACTCTGCGAGTATTGATCAATTTGAAAAGCAAGTGGTTTGAATATGTATATGATAAGTGGGTCACACACCACCGTAAATGCATCGAGCACCACGGAGAGTACTTTGAAAAAGAATAAATTGTTTTCTAGGGACATCATGACATTGATGTTAGTGTGCGCCGGGTATGTATGGGTAGCTTATTTTAAATCGTGATAGACTGAGCAATTCTTAAGGTAGTTAGTTTATATTTCACACACATATGTACAAAGCTCTTGTAAAGAATTCCAAAACTTGCTGAATCTATTGTGTTAATACTGATTGTGTTATAGCCTTTGTCTATGCTATTTTGGGACAGCCCTCGTAGTTGTAGTAGATTGAATAGAACTGAATTTTCACAATTTTTCTATCTTTTGCACAGTCTTTTTTGTTACATGCTGTGTGAAATGGAGGTTTCTGAGGATAATGACTCAACCCAGATGAAAAATCAGTTCAAAGAATACCATGTTAGTGGATTTGTATAACAAATGCACTTACTGTGATCGATCTGGTTAAAACTAAATACATCGTGCACAATGATGCATGTGAGCTCACTTTCAATTTGGATAGCTGGTGTGTACCATGCTATCAGTTTGACCTGAACCAAATACTCATTTTACTTTCAGTTTTACCTAATATACCCCAACCTTGTTAATATACCCTAACCTTGTTTTTGTTGTTACTGTATATACAGTCCTACACATGTACATACAGTACAAAACCTTATACCAGCAAGAATTAACGGCGTCAGATTGTTGGATAAAATTGCTACTCGTTAATTAGTAATAAAATGGCAGAATCACTTTGACTTTCATGGCAGAACCACTTCGACTTTCCTTGCCCTTGCTAACTTCACTAACTAATTACATATACATGCACATGCATTACATTATTATAATGGAAATTTTATTTTTCATTTCACCAAATCATAGCTCAATTTCTGTTCCACAAATCCAATTTTCAGGACTTTGAGTCCTGTGATTAGGTTTTTGTCTGACCATGAGCCAAGCTGTGACAAGATTGACTAATTGATAGAGTATCTATCATAGCACCTTATAGAGATATATATCAACACACCTCTAATATCTAGACACCATCACATACAGGTATCATTACTACTTGTCAGGTTTCTAAGGTTACCAAATGTCACATGAAACAAAGTACTGACAGTACTGATGACCTTTTCATGTTGCTTTGACTAATATCACCTCCTGAAAACTAATTTGCATCAGATGACTTTGAAAATATTCTTGAATATTAGCAATAGTTAATACATTTGTTTGTTTGCTGTGTAAGCTATTTTCAACATTATATCAGTTCCATCTCAGTGACCAGTGCACGTATCAATGCTGCTCCAGTTTCTTTTCACCAGTGCTATGCACAACATTATTTCAGAGAAAGTAGCTATTTTCCCACAGAAACATCATCAAAACAATATTCATTGGTGAGACAGAAATGATCCTTGTGGCAATGACTATCTTAATTCTTTGCACAGAATCTGACCAGACTGAACCCGGGACCCTTGGGTTTCAAGCCCTGTATGTTATCAGCTGAACTTACAGGCTCGGCTAACATTTCAACTCATGTAAAAACATTGAGGCAATAAGAGGAAGAATTAATGGAAAATTTCTCCTTTTTCAACGATGTTTATAAAAGTTTTCTACAACAGAATGAAAATCATCTGGAAGTATTTGTCTGAAAAGTATTTTATCAATGGGCGTGTCAAACAATCATATTCATGCATATAAAATCCATGTCTTACAAATTCTACCTTAGTAATTACCACTTAAAGAAGTTAAATAACACGTATAATATTATTCAATGGCTTGGTATGAAAAACTGGCTTTGTTTTCCAGGATAGCATACATAAACACTTCCTTTATTTGGCGCTTAACCCTCAAAATATCACTCTCAACCTAAGTTGCCTTTGCTGCCCATATAGATCAAGATCACCCTGCACAAAACCTGTAGTCTGATCACTGATTTACACGGTTTGCTTTGCGGAGACAGTCTGGATAAGAGTAACCTTGGAAATGCAATTATTTTTTGGGTCCTATTTCTAACTGAAAATGTCCAATGGGTATATCAACCCTTTACCAAACAATCACAGGTTTTAACGACCCTGGGAAAAAAGCCTTTTGAAAACATTGTGGGAAAAGGAGAAAATGCTGATAACCAGCATTTTCTCCTTTTCCCACACTGTTTTCTACCCTATCAAAGAAAATTGTACCATTTATGCCACAATAAAATTGTCGTTTGCAAATGCTTTCAATTTGGACGATACTAAAATTTTGTTGTTTGGTAAAGGGTTAAATATTTTCAGGGTTAATAGAGACTTAATTACTAACCCACAAAGTTGTAAAATTTGTATATTATATTAATGGAATTCATAATTCAAAGGAGAACAAATAAGAGGTTATATACATTTTATATGAAAACCCAATGTATTATACTTATTTTATTCATAATCTTGGATTCACCTATTATTTCTCAATGAGAAAAGCCTCCTAAAATTCCTTGTGACCTTTCATATTTCCTTTGTTTTGGGCTCAGCATAATATCAGAGCAGTATTCAAATTTTAACTCACTAAGTACTGAAAAAAACTGGTGCATGACATTTTGTCGAAAGGGCATCTTGTCGAAACCCATGTATGTTATAAAATACCAATTCCTCAATTCCTAGATTTATATCACGAAAAACTCTGTCTGGGAGCAAGATTTGAGCCACAATTTGTCTGGGTTTGGGTAAGGGTCAGGGCTAGGGATCGTTTTCGACAAACAGACTTTTCAACAAAATGTCACGGATCCGAAAAAAACTTGCAGCAAAACATTTGGTAAAATATGACAAGTCAACATTTATCTAGGTTTTTTACATGAGAATGAAGGCCACACATGGAGAAATTGCTTGTTATAAGGGGCTTCTTCTTTGCAACAATGTTTTTGAAAGTGGTTTGGTGCACAGGAGCACCACTTGTGTGTTTAATTGATTGAATGGTGTTTTATACAGCTTTCAACATTATTTCAGTCATATCACAGGGACAGCTCACATATTCATGTATTTCCTGAGTTCCACAGTACTAGGGCTCTAAATTGTCTGAAGGACACTCCCAGGAAAAATCCAGTGGATCCAGTAAGGCTCAAACCAGGGGCCTCTAGGTCATGAGTCCTCCACTTTACCACTTAGCCATGCAGAACCCAACCACAACTGGTTGCCAATGCTCAGCTACATTTGCCTTCAGTGAAAATTCTAGGTCAAAAACGGGGCATAACTGTGTCAAATATAGTATGATGGTTACCTGCCCCTATTGTATAGGATACCCCTTTTGTTGGTTCACAACTAGCTCAACTTTGAAGTGAATATCTTCAGTAAGGACAGAGATATTATAAATTTCAAAGTTTTTGCTTGACAATGCAGATGATGCCAGGGCTATGACGTTAGTACCATAATGTTTTCTTTAAAAACAGCCAAGCTAATAATGTTTGCAAATTGTAATGTATTCAGCCATTATTTCATGCAAACATTTTAAAAGTTCAAATTATCTGACAGAACAAAAAAAAAGAACCCTGCAAACCGAGATAAAATACTAGTACATGTAGTTGAGTTGGGCTATTGCAAAGCAGGGTTCAGCTCTTTACCAGAACAACAAAATATTGGACCAGACAAAATTGTAAGCATTTACAAACCACAAATTTAAAACTTGCTAAAATGATGATTTCTCTCTTCGATGGGTAGAAAACATTATAGGAAAAGGAGAATATTTCTGCAGTAAAAAGCATTTTCTCTTTTACCCACAATTTTTTTTTTGAAAAGTCAAGTTTAATCTACCAGGGTCATTAAAACTTGGGATTGTGTGGTAGAGGGTCAATACATTTCCCCTGCATGCATTACAACAAGCAAGTGTCCATAAAATCAGTTTTGTCTAACAACCAAATGAATTATGAAGTTGACTAGTCCTTGGAAATGCAGGAAATTTACCAAAGACAAAAAGGTTAGATGCAGGTCAGCCTGCACAGTTTTGAAAATATTGTTGAAAAAGGAGAAAATGCTGGTAACTAGCTTTATCTCACTTTTCCTCACAATATTTTCTACATTAAATAGACAAATTTTATGTTTTTGAGTAACACTTAAATTGTCATCCACAATTGGTTTCAGTTGGTCGCATACAAATTTCTGTTGTCTAGTGAAGGCTCAGAATGGACCAGTATACAATCTCCTTGTTTGGTAAAAAAGTTAAAGAACAGAGACAGGTTTTTGACAATAAAAATACCCATGACTGAACTGAATCTCAGTGAGCCATGGCAATATGAATGATTATGATGATCTTTTCACTGTTAGCCCTTTACCACCCAACATGATTTTAGACCCACCCATATTGAAAGTATTTAATTAACCATTTACCAAACAATCCCTGGTTTTTATGACCCTGAGATAGAAGCCTTTTGAAAACATTGTGGGAAAAGGAGAAAATGCTGGTAACCAGCATTTTCTCCTTTTCCTACAATGTTTTCTACCCTGCTGGAATCAAATTTCAATTTTTGAGTTACGTTTATTTTGTCGTCTGCAAGTGCTTTCAATTTGGACCAGTCTAAAATTTTGTCGTTTGGTAAAGAGTTAAAGAGGAGAAACTAAAATTGACTCAAATGATGAAGTTACCCACATTTTCTACTTTTCCCACAACACAATGTTTTCAATGGCCTACTTCCTCAGGGTTGTTAAAACTCAGGGTTGTGTGGTAAAGGGTTACCAGATGAGCATATGTTGATTGCTCTTAACTTTTGGTCCACAGTTCACTGAGCTTAAATACTTATCATTCATTGGAAGAGAGGTGCCATTAAGTGAGAGGAATGTACCAGAATTTAATCATATCACATTTTGTTCAGGCACATTATCCTGGCTTGTTAAGTGGTCATCTCAATATGTTATCATTGATGTCACTTGGTTGGACATTATTTAATATCTGACTACTTTAAACCCTAGACCACAGAATAAAATTTTACACTTGTCCATATAGACAGCCCTTGTTGATAATGAATTAAATGTGGCTCAAATGGATGAGAAGTTTTTCTGAGAGGGTAAAAAAAAAACAATGTTCAATGTTGTCATAATGTGGGTAAAGTAGAAAATGCTGGTCACCAGCATTTTCTTCTTTTCCCAAAATATTTTAAAAAGCTTTCTCTGTCAAGGTCATTTTAAGTCCGGATTGAATAGGAAAGGATATCACTGAACCAGAATTTTTCATTAGTAAGACCACAATCATAATACATTTACATGATTGCTTTGGTCAAAATATCCCATAAAATATTCAAGCTCTACATACCATAGGCGTAGCCAGGATTAAAGTATTTATAAGCACAGTGAGGCACGAAGTGCCGATGACGGAAAGAAGCTGGAGGATGGCATTTATTGTACAGCATAGAGGAATTCCCTAGTCATCAATGCATCAATTTAACCCAGTTATTTAGTTTGAAAAGGTGCTAAGATCTAAACAAAAATCCATACATGCATATGATATCGTGAATCACAACTTAAGTCGCGAAATTTTTTCATTCGCATGTCCATCAATAGGCAAAATGGGTGCTACACCCTTGCATACCACCCGATAATGCTACAAAAAATGAAAAATAAATGCAAAGATTATAATGTCTAATTGTCAGTGCTACATCCAACACTGAATCAGAATCAAGCTTAACGAAAGAATTCCTTCAACAAAAACTGAGAATTTTCAGTTTTTGAAAAGGTTTTCCAAAGATACTAGGAGTCTGCAGTTGATACTTTAGTATGCATTTAAACTGGTAAACATTTATGTGGTGTTGAATGGAGAGTTACATCTGTAATTTCTAAAAGTTTGCTGAAGTTCTCACAGAAATGTGAGAAAAGCATAAAAATAAGTGAAAAGTAATTACAGTAAATCATTTATGTGTTAAATGAAGCGTTTATTGTTTATTTTCTGGCAGCACCTTAAAGCAAACATTGGTGTCAGATCTAATGTTTAAACAGGGAGCTGAGAAAAAAAAACAGGTTCCTTCTAACACATGTTACAAAATGTATCATCTATGTAACTTGTTCTGTCATCTGCAGTTAGCTGTAAAATTAACATTTTCAGACATAAAATGTAAGTAAGATATATCACAGTTTCGCAATGTTAACAAAACTTCACAAGAAAAACAGATAGAGCAGATTCAGATTCAAACTGCATGTTCTGTATAGAGTGATTTTGATAAAAACTGACCACAACCCTAACTAGTTGCACCTGAAACTTAACCCTTTACCGCACAATGCCGACTTTTAATGACCCTGGGAAAGAAGCCTTTTGAAAACATAGTGGGAAAAGGAGAAAATGCTGGTAACCAGCATTTTCTCCTTTACCCACAATGTTTTCTACCCTATCAAAGAAAAATTGCACCATTTGAGCAACATCAACATTGTTGTCTGCAAATGCTTTCTTTTTGGACAAGTTGAAAACTTTGTCGTCTGGTAAAGGACAAATCTCTAGTTGTGCAATCATATCCATATTCTCTTTGTCAATAAAGAACTTTAACTCTGTAATGGATGACAAGGATTTCGAGTTGTCCAAATGAAAGCATTTGCAGACGACAAATTAAATGCCACAAAAATCATTGACTTTGCTTTTGAAAATAGAGAAAATATTGTGGGAAAAGGAGAACATGCTGGTTACATGTTCCAACATTTTCTACTTTTCCTAAATTGTTTTCAAAAGGCCTCAGGGTCCTTCATACTGAGGTTGTGCAGTAAAAGGACAGCCAGCATTTTCTCCTATTCTCACATTTCTAGTCCTTTCAGAGACAAATTCCATCATCTTAGTTGCTTTGAATATGTTGGCTGTAAATGCTTCCAATTTGGACAAGTGTAAAATTTTGTCTTCAAGTAAAGATTTGCAAGTTATTAAGTTCAAAAAAAGATTCTTTGGTTTGTCTATATTCTAGAATGAATGGCTACTCTGAAACAGGTGTACCAAAATCCAGAACTGACATAAACTGAAAATTTCTTGATAGAAAAAAATGTGGGATGTGAGGCAATTTTCAGGATCCATGTTTAATGAAGCATCCCAAATTTTATGCCAATTTTCATTTTTGTCATAAGAAGGAAGCTAAATCTTACTGAAACGCCAAACTAATTAGTGAAATGTTTATTTAAAGCTTGTGTTTTTCACCCTCACCTAATGATGAGAAAAGCAGAACAAAAGAAATTCCATATAGAAGTCATTCAAGTGCTTCAGATCAGGCTTCCACACATGTTTCATTTGTCAGACAGATTCCTAACTACCTTTTTGTGTCTCAAGGACTTGAAATCAATTATCATTGAAAATGCCACAGGACTTATCTCATTAAAACTACCACAACAAATTATCTCGTAAAAATTTAGATGAAACAATCATTTTAGAAACCATAATCTTTATTTTGTACATTCCTAAACTCTTTAACAAATGACAAAATTTGGGACTCAACCAAATCGAAAGCATTTGCAGATGACAAATTAAATGTAGTTCAAATGATGATTTTTGTCTTTGATAGGGTAAAAAACTTTGTAAGAAAAGGAAAAAAATGCTGGTTATCAGCATTTTCTCCTTTTCCCACAAAGTTTTCAAAAGCCTTCTTCCACAGGGTCGTTAAATCTCTGAATTGTGTGGTAATAGGTCAACAAACAAAAAGGACATTTTCTCTTAGTTTGAAAGGCTTATGCAAAAATCAAGTCTTTACCAAACGACAAAAGTTTGGACTCAAGCAAATTGAAAGCATTTGCAGACGACAAATCAAATGATGATTTCTGTCTTTGATAGGGTAGAAAACATTGTTGGAAACAGAGAAAATGCCTGTTACCAGAATTTTCTCCTTTTCCTACAATGTTTTCAAAAGCTGTCTTCCTCATGGTTGTTAAACTTGGGATTGTGTGATAAAGGGCTCAGGCAGTTTTAGCTACAAATCTAAAGACACTGTGATTTGAGTTATTTACTACAAGTATTCAGATTATTTCAAAGACATTATGACTTAAGATACTCTCAAGAAATAAGTATACATGTCTATCCAATCATATCAAAGAAATCAAAACACCTACCTCATGGTCAACATCTCCAAATACTGAGTTATTTCCGAAACTTATCTCATGTTCTCGAAAACCATCTAGGTCATCTTCGAAAGAAAAACTCACTTCTTTCTTTTTCTTTAAACTGTCTACTTTATCATATGGCCGTGACATCAATGTTCCATTTTGATTTGTTTCTTTGGTGTCACTTAAATTGTTATGAAGTTTATTGATCTGAATATCCTGATTTTTTAATCGATCACGATCAAACTTTCTAATCAAACATATAACAACAATGATAGCAGCAGATAAGAAAACTGTTATCACTATGACAACTATCACTATGGCAATATGTGAATTTAACCCAGAACCTTCTAGTGGCTCTGCTGCTAATGTGGCATTACTGTATTGTACAACAAGGTGTAATGTTTCTTGCACTGAATGTTGGGGTATACCCCCATCATGAACTTCTATTGTCAATTGAAATTGTTCCTCATCACCCTCTCTTACTTCTATTTTATTGGCCATTGTCATAACTCCAGTTCTTGCATTTAATTTGAACAATCTTCCTGTATTTCCACTGGAAATGAAATAGGACAACTGTTTGTTTCCACCAATATCAGCGTCATAGGCTCTAATTTGAGTAATAAATGTTCCAACAGGTAACAGATGAGGTATTATAACTGTATTGTTTGATGGATTCGGAAATTCAATAAATGGAGGTTCATCATTTTCATCATCAACATTCACAACAACTTTGACACTACTTGTTCTTTTAGGAACACCTTTATCTATTGCAATTACAGTAAACTCATATTTTCGTTTTATTTCACGGTCTAGTTCACGATTTGTCTTGATAACGCCATCAGGAAACAGAAAGAACGGTAAATCATTCTCAGCAGTATCTGATATAGCAAAAGTAAAAATTCCATTTTCTTCTGTGTCAGGATCATACGCAATGAGTCTATCAACATATTTCCCAGAGGGACAATTTTCCATGACAGAAAAGTTGAACACTGATACATTGAAGGTAGGAGCATTGTCATTGACATCTAAAATATTGATAAGCACTGTAGCACTTCCATTCTGTGAAGGTTTTCCTAAATCAGCTGCAAATACTTTAAAGGTCCAACTCGTTTTATTCTCTCTGTCAAAGGATCTCATTGCCTTGATTATACCTTTATTTGGATCTATTCGAAAATAAGGGGTCACAAGAGGGTCAAGATAGTAGAAAACATCTCCATAATGTCCCGAATCTTTATCAGTAGCAACAACTGTGATAACAACTGCCCCTATCTTGTTGTTTTCATAAATTTCTTCAACATAATTCTGAGTGGAAAAGACTGGTTCATTGTCATTCTCATCAGTAACTCTAACTAGAAAGGTTGATGAATTGGTAAGAGAAGGGACTCCATTATCCCTACAGGTCACTGTAACTGTATGAATATCCTGTGTTTCTCTATCTAGTTCTCCTTTAACCACTACCTTATAACCTTTGTTAGGCAGACTGTCCAGTTCAAACAAGTTTCCACCAACACTACATGTAACAACTCCATTTTGTCCTGTATCCTTGTCAACCACTTCCACATGGGCCACAAAGGAACCTGGGCCAGCCCCTTCAGACACATTTTTAACCCTACCACTTCCTGTAGACAGAAGATTTACACTAACTGATGGAGGATTATTTCCAGAGTCTTCTATGTTGATTGTTACTATTGCTTGTTTTTGTGACAAGAGTGGAGGAGAACCCTTGTCAATGGCTTCCACAATGATCTTGTAGTTTTTACCTGGTTCATACACAAGGTCACCAATTACACTTAACACTCCTGTAACCTCATTCATGGCAAATACAGAGGTTATTTCAGTAGTATCTTGCTGGTGAGGACTAAAGCGATATTCTATCTTCCCGTTATCTCCAATATCTCTGTCAATGGCCTCTATTTGAAGTATTCCAGTACCAGGTTCTGTATTTTCCTTTATAGTTATATTGTAAGCAGTTTTGGTTAACTCTGGAGCATTGTCATTTTCATCTTTGATAGAAATGTTTAATTTCATTGAGCCTGACTTTGCAGGATTTCCCCCATCCCATGCTGTAATGTTGCATGTATAAAAATCTTTTATTTCACGATCTAATCTGCCAATCACCACTAGTTTGACTGAAAGACTTCCATCAAGTTTTCTTTCCACATTCAGTGTGAAAAGTTCATTATATCCATCAAGTTCGTAATACTGTATTGAGTTATTTGTACCTGTATCAGTATCTTCAGCACTTTTTATGAGATAGGATGAACCATTGACTGCTGATTCAGGAATTTCTATAAGCTGAGTAGTTAAAGGAAATATAGGAGCATTGTCGTTGATATCTTTAACAATAACATTAACAGAGATAATCTCAAACAAAGAGGAATCTTTTCGTGTTGATCTGGCAGCTATATCGAAAGTTAAAACACATGGTGGTGGTGCCCTGCACTCCACCAGAGATTCTCTGTCCACTACAACTGTTGTATAAAGAGAACCAGTCTCATCATGGACACTTATCATGGACTTAATACTAGTTTGTTGAAGAAAACTAAACAATAAATGATTTCTATCTTCTACTGGAATATAGTCCATAAAACCAGGAGCTGTTGAAACATTTCCAATGAAAGTCCATCTTTCTGACTCTTCTACAAGTGGAAAAGTAACTTCAAAGTTCTGTGCCTGGGTCACACTTGCCAGAATTGCGAAAATAAATGAAAGCACTTGCATACTGGAATCTGTAAATGTGTTAGCCATCACTGTTAATATTCTGTTTGTAGCTTGTGTACACTTTGGTTTAGCATGTCGTAGGATGAAATGGCTTTTGTCAACTGAAATGATAATTATAGCAGAATAGGTAATATTAACACCAAGTCTAAAATGAATTTTCTTGACTCTTTAACTGATAATACAATTTTAGACTTGTAAATGCTGAAATCATTCGCATTCAACTCTTTCCATTGCTCACATAATGGAATTCTTCTTTTTTCAACAATATTTTCACATCCCTCTTTCTCAGGGTCTTACTAACAAGTTACCAAGTTTTGAAAAAAAAACAACATTTTTTTAAACCCCTGCGCCAGACAGTGTTTGAGAAGATCAAGGGAAGAGAAACGATTTCTTGTGACAAGTAATTGCTCCTTTTCCCACAGAGTGCCCCATATCAATTAAAAGCATACCCACACACAGTTTCTTTTTCTTAATCCTTTACTGCTCAATGCCGACTTTTAACAACCCTGGGAAAGAGGCTTTTTGAAAACATTGTGGGAGAAGAAGAAAATGTTGGTAACCAGCATTTTCTCCTTTTCCCACAATGTTTTCTACCCTATTTAAAAAAAAAATTGCACCATTTGAGCCGCACTGAAATTGTTGTCTGCAAATGCTTTCAATTTGGACAAGGCTAAAATTTTGTCATCTGGTAAAGGGTTAAAGTGCTTCTTGTTTTTGTATTCATTCCATACTGTCCAAGTCACCTTCAGACAAAAGACAACAGTATGTTCTTAACCCATAAAGTGATAGAACTGACTTAAGTTGTTTTTGCATACAGTGTCTGATCTTGGATCTACATTGTCCACTACTTGTTTGACCAAACAACCTTGAAATAGTATTTTGGATGTTTGCTCTGATTGAAAAGGTCCATTTCATTAATTCAGTGCTGTATTACTAAGGGTTAAACACTGAAAAAATCTAATACTGGGTGAGCATGGTGAAATGCTGGAAAAAAAAACAACAGTTTTTGAGTTGATTTCACATTGCTACTTCACCACAGACAGGATGTCACTGCATCTAGCACATCTAATATTTCCAAGCCAAGTTCAATTGTTCAAATGATCAAGCATGCGCCACATCCAATGTGTTTTTACTACCTTCTTCTTAAGACCTTTCAAATCATATGTTGTTACCCAACATTGTTATAACAGTATTTGTTTTAACTCTTATCCAAACTACAAAATATAAGACTTCCCTACATTAAAAGCATCTGCAGACGACAAATGTGACTGAAATATTGAAATTTGTTTATGGAGGGGTAGAAAACATTATGTGAAAGGGAGAAAATGTTGGTTACCATTGTTTTCTCCTTTTCCCACAACGATTTCATTAGCCTTCTCTTACAGGGTCATAAGAAGTCTGGGTTGGGTGTTAAAGGGTTCAAGGAAAACAATAATTTCAAATGCTCATCAGTTTCATCCATATTTTTTAGAAGCTTAACTCTTTACCAAACGACAAAATTTTAGACTGGTTCAGTCTGCAAGCACTTGCAGACGACAAATTAAAAGTGAATCAAAAATTGAAATTAGATTTTGGAAGGGTAGAAAACATTATGGAAAAAGGAGAAAATGCTGGTTACCAGCATTTTCTTCTTTTCCCATAATGTTTTCAAAAGCTTTCTCTCTCGGGGTCGTTAAAAGTCAGGATTATGTGGTAAAGAGTTAAAGTTCTGTCAAATAATATCCAAAAAGTGAAACAAACCCTTGATTACACACAAAGGGCCATAAAAGGGAATTTATAAATTACCAAGAACTATTTCCAAAGCCATACAAACAAATCAAGTTCAAATAAAAGATGAGAAAATGCCTAGGGGTAGAATTTGTGTTTCATATTATAATAGCCTTCCAATTATATGCTATTTAAGAGTTCTTTAAGAGTTCTGGATGAAAATGCTGGTTTTGTTTCTCAAGGGTATGTTTTCTTTTCTTTACCCTTCACAATACATTCCCATATTTAACCCATTACCACACAATCCTTACTTTTGACGACCCTGAGAAAGAAGCCTTTAGAAAACATTGTGGGGAAAAGGAGAAAATGCTGGTAACCAGCATTTTCTCCTTTTCCCACAATGTTTTCTACCCTTCACAAAACAAATTTCAAATTTTCAGTCACTTTTATTTTGTCGTCTGCAAATGCTTTCGATTTGGACAAGCCTAAAATATTGTCGTTTGGTAATGAGTTAAATAACCCTGATGAAGAAGGCTTTTGAAAATACTGTGGGAACAGGAGAAAATTCTAGTAACCAGCTTTTCTTCTTTCTCGACGTTTTCTACTATTTCAAAGATAGAAATCATCTCTAGGTTTGCTCAAATTTGTCGTCTGCAATTGTTTTTAATTTGATGAGTCTTAATGTTTTAAAGCTTTTGAACACATTGTGGTAACCAGTGTTTTCTCCCTTTCCCACAAACTTTTCCAGCCTTTCAAAGACCACTTCCACCATTAACCCTTTACCACACAAGCCCGAGTTTTAATGACCCTGTGAAAGAAGTCTTTTGAAAACATTGTGGGAAAAGGAGAAAATGCTGGTAACCAGCATTTTCTCCTTTTCCCACAATGTTTTCTTCCCTTCCTTAAACAAATTTCAATTTTTTAGTCACATTTATTTTGTCGTCTGCAAATGCTCTCAATATGGACCAGTCTAAAATTTTGTCATTTGGTAAAGAGTTAAAGCAACATCTAATTTTTTGTCTGAAAATACTTTGGATTCAGACAAGTCCAAAATTTTGTCATTTGGTACAGAGTTAAAACCACAGACAAGTATTTGACCTGTCAGAGAATGAGTTAAACCACCAAATTAACCGCTCACAATTAATATTTAATACCTTTTCAACTAACTTGCAGGAAGAGACTGGTGTTTACCAGACAACTAGTCATATTCAATGCATTAAACTTCATCTTCTCTCCCAGAGGGAAATATCTTTTTTAAATAATGTATCACAGATTCCAAAGAGAGCATGCTCTTTATTTTTAGTTCCGCACAAAAAAATGTCATAGGTACGGTAATTTTGAAATGTTCAAAACCCATTAAAACTCACTTAAAGCACAAAAGCATATCATGAGAAAGAACTTGGATGATTGAAAATTTGCTGTATGTAAACACAGTATTCAATATCAAACTCTTAAATTTTCAATTTCAATGCTAAGAAGGTTAACAAGAGCACTCCATGTGGGTGCCAATGCCCAGTTGCAGTTGCTTGATTTTCAGTGAAAATTGTAAGTCAAAAAAGGGGAATAACTGTGTCAAAAATAACTTGATGCTAACCTACCCTTGTTGTATGGGTTCCCCTTTAGATATTTAACAACTTGTCCAAGTTTGAAATAAATATCTTCAGTAACAACAGAGATATAGCAAAATGTTGAGGTTTTTGCATGACAACAACACAGATGACAACAGGCCTACCTGGCAATAACTTATGTAGAAATTTTCTGATTTCTTTGAAAACAGCCCAGCTAAAAATGCTGTACTTACAAACACCAAATCCAATGTCAATCCATTTCATGAAATACAAACACAGACAGAAAAAATTTCTCACCTCCAAAATGAGCTTCATTACAAATCATCAAAAAACTGTGACAAAAAGCCTTTATATCCTTGTCAATATTTACTCTTGTGTAATTCTCCTTGTATCTAAAGGGAGGGAAAATACAGCTGATTGACAAACAAATGATACAGGTCCCCCCATTGATATAGTCTCTAATAAACCTGAGAGGATCAATTGTTATCAAGAAAAGTAAACAATTTCACCCTCCCAAATAGAAGAGTTGGTCTTTTGGCACAGAGTGCCAGGAAATGATATTTGACAGGCATTTTGGGTATAAATACATCATCATTAAAGGATAAATGTTTTTGTTTGTTCGGTATAGAGCATGGCAGCCTCTGACAGACCAGTTTTAAAGTTCTACCACACAGTCCCGAATTTCAACCATTCTAAATGAGAGGGCTTTTGCAAACATTGCTGAAAAAAGAGCCAATGCTGGAAACCAGCATTTTTCCTTTACCTACAATTTTCTACCCTTTCCAATACAAATCCCATCATTTGAGTATTATTTTATTTGTCACCTGCAAATGGGTTGAATTTAGACTAGTTAAAAATTTCATTGTTTAGTAAAGAGCTATGGAAGTTATGGATATGACGATTGGTATGGAACGACTCATATGGAACACAGGAAACACTCTAGAAAGGTCTATTCACCTGCAATAAACTAGAAGCCCTAATATGTGGACTGCATGCAATATTCACATCTGATGTCCAGCTGGCTTAATATATTTAACTCTTTACTGCACATCAAAGATGTGGACTCGTTCAAACTGAAAGCATTTGATACAGACTATAATTAAATGTGGATCAAATGATGGAATTACTCTTTGATCGGGTAGAAAACATTGTAACAATTGTGGGAAAAGGAGAAAATGCTGGTAACCAAAGGTCCTTCTCCGTCGGGGTTGCTGAAACTAGGAATTTAGTGGTAAAAAGTTGACTTTTTACAGCAGACCACAAAACCTTAAACTGGTCCAAACTGAAAGCATTTGCAGATGAGAAATTAAATGTGGCTCAAGTAATTTGTTCTTGTCTTCTAAAGGGCTGAAGACTTATGGGAAACGGAGAAAATGGTGGTATCCATCATCTTATCATATCACAATGTTTTCAAGGAATCTTCCTCAGATGGGTTAAAACAAAACATTCATGTATTTTGTTACTTCTCTTTTGTGACAAAAACAGATTCACTAAATTCCTTGTTAATTCAATATTTTGAACACACTACAGGGTCTATAATTTATTTGGAATTAGATTATATACAACATAAAACATATATACCATGATGTAATAAAAGACAATCAACCAGAGCATTTTCAAGCTAATGCATGATGTATTAGCATCTCAATTGCATTTTGTGGTTTACAGGCTTAGGTTGAAATCCAATTTGAAAAAAATCAGAACAATCATACCATTTTTCATGTTTTTTTTTATACAGAAATAGTCCAGCATGATAGATTTTGGTACATATGTTCTGAAGAGTGTTAATGAAATGAACAAATGAACCTTTACATACTGTAGCTACGTATGAAAATCAGACATTTACAGTCTTTGAAACAAAAATGTGTTACCCAGAACCTGGATTTTGTTATTCACTGGAATATGTAGACACTGTAGATCAAGACTGGAATGCACAGAACATGCAGTCTGATCTTGGAGCGCTGTGAGGATTAAAATACATATTTTCAGTCAGTAGAAAAACACATGACATGCTATTTCAAGGCTTTTGTATTAGAATGTTGCAAAAAGCTAAGGACATCATATATCCAAGATCAGACTGTATGTTCTAAGTAATAAAACCCTTAAAGCGCCTTTCACGACTAGAGTTGCCTTTGAGGCCAGTGTAGATCAAGATCAGATTGCACTAAACATGCAGTCTGATCTTTGATCTACATTGTCCGCTTTGCTGAAACAGCACTGGCAAAAAACGACCATGAAATTGCAGTTATCTGGGTCTTATTCCGGGCTGATAATGTCCATTTGGTATATTGAGCGCTTTAAAGGCCGACCTAGAACTACACCACTGTAAGAAGCAACAAAAGTTGTGCCTCTCGCTTAGAGCAAACCATTTGCCAAATTGTAAGGTAAAATTTTAAGAACCCCCCCCCCCCCCCCAAAAAAAAAGACTTTTGGAAACTTTATTGGAAGAGGAGAACAATGCTGGAAACTAGCATTTTCTCTGTTTCTCGCAATGTTTTTGATCTTTTCATACACAAATCCTATCATTAGGGTACACTTTCAACTGCCATCTGAAAATGCTTTTAGTATGGCTAACTCTAAAATTTTGTCCTTTGTCAAAGATTTAAAGATCTACAAGAGACATAAATTGTCCCACAAAATAATGTGATCCTTCCAGCAATATCACTAAATCGTGATAGAACCTAACAATACAAGCTCTAATAGATATAAAATTTCCTGATGGTTCTCAGACAGGCACAAACTTACTACAGGAAAAACGTGAATCAATAGGTTTTTTTTTTAACTCTTCCCTTATTCTGTAGCAATTTTACTGTTGAGTATCAGACAACTGATTGACCTGGGTCCTTATTCACCAACCATTATTAAGAACATTCCTGGTCTTATTCTCCAGAATTCTCGAAATTTGAAAGTAACACAACTTCTGATTGGCTTAACCATTTGGTTTAGCCAATCAGAAGTTGTGTTACTTTCAAATTTTAAAAATCTTGGAGAAAAAGACTAAGAATATTCTTAAGAATGGTTGGCAAATACAGACCACGAAAGTCTATTGGCATTTAACCCCTAACCAAACATTCCTGTTTTTAACAACCCAATTGAAGAAAGCTTTTGAAAACATCAGGGAACTTATCAAGAAAATGCTCGTAACCAGCATTTTCTACTTTTTCTGTGACGTTAAATTCTACTCTTCCTGGAACAAATTCCATCATTCCCACAATAACTAATTCCTCGTCTGCCAATGTTTTTAATTAAGACAAGTCTTAAACATTGTCCTTTGAGCTTTCCTGGAGTTTTTTGGCCAGTGCTTTGCACAAAATTCTTCAAAAGCCACAAGCTACTTTCCAAGATAAATATCGTCTCGTCCAAACAATGATCAGCGGTGAAAGAAAAATGAATCTTGTTGCAAATTATTACCATCAAACCTCAGAAAGAAATTCAATGAGCGGGGGATTTGAATCAGCAACCACCTGGTTTCCAGGCCTGTATGCTACCAACTGTGCCATCGGGCTCGGCTCCACTTGATCAGCTCCCCAAGCAGAGATCATACAAAGATATTTTGAAGTAAATGCTATGTTAACCATGAGCTGTTATAATAGGTCAACAGGTTAATTATTCATGTTGTTCTTGGGTTTCCAACTTGACCAATACGCCAGCCTGGATTGAACCTGTTGCAGTTGCAGCTCTGATAGCAAAGTGTTCTTGGTTTTTTTTTTTTCATACCATAAAAAAGATGATACCCATATTCCTTAGTATATTCAGCTTTTTCGTATAGTTCTTTACCAAATAATCCCAGGTTTTCACGACCCTAAAGGAGAAAACTTTTGAAAACATTGTGAAAAAAGGAGAAAATGCTGGTAACCAGCATTTTCTCCTTTTCCCATAATGTTTTCTACCTTTCCGATAAACAAATTTCAATTTTTGAATTATATTAATTTTGTTCTCTGCAAATGCTTTCAATTTGGACCAGTCTGTAGATTTGCCATTTGTTAGATAGACAACACTGAACAATGTGTCCACGTGTGCCATAAATGTACATAGCCAAAGTCTGTTATCAATTTCTGTAAGTGAAGGGATTAACCAGTCTATATATGGGATTAAAGCCTCATATTGATGGATTATCACCTAATACAGTAAACCATTCAGGCAGTCACGGATCAATCATACACTGTATGTCCATCAATGTTCCCTATCTCCCGACCACTATTGTCCAGGTTATCTTCAGAGGTGACAACAATGATTGAAAGAAATTTTATTTCAAAGCATTTGTATCATTCCAACTGATACAATATCTCTTTATTCCACACCTTTAATCCTTAACCAAACAGTAACACTGACACATTTGCAGCTGACCAGACGTAATTTCTTTATTTCCATACTGCATGTTAGTGTATCTTATTTGTACTCTGTATGTTGTCCTCATTGTCAGAGGCTTTTCATCATTATGATAAAGTTTAAAAATACCTCAAAATTATAGAGACGGAACAAAAAACTAAGTTTTTGATAGCCAATAAAGTCCAAAACAGTGATTTGCTCAAATTTAGAGCAGTTGTACATGTAAATCACTGACACCCAGAAGAATTACTACATGTATCATACAGGCTTGACTATTTAAGCAGAAGGCATAGATCAAAGATCAGGACACACACTGTGCAATCTGATCTTGGATCTATACTGTCCACTACTTTTACAGATATGTTGACATAAACCCATGAGATAGATATTTTGAACTGACAGAGAATATTAGCACTATGACAGTTAAAACGGCTGGTAGCTGTACCACAAAAGCATACTTTATGACTGATTGATTGTATGATGTTTAATGCCGTTTTCAACAACATTTCAGTTACATCGCAACAGCTAGTGCACCTATCCATACTTTCCTGGAGTTTCTTTGACCAGTACTCCGCACAATTTTCTTTTCAAGCCACTGGCTGCTTTCCCAAATAACCATCGTTGAAACGATGGTCAGCAGTGAGAGAGGAATGAATACGATTGCAATGGCTATCATCAATCCTCAGAAAGAAATTGGCCAAGTCAGGGATCCAACCAGTGACCTCCTGTTCTCAAGTCCTGTATGCTACCGACTGAGCTACCAGGACTCGGCTATCATACTTTTAGTAACCTACAATGGCAATCTCAAAGATCCTAAGATTCATCCCTTAGAGTGCTGAATAAACCCACTGAACATTCAGTTTAGAAATAACACCTAATTGCAGTTTCAAGATTATGCCTATTCCAGTATATCTCAGCAAATCTGACAGTGTGCTAAGTGTAGATCAAAGATTAGACGGCATGATTTGTACAGTCTGGTCTTGATCTACACTGGCCACAAAGGCAACTACCAGTCATGGGAATCAGTGTAAGGGTTATGATTGAATGAAAGCAATAGCATGGATTCATAACATCTAAAATAGAGTAATCAAATCAATGTTATTGTCCAACCATGAAAAACATAGATGTGACATCTGACAGAACTGTCTGGACAGAGTCTTTGGGAAGAGATTCTCATTCTAACAATTTCTGAAAACTCTTCCCCTGACAAAATATCTTCTATACCTGGTTAAATTTAGATGTGCTTCATGCTGGTTAACTCTTTCGCTACCAAATAAAGAAAATCAACCTTTTTCAATGGCCACAAAAAAATGAAGATACAATTCCGTCATAATCTAGAATAAAGCAATGGACAGTATAGATCAGAGATGAGACTGCACATTCTGTGCAGTCTGATCTTGATCTAAACTGTCCACAAAAGTTTCATATGTCATCTATGGTAAAGAAAGAGTTATTTGTATTTTTCCCTTTTCCTGCAATCCTTTCAAAAGTCTTCTTCCCCAGGGTCATTTTCATTTTTACATGGGCACACATTTTGGATAGAGAATGCTTCAAAATAAAATAGCAAAAATGCTACAAACGTCAAATGACAAATATTCCTTCAGTGTAAATAACAGATGATCTGTGTCAATAGAATTTGTCCAAACCATGAATCCTTCATTTACTTTGGAATTACTTATCTTAAACTGGGATAAACCTTGTGGCTGTGATCTTTATTCCTGGATAAACAATACCATCCTTCTTGTCTGTGTCCAAACAGTTCATCAAACTTTATCAACAGCAGAAGTTAACCCGAGAGATGAGAAGAATTAGGACTTGTCCAAAATTGAAAGCATTTGCAGACAGCAAACTACATGTTTTTTAAATAATGAGATTTGTCTCTAACATTGTAGAAAACATTGTGGCAAAAGGAGAAAATGCTGGTTACCAAGCAATTTTATCATGTAATATGTTAACCAGGTCTTATTCATATCCAAGAAACAATTTGCATGACTTTGCTTTGTTGCTTGTAGTTAAAATGGGCCTATCAAAAAAATTACGTGTGTCTTAGGTTTCCTGACCCTACCCAGAAAATGCTGCTGACCCTAAACTTTTTACACTAAGACTTAAAAAAAAAATCTGTCTGGTTTGTTTTCAGTACATGGTCTATGTAAAAAGTTTCTGGAAAAAAAATCCCTACCTACCCTATCTACAACATCTTGGATCGAAACCCTAAACACAGATAATTTTTTGTTAGGCCAAATGTCTAAATATTCACTTCTCACCTTGCAATAGTCAATATAATTTTTGTGAAGACTGAATTAACAAAATGCACTGTAAATAATTGTAATTCTTTGATCTTTAAATGTGCCACCTCAATCATGTGTTTCAATAATTCCGAGTCCGTATAAAAATATGAAAATACTAAAAAGTCTTGTTGTTTATTTGTGAATAAAAAAAAAACTTCTCAATTTCATATCTTACCAGCAGAAAATATCACCACATTATATCCATGCATCCCATTGTACAGTCTGTGAATCTACATTCATTTTGTTGATGATTATCTTATTGGAAAACATCAAGACAGGGAGAGACCTGGACATCATACCATATGTCTTATTTCATAAAACTGACAAATTCCTGTCAGTTTTAGCACAAATGAAGCCAGCTTGCCCTACACAGATCACATTTCACACTTGTGTTCCCCTCCCAAAGTGTCCGGCACTCAAATTAAATAAATTAGAAAACTCTCCTATAATGGTCAATGTCCCGCATGCATTAACTGTCCAAACATCCAACATATCACATATCCTGTCAAAATGTTCACAAAAATAATGCCAAATTCTTCCACATGACAATCTAGGCCTATCACTGAAGCCCTGTGGTCATTTCCATAACAATTTTACGATTTCACACTCATGACTCTTGGGAATAAACTGATCCAATGAAATCCCATTTTGTAATTACAAAACATCCCCAACTGCATGTACTACATGGCTACAAATTAGAGGCTCCCCTTTTAATCATTCGTCAAATATCCCTAACACAACTGACCAAATGAACTTGTCCACTATAATTTACTGGTGACCTCACAGGGCCTGAGAATGACCAGGAAAAATGACGGAGCATGATTGCCTCAGGAAGTGCAGTTATTAATGGCATCCTCTGCATGCAAAAACAGTAATTTATGGATGAATACAATTTATAAATTGTAGAAATGGTTAATTAGCTGTTCATACAATGCCTGCATTCGGTTATTTCATTTACGCCATATGAAATTGTTTGAACTCCAAAAACTGAAGATATTTCAAGGATTAAACACAGAAGATTATTGCACTCAAAAACACATTTCAAATAAAGAATAGGATCAATATTTATTAAAACATTTCCTTTAATATGGAAAGTGCTCACTTCATTCACCAAAAAAAACCCTTTTTTTTTTTAAGCCGTCTTCCTCTTGCTGATGCAAACAAAATGCATTTATGGGAGACAGGGTTGACATGCATTAGGCTAAACTGACCTTATATGACCTTGGCCACTAAACAAGCCAAAAATATCTGTTTGATGAGTGATTCATTGGCTAAATTCAGAGTTGTGAAGATAACTCATAGCCCTAAGCTCCTTTTATTCTAAAAGTTTTAATTCACTGAAAATATCTCAACTTTTCTTCATTGTGTCACCCAAGCTGTGTTACTATTTTTAACTCTTTATCAGTAACCATCATTCTAATCTTGTCCAAATCGACCAGCCCGCATAGCTCAATAGGTAGAGCGTAGGACTCGTGAACGTGATGTTTCGAGTCACTTCAGGGTGTGGGTTCGATCACCACAGCTGGCCATCTAAAATTACTAATAGTCTTTCGGATAAGACGTTAAACCGAGGTCCTGTGTGACGGTGCTATACACCGAGCACGTAAAAGAACCAGGCGTAACTTAAGATGGGTTTCGTCCTGTATCTGCACTATCCCCCGTAACAATACTAACAGCCTTCAGGGGGCGTCGCCCATATGGGCAACCGGTGGCGATGATAAATAAACGCAAATTCAATCAATCTTGTCCGAATGGTAAGCATTTGCAAGCAAATAAACAGCTTAAAGTAGTACCCTCCTAATGGAAAACAGCTATTTCCACTATAATATTATCCTACAAAATTTGCTATGATTAAAAAAGAGTATTATTGTAATGGAAAATGGAAAAATGTGGGGAAAGAAGAAAATTCAGGTTACCAGCACGTTCTCCTAATCCTACAAGGTTGTCAAGAAAGTCTATTCCGCAAAATTGCTAAAACTGGATTGTTTGGTGCTGCCTTAACCCTTTACCACACAATCCCATGTTTTAATGACCCCTAGGCAGAAGCTTTTGTAAAACATTGTGGGAAAAGGAGAAAATGCTGGTTACCAGTATTTCCTCCTTTTCCTACAATGTTTTCTACCTTTCCCAAATCGAATTTCAATTTTTGATTCACATTTGTTGTCTGCAAATGCTTTCGATTTGGACAAGTGTGGTAAAGAGATTTGTTGTGTGGTAAAAAGTTAAGAAATTCTATAATATTGACCCATGCTCCGGCAAAAGGGGGCTTAATGCATCTCTGTCATCCATGGCACCAAGCAAGCCATCACATTCCTCTGGATCCATAATAGCCGAACCTTTTGACAAAATATTAAATCATGAGGTAGACTGGACCTTGGGCATACAGAAAATTGACCAAAAGCGAAAGTTTTGGCCCAGGTAAGCCTGCGCAGGCTGACCTGGGTGGATACTTTCCGCAGATGCATTAAGCCCCCTTTTCACAGAGCATGGCTCATATATTTATGTCATCCCTACCTCACAACATATGGACTCACAATATAGTATATCCAACCCAAACACCCACTGCCAGTTAACAAACAATTCTCATTCTTCTGAAGGCAAATATAAAGCACAATGTTCTTATTTCACAATGTATCCACCACCTCTTTCTTTTACCCTTTACCAAACAATCCATTGTATTAATGAACCTTGAAGGTATTTGAAAACCTAGTAGAAAAAGGAGAAAATGCTTGTATCCAGCATTTTCTCCTTTTTCCACCATGTTTTCTACCCCTATGAAGATATTTTCCAATTTTTGAGCCACTTTTTATTTGTCTTCTGCAAATCCTTTTTAATTTGGATACGTCAACAAACTTGTCGTCGGGTAAAGAATTAACCCTGGCAGGGCGTCATGAAATGAACATCCTCAGTCAGCTCCAAAGATGCAGATACTGCAATTTCAAACTTTTATTTGTCAGAAATATCTTGCAAAGGAGCAGACAGAGTTGATCAAAGATCAGGCTGCATGTTTAATGCAGTCTGATCTTGATGTACACTTGCTACAACAGAGGCTTGGTTCTGGTGCAGCATGTGAAGGGTTGACATCAAAGGTATGCAAAATCAAAGTTAATTAACATCCTACTTCATGTTGTACAAAAACGAAAAGAAAACAGGAAACCAAACTCATTGAGATTCGGCCTGTATACAATTACAGCAATTTAGGTAATTAAATAGTTCCAGTAAGTTGCAGACACCTTATAATGGACAGCAGTTACAAACAAAATTTGCCTAAGTTTTAAGTAACTATAGTATAGTGACATTAATGTGCTACTAAATACGAGATAACTATCATGATTGTTTTAGAAAACTATTGCGATAAATCGAAGTTTTCTGGAAATTTTATCTTTTCATTTTATCCAGATAAAATTTCCAGGAAACTTTTGAGTTATCGCAATAGTTTTCTAAAATAATCATGATAGTTATCATGTATCTCGTGGCAGATTAATGCCACTATACTATACTTCCGTAAAACTTACGCAATTTTTGTTCGTAACTACCTTAGTAAAACGGGGCCGCAGTACTTTGTCTTCAAGAAGTGTTACATAAATCAGGGTCTTACTTAAACACAAAATCATTTGCATAGCTCTTTATTACTCCACAAAATTTCAGACTTTTCCACTTCGAAAGCATTTGCAGAAAACTCATAAGGTGTGCTTCAAATCTTGGAATTTGTCATTGAAAAGCAAGAAAACACTTTTGGAAAAGAAGAAATTGCTGGTTACCAGTATTTTCTCCTTTTCCTTAAAATTTCCAAAAGGCTTCCTCATCAGGGTCATCAACCCTTTACCACAAAATCCCACCTTTTAACGACCCTGAAGAAGAGGGCTTTTGAAAACATTGTGGGGAAAAAGGAGAAAATGCTAGTAACCAGCATTTTCTCCTTTTCCCACAATGTTTTCTACCCATTCCATGGCAAAGTTTAGCATTTGATCCACATTTCATTTGTGGTCTACAAATGTGTTTTAATTTGAACTAGTCTAAAATTTTGTCGTGTGGGAAGGGGCTAAAGGATTAGACATGCATTTGTCTGTTTGTGATTATGAAACAACTCACACATCTACTGTACAAATAAAACACTTATATGTGTGCAGTTGCTTCTGCAGAAAATGCCAAATTCAGACACCTAAATGTGCAGACTTTTCTTGAATCTAAAACAATCTGACAGGTTGTGATGTATATTTTGACTAAATATTGACCAAAATGCATCTTTCCCTCTCCCTCAAATGTCATGTCAACTATTTTGTACTTTACACCATAAACAAGTTGAAATCCATGTATGGTTTGCAACATGCAAAAAGGGGCTTTCTGACATTTCCGTAAAGTGTCGTCTCGGATTAGCCTGTGCAGTCTGCCCAGGCTAATCTGAGACGGCACTTTATGTTAACATTAGATTTTGTCCTACAATAGACAAAAAATCACACACGATCGGAAAGTGTCATCTCTGATGAGCCTGTGCGGACTGCACAGGCTGATCCTGGATGACACTTTACACAAATTTCCAAATGCCCCTTTTTGCGTGTTACAGGCCATATAGATATTATACAACTCCAAACTCATTGATAACAAGACTTTTTGAACAAAAAAAGAATAACTTGAAAAAAATCTATCTTCTGAATTTTGAAATCCTATACACTTTGTTGTACTTTGCAAATATTTTATCTGGGTTGATAAAGTTACAATAATGTCAAAAGTATCTAAAATAATCATTGTGATCAGCAACAAATCAACAGGATCATCAAAACAGGATAACATAACAAGACATCAGAGACACTGTATTAACCCTTTACCAAACAATTCAAACAAATAAGGCTACTTAAAACATTGTGGGAAAAGAAGGAAATGCTGGTAACCAGCATTCTCTCCTTTTTTCCACAATGATTTCCATCATGTTTTAGAGAGGAATAGTCTTTTGGGCTACATCAAACTCTTTACCATACAAGAAAAGTTTCGACTCTTCCAAATTGGAAGCACCTGCAGATGACCAATCATATGTAGTTCAATAGGTGATTGCTGTCTAAAACCTTACAAAGTATTTTGGGAAAAAAGAGAAAACGCTGGTTCCCCACATTTTCTCCTTTTTCCACGATGTTTTCAAAACTCAGATCGTGTTGTAAAGGGTTGATTTACTGTCTGCTATTGCATTCAATTTGGTCAAGTCTAAAATTTTGTTGTTTGGAAGAGTGCATTAGTAACTTGAGGAAATGTGTAATCTGTCAAAATTCACTTTTTACCAAATTTTGGACTGGTTCAAATTCAAAGCAGACAACAAATTTAGTGTTGCTTCAATAAAGGAAGTTGTCTTTTGAATGGCAGAAAACACTGGTGGAAAAAGAGAAGATGGTGGTTGCATTTTCTCCTTTTCCCATTAATTCAGCAGCTTCCTTACAGGGTCTTGAAAACATAGGTTAGTATGGCAACATGTTAAGAAAATGGGTTTCCTGATCAAAAGAATCCCGGTGCTGTCAATTTTACTTGAGTGTATCATGATACTAAAGGTCATTGCACAATTATCATGTTTTTCCCCCAAATAAGTTGAATTAACTGACTTTACCAAACAACAAAAATTTAGAAATGAAAATTGAAAACATTTGAAGACAACAAAATAAAATGTGACTCAAAAATTAAAATTTGTTTTTGGAACGGTATAAAACATTGTTGAAACAGGAGAAAATGCTGGTAGCTGGTAACCAGCATTTTCTCCTTTTCACACAATTTTTTCAATAGCTTTCTCCATCAGGGTTTTTAAAACTTTGAATTGTGTAGTAAAGGGTTAAGTGGTAAAGCATAGACAGAAACTAATATGGAATCACAAATTTTGAAAACACCATTGTAGAATAAGGATATACTGGTAATCATTAACATAAATTAGGGTTAGAAAAATGCTAATGACTGAAGACAAAGGGAAGGATTTCTCATTTCTCCACAATAATTACAGAAGTGGTCTGAAGCGGAAAATAAATTACATCTGCATATAGTTTACTTACAATGCAGGCTATCTGCATGAGCACACTTTTTTTCTTTTGTAAAAGACAACTTTTCCAAGTAAATCTTAATAAAAACCAAAATTTCTCCTTTAACAAAATACATCCATGTATACTGTCAATCTTGATGCATGTTGATTCTAATCTATAACATTTTTTTTTTCAAATTTATTTGCTGGAAACTTACTTCAAGAGGAAAAGAATTAATTGGAAAATGAATGCAACACCTGCAGTTGATATGCAAATGGAACTTACAGTTTGGAAACAATGCCAAATTCTTGAACAATTAGGCTGTTTAAGATAAATATTTAAAACCTACGTAATAAATTTGAGAAAGAAAAAATTTTATTACAATGTAAAGAAGAAGTGAAAACAATTTTAAAGAAAAAGGCCTGCTGGACACAAACAAACAATTCTATAGAGAAACAGCAAAAAGTTGCCTGTTCTTTCACTGCATTACTGTTGAAAAAAAAAATCACAATCAAGGGTTCTACTTTAAACCTTTACCACACAATCCTGAGTTTTAACGACCCTGAACAAGAGAGCCCTTTGAAAACATTATGGGAAAAGGAGAAAATGCTGGTAACCAGCATTCTCCTTTTCCCACAATGTTTTCTACCCTTTTAGAAATAAATATCATTACCTGAGTGACATTTAATTTGTTGTCTGCAAAAGCAATTTGGACAAGCCTAAATTTTTGTCTTTTGGTAAAGGGTTAAAAAAACAAGAGGGCCATGATGGCCCTGTATCGCTCCACTGGCTATTAAGTAAAAACACTACAAGCCAAACATTACAATATTCAGCAAATTGATTTCAAATTGAGGACATGCAAACATTTTTCTATCTAATCCTACGAGAAAGTTGTGATCCATGGGCAAAGCCAATTTTGATTGCAAAGCTATAATTATTTGAATCCTGGTGGAGGTCCACAATATAAAGCCAGTGGAGCTAAAAAACTTGTCTAGCACCAATCATGTATCACTGCAGCTTGATAATCAAGGGAGGTAAATAGTAACAAACTTTATCTTTCATAAAAAGAGTTATTTCCCTTGATTAATGTTTAAATTGAAGTGACAATATTTTGAAGCCCATGTTAAACTTGCGATCCCTGGAATGAAGGCAATTTTGACCCCAGACCTACAATATGAAACTAGAATGTGTGGTTATAAACAAAAAGATTTTTTAATCTTGCCCAATAAAAAGTCATGTAAAACAAGTTTGCTGAATAAAAGGCCCTGTAAAATATGTGATCCATGACACAGGTTTATCAAGTTTTCACTATAAAAGCCAATGTAAAACTTGTGACCCCTGGTGTGGAGTCAAACTTGACCCCCAAAGTTAAAATTTGGGCCCTCTTGGTAGAGGCCTATTATATAAAGTTACATGCAAAATTTGGTAGCCCTAGGCCTAAATATGGCTATGTACAAGTAGATTATTAAAGTTTCCTTATATAAGACCATGTAGAACTTGTGACCCCCTGGGGTGGGGCTACATTTGACCCCCTGGGCTATAATTTGGGCACCCTTGATAGAGACCCCCTAGATAAAGCTAAATGCAAAATTTGATAGCCCTAGCCCTTATAGCTAGATGCGAAAGATTTTCCTATATAAGCCCGCCTATGTAAAACATGTTACCCCCCCGGGGCGAAGTCAAATTTGACCCTCGGCTATAATTTGGACACCCTTGGTACAGGTCCACTAGATAAAGCTACATGCCAAATTTGGTTGCCCTAGGCCCCATGGCTAGGTCAAAGAAGAATTTTAAAGTTCTCCCTATATAAGCCCATGTAAAACTTGTTATATAAGCCCATGTAAAACTTGTTACCCCCGGGCAGGGCCTAATTTGACCCCAGGGCTATAATTTGAACAATCTTGGCAGAGGTCCACTAGATAAAGCTACATGCCAAATTTGGTAGCTCTAGGCCCTATGGCTAGGTAGAAGAGGAATTTTAAAGTTCTCCCTAAATAAGCCCATGTAAAACTTGTGACCCCCGGGGCGGGGTTAATTTTGACCCCAGGGCTATAAATTGAAGAAACTTGGTAGAGGTCCACTAGATAAAGCTACATGCCAAATTTGGTAGCCCTTGGCCTTACGGTTTCAGACAAGAAGATTTTCAAAGATTTTCAAAATTTTTCAGTTTTGTTGCCATGGCAACCAGAGTTTTTGAAGGAATTAAATTCTTTCAAGAAATTCTGAAGAGGACCATGGCAGGATCATTTCTGTGAAGTTTCATCAAAATTGGATGGGTAGTTTCAGAGAAGAAGACGTTTTAAAAAAAAGTTAACGGACGGACGGACGGACGGACGCACAACGGACAACAGGCCATGACATAAGCCCGCTGGCCTTCGGCCAGTGGAGCTAAAAACAGAAAAGGGTATATATCTTAATTCAGCATGAAATCATGCCCCATTATCAAGAAGTTAACAAATTAATCAGTTTTAAATGTTATTTATGTTCTTGTTTATCTTGTTTTGATAAACAATATAGCCCCATATCAAATGACCCAAATCAGCTTATCTACCATTCTTGAACTTTATAATGCTACTAAAACTAACAGCTAGCCTGAATTGTTCAACAGGGATATGAAAAAGGTATCAAATTCCTTTTTCAACCCTTACAGTTTTGACTGAAGTGAATTAATATTTTCAACACATTTTCATGAGATCCAGATCAATCATATGACCCAGAGGGTGATGGCTACTGAAAACATTGCATGAAAAAGGTGAGACAGCTGGTAAACAACATATTCCTTTTTTCTCACAGCATTGTTTAGCCTATCAAAAATAAATCCCACTATTTAAGCCAAATATGTGCCTGCATATGCTTTGATCCTTTATCACACACTTCCGAGTTTTAACGACCCTGAGGAAGAAGCCTTTTGAAAACAACGTGGGAAAAGGAGAAAATGCTGGTAACCAGCATTTTCTCCTTTTCCCACAATGTTTTCTACCCTATCAATGAAAACTTGCACCACTGAGCCTCATTGAAATTGTCGTCTGCAAATGCTTTCAATTTGGACAAGGCTAAAATTTTGTCGTATGGTAAAGAGTTAAACATGGACAGGTCTAAAATTTCTTTGTCTAGTAAAGTGTTTACTAGGTATGCAAGATTGAGTCAAGTTATTGCAATTGCAATTCAAAAGCTTTCCAACACTGAACTTGCATGTTTTATCAACATCTTAATCAACAAACAAAGAAATACTAAATAAAAAATTTCAGAGGACTGGAAACATTTTTTTCTTTAATTAATGGTGAAGAATAAAAGAATTTGGACAAAATTCCAACAGCCCCATCTAGTGTCCTCGGACACAAGGTTTGCCCTGTGAGGAAAACATCAACAGCAATGTGATTTATGTCTGTCAAAACAGCAGCTACTCATGTCTCTTGTCATATCAACATTTATCATATCTGGTGGCGACAAAGGATTATTCTACCTTTAGTTTTTACCCTCATTTAACACTTTCCACATCAATTTACTGAAGTCTGTCTTAGTTGGTTTATGATTGTGAAGGAATAAGAAATGGTTGAATTTCAGCAATTCCCGGCAATGTTTTAGAATACCTTCAGTGTCTTCATTGTTTTCTTTCCTTGCACCATATTTTTGCTTGTGTAAAAGATAACAGGTAAATCAGTCATTTCTAAGAAATTAAGGATCAGACTTCTCTGCAGTGTTTGACTAAAGACAAAACCTATTGCAAAGCCATTTTCTGTCAAGAATCACAATTTTGCTGGTGTTATGGCCAGAATATCTTGCAAAATAATGGATAATAGATTAAAAACTAGACTGTGCAGCTTTCTGATCAACAAAAGACAAAACTGAGTGAACTTTCACCATGATATGACTGAAATACTGTTGTAAAGCAGCATAAAATACCATTCAAACAACCACAGAAATCAAGTTATAATAGAGATTACTGGTAATCCATCTATTGGTGCATTATTATCTTTGCATTACATTAGCTGCACTACGAGCACTGTCATGTCCTGGTGATGCTGGCAACATCATTCCAAAAATTAGCATGAGATAAGAATGATTTCTGTCCAAGTTGGTGTACCCGTTTCCAAACCTAGCCTGTGTTTATGTGACCTGAGGTCAAAAGCCTTTGAAAACAATTGTGAGACAAAGAGAAAATGCTGTTAACCAGCATTTTTGCTTTTTTTTCTCCACAATATTTCGTAACTTGAGAAAATGCTGTTAACCAGGATTTTTTTTTTTCTCCACAATATTTCATAACTTGAGAAAATGCTGTTAACCAGTATTTTCTCTTTTTTTCTCCACAATATTTCATAACTTTTCAAAGAGAAATCCCACCACTTGAGCCATACTTACATGGTAGTCTGCAACAGCTTTCCATTTGGACAAGTCCAACATTTTTGTTGAATACAGTAGTTTATAATTATATTAGCATCCTCAGGAAGTTTTGCTGTTACTATGGATAGAATTCAGAACCTTTACATCAGGATATATTTAGTACAGTATTAAGGTAAAATAACCTTAACTCCAAGAGTGCAGAATTAATGAAATGGGCCTTTTCAATAGGAAAAAGTGCAGAATTAATGAAATGGGCCTTTTCAATAGGAAAAAGTGCAGAATTAATGAAATGGGCCTTTTCAATAGGAAAAACATCTAAAATACGATCATTTAAAGGTGGTTTTTTCAAGGATATGCAACAAAGTAATGGACAGTGTAGATAAAGATAAGACTGCACATTCTTATGGTTCCAGTGCTTTATGGGTAAATAACTCTTTAACAGATGAGGTAATTTTGGTCTGCTGAAATTGAAAGAATTTGCAGACGACAAATTTAGAGCTGCTAAAAAGGTGGTATTCTTATCTGTAAGGGAAGAAAACACTGTGGAAAAAGCAAAAAATGCTTGTTATGAGCATTTTCTCCTTTTTCCACAGCGTTTTCAAACGCCTTCAACCTCAGAGCCATAAAAACCAGGGCTTATCTGGGAAAGAGTTAAATAACCATAGCTGGCTCTGCTGCTGGTGTAAGGCAAAATAAAAATGTACAAAGGTGCAGTCAGATTCTTGATCTGGTCCAGTCTTCTTTGCTTTGACATTCTGAACAAAAGTAACTTTGAAATTACAATTGTTTGTCTTACTTCTAGACTGAAAATCTCTTTTGGATTCATATTAAGTTCTTAGCATCAACATGGATATGCAGCTTTGCAAAGTATTCTTATGGAGAACTCCGCATTTAGATGCATAATAAATTGATTGTAAATTGATGTCTGCTTCTTGTTCTCAGAAAGAATAAAATCAAGTTATCTAATAACACTTATGTTTATTTCTTATTCTCTACAACAGATTTTTATTTTTTATTTTCTATAGAGCACTTTGAAAAAGATAATTCTCTGTGGAGGGAAAACGCAGACAGCTTGATCAAGCAACAACAGTCTTAAGTGTGATCAATGCAGAAATCTCTGAAGTTGATTGTTTATAGACCTTGTCAATATTTAGTTGTGGGGTGCTAGTTTTATCATGTCAATTACACTTCAAATTTTCTTTCAACTCTTTATCCAAAAACCACTGTGGAAGAGGAGGATTTTTAGAAACATTGTGGGAATTGGAAAAAATGCTGGTAAGCAATATTTCATCCTTTTGTGACAATGTCTAAGACTCATTTCAAGACAAATTCCATCACTTGAGGCCTGTTAGTCATCTTCTGCAAATGCTTTCAATTTACTGGAAAGAGTCTAATGTTTTGTCTTTTGGTAAAGAGTTAAACAGATGAGATATGACAGACAGGGATTTAAATGAAAGTTGCAAAGTTTATAGAAACCAAGTCAAAATATTCAAACATTTAAACCTTTTATGATACGTCTTCACCATAATGGCTGCTAAGTGCAGCTAAACATGTTTCTGTCTTCAGGATAGAACAAGATTTGAATACAAATGGTGTGAAGTCTCATCTTGGATCCATACTGTCCAATAAGGTGTAATTTTTTTTGGATAAACAGAATTCTGAAATTCCATCATTTAAGGTCTACAGCCCCTAACTCTCATATTAAGAGATGGAAGCTGCCAAGATTGGCCGAATAGCCTTTACATAAACGTCTATGTTACATGATATTTACTGATGACTTAGAGAGTCTTCCGGCACTAACTCTCATATTAAAAGATGGATTAGCTGCCGAGACTGGCCAAAAAGCCTTTACGAAAACATCAATGTTAGACAATATTTACCGATCAGTTAGGGGTCGTAATCCTTAAGTTTATCCCATTGTTCCAATGTTGGATATCTTCAATGAAATTATGAATGTTTTCTGTATAGCAGGTCTTTCAAAAAAAATTGTAAATTAATGGTTGATTGATATACAGACATCCTGTACATTTGAGGATAAATGCTTGTTTAACTGTTATGGTGTTTTACACCATTTTCATGATTATATCAGTTATGTTGCAGTGGCCAGTGCACCTATCATTCTTCTCCTAGAGTTTCTGTAACCAATACTTTGCAAACTATTCTTCCCAAGCCAATGCCTGCTTTACACATAACCACTGGCAAGATGGTCAGAAGTGACAGAGCAGTGAATCCTGTTGCAATGACAATCATCACTCCTCAGACAGAAAATGGCTAAGCCCAGGATTTAAACAAGTGATCCACTAGTTTCAAGCCCTCAAGTGTTATAGACTATGCTACAGGAGTCTGAAGGGGATGCGAAACAGGAATCACAAGCTGGAAACTAAAGAGATGTAAAACTTTGCATTTTTGCTTTTAACCTTTTACAGCACAATGCTGACTTTTAACGACACTGGAAAAGAAGCCTTTTGAAAACATTGTAGGAAAAGGAGAAAATGCTGGTAACCAGCATTTTCTCCTTTTCCCACAATGTTTTCTACCCTAGCAAGGAATAATTGCATTACTGAGTCACAAAGAAATTGTCGTCTGCAATTACACTTTCAATTTGGACAAGGCTAAAATTGTGTTGTCTGGTAAATGGTTAATGGGTAATAGTAATATTCTCTGCTCCAAAATCATCCACACATATGTTTCTCCAGCTTACTCAAGTGGTAAATTCTATTTTCTGCACAATAACTCTTCAAAAAGAGTAGTTTTAGTCATGCCATCTGATTTATGACGTTATCTATGTAATGACATCTGTAAATGATTTCATAAACTTGTCAGAAAGGATAAATGATGTTTATAAACAGCTTATGCTGGACTAGCATTTTTATAACAAGTCATTTCTCTGTAAGATTTAATGGACCTACAGCATACATTTATCAACAATCATCTTAACTGTGCTTTGACCCTTCACTAAACTGTCCTGAGTTTCAATGATTCTCAGAAAGAAACTTTTGATAACCTTGTTGGAAAATTTCAGGAAAAAGAGAAAAATGCTGGTAACCAGCATTTTCTCCTTTAGCCACAGTTTTTCACCTTTAAAAACAATTCATCTTTTGAGCTTCAAATAATCTGTAGTCTGCAAGAGCTATGGATTTGGTAGCATCTAAATGCCATTAGGTAAAGAGTTAACCCTTTACCAAACAATCCCAAGTTTTAATTCTTTACTATTCAAATTACACTCAACTTGGTAATTTTTTTGAAAACATCATTATATAAATGACAAACTATACGTAGCTAAAACAAAGAATACCACATATGGATGCCAACGCTCAGCTACAGTGTGGCCTCATATCATAATGTCAAAGTTTATGAAAATTCGAAGTCGAAAAAGGGGCATAAATGTGTCAAAAATATTTTGATGGTTACCTGCCCCCATTGTATGGATTCCCCATCAAATTTTGATAGTTAAGAACTAGTCCAAGTTTGAAGTCAACTTCTTCCATAAAAACAGGTATTACAAAATGTCAAGGTTTTTGTACGACACAGAGAATTTTTTTTGTTGAAGTATAACTTTAGACTAAAATAACTTTCATAGCTGCTTTTTTGTCAGAATATCTCTACAAAGCACACAGTGTATATTATGATCAGACTGCATAGTCTGTGTTGTTTGATCTTGACCTACATTGGCCATAAATGCTTCTATCATTGAAAAAAGCAGTTAGGGAATTAAACTTCTGATTAATCTGCTCTGGTGTTTTCTATAATTTCTCCAAGGAGTTAACCCTTTACTAAATGATTTTAAATTTTAACCACCATGTGGTAAAATGTATTTGAAAACACTGAGGGGAAAGGAGAAAATGCTGGTAAAGAGCATTTTTTCTCCTCCAACCATGTTCTCTACCTATTCAAAGACAAAAACCCATTGGCTGAGTCACTTTGTATTTGTTGTCGGTGGCTGCACTGTGGTAAAGTAAAGGACCTGGGAGCCCAGGGTTCGAGTCTCACAGGAAGCACTGGGATTTTCATAGGAGTGTCCTGGGGCAAGGCATGTCAGAGCCCTAGTCTAGTACTGACTTAAAACCAAGGACATACATGTGAGCTGTTGCAGCAAATATAATGTTGCAAACAGCATACAGAACCATTCTTTAGCTTTCATGCCTCTCTAATACCACATTGTAAACTTGATAAAATAAGCTTATTTACAACAGATTTCGATCAAAATCAATAACCACACCAAATGTGTGAAAATCCCCCAATCATGTTACAGTGATTAGTTTGTGATAAGATTTGTACTTGTGGCTAATTTTTATATACTGTCATAAATAAATTGCCTTTATGAATACAGAGGTAACAGGCGATTTTAATCAAGTGTCCAGCAAATCAATGGATCAATGGTTTATCAAGGATCAAAGATTTTTAAGTCACAACATGTAGTCAATTTAACTCTTTACAAAACGATAGAATTTCAGACTTGTCCAAATTGAAAGCATTTGCAGACAATGATTTAAATATGACTCAAATGACAGTATCTTTGTCTGAAAGAGCACAAAACATTGTGGGAAAAGGAGAAAATGCTGGTTACCAGCCATTTTTCCTTTTCCCATTATATTTTCAAATGCCCGCCTTTCTTAGTGTCATTAAAACACGGGACTGTGGTAGACAATTATCTTTTTACCAAATGACAAAATTTAAGACTTGTTCAAATCGAAATCATAAAATTTTGCAGATAACATACTACATGTACTGGTACATCCAGAATAAAAGATGATTTCTATTTTTGAAATTGTAGGAAAACATTGTGAGAAAAGGAGAAATTTGCTGGTAACCAGCATTTTCTTCTTTTCCCACAATGTTGAGAACTTTTATTATGCCAAAGAAACTTTCTGGGATAACCTTTAGGCACACAATCCGGACTTTTAAAGACTCTGAGAAATAAACCTTTTGAAAACATTGTGGGAAAAGGAGAAATTGCTGGTAACAGCATTTTCTCTTTTTCCAACAATATTTTCTACTTCCCCCAAGAGAAATTTCAATTTTTGAGTTACTTTTATTTTGTTGTCTGCAAATGCTTTCAATTTGGACAAGTCTAAATTTTTGTCATGTGGTAAAGAGTCAATATAGCAATTAATTAATAACTTTCTGTGCTATCTTTCTACAAACTGAGTATGTAAACTGTATAATTACTAAACAAGGCATTCAGACAGGGCATTCAGGCTGTCATAATTCCATATATAGTAACAAAACCATAATATTGTCATTTGAACTAGGTACCTACAGAAAACTGTCCCATGCAGAGAGCAATCATTATCAGTTACACCGCCATTTATCCCAGTTTTGTCTGATTCTTAACCCTTAACCGCACAATACCGACTTTTAACCACCCTTGGAAAGAAACCTTCTGAAAACATTGTGGGAAAAGGAGAAAATGCTGGTAACCAGCATTTTCATCTTTTCCCACAATGTTTTCTACTCTATCAAAGAAAAATTGCGTCAATTGAGCCACATTGAAACTGTCGTCTGCAAAAGCTTTAAATTTGGACAAGGCTAAAAATTTGCCGTCTGGAAAAGGGTTAATACCAGATGACAAAATACTAGACCGGTGAATTTGAAAGTATTCGAGTCATCTTTTGAGAGAAAGAAGTTTAATGCATCTGCAAAATGTATCAACCAATATCAGGCTGCACAGTCCGCAAAACTTTATGCTGTCTCCATTTAATGCGTGTCAAAGGACCAGTCTACCTCATGATTTAGTCAGTTGTCAGACAAAATGGATTTTAGGGATCCATAATTATGTAACCATTTGCTCAGTATAGTACATTAAAAAGATGAATGAAGCCCCTTTTTACCAGAGCACAGCTCAATTGCAGACGGCCTTCCAAAACGATGTTTTTTTCTTCCTTCAAATATTACTCCTTTGCATCAGTTGTCCCATTTAACTCGTTACATAACAACAAACTTTGAGAATTTTTGAGAATTGTCCACATTGGAAATTACTGTATACAACAAAATAAATGTGACTCAATATTTGACTTTTTTAGGGGAAAGGGTAGAAAACATTGTGGGAAAAGGAGGAAATGCTGGTAACCAGCATTTTCACCTTTTCCCACAATGTTTTCAAAAGCTGTTCTTTCTCAGGGTTGTTAAAAGTCAGGATTGTGTGGTAAAGGGTTAACTCTCTACCAGATGACATTTTAAACTCCAAATTTAAAGCATTAAAAGACAACAATTCAAATTTGGTCAAAATGATGGGGTCTCTTAGAAAGGGTAGAAAACAATGTGAGATTTCGAGAAAATGAAGGTTACCAGCATTTTCTCATTTTTCCACAATGTTTTAAAAAGCTTTCTTCATCAGGATGACTAAAACACACGATTTTGTGTTGAAAAATTAAGAGGTACATCTAAAAAGATCAGTTCAGTGATGGATTAAGTTAGCTGAGCCTTAATTTCTTTTCCAATAATGAAAGTGTTCAACGACTTAAAAAAACCTACAATGCATTCACAAGAACAGAAATCATTGCACAAGATTCCTGCACACTTGAAAGAAAATGCAAATAAAATGTTTTTAATTAAAAACTGATATGATTAGAAATATTCAAACAAGGTCTTAAAAAAGGTCAGGATTAAAGAAGATGAAATACCTAATCTCTCTCACAAGCCCCTGTTACATCAACTGTCAATCAACAGAATCAAATATCCTGGTATTGATCCTTCAAGCTGTGATCACAACCTGTAAAATACAAGATACTCATATTTAACTCTTAACCCTTTACCTGATATGCCAATTTTAGACTCTTCCAGTTCAACAGCAAATAAAGATATGATGTCAAAAATATGGACAAATGAGGATACAAATATCTGATAGAGTAGAAAACATTGTGGGAAAAGGAGAAACTGCTCGTTACGAGCAGTTTCTCCTTTTCCCACAATGTTTTCAAAAGCTGTCTGTTCTTGATGCGTCAAAATGAGTATCTGTGGAGTAAAGGGTTAAACATGACAAGAATATAGCCTTGTCCAACTTGAAAGCGTTTGCAGACAACTAGATAAATGTAGGGCAATCTTTGAAAGGGTAGAAAACATTGTTGGAAAAAGGAGAAAATGCAGGTTACCTGCATTTTCTCCATTTTTCATAATGTTTTGAAAAGGCCTCGTCCTCAGGGATGTTAAACTCAGGGTTGTGTGGTAAAGGGTTAAAATTTGTGCATCATTCATAGGCTTTATTTCTTACATACATGTACCTTATCCATAACCAGGTAAATACTATACCACTATCCCCATTCAGGGAACAAACAGGCCTTGTAGATACATGATCAGGCTGCATGTTCTCTGCAGTTTGATCTAGATCTATGGCATCTGCATAAGCCCTTGCTTTTGCCTAAGGCATCGAAGGGGTTAACTCTTGACCAAATTACATAAATTTAGACTAGGCCAAATTGAAAGCATTTACAGACAACAAATTAAATGTAGCTGAAATGATTACAATCATCTTTGAAAGGGTAGGAAACATAGCGGACTTGAAACCAGTGGGCACTGGTTCGAATTCTCAGTTCAGCAAATTTCCGACCAAAGGCTGATGATAGTCATGGCGACAGGATTAACCAGAGCTGTCACTGAATGTGACTTAATACCCCCGCCAGTGCTTTGACAGAAAAAAGTGTCAAATTTTGTACACAGATGGACACACGGACGGACACACGGACAGACAGGCTGATTCCAGTATACCCCCGAAAACATTCATTTTGCGGGGGTATAATTATTCTCCATAGGCTAATCACTGTTTCAATGATGGTTATGAGGAAAAGCAACCAATGGCTTGGGAAGAATACTGCACAAATTACTGGTAAAGAAACCAAAGGGAAGCATGGATAGGTGCATTTGCTGCTGCAATATTACTGCAATAATGTTGAAAACTGTGTAAACCCTTTACCAAACGTCAAAATTTTAGACCCATCCAAATTGGAAGCATTCGCAGACAACAATTTTAAAGTGGCTCAAATGATGTGACTTTTCTTTGATTGGGTAGAAAACTTTGTGGGAAAAGGAAAAAATGCTGGTTACCAGCATTTTCTCCTTTTTCTACAATCTTTTCGAAAGTCTTCTTTCTCAGGGTTGTTGAAAGTTGGCATTGTATGGTAAAGGGTTAATTACCATTCAAAGAAACATACAGGGAATCACAAAAAAAGAGGTTACAGTGAAAAGGAAAGATCAAACGGCTCCAGTAACCCAAGGTAAAAATATCCAATGAATGTTTTATAATCACCCTGCATGATCACAGGAGAGATCAGCAACTTGGACCTTTAGCATGTCAAGAAAGGGCTAAAATTTACTGTTATACCTTTTGCAGACCATCTAGAACAAGATCAGATTGAAAAGAACATTAGATCTCATTTTGGACACACACCGTATGTTATATTGTAGCTTTTTTAAAACTAAAACAGCCCTGAAAATACATGACTTTTTTAAAACGATTTACCCTAAGGGTTAACCCTTTACCACACAATCCCTACTTTTAACGACCCTAAGAAAGTAGGCTTTTGAAAACATTTGGGGAAAGGAGAAAATGCTGTTAACCAGCATTTTCTCCTTTTCCCACAATGTTTTCTACCCATTCAAGAGAAATCATTATCATTTCAAAAAACATGTAAATTGTCCCCTGTGAATTCCATTAATGTGGACAAGTCTGAAATTTTATTGTGTGGTGAAGGGTTAATGACTGTAATCAGCTTCAAGAATCATTAATCAAAGTAAAAAAAAAAGCCCATCACGGAACTGCTTCCCCTTCTGCTTAAATAATATCAGATTTGCACACTCATTCAAAAACTTCTCACATCGGTGTCATTACGTGTTCATATTTGGATTCATAATCTTTTTAACTTTGGCTCCTTCAAATTTTCGCCAAGCCCTGGTAGCGTAGTTGTTAGTGTACAAGACTCAAGAACCGGGTCGCTGGTTCGATCCCCAGCTTGTCCAATGTCTTTCGGAATACTGATGACAGTCACTGCAACAGGATTCATTCCTCACTTGCAGCTGACCATTGTTTCGACAATGGTTATGTGGGAAAGCAGCCAGTGGCTTGGAAAGACTATTATTAGAGTACTGGCAAAAGAAACTCCAGGAAAACATGGATAGGTACTTTGGCTGCTGTGATATAACTGAAATATTGTTGAAAAACAGTGTTAAACACCATGCAATCAATCAATACAATCCTTCAAATTGTTTAAGTCTGCTGTGGAAAATCCCTGGCAGCTCCATTCACATTATTGGACATGTCCTAGAGGATGTCTCTACAATCAATCAATAAATTGATGGATGGACTGACCAACCAACCAACAAACAAAAAACCAACCAATCTATCAAATATTTGCCACTGCAATAACATAAACATCTAGCTGCTGGCACAAACAGATTTCCTTTATGAACCTTTACAAGATTATTGTTCGAAGAACACAAATGCCCATGACATAAATCAATTTGTGATAGGTGATGTTTTGGCAGCTTCGAACTGACATGTACTGAATGGCACTACAAATAACAATTATGATCATGTTTACATGATCAGTTGGTAACACATTATCTTGTATCTAGCAGTCCTTGATAAGGACACATCTATAAATGATTACAAACAAATATTGCTCACAAATGTTTATGATGCAAGAAATGTTTGAATTCAGCAAGGCAAGGTGAAATGGTTATGCTCTATGTTCTGCCCAATTTAACATTTACCATGCAATTAGGGATGTTCTGAATAGCACATCTTGTTTTGACTATTTGTATTCATTTTGACCTTTCAGCATGAGGTGTGCACTAATAAGAAACAGAGACTATCGAACAGATAACAGTCTCTGGAATGATTTCCCAAAAGCCATTAGTTGTGATGAACAAGTGAAATCTATGAAATTGTTGTTACGTTGATTCTGTAGAAAGATTACAGTGCTTTTGAAATAATACCGCACAGATTTTTTTCAATCTTACAGGCACACATTGAGCAGCAACACATAGTAGAAACAGTTATAGCATAGAATTTAAAATTCATCTAACATTTAGTCATGGAATTATTCTTCAGAACTGAACTGAAAATGCCAATAAAAAACATAAACTGAAATTCAACAGCCAATCCCTCACAGGTATACTGTTTTGGGATACATTAAAGAAATAGCTCATGTTCATGTTAAATTATGTCACATTAATCATTTTCTCCATAAAATATTACAAAGTTCTACACGGAATTTCACCCTAGAGTGAAATTGCCTCTACTTTTGGGCATAGTTTAAAGTCCCAATAGTGGCCAAAGGTAAACAATGTGGTAGTTAAAATGCATTTTTTTTTTAAATCATGCCTTTTAAAAGTATGGAAATTATTGTGAAGATGACAATCAGCTGTTGTACAGTCAGTCTAAGTGTTAGTTGCTGGCAGAAAAAAGAATTTAAAAAACTAGGTAGAAACTAAACAAAAGATACAGCAACCTGATAATTTTTAACCTACTTTTAAGGTTCATTTTTCTGAATGCGACTAACACTTTGACAGGTACCCTATTTTGATGAACCGTACAATAATAGACTATCATCTTCACAAGATTTTTCATACTTTGAAATGGCATGATTTACATTTAAGTGCATTTTAACACCTGCATTGTTTACATCTGGCTGCTATTAGGGCTTTAAATAATGGATCGAAAAACATTATGAGTCATAGGTTAACAAATAAATTTATGTCTTGTAGGATAGCAGAGTAGGGCAGCAGATCACATCCAAAAATATTGTGGAAACAAGAAGGCCAAGATGGCCCTGGATCGCTCACCTGAATTTTTGAGAGGACCATAACCAATTTTTTTTGAAGTATTGAAATTTTGGAAACAAAATCATTATTTTGCCAAGCAATTTTGAAAAGGTCACCTGTAAAAATCATTTCAAAATCTGTCACCACCCCTACATCATCACCACAGCCATGTTTTTGATGAATCAGAATTCTGCAAATAAATTTTGGGATAGGTCACCCAAGGACCATTTCTTGAACAAGAGCACATGCCTGATAGTGGCTAAAAATATCAAGTCGAACAAGAGCACCGCATGCAGGTGCCAACGATTGCTGTTGGGTGCTGGATAGTAAGTTTAAATTCTAAGTCGAAAAAGGGGCATAATTTGGACAAAATGATTTTAGAGTTACCTGCCCTTGTTGTATGGGTTGCTCTTTCACTAGTAAACAAATATTCCAAGTTTCAAGTACATGTGTTGAGTGGAAGCCGAGATATAACAACATGTCAAATATTTTGCACAACGACAACATCGCAGACGACAACAACAGGGCTATGACAATACCTTGATGTTTTCTTTGAAAACAGCCAAGCTAAAAAAGGGGAATAATATAAGGATCACTTCTGTGAAATTATTTCAAAATATGACATGTGGTTTCAGAGAAGAATTTTTAAGAATTTCTTCATGTACATATACATGTGGTACAAATAGCCCCCCCCATCACCACAGCCATGTTTCTGGACGGATCAAAATTTCGCAAACAATTTTTCAAAAGGGGCACCCAAGGAACATTTCTGTGAAATTATTTCAAAATCTGACGAGGGGTTTAAGAGATGAAGAATTTCAAAGAATTTCTGTAAGTCCATGCAGTGCAAAGAGCCTCCCCCCCTCCACCACGGCCATGTTTTTCGACAGATCAAAATTTCGCAAACAATTTTGGAAAGGGTCACCCAAGAAACATTTCTGTGAAATTATTTCAAAATCTGACCAGCGGTTTCAGAGGAGAAGATTTTTGAAGAATTTCTTAGAAAATTCCATTTGGTTGCCATGGCAACCAGAGTTTTTGTTGGAATCAAATTCTGTGAACACTTTTTTAAAGGGGACCTCCCAAGGAACATTCCAGCCAAGTTTGGTCCAAATTGGCCCAGCAGTTTAGGAAGAGAAGATGTTTAAAGAATTATTGAAGACGGATGACGCACGACAGACGACGCACGACGGACACAGGGTGATCCTAAAAGCTCCCCTTGAGCACGTTGTGCTCAGGTGAGCTAAAAAGAGAAACTATTCATAGCGATTAACTTCTCCATTTGCCACAATATTTTTGCATGTATATTATGTATACCTAACTGAACACCTTACCATTCAAACTGTTTTTAGACATGTCCAAATTCAAAACATATGCAGATGACAAATTAAATATGACTCAGAGGATTGGTTTGTCCTTGAAGGGTCGAAAACAATGAGGGAAAAGAAGAAAATGCTGTTCACTAGCATTCTCTTCTTTTTCCATGTTGCTTTCAGAAGCTCTGTTTTCTCACAGTCAGAAAACCTAGGAATTGTGTGGTAAAAGGTTAATTCATGTTTTATCATCCACATTTTACAGGGAATGGATGTTTCCAAAGTGGTCATCGACAACAATATTTTAGAAGGTACAACATTGATAGAAAGGTAAGGCTATAGAATCATTATCATCCTAATCCAACTGCAAGATTTTGGCTCAGAAAAGGCTCCACCTATCCAAATAACTGATAAAACCTTTGTTTTCTTTCACTCATGCATTGTACTCAAATTGGTTTTACAACATCATTCTACCAAGCAATGCAGTGCAAATTGAGTATGAAGTAACCTATTGCCTAATTACAGTATTTCTGTTGACTTCAATTTGACCCTTTACCTCATGGCAAAATTTAAGACTCGTCCATATTGAAGGAGTTTACAGAAGACAAGCCCATGTTTTTCAAATGATTGTATTTGTCCTAAAAGTGGAAGAAAACATTGTCAGAGTATTTTCTCTTTTTCCAACAATGATTTCAGGAGTTTTTCTCTCTGACGGTCATTAGAAGTCAGGATTGTGTGGTAAAGAGGAAAGATTAACCCTTACACTGCTAAGAAAGACTCACTGACCTTTTGGGGACACAGTAGATCAAGATCAGACTG